>OY757010.1:210453211-211934285 GCA_963580285.1 Lucinisca nassula
TAAAACTGTGGTATTTTTGCTGAAAAAGAGTGAACAACTGGCCCCTGGTCATTAAAATACACCACAGCTTCTTTATAACTGAAACAGAGAAAGAGACTGACAGTAGAAAATATTTCATAATCACCAAAAGATAGTTGCCCTGCCATGCTGGATCAAAGCCATCCATTTGAATGCATTTTAGGCTGAGTCATCAGATCCAATCAAGTGTATAGAGAAAGTGTAAGTACATAGCCTGATCACTCTTGGATGCTAGCATGACAGTTTGCTAACACTGTTTGATGTGCCCACCTAAGATCTTACATAGAATCCAGTATCAATCAAATGTGAGTCAGCAAAGACAAAACCTATTATATGTATATGACCTGTGGGACAGTGCAGACCCAAATCAGTCTGTGCAGCAAACCCGCTCATCACTTGAACAAGATTGTGAAATGAACACCAATGACTCGTTTACCATGGCTGTGTCGAACCTGTTCTTGAGTCCCTAGGGAAATCTCTATAATAGAATTAGTGAGGGAAAATTCAGAATAGTCTCGTCCTTTATCTTATAAATGAGGTGATTCTAATGAGTACATGCAGCATATATTTAAGTTAAAGAACATCGAAAAGAACTCCAAAAATTATCCCCGTTATGCCTCCTGGAAGTAGCCCTCAGTGGCTCAAATTACCGCTGTCTCGAACAGATTTTCAAGGTCCCAAACATGTTCAAGCCATTGAAATTCGACTGTATAGAGAAAACTGGGGTTTGCAGGGGTATACATTTTTTTTATTTCTGCTTCAAGGCATAGGTTGTGGGTACTCGTTAGAACCGCCTCAATGAGGCGGTTCTAACTAGCATCCACATCCTTTGTTTGGAGAAAAAAAAACATAACACAAAATTTCATTGGAAAAGAAGCCATATTGGTGATATGAAATAATGTATTATGTCACAAGGGTGTGTTATCATAATGTTTGCCAGTGTAATAGCTTGTTGCTCTTTGAATAGTCAGAGGCTATAGAAGGTTGATGAACACAGGGAACACTCTGATCAGATTGTGTGGATATTCAGGCTGATCTCTGAGTCTTCACTAGTCACAAAGGTCTTACTGTAGGTTTTGTTGTGTACTGGCTCTTGTTAGTTTCATATGAAAGAAATCAAAAAAGAAGGGAAGGCAATGATCAGGAATCGATACAATTAACCCACAGCTCCCATCAGAGACAACAAGGGAAAGAAACACAAACATGAAGCAACCAGATACTAATGGAAACATCACTAGCAGAAAGCCAACCCGACAGTTACTTTCCCACAAAATGGCCAACTTGCTATCCAAAGCAAAATAATATAAGTGATACACACACTCAAAGACAAACCATAACAAAAATAAACCTTGGAACGGTCAGTGAAACAAATTCCACTGGAGGGGGGGGGGGGGTCTTAAATAGATTTTACGTGGCCACAATCCTCGCCCTTATTTCCGTCGCGATTTAGACAAATAATTTGGTCAGTCCACATGAAGCCCTCCTAATACTTACTTGTTAAATATCTTGGCCTCTAGCCTTTGTCTACTCTGGTTAGTTGTCTGAGTTGTGTCAGTCAATCCCGGGAATCCCCACTTGGCAGCTTTTCCTTTCCCTTTTCCTTTTCCTTTACTCTTGCCTTTGCCCTTCGACTTTTTCTGGCTTTTTGATGACCCAGCAAGGTCAAGGTCTAAATTATGATCAGAACCTGCACTTTCTTCAGAGCTTTCACCATGGTCCATCATTTCTGAAAAAAAAAACACTAAAAATAACTCATGGTCTAATTATTTGATACCTATAAAGTCTGAGTGACTTTAAAGTTAAGAGAAATGTTTACTACAATGACAATCATTGTGGATGGGATACCAGTTTTTACCACAATAGCCACAATGGTTTGTGGATAAACATGGTCAGATTTTCCACTTAGTTTCGCAAAGGTGACAATCTTTGTGACCTACTGTTTCTTGATCCTTTTGAAATAGGGGTTCTCATAAAAGAAAGACTTTGCATCTTAGAACAAACTAATCACAAAGGAAAGATCTGCACCTTAGGAAAGAAAAAGAGAGCCAAAATATTTTTGATACAGTTGTTTCCCCCATCAAGGTGTATTCAGACACCTCAAGAGATACATTTCAAAGATATGTCACTCTGGTCTTGTAATAATGCAAGCAGTTTCAACAGAACAGATTGCTGACGTTAGACAATTCTGTCAGCTGTGATTGACTGATATGCGCTGGCGAAATTTTAATATTTTATACAATTTTTTTTTTATTTGATCTTGTTTAACAGCCATTTTGAGAATATTTAATTTATTTCAAGCTGATCGTTACCCAGAGTACCTAAAGGAAAAACACATGACTTCTTTGAAGAACTTGGCATCTCGCACATGACCTGAGTGAAGGTCAAACCCTAGTGGATGAGAGACCTAAGGGTTAGGAGACAGGGCTCTTACCCACTAAGCCACGGGGAGGCTTGTTTTTTTAATACATCCATTATCACAGCTGAAATTAAGGATTTATAACGATATCTAATGGACTGTTTATCTTACTTCCAGCTGTGATGTAGATGTAGAACTGCAGGCATTCTAACAAGAACAAACTACATATGTTTTGATAACATACCGAAATGATCCTAAGTGTTGTGACAGATAGGCCTAAGGTGGACTCTGATCAGGACCTACACTATTTGCAATTCCATTTGCACCTTTTTGACTCCTTGCAAGATGGTGTAAAAAACTTGTTAACAATTTTAGGAGAATTACAGTAAGTCCTCAAGGTGACCAAAATTCTAGGAATTATATGATAATAAGAAACTTAATTCCATAATTATCGTCTTCACTTTTTATCTAAAGCCATTTTGATATTTCACCAAGCTGCAACTATAACCATCAGAGGCCAGTTGTTCAGAGCTTAACAAGATCATTAGTTGTTAACTGTTCTAGTATTAAAGTGCAATATCAAATACTCTGGTATTTTTGCTGTAAAAATGTGAGAAGCTATTGCGTTTGCAAAAGCTGCTCAAATTTTTTTCAGCAAAAATATAACTATATTTGCCAGATTAAATGATCAGTTTTAATGGTATGCTAGCTACTGACTTCGTTACTTTTTAACAACTGGCCGGAGAAAATTCTATCCTGCCAAAGAGCTTGGTCAGACTCTGCACTGTTGCCATTCCAGTGATCATGGTTTTATGCAAAGTGTTACATTTTTATACACAGGTCAAAGTACAGTCAATCTGTCCAAATTGGTAATTAGTTATGGCACTGGAAAAGGAAAAATAGCTAAGCTACAAAATATGTGCAAACAGACCAAATAGAGAGTTTGCTACATGCAGAGTTCCTTATGTAGTGTTTAGTCATTGTATACTTAGTACAGAGTAATTATCAAAAATGTTAGTGAATAGTGCCCACCTGTTTTATGTGGGAATACTGGCAAACAGTGCAGGTCCAGATCAGATGCCACAGAATGTGGCATTAGCTAAGGGCTTTCACTGTTTGCATTATATTTTTGTCATTTTCAAAACAGATTTCTAAAAATAACTCCACTTGACATCTGTTACTTATAAGGCAGAAGATTCCATTCAGTACAAGTAAAAATGGATTAATGAAAAAGTGGTATGTACCAATATAAAACCATACCTGTGTTCTTTTCTGGTTCTGTCTTTATAAGCCTGGCTATATCAGCTGGATCAGATGGTTGGCCTGTTTCATCTCTTGCTATTATTTTACCATGAAATGGACACTGAAATGTCAATCACACAATTATTAGAAATATACCTGTACTGATGTCTGGGGTCATATTCCAGAAACAGCATGTTAAGGGGAACAGAATCATCTAAAAATCATCTTTTTTAAAAGACAAGACAAATTTCATACTCTCTTGTTTGTTTTCCTGCATTCTGAGCCACTCTGAAAAGGGGACTTAGTCCTGATCCTTAATCTCCCAATCATGACATTTGTAGATGTCTTTTCAAATACTTTTTGTTTATTTTTCGGAGAAAACAAAAGCTCTGCAAGTGGGGCTTTATACTCCCGTGGCAAGTTAATATTTGTTGGACTGCGACCTCGAAACAATATGAACTGCTCCATATAATAGTCTTACTAGTTTCAGCATGATCAGATCTGAATTGAAGGAGTTAGCCTGTAACAAAATGTTTACAGAAATTTTCAAGCCAATTCATTTCAATTAAACAACACTTTTCCCGGGCAGGTTTGTATGTATGCAGTAAACTAGTGTAGTGCACATTCTTTTGCCAGAAACTGACCAAATCATCTTCTTAAATCAGCAGAAGGAAGAGAACATAAGAATCTTACATGGGTGTTAGGAGTGGATAGAAAAATCTGTGCCAAAGGTCACTGTTTACTGAGTGAAGCAGGACAGTGATTCCAAGGAACAGATTTTTCAATCTACACCTCATACACATGAAAGGTTCTTTTTCTTGCAAACCTTTCATTTCTGATAGTGTTTTTTTTTCATAATGCAGTCGCCATATTTTGATGATAATAATGTGGCATTTTTGAGTCTTTGTTTGTTTGTTTGATTTGAGGTTTAACGTCCCCGTCAACACCGTAAAGGTCATTTTGGAGACGTTGCTTCAAATTTTGTGGGCATTTTACCCAACATTGAGATGAAATGGCATCTCAAGCCCTGTCGCCCAATGAAACCAGTAGGGTTTATTAGCATGGGTGGTCCGTCTCGCACCACGGTTCCTGGGCAGGCTTAGATCCTCTAAGTGGTTTACCGGTACTAGTGTGCGGGCCGGATTCAGCCCTGGGTAGAAGCATCATGCAGCCCATATAATTCTTCAAGCCCCCATGGGCGGGGGCCTAGCATTTTTGAGTCACTGTATGTGCAGTGACATCAAATGTAACAATGCCGTATGTGACATCCTATTCAACTAGTGCAGATCAAACAGGTGGAGTGCTGTGGTGCAGTGGTAAAGCATCGGATTTGAGATCGAGAGGTAGCCGGTTCCATCCTCGCAAGCACCACGTGTTGTTTCCTTGAGCAAGAAACCCAGGAAAAGAGGGCTACATGGAAGATTAGTACTAAATGTGTTACCCTCTATAAATAAGGTCGATTATTATTATTTATTATTAAAAATGTGTAAATTCTTGATTTTATCCTATCCCTGGGTAGGATATCCTAGGTAGAATAAGATCCCAGGGTTAAGTCCAGGATTTCCTTATCAGGTTCTGGTGTGCAAAAATGACCATTGAAAATATTTAATTATCAATATCCATGAAAGAATGTTACAGGATCTAAAGGCAATTTGTTTCTTTGTTTGTATTGGAGTTTAATGGCTCAGTCAACACCATTTTTGGTAATTTTTTAGCCGTCAGTTTACCTATCCAAAATTTTCCTGGGCAGTCTTATATGAAAGCTGTTAACCAGTACAGTGCATATTCGCCAGAAACTGACAACTGCCCTTCTTGAATCAGCGGAAGGGAGAGAATGACCATAGAGGAGATTTCATGATCAATCTCCGCAAAAGAATGTTGCCGACCCTGGCTGCTTTTGAACCCGCATCCTCCTGATCACCAGTCAGACCTGCATCTGACTGAGCTATCCAGGCCAGCCACAGTAGAAATCAAACTCCCGATCAGGGTCCAGTTGTTCAAAGCTTAACATCCTTGTTACTCGTCAAATTATTAACTGTTCTAGCTAGGGCAACATAAAAATTATGGTATGTTTTTCTTAAATATCGGTCCATGATGGACCTAATTCGCTCGAGTTATGATGTATTAACATTGTTGTTTACAGGTCGTTCTATATTTAACTCTGACAGCTATTTTGTACAGAGGACCACTTAAGCACTTTTGGTAGACAGGTCACTCAAGGAACTTTTCTGTCGAAGTTATTTTGAGACAGACATGGGAGAAGATGTTCTGTAATGATTTTGTCCTTACCTCTGCAGTCATACGGACATTTTGTTCAGCAGAGCAAACCCATTTCAGCAATTTAGGCAATCATCAGTTACTGTACATGATTGATGGTTTTTAGTATGACATGTCAACCCTTGTGGGTCATTTTGTGTCCTCTCACAGAGAAAGGGAGGAAGTGAGTGATAGTGGAGAAAGACAAAATCGAATGGAAGTTTTAAACAGAAGAAACACCAACACTCCTCCTCTACCCTTACCTCCTGCAGTGACAGTGCGTCTTGCCCTCCTGTAAGCCAATATCAGTTGTATGCCCCAGTAACGCAAAATACACGTCACCTTTGCCTCACCCAACCACCCCTCAATCATCAGTACAATAATACCAAGTGGAACCAATTTAGCAATTCTGGTATAGGGTCTACCAAGGAACATTCCTATGAAATTATTTTGAACATCCGACCATTAGTTTTTTCTATTTTTAGCTCTGGTGGCCTTTTTGTTCAGTGGAGCCGAAGGGTCACCCAAGGAACATTCGTGTGAAATTATTATGAAATTGGACCATTAGCCTAGATGTTGTTTCAAGTTTTTTTTTTCTATTTTTAGCTCTAGTGGCTATTTTGTTCAGCGGAGCGGAACCAGTTTAGCAATTTTGGTACAGGGTCATTCAAGGAACATTCTTGTGAAATTATTTTAAAATTGGACCATTAGCCTAGGAGGAGATGTTGTTTAAAGGCTTCTTTTCTATTTTTAGCTCTGAAGAAATATTTTCGTGAAATTATTTTGCTATAGGACCGTTAGCCTAAGCGGAGATGTCATTTAAAGGTTTTTCCAAGATTTTCAATTTTTAGCTCTGGGGCCATTTTATTCAGCGGAGTGGAACCACTTTAGCTATTCCGGTACAAGATCATCCAAAGAACAGTCCTGTGAAATTATTTTGAAATCGGACCATTAGTCTAGGAGAAGATGTTATTTAAAGGTGTGTTTTTTTCTATTTTTAGCTCTGGTGGCCATTTTGTTCAGAGGAGCAGAACCATTAGATTAGTTCTGGTAGAGGGTCACCTAAGAAATATTCCCGTGAAACTATTTTGAAATTGGACTAAGAGATGTAGTTTAAAGGTTTTTCTTAGGTTTTTCATTTTTTAGCTCTGGCGGCCATTTTCTGTTCAGGAGAGCTGAAGTATTTTAGCAATTTTGATAGAGGGTCATCCAAGGAACATTCCTGTTAAATTATTTTGAAATCGGACAATTAGCCTAGGAGGACATGTCGTTTATTTGTTTTTCTATTTTAACTCTGGTGGCCATTTTGTTCAGCGGAGCAGAACCAGTTGAGCAATTTCGGTAGAGGGTCACCAAAGGAATATTCCTGTGAAATTATTCTAAAATTGTCACTGTGGTTTCGGAGATGTCATTTGAAGAAATTTTTGATGGACAGATGGACGACGGAAGATGTACACAAAGCGATCACAATAGCTCACCTTGAGCACTATGTCCTTAGTTTTGAACAACTGGAGCCATATCATCCGACAAAGGTACAGAGGCAGGCGCTATCAACTTGACCCTGAACAGTAAAGGTACTGTACCTTCTCCCTGTCCATCCTCTCACAAAGTTTCCCACTGGGGAGTGGGGCTCGGCACTTCCACTTGACTGGTTCAAACTCTCCAGTATAGGACATAGTTCTCATGGTAAGTGCTGCTACTTTCTGTGTGGGATCTTTTTCTGCTTCTTCATTGGTGCCCCAGAATCTACGAGCCCCTTCATACCTAAAATAATACCATAACTGAGCCTGTGATAACTGAAAGGAAGTTGATACTAGAATTTGTTTTTCTACAAAAACACATATGTCTCCCCCATTTTTGGTGTCATATTGTATTGTAAATTCAGTGGACATTTATATTAACTAATGCAATTGCATGCAGAGTACAAGAACCATAAACAATGGACACAATTTTTTGACAAACTTCCAAGAGTAATAACTTGAACAGTATAAATGAATGAGTTATGATTCTTGCTCTTTTTATGTCATCCACTGTTGATTGATATTCATATGAAGTTTCATGAAGATGTTTTTTTTTTTTTTTGGTTTTGGTTTTACGGCCCTTTCAAGATTATTTCACTCATATCGAGCCAATCGTTAATCTGAGGTGGGCGAAAACCAGAGTACCCGGAGAAAAACCACCTGACCTTCCGTTGCAGAACTTGGCGTCTCACATGTGACCCAAGCGAGGCTCGAACCACAGCGATGAGAGACCTAATGAGCAAGGTTTCATGAAGATATCTTGAAAGCTTTTCAAGTTATAGAGCGGCCACAATTTTGTAGCAGACAAGGGAAATAACTCAAAAAGACTAAATGCAGGAGTTACAATTCTTGCGCTCTGCATGCCATCTACTGTTGATTGATATTTATATGAAGTTTCATTACAATGTCTTGAATGGTTTTCAAGTTATAGAGTGGACATAATTTTATGACTGACAAACTTCCAAGCAAAATAATTCAAAAAGTATGAACACAAGAGTTATAGTTCTTGCACTCTGCATGTCGTCTACTGTTTATTGATAATCATATGAAGTCTCGTGATGATATCTTGAATGTTTACAAGATACAGAGCAGACACGATTTTATGAAAGACAAACTTCCAAGTAACTCAAAATGTATAAATGCATGCGTTATAGTTCTTGCGCTCTGCAAATTGTCTAATGTTGATTGATATTTATATGAAGTTTCGTGAAGATAGTTTGAAAGGTTTTCATGTTATAGAGAGTTAGAGAGTGGACATGATTTTGTGACAGACAGACAGACATGGGGAGAACAATATGTCTCCCCGCTAAAGTGGGGAGACATAATTAACAAAAGTGTAATCAAAATACAGTAAAATTCTTAATTTTTATTAAGACCATCTTTGAGACTCTTCAAAAGTGGCCTTCAAGACCACTTCTGAACAGTTCCAAAGTTGGTCTCTTACTAGAGGACACTGGGTGTAGAAAACACAAAAAAAAATTATGAAGCCTTTTAAATATACTTTTATAAGCAGAATTAGTCTTAATTTTAGCTGATCTTAATAGAGGAATTTTACTGTATTACTTACTTTACTTCTAGTGGAGCCTCAATTTTATCCGGATTTTCCCAGTGTTCTAAGTCTATCCCGAAGGGGACCACAGGAGCCTTCTCAAGAAGTTCTTTCTTAGCAGGCTTACTGGACTCCAACAAGTCAGTGTCTGGTTCTTGCTTTATTGTTACACCTGGTGTTGAGCTGGAAAACATTGTAGTGTGGTAATTACTCATAATAATGCAACATCTAAACCTGTTACTGCTATTATTTCAACCACTTTCAGTTTTTATTTTAACAAGTTATTGTTAAATATTTTATCTGTTGCTGATATTGTTTGAACCTGTTACTATTATTATTTTAATAAAATGCTGTTATTTTTTTACCTATTATTTCACTGATACTTTTTATAACCTGTTGCTGCTTTCATGTTAAACTGTTACTGTTATTATTCTAAGCTCTTGCTACTTTCATGTTAACCTGTTACTGTTCTTATTTCAACCAGTTACTGTTAATATTTAAACCAGTTACTGCAACCAGTAACTGTTTTTATTCTAACCTGATGCTGTTTTTATGTTAAACTGATACTATTATAATTTCAACTGCTTTAATTTATACATGTTATTGATATTATTTTAACCAGTTTTCTTTTCTAGATCACCAACATTGTAAAACAGAATTCATTTAGTATAAGAGTAATTAAATAATTTAATCACCTCTTTATGAGCCAGCACATGACAAAATCTACAAGAAGCCTTGAGTGACCAGCAAAGACTCAGAACAGCCTGTGCATTCACACAGTCTGATCAGAGTCTTCACTGATCGCAAGTACCTGCATGTGTCATCATTTTCATGATGAATAATTACTGGACACCCCAACAGCCCATGAACAAACAAGGACCAAAAGCTTCTAAAGGCACATAATAATGACTTTGATAAAACCTCAATGAGGACTTGTAGCTTCAGATAAGCTAAATAATGAGGATATTTCAGGATAATTTGTTATATTTCTGCAAATAAATATGTTGTGACTACTCGCTAGAATCACCTCATTAAGGGGGCTCTACCAAGTACACACATGTTTCTTAATATAAAATATAAAGAAAACAATCTCTTAATTATCACTGTTGTTGCTGAGGATGTTTAGGCTGATTCTGGTACATCTTTTTAACCCTTTTTGTACCAAATGGAAATTCCTCCTTAGATATAGCAGGAGTTCATTTCAAAATTTAGGGATGTCGGGTTGTTTTCCTCAAAAATTTATTTGGAAAATGACTGAACGTTTCGCAAACATTTGAGGCCCTGATCAGACGCTGTGTCTGATCTGGGCCTGCACTGTTTGCCAGGGTACCCGTTTTGGGTAAAGAAGCTTCCGTGGTGTAGCGTACATGCTACTTGCCTTATAAATCAAATTTATTTGGAAAATGACTGAACGTTTAGCAAACATCTGGGCCTGCACTGTTTGACAGGGTACCCGTTTTGGGTATAGAAGCTTCCGTGGTGTAGAGTACATGCTACTTGCCTTGTAAATCAGGGATTGCAGGATCGATCACAGGCTTCTCCAAACTTTCGGATGACTCTTTAAACCGAGGTCTCATCTCCATATAACCTTACTTGCTGGTGGGACGTAAAACTTAAACACTCACTCACTCTGGTACTAAATGGGTTAAAAGCAATTCATTTAAGGAGGTTCATTACACTCAGGTCTGTCTTCATCCATTTTACATGGCAAACACCTTTCATGCATTCCTGTTTGCTTTACCTGTAGACCATTTGACTAACATGTCCATATGAGGAAGTGATGTCCAATATGGTGTCAGAAGTAACATATATCAGATGAACATTGTCACAATTTTCTTATTTCTGCTCCAAGCATAGATTATGGGTGCTCGCTAGTACAAGTACCAATAATCTATGTTTTAATTCAAAACTAAAGAAAATAACATCAGTTTTTCCTCTATAACATAGGGTTAACAAGACTATTACCTCACTGGCTTGTTAATGCCATGCTTAGCTCCGTAAAATAGTGATTTCCTGTTAGAGAAATCATTTCGCTCCTCAGAAAATATTTCTTAAAATGAAGGCCCTTTTGACAGACATATAAAGCCTGACTGTGGTGGCTGTAAAATGTCTCCCAGTACATGTATTTAATGCTCTTTTTATTCCAATCCTCAGAAATTGCATTTACATAAAGTCTGACAAGGCGTCTCCCCGTACATCAACCATAGTGCAGTTTATATTTTCCTTTTGGTCCTTTGAGATCAGCGTGAATATTCTGAGAAATCGGAAATAAATTATTGGTTTAGACTCATATTCTAGACAGATTTTAATTATTTGGACCCCATTTTGATTTATATCAGTCTTTGAATTGACTGCCTATTCGAAATTCGCAAAATTGCCGTATGTTTCCTCTGGCTTTTTTTGCCGGATCATTACAGGGTCACTGATGAGGATTTATTAGCCGAAACTACGCAGTATGACCCATCTTCTTTCTTATGAATGTTTTCATTGCTCTTAAAGGACATCATTTTTGATTTTTATTTGCCTTCACTGCAGCTGGTGTTGTGCCGTGTGGCGGCCGTAAAACGTCTCCCCGTACATCAACCATAGTGCAGTTTATATTTTCCTTTTGGTCCTTTGAGATCAGCGTGAATATTCTGAGAAATCGGAAATAAATTATTGGTTTAGACTCATATTCTAGACAGATTTTAATTATTTGGACCCCATTTTGATTTATATCAGTCTTTGAATCGACTGCCTATTCGAACTTCGCAAAATTGCCGTATGTTTCCTCTGGCTTTCTTTGCCGGATCATTACAGGGTCACTGATGAGGCTTTATTAGCCGAAACTACGCAGTATGACCCATCTTCTTTCTTATGAATGTTTGCATTGCTCTTAAAGGACATCATTTTTGATTTTTATTTGCCTCCACTGATACTGTATCAATTTCCCATAAATTTACAAACCTTGTGGCTTGAACCTTGTCCATTAATTTAGCAACATTTGACTTCCATGATGTTGGGTCTTTAATATCTTCTTCTTCAAGACGACAGTTCAAACTCCAGTAGCTTGGAGTTGCCATTCCTTTACTGCCTGGACTGGTTACACTAGCTGATTTCTTTAGACTGGTCTTCTGTTGAGAAACTGAAGAGCTAGAACTGATGGCACTGACTGGCTTCTTGAGACTCCCCTTTTGTTCTGTAGCTGATGAAACTGAACTTGTTGCTGCTTCAGTAGCTGGCTTTTTTAGGCTGACTTTCTGTTGCATATTTGAACTAGCATGAGAAGGCTCACTTGCTGACTTATTTAGAATGTTTCCTTGTTGACTAGCAATTGCTTTCTCAGCAATGACTTTCAGTCTTTTTGAAGATTTGTCCTTTGACTTTGATTTAGATACTCTTTTTGATGATTTGCCTTTGGAATTTGAACCAGATTGTTTTGAAGTAGATGGCTTCTCCAATGCTGAAAGATAAAGGTTCAAACATGTACTTTCAGTTCTTCATCACTATCATCATCATCATCCTCATCAATGATTTAAAACTCCTATTAGTCAAATGCACTTTTAGCCAACATAAACAAACTGCTGTTGAATGTTACATGGTTCACAGACATGGCTGTAAGAACCAAACAAAGAAAACAAAAACTTGTGGACTTGATCAAAGTCAGAGAACAAAAAGTGGTCTTATCTCCATCTGAATTGTCATCTTATTTATTAGCATTGAGCCGCCACAGTACATCTAAACAGGTTTCCATGGAGAATATGAAGAGTGAACTGTTGTTAAATACTCTATAAGTTAAGGATATGCCAATTATTGGACGGGAAACTATTGTTGTTTTGTTTTGTAGTTTAATGGCCCATTCAACACTGTTAAAGTAGAAGTAAAACAAAGATAAGGAATGGATACAATTAACTTACTCCATCCATCAAAGACACCAAAGGGAAAGAAACACAAACATGAAGCGACTAGACCATAATGGAAACCTAAACAAAGGAGATATAAAGGGACTTTTGAGTTAGAACACAATATTAAAAACAGGTATTGAAGGATGGTGAATTGGAAGTCATGTCAAGCCATTCAGTTAATCTAACCAGTTTGCCTGGACATTTGGGCAGGCTAAGTGCTTCTAAGCATTTAACCAGTAACTGATGATTGACATTCTTAAATCAAGGGAAGGAGAATGAACTTATGAAATACAACATAATCAATCTACAGAGAATGTAACTCACTATACTTTAATACCATTCTTAGGTTACTGTATACGAAGCCTAATAAATCTCTTGATTCTTATGTATTCTAATGCACCATCCTGTAGAAGTATTTGTTCTAAGCTACCATTGTTCAGTAAAGTTGAGTATCATGTGTCCTAACTTACTGAGTATTTTATGTACATGTAACATGTTCTAACACACCATCCTTTAGTATCATGAGCTCTAACTCACTGTCATTTAATAAAATGTGTTCCTAGCATTATCCTTCAATATGAAATCCTTCAGCATGAAGTTTTCTAACTCAGAAACCTTTTGCAATATGTGGTCGCACTCACCATCCTTTGGTATCATTTGAGCTAGCGCACCAGCAAAGACTCAGATCAGCCTGCACATTCGCACAGTCTGATCAGAGCCTTTGCTGATTGCATTTACCTTCTGCGGGCTATTCAAAGAGAGATACAAAGCATCTCTTGTCTTAGTGAGTAAATGAGCAGACTGATCTTGGCACTTGAAGATCGCACGTCTTTTTGTAGGTTTTGTCGTATGCTGGCTCATTTGTTCTTACTCACAATCTTTTCATATCATGTGTTCTAACTCACTTTCATTCTGCATCATATGTTCCAATTCACCATCCTTCGATACCTATGTTTTTAGTATTGTGTTCTAACTCGAAAGTCCCTTTATATCTTTTTTTAATTCACTATCCCTTAGTATCATGTGCTCTTACTCACCACACTTTAGTAACATGTGTTCTAACTCACTTTTCTTTAGCATCATGTGTTCTACTTCACCATCCTTAAGTAGCATGTATTCTATCTCACCATCCTTTGGTATCATGTGTTGGCACTTACAATCCTTTAGTATCATGTGTTCTTCCTTACCCATCTTTAGTATCAAGGGTTCTAACTCACCATCCATTAGTACCATGTGTTCTAACTCAACATCCTGTAGTATCATGTGTTTTAACTCACCATCCTTTAGTACCATGTGTTCTAACTTACCCTCCTTTAGTATCATATGTTCTGGGACATCTTCTTCATATCCTTCCTTGTCAACAACTTCCTCAAAGTCTTCATCTTCATCTAGAAAAGCATAAAAATATATGAGCCAGGGCACAGTATTTCCTACAACTTACGTGTACTCACAGGGAAGAATCAGATCAGCCTGCGCATCCATATAGTCTAAACAGAGACTTCTTTTGCTGCACGAAGGAGCATTGGGCCCTTAGCTATCCTTAGAGCGCACAACAAAGACTCTGATCAGACTGCACAACTGCACAGGCTTATCTGAGTCTTCATTGGGTGCACATGTCTTATTGTAGGTTCTGTCATGCACTGGCTCATATTATATACATCTTCGTTATCTCATTCAAGATCTGAGTTTTTTTTTTTTTTTTTTTACAGCAAAGTCTCATTGTAACACTTCTCGTTACAAAATTATTTTGGATATAATGCTATCACATCATGTTTCCGAAATATTTATTTAACTACCATGGATATGACATCATCTCATTATAATATGGCATTTTGTATGACTGCTCCATAAAGGCACTGTACTGCAGAAGTAGTAAGGATAATTCAGTGAGTACTTTCTTGATTTCTCTATACATGCTATATAAATATGTGTTGTGGGCACTTCTTAGAATCAACTCCTCGAGGCACCAAATAGAATTTTCCTACTTTTATATAGCTGGAGAGCCAGTATATGTAACATAACAAGGTCTATCTAACTAATTTGCATATTTAATCCACTAGTTGATTACCCAATTTATTACATGGCGTTATTACATTCACAGACACGATGTCATATGATAAAACAAAGATTGTGAGCACTCGTTCTAGAACTACCTCACTGAGACATTTCTAAAAAAGCACCCACAATCTGTTTTTGGACTAGAAGTAAGAAATACCACATATTTTCATCTGAAATATACTAGTCCTAGAGATATTATAAAAGGCACCATCTTATCATACAGTTTTGTTGTGGTAATAGTCAACACAAAAGAAGATGCACTGGCCTAACAAGAACTCATAATATGTTTTAATGGAGAAATTAGAAAAAAATATCCCAGAATTATCCTCATTACTCCTTAAGGAAATGGGTACACCTTCAGGGGAGGCAACTCTTGCAAAGTATTTTTGACTCCCATGTCAATAGGGGTCAACTGTTAAAGGAAAGAATTTGCTCCTCCTAAGGAACAAATTCTATCCTTTAAGAGTAGACCCATTTTTCAGTGGTACATAGTTTAAAGAAAAGCGAACAGAAGTCCTGAAAGTTGTCTCCCTTTGAAAAATGGCGGTAAAATCTGCCAGGTGTTCCCATTTCCCTTAAATATTTGGAGCTTTGTTGTCCAATACTCAATAAAACTTCCATCTATAAACTTACCTGAATCACTCTCGTCTTTGTTTTTATCAGTTGTCCCCAGTATTTCTAGTTCGACACATTTCTTTAGGGCCTCTTCAAGTTTTGTTTTCATATCATTGGTTGCTTTCAGTTCTTCTTTCTCAGCTTGATTTGACTCCAATGTCTTTAAAAGAAATTAAAATTTGTAATATAATATAACTGTTAATGTGTTTTCATCAAGAAAAAAATAATCAGCTGTGATTTGAGCTCATGAGCTTCTGGTTCAGAGTCAAACATTCTATCCACTGTGCCACAGAGCTTGCCGGTAAACTCTAACCAGGGGAGGTAACACATGAAATTATTAACTTCCTAAAAAGAAAGATTTGTTGATTTGAAAATAAATTTGTAAAAATAACAAATAACTTTAACCAAATGCAGATGCCAATGCTGGACACCAGGGGTATAACAATAGCTTCCACTTACTTTCCTAAGGTGAACTTATAAAATCAAAGGTACCCAAATCATCCTGACACAGTTGTGTATACTTCTTATGAATTCGAAACTCTCCGTTCAGTTCCATATAATACCCTGTGCAGGGTTGTCATTCAATATTCTCACCTTTGATGTTCTTGCTTTTTGCAAATGCTCAAGTATTGTGCAGAACTGTTAAAACACCAAAAGATTGTAAAGATCCATTTGAGCTTGTTAGGTTGTAAAAACTAGACAAAGTGCCCAGTGGGGCACATATACCCCTGGTCAGTGCCATCGCCTCTACTGGAAATGGCAATGTCTATAGCTTCATTCCATATAAAGTTCAGTAAGAACAAGAGTTGTTACATTACAGCATAGATTGCATGTTTTGCGCCTTGTCTATATATGTTTTCACATAAATTTGAGAAAAGTTTTTTTAAACAGCTCTTACGTAAGTATTTTATAGGATTTTATTCCAAATACAAATATATATTCCATACATAATCCATGCTCCTTCATAAATTATTCAAGATATAATGCAAACACTAAACAATGAAATATAGGTCATGGTCATACTGACCAACATATATATTTTGAGCTCAATCATCTGGTCACATGGAACTAATATCTCATGTATGACATTTCTCCAACAAATATACGTCAAGATATAATTACGTTAAAATCACTGAACGTTGAAATATTGGTCAATCATTGCATCACATGCAATTATAGTCCAGATATGACACTTCTCCATAACATAAAAGGCAAAATTGAATCATGCAATCATGAGCTTTATATATTTTCATGTGAATCACCGGGTCACATGGAATACAGAAGTTTTTCCACCATATAGTATTCAAGATATAAGGCATAATCACCTAACCATGAAATATAGGTAACACCGACCTTGACAGATTTCATTCAGCCTGTCACATTGAAGTTATATTCCAGGTATGACATTTGTCCAACAAGTAGTCTTTTTGGTGTCTCTTATGGGAGCTGTGGGTTAATTGTATCGATTCCTGATCATTGCCTCCACTTCTATTTTGCAGTATAAGGCAAAATCACTGAAATGTGAAATATAGGTAACACAGACCAACATATATTTTTATGTCAATCATCGGTTTGCATGGCATTGATAATTAAGGTATTAAGATTTTCCATCAAATAGTATTAAAGATATAAGGTAAAATCACTAAACCATGAAATATAGGTCACACTGATCTAGATGTGTGTCAAGGTTAATCATTGGGTCACATGGAACTAATATCCGTAGTAAGACATTTCTCCCATCAAACAGACTCCAAGTAATAAGGCAAAATCAATGAATCATGATAGTATAGGTCACACTGATCCAGATATACTTTTAGGAAAATCACCTGGAATTTATTATCAAGTTACAAAGTTTCTCAATCAAATAGTATTCCTGATATATAAGGTAAATTCACTAAACAATGAAATACAGGTCAAACTGACCTCAGATATATTTTAAAGTCAACCATCTGGTTGCATGGAACTAATATCCCAGGTATGACATTTCTCCAACAAATAGTCTTTGAGTTATAAAGCAAAATCATTGAACCATGAAATATAGGTCACACTGACCTAGATATATTCTTATGTAAATCATTGGGACGTCCAAGTAAGCAGTTTCTCCATGAAAACTATTTGAGATATAATGCAAAATCACTGAATTATGAAATAAAGGTCACACTGACCTAGATATATTTTGAGGTCAATCATAGTGGCACATGGAACTAATATCCCAGGTTTGACATTTCTCCAGCAAATAGTTAAAACCACTGGACGTGAAATGTAGGTCACCATGACCTTCACAATTTTACAACTGAACCAATGTCACATACTTTGCTGATGAATAACCCATACAACTTGTTAGCATAATGGAAATGCATGTAACACATTACAAAGGTGTCCTATATTTTGACCCCTAGACGCACCCCCAGATATGAATGGAGCATGACATATATGTCAAGGTCACAGGATTATGGTGCATGCCGAGTTGGCATGTCAAGAAGAAACTTTATGTAAAGTTTAAAGGTTCTAACAACTATAGTTCCTGGAATCTCAAGGCGTATAGTATAATTTGGCAAAAACAATGGAGTGGAGAGTAAAGATTAAGGTCATTGGGTCAAGGTGTATGCTCAGTTAGCATGTCAAGCAGAAACAGTAAGTAAAGCTTAAAAATTCATAGTTGCTGTGATCATTAAAAAAATAACAAATAAAATCTCAAGGTATGATAAATAAAAGCACCGCAGACACTGCATAATACCCCGCCACTGCTAAGCAATGTACCTTATTTGAAAATATATCAAGGCTAAATAACTAGAAAGGGGATAGCAGAGATATGATCCGCAAGTGTAATGTCTTAATGTGAGTGGATGAAGTTGTTAGAAGATGTAGGAAGCATATGTAAAAATCCATTTTTCAGACATTTGATGGGAAGGCAACTCAATAAGTTGACATTATTAGAAAATTATGGAGGCAAGTATTTACCTTAAATGGCTGTGGAACATGTATCTTTATGTGGTACATGTAAGAATTTCATGTTTTTTGATGTACTGCCTGTCTGACTATATTCTTTCGTGAAGACTGATCATAAAGTAATTTCTACGGTCATTGTGCTCCTTCCGCTGATTCAAAAAGGGCAGGCATGAAGTATGTGCACTAAGTACTGGTTAACCACTTAGAAAGGGAACTAGAGGCCAAAAACTATTTTTCAGATACTGAAAAGGGACAGACAGATGGACATACATACAAATGGATGGACAGACAGACAGACAGCAGAGGGTGTAGAAGTTTTATCCATATATTTCAAATAATAAATGAACTATAGGCCAAAATCCCTTTTTTAATATATTTCAAGGGCAGATAACTCAATTGCTGGGAAAGCCAGAGTCATGTTCCTTTGCCAGAGTATGTAACATTTAATCTATTACATATCTGTGAAGTTTCAGCAAGATATTGTAAATAATAAAGGAACTACAGTCTAAAATGCATTTTAAATACTTCAAGGGCAGATAACTCAAGAACTGGTATAGCCAGAGTAGGGGTCCTTGGTCACGATATGAACCATTAAGTCCTCTATATATCTGTGAAGTTTCATCGAGATAGTCCATATAGTAAGGGAACTAGAGGCCAAAAACCATTTTTCAGATATTTCAAAGGCAGATAACTCAATCGCTGGGAAAGCCAGAGTCATGTTCCTTTGCCACAGTATATAACAATTCATCTACTACATATCTATGAAGTTTCAGCAAGATATTGTAAATGATAAACAAACTACAGTCTAAAATGCATTTTTTAAATACGTCAAGGGCAGATAACTCAAGAACTGGAACAGCCAGAGTAGCAGTCCTTGGCCACAATATGAACTGTTTAGTCCTCTATATATCTGTGAAGTTTCATCCAGATATTCCATATAGTAAGGGAATTAGAGGCCAAAAACAATTTTTCAGATACTGAAAAGGGCAATAACTCTGCTAAAAATCAACGGATTTTGCCCATTAACAATCCCAAACCACTCATCCCCGATACCAATATGTATGCAAAATTTGAACAAAATCCGTGAAAAAATACTTAAGTTATCGATCGGAAACGAAGTGCGGACGGACGGACGGACAGACATACGGACGGACGGACAGACACCGGAGGGTATAACATAATACCCCGCCACTATCGTGTGGCGGGGTATAAAAATTCTATGTCTGTGATCAAGGTCAGACCACCAGACAGGGTGGTGGTAATTAAAACACAAAAACTTTGATCTGTGGCAAAGTTCTATGTCTGTGACCTTGACCTTAAGATCATGCCTACTGACTGGGATGGCGGTAGTTAAAACTTTAGACCTATATCTACAATCATGCAAAATATAAAAGAAATCCATCAAAAGGTCTTTAAATTATAAGGTCTTATAAACTTTAACGCGAAAACTGACCCATGTTCCACGACAATGACAGAAAGATGAACAAATATACATACTAAAGGATGAATGGACTAACCAAGGAAGGCAAAAACTATATACCCATAATTACTACAAATGTATATTACCCAATTAGTTCCAATAAAGTGGTAACCAAACATGTATTACCCAGTCATCTCTTCAAATACCCAATTGAAGTTCAATATGGTGGGTATTACCCAATTCCTTGGGCAGATCAGTTTATGTTTGACCTAGTCGCAAACCTCAAAGACAGGTTTTTTTGTGATGGGGCTCATTCGTGGGTAAAAATATCTTCAGTTGTTAAGGGGAATGGAAACACCTGGCAGATTTTTCTGCCAATTTTCAAAGGAGTGAGTGAGTTTTAGTTTTACGTCCCACCAACAGCTAAGGTCATACGGAGACGGGACCTCGGTTTAAAGACTCATCCGATAGTCTGGAGAAGCCCGGGATCGATCCTGCGATCCCTGGTTTACAAGGCGAGTAGCGTAACCACTGCACCACGGAGGCTTCTAATTTTCAAAGGAAGACAACTTTTGGGACTTCCTGTTCTCTTTTCTATAAGCCCTGTCCCACTGAAAAGGGGTCTACTCTTAAAGGAAAGAATTTGCTCCTCAGGAGCAAATTCTTTCCATTAAGCGTTAACACACTATGGACATGGGAGACAATAATACTTTTGCAGGAGTGGCTCCCCTGAAGGTGTTCACATTCCCCTTAAGTCTGTAGTCTGATAACTGTTTTGGACTTATGACATCAATAGTTAACATATCGCTAAAACTTTATGGCAATTATACTATTTTGCTGGACAAATTTCAGTAGTTTGCCTGTAATCTTATACTCCGGTCACACCTTTACGTTTCGACCCGCGTAAGCGCTACATTTCTCAATACGTGGCGAAATGAAAGATACGCCGCAGGAACGTAGCTCTTACGCCGAGATACGTAGCAGGAACGCCTCTTACGCATGGCTGCCACGTAAAGAAGTTTCATGCAACTTCTTTACGTCGCACATACGTGGCAGGTTCGAAACGTCGTACATACGTAGCAGAAACGCAGTGCAAACGAAAGGAACGCAGCAGCAGCGTAGCACAAACGCCTCTTACGCCGCACATACGCCACTCAAGACTTACCACGTAAGTGTGGCGTACGACACGTTGTCGCTGCGTAACAGCGACGTTCCTTTCGTATCTACGGCGTATCAGTTACGTTTTAATTTTAAATACGCCGTTTCCACGCGTATCATAACGTAAGCATGGCGTAAGTACTATGTAGCTGTCGTATGTGCGACGTTATTGCTACGTATGTACGACGTAGTAAAAATAGCTGTGGCGTTTCAAGTTTACCTGCGGCGTAATAGCGAAGATTGTGGCTTTTGTTGAGTTTCAAATGAGGTCAAGTGGCATCGCATAATACATTTTAATCTCGATCAAGTGGTCTCATATATAAATTATATATATACAACAGCAACTGATTTGCTTCGAAGCAAAGGTTGAGCTTTCTGATGGGGACGGATTTCTGTCCCGCTCTGATCCCTGATCAGTCTGAATATTAACCGCAGGGCTGAGATTAGGCATCGAGCTTCTCTTTGCCCCGGTCTTGCAAGTTGCATTTCCTCTCTTCCTTGTCATGTTGATACTTCGATGTCACTTGAATGAATGACAACAATACTATTACCACATACGTTTTAAAACGCCGCTGTTACGCAACAGCAACGTCGCAGGTCAGAATGAAACGCAGCTCCTACGTAACAGCAACGCAATATACGCAGCACTTACGTCACGCAAACGCCGCGATACGTGGGTCTTACGCCGCAGCTTGGTTTTGGATGGCCATATGGCCATTTTGTGGGAAAGTAACTGTCCTTATGGCCTTCCTTTGTTTAGGTTTCCATTATGGTCTAGTCGCTTAATGTTTGTATTTCTTTCCCTTTGGTGTCTTTTATGGGTGGAGTAAGTTAATTGTATCAATTCCTGATCTTTGTTTTACTTCTACTTTGCAGTAGAAACGTAGCTCATACTCCATGTACACAACAAGACATCTAATTTGCATAAAAAACGCAGCAGGTTGCGACATTTGGCCACGTTTTGGGTTTTTGTCAGAAACGTGGTGAAACGTAGCAGAAACGTAAAGGTGTGACCGGGCTATTAGCCTTATTTTCCATTAAAATAAAATGTCTGCTGGACAGATGATTCACATGTCAATCCTTATTTTGAATGAAAACTAAACAAAAATCTTTTGAAAATGCCATCTGCTAGACATAATAATTACCAGTTCAAAGGGTTAACATTTACTGAATTAACAACAAAGCAAGTACCTGGAGCCATCTCTTAATGACTGCTAAGTACTTTGTTTTCACTAATCTATACTGGTCTTTCAATGTCTGTATTATGTATTTGTTATCTTCTGTTTCCTTCAGTTTGTCCTCTGCACCTATAGTCACTGAGATCTGATAGTTCCGTGACCCCAGTCCATAAGCTTGAGTGAGTCTTGCTTGTTCATCAAAACCTTCAAAATCACTGTCAACTTCATCAGAGTCACCTTCTGAACTTTCGTGCTCAACAGTTTCTGCACCATGAATTTGTGAAGTGTCTAATGACTCATTTATTTCAGTACCTTCAGTAGTTCTGGCAGTGTCAAATTTTTCTGTTGTTAGCAAGGTTTCTTTAGTTCTTTCACTATTCTGGAAAGTCTCACTATCATTGGACCTTTCTTTGTGTTTAGTCACATGCTCTGAACTCTCTGAACCTTTAAAACAAACACCTGCATTTTTACAAACTTCTACTGAATCATCATTTATATTTTCACTTTTTTCTAAACAATGTCCACTTTCATTTTTAATATTACCATCTTTCCTAACTCTACTAGAATTAAATTTATCACACTCTCCTTGGTCCATTGATAAGATGCCACTATTAACACCACTGTCTTCTAAAATAGCACAATTGGTTTTTAACCTAGTTCTACTATGTGACGATTTATTTGCACCATTCGGTAAGCCTGTCTGGTTCATTAGTTCTGTTCCAAGTCCTTGAGCATCTGATTCAGATATGAAGAACATATCTGGATGAGGTAGAAGTAGTTGTATACAGTTCTCAATCTCTTTAAGGCAAAGCTCAATATCTGGAGATACATCTGAAAAATATAGAATCTAATCCCCATCAAGCTGAATATATAGCCTTTTTGAATCAATATATAGCATTAATGAATGAAGATATAGTCGTTTTAAATCAAGATATAACCTTTTTTTGAAAACAGTAAAACCCAGATCAGCTGGCTTCTTGGAAATCAGCTGATCAGGGTCAATACTGTTTTCCATTTAGCTTCTGAATCCATGGTAAAAATATAAATCATGTAAAGCAAGTGGCTGAAAATTAGGTTTATGTGAGGGTGGTGGTGGGGGGGGGGTGTACCTAACTGAGATATATAGCATGGTGAGGATAAGCTTTTTAATATCAAATCCGTTTTCAATAAAACAGACCTATACAACTTTTACATAAAAACTTCAATGGCTCAAGCACCAATGACAATTTGCTCAAGACAGGAGTATTCCGAGCAACTGAGAGTTAACCCATTTTGTACTGGAAAACCCAAAATGGGTACCCTGGCAAATGGGTACTTTGGCAAACAGTGAAGGCCTAGATCAGACACCGCAGGATGCGGCCTCTGATCAGGGCCACCATTTGCAAAAAGTTCAGCTATTTTCCAAATAAATTCTAAAGAAAACACAACCTACCATTCCTAAATTTCGAAATGGGCTCCTGCCATATATAAGGTGAAAGATTGCATTTGGAACAAAAAGGGTTAATCACAGAGCCAGGTCAGGAGGCATAATAAGCCTGATAAGGCATATTCTTTTGGTGGTCTTCTGTAAAAAAGTATGATGTGTGTATTCAATGCCTCATCTAAGCAATTCCAATGTGAATTCAAAACAGAATGTTTCAGGATGAATTATCATAAAGTATTAAACCCATAACATGCCATACACAACAATTGTTGTCTGCTGGTGACTTACTTTATGAATCAATATTCACATTATGAAAACATGCCTATTCAAATATATTGGTAAAATTTTACCACCAAAAATGAATTTTTTCAGACAAAAATCCTGATATTTTTCATATTTCTGCTCAAAACATAGATTGTGGACTCGTTAGAACCGCCTCAGCAAGGCGGTTCTAACACGGTTTTTGAGCAGATATAAGAAAAATACTGTACAACCCTGTAAACCCCAGTTTTACTATATAAAAGTTGGGTTTAAGGGGGGTCAAAATTATATAGGCTTGTTTTCGTGATGAGAGGAAAAAAGATGAGGTTTCATGTCAGTCAATCAGATAATTCACATGTAATGTTATACTTTATTTTCTCTGGAAGAAAAATTTGACTTGACATTTCATGTGAACTGATTTTCTCTGAAAAGTAAGACATATTTGAAAATGATGTCTGCAAATGCCGTGATTGGCAGTTTGAGGGTTAAAGATGAGTAAAAGACTTTTGAAAAGACTTTATCTCTAAGATACAGGCATAAAAGGTGTATTTAAATAACTCCAAGGGGAACTACTGTCTTGGAATAATTGTCTCCCTTCTCAATGAGTGTTACTATTTAATATTAAAGGGAAATGGGAACACCTAGCACATTTTCTGCCATTTTTCAAAGGGAAACAACTTTCGGGACTTCCTGTTTGCTTTTCTATAAGCCCTGTTCCACTGAAAAAGTGGTCTATTTTTGAAGGAAAGAATTTGCCTTTAGGAGTTGACCCCTACTGACAAGGGAGACAAAAATACTTTTGCAGGAATTGCCTCCCCTGAAGGTTAAAGTGTTTCTCCTAATGAAGCCTATTTTAACCCGTATCCTGGTGAATAAATTAAATTAACCACACCCATTCCATCAACCAAGTTACTTGATATAACATATGCATTTGATTCAAAAACTGCATGGCAAAGAGTACAGATCTCTTCAGCCATCTGATCTGCATCTTAACTGTTTGCAAAGGTAGGGGTTGTTGTTTTCAACGGGATAAGTGTTTAAAATGATGAAAATTCTATGGACAAAATTTTGTTTACAAAACTTTTCTTCCTTTACAAAACTGGAAGCAAACTCTAGTAAGCCTGTCCATTTACTTAAAAGGGAAAAATAAAAACTTGAAAGGTAATCCATAGAAAAAATATTTTGTCCTGTTGATCAATGAACATCCACTCTTGGATGGGAGTTTATTCTTTCCATTAAGAATAAACTTCCTTTCAGAAGAGTGACTTATCATATAGTATAGCTACTAACAGGAAGTCACAAAATTAGTCTCTCTTACAAAATTACAAAAAAATTGTGAGAAGTACAGTCTAACCTGTCTTAAGCAAGCGGCCATGGGATATTTCAAAATCGCTTGCTTAAGACAGGTGCTTGCTTAAGACAGGTGCTTGCTTAATAGAGGTGGGTCTGGAACTGGAGTTTATGGGTCCTCAAGAGTTAACACTTTTTCATGTTTCTCGGCAGACATGATAAAAAGAATCTAAGACACTGATAGAGACATTAACATATGATACTGAAAGAATGTATCAAAGAACTGTTCAGTCTTTAGAGGACTCAGAATTTTTAGGGAATCAGTGGAAACAAAGGTGGTGGCGGTAGAGTGTGGAGGTGCACCACTCCCCACTCCAAGGATTCCAGTGATGGGTTACACCCTTTTTACAGGAATCCGCTGAAAATGGAGACTCATAATATTATTTGACAATTTCTGTTCTGGTGATGCGGTGTCTCTTTTAAAACCGGGAAATATTTGTTTACATTTGACTGATATCCTATTTTCATCTATTTCTATTGCTGTATTCCATTAGCATAATAGTGTAACTTTGGCCATTTTGGTTTGGTGCGGTAAAAAAGTCTAA
Organism: Lucinisca nassula; assembly: GCA_963580285.1. Lineage (NCBI taxonomy): Eukaryota > Metazoa > Mollusca > Bivalvia > Lucinida > Lucinidae > Lucinisca > Lucinisca nassula. The sequence continues at coordinate 210,478,994 of OY757010.1, forward strand.
CAGTTTACCGAAAATTGCACCTAACATATAACCAGTTTAAAGAAAACCAATACACAGAAACCAATCAATCTGGCCACATCAGAAAATAAAAATGGCCGTTTAAGCATTGTATCTGAGCCATTTGGGACGGGAAAAAGGCGACCGCTGGCCGGGTTTCACAGGTGCACGCTTAATAGAGGTTCATTTACATGGAAAATCAATCGGGGGGGGGGGGGGGACCTGCTGGCCGCCTAAGACAGGTGCACGCTTAATAGAGATGGCCTTAAGTACATGTTAGACTGTATTCCAGATGTATCCATTTTCTTCAAGATATGACTCCATATCTCACCAACCTTTAATATCATTCCTGACTTGCTCCAGTTTCATCAACCTAGCCTCCTCTAGCTTTCTCACTGTTTCTTCCCGCTGTCTTTGTTCTGTTGCAATTCTTGCACTCACAGCATCAAAATCAACCTGAAACAAGTGGACTTCAATATATAAAGCACATAAAAGGATTTCACATGAGGAATCTTTCCATGCAAAATTTATAAAGGGGAATGGGAACATCTGGCACATTCTTCCACCATTTTTCAAAGGGAAACACCTTTCACGACTTCTTGTTTGTTTTGCTATAGGCTCAGTCTTGCTTAAAAAGGGGTCTACTCTTAAAGGAAAGAATTTGCTCCTCAGGAGCAAATTCTTAAATCTTTTCTTTAAGAGTTGACCCCTACTGACATGGGAGACAAAAATACTTTTGAAGGAGTTGCCTCCCCTGAAGGTGCTCCCATTCCCCTTAAACAAGCCTTTGTTAAGTTTTAAATGAAATGACTGGAGTATAAAATTCTATTTATCATATCACCAATTTCTCACCATTAATTTTGCATAAAAAGTAACAATATAGTGAAACTTCGATAACTTGAATACGGATACACTATTCATTTACTATGACTATTTCGAATTCAATCTTGGGTCCCTGGAGAATTGTTGCTACAGCTCCAGATATCCGGGTGTTTAAGTTAATTTATGGAGGTTTGTTTAATGTATGTTGTGTGTACTCATTAGAATCACCTTATTGAGGCGATTCTAATGAGTACACACAACATACATTTATTTGATAAGAAGTTGAAAATATATCCTAAGGTCATTTGAATTATGCTTCATGTGCTGGCAGTATAAGTAACCTTTTATAAATCAAACTACCCCTGTCTCGAACAAAATTCATGGTCCCGACGGTGTTCGAATTATTGAAGCTTGACTGTATTTAGTATGAAAGTCATTGCATTCACACAGATTGTTTCATACCAATTCTTAATGCAAGAAATGATATATAACCCATTTTGAACTAGTAGAATGAAACAGCTTTTGAAGGTAACCATGCACCACATGCACATTGAGGTTACCCCTTTTGAACTTATACCGTAATAATCCTAATTAGTCCTGAAGGAGCAGTCTGATCAGGGTCTACACTGTTTCTGTCTGCAACTTTTGCATGCCTTGCTGGATTGTGAAACAAATTTGTTAAAATTTTTGGAGAATCATAACAAGTCCTCAAGGTGTCCCAATTTTTTGGAATTTTACAGTAGATAATAACAGGAGACCACTTCAAAATCTAGAGTGTGGAGTTATGTATATTTTTTTTTCATTTGCTTGGAAAATAATTTAACTTTTTGGAAACTGTGAAGGACCTAATCAATTGCTACATTCTGTGGCAGCTGTTCTGGGCCTGGACTTTTTGCCAATTTCCCATTTTGGGATATCTTGAAATAAGTTCATATGTTGTGTTTGTTTGTTTGAGTTTAGGTTTTATGCCCCTTTCAACACTATTAAGGTCATTTTGGAGATATTGCTTCTGATTTTGTGGGTCTTTTACCCGGCACTGAGATGAAACAACATCTCAAGCCCTACCGCCAATAGAAACCGCTAGGGTTTAAGAAGCGGTCCAACTCGCATCACTTTTCCTGGGCAGGCTTAGACCTAAGCTGTTAGCCAGTACTCAAATTTGGTCGGTTTCAGCTCTGCACGGAAGCACGGTGCAGTCCAATCTATTTCTCTAGGCCCCGATGGGCGGGGGCACATATGTAATGATGTATTTATTTGTGTTATTTCATACCAAATGGGTCCTGAATACTTTCAAATATAGTTGATCACAGAAACACCAATGCAGTGATTTGTTAGTGGGTAGGGACAGACCTCTTCTTTGTCTGTAGTGTTTTCTTTCTTTTCCATTTATCAGCTGCAGTTCAACTTGAATAACTTCAATACCATTGTTGTTTGCTGATAGGTGTAGTTCAAATTGAGGTTTAATCAGGTTTTGTTTGTTTGATTTGAGGTTTAACATCCCCATCAACAATGTAAAGGTCATTTTGGAGATGTTGCTTCCAATTTTGTGGGTTTTTTACCCGACATTGAGATGAATTGACATCTCAAGCCCTGCCATCCAATGAAACCGATAGATTTTATAAGCATGGACCGGCCGACACTCGTACCGCTTTGCCTGGGCAGGCTTAGATCCTCTAAGCGGTTTACGAGTACTCATGTGCGGGTCGGTTTCAGCTCTGCGTGGAAGCATCATGCAGCCCATCTATTTCTTCAAGCCCGAAGGGCGGGGATTTAATCAGGTCATAACATATAATAAGATCACTTAAGGATATATTTACAATCTTCTATAAATTAAAGCTATCATGTATAGACTTATTATAATCGCCTCAAGGAGGCTGTTCTAATGAGTGCACACAGCAGAAATTTTAAAGATACAATCAGGAAAGATTTCCCTACAATATGTTAATGTATGGATATCTTGACCTATTGGTTGAATTGATCTCTTGGGACTCAGAGCAAGTTTGAATAAGCCCAGGTAATAAGGCATCCTCAGTGGAGTTGTTTAAGAGCAACATAGGCTTTCATGTGTAGTTTTATTTCAGTCTTAACCCTCATCATGCTGAATAAATTAATTTTGCCACACCCATTTCTGACTGTCAACCAATCAAATTGCTTGATATAATCACTCAAATTCACGACCAGAATGACAAACAGTGTAGATCCAGAGGCCATCTGATCTGGATCTATACTGTTTGCAAAGTTAGGGCTTATCATGTTCACCCATATAAGGGTTAAGATGAATGGAAGCAAATCCTTCAAAATAGTTTTATTGTCTCATAAATGAAATCACGTGTCCTCATCTGTATCTAGAATGTTTGCAAAGGTAGAGCATATCTGTGTTCAGCAAGATACATGTTACTGTAACACCATCACAGCTCTTAGACAAATTTCCTGACTTTTCAAATCTAATCCCCTTTGAATAAGGATCTGAAGAACTTGCTACTAAGGAGCAAATTCTTTTGCTCATAAGGAGCAAATTCTTTCCTTAGAGCAGACCCTTTTTAGAGGCTGAGATTAAAGAATATAAGCCCCCTTCAATAAGGCTATGCTTTCAGGAAAGAATTAGCTCCTAAGGAGCAAACTATTCCTTAGAACAAATCCTTTTTAAAGGGGCTAAGATTCAAGGAAAGAAAACAAAAGTCACAGAAGGTGTCTCCTTTGGTGGGAATTAAGAAAGATTTATCATATCTCTTTCAACTATGTAGACCAGTACAGACCAGGGGCCTCTTTCAAAAAAGGTCGTACGACTGATTTTCATCGTATCGTGGTCGTACGAGAATAGTACGACCAAAAATGACTTTCAAGAAAAAAATCTGGTTTCACAAAAGTTATCGTATCGTGTCATTTACGATGAAATCCACGATCACTTTAGACCACTCGTAGAATTTACGATTTTGTCGCTGTAGAATACAAATATTCACAAATTTAATTTTCAATATTCGCGCAATTATTAACATTTATTCAACAATATTCGTACCGATTTTCTTAGTAAAATATTAAGTTTTACTCTAGATATATTAAAAACAATAGACCTACCACCATTTTCAAGCATGTATCTGCTCAACGAGAATCGTACGATTTTCGTAGAGCGGAAACATTAATCGTAAGAGAGGGAATCAGTTGTTTTTTTCCTCTTAACACAAAGGCATTGTGTGTTCCTAACATTCTGAAATAATGGCCGCTGTTCTTGTTGCAAGGAGAATGAATTATAATGCTCAAGAAAGAGTCTTTAAGGATACACTCAACCCAATCGATCGTTTAAGTGCCGATGAATTGATCTTGAGGTACAGATTAAGCAGAGTGTATTTTAGATCTGATACAGATAATAACAGATGGGCTGCAACACCCCACCAGCAGAGGACATGCAGTTTCACCAATTATACAACTAACAACTGCTCTACGTTTCTCAGACACTGGCTGCTTCCAACGAGACGTTACAGATTTGCATGATATTTCAATATCCTCTGCATTTCAAGTGTTTGACGGGCTACAGCCATGAAAGTGAAAGATAACGTAACTTTCCCAACTGATCCGGAGAAAATTCGAAGAATAAAAGCAATACAGGCCGAGAGTACATTGCAGATCTTCTAGCAGTAGAGCTACAACAAAAGCAGGTGAGCTACAACACTCCACCAAAAGAGGGCATGCAATCTCGCCAATTATACATCTAACAACTGTTCTACGCTTCTATGCCACTGGCTGCTTCGAACGAGAGCTGCAGATTTGCATTGCATTTTATTATCCTCTGTTTCAATGTGTTTTTCAAGTGTTTCGCAAGCTATAGCCATAAAAGTGAGAGATATTTGAAATGGATGACATAAAGCCATGGTTATTAATCCCAGTAACCGCTGCAGGAACAAGACCTCAACAGCGGTATAGTTTATCAAGGGTGCATACATTTACCGGAAAGCACCAAAATACCGGAAAGCAAACCAAAATACCGGAAAGCACATATAAATACCAAAAAGCACTTATATATACTGGAAAACATTAGAAAATTGTATTAAATATATAACATATCTGTTAAAGTGTTGTTACATGCATTATAGAAGCAGTATTCATCTTTATTATATTGGAAAGTACACGTTAGAACACTCTATATTTTAGCGCAAAATTAAGAAAAATAAGGTTTACCCCTGCAAACCCAAGTTTGTCTATATAAAACAGGAGTTCAAGGGGATCAAAATTATATAGGCGTGTTTTCGTGATGCCGTGTGTTTTCAGGTTTCCCTATCCTAATGTGTAGCATCACGTGATCAGGTCTGTGAAATAAACACCCACTAAACCCCACTTATATAGAGAAAATTTGGGTTTACGGGGTAAGCAATACTATACTTATTTCCGTTCTTAGGCAAAGGTTGTGGGTACTCGTTATAACCGTCTCAAAGGGGCGGTTCTAACGAGCACCACGACGTTTTAATAAGAAAAATTTCATCCCGAGTTTTCATAAAAAAAGTGGTTATTTTGGAGATGTGAAAAATGCACAATGTCGCACGTGTGTGTTATCTTAATTTCTTTTGGTGAGAACGTCTCATTGAGACGGTTATAACGAGTACCCACAAGACTTTTTAGGACGAAGAAGGGAAAGATAATGTTTTCTTTCATGACTGGCTTGATCTTATTTCGCTCATATTTGGGTCAATGTCAAACATATATATTTTCATCTTCACATATATTTTTGAACACAAAAATCACTATCATCCTTAAAGGAGCCGTCTGATCTAGAACCGCACTTTTGCAACTTTGAAAGTAAACAGCAGACGACAATTGTTGTGATTGGCATGTGAAAGGGATAAATGACATATGGCACGTGCCAATAATTGATCCAAGTATCTAAATGTGGTGAATCTTCAGGTATTCATTCGTTAATCAACAATCAAGGGTTTATGTAATGAGCCGGAGCACGACAATTTCTTCTCTTTAATTACCTGTGCGTCTGATCAGACCCGTAGCAATGGATGATTTCTGTCACTTGATTTGACTTCAGACCAGACTGCGCAAATCATTACGAAAACATGTCTATACAAATACATGAAAAAAATATGATTAAAAATTGTGACATTTTTTTTCTTATTCCTGTTCGGGTGGGGCATACTTACCATTGCAATAAAATCGCAAGTTATAAGTCCAGAGAGCCAACCATAATTGTTCCAGATATGTTATATATTGCATTTAAATACAATTTTCTAATGTTTTCCAGTATATATAAGTGCTTTTTGGTATTTATATGTGCTTTCCGGTATTTTGGTTTGCTTTCCGGTATTTTGGTGCTTTCCGGTAAATGTATGCACCGGTTTATCAACAACCTCTGAGAGTTCAACGTTCAAGCGTGACAAGACTATTCCATGTTTTAGGGGAAGACAGGTTTCGGATTTCTTTTTTTCACAGGATTTTAAAATTATAAATAAGTTCTTTGATAATGTCATTATGTAGAAGTCGTTGGCAAGTGGCTAGTATGATGCAGTACGAATCTCAATAAAGCTATATCTGCCAATGAAAAACCCCAACTGAAGGCGACTTACCTAAAACACGGACTAGTCCAAAATTAAAAGTGCAGTCACGTCTCACTGCGTTTTGAAAGATTATACAATTCTTGTCGTCCGCGTACACGCTGTGTTATGAAAATATTAGATGACATGTGGATGTCACGCTTCAGATGTGACGACAAAATTTGGGGGAAGTTTTCATTATTCACCGCGGAAATGCACACAGTTGATCACATTTGCCACTGCGTGTCTCCATTAGATGTGGATTCGAATTTAATTTTTGGATGTGAACATGAATGATAATGATGGCGATGGCGAAATTGATAACAGTAATTGGTACTTAAACTGGCAGAACTGTGAGACAACAAGTGATAGACAATAAGTTTAAATAAAAACGTACTTAAACGATCGATTGGGTTGAGTCTATCCTTAAAGACTCTTTCTCGAGTTTACGGTGTGCTGACGCGTCGAAAAACACGAATCAATCATTAATAAATACTATTTAGATGCTTAAATTTCAGGAATAAAGCGATAATTGCTCAAACTAAATTGAAATTACCAGCCTGTGGGGTTTCTCAAATTCTTGAAAATGAAAAATTAAGAAGTAATAAGTTGTGCAAAACTAAAATGGCAAGGGTCTTCGGCCATCGGGAATTGGAGAAATAATATGGGCTACATGGTGATTCCCCGCAGAGCTGAAACCGGTCGCACACGAGTACTGGTAAACCGCTAAGAAGACCTAAGCCTGCCCAGGCAAAGCGGTGCGAGTCGGACTGTCCATGCTTATAAACACTATCGGTTTAATTGGGTGACAGGGCTTGAGATGTCATTTCATATCAATGTCGGGTAAGTCCCTAAAAGTTGGAAGTAACGTCTCCAAAATGACCTCTCTAGTGTTGACGGGGACGTTAAACCTCAAATCAAACAAACGACATTGTTTACGATCGATCGTAGGACTAAAATCTACGACTTATCCTAAGAGAATCGTACGATTTTTTTGTGAAAGCCTCGTACGAGAATCGTAAGAAAATCGTAAGATCGTCTTACGATAATCGTACGAAGGATCGTACGATTTGTTTCTTTGAAAGAGGCCCCAGTATGTTTTCTTTGTTTGTTTGTTTGATTTGAGGTTTAACCTTCAGCATGCTGTAGGAAAATTTATTTGCCCAAGGGGGTGGTCCAACTTGAGCAACTGATCACACTCATAAGAAAGCAAGTACACTCCATCGGATGAGGTTTCTCCAACACAGGAGGGATAGGTCTTTCTTACAAGTGCACAGGTTTTACCCACATTACTGGCTATTTGATTTTACACCCGGAAATGATGTTAACAAGAGGCCAAGATGGCCCTGTATCACTCACCTGTCACCAGATGCTCATAAGCAATGTTTAGAAAACAAGATGTGCATTAGATGCGAGACATATGAGTCAGTGGTTCCCTGTGACAATACAGAGCTAACTTGTATGACACTATTTGGAGACCTCCTGGACACTGATAGTTAGGTTCTAGTGCACCTGTGGGAGATTAAGCGGCTCAGTCTTACTAACAATACAATACCTGGACCTTCTGGCTTCAGTCAAGAAGATTTTTAAAAGTTTTCCATATATAAGTCTATGTAAAACTGGTGGGCCCCGGCGTGATGGAATTTTTGGCCCCAGGGCTATAATTTGGACAATCTTGGTAGAGGTTAGCTAGATGAAGCTTCATACCAAACACCTGGCCGTCTGGTTTCAAACAAAAAGATTTTTAAAGAGTTTCCCTATATAAGTCTATGTACTGGGGGTGGGTGGGGGGATTTTTTGGCCCCAGGGCTATAATGTGAACGATCTTGGTAGAGGTCCACTAGATACAACTTCCTACCAAATGTCAAGACAAGAAGAAGATTTTCCCTATATAAGTCTAAGTAGTACCGGTGGGGCCCGGGACCATTTTTGGCCCCAGGACTACAATTTGAACAAGCTTGATAAGAGGTCAACTAGGCAAAGCCTCATTCCAAACATCAAAGATCTTGGCCTTCATAGTTTCAGACGGAAGATTTTAAAAGGTTTTCCCTATATAAGTCTATGTAAAACTGATGGGCTCTGGCGCTGGGGTAATTTTGGCCCCATAGCTATAACTTAAACAATCTTGGTAGTGGCCCACTATATACAACTTCATACCATATTTGAACCAAATGGACCATCTGGTTTCAGACAAGAAGATTTTATAAGGTTTTCCCTATGTAAGTCTATGTAAATTTATTTTCTTTGATTAGAGGTTTATCATCCCCGTCAACACTGTATAGGTTATTTTTGAGACGTTGCTTCCAATTTTGTGGGACTTTTACCCAACATTGAGATGAAATGACATCTCAAGCCCTGTCTCCCAATGAAACCAATAGGGTTTGTAAGTATGGACAGGCCGACTCACACCGCTTTGCCTGGGCAGGCTTAAAACCTCTAAGCTGTTTACCAGTGGGCGTCGGCGTGGGGGTATTTTTGGACCCAGGGCTATAATTTGAGCACTCTTCGTAGAGGTCAACTAGATACAACTTCATACCAAAGGGCCTTCTGGTTTCAGACAAGAAGATTTTCAAAGGTTTTCCCTATATAAGACTATGCAAAACTGGTGGGACCCAGCACAGGGCATTTCTGGCCCAAAGGCTATAATTTGAACAATCTTGATAGAGGTCCAATAGATGAAGCTTCACACTAAATATCAAAGACTTGGGCCTAGTGGTTTCAGAGGAGAAGATTTTTTAAGATTTTTCCTATATAAGTCAATGTAAAACCAAAGGGCTCCGGGGCGGTGGCATTATTGGCCCCAGGGCTATAATTTGAACAATCTTGAACAATCTTGATAGAAGTCCATAAGATGAAGCTTCATACCAAATATCAAACACCTGAGCCGTCTGGTTTCAGACAAGAAGATTTTTAAAGCTTTTTCCCATGTAAGTCTATGTAAAACCAAAGGGCCCCGGGGCGGGGGCATTTTTGGCCCAAGGGCTATAATTTGAACAATCTTGGTAGAGGTCCACTAGATGAAGCTACACACCAAATATAGAAGACCTTGGCCTTGCGGTTTCAGAGGAGAAAAATTATTAAGTTTTCATTAAAAAAAAAATCTATTTTTGGCTCCTGTGACCTTGATGTGCAATGGACCGGAACTTTTGAACAACTTTGAAAGGGGACCACCTAAGGATAATTCCTGTATAGTTTGGTCAAAATCCAATCAGTGGTTTAGGAGGAGATGTTGTTTGAAGAAATTGTTTACGGACAAATGCATGCACAGATGCACGGACACGCATGGACGACGGACAAAAAGTGATCACAAAAGCTCACCTTGTCTCTACGTGACAGTTGAGCTAAACATTGATGATTTTTCAGATACCAGTTTTCAACAGGTCCCCCTAACCTGTTTATCACAATTTTCTGCATACTAGACCCAATCCATCTAAACAACTACTGGTGATAAATATGAAGCCATAATATAGGTAGCTACACAAGCTGTCGGTTTTATCCTACAAAGCACAAACTGAGCACAATTGTTTTGTAGTTAATGTTTGCAATATTTGCAGAACTTAACCTGTGACCATAAAATACCATAATGATAAATATCATGAAATACATGTACCATAATTTTCATAAAATTGGTTGCTTTCCCATCTGAGATCATAGAAGGAGTATCATGGAAACTTAACGAATATTTTTTCTTATTTCTCAATAAAAACATATGTTGTGGATAATTATTAGAATTGCCTCAGCGAGGCAAATCTAACACATCACGAAAACACGCCTATATAATTTTGACCCCCTCAAACCCCACTTTTATATAGTAAAACTGGGGTTTACAGGGTAAACATTATTTTCTTATTTCTGCTCTAAAATATAGATTATTGGTACTCTTTAGAACCGCCTCGATGAGGCGGTTCTAACGAGTAACCATAATATATATTTTGAGCAGAAATAACAAAAATATGACAATTTTTCATCTGAAAATATAGCTTTTTCTTTGGCGGTAAAATGTGCATGTACTTGTATAGGCTTGTTTTCGTAACAAATACCCACAACATAATTGTATGTCACAAACAAGAAATAAAGGAAATTATCCCTTAATTATCCTCGTTACTCTTCATCTAATGCTATACAAGGTGACAAAAACTTTCCATTAAAATGCAGATGCTGATCAGACTCATCGGACTGTTTTGATAGAAAAATGTCAGTTTCTCCCAATATACCAACCTTCTTACAGGACTTGAGATACTGGTAGCCTAGGACAAGTTTCTTATAAGCCTCACCAAACTTATCATTCCACTGCTGTATACATTTGAGAGCTTCATCCTTCAGTCTGGTAGCTGCTTGTTTAGGTGGGGGTAGAGGGCAGTTATGGTCACAATCTAAAATAAATATTCCTTATGAGCTGGTGCATTACAATACCTACAATAAGATGTGCAATCATCAAAGACTCACATTGACAAGAGCTGTCTTTAATTTCTCTTGACAATTTGTGCTAACAGTGAGACACAGGCTAATCCAAGTCTTCACTGGTCATACATGTCTTATTGTTGGTGTTTTGTTTTTCATTTTACAGTTACCCATCTATTTCCAGGCCTGTGCCAAGCAGCATGAAAAACCGGATTTAGTGCAGAATAGTCTATCTGACATACTATGTAACATAGACATAGAAGTTATATTTTTTTTTTTTTTTTTTCTGAAATTCTGAATACATCACAGCAGATAACATCCATCAAGGGCTTATTCTTCAACAAAAAAGATTCCTTATTTCAACTATAGCATAGGGACTTTGCAAACAATTGTAGTATTTACATACTGGTACAACAGCCCCCTTCCATCGGAGCTTGAAGAAATAGATGGGCTGCATGATGCTTCCATGCAGAGGTGAAACCGACCACACACAAGTACTGGTAAACCGCTTAGAGGATCTAGGCCTGCCCAGGCATAGGGGTGTGAGTCGGACCGTCCATGCTTATAAACCCCATTGGTTTCATTGGGCAACAGGGCTTGAGATGTCATTTCATCTCAATTTCAGGTAAAAGTCCCACTAAATTGGAAGCAATTTCCCCTAAAATGACCTATACAGTGTTGACAGGGATGTTAAACCTCAAATCAAAAAAATAGCCATCGGAAGAGATGGCAAATCCCCCGACCAAAAGCCAATATGGCCTTCAGAAGATTGTTCACCAATAGAAAGTGCACCAGAATTAAACCAGCAATTATATCACAAAAGTATTGCAGTTATGGCCATCACAAGATTAGTGTCAGGGGAGATAAGGAAACAAGAGGCCCATGGGCCACGATGCTCACCAGAGCTCTGGCAGGCACTGCCCACTGGCAGACATGTATGGTTTTAATTTATTGATTATAAAGTCTCTCAAATGAACCCCCATTTCATGAGGACTCTGTATCTGAAATATTAGGCCTTTTATGAAGTGGAGGGGTGGGAGATGACCCAACAGAGCCCAATTTGATATCATTGAATGCATCTTATCATAAGGAACAAGAAAATATATGGTTTATGGGTGGGGGGCGGGGATCTTAACGGTTTCTGAGATATTGGGCCTTTATGAAGTGGAGAGGATGGGGAATGGCCCGGGCACATCCTTAGAGACCCCCAGGTTGGTGTCTCTGAATGCGTTTTATCATAAAAAACAAGAATGTATATATGGTTTAGGGGTGGGAATCTGATAGGTTTCTGAGATGTATCGCCTTTTATGAAGTGGCAGGGTGGGGCATGGCCCCAGCACACCCCTGAAGACCCCTAGGTTGGACTCATTGAATGCATCTTTATCATAAAGAAAAAGAATATATATGGATAAGGGGTGGGGATCTGAACGGTTTCTGAGAATTTGGGGCCTTTTATGGAGTGGAGGGAGTAGGACATGGCCCGGGCACCTCCTAGAGGACCCCCAGGTTGGTGTAACTGAATGCGTCTTATCATAAGAAACAAGAATACATATGGTTTTCGGGTGGGGATCAGAAAGGTTGCCGAGATATATTGCCTTTTATGAAGTGGAGGGGTGGGACAATGGCGCATCCCGGGGGACCCCTAGGTTGGTATCACTGAATGCGTCTTATCATAAGAAACAAGAATATGTATGTTTTTGAGTTGGGGATCTGAATGGTTTCTCAGATATATGGCCTTTTATGAAGTGGAGGGGGGGTGGGGCAGGGCCCTGACCCATCCCGGGGGGCCTCCAGGTTGGTGTCATTGAATGTGTCTTATCATAAGGAACAATAATATATATGGTTTAGGGGTGGGGATCTGTAAGGTTTCCGAGATATTGGGCCTTTTATGAAGTGGAGGGGGTGGGGCAAGGCCCCGGCGCATCCCTATGGCCCATAGGTTGGTGTCAATGAATGCATCTTATCATAAAGAACAAAAATATATATGGTTTAGGGGTGGGGGTCTAAACGGTTTCTGAAATATATGGCCTTTAATGTTGTGGAGGGGGTGGGGCATGGCCCCGGCGCATCCCAGGGCCCCCAGGTTAGTGTAACTGAATGTGTCTTATCATAAGGAACAAGAATATATACGGTTTAGGGGTGGGGATCTGTACGGTTTCCAAGATATTGGGCCTTTTATGGAGTGGAGGGGGTGGGGCAAGGCCCCAGCGCATCCGGGGGCCCCCAGGTTGGTGTCAATGAATTTGTCTTATCATAAGGAACAATAATATATATGGTTTAGGGGTGGGGATCTGTAAGGTTTTGGAGTTATGGCCATCACAAGGTTATATTGTCAGGGGAGATAACTCAAAAACCATGGCACCCAGAGTTGTGGTTCTTGTGCATGACACACTGTCTCGGCCTTGTAAACAACTGTGTCATGTATCATCAATATATCTTAAAGGGTATTGGAGTTATGGCCATCACAAGGTAGTCACTCTATTTTATTGGAAGTGGAGATAACTCAAAAACCATGACAACCAGAGTTGTGGTTCTTGTGCATGACACGCCGTCTCAGCCTTGTGAACAACTGTGCCAGGTACCATCAACATACCTCAAAGGGTATTAGAGTTATGGCCATCACAAAGTAGTCATTCTATTTTATTAAAAGGGGAGGTAACTCAAAAAGTATGCAATCCAGAGTTCTGGTTCTTGCGCATGACACGCCGTCTCAGCCTTGTGAACAATTGTGGCAAGAACCATCAATGAATCTCAAAGGGTTTAGGAGTTAGGGCCATCACAAGGTTGCGTGTACGGACCGACGGACGGACGCGCTATATCCCCCGAACCTATTCGGTCGGGGGATAAAAATAAACGAACAATACATACTGGTACCATAGCCCGTTACCATAATTATAATCAACTTTGAATAAGGTGATTTCATCTTGTTATTGTATATGCAAATTTATGGCGTATATTCCAACCTGTGTTAGCGGTTATCTCCCCATACTTCACTTTAGTTTATAGTTTCTGGTGCTCTGTGATGAATGAAACCATTTATACATGTTAATATGTCAATGATGAGGCCAACCTGCTATCAAGGAGGATATCTTCCCAGTATTCCAGTTTTTTCAGACTGTGTGTGGTTTGACCGGAAAAGTACACCAAAACTGCTGGGTGGCTGGTCCAGTGCAATGCCTAACAGTAATTGTATGAAAATAGCTGACCAGCAAGCCAGGGAGATTTTAGTAGAATATACAAGTTGGCCATGACAAGCAAAAAGGACCTTTGAGCATGTTTGCTCAGTGAAGTCTCAAATAAGCCTATGCACAAACTTACAATATTGATTCTTTGTATTGGAACAGATAGGTCTAAGCAAACAGGTAGATCCAGAAGATCAGACTGCTCCTGCAGGAGCAGTCTGATCTGGGTCTTCACTGTTTGCCATTCTGTCTGCACTTTTTGGACTCCTTGCAGGATCGTAGCAAAAATTTCTTAAAATTTTTAAGAGAATTACAGCAAGTGCTCAGGGTGTCCCAATTTTTGGGTCGATCGATTTACGATGGAGCCTAATTTACTAAATGGCCAAACGGAATTCATGCAGTTGTCCATGTGACCATCACTGATTTGGGAAAACCAATATTATGTTTTATTAATAGAACTTGAAATGTTGCGCTATTTTTATCTATGCAACAAGAACTATCTATAGACTGGTTCCCTCACCCTATAGCTCTCTGGCTTTCGCATATTTTAATAGAACACAGGCATCCAGTTAAGAGCTATCTATAGAGTCTTGACGGGGATCGCGTGCTGGATAATACCCAGATCAGACGCCGCGGAATGTGACATCAGATCAGCAGGTTGCACAGGAACTTCACTTTTGCTTAAATAGTGGCATTTGAGGGAAAAACGAAATGGTATAAGAATGCTAGGTTGCTCACGTAAATGAAACAATCCAGGCCACGATGTCACGTGACATCTTTCGGAACATTCTATTTATAAAACTGTTACACAAATGTATGCCAAGTCGAGTAAAAATAGACTTTTTGCACTCCTGCTAAGAAATTAATTTTAGAACATTGAAATGTTTAAGTGCAAAAATGAGTAGCCCAGTCTTTAATTATAGGTGGTACCGTTTTTAGACATACAGCGTAGACCAAGATCGGATATAGAGTACATTGCTTCTGATCAGGTCGGCACTGTTCGCCATATCTATGCAACAACAGTTTTGAACATGATTCAGGGCCGTATGCAGACTCTGGAAAGGGGCGGGTTGAGGATGCCAATTTTGGGTATTTTGCAGAGGGTGAAAAACTGTTTGAATCAGAAATAATTTCCAAAAGATGGGAGGGGGCTGCGTTTGCACCCTCCCCACTCTGTTGAACAAAATCCAAGTACTACCCTAAAACGTCAGAGTGCAGCGTAAGAAGAAAATTCTGGACTGTGCTCATTTGTTTGATTTAAGGTTAAACATCCCTGTCAACACTGTATAGGTCATTTGGAGACATTACTTCCAATGTTACGGGACTTTCAGCTCTGCATGGAAGCATCATGCGGCCCATCTATTTATTCAAGCCCCGATGGGCAGGTGCGGGTGGACTGTGCTCATACACTTGGGAATTGGCAAACAGAATCTACATAATCTGACGCTACATAATGCGATGTCTGATCAGCTCTACTGTGCTTGCTTAAAGTTAAACGAACAGTTCGATTCTCAGCTCAGGACTATTTTCCCAACCTACACTCAGAGACCATCTACCCACCAGTACTATCAGTGCTTTGATTAGGATTTTTACAGTAGTCAAAATGCAATCTCCTCCTGTTGAAGGAAGAAGCTTTATCACAATGAACATCCATATAGGGTGCAATGAACACTGATCAGACTGAGCAGATGCATACCTGTTCAAAGACCATTTTTGCTTAGCAAACCCTTTAAACTCTGTAGGTAGGCAGTGGCAGATACATGTACCTTATTATATATAATGCAAACTGTGCTCCCATTGAGGTGGCTCATAATGAGATGTTTCATCAGGATCAACAAGGTTTGATTTCAACAAAACTCCCTACTACCTCAATAACTGGAACACCTTCTGATCTGGATCTGCATTGTTTGAAAGATAAGACATATCCGGGCTCAGCAGGACAAGGGTTAAAGATATGTTTGTACCTAGAGTAAGTTCTAGAAGTGTTTGAAAATCCTCCAGTACCCGCTCTCTGAAGGCATGTGATCTGTTGAACAGTTCATCCAACATCTGAAATGCTGTCAGCCTGACCTCCGAGTGGTCCTGCACTAACTCCATCATCAGAAGGTCATAAGCATACCTCACATAGGCATCTGATGTTCTGGAAAAACAAAACATGTTACAGTGAGGCCACTTATGGACCCTTTCATTTTTCTACAATGGTGGTAAGGTTTCCCAGAACCTTTTCTATAGAATGTTATTATTTTATTTTTTCTTCAGCCCTATGAAAAGAGTGTAGATTCAGATGAGACAGTTCATTATGATCTACACTGTGTGCCATTCTGCAAAGGATTTAGACTACTGTAAAAAGCCTGAAATTTTGGACACCTTGAGGACTTGCTGTAATTCTCCTAAAATTTGTTTCATGATCCAGCAAGCTGTCCAAAAGGAACAGACGGAATGGCAATAAATGTGTAGACACTGGCTGATCTCGCATATTATAAAGCACACTTTGCCATGTATATTTTCTGGATGTTTTTGGATGTGTACTATTGATTCATACAGCACTACACATAGCTCCAGATATGGACCTTTTTCTTGTTTCTTTCTGCATGACTAGTCGCTTCTAATGAGTACCCAAAACATATGCCTTCATGCAGATTTTTTTTTTTTTGGTTTTACGGCCCTTTCAAGATTAGTTCACTCATATGGAGCCGATCGTTAATCAGAGGTGGACGAAAACCGGAGTACCCGAAGAAAAACCACCTGACCTTTCGTTGCAGAACTTGGCGTCTCACATGTGACCCGAGCTTGGCTCGAACCCACAGCGGTGAGAGACCTTATGTTTAAGAGTCAGCGCTCTTATCCACTAGGCCACGGAGACCCGTGCATGCAGAAATAAGAAAAATTATATGTGGATACCCCTTCTTATCGGGGGCTTTGTCTACAGCCTCCTTATAACACTACTGCTGGGTCCAGTGGGATAAAAGGCAGTTATGGTGTTAGTCAAACAGCCATGTCATAGCCAACGAAAAAATGTCCTGATCATAAAGAAAAACAAGAATTCCGCCGAAGGCTGTGTCGCGCCTGTGGGGCCAAAAGTCACCGACCAAGGTCAAACATAGAGTTGCCATTCTTAAATGCAAGCTTGTACTAAGTATCATTAATGAAGCTCTAATAATTCTTGAGAAATGAACACAACCATTAGGGTGAACACTAGGGTTGTTACAATTTGTTACAAAGTCAGTGAACCATAAAATGTAGGTCAAGGTCAAATATGGATGCTTGCATTTAAGCTTCCATCTCCAGATACAAGTTTGTACCATGTATCATTAATGAAGCTCTTATAGTTCTTGAGATTAACTTGACTATTTGGGTGAATGCTAGGGTAGTCGCAATATTTTACAAAGTCAGTGAACCATAAAATGTAGGTCAAATCAAATATGAATGCTTGCATTTACCTTTCCACCCCCAGGTACAAGTTTGTACCATGTATTATTAATGAAGCTATTATAGTTCTTGAGGAATTAACTTGACCATTTGGGAGAATGCTAGGGTGGTCGCAATATTTACAAAGTCAGTGAACCATGAAATGTAGGTCAAGGTCAAATATGGATGCTTACATTTAAGTTGCCATCCCGAGATACAAGTTTGTACCAAGTACAATTAATGAAGCTCTTATAGTTCTTGAGAAATAAACTTGACCATTAGGGTGAACGCTAGGGTGGTCGCAATATTTTACAAAGTTAGTGGACTATGAAATTTAGGTCAAGGTTAAATATGGATGCTTGCATTTATGTTGCCATCCCCAGATTCAAGTTTGTACAGAATATCTTTAATGAAGCTCTTATATTTCTTGAGTAATAAACTTGACCATTAGGGCGAACGCTAGGGTGGTCGCAATATTTTACAAAGTCAATGAACCATAAAATGTAGGTCAAGGTCATTATGGATGCTTGCATTTAAGTTGCCATATCAAGATACAAGTTTGTACCAAGTATCATTAATGAAGCTCTTATAGTTCTAGAGGAATAAACTTGACCATTAGGGTGCACGCTAGGGTGTTCGCAAGGACGGACAAACGAAAGAACGGACGGAAAACCGGACGCCTATATCGCGCAATGCTAATAGCAGGCCCGACAATGACCATTTATCCAGTTTCATGCATTCTATATCGCTATATAAATAGTTCTACATACAAAACTGTGTTATAATGAACAGTTTATATGTATATTGCCCAAAATTTTCGTTTTTCAGGAGAAATGGAAATTCAAACATTCAAACATACGAGACTGGACAAACAAGAAACACAATTTTAGAATTAGTTAGATGCAGATGTCACATCAGAAAAAATTAAAGGTGGAGATCAGCATCTAAGTGTTTGCTGCTTGGATAGTACAATCATCATCATCAGATTTTGATAACCATGCAGGTACAGGTAGCTGGCTAGCTGCATGCATGGCAGATCTCACACCAGATCTCCAGGTATGTCTATCAAGAGGGTCGATAGCCGATATCTTCCACTCTCTGTGATCTCTCTCTCTGTCAGCTGCTTCCAGGTCATCTTGGGCCACCCAGGCCCATGCTTTCCATCCACATGTACAATACCTCTAGTTTCCATGTGTAAATGTTCAAGACTCTTGCTAGTCTGAGTATCTGGGGCCAGTTGTTCAAAGCATTGTTAGCTTAACGAGCTCGTTAGTGGCCATATTGTGAACTGTTCTTGCAAGTTTAATATTTAAATTTTGGGTATTTTTGCTGAAAAAATGTGAGCAGCTTTTGCAGATGCAAAAGCTGCTTACATTTTTTCAGCAAAAATATTGGCATATTTGCCAAAACAAATGATCAAGGTTTTAACGACGTCGTTAGTTTTGAACAACTGGCCCCTGGTTTGTGTCTTTTCTGGTCACAAACCCTGAAGACAAGTTTTCCCACTAAGGGTTAAGCATAATAACACTGACTTAACCTTACAAACTTCTTAACATTACGATAACTCACCCATGCGACATAGTGCATTTTTCAAATCTCCAAAATGCCTACTTTTCCTGTGAAAATCCTTGATATTTGTGTTATAAATGTTCAAAACATAGGTTGAGGGTGCTCGCTAGAACCGCCTCAATGAGGCGGTTCTAACGAGTACCCACAACCTATGTCTTGGAGCGGAAATAAGAAAAATAATGTTTACCCCTGTAAACCTCAGTTTTCTCTATATGAAGTGGGGTTTAGGGGGGTCTTCATTTCACGGACTTGTTCACGTGATGATAACACTGTTCATTACATGTATTTTATTAGGATTTGGGATAAAAAATACTGTGTCTGTCATTACTGACAATGACTACCTTTATTGACCATTCCTAATCAAATGTGTGATGTGCTACTATTTATGTGCTCTAAGATGGCTAATGAGACCAACCTTAGCAATACACTGCCTGTTGCAGGAAGAGCAAGAGAGATTTGAGGTAGGGTTTTGGATACAACACAGTTTTAAGATGCATTCCAAAAATATTGAGATTATATAGAAAAATGACATGACCCTTAATTTTTTGTTAGAATACCATATAATGAGACTGTTTCTCTTTTGGATTCCCTGCAATGGTATTATAGAGTGAGTGAGTGAGTGTTTTGAGTTTTACGGCCCACCAACAGCTAAGGTCATACGGAGACAGGACCTCGGGTTAAAGACTCATCCGAAAGTCTGGGTGTTATACAGTGAAATTCTGCTCTCGAGACTAATACTGTTTTAAAAAGCTTATTCAGTAGTTTCCAGTTATTCTGTATATGTGTTTCTGTATAACATGTCCTGTTCTTACAGACCACCTTTGGAACTGTTCAAAAGTGGTCGTAACGACCACTTTTGGACATTCCCAAAGGTGGTCTTAATATAGGAATTTACTGTATATAGGATATGGCGTACATTTTACCTGCACAGTCTTTTAAACTTTTTCATCACTTCTGGTATAAGAACCGGCTTCCCTGAAGTTACTAGTAATTCTACCAAACTTCTCATCTGTTGACGTATTGTGTCATCGAGAGCATCATTACCGGTATTTGGTGCAACACGCTTCTTTGATGAGGCCATCTTCAGTCACTTAACCTTTACACTGGAGAGACTATGATAAACAAAAGTATGTAATGATTGTCTAAAATTAGAAAATGGATAAAATACATCATATCAACCAGTCTGAGAAACTAATACCCCTGTCAACCCCGCTTTGTGTAGAGAAAACTGGGTTTTACAGGGGTATACATTATTTTGCATATTTCTGTTCCAAATCATAGCTTGTGGATACTCCTTAGAACCGCCTCAATGAGGCGGTTCTAACGAGCAGCCACAACCCACGTTATGAGTATAAATAAGAAAAATAAGACAGCTTTTTATCAGAAAAGTATCCATTTGGAGCATTGATAAAATGCACTACATGGCACGGGTGTGTTTTTGTACTACTACGCCACCTGGTGACCAGCAAGATACTGAAGTATGCTACCAAGTGTGTAAAGAATACCCTTTTCAAACCCAAATTCATATAGAGAAAAGTGGGGTTTACACTGGTAGACATCATTAAACCCCACTTCTCTTCATATGTGCTCAAAGACATACTTTATAGGTGCTTGTCAGAATTGCCTCAATGAGGCAGTTCTAATGAGCACCCTAAATCTACATTTGAAGCAGAAATAACCCATAAAACGCTAGTCACCACCGTTGCCATCTACTTTGTCGTCTGCAAGTTACTATAAAATTCATTTTACCAACAGTGTGGCCCCAGATCAGACTGCTCCTCTAGGAGCAGTCTGATCTGGGTCCACACTGTTTGCCTGTATGAAAAAATATTTCTAAGTTTACAAGAAGATTCAGCAGATAACATAAGCGGACAACATTTTCAGATGTAGTTTTTCTTGGCATCTTAAGGGATACGAAACGTATCATCAGAAAGAAACAAGAGGATCAAGATGGTCCTATGCCACTCACCTGAGCTAACAGATTCAAAAATTTCAGGAAGTTCCAATCTTTACTGAAGGATGTATGTGAGGACAAGGTCAAAAACAGGCATTTTCATTGTTAAATGCTACAATAAATGCTATGAAGTAGTAACATCAATACTTTGTTCACATAAACGTAAAGATGAACCTTAAAATTTTACTTGTCAGATGGCTTTCTACAGCATATGCTATGTCATACATGCATGGTAAATTAACCCATTTGTGAAGAAGTGGATTCTTCTACCGTATATATTGGGCTGGTCCATTACCAATATTAGGGTCGTCAGGTTGTATTTAATTTTTGGAATGTTTTACAGAAATTCGTGTATTTTATGCAAACAGTGTAGGCCCTGATCAGACGCCGCGTTCTGCTTTATACCGGTCTGGTTTGCAGCACATTCAGAATCGGATGCCAGGGCATCATCAGATGGACAGTTACTAGAGATAAGATCCTCTGACGAGAACCATAATCATGAAACAAACAGGGAATTATTCAAGAACCTTCCTCAACAGAGAAAGTTGCCGGTCTCTGAACAAGAAAACATTTGTCAAATGATCGACATGAAAGCCAACAAGAAAATAATTCAAGCTTCAGTTATGCAATCAACCAGAAAAGTTGTGCTCATGAAAGATATCCACAACCTGAAAAATCCAAAGAAAAAGTCCAAGGACATGACAACGTTACAAACAGCAGTAAATGAACTGTCAAAGACCAACGGTGCATACGTTAAGTTACAGACCAGTAACAGTGAAAACCCAGAGCTAACTGGTCTGTTTTTTTTTTCAGGATGAAAGAATGAGACAGGTCTTTGCTGAGTACCCAGAATTTCTATGTGTAGATGCTACGTATAAACTGAATGACTTAAGAATGCCTCTTTATCTACTTACTACGGCAACGGACAGAGTGAAATAGTAGGTGTATGGATTGTCGCTAATGAGTCTGCCAACACAATTCGGGAGATACAAAGATCAGGAATCGATACAATTAACTTACTCCACCCATCAAAGACACCAAAGGGAAAGAAACACAAACATTAAGCGACCAGACCATAAGGGAAACCTTAACAAAGGAAGGCCATAAGGACAGTCACTTTCCCACAAAATGGTCATATGGCCATCCAAAATAAAAAGACACAAGTGATACACACAGTAAGTAACAAACAACAACATAAATAAACCGCCACAGAAGAACCGCCTTGGAACGGTCAGTGGAAAGATATCCACTGGGGGGGGGCTTACATCGATTTTACGTGGCCACAATCCTCGCTCTTACTTCTGTCGCGATTCAAACAAATAATTTGTTCAGTCCGCATGAAGGCCTCCTAACCCATCAGTGCAACATCTCCGTGAACACAAATAATCAAAGAACCACAGACGTGAGACAACGTTGAGGACTCGACAGCAAGAAACCACTGAAATGCTGGAGCAAAAGAAAACCAACAGTTAAGACTCCGATGGGCCCGACCAGAGACAGAGCATCAGGCACCAACCAACTTAACCCTGAATTAGATCTCTCTAATTCTCAGTAAGCCTTTACGTTGGAACCATCATAGAATCTGAGACCTGGCCCACCGGCGTGCAATTAAAGAGGGAAGCAAAGTTGCCAACCGTGATTGGGTTAACTACCATGCATGCAGTCTGTCGTATAACATCCATGTTGTACCAAATCTTTTTATATCGAAGAATGATTTTACAATTGGCTGCTGAAGTCATTGCAGTTATATATTTTTCTGAATTCATATACTAAGTCACCATAAAATTCGGGTTCCGATAGACCTTGTTGCAGAAGAGATTTAAGTCCAATATTGAATTTTGAAATTAAATCAGAATGGCGTCTATAAAATTTTGAAAAGGCTTTGCGTAGTTTATGGTACCTAAAACCCTGATTAAGAAGTTTAGCAGTTAATAATTTATTACGGGTGTTGAAGTCTGTTACATGACTACACACTCTAGCAAATCGAATTAACTGCAAAATATAAACGCCCTAGGATGGCACACGAAGAACATCACCATCCAAAAAAGGAAAATTTACAATCTCAAAATCAAAGTCATCGCGTTTATCATAAATTTTGAACGAAGCAAACCCATCTACAATAGACAGCTGTAAATCCAAAAAACGGGGGCTCGGTATCAGAAGAATTTGCATTATTAAAATGAAGTTCTTGGGGGTAAATCTGACTGATCAAACCATCGAAATAGGTATTATCAATATTTAATAAATCATCCAAATATCTAGAAGTGGAACTAAAAGCTTCAATAATTTCAGATTGGTTATCAATGGAAAGCGACAGCATGAAGTCTCTTTCATAACAATACAAGAACAGATCAGCCACAAGAGGTGCGCAATTCGTACCCATCGGAATACCCACAATTTGTCTAAATAAGTTAGTATCGAATCTTATATAAATATTGTCAAGTAGAAAGGTGAGGGCATCACACACTTTCTGACATGACCAACGTGTATAATTCTTATGCTCTTTAGAAGTGCAAAATGCATTTCTGACATAACATGCAAGATAGAGAGAATCTTCTCTGTGAAAAGCCCATTCAGTTAAATCATTAAGCTTTTCTTTTATAAGATTATGAGGAAATGTAGTGTAAAGAGTGGAAAAATCGTAAGTAGACAGACTTGAAGCACGAAAATGTCTGGATTTCAATTTATTTAAAACCTCATTCGTATTTTTTATAGACCAAAACAGATTTCTTCCTGATCTTTCAAAGACTTTATCACAATATTTAATCACATGCGTTTTAATGGCAGTAAGACATGAAGTTAATAATTTAGAAAGTTCAGTGGTAGTGCAAGAGCTAGAATTTGCAATAAACCGTGCTTTGTAAGGTCTTTTATGAAGTTTTGGTAACCAGTATAGCGTAGGAAGCTTGTCTTGGCCTTCGGTAACACACACAGCAAACTTGGTGGCTGAATGACAAACATGTTCATCTACTATAGCTCTCTCTCTTCAGCTAAAGACTGAAGTTCATAGGCCTTAGTGCCACCAAGCTCCTGCTTAAGCGTGTTAACATAGTGGAGCCGTCACACAACGACGACGTTGTTAGCGGCCTTGTCTGCAGGGGCCAAAACAAACTTCTTATGAAATTCTTGAATGCCTAGTTTAAGATGACGTAAAGACGTAAAACCCCAAATGGACAGACATAAAAACTGTCATGACGAACAAGGACTTCGTTGAACGTGATGTTTTCAGTACTAGTTTCCCAGATGCGAAATTGCACATCTGCTTATTCCACGTTCTTCGCACGTTCCGGAGAGAAGTTACGGCTGAAAAAATGGGTGTGGCAAAACTACAGAGAGACACTCTATTAGAAACTCTACAGAAAAAAATCGCGTACTCAAGAACCATCGAAGAGTATGAAACAAACAAGAAAATATTACTGGACAAGAAAATAAGCGCCGCTGAAAATTACTTTATGAATTCTTGGGACCCAATCAAAACTGAATGGGTTGTTGGACTGTTTGAAAGTGAATCACTAGGGAACAAAACAAACAACAGAGTAGAGAGCATTAATCAGAAAATAAAGCAGGTCATAGACAGGAACGCCAAGTGTGACACATTCGCGACGGACTTAGTAAATTTCTTAAATATGCATCGGACAGAGATAAATGGAAAATTATGCAGAACTGTTAGCAAAGTGCCTATAAAGAGTGCCACAGATGGTATGCCAGAAAGTCAGTACCGCAGAGTATTAACTTCATTTGCATTCAGCTTGGTCGAGCAACAAATGAAAAAATCGGATAGTGTACAAGTAACAGAAACTTGGAACAAGTTCTCATGTACAAGCGGCGGTCTAGAATATGAAACAACCGATAAATTGTGTACCTGTGACTTTCAGAAACAATACAAACTGCCGTGTAAGCACATCTTTGCCGTAAGAAAAAAAAAACAAGAAGTAGACATGTTTTCCCAATCTCATCATTAAACTAGACACTGAGATAATAATTACTGATGAGTGAACTCATTCAGGCCTAATTAGCAATCAACGCAATTTACCATTGTGATTTTTTGACACCGCAAATAAGATTCTAACTTTGAAAATAAATAAATAAATATCAATCAATCAAATTTATTCACTTAAGCATATACAGCTCATCGTGATACAACATATATACATACAAACAAATAAGTGAAGAATGGTATGAAAGTGAATTACTGGATGGGTCAACATAAGTATCATATCATCATATACAACACAGAACAGAACGCTACACACAGGTGTCATATAAGCATGATAAGATAAAGTAATAAAGAAATAAATGGCATAAGTTATCAAATTCCAGGTGGTAGCAAATGCGTAATCAACGTCTCATCAGCATCGCGGCAAGTCTTTGCATCACCGAGACGCCAACCAGACGTCGTATGCCTGACAAGTTTGCTACGATATGAGTTGTTAAGATAGTTGTTGGAAAAATCTTTCCACTCAAGTTTTTCCCTTATTTCGAGTCAATAGTTATTTAATCCAAAACCGGAGTACCCGGAGAAAAATCATAATAATAATGATAATAATAATAACTTAAGGTGAACAGAGAATTACGACAACAAAATATAGTAGAAAGATTTGTTGCTGTAATGAGGCCGTTTCCGTATTACACTATCTTCCATTCATTGAATCATAGTGCGTAAAAACGTGTGAAAAATAAGTACATGTAGGTCGCTTATAACGGACCGTAACAATCGTGCTCTGCACGCGCATACTGCACGAGCATATACAGTTTGAAATGTGTACAGACATGTTATCACCAGTCTACAAAATAAGAATATAATGTTTTCTCCATAGTGGTAAGTTGTATATAAATTATTGGTATATTCATGTAAATTATTACTTCAGAGTCTCTCTCTCTCTGTGGGAGCCAATGAAGTATAGCAAATCAAAGTAGACATGAACATATGCTATCAAAAGGCAGTGGGTAGAAGCAGATTTATTTATTTATTTATTTATTTATTTATTCTGTGATGGTACGGTGTTTAGGCTAAGCAACAACTTTCATCGAGTTTCGTTGCTAATTAAGGTTTTTTGTTTGTATTGGAGTTTCACCGCCCAGTCAACACTATTTACGGCCCCCACCCAAAGGGGCTTAAAGAAATATATGGGCTGCATGATGCTTCCACGCAGAGCTGAATCCGGCCCGCACACTAGTACTGGTAAACCACTTAGAGGATCTAAAAAGTAGAAGTAAAACAAAGATCAGGAATTGATACAATTAACTTACTCCATCCATAAAAGACACCAAAGGAAAAGAAATACAAACATTAAGCGACCAGACCATAATGGAAACCTAAACAAAGGAAGGCCATATGGACAGTTACTTTCCCACAAAATGGCCATATGGCCATCCAAAATTAAAAGACACAAGTGATACACACAGTAAGTAACAAACAACAACATAAATAAATCGCCACAGAAGAGCCGCCTTGGAACGGTCAGTGGAAGATTTCCACTGGGGGGCTTAAATCGATTTTACGTGGCCACAATCCTCGCCCTTACTTCCGTCGCGATTTAGACAAATAATTTGTTCAGTCCGCATGAAGGCCTCCTAACTCATCAGTGCAACATCTCCGTGAACACAGAAATCAAAGAACCACAGAGGTGAGACAACGGTGAGGACTCGACAGCAAGAAACCACTGAAATGCTGGAGCAAAAGAAAACCAACAGTTAGACTCCGATGAGCCCGACCAGAGACAGAGCATCAGGCACCAACCAACATTATCTCTTTAATTTTCAATAAGCCTTTACGTTGGAGCCGTCATAGAATCTGAGGCCTGACCCACCGGCGTGCAATTAAAGAGGGAAGCAAAGTTGCCAACCGTGATTGGGTTAACTACCATGCATGCAGTCTGTCGTATAACATCCATGTTGTACCCAATCTTTTTATATCGAAGAATGATTTTACGAAATTGGGTGCTGAAGTCATTGCGGTTATATATTTTTCTGAATTTATATACTAAGTCACCATAAAATTCGGGTTCCGATAGACCTTGTTGCAGAAGAGATTTAAGTCCAATATTGATTTTTGAAATTAAATCAGAATGGCGTCTATAAAATTTTGAAAAGGCTTTGCGTAGTTTATGGTACCGATAACCCTGATTAAGAAGTTTAGCCATTAATAATTTATTACGAGTGTTGAAGTCAGTTGCATGACTACACACTCTAGCAAATCGAATTAATTGCGAAATATAAACGCCATAGGATGGCGCACGAGGAACATCACCATCCAAAAAAGGAAAATTTACAATCTCAAAATCAAAGTCATCGCGTTTATCATAAATTTTGCACGAAACAAATCCATCTACAATAGATAGATGTAAATCCAAAAACGGGGCCTCGGTATCAGAAGAATTTGCTTTATTTAACTGAAGTTCTAGGGGGTAAATCTGACTGATCAAACCATCAAAATAGGTATTATCAATATTTAATAAATCATCTAAATATCTAGAAGTAGAGCTAAAAGCTTCAATAATTTCAGATTGGTTATCAATGGAAAGCGACAAAATGAAGTCTCTTTCATAACAATACAAGAACAGATCAGCCACAAGAGGTGCGCAATTAGTACCCATCGGAATACCCACAATTTGTCTAAATAACTTAGTACCGAATCTAATATAAATATTGTCAAGTAGAAAGGTGAGGGCATCACACACTTTCTGACATGACCAAAGTGTATAATTCTTATGCTCTTTAGAAGTGAAAAATGCATTTCTGACATTACATGCAAGATAGAGAGAATCTTCTCTGTGAAAAGCCCATTCAATTAAATCATTAAGCTTTTCTTTTATAAGATTATGAGGAAGTGTAGTGTAAAGAGTGGAAAAATCGTAGGTAGACAGACTAGAAGCACGAAACTGTCTAGATTTCAATTTATTTAAAACCTCATTCGAATTTTTTACAGACCAAAACAGATTTCTTCCTGATCTTTCAAAGACTTTATCACAATATTTAATTACATGCGTTTTAATAGCAGTAAGACAGGAAGTTAATAATTTAGAAAGTTCAGTGGTAGTGCAAGAACTAGAATTTGCAATAAACCGTGCTTTGCAAGGTTTTTTATGAAGTTTTGGTAACCAGTATAGCGTAGGAAGCTTGTCTTGGCCTTCGTTAACACACACAGCAAACTTGGTGACTGAAAGACAAACATGTTTATCTACTTTAGCTCTCTCTTCAGCCAAAGGCTGAAGTTCATAGGCCTTAGTACCACCAAGCTCCTGCTTAAGCGTGTTAACATAGTGGAGCCGTCACAGGAACCGCAGTGTGAGGCGGACCGTCCATGCTAATAAACCCTATTGTTTTCATTGGGCGACAGGGCTTGCGATGTCATTTCATCTCAATGTCGGGTAAAAGTCCCACAAAATTGGAAGCAACGTCTCCAAAATGACCATTATAGTGTTGATGGGGCATTAAACCTCAAATCAAACAAAACAGTCAACACTATTTAGGTCGTTTTTGAACCCGTCAGTTTATCTATCCACACTTTTCCTGGACATGCTTATACGTAAGCGGCTAACCAGTATAGTGCACATTCTTTCGCCAGAAACTGACAACTGTCCTTCTTGGACCAGGGAAAGGGGGAGAAAGACCGTAGAAAAGAAAAAAAGAAAATCATGATCAATTTCCACGAACGTATGTTGTCGACCCCGACAGGTATCGAACCCGCGACCTCCTGAGTGACAGTCAGACGCACTACCGACTGAGCTACCGAGGCCGGCTAATTAAGGTGAAAGTAACAAAAATAGTGTGTGTGTGCCCTTTTTTACGTCCCACCAATATCTGGAATCATACAGAAACTCACTTTAAAGCCTTATCCTAAGGACTGGAGAAGTCCTGGATCGAACCTTGATTTATGAAACGGGTTATGTAACCGTTAAACTTTTTCATAATTTTATTAGCATATTAGTTATTAAATTAAAGGATTTGTACTATGTTATGATCCAGACTGGTGTGACCTGGCCTTATTTATCAAACAGGGCCATGGGCAACACCATTCTTATAAGCTTTTGCATCTGTTCACGGTCCCATGAATCTGCCTTGTCGAAACAAAATACAAGGCAAGAATTCAAGGAGGGTGGACAGATGTTAAAAAGTTTCTGATGCGCTAAATAACGTTTGATCTCGTTATAATAATAATAATAATAATAATAATAATAATAATAATGTTCGTCAATATTACAAAATAATTATATTTGCTAAAGAATTTCTATGTTGAAATGCTTGTATAATGTATCTTGCCAAGCTTTTCAAATGTGTCAGATTTTCATTATTAAATAATTGTATCAATTTAAACATACTTGGACGGGTATTTTAATATTTCTTTATATACATTTTTCTTATTGTAATATATCGGGGCAAACAAGAATAAAATGTAGCTCGTCTTCAATTTCGTTCAGATTACAGTATAAGCATTTCCTGACTTTGAACTTTTAGGTTAGGTTAGCATCACATAATCTTCATATTGAAACAGGAAGGCACAGACAAATAGAAAGAACAGACAGGAAATGCTTATACTGTAAGTTAAGTTTGAAATGGATCTTCTATGTTTGACATTTACAAGTTTTTCTAAATATGAGGAACTTATTATAGTAGGTTTTATTTCTTTATACCACTGTAGTGAACTTAACAATGACAACTTCTCATTCCATTCGGAAATATACTGACCTCTTATTCTTGTCCTCAAAATAGGTATAAAACTTAATATCAAGTACAGAATCTGCAAACATCCAAACATCATGAAAACCTGATCTCTGCAGTAGATCTTTAACATTCCTAACCCAATTCTTAACATTTTCATTTCTTACCAATTCATCTAGCAGACAAGATTACATTGTTTTAACAATACAATTATTATAATCACTTCGAGCAATTTTCAACCAGTATTTTATAATCCTGATATATCTATCCAAAAAGAGTGGGAATCTGCCAGTTTTGCCATAGAGAGCAATATTGTTGGTACTCAATTCTACACCAAGTATTCGTTTCAGGTATTTTCTATACACCCTTTCTCATCTATCAGCAGACGAAAACCCCCATACCTCACAACTGTAGTTCAAAATCGATTTAACGTAAGTGTCGAATAGCTGTAACAATATTTTAAATGGGATCTGAATTTGTCTTATGGTCGAGAATAATAAACCCATTGCTCTTACGGATTTATCCGCCAATATATGTATTGCTTTTTGAACGGAACCCCCACAACTTACCACATACCCTAGATAATTAAATTCCTTTACAACCTCTACATTTTCTCCATAGAGACTAAATGTTTCCTGTGGTACACCTTTCTGAAAAATTATGATTGTTGTTTTTTCAACATTAATGGTTAGTTTCCATTTATTACAGTATGTTTCCAGTTGTGTCAATGACTTTTGTAATCCTTGCTTCGAGTCTGATATTAATACGGCATCATCAGCAGACAAGAGCAAATAAATAAATAAAACGATGGTCAAATTTAAGCGATGCAGTTGTCGTTATATTGTTCACCGATATTCATGATATTTCAGTTGTAGATATACTTAAAACACAATCAACAGTAACCTATCATAGCTTCAAAATGGCGGATAATCCATGACAGGTAAATGTTCCTTTCTAATTTTGTTTAGGCTACCTTGTGGATTATAGTTATCAAA
Organism: Lucinisca nassula; assembly: GCA_963580285.1. Taxonomy (NCBI): domain Eukaryota; kingdom Metazoa; phylum Mollusca; class Bivalvia; order Lucinida; family Lucinidae; genus Lucinisca; species Lucinisca nassula. The sequence goes on from OY757010.1 coordinate 210,509,511, forward strand.
TATTTTATTGCCGGCATTTTAGCCTGGCAACGGGAGGATGGCTATAGACAACCGAACCCAGTCTTCTAGTCGCTAGGTCTAGAATGCCGGGTCCGGCGTTCTAGACTCAGAGGCTAGAAGACCGGATCCAGTTGTCTAGCCACTTCCTTTCGTATTAATAAATCTTACCCCTGTAAACCGGTTCGTAGAAATACCGGAACACACTGGAAATTACCGAGACACACTCAAATAAGCCTTTCAGTTGGCTAAATAAATGTTTTTGGGGGTATATACTATAATATGCATTTTGTATGCCTTATATTGGCCAAATGTAACACAAAAACATGCTTTATTAACCCTATCCCAGATACGCATCAAATAATTTATGGCAATGTGATCAGTGATAAAATTTACAATGTACTTGTACATGTATGTATAGACGTGTTTTCGTAATGAACTGATAGTTAATTGTGGGTATTATGGTCAAAATTGGTCTACATTACAATAGTTGGCTTCATGTTCTATTGTCGTTTTAGATCTCACAACACTTCAATTAAAAAAGTACTGTACTGAACAATTTTTCCAAGCTAAGGATTTTGACATTTCATGCTTTTCTTCCCAAAAGAGACACTGACTGGTTATGCCAATCTTTTTTTTAGGCTGAAAGAATTGTCAAACACTCTTTTGGTTATCTGATGAGTTATATCAGAGAGTGAAAATCAAAACATAAAGCGCTCAGTATAATTACTTAGTGTATATTCAGACCCACAGGACCGGAACACATTTGATAAAACACTGAAATAAGATTAGTTTATGCTTTTCATATAAGAAATGTTATCAACACCATCCTACACAATAAAACAATGCAAATAAGTCAAAAGTAACATTTCTAATAACACAAAAATAAAAAAAATCAACTGTGTTCCGGTAATTACCAGTGTGTTCCGGTGTTTTGGTGTGTTCCGGTATTTCTACGAACCCCCTGTAAACAATAGTTTTCTCTATGCAAAGTGGGGTTCAGAAATAAATAAAATAAACAATTAAATTTGTATTACATGTCCCGCAAAGAGATGCTGCCAACGGACTGTGATATCACAGCTTATGGCACGGTCTAACTAAACACTGCAAAGACACGCAAAAGACGGACAAAGCCAGGCAAAGACATTTAAATTGGGCAGACACATGAAAATATGCTGAAAGACCTCATCCCAAGATAAAAAAAAATATTCGATTTTTTTATGTGTCTTTGGCTGTCTTTGGTGTGTCTCTTATGTGTCTTTTGTGCATCTTTGAGTGTGTTTGCGTGCTTTTCAAACTTTAAAAAAAATCGATTATTTTTCTATTTATTTATTTATATCCTTTCATATCTGCCTACATATTTATTTTTTTATTGGTTTAATTCATGTCTTTGCATCCTATATGGTGTCTTTGCGTATCTTGGCTTATTTGTTGTGTCTTTGCTTATCCCTTTATGTCTCAGCCTCATAGTCTTTGCGCACTTTTGTCTTTCATGATGGTGACTATAAATTATAGGGGTTTGCGGGTCTGGGATGGGGTCTTTCAGTTTATTTTTATGTGTCTTTGCCTAATTTAAGTGTCTTTGCCTGTCTTTTGTGGGTCTTTGCCTGTCTTTGCGTACTTTGCCCGTCTTTGCGGTGTTTAGGTAGACCCCTTATGGCATGCTGTATTCCACCAACAACCTTTAACTTTAAAATTCATGCATGTCATTAGTCTTGCCAAACCAAAAACCGCCTCTCATCGACAAAGGAATTAAAACTAGCCTTTAATTAGGGACAATTAGATTGACTCAACTGAGGTAATGGCCAGATAAGACCGACTCAGTATAAGAAGATAGATTAAACTACTATCGATAATCTCTTTTTTTCACACCCACATTAATCGGTTCACTGCGTTTAATTAGGGTGAATAATAATAACAATGATAATAACTACAGCAGGTCGCTACTCGCCATCGCATATCCCTGCGATGTGAAAATCGTGTTACAATTAAATGACCCAAATTCTTCTTTTTTTGACCTCCGGTAAATTCAAGCTGCCACTGGATATGTCCAAAATGTGAGGTCTGTAACTTTTCAGACTCCTTCTTTGATGAATATGTAGAACTGAGTAAGCCAAACAGGTTTGAACCTCTGTCAGAGGATAAGAGAGGCAAATCTTCGACTGCTGATGAAACTAAGTCAAATTTTGTGAAAGGTTTGAAACTTTGCAGTATAAACATAAATGGAATTAGAGGGAAAATTCTTGAACTTTTAGCTTTCCTCGATACATCTCAACCTCATATTGTTGCTATTCAGGAAACAAAAATTGACAGTTCAATTACTACATCTGAGCTTTTCCCTGAAACTTGTGAGTACTGTGTGTACAGAAAAGATAGGAACTCTCATGGCGGTGGGGTGATGTTGCTCATTCAAAGAGACATCCCTCACATGCCTTTCATGGAACTTGAGAATGACACCGAATCGGTCTGGGTTAAGGTTTTTGCAAATAAAACTTCCCACTTCGTAGCAAGTTGGTATCGACCACCAAATGGTACAGTCGAAAACTTCCAGTTGTTTAAAGACCAACTGGATTGCATTAAATCGCAGCATAAGGGTAAAAAACTCCCGGCTGTACATGTTCTAGGTGACCTCAACTTCAGAGACATTGCTTGGCCCGACAGGCTCAGCAAACAAGGCACAATGCTGAGTCAGTCGGAAGGACAAATATTAATTGACATTATGAACGATCATGGCCTTGAACAAATTGTTAACTTCCCCACTCGTGATAAGAACACATTGGATCTGATCCTTACGACTTTGCCAGGACAATTCGAAGACATTCATTCCCCAGATACACTAAGTGACCACGATGTTGTCTCCGGATATTTAAAAATTCACATCCCACCAATAAAGAAACCTCGGAGGAAGGTGTACTCATATCAGAAAGGTGACTATGAAACTATGAGGAAGGATGCACTCAGATTTGCAAAGGAGAATTACTTTAATGGTCATTCAGATGCTCGGTCTGTACAGGAGAATTTTGATTTGATAACTTCTTTCATTCATACTTCGACCGAAAATCATATCCCCTCAAAAACTAGTAGGTCTGTATCTTCTATTCCCTGGATCACTCCAGAGATAAGAAGGAAAATTCGCAGAAGGAATAAGATTCATGCAAAGGCAAAAAAGACAGGAAGTGGTAAACTCCGGACAAAATTTGAAAACTTGAGACGTGAAATCAAGACTGATATAAAAAAATTAGCATGATTTGTATGTGAATAACTTGGTAGGTGATGTAAAGGCAAATCCCAGAGACTTCTACAGATATATTAATAGCCAGAAGAAAGACAGGCAAGGTATCCCGCCCCTTAATAAAAGAGGGGACGGGGTTGCTGAATCAGACTCTGAAAGGGCAGAGGAACTAGTTGGTCAATTCAATGTGTGTGTGTGTGAATTCGGGTTTAACGTCGCTTTCAACAATTTTTCAGTCATATCACGACGGTGTCTGGTTGCGACAGGGAGCTCAATGCTCACATTTATAGTGCTGCCTCACTGAAGTATCATGTCCCAGACACATTACATGATACCACACCCAGTCACATTATCCTGACACTGGATCGACCAGTCCTAGCTCTACCCCGTAAATCTGAGTGCCAAACGAGGAGCAGCTAGCACCATTTTTAACGACTTTGGTATGTCGCGGCCCGGGGTCGAACCCCAGACCTCCCGTTCCCCGGAGCGGACACTCTACCAACTGAGCTATCGGGGCCGGTTGGTCAATTCAATGATGCATTTAACAAAACTGAGTTCACGGAGGTCCCATTAACTGGAAGATCGGCCCCATTCATGAATAATATTGAAGTGACAGCTGCAGGAGTGATCAAATTACTTCAAGGCTTAAACCCCAGTAAGGCCTTAGGACCTGATGAGCTTCATCCCAGAGTCCTGAAGGAACTAGCAAATGAGTTGGGTCCAGTTTTCGCACACTTGTTTCAACAGTCTCTTGATACGGGTGAAATCCCCAAAGAATGGCTCTTAGCAAACATTTGTCCACTCTTCAAAAAAAGGAGATGTGGCTCTCGCCCGCAATTATCGCCCTGTGTCTCTGACTTGTGTTCTGTGTAAATTGCTGGAACATATAGTCTGCTCAACATCATGGCCCACTTGGACGAACATAAACTTTTGTCAGACGACAACATGCATTTAGGAAAAGGCACAGTTGTGAAACTCAGCTAAGCACAGTTATTAATGACTGGGCAAAAATCTTGGACAAAGGGGGACAGGTGGACACATTTATTCTGGACTTCGAGAAGGCTTTTGACACCCCTCCTCATGAACTACTTAAATCTAAGTTATTTGGTTATGGAATTGGGGGAAAGACCCTAAAATGGATAGATTCCTTTCTTTGCTACAGAAAACAGCGGGTTGTTGTTAATGGTGAATCTTCGGAGTGGGCTCCAGTTTTGTCTGGAGTCCCGAAAGGGACCGTTCTTGGTCCACTTTTGTTCTCCCTGTACATCAATGATATTTCCACTGACATTGACTCAGAAATAAGACTGTTCGCAGATGACTGTGTTTGTTACCGGGAAATTAGAGATGCAGATGACTCATTGAAACTTCAGGCTGACATAGATAGATTAGGATGTTGGGCACGTAAATGGGGCATGAGATTTCAGCCAGTTAAATGCAATATTATGCAGATAACTAGGAAGAGATCTAATCAAGTTGAGGCTTCTTACACCTTAGAGGGTACGGTCCTCGAGAATGTGGACTCGATTAAATACCTTGGAGTGACAATCTCACACAACTTGAGATGGAATACTCATATTAGCAACATGTGTACTAAGGCAAATAGAACGCTTGGTTTCCTGAGGCGAAATCTTCATCAGTGCCCTCAGGATGTAAAAGAGGCAGCATATAAAGGTCTTGTTCGCCCAATCTTGGAATATGGTAGTTGTATCTGGGACCCCAGTAGAGTGGTCCTTAACGATGAAATTGAGAAAGTTCAGAATAGAGCTGCTAGATTTGTAACAGGCAATTACTGCTTTGAAACTGGGAGCATGACTGGAATACTTGGAAAATTAAAATGGGAGTCTCTCAAGAAAAGGAGAAAAGACAGTAGGCTAATCCTTTTATACAAAGGTCTAAAGGGTGCTGCCAGCATTCCAACAGATGACCTTGTTCCCCCAGCTAGATACTGTAGAAATCACCATTCGTTGGCGTTTCAGACCCTTAGCGCAAGAACTGACATTTATAAAGAGTCGTTCTTCCCCAGAACCATTAGAGATTGGAATGCCCTTCCCGATTCGATAATTTCGACAGCTGAAGGTGCTGATGATTGTGTAGCTAAATTTACCTCTTTGGTTAGAGCTAGGGACTAACTTCCCACATCACAGGTCCTGGTGTATGAATGTCATTTGACGTGTCACCAGTAACAATTCTGATTCTGATTCAATTCTGATTCTGGTTACCCCTACGACATGTTAGCAGGCAAAACCCCACACCACCCGGGGTACGAGTTGACCAAAATAGGTACGAGTTGACTTGGGGGTACGAGGTGACCAAAGAACAGGTACGGGTTGACCAAAAACGGGTACGAATTGACAAAGGTACTAGTTGACAGGTTGACTTAGGTACGAGTTGACCAGTTACCCTATACCTCTCGATCACAAACTCGATGCGCTACCACTGCACCAAAGGGCTTCGTAGGCATTGATTGGTTGGTATGATGACAAGAGAGATAGTGCAATAAAAGCAACAGCCACCAAACTAAACTCTAGACCTAGTTGTTGTTGTTGTATACCTATAAGGCATTTTTTCGCTGCCTATAAACTCATGGTACGTAAGTAAGTCACTTGTGCATTTCCCTATGTGAAAAACACATGATGCTCATAATACAATGACCTTCAAAATCTTTTAGTGCTCCTGATGTATTCCATCAGTGCATCTGTCAGTTCCTTCCTTCCTTGCTTACTAATGTCTTCAATCATGCCTGACAACACTTTCAAGTTAATGTCTGTTACCAATTTCACCTCCTCCCTGGCCAGAATCTCTTCTACATTATACTCTAAAGTATCCCTTTCTGATTTAAATCTCTGACAGTGAAAAAGAAAATGATCCACATTCTCTTTCATGTTGCATGTCTCGCACAAACTTGACTGATCTTTGTTAACTTTTGCCTGGTGATCATTTAAGATTGAATGTCCACACAGCACCTGATTTACTGCAGAGAAAGTCCTTCTGTCCCTATCTCCATGACAGATCCTTTTTCCCACTTCCCCAATTATATCCTGCAATACATTCACTTTGTCTGAGCACTTGTACCTTCTTTCCCATTTTCCCCTTCCCTGTGATTTACACTCCCGTACTGCTTCTTTCTTGTCCAGGGTCGGTTTTACCTCATTATTTTTAATCATCTCTGATGCTGCCGCCTTTGCTTGTTGATCTGCCAACTCATTCCCCTCAATATCTTTGTGTCCCGGCAACCAATGAACTTTGACAATATTCTCCCTACACCTTACCTTTGCTAAACTCTCCTTGATGCTGAGAACTGTTTCAATCTTGTTAGTTGGCATTTCTGTAAACGAACCAGATGAGGACTGTAAACAGAAATGGAAAATGAATAAAGCCGACTGGGAATTATTCCGTAATTTATGTGAAGAAGAGTTATCAATTGATCATTTTAATGAATCATCCGACATTGTTTCTGATTTCACAGATACACTTATTAACATATCAGAACAATGCATTCCAAAGACCTCCACAAATACTAAGAAAAGCAAGCCTTGGTTTAATAATGACTGCAAAGAAGCTATTAAAAAGCGTAAACAGGCTCTAAATAAGTTCTACAAAAATCCCACTTCAGAAAAGCTCAACGACGTAAAAGTTTTTAGAGCTAAAGCTCGGCGAACAATCCGAGCTTCCAAACGAAAGTCATGGAGAGAATATGTCTCCAAATTGAACTATAAAACCCCCATGAAAAAGGTTTGGGATATGGTACGAAAAATTTCAGGAAAAACAAAGTCTTCTAGTTTTACACATTTAAATACTGAATTTGACACAATATCTTCAACAAAAAAAGATATTTCAGATACTCTTGGGCACGCATTCTTGAGAAATTCATCATCACGTAATTATTCTGACACTTCTAAAAATTTCAAAAAGGACCAAGAGAAAAGAAATCTAAACTTTAAATCCCTTAATCACGAAGAATACAACAAACCTTTTAACTTATCCGAACTCGTTGAAGCCATTGAAAAATCACATGATACGGCAACCGGCCCCGATGAAATTCATTATCAGATGCTTAAGCATCTGCCAAAAAGTTCTCTTACAACACTTTTAGATATCTTTAATAATATTTGGGAAACGGGGGTCTGTCCTGAGAGCTGGCGTGTAGCTACAGTTGTACCAATTCCGAAACCAGGGAAAGATCATGCAGAACCTACAAATTATCGTCCGATAGCTTTGACAAGTTGTTTGTGTAAAACATTGGAGAGAATGATAAACAAGAGATTAGTCTGGTACTTAGAGTCCAACAACCTCATTTCAGAATATCAATCGGGCTTTCGTTCGGAACGTAGTACCAATGACAATTTAATAAGACTAGAAACATTTATACGAGATGCTTTTATTAACAAAGAACACGTAGTAGCTGTCTTTTTCGACTTGGAGAAAGCATATGATACAACATGGCGTTATGGAATATTGAAAGATCTACATAACATTGGCTTAAGAGGAAAACTTCCCAGTTTTATTGAAAGCTTTTTAGGGGAGCGCATGTTTCAGGTGCGTGTGGGGTCTACCGTGTCAGATTTCTATGATCAAGAACAGGGTGTCCCACAGGGTAGTATTCTTTCAACTACGCTATTTAACATCAAAATAAACAATATTGTACAATGTTTGGACGACAAAACTGATTGTTCATTGTATGTTGATGATTTTTGTATATGTTACCGTTCAAAAAATATGAAAACAATTGAACGAAAGTTACAACAAAATTTAAAAAGAATAGAAGAATGGACTGATGAAAATGGTTTCAAGTTCTCCAAGTCGAAAACGCAGTGTGTTCATTTTTGTAAACTACGGAAGAAACATGAACATCCTTCCCTGATTTTATACGGATCACAAATTCCTGTTGTTGAAGAAGCCAAATTTCTTGGGGTCATATTTGATCAAAAGTTATCTTTTATTCCCCATATTAAATATCTTAAAGCGAAATGCTTAAAAGCTTTGAATCTTTTGAAAGTTTTAGCTCATACAAGTTGGGGAGCAGATCGGTATACTTTATTACATCTTTACCGGTCTTTAATAAGATCTAAATTAGATTATGGGTCTGTTGTTTATGGTTCTGCCAGAAAGTCCTATTTAAAATCCTTGGATACTATCCATCACCAAGGCCTTCGTCTGGCCATGGGAGCCTTCCGTACTTCTCCCGTATTAAGCCTTTATGTAGAAGCAGGTGAACCAACTTTAACCTCGCGCAGAGAGAAACTTTCTCTTCAGTATGCTATTAGACTTGCTGCAAATCCATCTAACCCGGCATCCAAAATTTCATTTCCACCTCAATTTGTAGATAAGTATGAAACAAAACCCACAGCAATCAAACCTTTTGGATTACGTATTTTACCACTGCTAGAAAATTCAGGTATCGACCTTAAAAATATTCAAAAACATGAAACGGCCGAAGTTCCATCTTGGTGTATTAAAAAACCTTCTATTCTGTTCGACTTACATGATGGCAAAAAATCCGAATCAAATCCAATACTTCTCAAACAAAACTTTCAGGTACTGCAGTCACGTTACAATGATTACCAGCAAGTCTATACTGATGGTTCCAAAGAAGGAGATAAAGTTGGTTGTGCGTATGTTTCTAAAGATACGCACAAAACCATGCGCCTTCCAGATGGTTCATCTATTTTTACAGCTGAAGCCAAAGCAATAGACCTAGCTTTAGATTTTATCAGTTCTTCAACAATTCAAAAAGCAATTATATTTTCTGATTCACTTTCTGTGCTTAAGGCTTTAGACCATTCGTCATCTAAAAATCCTCAAATTCAAAAATTGATCGAAAGGCATCATGAAATTTCTAAAAAACACCAAATCTTGTTTTGTTGGCTTCCGAGCCATATTGGCATTGTCGGCAATGAATGTGCTGACAAGAAAGCAAAGGAATCGCTCAATCTTGATCCATTTGTTTTTAAAATTCCTTTTAATAATTTTAAACCATTTATCAACAGATACATCTTGTCGGAATGGCAAGGCGAATGGGACCGTGCAATAAATAACAAACTCCGGGCCATTAAACCTGTCGTTAGTACAAAATGCTCTCCTCCACAGTTTTCCAGAAAAGAGGACGTAGTATTAACACGACTGCGCATCGGCCATACTAGAGTTACTCATTCTTTTATTTTTAATGGTGATGATCAGCCTTCTTGTGTAGGTTGTGATCAGCCATTCACTGTGAAACATATCTTAATTGACTGTGTTGACTTTTCACCCTCACGTATTTTATATTTCAAAGCTGACACTTTGCAACAACTGTTTCGAGATGTACCTGTTGATAATATTATTTTATTCTTAAAAGAAATTGGACTTTTTCATAAGATTTAACTGTTTCAGATTTTTATACATTATCATTCTGACTTTTTACTTTTAATATCATCATAATTATTCTTGCCGTTTAACCATTAACCGTTTGACGCTTATGACCCACAAAGAGGGTTGACGCGGCGTTAAACACGAAATCATCATCATCATCATAGTTGGCATTTCAGTACTGAAAGCAGTCTTAATAGCTGGTTGACAATCGGTCAGAATATGAACTACTCTGCCTTTGAAGTCTAGATCAGCCAAGAATTCTAGCCCGATCTGTATACCTACCAATTCTCCAGTATAATTGTTACCTATAGGAGAAACTCCCTTGTTCATCAAAACTGGTGTGCTGGAGTAACCCTCAAGGTAGACCACAGCACCAGCTCCAGTCGGACCTGGATTACCTAATGCTGATCCATCTGTGAACATTAATACATCGTTTTTATCACAATTGCTAAGAAGCTCTAATATATTTTCTTTCTGTTCTTCCTTGGAGAATGTGAATTCTTCCTTGTGTACACTTCCTGTCTCTTTAATGAGCCCCATCAATTCCTTGGTATATCTGAATTCCTTCTCAATGTTCTCAAACTCTAACATTCCCTTCAATTCCCTAAACCTAGACATCAATAAATGAAAAATAGTAGCTCTTCTACCCACAGTTTTATCCCCCTCTATCCATTCATCAAACTCTTCCCTGAGAGGATCATCTTCATACTTGGCACTGATTCTGATGACTTCTTGTGCTTGTCTTATCTTCAGCTGTAGGTCTATAGGCATGGTGTTTGTCCAGACTTCCAAAGCTTCTGTGCTGGTACTGTTCAAACAACCTGATGCCTTTAGCATCGCTGACCTCTGAACCTTTCCAAACTCCTTACTGCTTTCTTCAAGGGACTCGACTGTCACAGCTGCTCCATACTCCATAACCGGAAGAACCAAGGATTTGTAGAGTCTCATATACACTGTTTGGCTGCATCCTCTATGTCCTTGAACGAAATTATCAAGACATTTCAAGGCACTGAAACCAGCCTTTGTTTTCTGTTGAATATGTTCGTGAAAGTTTAATTTATCGTCTACTGTGACACCCAGAATTTTCTTTGAATTGGTTGTTTTTAAAACACTCTCGCCTAACTTCACCTCTGCCTTCACTTCTGAATCTCTGCCGTTATGTTTAAATACCATTATCTCCGTCTTATCCGGTGCAATCAACATATTCCATCTCCTACACCAATCTACCACAGATGCCAGTTTATCATTCAACGCAGCACAACTTTCCGCCACTGATGTATTACTTTCCCAAACACAGCTATCATCTGCAAATTCTGCATGATTACCTACCACTTCCTTCATTGAATCACTTGTATACAGATTACAAAGCACTGGACTGATAACTGATCCTTGCGGTATGCCTACTGCAGACTGGAATGTAGGAGATGTAAAATTGTTCACTTTCAGGAAGTACTTCCGGTCTATAAGGAAGTTTTTAAGGTATAGCCATAATCTGCCACTAATCCCACTTTCAAATGCCTTTTTCAATAAACCTGCTCTCCATATTCTTTCATAACAAGACTCATAATCTATCACTGCGAGCACTGTACTTTCCTTCCTATTCCTTGCTTCTGAAACTGAATTACACAGCCTTAAAAGAGACTGAACACATGACTTTTGCTTCCTATATGCGTACTGAGTTCTTGCTATACCACCTTCAATTTCCAACTTCCAAATCAGTCTTTTGCTGATAACTCTTTCCATAATCTTACCTATCGCACTTTCTAAAGTAATTGGCCTATACGATCTAACACTGTTATAGTTTGTCTTTCCGGGTTTGGGAAGCATTACCTTTGGGACTAACTTGAAATCATCAGGCAGTACACCTTCTGTATTAAATAGTGTAAACCATTCACAATGGCTTCACCACCCCTTTTCAATAAAATATTAAACACTTTTTCTTCAGGGCTAGGTGCACTATTATTTTGCAGTTGAGAAATAGCTGCTTCCACTTCTTCAATGTGAATATCACTATTTTCATGACCACATGTTTCTGAGAAATTTTCCTCTTGAATCACCGTTTCCTCTAACCTTAATCTATCTAGACCTACCAATATTTCACAACTGTTGTGTTTTGTTTACATTGCCGAAAATTGGTCTGTTGGCTATTTGCCTAATTGTCGTGCAAATCTGGGCGAATACTAATGTCCGGGAATTGTCCGGGAAATGACCGGCAATTGTCCGGGAAAAGTGGGGAAGTGGTGCGTTATCCCTAATGTCTCCAATTCGGGTGGTCAAAAATTAATGAAATTAATATCAAATAAAATTTTAAGCTCCATTCTAAAAGATTATTAAAAATTATTTTTCATTTTTTACATTTTAAGGGTCCATTTCTAGAGTTAATTTGTCCGGGAAATTCCTGGATTGTGACCTTGATGTTGTGGTATAGGTGCCTAAACCCCAATATCTCGACTTCGGGTGGTCAGAAATTAATAAAAATAGTATCAAATACAAGTTTTAGCTCCATTCTAAAACATTATTAAAAATTATTTTTCATTTTTAATATTTTAGGGGTCCGTGTTTTTATGTTGATTTGTCCGAAAAATTCCCGGATTGTGTCCTGGATGTTGTGGGTAGTCAGAATCAGAATCAGAATTGTTACTGGTGACACGTCAAATGACATTCATACACCCGGACATGTGATGTGGGAAGTTAGTCCCTAGCTCTAACCAAAGAGGTAACTTTAGCTACACAATCATCAGCACCTTCAGCTGTCGAAATAATCGAATCGGGAAGGGCATTCCAATCTCTAATAGTTCTGGGGAAGAACGACTCTTTATAAATGTCAGTTCTTGCGCTAAGGGTCTGAAACGCCAACGAATGGTGATTTCTACAGTGTCGAGCTGGGGGAACAAGGTCATCTGTTGGAATGCTGGCAGCACCCTTTAGACATTTGTATGAAAGGATTAGCCTACTGTCTTTTCTCCTTTTCTTGAGAGACTCCCATTTTAATTTTCCAAGTATTCCAGTCATGCTCCCAGTTTCAAAACAGTAATTGCCTGTTACAAATCTAGCAGCTCTATTCTGAACTTTCTCAATTTCATCGTTAAGGACCACTTCACTGGGGTCCCAGATGCAACTACCATATTCCAAGATTGGGCGAACAAGACCTTTATATGCTGCCTCTTTTACACCCTGGGGGCACTGATGAAGATTTCGCCTCAGGAAACCAAGCATTCTATTTGCCTTAGTACACATGTTGCTAATATGAGTATTCCATCTCAAGTTGTGCTAGATTGTCACTCCAAGGTATTTAATGGAGTCCACATTCTCGAGGACCATTCCCTCTTAGGTGTAAGAAGCCTCAACTTTATTAGATCTCTTCCTAGTTATCTGCATAATATTGCATTTAACTGGCTGAAATCTCATGCCCCATTTACGTGCCCAACATCCTAATCTACCTATGTCAGCTTGAAGTTTCAATGAGTCATCTGTATCTCTAATTTCCCGGTAACAAACACAGTCATCTGCGAACAGTCTTATTTCTGAGTCAATGTCAGTGGAAATATCATTGATGTACAGGGAGAACAAAAGTGGACCAAGAACGGTCCCTTGCGGGACTCCAGACAAAACTGGAGCCCACTCCGAAGATTCACCATTAACAACAACCCGCTGTTTTCTGTAGCAAAGAAAGGAATCTATCCATTTTAGGGTCTTTCCCCAAATCCATAACCAAATAACTTAGATTTAAGTAGTTCATGAGGAGAGGTGTCAAAAGCCTTCTCGAAGTCCAGAATAAATGTGTCCACCTGTCCCCCTTTGTCCAAGATTTTTGCCCAGTCATTAATAACTGTGCTTAGCTGAGTTTCACAACTGTGCCTTTTCCTAAATGCATGTTGTCTGTCTGACAAAAGTTTATGTTCGTCCAAGTGGGCCATGATGTTCGAGCAGACTATATGTTCCAGTAATTTACACAGAACACAAGTCAGAGACACAGGGCGATAATTACGGGCAAGAGCCCTATCTCCTTTTTTGAAGAGTGGACAGATGTTTGCTAAGAGCCATTCTTTGGGGATTTCACCCGTATCAAGAGACTGCTGAAACAAGTGTGCAAAAACTGGACCAACTCATTTGCTAGTTCCTTCAGGACTCTAGGATGAAGCTCATCAGGTCCTAAGGCCTTACTGGGGTTTAAGCCTTGAAGTAATTTGATCACTCCTGCAGCTGTCACAACAATATTATTCATGAATGGGGCCGATCTTCCAGTCAATGGGACCTCCGTGACAGAGGTTTAAAGTAGAAGTAAAACAAAGATCAGGAATTGATACAATTAACTTACTCCACCCATAAAAGACACCAAAGGGAAAGAAATACAAACATTAAGCGACTAGACCATAATGGAAACCTAAACAAAGGAAGGCCATAAGGACAGTTACTTTCCCACAAAATGGCCATATGGCCATCCAAAACCAAAAGACACAAGTGATACACACAGTAAGTAACAAACAACAACATAAATAAATCGCCACAGAAGAGCCGCCTTGGAACGGTCAGTGGAAGATTTCCACTGGGGGGCTTCGATTTTACGTGGCCACAATCCTCGCCCTTACTTCCGTCGTGATTTAGACAAATAATTTGTTCAGTCCGCATGAAGGCCTCCTAACTCATCAGTGCAACATCTCCGTGAACACAAAAATCAAAGAACCACAGGGGTGAGACAACGGTGAGGACTCGACAGCAAGAAACCACTGAAATGCTGGAGCAAAAGAAAACCAACAGTTAGACTCCGATGAGTTGATTGATCACACTGAACGGCTTTGTGGCCATTAAGGACAGCACCACTGCAAACACCACAGTCAAACCTGTTTGGCTTACTCAGTTCTACATATTCATCAAAGAAGGAGTCTGAAAAGTTACCGACCTCACATTTTGGACATATCCAGTGGCAGCTTGAATTTACCAATGTGCCATATTCTGCATCTGAAATGCAGGAACAGTCAGTGTGTATCCACATTTCACATTGATCACACTGAACGGCTTTGTGGCCATTAAGGACAGCACCACTGCAAACACCACAGTCAGCTTTGCAGTCTTTGCAATACCAAGTTCCAGCTCTAGATTCAATTTCTAACAATTGACTGTTATCCAAATCAGAACATGAGGAGTGAAAGCGCTTGTTACAGTCCTCACATTCTATCCATTTCTCGGAACCTTTGCAATATTTTTGGCAGAGTCCGCAGCGAAACCTTGGGCCGGGGTTAGTTTCAATGTCTCCGACCAAGATTAGAAGTAAAGCCAAGTTTGTACCGCGCGAGGACTTGAAGTTTCGCAAGCCCTCCGAACACCTTCTGTTCCCATTCTTCCTTGTAAATGCCAAGTACTGGGAAATTCTACTACTACTCTCCTTAATTGTAACCTTGCACTCCTGATTTCCATCATCTGGATGCATTCTATAAGTTGTTTTCCAAAGAGTGAACCCAAGAATTAAGACCATGGGAAACAGAGAGACCTTCATTTTAATATACCGGGTAGG
Source organism: Lucinisca nassula (assembly GCA_963580285.1). Lineage (NCBI taxonomy): Eukaryota > Metazoa > Mollusca > Bivalvia > Lucinida > Lucinidae > Lucinisca > Lucinisca nassula. Next base: position 210,524,600 of record OY757010.1, read on the forward strand.
GATTTGATGCTGCCTTATCACTAATATCTCCACTTCGGGTCGTCAGAAATTAATGAAATTTAGTATCAAATAATTATAAATAATGCATGTCGTGTGCTCATTATAAGCGCCTCACTTAGGCGAATCTAATGAGTGCACACAACATGACTTTATTTTATAGAAGATCACAAAGATGTAATAAGTTATCTTAAATTACGGCTCAAGACCTACTTGGCAAACAGTGTAGAACTTGGTCAAAGTTTTAACCCATATATGCCTGGCGTCCCATTGGTGGGACATTGGCAGACAGAGTAGATCCAGATCAGATATTTAATCCATATATGCCTAGCATCTCATTTGTGGGACATTGGCAAACAGTGTAGACCCAAATGATCATACGCTGCAAAACGTGGCGTCTGATCTGGGCCGCAATATGCGGTTTCTGATCTGAGTCTACACTGTTTGCTTAAACAAAGACGGAATTTAACCGCATACATTTCTTGCTGGCGATGAATTAGGTGTACGGACTTTGAGTGATTTACGTACCATTATGATCAGACGCTGCAAACTTGGCGTCTGATCTGGGCCATACAATGTGGCATCCGATCTTGTTCTACACTGTTTGCTTAAACAACGACGAAATTGAGCCGCATCCATTTTTTTGCTGGGGATGAATTAGGTGTACACACTTTAAGCGATTTCACGGGCCATTAATTTTCTAACGAGACTAAACATGTGTTAATTTAATTGCTTTAACTCATAATAAGTTGACGTATGCTGCATACCGGGATTGAAATAGTAGAAAGTGACTTCCATAAAAGTTGTAGCCAATTGATACTCTGAACGAATGCTGTTATTTTGTTTGTTTGAATTGGGATTAAACATGTAGTTTATTATTATTTTTTCTTTATTTCTGCTAAAAAATCGAAAAGTAACCATACTGTACGTTTTACGCAGAGATCTAGAAAATGTAAATTTCGCAACCCTAAGATGAAATTCCGATTAAACAAAAATAAATCCCATATTTTTTCACATTTCTGCTCTAAACAGAGAGTATATGAACTCAACAGAACGGCGGGACGGTCTCAACGAGTACCCACAACCTATGTTTTTTGAGCAGAAAAATGGAACAAATCTATACCCCTGTTCAACAACAACCGAATTCTACTGATTGTGGGCATTTTGCAATAGCGAACGTGGTAGGGATTTGTTTTGCTCCGGAATCATTTAACACAGGAATAATATTCTACGTGTCAAAAATGAGACAGCATTTAGTTGAATGTTTGGAAAATGAAAATAATGTCAGCGTCTCCGAAAGAAAAAGATACATGCAGGCGTAAACTTTATTTCTTCACTTGTAAAATCGTAAAAATTTCAGTCTGGTGCTTCTGTAAAATGCCTGAGTGTATTTATAGTGTTCCGTAAAATCACTCAAAGTCCGTACACCTAATTCATCGCCAGCATTTTGCGGCCCAGATCAGACGCCAAGTATTGCAGCGTCTGAACATTTGGGTCAACACTGTTTGTCAATGTCCCACAAATGGGACGCTAGGCATATATGGATTAAATATCTGATCTGGACCTACACTGTTTGCCAATGTCCCACAAATGGGACTCTAGGCATATATGGGATAAACCTTTGATCAAGATTTACACCGTTTGCCAATGTCCCACCAATGGGATGCTAGGCATATATGGGTAAAACATTTGATCAAGTTCTACACTGTTTGCCAAATAGGTCTTGAGCCGTAATTAAAGATCACTTATTATATCTTTGTGATCTTTAATACAAGAATTCCGCAGAAGGCGGCGTCGCACCTGCTAGGGACAAAAGTTACAGGAGCCACAATCAGAACATTGTTATTAAATAAATAAATGTAAGAGAAACACCATGCAAGGTGTGGTGGTTGTAGGCCTTATAGTTAAGAAGATATGGCATGTCAACCTAAAATGTGTAAAGTCAATGGAGTACGATAAATAGGTCAAGGTCACCAAGTCACGGTAAATGCACAGTCAGTACATCTAGAAGCAGCATTATGCAAGATTTGATGATTGTAGACCTGTTATTTGCAGAGATCTGGAACTCCGACGTAAAATGTGTCAAAGTCGATGGAGCGTAAAATATAGGCCATGGTCACCAGGTCAAGGTACCTGCAGAGTCAGTACATCTAGGAGAAGCATTATACAAGATTTGACGGTTGTGAGCCTTTTATTTGAGATCTGGAACTTCGACGTAAAGTGTGTCAAAGTCTGTGGAGAGTAGAATATAGGTGAAGGTCACAATGGCAATGTACCTGTAGAGTCAGTACATCTAGGAGAAGCACTATGCAAGATTTTATAGTTGTAGGCTTTTTATTTGACAAGATCTGGAACATCAACTTAATTTGTGTCAAAGTCACTGGAGCCTAAAATATAGGTCAAGGTCACCGGGTCAAGGTGCTTGCCTAGTCAGGAGCTTAGGGTGAAGTTTCATGAAAGGTTTGATGATTGTTTAGTCGTAAAGTTGATTACAATACAAACTTCGACGCAATGTCGAACTTCGACGTAATGGTCAAAGTCACTGGAGCGCAAAATATAGGTCAAAGTCACCAGGTCAAGGTGCATACAAAGTCAGAAGGTCAGGGTGATGCTTCATGTAAGGTTTGATGGTAGCTGAAGCTTGTAGTTGACTTAAATAAAAACTTTGACGTAAATGTCGAACTTCGACGTAAATGTTGACAGACGGACGGACGGACGAACGGACGCAAAATAAAGGTCAAAGTCACCAGGTCAAGTTGCTTACAAAGTGAGAAGGTCAAGGTTATGTTTGCTGTAAGGTTTGACGGTAGCTGAGGTTTTTAGTTGACTTTTGTAAAATAAAAACTTTGACGTAAATGTCGAACTTCGACTCAAATGTCGAACTTCGACGTAATGGTCAAAGTCACTGGAGCGCAAAATATAGGTCAAAATCACTAGGTAAAGGTGCTTTTTTTTTTTTTTTTGGTTTGGGTTTTGCGGCCCTTTCAAGATTATTTCACTCATATCGAGCCGATCGTTAATCAGAGGTGGGCGAAAACCGGAGTACCCGGAGAAAAACCACCTGACCTTCCGTTGCAGAACTTGGCGTCTCACACGTGGCCCGAGCGAGGCTCGAACCTACGGCGGTGAGAGACCTAATGACTAAGAGTCAGCGCTCTTATCCACTAGGCCACGGAGGCCCGTTCTAGGTAAAGGTGCTTACAAAGTCTGAAGGTCTATGAGATGTTTCATGTAAGGTTTGATGGTAGCTGAAGTTTGTAAAATAAAAAACTTTGACGTAAATGTCGAACTTCGACGTAAATGGTCAAAGTCACTGGAGCGCAAAATATAGGTCAAAGTCACCAGGTCAAGATGCTTACAAAGTGAGAAGGTCTATGAGATGTTTCATGTAAGGTTTGATGGTAGCTTGGGTTTGTAAAGTAAAAACTTTGACGTAAATGTCGAACTTCGACATAAATGTTAACAGACGGACGGACGAACGGAGCACGAACGGACGAACGGACGCATGGACGGACAATCGGAAGCCTATGTCGCACCCTGCTACAAGCAGGTGCGATAAAAATAAAGTCATGTTGTGTGCACTCATTAGATTTGCCTCATTGTGGCGCTTATAATAAGCACACGACATGCATTATTAGCATTATTTGATACTAATTTCATTATTTTCTGACTATTTCCTATACTAAGACCACCTTTGGGACTGTTCAAGAGTGGTATTAAGACCACGTTTGGACAGTCCCAAATTTGGTCTCTTTCAAGAAGATGCTGAGTGCAGAATATACAAAGAAAGAATGACTGAAACCTTTTAAATAAGCTTTTTAAAGGACAATTGGTCTTAATTTTAGGTGGTCTTAATAGCGGGGTTTCACTGTATATAGGCATCATGAAAACACGCCAATCCTTGAACCCTACATTTAGATAGTCAAACTGGGGTTTACAGGGGCATATATATATTATTTTTCTTGTCGCTGCTCGGGGGCACGGATTGTGGTGTCTTGTCAGAGCCGCCTAACTGAGGCGGTTCTGATAGGTCTCCACGGTCTGTGTCCTGGGCTGTAATATGAGAAATATCAGGAGTTTTATCTGAAAAAAATCTTTCTTTTTTTAATTTGTTGTTGGTAAAATTTAATCAACTATTTGAATTCGTAATGGTTAAATATTTTGACTCTCATTACCCCAAATCCTATGCGACTGGAAATTTTGGTCCGAGATAATAATAAAGATAGAGGGAGCTGGAATTTGGACTGGCTGAAGCGATGCTTTGGGATATCGGGGAGGGGTTGGGAGGGTTGGAGTCAATTTCAGGTCTGGCTCAATAAAATAGATTTGCTTGGCGTGTTGTCAAACAAACAAACATGAAACAACAAATAATAATTAAATAAATAAATAAAAGGCTGTAGTTTTCAGTCCTTGACATGTACGCCTTCTGCATTTCAATTTCGGCACAAGGTTACGGTGAAGGAAACAAATCGCACTCTGAAGCTCGAAGTAAATGGGCAGTCACCCCCTCTTGCCGACATGACTTGTTCTACAAGCGTCGGCATACATTCAGGGGGAGTGTAACCCTCTTGAGCGGAAAGAGATATAGTAATGTACATCTAGTTTATGCAGCGTAATTGTCGAAATGTATATGTATAGACAAAATTTTATAGTATGTATGCATATATATATAATTATATACATGTTCCTCCCTGGTTCAATACAGTAAGCAACCTCTGAATAGATTGAAAATACACGGAAACGACGCATGACGTTTGAATGATGTCGAGAGGTGTCGGTTCGGCGGCTTGACACCGAGTCGATGGTGACGACCTGTATTCAAGCATAGTGTGTAACCCAATTTCTTTTGTAGAGAATTTGTACTTTTGCGTCACGTTGTATTTGCTATGTTCTGTTGCTATGCACTAATGCCACCTGCGTGTGGTCTGTTGCATTTACATGAATAAAGGATTCGTATCGTATCGTATCATTATTTTCTGACGACCCGAGATATTAGGGATAAGGCACCACTACCCACAACATCCAGGACACAATCCGGGAATTTCCCGGACAAATCAACTTAAAAACGGACCCCTAAAATATAAAAAATGAAAAATAATTTTTTAAAAATGGTTTAGTATGGAGCCAAAAATTTTATTGGATACTGATTTTTATTAATTTCTGACCACCCGAAGTCGAGATATTAGGGTTCATGCACCACTACCCCAACATCCAGGTCACGATCCGGAAATTTCCCGGACAAATTAACTTCAGAAATGGCCCCTTAAAATGTTATAAATGAAAAATGATTTTTAATTATCTTTTAGAATGGAGCTTAAACTTTTATTTGATATTAAGTTTATTAATTTCTGACTACCCGAAGTGGAGATATTAGGGATAACGCACCACCCCACTCCATTTCCCGGACAGTTTCAGGACATTTCCGGACAATTCCCGGACATTAGTGTGCGAAAGGGAATCAAGACAACTCACCGACGTTCGGGTCATTTCGGGGTATAGCTAAACAGCGAAAGGGTTCCTTTCGCGAAAGGAAGTGTGTGTGTGAATTCGGGTTTTAACGTCGCTTTCAACTATTTTTCAGTCATATCACGACGGTGTCTGGTCGCGACAGGGAGCTCAATGCTCACGTTTATAGTGCTGCCTCACTGAAGTATCATGTCCCAGACACATTACATGATACCACACCCAGTCACATTATCCTGACACTGGATCCACCAGTCCTAGCTCTACGCCGTAAATCTGAGTGCCAAGCGAGGAGCAGCTAGTACCATTTTTAACGACTTTGGTATGTCGCGGCCCGGGATCGAACCCCAGACCTCCCGTTCCCCGGAGCGGACACTCTACCAACTGAGCTATCGGGGCCGGTTCCGCAAAAGGAAGACTTTCCTACGAAAGGAAGATATTTATGAGCCCTATGGTGATATTTGATGTATTTAGGGATACTTATGAAACAATTTAGTGGATATGGGGTACTTTTGCAAAAATAAAAATAATAATAATAGACATATGGGGATAAAAGCAAACGTGTATTTTCCTTTCCGCGAAAGGAAGGTATTGGACGAATTTTATTATAGTGTTAAATGAGTTCGGAGCAAAACAAAACTCTACCACGTTCGCTATTGCAAAAAGCCCACAATCATTAGAATTCGGTTGTTGTTGAACAGGGGTATACATTTGTTCCTTATTTCTGCTCATAGGTTGTACTCGTTGAAACCGTCTCGTCGTTCTATGGAGTTCGTATACTCTCTGTTTAGAGCAGAAATATGGGATTTTTTGTTTATCGGAATTTCATTTTACGGATCCTTAATTTACATTTTCTATATCTCTGCTTAAAACGTACAGTGTGGTTACTCGTCAGAACGGCCTCGGTGAGGTGATTCTAAAAAGAACCTACAATTGATTTTTTCGCAGAAATAAGGAAAATAATAAACTGCATTGTATGTAAAGAAAACTGGGGTTCATGGGGGTATACATTATTTTTCCTATTTTTGATCCAAGACATAGGTTGTTGTTACTCGTTAGAACCGCCTCAACGAGGATGTCCTAACGAGCAACCACATAGTAAAAAATGCACTATATCTCGAAACCTTAAGTCCTACAAAATTGGAATGCAAAGTCTTCAAAATGACCAAAATGGTGTTGACGGTGATGTTTCATCTCGATTCAAACAAACAAAATAACAGCATTCATTCAAAATATCAATTGGACACAACTTTTGTGGCAGTCACTTTCTACTATTTCAACCCAGGTATGCAGCACACGTCAACTTATTATGAGTTAAAGCAATTAACTTAACACATGTTTAATCACCTTAGAAAATTAATGGCCCGTAAAATCGCTCAAAGTCCGTACACCTAATTCATCGCCAGCAAGAAATGGATGCGGCTCAATTTCGTCGTTGTTTAAGCAAACAGTGTAGAACCAGATCAGATGCCATATTTTGCTGCCCATATCAGACGCTAAGTTTGCAGCGTCTGATCATAATGGCCTGTAAAAACACTTAAAGTCTGTACACCTAATTCATCGCTAGCAAGAAATGGATGCGGTTAAATTTCGTCGTTGTTTAAGCAAACAGTGTAGAACCAGATCAGATGCCGCATTTTGCAGCCCAGATCAGACGCCAAGTTTGCAGCGTCTGATCGTAATGGTCCGTAAAATCACTCAAAGTCCATACACCTATTTCATCGCCAGCAAGAAATGTATGTAGTTAAATTTCGTCGTTGTTTAAGCAAACAGTGTAGACTCAGATCAGATACCAAAGTTTTGCGGCCTAAATAAGACGCCACGTTTTGCAGCGACTGATCATTTAGGTCTACACTGTTTGCCAATGTCCCACAAATGGGACTCTAGGCATATATGGGTTAAACCTTTGATCAAGATCTACTATGTTTGCCAAGTAGGTCTTGAGCCGTAGTTAAAGATCACTTAATATATCTTTGTGATCTATGTTTTTATCTGCTTTTAATCTCTACTTTACAAACACTGTTTTTACTTTCAATTCTCCTGAAATCTAATACTTTTTCTTCTATCACACTTTTATTTTTCTGACGCGCGCAGCTGCACATAATCCTCGCGTGAGGGTGCTGCAGGATATATAGATAGATAGATAAAGTCATGTTGTGTGCGCTCATTAGATTATCCTCAGTGAGGCGCTTATAATGAGCACACGACATACATTTAATCATTATTTGATACTAATTTCATTAATTTCTGACGAGCCGATAGGAGACATTAGGGATAAGGCACCACTACCCACAACATCCAGGACACAATCCGGGAATTTTCCGGACAAATCAACTTAAACAAACGGACCCCTAAAATATAAAAAATGAAAAATAATTTTTAATGATCTTTTAGAATGGAGCTAAAAATTTTATTTGATACTAATTTTTATTAATTTCTGACGACCCGAAGTCGAGATATTAGGGTTAACGCCACTAACCCAACATCCAGGTCACAAACTGGTAATTTCCCTGACAAAATATCTTCAGAAATGGACCCTTAAAATGTTAAAAATGAAAATAATTTTTAATAATCTTTTAGATTGGAGTTTAAAATTTTATTTGATGCTAATTTTATTAATTTCTGGCCACCCGAAGTGGAGATATTAGGGATAACGCACCACTACCCCACATTTCCCGGACATTTTCCGGACAATTCCCGAACATTTCCCTGACATTTCCCGGACATTAGTGTGCACCAGCTATACCCCGGTAGGTATAATATACGAAATCAACTTGATTTCGCGAAATCAGCCCCATTTAGCGAAATCAACTTATTAAATCAACATTTTTAAAAACAGACAAAAAATTATTATTCCATATTATCCAGAATGTTATTATACATTTATGAGCCAAGTTTCATGACAAAATTTCAATATTTAGTATGTATTTGATAGGAAATTATATTCTGCCACTTGATTTCGCTGGCAATCGCATGTGCGAAATCAACTCATTTTAGCGAAATCAATGTATAAAATACTTTTTTCCCAAAACTGAATAAAACATATTGGTGCATATTATTAAGAATGTTGTTAATCATTTAAGAGCCAAGTTTCATGGGGAAATCTGAATGTTTTTGAGAGGAAAATCTATTCTGCCACTTGATTTCGCTGGCAATCGCATGTGTAAAATCAACTCATTTTAGCGAAATCAATGTATAAAATACCTTTTTCCCAAAACTGACTAAAACACCTTCGTGCATATTATTAAAAATGTTGTTAATCATTTGTGAGCCAAGTTTCATGATGAAACTTGAATATTTAGTATGTTTTTGAGAGGAAAATCTATTCTGCCACTTGATTTCGCTGGCAATCGCATGTGCGAAATCAACTCATTTTAGCGAAATCAATGTATAAAATACTTTTTTTCCCAAAACTGGCTAAAACATATTTTGCATATTATTAAAAATGTTGTTAATCATTTTGTGAGCCAAGTTTCATGATGAAATTTGAATATTTAGTATGTTTTTGAGAGGAAAATCTATTCTGCCACATGATTTCTCTTGCAGTCTCATGTGCGAAATCTACTCATGTTAGCGAAATCAATGTATAACACATCTTTTTCCCAAAACTGACTAAAACGTTTTGTATGCATAATATAAAGAATTTTGTGAGCCGAGTTTCATGACAAAATTTGAATATTAAGTATGTATTTGAGAGGAGAATCTATTCTGTCACATGATTTCTCTTTCAGTCACATGTGCGGAGTTAAGTCATTTTAGCGAAATCGATGTATAATAAAATAACTTTTTTTCCCGAAAACCAACCAAAAAGTTTTTATACATGTGTATTAACCTATTTAGTACCGGAAACCCCTAATTGGGTAGTTGGCAAACAGTGCAGGCCCAGATCAGACGCCACAGAACGCGGCGTCTGATCAGGGCCTACACTGTTTGCAAAAAGTTCAGCTATTTTCCGAATAAATTTAGAAGAAAACACAGCCTTACACCCTTAAATTTTGAAATAGACCCCTGTTATATATAATGAGGAAGATTCCATTCATGATTTGGTACAAAAAGGGTTAAGAATGTTGTTGTACATTTATGAGCCACGTTTTAGGAGAAAATATTAATGTTGAGTTTTTAGCTTTTGTTTCGGGCGTTACATCACCAAAACATACAAGAAGTAGAGATAAAGGAAAATGCCAACAGAAAGACCGGGCGATACATCACCAAAACACGCCTGTATAATTTTGATCCCCTCAAACCCCATTTGCATACAGAAAAACTGGGGCTTACATGGCTGTAAATTCTTTTTCTAGTTTTTGCTCAAAACATAGAATGTGACTCGTTAGAACGGCCTCACTGGTGCAGTCCGAAGGAGTACCCACAATCTATGTTTAGAGCACAAATATGAAGAATATCGGAATTTTTCGCCAGAAAATGTTCATTTTAAGGTGGCAAAATGTTCAATTTAATTGAAACTGCGTATTTCCATGTTATTTATCACGGATGCGTTATCAAACTTTATTATTATTATTATTATTATTATTTCTAATAAAAACATGCAATAAATAAGCACTAATTTGACGGTTGCATCGTCGGACAGACAGACTGACGAATGGACGGGCGGCTAGATAGTTAGATGGACAGATAGACAGGAGTGAATAAACAGTGTGTTTGTTATTCACACAATCACAGGTAATAACGTGTGAAAGTCAGTAAACCCTCAGTTTGATTAAATTACTTGGCGAGTGTTCGTTAATCTCTTTACCTGCTGTATGAAGTACAGAAAGATGTCTTTAAAATTTAATTATGATTGTGTCTGTGTGACTTCGGGGTTAACGTCGCTTTCAACAATTTTTCAGTCATATCACGACGATGTCTAGTTGCGACAGGGAGCTCAATGCTCACTTTTATAGTGCTGCCTCACTGAAGTATCATGTCCCAGACACATTACATGATACCACACCCAGTCACATTATCCTGACACTGGGTCGACCAGTTCTAGCTCTACGCCGTAAAGCTGAGTGCCAAGCGAGGAGCAGCTAGTACCATTCTTAACGACTCTGGTATGACTCGGCTCGGGATCGAACCCGTACCTCCCGTTCCCCGGAGCGGACACTCTACCAACTGAGCTATCGGGGCCGGTAATTATGATTGCCTTAATAGCAAAATGAAGGATTGATAATCCCAATTATATTGTGTCACATATGCAGTCAGTTTCTGGCGACTGGGTCACTGTTAGGAGATCATTTGTAAAGTAGACTAAATCACGAGTTCGTAGCAGATATATATATAAGAAACAGGAAAATAGTGCATATCCCTGCAAATCCCAGTTTCAATATATAAGGCTGGGGTTTAACCAATTTAGTATCAGAAACCACTACAGGGGTACCGTGGCAAACAGTGCAGTCCCAGATCAGACGCAGCAGAATCAGGGCCTCCAGTGTCTGCTAAAAGTTCAGTCATTTTCCAATTAAATTTTGATGAAAATACAATCAATTTAACCAATTTAGTATCAGAAACCCTTAAAGGGGTGCCGTGGCAAACAGTGCAGTCCCAGAATGCGGCGTCTGATCTGGGCCTCCATTGTTTGCTAAAAGTTCAGTCATTTTCCAATTCAAACTACATACTACAACGGATATATCTCATATTACGTCAAACAGCATACTTCTGCATACTTCAGCAACAAAGTCATATTCTTCACCTATCGTCGGTAAGGGGGGTCTTCGGGTCCTACCGGGTGTACAGCACACCGACGCGTGAGATGACGTCAAACAACATACTCAGGGATCAGCCGAGGGGGCGATTCGGGCGACTTCTTCGCCCGAAGTTCAAGTACTTCGCCTAACCAGCCTGGAAAAGAGAAGTTGAATTCGCCCTGTTTTTTTTTTTTTTTTTTTCGACTTTTTTATTTTATTTATTTTTTCTTCATCTTCAGGATCTGCTTTTCAAACGAAAAGTAATACGGGCATGGACAAAGTTGCCGAAGGCAACTTTGGCGTGCACGCCTATAGTTAACGTGCGCGTGCATTTCACCAGCCCATCTCTCTCAGCTGATCCGTCCCAAAATTACGAGATCTCGCGAATTGAAAACTGGCGAGAAACGCTTACATTTTTGGCCGGATTTGTTTCTCTTTCCGTAAATGTTCAAGATCTATCTAAATTTCAAGAACTATAACGTATCCTTTTTAACAAATAAAAGCGTTTTAAAAAAATAAAGTTCATTTTCCCGGCGTTTGTTCGAAAATGCGTGACCGGTTCTAAATCATTGATCTATGTTATTCAGGCGCTTATCAGAATTATTTAGGCGTAAACGTTAAAGATTACACAAAAATGAGAATCAGTCAGAATTCAGTCTTTTGTTTACCTTCCGTCTGCGCGTTACAGTTTTTGACCAGTCAACAACAATTGTTTTGACAGTTCAGTTGGGGATTTTGCCGCTTTGTACGCTTATACTCTGATACTTTGATAGGAAGACATTGAAAGGCTAGTTTGTACAAACGGGGAAGTATTTGTAAAAAACTGTTTCTATCAAAAATTCTATATTTCCACAAACAGACTGACTTGAGCCACAAACAGACTGACTTGATTATCATGGACTTCGCTAAGGCCTTTGACAAGGTACCTCACAGGAGGCTATTGTATAAATTGGATTACTATGGGATAAGAGGATCCACACACAGGTGGATTAGCTCATGGCTCTCAGGGCGCTCACAACAAGTTGTACTTGATGGCCAAGCGTCTGATCCAGTCCCTGTTTTATCTGGTGTCCCCCAAGGTTCGGTCCTTGGACCGGTCCTTTTCTTGGTATTCATTAATGATCTCCCTGATAACATCAGGTCATCTGTCCGTTTGTTTGCTGATGATTGTGTCCTTTATAGGAATATATATTCTTCTTCTGACTGTCTTATTCTACAAGATGACCTGAATCAACTAGCACAGTGGGAGGCCGATTGGCAGATGAAGTTCAATGTGGCCAAATGTCATTCAATGAGGGCGTCGCGACACCCTCCTGACAAACAAATTAAGTTTGACTATAAACTACACCAGCAAATCTTGGAGCAGGTTCAATCCGCCAAATATCTTGGTATCACCATCACTGATGATCTTGATTGGGGTCAACACGTTTCAGAAATTACATCAAAAGCAACTAGGACTTTAGGATTTCTTAGACGAAACTTGGCTTTTGCACCTAGGCAGACAAAGGATGTTGCATATAAAACATTGGTTCGCCCTCAGCTAGAATATGCATCACCCATTTGGCATCCCTATGTTAAAACTCAGATTCAGCAGGTGGAGAAGGTGCAGAGGACAGCTGCTCGATGGACCTGCCGAGGATGGCGCAATAGAAGCAGCGTCGGTGACATGCTTAACGAGCTAGAATGGCCGTCCCTAGAGGCCCGTCGTGAGCAGTCCTCTTTAACCTTCTTCTATAAGATACATTCAGGTACAGCGGCCGTTAATAAAGATAAATACTTGACCCCTGTGACAGTTTCAACTCGAACAAGGGCATCAAAAGTAAACAACTCACAGTATCACAGGTACCACTCCTACAGTGATGCCCTGAAAAATTCCTTCTTCCCTAGGACTATTCCCCAGTGGAATAGTCTTCCCTCTTCTGTGGTGAATGCTAAGACTGCAGAGGAGTTCAAAGCCCATACAGTGTAAGATTGAGACTCAGAGGTATGCGTTTTAGTATACCTCTGTTATTCAGATTGTAAATAGTTTTAAGGACTCATCCAGTGACTTCTCTTTTTTTTTTTTTTTTTTTTCAGCTAAATTCTAAATTTAGCTACGCACCCAACTGAGGTAATGGCCAAATATGACCGACTCAGTATAAGAAGATAGATAGATAGACTATGCTGCATTCTTCACAGATTTGGGTGCATTTGATTTTGTAAAACACACACACTGGTATTTCCGAAACTGATCCTGATTCAGACCATACATCATGACAAATTGCCTGTCAAGTTCATATGGTGTCAGATATCTATCTATCTATCTAAACGACAGTGCACTTTTTGCCATTCACCCAGCAGATGATGCACATGGAGCATCCGGAAATAATCACTGCCACCACGAATCAAACCGGGGGGCCTCTGGTGCCAGACCGGAGGCCTCTAGTGCACTAACCTCTGATCTATCTATCTATCCTGTGATCGGTCACATTTGACCATTTCTCGCAGGTGCACATTTAGTACACACAAGGTTTGAAGGATGAAAGCCTACACAGTTATCCGAATGATGGTGCACTTTTTGCCATTCACCCAGCAGAAGATGCCAATGGAGCATGTTCGTATCCAGAAATAATCACTACCACCAGGAATCAAACCGGGGGCCTCTAGCATCAGAGGCAAGTGCACAAACCACTGATCTATCTATCTATCTATCTTCATATACTGAGTCGGTCATACATGCACATTACCTTATCTATCTATCTATCTATCTTCTGCTACTGCGTCGGTCATATTTGACCATTACCGCAGGTGTACATTACATACACTCCAGGTTTGCAGGATGAAAGCCTACACATTAATCATGTAATTACGGCAGGGATCGTTAACCTGCACAGGGAATGGTTCTCCCTGCACAGGGGGGCCTCCAGTCAACGTCCTGATCTGAAGGACGGTGCACTTTATGACATTCATCCCTGCAAATGATGCCAATGGAGCGTGTTCAGACACCGAAATTTTATCGCCGCTGCCGGGGATCGAACCTGGGACCTCTAGCATCAGAGGCAAGTGCACTATCCACTGAACTATCACTCTATCTATCTATCTACCATTTGCACTGAGGAGTTCTGTACCTCACAACATGACATCATTTAAAGATCCTGACCATAGACTTACATTCAGTAGATAGATAGATAGATAGATAGATAGATAGATAGATAGATAGATAGATAGATAGATAGATAGATAGATAGATAGATAGATAGATAGATAGATAGATAGATAGATAGATAGATAGATAGATAGATAGATAGATAGATAGATAGATAGATAGATAGACAGAGGATAGATAGATAGATAGATAGATAGATAGATAGATAGATAGATAGATAGATAGATAGATAGATAGATAGATAGATAGATAGATAGATAGATAGATAGATAGATAGATAGATAGATAGATAGATAGATAGATAGATAGATAGATAGATAGATAGATAGATAGATAGATAGATAACACCATCATATGAACTTGCCATCGAAATTCGACCAACAGTGAAGGCCCTGATCAGATCTGCATTCTGCGACATCTGAATTGGGACTGCATGCACTGTATTCTTTTTGGGGACATTCTGTACAGAAAGGGGCTAACATGACAGGACGACTTAAACATTGTTAAACTGATGATGTTAGGCAAACTGCCTGAGTGGTTGGATATACATCTAGTGGACCCCTACCAAGATTGTTCAAATCGTAGTGCTGGGGCCAAAAATTCTCCTGCCCCGGGGCCCTTTGGTTTGACATAGGCTTATATCTATAGGGAAAATCTTTAAATATCTTCTTCTCTGCAAAGCCCAGGTCTTTGATATTTGGTTTGAAGCTTCATCTTGTGGACCTCTACCAAGATTGTTCAAATTATAGCCCTGATGCCAAAAATGCCCCCCCCCCCCCCCGCTCTGGGGCCCTTGGGTTTTACATAGACTTATCCAGAGTGGATGGCTTCTGAAGCCATCTGATCAGGGTCTACACAGTTTGTCGTTCAGTTTATGAATTTGTGGAAATTGATTGCATCAAGGAATTTGATTGGTTCAGAGTCCGAAATAGGTGTGGTGCTTAAATACCCTGATTTTGCTGTTCACAGCAACCCCTTTCTTTAAAAACGGCGTGGATCCGGATCGGATGGCTTCTGAAGCCATCTGATCGGGGTCTTCACAGTTTGTCATTCATTTTATGAGTTTGTAGAAATTAATTACATCTAGGAATTAGATTGGTTCAGGGTCGGAAATGGGTGTGGTGCCTAAATGCCCTTATTTCGCTGTTCACGGCAACCCATTTCTTTACAACGGCGTGGATCCGGATCGGATGTATTCTGAAGCAATCTGATCGGGGTCTACACAGTTTGTCGTTCATTTTATGAATTTGCAGAAATTAATTACATCAAGGAATTAGATTGGTTCAAGGTCGGGGATGGGTGTGGTGCCTAAATACCCTTATTTCGATGTTCACTGCAACCCCTTTCTTTACAAACGGCGTGGATCCGAATCTGATGGCTTCTGAAGCCATCTGATCGGGGTCTTCACAGTTTGTCATTCATTTTATGAATTTGTAGAAATTAATTACATCTAGGAATTAGATTGGTTCAGGGGCGGAAATGGGTGTGGTGCCTAAATGCCCTTATTCGGCTGTTCACGGCAACCCCTTTCTTTACAACGGCGTGGATCCGGATCGGATGGCTTCTGAAGCAATCTGATCGGGGTCTACACAGTTTGTCGTTCATTTTATGAATTTGCAGAAATTAATCACATCAAGGAATTAGATTGGTTCAAAGTCAGGGGTGGGTGTGGTGCCTAAATACCCTTATTTCGCTGTTCACTGCAACATCTTTCTTTACAAACGGCGTGGATCCGGATCTGATGGCTTCTGAAGCCATCTGATCGGGGTCTACACAGTTAGTCATTCATTTTATGAATTTGTTGAGATTAATTACATCAAGGAATCTGATTAATTCAAAGTCGGAAATGGGTGTGGTGCCTGAATGCACTTATTTTGGTATTCACGACAACCTTCCTTTACAGACAGTGTGGATCTGGATCGGATGGCTTCTGAAGCCATCTGATCAGGGTCTACACAGTTTGTCGTTCATTTTATGAATTTGTAGAAATTAATTACATCAAGGAATCTGATTGGATCAAAGTCAGAAATAGTTGTGGTGCCTAAATACCCTTATTTTGCTGTATCTGTAACAGTGTCCAGAATTTGGGAGTATCTATAGAAAGAAATGGAACATGTTTCTACTTGTGAAAATCACTGTTCTCTAATTACAATATTTTTTTTTTTCTGATGTACCAGTTTTTAGGAATTCTACTGTACCTGTAATACTCACAGTGGTAATAGTGGTCCAGCTTAGGGATGCTTTTAATTCTTTTGGACACATATCTATTTGTGAAAGGGTTGTTCTTAACAAAATAATTACAGCATTTTATTTATTTATTTATTTTGTACATGTACATTTTTTTTTTTTTTTTTTTTTTTAACAATAACAGTGTAACAAGGAAGCAGAGACTATATATATGTTCAGTATGCATTTTAAATGTCTCCTAGTTAAATCACTTCCAAGTGAATAAATACAGCATTGTGCCGGTGTACAAATGTTAAGGAACTTTGTAGTATCTGTAACAATGATCCAGATAAGGTACATGTAGTTTTACTAGTATATATTTTAACCATTGTGCTGGAGTACAAATGTTTAGGAATGTTATAGGTCCAGATTAGGTACATGTAGTATTACTTGTATGCATTTTGACCCTTTTTGTACCAAATGGATTCTTCCCCTTTATATATAGCAGAGTCCATTTCGAAATTTGGGGGACCAGGGGGTGATAGGTTTTGTTTTCTTAAAAAAAAAAAAAAAAAAAAAAAAAGTGTTGCAAACAGGGAATGCCCGGATCGGATGCCACATTTTTTCTTTTTTTTTTTTCTTTATGGTATAGTATATTGAGGTATATGGTAAGGCAGTACATACCTTGGTAAATAATGCAGGCCCAGATCAGACACTGCGGCATCTGGCCTGGGCCTGCATTGTTTGCTGACAAAATCTTCCGTCAAAAATCGAATGAGAATGTAAAGATAGGCATGACACCTCTTGTGTGGCAAGTGGACTTGTCCGGCATGTAGGGGTGGAGGGGTCCACCACCATGCAATGGGTTTATGAGATTTTTCCTGAAACAAAGTACATATGCTAAAGAGTCCAAGCACACTAACCCCTCTGGTACAGGCCTTTTTTTTTTTTTTTTTTTAGGGGTTTTACGGTATGTTATATTTATTGAGGTATATAGTAAGGGAGTACATTGATCTGCACTTTAGTACATTGATCCGCACTTTTTTTTTTTTGTTTTTTTTTTTTTTTGTTTGTTGTTTTAGGGGTTTTACAGTATATTATATTGAGGTGTATGGGATTGGAATAGTCTGCTGAACGGGCCTTTTCTTGAAACAAAAGAAGCACCTGCTGGATCCACTATCGAATTTCGATGAAACTCAGTTTCCTAGTCATTTTTTTTTTTTTTTTTTTTCATCTAGTCAGATCTAGTCAGTTTGTTTGTCTTCGTCTTAAAATATGAGGTACATTGTTTAATTGACAATAGTTTTCTATTACACTGACAATCCTCAGAGTTGTTGTCACTTTTTTTCCATGTTATTGTTTAAAATGTGTAAATCACACACTGTACGTAGTTCCAAAACTTTGTCGGTAGCCAGTTGGAATGTTAACGGGCTATTTAGGAATATAAATGGGGTACGCACTTGCAAATTAGATAATCCTCAATTTTTAAACAAACTATATGCTGATATAATCATACTGAATGAAACTCATGCAAGCTCTAGTGATGTATTAAATCTGGAGGGATATTTTTGTATAACTAACTGTAGGTCATTGACTCCAAGTAGACTGAGAGGGGGAGTGGCTGTCTTTATTAAAATGAGTCTTAGAAGAGGTATAAAGGTAATAGATAAATCTCACTCTGATATGATATGGATTAAACTGCATAAAACGTTTTTCAATTTTGAACAGGATTTATTTATATGTGGACTTTATATTTCACCAAATTCTTCCTCTTATATGAAACGAAATGATGTGGACAAAAGCATATTTGATAAATTGGATTCTGATGTAATCCGTTTCAGTAACTTAGGTAAGGTAATGATTATGGGTGATTTAAATGCACACATCAATTGTAGGGATTTTGACTTCATCGAGAATGAGTCATCTGATAATCTAGATGATTTTGTTCCGGATAACTATTCCATAGACAATGTACACCGAAGACGAAACACATTTAAATTTCAGTCTACTAATGAATATGGTAAGAATATTTTGGACATGTGCATCTCTTCACAATTAAGAATATTGAATGGGAGAACTCTAGGGGACACAAGAGGTAAGGCAACATTTCATGGATTTAATGGCTCTTCAATTGATGATTATTGTATTTGCAGTGCTACCTTACTAGGAGATGTAAATAATTTTTGTGTTAAAGATTTTGATGTTACTTTTTCTGATCATGCGTTGATTTTGGTCAATATTCAATCATACTTTTGTCACCAAGATAGAGAAGACTTTAGAGAAGCTCCTAAGTCTATATTATGGGATGATATTAAGAGGTTAAATTTTGAAAAACAATTGTCTTGTATTAATAAAAATGCTTTTTCTTCAGAGCTGACTAATACCTGCAATAATTCAACTCTGTCTGAACAAGATAAGGTTAATCAGATTACAAGTAAAATTTCATCAGTGTTAAATTGTGCAGCTCTTAGACAACAAAGACATGGCCATAAGAAACAGGTAAAACGTAAAAGAAAACAAACATGGTATGATTACGAGTGCGAGAATAAATATAAGCATTTGAAGTTCTTAAGTCGTGAATTAACAAAAAATCCATGGGATAACCATTTACGTTCAAAACTTTTTCATGAACATAAAGTTTATAAGCGGTTAGTCCGAAAGAAGCATAGGTTATTTAAAAATAAATTACTTGATAAGCTACTGGAAAATGAGAAAAACAATCCTAAAGACTTTTGGAATACAGTTAATAATTTGTTGAAAAATAATAAAAGTGATCCATCTCAAGATGTTGCGCCAGATGCTTGGATACATCATTTTAAATCCTTGCTGAATATGGAATACACAAATAACTTTCTGGTTGAAAATAATATCAACTTTTTTGGCTTGAATAACACTATTTTAAACGATCCAATCTCAGTAGCAGAGATACGAAAATCCATTAATAGGCTTAAAAATGGAAAATCTTGTGGTCTGGATGGAATTTCTAATGAAATGTTGAAAATTTCTTCCAACATTTTAATTGAAGAATTTGCTGTATTATTTAACTTTATTTTAAAATCAGGGGAATATCCGGACGCTTGGCGCGACAACATAATAAAACCAATTTATAAAGGAGGGGGTACTCATGATCCTTCAAGTTATAGAGGCATAACTGTTTCAAGTTGCTTTGGTAAACTATTCAGTAAGGTGCTATTTAATAGGCTTGATAAATATATTGAAATAAATGAGCTTATATACCCAGAGCAAATTGGTTTTAGAAGAAATTGTCGAACTAGTGACCATATTTTAACATTAAAATTATTGATTGATAAAGCTTTCAAGTCAAAGAAGTACTTGTTTGCATGCTTTGTGGATTTAAGTAAAGCTTTTGACACAGTAAATAGAGCTGCACTATTATATAAACTCGAACAGTACAACATTTCAGGACCGTTTTTGAATGTTATCAAGAACATGTATCAGACAGTTCGTTGCTCGGTTAAATTAGGTAGTCAATTAAGTCCGAGTTTTGCAACTAAAACAGGGGTAAAACAAGGATGCATATTAAGCCCAACATTTTTCTCGTTGTTTATCAATGACCTTAAGCAGCATTTTGATGAAAGTTGTGATCAGGTTCAAGTTGGTGAACGTTCTATTTCATGTCTCCTGTATGCGGATGATATAGTTTTGTTGTCAAATAGCGCTGATGGCCTACAAAAGCTTTTAAGTAGGCTTTCAGACTTTTGCCAGAGATGGAACCTGACAGTAAATGTGGCTAAAACTAAAGTAATTATATTTAATAAATCAGGAAAAATTCTAAAGAACTTCCACTTTATGTATGACGGTCATTATATAGAATTAGTCAGTGAATATAAGTATTTGGGTATTATTTTTAAACCGTCTGGTTCTTTCTCAGAGGCAATAAAATATCTTTGTAAGAAAGGTTCAAAAGCTCTGTTCTGCATAAGAAAAGCTATATCTTCTGAATGTATGAATGTTTCCATATTTATGAAATTGTATGAACAATGTGTAAAACCCATTTTATTATATGGCAGTGAAGTTTGGGCTATAGAAAAAATAATGCATAGATGTTCAGTCTTGGAACAAAAATATGACTCACTAACAATTGAAAAAAATCAGTTGAAATTCTGTAAAATACTCCTTGGAGTACATAAATCAGCTGCCAATAATGCAGTAAGAGCAGAACTTGGCATGTTCCCTCTCGCAATATATTCTTTAAAATCCTGTATTAAGTTTTGGTTGCATATCACAAATATGAATGATAACAAACTTGTATATAATGCTTACAGGGATGCCAGTTGTAGGGAGGTTGGATTTGCCCATTTTGTTAAATCATTTTTTGACAAAGTTGGCTTTTCACATGTATGGGAAAACCAAGGTACATTTTCAAATGGCAGATTATTACACGCCATTATGACGAGATTAAAGGATTCTTACATTCTCTTTTGGAGAAAGTGTTTAGTTGATGATAGTTCAAATATTATTAATGGAAACAAGCTTAGGACCTACCGTACACTTAAATCGTTTTACAGTCTTGAAAAATATTTATTGTCCAGTAACAATCTGAAAAAAGAAGTATGCACTTATGCTAAAATACGAATAAGTTGTCATAAACTTCATATCGAAGAAGGAAGATACAGGAAAATACCTCTGCGAGAAAGAGTGTGCCAGTTGTGCCATACTGAGGTGGAAGATGAGATACACTTTGTTATGTCATGCTCTAAACTAGAAACTAGTAGGGAATTGTTTTTTGACAAAATTTGTCATATTTATCCATCCTTTAGTGACATGACTAATACAGATAAGTTTAAGTTTCTTATGACTAGTAAAGATTATGACTTAAATGTACTGTGCATATCATTTATACATGAGCTATATAATGAAAGAAATGAGATTGTAAATATGTGTAATAGGGTAAACAGTAATTAGTTTAGACAAGTCATTGCGAAAGCATGAATGCATGATTTGTACCCCCTTCAGTCCCACTTTTACATTGTATGCCCCCTAAACTGGGGTTTGGGGGTATGCAATGTTTTTCTTGTTTCTGCCTGGAGGTGTGGATTGTGGGTGCTCGATGGGGCCGCCTCATAGAGGCGGTTCTATTGGGTCCCCGCGGTCTGTGTTCTGGACGGGGATGAGGGGAGATATCAGAATTTTTAGAAGAAGATCCTCATTTCTTTCTTTTCTTTTTTTTTTTTTTTTTTTTTTGGTGTTGTAAAAACTTTCAATATATTTGTATATGCAGGGGACAGGAACCATCTGACAAGGTCAGGGGGTTCCGGTGGTCTGTGGTCTGGCGCTGATTGTCTTTTGGCTGGGGGACGGCTGAAGGTGCTAAAGGGGTGAATCTATTTCAGAAATCTTATTGTCCGCACTACTACATATTAAACCAAATATAATGCTTAAGGGCATATTAAATGTCATAGTAGATCTAGTATCATATAGGTTAAAATAAGAAATTGTATTGTGTTTGGTGACAATCCTGTGGCTGGATTTTAGACCAATAAATTATTTGTATTTGTATTATTATTTTGTATATAGGGAAAATCTTGAAAAATGTTCTTCTCTGAAACCACAAGGCCTAGGTGTTTGATATTTGGTTTGAAGCTGCATCTAGTGGAATTCTACCATCATTGTTCAAATTATATACCTGAGACCAAAAATGCCCCCGCCTTGGGGCCCTTTGGTTTTACATAGACTTATATAGGGAAAATCTTAAAAAAATCTTCTTCTGTGAAACCACAAGGCCTAGGTCTTTGATATTTGGTGTGAAATTTTTAATCTAGTGGACCTCTGCCAAGATTGTTCAAATTATAGCCCTTGGGCAGGAAATGCCCTCGCCCCGAGACCCTTTGGTTTTACATAGACTTATATAGGAAAATCTTTAAAAATCTTCTCTGAAACTGCAAGGCCAATGTCTTTGATATTTGGTATGGAGCTTCATCTACTGGATCTCTAACAAGACTGTTCAAATTATAGCCCTCGGGGTACAAATGCCCCCGCCCCTATGGTTTTACATAGACTTATATAGAGATAATCTTTGAAAATCTTCTTCTCTGAAACAGCAAGGTCCAGGTCTTTGATATTTGACGTGAAACTTCATCTAGTGGACCTCTATCAAGATTGTTTAAATTTTAGCCCTGAGGCCAAAAATGCCCCCGTCACGGGGCCATTTGGTTTTACATAGGCTTACTTAGGGGCTCACTTGTTAATCTTTGGATCAGGTGAGCGATCCAGGACCATCACGGCCCTCTTGTTTTTTTTTTTTTGTTTTTTTTTTTACATCAATTCATTTTCAGCAGAGTTATAGCCCTTTAATGTTTAAAAAATTGATTGCTCCAAGTGATATTTTGAATTGAACTGTGTTGGTGGTTGGGGTGGGGGGATTTTAGTAACTTTAAACCGAGCATTAAATAAGAGTTATAACTATAATATAGAGATTAAGATTCCCATGAGTTATCAACCATTCTGTTAAATTGCTTCAGAATGTTGTTCAATCACTATCATCTTTATTCATTTTTGTACAAATGATTTTGTAGAGAGAATTTTTTTGATAATTTTAAATTGAAAATCCCCGATCATAGTGTTGATTGATTGTTGAAATGGACATAGTAATAACCATGCCCGTGACTAGGCAGTGCCTAATTTCATATTATCCATTGATAAAGGCACAAAGTTGATAACAAAAACACCTATTGATAATCCGATAATTAATAATCCAACTCCATGTGTTAATTGCTCGAGTCAGAAACTGACCACCTGTAGCGTTGAGCACAAGCTGTCAGATTAGTTAATTATGTAAATAGGTGAATTGGGTTAGTCCAGATCGGCATCTTTGATCTTATTTCATGGCCACTTAGACGTTGAGTAATCAGACTTGTCCGCGCAGCATGAGACGGTCTGTCTTTTTGATCTTGGCAATATGATTGACGCATGAAAAACGTGTGTCTCATTTTACATATCAATATAAGATAGATAGAGATGGGACTTTAACCCTTTTTGTACCAAATGGAATCTTTATCCTTATATATTGCAGGAGTTCAATTCAAAATTTATGGGTGTCAGGTTATGTTTTCATGAAAATTTATTTGGAAAATAAGTTAATAACTGAACTTTTAGCAAACAGTGGAGGCCCGATCAGACACCGCATTCTGCAGCATCTGATCTGGGCCTGCACTGTTTGCCAGGGTACCCGTTTTGGGGTTTCTGGTGCTAAATGGGTTAACAGGATTACCAACCGTGATCAGGCATTGACTCAAAATGATCAAACAGACAGAAAATGTGTAAAACGAAAGATGGGAACTAGAAAAAAGGGAATATAGGGTGTGATAGATGCAAAAGAACAAAAACAAAAAAACAGCCCATTGCACCTGCGGCAACTTGCCAGCATATCACGGTCGCACAGACCCGACTGCACAATATGACTCATAACCTCGAGGTGAGATTAAATCGGTGGTTTCCCTTTAGTGCCCAGATGAAGTATCTGATGTCTGCTTAAAGGCATTTATTCTGTAACAGTAAAACACACCGTGTGTCCATAATTGTTTTATTGCCCCCTGTGATATACTGACTATAGCAGATCAAAGGCGGCCCTTAATAGGGTGATTAGTAGCTCTTGTTGAATCCCCTGACTGAGACAATTAAGGGGAAAATCAATAATGTACACCAGTCAACAGTAAGTAATTTATTGATTTTCCCCAAGGCGGCCCCTTACCTGTTGAAGACAGAGGACTTCTCTCCAGTGAGCACTGAGGGCTACATAATATTATGTAATGAAATGATAGTCCTCAATAATCAAGAATAAATGCCTTTAATTGCTGCTATAATCGAGATACCCATGTCATAATCATTCAGCAAGTGCAACTGCAACATTGGTATGTAATTCGCAACGATATCAAACCCGCACACATTGATATCTAAATTGCAAATAAACAACGGTATCTACGGAAATTACCGAAAATTCGGCTCGACAATTTTCATACTTCAGTCATTTTTCTTGAGCCCTACTTCGCCCTCTTGTCCCTCATTTCGCCCTGTTAGTGCTGGAGGGAGAAGTCACTTCTCCCTGCCTCTTGGGCCTAGGATGATCCCTGATACTACAACGGATATATCTCATATAACGTCAAACAACATACTTCTGCAACAACGTAATATGTTACAAATAGCGCTATACGAACTTAGAAGCAGCAGTTTTCACATAACGTCGGTAAGGGGGATCTTCGGGTCTCACCGGGTGTACAACAACCCGACGCGTGGGATAACGTCAAAGAAAATAATGTGTAGATTTAAGACAGGTGTCCCCTTTAGTCCAAAATGAGAAACTGCTCATAAAATTATTAAATGTTGTTACTCAATTTTGTGCTTATTGGGAGCCTGTCAATAGATGCTACAGGCATTGCTGACAACTAATGCTGAAAAAAGCCACCCAACAATTTAATTTAGTCTAGGAGAGGTAAGTGTTTACATTTTGTCACAGTATTAAATTACCTGATGATGATGATGATGATGATGATGATGGTGATGATGATTGATGATGATGATGATGATGATGATGATGATGGCACACTATTCAATTACCTTATGATAATGATGATGATTATGACGGTGATGATAATGATGATGATGATGATGGCACACTATTCAGTTACCTTATGATAATAATGATGATTATGATGATTTTTAATCATCTCTGATGCTGCCGCCTTTGCTTGTTGATCTGCCAACTCATTCCCCTCAATATCTTTGTGTCCCGGCAACCAATGAACTTTGACAATATTCTCCCTACACCTTACCTTTACTAAACTCTCCTTGATGCTGAGAACTGTTTCAATCTTGTTAGTTGGCATTTCAGTACTGAAAGCAGTCTTAATAGCTGGTTGACAATCGGTCAGAATATGAACTACTCTGCCTTTGAAGTCTAGATCAGCCAAGAATTCTAGCCCGATCTGTATACCTACCAATTCTCCAGTATAATTGTTACCTATAGGAGAAACTCCCTTGTTCATCAAAACTGGTGTGCTGGAGTAACCCTCAAGGTAGACCACAGCACCAGCTCCAGTCGGACCTGGATTACCTAATGCTGATTCATCTGTGAACATGAATACATCGTTTTTATCACAATTGCTAAGAAGCTCTAATATATTTTCTTTCTGTTCTTCCTGGGAGAATGTGAATTCTTCCTTGTGTACACTTCCTGTCTCTTTAATGAGCCCCATCAATTCCTTGGTATATCTGAATTCCATCTCAATGTTCTCAAACTCTAACATTCTCTTCAATTCCCTAAAACGCGCACTGTATTGATTAACTGTTTAAGGATAAGCTCGCCTAGGCAAACTGTGGATAGGATGACTGACCGGCTCACAATGGAAAAAAGTGTTGACTGGGCCGTAAAACCCCAATACATACAATACAAACCTCGTTGGCTCGGTATAGCCAGGGAGGACTGGAACAGAAATCGACCAGATCGGATTCAGTGCGCTGATATTTAGTTGATTCGTTGCGATGTGTGACGCTGTCACAACATCTCAGCGTTACCATCCTGGTAAGTCAGCAAAAAGGTATGTAGTGGGTGGCTGTTTGTTAAAAGGTTTTCTGCTAAAAACATTGACCAAGTCTCTCCAAGTATCCTGTCTAGGGAAAACCAACATTTATACGAATTTGTTTGGGGTGTGACGCGAAATGGGTCATGCGTTCCAAAAATACGGCAACACTAGCCATATAGTGGACTTATCACTATCTCGTCTGTTTTTCACGTCAAAGCGAGGGCCCTGGTGAGATGGTGCGAATGTGCAGTCTCTCTTGAGCCTCCGTTGGCTACACATTTGATGAGTGCCATTATTTCGCGTTACTGGCCCATATGAGTTTTATATGTATGATTATCTGTCTAGGAATACATTAAGCCCTTTGCCGTTTTTGTATGAAAAATGTCGACGATTATTTATACGCTTTATACTTGTCTTACCGTTTTTTTTTTATTGCTTGCTTTTGCTGTCTTCAGGTATCTTATAGGAATTGCAACACTTAGCTACATTTAACGCACATTAATTTATCTCTGTGTTCATACAATGTTAGAGGTCTGGGCAATAAAACTAAACGTGAGCAAATTTTTGCATGGCTTAAAACTAACAATTACTCGATATGCTTCCTACAAGAAACTCATTCAGGGGATGGAACTCATAAATTATGGAAACAAGAATGGGGTAATGATGCGTTCTTTTGCGGCCATAACAACAACAAAGAAGGAATAGGAATATTGTTAAACCCGAATTTCTCATATACTATCAATAACCATCTTGAAATTATTGATGGTCGGCTGCAAGCTTTAGACATTCAAATTAACAATAAGGAAATCATGTTAATAAACATCTACGGACCAAACGATGACGATACGACAGTTTTCAAAAAGTTAGAGGAATATATCATCGATAACCAGGAAAAAACAATCATAGTAGGGGGAGATTTTAATACGGTATTAAACGAAAAACTAGATAAAAGAAACGGTAGGGTAAATACACACAAACTATGCAGAAACCAGATTAAACATATTATTGATACATTTAATTTGATAGACATTTGGCGCGATACACATCCTAACTTAAGACAATATACATGGCACTCATCGCATAAGCCACCTATATTCTGTCGGCTCGACTATTTTCTGATATCAGAAAATCTCAAAAACCATACAGTATCAAGTAAACATACCACTAGTTATAAATCGGACCACAGTCTTGTTTCGCTTTGCATCGATATAAACGATATAAGTAGGGGCCCGGGATATTTTAAAATAAATAATAGCTTACTACTAGATGATGAGTATAAAGGCATAATCAATAAAAGTATAGATGAAATTGTCTCTATAAACGTAGACGCAAACCCAAATACGCTTTGGGAATTAATCAAAGGTACAGTAAGAAATCAAACGATACAATACGCCACAAAAAAGAAAAAAGACAAAAACAAACGTGAGGACACACTAAAGAAAGACATTGAAAAACTAAAAGAAACCATTTCGGATCAAATAAATGCAGGAAGGCTAGAAACTATAAAAACTGAATTACAAAGCAAAACTGAAGAACTAGAAAAACTAACTGACATAAAATTAAATGGTCTAATATTAAGGTCAAAGGCCAATATCATAGAACACAATGAGAAAAATAGTAGATACTTTGCTAGTCTAGAAAAAAAGAGATCAGAAAGTAAATTGATCTCAAGATTACAAATAAACAATAATATTACAATAGACCAGAAACAAATTTTAACAGAAACTGAGAAATTTTATAAAGCCTTATATGCTAAAAAAGAAATTAAAAATTCAAGATATAATTTTTTTGATGATTCGCTAAATAAATTAAGCCAAATGGATCAAGAAAAATGTGAAGGTCGAATTACAGAATCAGAATGTGCTAAGGCCCTGAAAGATATGAAAAATAAAAAGAGTCCTGGTTCCGACGGTATCACCGTCGAATTTTATAAAATATTTTGGAATAAAATTAAACAATTTTATGTTAATTCAATTAATTATTCGTTTGAAATAGGTAACTTAACAGACCTTCAAAAACAAAGTATAATTACACTTATTCCAAAACAGAACAAAGACATAACTCTACTAGAAAACTGGAGACCTATTAGTTTACTCAATGTTGATTATAAAATCGCTACAAAGGTGATTGCAAACCGTATAAAACAAGTTATCACAAAAATAATAGACAATACACAAACGGGATTTATAAAGGGTAGATATATCGGAGAAAACATAAGGTTATTGTTTGAGATAATAGAAAATTGTGAAGAGGAAAACAAACCGGGATTGATATTCTTTTCGGACTTCGAAAAAGCATTTGATAGCTTAGATCATGTCTATATGATGGATTGTTTAAAACACTTTAATTTTGGTGAAAGCTTTCTGCGTTGGGTTTACTTATTTTATAAAGATGCCAAAAGTTGCGTAACAAATAATGGTACCCTATCAAATTTTTTCCCGATTGAGCGCGGAGTCCGTCAAGGGTGTCCTCTGTCCCCATACCTGTTTATTATCTGTATCGAACTGCTATCCTACAAAATTTCAACATCAGAAAATATAAAAGGTATATCTTTGGCAAAAGAAACCTTTAAGAAATCTTTATTTGCAGACGATGCATCGTTTATAATGGATGGCTCATTACGGTCCTTTGAAGAATTAATAGATGTACTAGACAATTTTAGCTATGTATCGGGTTTAAAACTCAATACAAGGAAATGTCAAATTTTAAGAATAGGCTCAATGGTTCACAGTGATGTCACCTACTTGAAGCGTCGAAAATTTCAATGGAGCTCTGAGGAAGCTTCATCACTCGGAATGACATTTACTACTAACAGAAATAATATATACAAAGCAAATTTAGAACCAAAAATTAATAACTTTGAAACATGTTTGAAACAATGGCAACATAGGAAATTAACTCTAATGGGAAAAGTCACAGTAATAAAAAATTTTGCACTTCCAAAACTAGTCTATGCTCTGTCTACACTGCTAAATCCGCCTGCAGAAACTTTAAAAAGAATTGAAAACAAAATGTACAACTTTCTTTGGGACGGCAAACCAGAAAAAATTAGGAGAGATATAATAACAAGGGAATACGAAAATGGTGGTCTGAAAATGATCGATATTCAAACTTTTGTAAAATCACTTAAAGTTAGTTGGATAAAAAGAATATTGGACTCTGAAAATAAAGGAATTCTTAATCAAATATATTTAAGTAAACTGAGACCCTTTGGTGGGAATCTATTATTTGAATGTAACATTTTAGAAAATGATATTAACTATTTAGCTCAAAATAATGATTTTCTGAAAGATATTTTAAGAGCATGGGTGCGCCTCATCAAAAGCTACTTTAAGTTTCAGAAACGAAATTCTATGGAATAATAGCTATATACGGTCTGGCGAAAACACAATTATGTATATAAATTGGTACAATAACGGTATTAAGTATTTAAAAGACATATTCAATGATGAAGCGAAAATTTTTCATTCGTTTGATAGACTAAAACAGATCTATAATCTTCCACAAAGTGATTATCTTAAATATTTAACAATTCTGCATAGCATTCCGACTAGATGGAAAACGAATATCAAAACTGAGAATATCGATACACCAATGCAACCAACTATGATTAGTCGTGTAATAACATCTAAACAAACTAATAAGTTTGTTTATAACATTCTTAGAAAACCGTTTTTAAATACAGAAAAACGTTCCGAACGGAAGTGGGTAGAACAATTCGGGGAAGATAATCTTATATGGGGAAAAATTTACACGGTCTCGCTTTATACAACTAAGGATATCAAGTTACAAAACTTCCAATACAAACATTTGCTGCGAATAATACCCACCAATAAGTTTCTGTTTAAATGCAATATTGAAGAATCATCTCTCTGTGACTTTTGCTCAATGAATATCCAAACACTAAATCATTTGTTTTGGGAATGCACGCAAGTACAACACTTTTGGACAGAAGTATCGACATTTCTAAATAGCTTTAACGTACATATCACATTCACTTTACAAAGTATAACATTTGGAATTTTTTCTCTAGTATCAAAACCAGAAACACAGATAATAAATTTTATAATATTGCTTGGAAAATACTTCATATTCAAAAACAAATGCCGAAAGAAACCTATAATTTTCGTACAATTCAAATCATTTTTGAAACAAAGGCTTATGATAGAAAAAGAAATTCATTTTATAGGAGACAAAATTGCCCAATTTGAAAACAAATGGAGAAAGTTGGAGACTTTTATTACATAGACTCTTATTATGGAATACAACCTGAAGACAGCAAGCATAATATTATCTTTCTTTATCTATATATTGTTTTATTTAATACATATGTTAGTCATTATCAACTATCTTTACTTATGGACTCTTTTATATGTCTATTTATTTATTTCTTTATTTATTATACTTTTTTTTCCCTCTTCCGTTTTTTTTTTTTTTTTTTCAGACACCTATCTCGTATCAAGACTTTTCATGAGTTTTTTTTTTTTTTCTGTTTTTATCTTATATATATCTATATATATATATATATATATATATATATATTTTTTTTTTTCACCTAAAAACTTCAAAAAGTATTTCTGAATGTTAAAAAAATCTTACGGTAGAAAATAAGGAAAGTATTTAAAATAGATATGTATTACCTTTGTTTTGACATGTGATTCTACCTTCACTTGCTCATATATTTGTATGTATGATGTTATTTCAGAAATAAATCCTAAATAACAAAAAAATTCCCTAAACCTAGACATCAATAAATGAAAAATAGTAGCTCTTCTACCCACAGTTTTATCCCCCTCTATCCATTCATCAAACTCTTCCCTGAGAGGATCATCTTCATACTTGGCACTGATTCTGATGACTTCTTGTGCTTGTCTTATCTTCAGCTGTAGGTTTATAGGCATGGTGTTTGTCAAGACTTCCAAAGCTTCTGTGCTGGTACTGTTCAAACAACCTGATGCCTTTAGCATCGCTGACCTCTGAACCTTTCCAAACTCCTTACTGCTTTCTTCAAGGGACTCGACTGTCACAGCTGCTCCATACTCCATCACCGGAAGAACCAAGGATTTGTAGAGTCTCATATACACTGTTTGGCTGCATCCTCTATGTCCTTGAACGAAATTATCAAGACATTTCAAGGCACTGAAACCAGCCTTTGTTTTCTGTTGAATATGTTCGTGAAAGTTTAATTTATCGTCTACTGTGACACCCAGAATTTTCTTTGAATTGGTTGTTTTTAAAACACTCTCGCCTAACTTCACCTCTGCCTTCACTCCTGAATCTCTGCCGTTATGTTTAAATACCATTATCTCCGTCTTATCCGGTGCAATCAACATATTCCATCTCCTACACCAATCTACCACAGATGCCAGTTTATCATTCAACGCAGCACAACTTTCCGCCACTGATGTATTACTTTCCCAAACACAGCTATCATCTGCAAATTCTGCATGATTACCTACCACTTCCTTCATTGAATCACTTGTATACAGATTACAAAGCACTGGACTGATAACTGATCCTTGCGGTATGCCTACTGCAGACTGGAATGTAGGAGATGTAAAATTGTTCACTTTCAGGAAGTACTTCCGGTCTATAAGGAAGTTTTTAAGGTATAGCCATAATCTGCCACTAATCCCACTTTCAAATGCCTTTTTCAATAAACCTGCTCTCCATATTCTTTCATAACAAGACTCATAATCCATCACTGCGAGCACTGTACTTTCCTTCCTATTCCTTGCTTCTGAAACTGAATTACACAGCCTTAAAAGAGACTGAACACATGACTTTTTGCTTCCTATATGCGTACTGAGTTCTTGCTATACCACCTTCAATTTCCAACTTCCAAATCAGTCTTTTGCTGATAACTCTTTCCATAATCTTACCTATCACACTTTCTAAAGTAATTGGCCTATACGATCTAACACTGTTATAGTTTGTCTTTCCGGGTTTGGGAAGCATTACCTTTGGGTCTAACTTGAAATCATCAGGCAGTACACCGTTGCACCAGCATTTCTGTATTAAATAGTGTAAACCTTTCACAATGGCTTCACCACCCCTTTTCAATAAAATATTAAACACTTTTTCTTCAGGGCTAGGTGCACTATTATTTTGCAGTTGAGAAATTGCTGCTTCCACTTCTTCAATGTGAATATCACTATTTTCATGACCACATGTTTCTGAGAAATTTTCCTCTTGAATCACCGTTTCCTCTAACCTTAATCTATCTAGACCTACCAATATTTCACAACTGTTGTGTTTTGTTTACATTGCCGAAAATTGAAGGGGTTAGTGCAAGAAGGTACCTAAGTCACATTTTCATTATTTTGAGAAAAACGCGAAAAACAAAGTATTTTGCGAAAATTTCATATTTTGTGTTTCTTATTTTAAATAAATAGTTCTGTTGATATATTCTATGATATGAAATGGTGTAAAGATCGCATAAATAGTCCGAAGTATATTGCATTTATTCATTAATTTCAATAATGTGTTTATGCAAGAAGGGGCCTAAGTCCATGGTTGTTTATGCAAGAAGGGGCCTAAGTCCATTGTTTAAAGGACATAGTTTTCTCTATTTAGAGCAGAAACCTATTACATTTTATTGAATATGTATATTTTATCTTTTGTAGACTCTTTATAAGTTTCTTAAAACAAAGAGCTGAAACAAATGAACAACACATACACCGATAACTCGAAGTTGTTTGTGGTAAAAATGGACCTAGGCCCGTTCTTGCACCAAAGATACGACCTTGGACTTAGGACCCTTCCAAAGATTCAATGGAACTGTCATTTTTAATGCCAATAAAGAAATAAAGCATATCAAACTATATATCATATTTTAGGTCTTGGTATGATATATCTGAAAATAACAAATCTCAGATTTTTCCAAAAATGGACTTAGGTACCTTCTTGCACTAACCCCTTCAATTGGTCTGTTGGCTATTTGCCTAATTGTCGTGCAAATCTGGGCGAATACTAATGTCCGGGAATTGTCCGGAAAATGACCGGCAATTGTCCGGGAAAAGTGGGGAAGTGGTGCGTTATCCCTAATGTCTCCAATTCGGGTGGTCAAAAATTAATGAAATTAATATCAAATAAAATTTTAAGCTCCAATATAAAAGATTATTAAAAATTTTTTTTCATTTTTTACATTTTAAGGGTCCATTTCTAGAGTTAATTTGTCCTGGAAATTCCTGGATTGTGACCTGGATGTTGTGGTATAGGTGCCTAAACCCCAATATCTCGACTTCGTGTGGTCAGAAATTAATAAAAATAGTATCAAATACAAGTTTTAGCTCCATTCTAAAACATTATTAAAAATTATTTTTCATTTTTAATATTTTAGGGGTCCGTGTTTTTATGTTGATTTGTCCGAAAAATTCCCGGATTGTGTCCTGGATGTTGTGGGTAGTCAGAATCAGAATCAGAATTGTTACTGGTGACACGTCAAATGACATTCATACACCCGGACATGTGATGTGGGAAGTTAGTCCCTAGCTCTAACCAAAGAGGTAACTTTAGCTACACAATCATCAGCACCTTCAGCTGTCGAAATTATCGAATCGGGAAGGGCATTCCAATCTCTAATGGTTCTGGGGAAGAACGACTCTTTATAAATGTCAGTTCTTGCGCTAAGGGTCTGAAACGCCAACGAATGGTGATTTCTACAGTGTCGAGCTGGGGGAACAAGGTCATCTGTTGGAATGCTGGCAGCACCCTTTAGACATTTGTATGAAAGGATTAGCCTACTGTCTTTTCTCCTTTTCTTGAGAGACTCCCATTTTAATTTTCCAAGTATTCCAGTCATGCTCCCAGTTTCAAAACAGTAATTGCCTGTTACAAATCTAGCAGCTCTATTCTGAACTTTCTCAATTTCATCGTTAAGGACCACTTCACTGGGGTCCCAGATACAACTACCATATTCCAAGATTGGGCGAACAAGACCTTTATATGCTGCCTCTTTTACACCCTGGGGGCACTGATGAAGATTTCGCCTCAGGAAACCAAGCATTCTATTTGCCTTAGTACACATGTTGCTAATATGAGTATTCCATCTCAAGTTGTGCTAGATTGTCACTCCAAGGTATTTAATGGAGTCCACATTCTCGAGGACCATTCCCTCTAAGGTGTAAGAAGCCTCAACTTTATTAGATCTCTTCCTAGTTATCTGCATAATATTGCATTTAACTGGCTGAAATCTCATGCCCCATTTACGTGCCCAACATCCTAATCTACCTATGTCAGCTTGAAGTTTCAATGAGTCATCTGTATCTCTAATTTCCCGGTAACAAACACAGTCATCTGCGAACAGTCTTATTTCTGAGTCAATGTCAGTGGAAATATCATTGATGTACAGGGAGAACAAAAGTGGACCAAGAACGGTCCCTTGCGGGACTCCAGACAAAACTGGAGCCCACTCCGAAGATTCACCATTAACAACAACCCGCTGTTTTCTGTAGCAAAGAAAGGAATCTATCCATTTTAGGGTCTTTCCCCAAATCCATAACCAAATAACTTAGATTTAAGTAGTTCATGAGGAGAGGTGTCAAAAGCCTTCTCGAAGTCCAGAATAAATGTGTCCACCTGTCCCCCTTTGTCCAAGATTTTTGCCCAGTCATTAATAACTGTGCTTAGCTGAGTTTCACAACTGTGCCTTTTCCTAAATGCATGTTGTCTGTCTGACAAAAGTTTATGTTCGTCCAAGTGGGCCATGATGTTCGAGCAGACTATATGTTCCAGTAATTTACACAGAACACAAGTCAGAGACACAGGGCGATAATTACGGGCAAGAGCCCTATCTCCTTTTTTGAAGAGTGGACAGATGTTTGCTAAGAGCCATTCTTTGGGGATTTCACCCGTATCAAGAGACTGCTGAAACAAGTGTGCAAAAACTGGACCAACTCATTTGCTAGTTCCTTCAGGACTCTAGGATGAAGCTCATCAGGTCCTAAGGCCTTACTGGGGTTTAAGCCTTGAAGTAATTTGATCACTCCTGCAGCTGTCACAACAATATTATTCATGAATGGGGCCGATCTTCCAGTCAATGGGACCTCCGTGACAGAGGTTCAAACCTGTTTGGCTTACTCAGTTCTACATATTCATCAAAGAAGGAGTCTGAAAAGTTACCGACCTCACATTTTGGACATATCCAGTGGCAGCTTGAATTTACCAATGTGCCATATTCTGCATCTGAAATGCAGGAACAG
This sequence comes from Lucinisca nassula, assembly GCA_963580285.1. NCBI lineage: Eukaryota > Metazoa > Mollusca > Bivalvia > Lucinida > Lucinidae > Lucinisca > Lucinisca nassula. The sequence goes on from OY757010.1 coordinate 210,559,794, forward strand.
TCAGTGTGTATCCACATTTCACATTGATCACACTGAACGGCTTTGTGGCCATTAAGGACAGCACCACTGCAAACACCACAGTCAGCTTTGCAGTCTTTGCAATACCAAGTTCCAGCTCTAGATTCAATTTCTAACAATTGACTGTTATCCAAATCAGAACATGAGGAGTGAAAGCGCTTGTTACAGTCCTCACATTCTATCCATTTCTCGGAACCTTTGCAATATTTTTGGCAGAGTCCGCAGCGAAACCTTGGGCCTGGGTTAGTTTCAATGTCTCCGACCAAGATTAGAAGTAAAGCCAAGTTTGTACCGCGCGAGGACTTGAAGTTTCGCAAGCCCTCCGAACACCTTCTGTTCCCATTCTTCCTTGTAAATGCCAAGTACTGGGAAATTCTACTACTACTCTCCTTAATTGTAACCTTGCACTCCTGATTTCCATCATCTGGATGCATTCTATAAGTTGTTTTCCAAAGAGTGAACCCAAGAATTAAGACCATGGGAAACAGAGAGACCTTCATTTTAATATACCGGGTAGGGATTTGATGCTGCCTTATCACTAATATCTCCACTTCGGGTCGTCAGAAATTAATGAAATTTAGTATCAAATAATTATAAATAATGCATGTCGTGTGCTCATTATAAGCGCCTCACTTAGGCGATTCTAATGAGTGCACACAACATGACTTTATTTTATAGAAGATCACAAAGATGTAATAAGTTATCTTAAATTACGGCTCAAGACCTACTTGGCAAACAGTGTAGAACTTGGTCAAAGTTTTCACCCATATATGCCTGGCGTCCCATTGGTGGGACATTGGCAGACAGAGTAGATCCAGATCAGATATTTAATCCATATATGCCTAGCATCTCATTTGTGGGACATTGGCAAACAGTGTAGACCCAAATGATCATACGCTGCAAAACGTGGCGTCTGATCTGGGCCGCAATATGCGGTTTCTGATCTGAGTCTACACTGTTTGCTTAAACAAAGACGGAATTTAACCGCATACATTTCTTGCTGGCGATAAATTAGGTGTACGGACTTTGAGTGATTTACGTACCATTATGATCAGACGCTGCAAACTTGGCGTCTGATCTGGGCCATACAATGTGGCATCCGATCTTGTTCTACACTGTTTGCTTAAACAACGACGAAATTGAGCCGCATCAATTTTTTTGCTGGGGATGAATTAGGTGTACACACTTTAAGCGATTTCACGGGCCATTAATTTTCTAACGAGACTAAACATGTGTTAATTTAATTGCTTTAACTCATAATAAGTTGACGTATGCTGCATACCGGGATTGAAATAGTAGAAAGTGACTTCCATAAAAGTTGTAGCCAATTGATACTCTGAACGAATGCTGTTATTTTGTTTGTTTGAATTGGGATTAAACATGTAGTTTATTATTATTTTTTCTTTATTTCTGCTAAAAAATCGAAAAGTAACCATACTGTACGTTTTACGCAGAGATCTAGAAAATGTAAATTTCGCAACCCTAAGATGAAATTCCGATAAAACAAAAATAAATCCCATATTTTTTCACATTTCTGCTCTAAACAGAGAGTATATGAACTCAACAGAACGGTGGGACGGTTTCAACGAGTACCCACAACCTATGTTTTTTGAGCAGAAAAATGGAACAAATCTATACCCCTGTTCAACAACAACCGAATTCTACTGATTGTGGGCATTTTGCAATAGCGAACGTGGTAGGGATTTGTTTTGCTCCGGAATCATTTAACACAGGAATAATATTCTACGTGTCAAAAATGAGACAGCATTTAGTTGAATGTTTGGAAAATGAAAATAATGTCAGCGTCTCCGAAAGAAAAAGATACATGCAGGCGTAAACTTTATTTCTTCACTTGTAAAATCGTAAAAATTTCAGTCTGGTGCTTCTGTAAAATGCCTGAGTGTATTTATAGTGTTCCGTAAAATCACTCAAAGTCCGTACACCTAATTCATCGCCAGCATTTTGCGGCCCAGATCAGACGCCAAGTATTGCAGCGTCTGAACATTTGGGTCAACACTGTTTGTCAATGTCCCACAAATGGGACGCTAGGCATATATGGATTAAATATCTGATCTGGACCTACACTGTTTGCCAATGTCCCACAAATGGGACTCTAGGCATATATGGGATAAACCTTTGATCAAGATTTACACCGTTTGCCAATGTCCCACCAATGGGATGCTAGGCATATATGGGTAAAACATTTGATCAAGTTCTACACTGTTTGCCAAATAGGTCTTGAGCCGTAATTAAAGATCACTTATTATATCTTTGTGATCTTTAATACAAGAATTCCGCAGAAGGCGGCGTCGCACCTGCTAGGGACAAAAGTTACAGGAGCCACAATCAGAACATTGTTATTAAATAAATAAATGTAAGAGAAACACCATGCAAGGTGTGGTGGTTGTAGGCCTTATAGTTAAGAAGATATGGCATGTCAACCTAAAATGTGTAAAGTCAATGGAGTACGATAAATAGGTCAAGGTCACCAAGTCACGGTAAATGCACAGTCAGTACATCTAGAAGCAGCATTATGCAAGATTTGATGATTGTAGACCTGTTATTTGCAGAGATCTGGAACTCCGACGTAAAATGTGTCAAAGTCGATGGAGCGTAAAATATAGGCCATGGTCACCAGGTCAAGGTACCTGCAGAGTCAGTACATCTAGGAGAAGCATTATACAAGATTTGACGGTTGTGAGCCTTTTATTTGAGATCTGGAACTTCGACGTAAAGTGTGTCAAAGTCTGTGGAGAGTAGAATATAGGTGAAGGTCACAATGGCAATGTACCTGTAGAGTCAGTACATCTAGGAGAAGCACTATGCAAGAACATCAACTTAATTTGTGTCAAAGTCACTGGAGCCTAAAATATAGGTCAAGGTCACCGGGTCAAGGTGCTTGCCTAGTCAGGAGCTTAGGATGAAGTTTCATGAAAAGTTTGATGATTGTTTAGTCGTAAAGTTGATTACAATACAAACTTCGACGCAATGTCGAACTTCGACGTAATGGTCAAAGTCACTGGAGCGCAAAATATAGGTCAAAGTCACCAGGTCAAGGTGCATACAAAGTCAGAAGGTCAGGGTGATGCTTCATGTAAGGTTTGATGGTACCTGAAGCTTGTAGTTGACTTAAATAAAAACTTTGACGTAAATGTCGAACTTCGACGTAAATGTTGACAGACGGACGGACGGACGAACGGACGCAAAATAAAGGTCAAAGTCACCAGGTCAAGATGCTTACAAAGTGAGAAGGTCAAGGTTATGTTTGCTGTAAGGTTTGACGGTAGCTGAGGTTTTTAGTTGACTTTTGTAAAATAAAAACTTTGACGTAAATGTCGAATTTCGACTCAAATGTCGAACTTCGACGTGATGGTCAAAGTCACTGGAGCGCAAAATATAGGTCAAAATCACTAGGTAAAGGTGCTTACAAAGTCTGAAGGTCTATGAGATGTTTCATGTAAGGTTTGATGGTAGCTGAAGTTTGTAAAATGAAAAACTTTGACGTAAATGTCGAACTTCGACGTAAATGGTCAAAGTCACTGGAGCGCAAAATATAGGTCAAAGTCACCAGGTCAAGATGCTTACAAAGTGAGAAGGTCTATGAGATGTTTCATGTAAGGTTTGATGGTAGCTTGGGTTTGTAAAGTAAAAACTTTGACGTAAATGTCGAACTTCGACATAAATGTTAACAGACGGACGGACGAACGGAGCACGAACGGACGAACGGACGCATGGACGGACAATCGGAAGCCTATGTCGCACCCTGCTACAAGCAGGTGCGATAAAAATAAAGTCATGTTGTGTGCACTCATTAGATTTGCCTCATTGTGGCGCTTATAATAAGCACACGACATGCATTATTAGCATTATTTGATACTAATTTCATTATTTTCTGACTATTTCCTATACTAAGACCACCTTTGGGACTGTTCAAGAGTGGTATTAAGACCACGTTTGGACAGTCCCAAATTTGGTCTCTTTCAAGAAGATGCTGAGTGCAGAATATACAAAGAAAGAATGACTGAAACCTTTTAAATAAGCTTTTTAAAGGACAATTGGTCTTAATTTTAGGTGGTCTTAATAGCGGGGTTTCACTGTATATAGGCATCATGAAAACACGCCAATCCTTGAACCCTACATTTAGATAGTCAAACTGGGGTTTACAGGGGCATATATATATTATTTTTCTTGTCGCTGCTCGGGGGCACGGATTGTGGTGTCTTGTCAGAGCCGCCTAACTGAGGCGGTTCTGATAGGTCTCCACGGTCTGTGTCCTGGGCTGTAATATGAGAAATATCAGGAGTTTTATCTGAAAAAAATCTTTCTTTTTTTAATTTGTTGTTGGTAAAATTTAATCAACTATTTGAATTCATAATGGTTAAATATTTTGACTCTCATTACCCCAAATCCTATGCGACTGGAAATTTTGGTCCGAGATAATAATAAAGATAGAGGGAGCTGGAATTTGGACTGGCTGAAGCGATGCTTTGGGATATCGGGGAGGGGTTGGGAGGGTTGGAGTCAATTTCAGGTCTGGCTCAATAAAATAGATTTGCTTGGCGTGTTGTCAAACAAACAAACATGAAACAACAAATAATAATTAAATAAATAAATAAAAGGCTGTAGTTTTCAGTCCTTGACATGTACGCCTTCTGCATTTCAATTTCGGCACAAGGTTACGGTGAAGGAAACAAATCGCACTCTGAAGCTCGAAGTAAATGGGCAGTCACCCCCTCTTGCCGACATGACTTGTTCTACAAGCGTCGGCATACATTCAGGGGGAGTGTAACCCTCTTGAGCGGAAAGAGATATAGTAATGTACATCTAGTTTATGCAGCGTAATTGTCGAAATGTATATGTATAGACAAAATTTTATAGTATGTATGCATATATATATATAATTATATACATGTTCCTCCCTGGTTCAATACAGTAAGCAACCTCTGAATAGATTGAAAATACACGGAAACGACGCAATACGTTTGAATGATGTCGAGAGGTGTCGGTTCGGCGGCTTGACACCGAGTCGATGGTGACGACCTGTATTCAAGCATAGTGTGTAACCCAATTTCTTTTGTAGAGAATTTGTACTTTTGCGTAACGTTGTATTTGCTATGTTCTGTTGCTATGCACTAATGCCACCTGCGTGTGGCCTGTTGCATTTACATGAATAAAGGATTCGTATCGTATCGTATCATTATTTTCTGACGACCCGAGATATTAGGGATAAGGCACCACTACCCACAACATCCAGGACACAATCCGGGAATTTCCCGGACAAATCAACTTAAAAAAACGGACCCCTAAAATATAAAAAATGAAAAATAATTTTTAATAATGGTTTAGTATGGAGCCAAAAATTTTATTGGATACTGATTTTTATTAATTTCTGACCACCCGAAGTCGAGATATTAGGGTTCATGCACCACTACCCCAACATCCAGGTCACGATCCGGAAATTTCCCGGACAAATTAACTTCAGAAATGGCCCCTTAAAATGTTATAAATGAAAAATGATTTTTAATTATCTTTTAGAATTAAGCTTAAAATTTTATTTGATATTAAGTTTATTAATTTCTGACTACCCGAAGTGGAGATATTAGGGATAACGCACCACCCCACTCCATTTCCCGGACAGTTTCAGGACATTTCCGGACAATTCCCGGACATTAGTGTGCGAAAGGGAATCAAGACAACTCACCGACGTTCGGGTCATTTCGGGGTATAGCTAAACAGCGAAAGGAAGGTTCCTTTCGCGAAAGGAAGTGTGTGTGTGAATTCGGGTTTTAACGTCGCTTTCAACTATTTTTCAGTCATATCACGACGGTGTCTGGTTGCGACAGGGAGCTCAATGCTCACGTTTATAGTGCTGCCTCACTGAAGTATCATGTCCTAGACACATTACATGATACCACACCCAGTCACATTATCCTGACACTGGATCGACCAGTCCTAGCTCTACCCCGTAAATCTGAGTGCCAAGCGAGGAGCAGCTAGTACCATTTTTAACGACTTTGGTATGTCGCGGCCCGGGATCGAACCCGAGACCTCCCGTTCCCCGGAGCGGACACTCTACCAACTGAGCTATCGGGGCCGGTTCCGCAAAAGGAAGACTTTCCTACGAAAGGAAGATATTTATGAGCCCTATGGTGATATTTGATGTATTTAGGGATACTTATGAAACAATTTAGTGGATATGGGGTACTTTTGCAAAAATAAAAATAATAATAATAGACATATGGGGATAAAAGCAAACGTGTATTTTCCTTTCCGCGAAAGGAAGGTATTGGACGAATTTTATTATAGTGTTAAATGAGTTCGGAGCAAAACAAAACTCTACCACGTTCGCTATTGCAAAAAGCCCACAATCATTAGAATTCGGTTGTTGTTGAACAGGGGTATACATTTGTTCCTTATTTCTGCTCATAGGTTGTACTTGTTGAAACCGTCTCGTCGTTCTATGGAGTTCGTATACTCTCTGTTTAGAGCAGAAATATGGGATTTTTTGTTTATCGGAATTTCATTTTACGGATCCTTAATTTACATTTTCTATATCTCTGCTTAAAACGTACAGTATGGTTACTCGTCAGAACGGCCTCGGTGAGGTGATTCTAAAAAGAACCTACAATCGATTTTTTCGCAGAAATAAGGAAAATAATAAACTGCATTGTATGTAAAGAAAACTGGGGTTCATGGGGGTATACATTATTTTTCCTATTTTTTGATCCAAGACATAGGTTGTTGTTACTCGTTAGAACCGCCTCAACGAGGATGTCCTAACGAGCAACCACAACCTATGTTTGCAGTATAAATAAAAAAATGACGAATTTGTATCAGAATAGTAAAAAATGCACTATATCTCGAAACCTTAAGTCCTACAAAATTGGAATGCAAAGTCTTCAAAATGACCAAAATGGTGTTGACGGTGATGTTTCATCTCGATTCAAACAAACAAAATAACAGCATTCATTCAAAATATCAATTGGACACAACTTTTGTGGCAGTCACTTTCTACTATTTCAACCCAGGTATGCAGCACACGTCAACTTATTATGAGTTAAAGCAATTAACTTAACACATGTTTAATCACCTTAGAAAATTAATGGCCCGTAAAATCGCTCAAAGTCCGTACACCTAATTCATCGCCAGCAAGAAATGGATGCGGCTCAATTTCGTCGTTGTTTAAGCAAACAGTGTAGAACCAGATCAGATGCCATATTTTGCTGCCCATATCAGACGCTAAGTTTGCAGCGTCTGATCATAATGGCCTGTAAAAACACTTAAAGTCTGTACACCTAATTCATCGCTAGCAAGAAATGGATGCGGTTAAATTTCGTCGTTGTTTAAGCAAACAGTGTAGAACCAGATCAGATGCCGCATTTTGCAGCCCAGATCAGACGCCAAGTTTGCAGCGTCTGATCGTAATGGTCCGTAAAATCACTCAAAGTCCATACACCTATTTCATCGCCAGCAAGAAATGTATGTAGTTAAATTTCGTCGTTGTTTAAGCAAACAGTGTAGACTCAGATCAGATACCAAAGTTTTGCGGCCTAAATAAGACGCCACGTTTTGCAGCGACTGATCATTTAGGTCTACACTGTTTGCCAATGTCCCACAAATGGGACTCTAGGCATATATGGGTTAAACCTTTGATCAAGATCTACTATGTTTGCCAAGTAGGTCTTGAGCCGTAGTTAAAGATCACTTAATATATCTTTGTGATCTATGTTTTTATCTGCTTTTAATCTCTACTTTACAAACACTGTTTTTACTTTCAATTATCCTGAAATCGAATACTTTTTCTTCTATCACACTTTTATTTTTCTGGCGCGCGCAGCTGCACATAATCCTCGCGTGAGGGTGCTGCAGGATATATAGATAGATAGATAAAGTCATGTTGTGTGCGCTCATTAGATTATCCTCAGTGAGGCGCTTATAATGAGCACACGACATACATTTAATCATTATTTGATACTAATTTCATTAATTTCTGACGAGCCGATAGGAGACATTAGGGATAAGGCACCACTACCCACAACATCCAGGACACAATCCGGGAATTTTCCGGACAAATCAACTTAAACAAACGGACCCCTAAAATATAAAAAATGAAAAATAATTTTTAATGATCTTTTAGAATGGAGCTAAAAATTTTATTTGATACTAATTTTTATTAATTTCTGACGACCCGAAGTCGAGATATTAGGGTTAACGCACCACTAACCCAACCTCCAGGTCACAAACTGGTAATTTCCCTGACAAATTATCTTCAGAAATGGACCCTTAAAATGTTAAAAATGAAAATAATTTTTAATAATCTTTTAGATTGGAGTTTAAAATTTTATTTGATGCTAATTTTATTAATTTCTGGCCACCCGAAGTGGAGATATTAGGGATAACGCACCACTACCCCACATTTCCCGGACATTTTCCGGACAATTCCCGAACATTTCCCTGACATTTCCCGGACATTAGTGTGCACCAGCTATACCCCGGTAGGTATAATATACGAAATCAACTTGATTTCGCGAAATCAGCCCGATTTAGCGAAATCAACTTATTAAATCAACATTTTTAAAAACAGACAAAAAATTATTATTCCATATTATCCAGAATGTTATTATACATTTATGAGCCAAGTTTCATGACAAAATTTCAATATTTAGTATGTATTTGATAGGAAATTATATTCTGCCACTTGATTTCGCTGGCAATCGCATGTGCGAAATCAACTCATTTTAGCGAAATCAATGTATAAAATACTTTTTTCCCAAAACTGAATAAAACATATTGGTGCATATTATTAAGAATGTTGTTAATCATTTAAGAGCCAAGTTTCATGGGGAAATCTGAATGTTTTTGAGAGGAAAATCTATTCTGCCACTTGATTTCGCTGGCAATCGCATGTGTAAAATCAACTCATTTTAGCGAAATCAATGTATAAAATACCTTTTTCCCAAAACTGACTAAAACACCTTCGTGTATATTATTAAAAATGTTGTTAATCATTTGTGAGCCAAGTTTCATGATGAAACTTGAATATTTAGTATGTTTTTGAGAGGAAAATCTATTCTGCCACTTGATTTCGCTGGCAATCGCATGTGCGAAATCAACTCATTTTAGCGAAATCAATGTATAAAATACTTTTTTCCCAAAACTGGCTAAAACATATTTTGCATATTATTAAAAATGTTGTTAATCATTTTGTGAGCCAAGTTTCATGATGAAATTTGAATATTTAGTATGTTTTTGAGAGGAAAATCTATTCTGCCACATGATTTCTCTTGCAGTCTCATGTGCGAAATCTACTCATGTTAGCGAAATCAATGTATAACACATCTTTTTCCCAAAACTGACTAAAACGTTTTGTATGCATAATATAAAGAATTTTGTGAGCCGAGTTTCATGACAAAATTTGAATATTAAGTATGTATTTGAGAGGAGAATCTATTCTGTCACATGATTTCTCTTTCAGTCACATGTGCGGAGTTAAGTCATTTTAGCGAAATCAATGTATAATAAAATAACTTTTTTCCCGAAAACCAACCAAAAAGTTTTTATACATGTGTATTAACCTATTTAGTACCGGAAACCCCTAATTGGGTAGTTGGCAAACAGTGCAGGCCCAGATCAGACGCCACAGAACGCGGCGTCTGATCAGGGCCTACACTGTTTGCAAAAAGTTCAGCTATTTTCCGAATAAATTTAGAAGAAAACACAGCCTTACACCCTTAAATTTTGAAATAGACCCCTGTTATATATAATGAGGAAGATTCCATTTGGTACAAAAAGGGTTAAGAATGTTGTTGTACATTTATGAGCCACGTTTTATGAGAAAATATTAATGTTGAGTTTTTAGCTTTTGTTTCGGGCGTTACATCACCAAAACATACAAGAAGTAGAGATAAAGGAAAATGCCAACAGAAAGACCGGGCGATACATCACCAAAACACGCCTGTATAGTTTTGATCCCCTCAAACCCCATTTGCATACAGAAAAACTGGGGCTTACATGGCTGTAAATTCTTTTTCTAGTTTTTGCTCAAAACATAGAATGTGACTCGTTAGAACGGCCTCACTGGTGCAGTCCGAAGGAGTACCCACAATCTATGTTTAGAGCACAAATATGAAGAATATCGGAATTTTTCGCCAGAAAATGTTCATTTTAAGGTGGCAAAATGTTCAATTTAATTGAAACTGCGTATTTCCATGTTATTTATCACGGATGCGTTATCAAACTTTATTATTATTATTATTATTATTTCTAATAAAAACATGCAATAAATAAGCACTAATTTGACGGTTGCATCGTCGGACAGACAGACTGACGAATGGACGGGCGGCTAGATAGTTAGATGGACAGATAGACAGGAGTGAATAAACAGTGTGTTTGTTATTCACACAATCACAGGTAATAACGTGTGAAAGTCAGTAAACCCTCAGTTTGATTAAATTACTTGGCGAGTGTTCGTTAATCTCTTTACCTGCTGTATGAAGTACAGAAAGATGTCTTTAAAATTTAATTATGATTGTGTCTGTGTGACTTCGGGGTTAACGTCGCTTTCAACAATTTTTCAGTCATATCACGACGATGTCTAGTTGCGACAGGGAGCTCAATGCTCACTTTTATAGTGCTGCCTCACTGAAGTATCATGTCCCAGACACATTACATGATACCACACCCAGTCACATTATCCTGACACTGGGTCGACCAGTTATAGCTCTACGCCGTAAAGCTGAGTGCCAAGCGAGGAGCAGCTAGTACCATTCTTAACGACTCTGGTATGTCTCGGCTCGGGATCGAACCCGCACCTCCCGTTCCCCGGAGCGGACACTCTACCAACTGAGCTATCGGGCCGGTAATTATGATTGCCTTAATAGCAAAATGAAGGATTGATAATCCCAATTATATTGTGTCACATATGCAGTCAGTTTCTGGCGACTGGGTCACTGTTAGGAGATCATTTGTAAAGTAGACTAAATCACGAGTTCGTAGCAGATATATATATAAGAAACAGGAAAATAGTGCATATCCCTGCAAATCCCAGTTTCAATATATAAGGCTGGGGTTTAACCAATTTAGTATCAGAAACCACTACAGGGGTACCGTGGCAAACAGTGCAGTCCCAGATCAGACGCCGCAGAATCAGGGCCTCCAGTGTCTGCTAAAAGTTCAGTCATTTTCCAATTAAATTTTGATGAAAATACAATCAATTTAACCAATTTAGTATCAGAAACCCTTAAAGGGGTGCCGTGGCAAACAGTGCAGTCCCAGAATGCGGCGTCTGATCTGGGCCTCCATTGTTTGCTAAAAGTTCAGTCATTTTCCAATTCAAACTACATACTACAACGGATATATCTCATATTACGTCAAACAGCATACTTCTGCATACTTCAGCAACAAAGTCATATTCTTCACCTATCGTCGGTAAGGGGGGTCTTCGGGTCCTACCGGGTGTACAGCACACCGACGCGTGAGATAACGTCAAACAACATACTACAACGGATATATCTCATATAACGTCAAACAACATACTTCTGCAACAACGTAATATGTTACAAATAGCGCTATACGAACTTAGAAGCAGCAGTTTTCACATAACGTCGGTAAGGGGGATCTTCGGGTCTCACCGGGTGTACAACACCCGACGCGTGGGATAACGTCAAAGAAAATAATGTGTAGATTTAAGACAGGTGTCCCCTTTAGTCCAAAATGAGAAACTGCTCATAAAATTATTAAATGTTGTTACTCAATTTTGTGCTTATTGGGAGCCTGTCAATAGATGCTACAGGCATTGCTGACAACTAGTGCTGAAAAAGCCACCCAACAATTTAATTTAGTCTAGGAGAGGTAAGTGTTTACATTTTGTCACAGTATTAAATTACCTGATGATGATGATGATGATGATGATGGTGATGATGATTGATGATGATGATGATGATGATGATGATGATGATGATGATGTACTGATGGCACACTATTCAATTACCTTATGATAATGATGATGATTATGACGGTGATGATAATGATGATGATGATGATGATGGCACACTATTCAGTTACCTTATGATAATAATGATGATTATGATGATGATGATAATGATGATGATGAGAGGGCGGAGGAAAAGGACGACGACATGGACGACAACGACGACGACGATGATGATGATGAGGAGGAGGAGGATGATGAAAAAGGCAGATAACAAGTATTGGAGTAAGTCTGTTGATTTCACCAAGTCCTAACCAAGTCCTATTTGATTTCGTTTGACTGATCAGTTAGCAATATTTTGATATGCGTCTTATATTCCAGACCATAATATTTTCAGATGAAACTTTGCTCTTAAATGTATACTACCAGCATTCTTAATAATAGGCAAAACGAGAGTTTTTAATCGTTTTTCGAAAAACAAATGATTTCACACACTGATTTTGGAGTTGATTTCGCACATGTGCTTATCAGCGAAATTAAGTGACAGAATAGATTTTCCTAATAAATATTTATATTTTCTCGTGAAATTTGGACCTAAAATGTTTATCAACTTACTTAATAATATGCATTCTTATTCAGGTTTGGGAAATATTTATTTTGTACATTGATTTCGCTAAAATGAGTTGATTTCGCACATGTGATTTCCAACGAAATCAACTGGCAGAATAGATTTTCCTCTCAAAAACATACTAAACATTCAAATTTCATCATGAAACTTGCCTCATAAATGTTTAACAACATTCTTAATAATAAGCACAAATATGTTTTATATGGGAAATATTTATTTTATACATTGATTTCGCTAAAATGAGTTTATTTCGCACATGTGATTACCAGCGAAATCAAGTGGCAGAATCTAATTTCCTATCAAATACATACTAAATATTCAAATTTTCTCATGAAACTTGGCTCATAAATGTATAATAACATTCTAGATAATAAGCAATAACAATTTTTGCCTGTTTTTAAAAATGTTGATTTTATAAGTTGATTTCGCTAAATCGGGCTGATTTCGCGAAATCAACTTGATTTCGCATATTATACCTACCCGTTACGACGAATCCGGGACGTTTCGCCCCAAAACCATTTCCTCCCCTAGTCGTTTCGTCCCCAAGACGTTTCCCCCCTGGTCGTTTCCCCCCTAGTCGTTTCGCCCACCTAGTCGTTTCGTCCCCCTAGTCGTTTCGCCCCCCTAGTCGTTTCGCCCACTTCTCAATGTAATAGACCAATTTTCACTTTTATTAGCATTGTTAAGAGGCAAATATTTAAGTAGCATCATCGCCTTGTCACGTCAGCCTAAGGATAACTTATCCTTAGTTATTTTCGTTAAAAGTCATAGACTGTGGGTACTCGTTAGAACCGTCCCAATATGGCGGTTGCAACGTGCAACATTACGCAAACACGCCTATACAAATACATTGCCACCTTTATTGCCGAAAAAATGAAAATTTTATGATGAAAAATTGTTATATTTTTCTTATTTCTACTCAAACTATAGATTGTGGGCACTCGTAAGAACCGCCTCTTCCTCTTCGAGGCGGTTCTAATGAGTACCCATAATCTATATTTTAGAGCAGAAATAAGAAACATAAGGTATAGCCCCGGAAACCCCAGTTTTACTATATATATATATATATATATATATATATATATATATATATATATATATATATATATATATATATATATATATATATATATATATATATATATATATATATATATATATAATATAAATAATATCCACAATGCGGGTAAATATAACTATGAAAAAATTAAAGAAACACTGGAATAAAAGTTATTTTTCCTGTATTTTTAACAACCGGTTTCATCCATGATGGAATTTTCAAGTTAACAATGATGTTTATTATTGTACGTTAAAGTGACGTAAACGTCAATAGTTATTTATTTTTCCCGTAACGCTCAATAAAAGCTGACGCTTTTGTGTTTTTGAGACGTTACGTATTTACATATGAGCCGTCGTAAGATAACGGCGTAAAAAGCAAATGAAGTACAGGACACAGCGATCAGCGGAGACTCAGATCGGCCCGCGCGATCGCGCAATCCGATCAGAATCTTCACCGATCGCATATACATGCACACACCACAGGACACAGGATAAATATCATGCTCAGCCGAGCCGAGCACGAAAAAAAGGTTGCAGAACCTCGGGCCTGATTGAGCCAGCGCATGAAAAATCCCACAAGAAGGTTTGAGCGATCAGTGGAGACTCAGATCAGCCTGCGCAATCGCGCAGTCCGATCAGAATCTTCACTGATCGCATATTACATGCACACACCACAGGACACAGGATAAATTCTATGCTCAGCCGAGCCGAACACGAAAAAAGTTTTACAACCTCGGGGCCTAATTTGAGCCAGGGCATGAAAAATCCCACAAGAAGGTCTGAGTGATCAGCGGAGACTCAGATCGGCCTGCGCAATCGCGCAGTCCGATCGGAATCCTCACCGATCGCATATACATGCACACACCACAGGACACAGGATAAATTTCACGCTCAGCTGAGCCGAGCACGAAAAAAGTTCTACAACCACGGGGCCTGATTTGAGCCAGCGCATGAAAAATCCCACAAGAATGTTTTGAGCGATTATATATATATAGTTCCAAATAATGTGAATATTCCACAATACGGGTTTTAAATACTTTGATAAATAAGATAAAGTTCAGATGCACAACAAATTTTTATTTTTGGCTAACCGGTTTCATGACATTAGTCAATTTTCAAAGCCTTTATTAAATTGTATTGATGTCCATATATTGGCGTCTTGTTACTAAGGAAGTTGGCGTAACGTAACGTAACGTAACGTCAAGAACTTCCTTCCGGTCAGTGTGTGTTATGTAACGTATTAATAATGAATAAATATGATACGTCAATAAACGTTGGAAAGAAGTGATATCATAACTGGCGTCTCCACTATCTACAAGCGTTTTATGTTGAATTAAGTTCTGGTTTATATTGTTGAATAAAGTACTTTTCTTTTTCTTTTCTTTCAATTATGCTGTCTGTTTTCATCTTGTAGAATGGAAACATGAAATATTTCGGATCTTGTTTCGAACAAGAGGCAATGTGTCCACTAAGGGGTATCATTCTCAAGTTTTCGTTTCTTATGTGCTGGTTATGTAGGGTCGTTCTTTTTCTCAAATTGTTTGTTTCTCCAATGTAATATTTGTTACATCCCCTGCATTCTATAACATATATGACATGTTTAACGGTACACGACATGTCACAAGTCACAGTAAAGATTTTGCCGCTAAAGCTGTATGTCGAACCTTCTTTTATATATTTGCACAACCCACATCTTGGTTCGTTGCATTTTGTTACTTTTGCTATGCTTGTTTGTTTGTTTGAAAATTTAGCTTTTGTTAATAATTTCTTTAAATTTGGAGATTGACGCTTGCTTTTTAAAAATGTTTTACTTTGAAAAATGGATTTTAACCTGTCATCCCTCAGGAGGATTGATTTTTCTGTATTTCTGGGTAAATCTCTGGGTTGTGAGGATTAAATGTTGATACGTATGGTATTAAATTATTTTCTCTGCTTTTTTCGGGTGCTTGTAGTAGTGTCTTTCTGTTTAAAGCTTTAATTTTTGTTATGCTGTCTTTTATCAGTGCAGATGGATATTTTTTGCTTTAAAAGGAATCCGTGTAATTCTTCTAGACGTGTAAGAAGTGTGTTTTCTTCCGAAACAATCGTCTTTAGTCTTCGAGCTAAATTGTACGGGATGCTATTTCGTGTGTGCTTTTGGGTGGCATGACGTGTATAAGAGATATTGCTTTGAATCTGTTGGTTTATAATATATGTCTGTTTTAATTTTTCCGTTGTCGGTAATGACCATGGTATCTAAAAATGGGAGTTGTTTTCTGTTTTTATCCAATGTAAATTTAATACTTGGATGTAGTATGTTTAGTAAACTGTGAAGTTTCTTCAAGTCGTCTTCTGATTGTTTAAATATGAGGAAACAGTCATCAAGAAATCTTTTGAAATTGGTTTCTAAATATGACCTGAACTCTAAACCAAAATCTTTTTCAGATTGTTCATACATTTTCTCTTCAAGGTATTCTAAAACGAGTGTGGCATAGACGGGAGCAAATTTATATATATATCATCTTCTTTCTTATGAATGTTTTCATTGCTCTTAAAGGAAAGTAGAAGTAAAACAAAGATCAGGAATTGATACAATTAACTTACTCCACCCATAAAAGACACCAAAGGGAAAGAAATACAAACATTAAGCGACCAGACCATAATGGAAACCTAAACAAAGTAAGGCCATAAGGACAGTTACTTTCCCACAAAATGGCCATATGGCCATCCAAAACCAAAAGACACAAGTGATACACACAGTAAGTAACAAACAACAACATAAATAAATCGCCACAGAAGAGCCGCCTTGGAACGGTCATTAGGAAGATTTCCACTGGGGGGCTTAAATCGATTTTACGTGGCCACAATCCTCGCCCTTACTTCCGTCGCGATTTAGACAAATAATTTGTTCAGTCCGCATGAAGGCCTCCTAACTCATCAGTGCAACATCTTCGTGAACACAAAAATCAAAGAACCACAGAGGTGAGACAACGGTGAGGACTCGACAGCAAGAAACCACTGAAATGCTGGAGCAAAAGAAAACCAACAGTTAGACTCCGAACTCATTTTTTATTTTTATTCAAGGGGGTCAAAATTATATAGGTGTGTTTTCGTGATGATATAAAGCTTCACGGGTACTTTATCTGGACTGAAAATAAAAAATGTAAAAACAAAACGAAAAATAAATAAATAAATAATATTCACAAAAAGATAAAGAAAGTAAACACCAACATTAAAAATTAAAAAAAAACATGGACGTGTAGCTTGACTTATATTTCGTTCTTCCTGGAAAACAAGTGAAGTCAAGCGTTATGAGTAATGATGAGAAAACCGTACGCAATGAACAAAACAAACTATAAATAAATAAATATATAAAATAAAATAAATAAATCTTACCTGTCCCACATACGCGATGCTGCCACCGCTCACACACATCACAAGAAACAGAATGGCGGCGGCCATCTACTTCATTCTCACAAGCAATGCACAAAACAGACATTATTCCACTTTAAACGACTTTGATAAACGTATGTAACGAATTCAAAGATGAACGATGCTGGGATCTGACTGACTGACTGACTGACTGACTGTTGCTTTGAAGGTAACCGGGCGTCAAGGGCACATAGGGGCTACCCCCAGTTCGCCATCTGGGATTAGTTGTAGGTACTGCTCCTTTCCCTAGGCTGTCAATATGCTGACTCCTGTCTGCTTGACAGTTATCAGCTAGCCGATTTGAGTTAGGTGACTTCTTTCGCGGAGGATGTGAGAAGTAGGTCAATCCCACCTCCCACATTCCCCGCTCAAGATGTCATGTAGGCACAGAACGCACCCAATGTTAAGCGTTTGTCCTGTAAAATGGGCAGTCCTCTGGCGGGGTTTGAATTTTGAATGCAAATGCAGACCAATGGTCGGGCTCTAGAATGTGGTGACACGTTGCCAATTCCGGCTGCAAAATGTGTCAGTACACAGCCCTTTGTCTGACCGAGGAAAAAAAGCTTCTCATGCATTATCGGTTTTGGCTTCCATTAGTCTCTACCCCCACCCCTGCCATGGAAGAGAAAAGGCCTATGGACACGGTGCTTGTTAAAGGGTGATAATGCATGTAATTTTGAATTTTGAACGGCGGCCAAAAGTGAGCCAGGAAGGGTTACAATTAGACCAGCCAATTTCGGCTAGTGCAAAATGTCCTAGTACCCGTGCTCTACCACCCTGAAGACACTCCTATGCTTTATGTCTACCCCCCCCCCCCCAGGTCTCTTCGAGGGTAATCTTGGTAGTATCATGTACTACTGGCCCCTAACTGCGTTGTGTTGGGGTGTCATGCTTTGGTGTTTTGGTTGTTGCTTTTCTCTTAGTTTGTGGTTAATCCAGCCAATCAGTGTGCAGTGAGTGACCTCTATCGCGGAGGATGTGAAAGGAGGTCAATCCTATTTTGGTTCTTAGCTTTTGTAGTCTATGAAAAGGTGATGCTTTCGTCGACGTAGGATGTCGAGCTCTTATAAAATCTTAAGTGGGTCAGTTGGGACCGGACCGCCATGTTTGCATATCATTATCTCATCCTACGTGAAGGAAGATATCATAGTAGGAGTATATGGGTTGTAATGCAGTATCGAATAATTCTGATTGTGTGTGGTAATGTTGTATCCCTCTTTTGTTCAGGATCAATGTGGTTAGGCTTATAATGTTTACGCATAGGTGTGACTTCTTAGTGGTGAAAAGTTGTGTAGTTTGGCAAAGGCGAGTATGCGGCTAACCAGTCATTGTGCAATTTTGCTTTTATTTCATTTTGAACGGTCGGTCTAAAAGGCTTTTTTAAGGGTCTTCCTGTGTCCAAATCCCTATCAAATTTGGTCTTTACCGTTGCCCCGCCTCTTAAATTGTTCTGTATTTGACCTATTCCAGAAATGTATGTTCTGTTCTGACAGCCATGCTGTCTTCGCTTCGCATATTTCCGGGTTTCATCAGGAGGGTGTCCCCAAGGGAGCCTCAACGAGGCAGCCTTCTGGGCATCCAGCTGATGACTTCTCGGTAGGTGTCCTACACGAGGTATGGTGGGATTCCCCGTCAAAGATCCCCGTGTACCTGCAAGAGAAATTATGATTAGTGTATATTGGAGTTAGGGTTAGGGCTAGGGTTAGGGTTAGGGTTACATAAGCCTAAGTTTAGACTTGTCTATCACCGATATTTTGCGTCGGCGGAGCACTCATAAGTGCAAAGCAAATGAGCCGCAACCACAGCGCCCCGCTTCGGCTCAACCGGCTCTAGTCCAAGTCATGTAGGGTAGGGTCTGAAAGGGGTAGAAGTAGTGCTCATGTAACCACTGTATAAGAATGTGTGGGTTTTGTGTTCCCCCCCGCACCAATGCAACCGGGGACATGGCCACCACCCAAAGTTTACAAAGACCCCTACCAAACTACTAAAAAGGCACACCAATACCGACCATACTCCGTTACAGTTCAGAAGCTCATAGCTGAGCTGAACATACCTAAGGACATTGAACCACCCCATTATAGAAACAAGTGTGACTTAAAGCACAACCCACCCTCCTGTACAATCAAGGACATCATTGGAAAGAAAGGCGAAAATGACATAAAAATTATGAAAGAAAGTAGTATAAACTATATAGAAAAAAATCATAGGGGTAGATTACAGATATATACGGATGGCAGCAAAGATATTGAAAAACAAACATCAGGAGCAGCAGTTTCGGTCCCTGATGAAAACTTGAATATTGAACTCAAAACCAATCCGAGCCTGTCGATATTTACTATTGAATTGATAGCAATAGAACATGCCATTTAATGGATCATTGATAACAACATCCCGGAGGCAGTCATACTTACAGACTCCCTCAGCTCAATACAAGCCCTCCAATCTGGCCAATCAAAAACAAGACCAGACAAAATAAACAAAATACTTCTACTCTTAGACTCAGCTAAAGACAAAGGTAACAATATCTACCTGGAGTGGATTCCATCCCATGTAGATATCCCAGGTAATGAAATGGCAGACTCAAGTGCCAAATCAGCAATGACAAACGGTAAAAACGATCAGACCCTACCAACCAAAACAGAAATATACCCGGTAATCAACCAAGCCATTATGACAAAATGGCAAAAATTATGGGACAACCCACAAAGCAAAGGTCGTTCCTACCATAGATTGGAACCTAAGGTTAAAAATACTATCACCCATTACAGCGATAACCGAAAACATGACGCAGTTTACACTCGTTTGCGTCTAAACCATAGTAAACTAGGGACCCATTGTGTATTTAATCAAAACCACATCAAATGTAACAGATGTGATAAAGATGAACAAAATGACATCAAACACATCCTTTTCCACTGTGAAGGAAATGTAGAACCCAGACAGGAATTAAAAGCTGCACTGTTTATATTGGGATACAACACATTTGATGAACAAGACCTACTTAACCCCCCCACGAAACATTAGGCCTCAGATAGTTGAGGCAATCATTACTTTCTTGAAAAACACTGAGTTATTCGATAAAATATAGACAGCTGCAGTATAAGAGTAACCATGTAATACTAATCCAAGTTCATTTCTCTTCCAGCGCTGGAATCCTTTCATGCAGCGATCACTAATACTGCATGTTTCTTTCTCTTACAGACAGCCCCAGGGACTCGGGGGAGGGTGTCCGGAGACAGGATTCCCCCACTCTCTAAACTAGATCATAAAGCAATATGAATCTTTCAATCTAAATATGCTGGGCGTGGGACTAAGGTTTCTAGGTTTCAATCAGAGAGCCAACCAATGCTGCTAACGTTAGGTTACTGACTGCGCAAGGCAATCTGGTTCCCTGTGCCTTGTTCCATAACAAGTCTTTAATTCAATCATCGCAATAAGGAAGTTTCGATATCTAATTATGCTGGGCGTGGGACTAAGGCTCTAGACTTCAATCAGAGAGCCAACCAATGCTGCTAACGTTAGGTTACTGACTGCGGAAGGCAATCTGGTTCCCTGTGCTTTGTTCCATAACCAGGGGCGGGGGCTTAACCAACCCACCGGCCTCTCGCAGGGCCGCGGGCGCTCGATCGTCGTTACTGGGTGCGTGA
This sequence comes from Lucinisca nassula, assembly GCA_963580285.1. Classification (NCBI taxonomy): domain Eukaryota; kingdom Metazoa; phylum Mollusca; class Bivalvia; order Lucinida; family Lucinidae; genus Lucinisca; species Lucinisca nassula. The sequence goes on from OY757010.1 coordinate 210,580,486, forward strand.
TGTTTCGACATTGGTTTCCGCCACATGCTCATGGCTCCAGGCGTGGCGGGCGTGTCGTGGTGCGCGTCGGGTACGGATACATATAAGTTTCTCTCTAAATAAATTATTTAAATCAAAAATTGCGCCTGGTCGTGATCACGTGCTTGCTGGGGCATGGGCTGGTTGCAACCTAGGTGGGGGGCACTTTCCCAATCAGACCGTGACCGCATTATGCTTCTGGCCTGCGCCGTCGCGAACAGGTGAATTATTTTTACTAAGAATTTAACAGTGCTGCTTATGCTTCCCAACCCATACATATAGGCCCCATTCTCATATTTCTGCCTCTCCGTGCACCTGGGGGCTTCGGGCTGGTGCCCCTGGGAACATGATTCCCCCACCTTGGGCCGACTGGTCGTTTCCGGGACAGTGGCCCGGGGTCCCCGGTTGCATGGGTGCGGGGGGTAGGGGAACACAAAACCCACACATTCTTATACAGTGGTTACATGAGCATTGCTTCTACCCCTTACAGACCCTACCCTACATGACTTGGACTAGAGCCGGTTGAGCCGAAGCGGGGCGCTGTGGTTGCGGCTCATTTGCTTTGCACTTATGAGTGCTCCGCCGACGCAACACATCGGTGATAGACAAGTCTAAACTTAGGCTTATGTAACCCTAACCCTAACCCTAACCCTAGCCCTAACCCTAACCCTAACTCCAATATACACTAATCATAATTTCTCTTGCAGGTACACGGGGATCCTTGACGGGGAATCCCACCATACCTCGTGTAGGACACCTACCGAGAAGTCATCAGCTGGGTGCCCAGAAGGCTGCCTCGTTGAGGCTCCCTTGGGGACACCCTCCTGATGAAACCCGGAAATATGCGAAGCGAAGACAGCGTGGCTGTCAGAACGGAGCATACATTTCTGGAATAGGTCAAATACAGAACAATTTAAGAGGCGGGGCAACGGTAAAGACCAAATTTGATAGGGATTTGGACACTTAAAAAAGCCTTTTAGACCGACCGTTCAAAATGAAATAAAAGCGAAATTGCACAATGGCTGGTTAGCCGCATACTCGCCTTTGCCAAACTACACAACTTTTCACCACTAAGAAGTCACACCTATGCGTAAACATTATAAGCCTAACCACATTGATCCTGAACAAAAGAGGGATACAATATTACTACACACAATCAGAAATACTCTATACTGCATTACAACCCATATACTCCCACTATGATATCTTCCTTCACGTAGGATGAGATAATGATATGCAAACATGGCGGTCCGGTCCCAATTGACCCACTTAAGATTTTATAAGAGCTCGACATCCTACGTCGATGAAAGCATCACCTTTTCATAGACTACAAAAGCTAAGAACCAAAATAGGATTGACCTCCTTTCGCATCCTCCGCGATAGAGGTCACTCACTGCACACTGATTGGCTGGATTAACCACAAACTAAGAGAAAAGCAACAACCAAAACACCAAAGCATGACACCCCAACACAACACAGTTAAGGGCCAGTAGTACATGATACTACCAAGATTACCCTCGTAGATACCTGGGGGGTAGACATAAAGCATAGGAGTGTCTTCAGGGTGGTAGAGCACGGGTACTATCTATCTATCTATCTTCATATACTGAGTCGGTCAAACTTGGCCATTACCTCAGTTGGGTGGTGCGCTAAATTTAGAATTTAGCAAAAAAAAAAAAAAAAAAAAAAATCCACTGGATGAGTTCTTAAGAGGTTCTTAAGAGGCTCAGAGGTTAGTATACTTCTTAGTACTAGGACATTTTGCACTAGCCGAAATTGGCTGGTCTAATAGTAACCCTTCCTCGCTCACTTTTGGCCGCCGTTCAAAATTCAAAATTACATGCATTATCACCCTTTAACAAGCACCGTGTCCATAGGCGTTATCTCTACCATGGCAGGGGTGGGGGTAGAGACTAATGGAAGCCAAAACGATAATGCATGAGAAGCTTTCTTCCTCGGTCAGACAAAGGGCTGTATACTGACACATTTTGCAGCCGGAATTGGCAACGTGTCACCACATTCTAGAGCCCGACCATTGGTCTGCATTTGCATTCAAAATTCAAACCCCACCAGAGGACTGCCCATTTAACAGGACAAACGCTTAACATTGGGTGCGTTCTGTGCCTACATGACATCTTGAGCGGGGAATGTGGGAGGTGGGATTGACCTACTTCTATCTATCTATCTTCTTATACTGAGTCGGTCATATTTGGCCATTACCTCAGTTGGGTGCGTAGCTAAATTTAGAATTTAGCTGAAAAAAAAAAAAAGAGAAGTCACTGGATGAGTCCTTAAAACTATTTACAATCTGAATAACAGAGGTATACTAAAACGCATACCTCTGAGTCTCAATCTTACACTGTATGGGCTTTGAACTCCTCTGCAGTCTTAGCATTCACCACAGAAGAGGGAAGACTATTCCACTGGGGAATAGTCCTAGGGAAGAAGGAATTTTTCAGGGCATCACTGTAGGACTGGTACCTGTGATACTGTGAGTTGTTTACTTTTGATGCCCTTGTTCGAGTTGAAACTGTCACAGGGGTCAAGTATTTATCTTTATTAACGGCCACTGTACCTGAATGTATCTTATAGAAGAAGGTTAAAGAGGACTGCTCACGACGGGCCTCTAGGGACGGCCATTCTAGCTCGTTAAGCATGTCACCGACGCTGCTTCTATTGCGCCATCGTCGGCAGGTCCATCGAGCAGCTGTCCTCTGCACCTTCTCCACCTGCTGAATCTGAGTTTTAACATAGGGATGCCAAATGGGTGATGCATATTCTAGCTGAGGGCGAACCAATGTTTTATATACAACATCCTTTGTCTGCCTAGGTGCAAAAGCCAAGTTTCGTCTAAGAAATCCTAAAGTCCTAGTTGCTTTTGATGTAATTTCTGAAACGTGTTGACCCCAATCAAGATCATCAGTGATGGTGATACCAAGATATTTGGCGGATTGAACCTGCTCCAAGATTTGCTGGTGTAGTTTATAGTCAAACTTAATTTGTTTGTCAGGAGGGTGTCGCGACACCCTCATTGAATGACATTTGGCCACATTGAACTTCATCTGCCAATCGGCCTCCCACTGTGCTAGTTGATTCAGGTCATCTTGTAGAATAAGACAGTCAGAAGAAGAATATATATTCCTATAAAGGACACAATCATCAGCAAACAAACGGACAGATGACCTGATGTTATCAGGGAGATCATTAATGAATACCAAGAAAAGGACCGGTCCAAGGACCGAACCTTGGGGGACACCAGATAAAACAGGGACTGGATCAGACGCTTGGCCATCAAGTACAACTTGTTGTGAGCGCCCTGAGAGCCATGAGCTAATCCACCTGTGTGTGGATCCTCTTATCCCATAGTAATCCAATTTATACAATAGCCTCCTGTGAGGTACCTTGTCAAAGGCCTTAGCGAAGTCCATGATAATCAAGTCAGTCTGTTTGTGGCCACGGTTTGTGGCCCCATCCAGATTGCTCACAATGTCATGGTAAAACTGAACTAATTGAGTTTCGCAAGACCTTTGACTTCGGAAACCATGTTGGCAGTCAGCAAGAATGCTCTCAAAGGCTAGGTGCTTGTTGATGTTACTAACTATTATATGCTCCAGGGTTTTGCAACAGATGCATGTTAGCGACACTGGTCTATAATTTGCTGCATCGTATTTTTCTCCTTTTTTATAGACCGGGGTAACATTAGCTTGTCGCCAGTCATCTGGTACAGTACCCTGGGCGAGTGATTCATTGAAGATAAAGGCCAGCACAGGTGAAATTTCAGCACCACATTCTTTAAGCACCCTGGCATTCAGGTCATCCGGCCCAGATGCCTTATGTATTTTGAGCTTACCTAACAGTTTGGCGACCCCGTTTGGGTCAACTGTTATGTCCCCCATTGAGGGGAACTGACTATTACCTTTAGTTGGTAGCTCACCATCAGTTTCACGCGTAAATGCAGATTGAAACTGTTTGTTACATATGTTGGCCTTATCGCGCGAATCTGTTTTGAGAATACCGTTATCTCTTAACGAAGTGATCCCAAAGGCTTCCTTTTTCAGGGACTTTACAAATGACCAAAACTTTTTTACTTTACCATTCTTCTGGGGACTGTCGGGATCTGTATTATCATCCTCAAAGGTGAAGATGCTGGAAACATGCTTCCAATATGCATCTCTTATTACCTTTTGTACATGTGCTCTGAACCTTTTGTAATGGCTCTTAACGTCAGGGCTTCTAGACTTACGAGCACGAAAGTACATTCGATTGCGTCTTCTAATTAGATGCTTGATCGTGTTGTCGATCCAAGGCGCACTATGCTTTGTTTTGGTCATTTTCGTTGGAATAAACCTTTCCATAGCCGCAGTTAATTCGGTCTTAAAATTGACCCACATGTCGTTAACTGACATGTGCGAAAGGTCAGAGGAAAGGAACGAATCTCTAAATCGCGCCATATGGTCTCGCAGACCATCCATATCCGCACGTTTATATAGATATATTTTACGCGGGGCTTGTCTGATTCGTTTTGCTTTTATGTCGTATTCAATAAGGACTATGTCGTGATCGGCTTTGCCGATCGGGGGCATCCCCTTAACTCGATTAACTGGGGATGGGGAATTTGTAAATAATAGATCGAGGGTCTTCTCTTGACGGGTGGGTATATTAATTACTTGGGCTAGGCAGTGTTCTTTAATTATATCTAAAAGCTGTTGCTGTGTCTGCCTTTTAGATACCCCATGGGGCACCTGCATGTTGCTCCATTCAATGTCACCACAATTGAAGTCTCCGCCAACCAAAATATGGGCATTTGCATTTGACATTATCCTAGACAAAGATGAATTAAAAGCCTCAAGATATTCTGGGTCAATCTGATCTGGGGGGGCGATAAAAGGAACCAAGGTACAGAGTCCTACATCCAATAATGTTCAATTTACACCAAACTAATTCACATTTGGTGTCCAACTCCGGAGTTTCTGTACAGAGTAGGTCTCGCTTGAAAGCCACAAAGACACCTCCATGTGCATCCCCAACTCTGTCTTTCCGGATAGCCTCAAAAGAGTCTGGAAAAAATTCTGAGTTTTTAATTTCTGGGGTAAGCCAGGACTCATTGCCCAAAATGATGTCCGGCTTAGCTGAGTCGATAATAGTATGAAGTTCAGCCCTTTTGTTCTTTATTGACTGACAATTCATAATCAATATTCTGAGGGGATGGTTAAGGACCGCCTTTTTGGTCTTCAGTTTAGCTTCTTTTGACTGCTGCACAATGGGCGAAGAAGCTGTCGTGGGCGGGCCAATATTGTCTGATATCGGACTGTCAGGCTCGGACAGGGTTGATAACGGTTCAAATTGGTTATGGGTGTCAATAGAAGATAAAGTGTCAAACAGAGATGTGGAAAAGTTTCGCATTCCACATTTCATGCATTCCCATGCTACGTTCATATTCGATGATCTGTTATATAGGCTATACATAGTTGATGACATGCCTTGACAGTCTATGTGATACCAGATATTGCAAGTGTCACAACAAATTCCTCGGTCTTCCCAACCAACACTTCTTTGACAAAGTCCACAGGGAAAATGTGAGCTGTCATTTAGGGAAATTGGACCAGGATTTGATTCCACGTCCCAAGCATTACGTATTATAACTGTAAATATATACAGGTAAAAAAGTTTGTTTGAACCAGGAAATCCCTTCATCCTTACCGATTTTTTTAAGATAGATACCGTGCAAATGTAGGGCAAATGATTTGCAAAGTTATACTCGTTTGCTGTTGTACCACATGTATCCATATACACTGGGAAAAAGTCAACGGGGATTTCCTGTTGATCCTGTCCGCTATAGATGGAAAAGGATGCTAGACGTGTTGCCAACAGCAGGCAACAAACTCAAAATAGGAGGTCAAACACAAAATGACTCATATTTCATAGGTTGTATGGTGACTTTATGGTAGTTGAAGGGCAATTTATACTAAGTGGTGTCTAGGAAAATTTTCTCTGCTGGGCAATATCTGCAAAAATCACACAAAAACTTAATGGAATTTAATGTTTACCTTTGTGGTTCAATCCGCCGCGAAACCGGAACCAGTTACGTTTCGGTGCAAAACTAAAAAATACCTATGCCAAATTATCCGGGATTCGTTTGAAATGCAAATCAACAAAAACAAAACAAAAGCTGAAATAAAACAAGTTACTGGAGAAGTTAACAAAGTTATGAGTAAAAAGTTAAAGAACTCATCCAGGGTATTCCTTAAAACAAAATAATCCAAAAAGTTTCCCGGAAAAACAGGAACAGCACAACCGCGCGCATGCGCACCCAAACCATCTCACATCCTCCGCGAAAGAAGTCACCTAACTCCCAATCGGCTAGCTGATAACTGTCAAGCAGACAGGAGTCAGCATATTGGCAGCCTAGGGAAAGGAGCAGTACCTACAACTAATCCCAGATGGCGAACTGGGGGTAGCCCCTATGTGCCCTTGGCGCCCGGTTACCTTAAAAACAACAGTCACTCAAATTAGGAAATAAAATGGGGGCGAAACGACTAGGGTTTGGGGGCGAAACGACTAGGGTTAGGGGGCGAAACGACTAGGGTCCAAAAAAGGAGGCGAAACGACCAGGGGGGAACGTCTTGGGGGCGAAACGTCTTGTTACCGTTACGACACCCACCTTTACGACTACCAAAAGTAAATTTAAGTGAAAATGACTTCCTCAAACTGGAATCAAGAAACCAAAAACAAACTGAATGACAAAATTACAGCAAACATGAATGATCTTGGCTCTTTAGTTAGGCACGTTATTCGGACCTCAAAGTCCTCCGATGTGAGTGAAGTATAGGTAGCGGGAAAACACACAGGATCTTGACGTATTACAATAATATGAAATAAAGGCACTGCCTTTTGAGCAAACACACTCATTTACAACACTTAAGTTTAAATAGTGGTGTAGAACATAAAAAATACCGATAGTGCTAGATTCATAGCTCAGAGGTTAGTATACTTGCCTCCGATTCTAGAAGCCTCCAGTTCAATTCACAGTAGCGACAATAAAGTTTGGTGTGCAAATATCGTCAATACATCTAAGTTCGTTATGCTAATAACTTCGTTAGGTTTGTTTACTTCCTGTGCAGCGCGTGAGGTCGAGGTCACCACGTGTTGTCTGTTTGTAAACAATGGCCCAGGCGGTTGACGGATGTCACTTTTCACTTTCTGCTCAAAGATGTGTTTCAAACATGTACATATACATCAAATATTATGTTCATACATAAAATGCATCATTTTTACTAAGTATTTTATTTACTATAACAAAATCTGTGTAATTAATCCATATTTTGCATTTTCGGTCACGATGACCTCCCGCATCACTCATGTGCTTTTGGTTGTTGGGATAAAATCCATCACCAACTGGCATATGGTGATCGCTCATGCGCCATAACGAAGTTTTATGCATTTCCTGTAGGTCAGCTCTCGAGACACATGGTGGTATAAAATGCCTGAAAATTGATCGTTTTATGCATGTATATGTCTGTTTTCTGCATCAACAGATATAGAAAAGTCAAAACTACAATACTGGTGGAAGTAAATGAGCGCTGCCATCTTTTTTAATCACGGGAAAGCGTTTTTACCCTTACTATACCGAACTTTGATGCATCGAGGATATATTTCATTGGCATCAATTGTAGGGATGAATGCCGCAAAGTGCACCGTTCTTCGGATCGGGATGTTACCTGAGGCCACCTGTGAAGGGAGAATCATCCCCTATGTAGGTTAAAGATCCTTGTCGTAATTGCATGATTGTCGCACAGGCTTTCGTCCTGCAAATCTCGAGTGTATGTACACCTGCGAGTAAGGTCAAATGCATAGGGCCTATCGCAATAATAGTAGATAGATAGTCACGCTAGCAAGTCCCAGGTTAACCGCCTATATACAGGTGCAGATGGTATTTATGTGGGGGTACTCAACATTTCTTATATCTACTCCTAAGCAAAATAGTGGGAGTCATTGACACCATTCTCCTAAAGTATTTTCACTATTTTGGCAGTACTTTCTATGCATTCCCCAAATGAGATCATTTGCCTCTTGTCCAGCAGACCAAAAGAACAGATTTCGAAAGAGTCAGTCGTGTAAAAGCCAGCTTACTTTGACCAAAGTCCAGGCATTACCATGCAGCAGAAATAGCTGTAGGTCAACAGATAGACACCGCAAAGTTCCACATGGATGGTTTGAGTACTGACAAGCTCAGACATGTCAGCATGCAACCTCTTACAGTGGATCCAGAGCTTCCTGAGCAACAGGGACTAACCAGACCTGATTTAATGATTAAAAGCTTAATGATTTAAATGAATGGGCTTTTCACAGAGAAGATTCTCTCTATCTTGCATGTAATGTCAGAAATGCATTTTTCACTTCTAAAGAGCATAAGAATTATACACTTTGGTCATGTCAGAAAGTGTGTGATGCCCTCACCTTTCTACTTGACAATATTTATATTAGATTCGGTACTAAGTTATTTAGACAAGTTGTGGGTATGCCGATGGGTACTAATTGCACACCTCTTGTGGCTGATATGTTCTTGTATTGTTATGAAAGAGACTTCATTTTGTCGCTTTCCATTGATAACCAATCTGAAATTATTGAAGCTTTTAGCTCTACTTCTAGATATTTAGATGATTTATTAAATATTGATAATACCTATTTTGATGGTTTGATCAGTCAGATTTACCCCCTAGAACTTCAGTTAAATAAAGCAAATTCTTCTGATACTGAGGCCCCGTTTTTGGATTTACATCTATCTATTGTAGATGGATTTGTTTCGTGCAAAATTTATGATAAACGCGATGACTTTGATTTTGAGATTGTAAATTTTCCTTTTTTGGATGGTGATGTTCCTCGTGCGCCATCCTATGGCGTTTATATTTCGCAATTAATTCGATTTGCTAGAGTGTGTAGTCATGTAACTGACTTCAACACTCGTAATAAATTATTAACGGCTAAACTTCTTAATCAGGGTTATCGGTACCATAAACTACGCAAAGCCTTTTCAAAATTTTATAGACGCCATTCTGATTTAATTTCAAAATTCAATATTGGACTTAAATCTCTTCTGCAACAAGGTCTATCGGAACCCGAATTTTATGGTGACTTAGTATATAAATTCAGAAAAATATATAACCGCAATGACTTCAGCACCCAATTTCGTAAAATCATTCTTCGATATAAAAAGATTGGGTACAACATGGATATTATACGACAGACTGCATGCATGGTAGTTAACCCAATCACGGTTGGCAACTTTGCTTCCCTCTTTAATTGCACGCCGGTGGATCAGGCCTCAGATTCTATGACGGCTCCAACGTAAAGGCTTATTGAAAATTAAAGAGATAATGTTGGTTGGTGCCTGATGCTCTGTCTCTGGTCGGGCTCATCGGAGTCTAACTGTTGGTTTTCTTTTGCTCCAGCATTTCAGTGGTTTCTTGCTGTCGAGTCCTCACCGTTGTCTCACCTCTGTGGTTCTTTGATTTCTGTGTTCACGGAGATGTTGCACTGATGAGTTAGGAGGCCTTCATGCAGACTGAACAAATTATTTGTCTAAATCGCGACGGAAGTAAGGGCGAGGATTGTGGCCACGTAAAATCGATTTAAGCCCCCCAGTGGAAATCTTCCACTGATCGTTCCAAGGCGGCTCTTCTGTGGCGATTTATTTATGTTGTTGTTTGTTACTTACTGTGTGTATCACTTGTGTCTTTTAATTTTGGATGGCCATATGGCCATTTTGTGGGAAAGTAACTGTCCATATGGCCTTCCTTTGTTTAGGTTTCCATTATGGTCTGGTCGCTTAATGTTTGTATTTCTTTCCCTTTGGTGTCTTTTATGGATGGAGTAAGTTAATTGTATCAATTCCTGATCTTTGTTTTACTTCTACTCTGGTCAAGGCCAGTTTGCACTATTGTCCCCAGCTGTATCCGGTGTCCCTCAAGGGGCAATGCTCTGACATTTATTATTCTGCCCATGCATAAATTACTTACCATGGAAGTCAGCTGTGGAGCTCACCTCCTTGCTAATGACTGCCTTTTATATCAACATCTCTCAAATGGCAGCCTTTTATATCACCAGCTCTCAAGCACGACTCATACTGCAGCATTTCACGGGGAACTTAAAAGACTACAGCAATGCCCAAAATGGAAGACAGACTGGCAAAAGTCTTCCCAACCAAATGTGTGGCAGTCAGGGTAATAAAACGGAGCACATTGCCATGAGCTGTCAGTCTAAAAGACTTGAAATAACCTGGGTATTCTGTATTTCAGAAACATGTAATGGGAAACCCATTTTGATGCAACTGCAAAAAAAAAAAAAAAAACGGCTGGGGCTTCCAGTTAACGTCCGGATCCGAAGGACGGCGCACTTTTTGACATTCATCCCTGCAGATGATGGCAATGGAGCGTGTTCGGACACCGAAATTTTATCGCCGCTGCCAGGGATAGAATCCGGGACCTCTAGCATCAGAGACAAGTCCACTAACCGTTGAGCTATCACGCTCCCATGCTTGCAGGGTCTCCGACCCGAAAGTAGCGAGTTGTATAGGATTCTCCCTGGGAAATATGGACCAACATCATTCAGACATCAGGGATCACTGAGGGCTTCAAGAGGGATCGTGCAAGTCTTCCCTTAACTACGTAAAAACTGTTTTTCAAAGTTTTCAATTTGTTCTGTTGTGAGGAAAAGGTGAAGTGTCGCTTGCATCACTGGGGAGTCGAACTGATATTAACTTACATTTTGGCAAGGCCTGCTGTCCTTGCAGCAGGTAGGGTAGAGGTAAAGGCGTTGTTACTTATGTTTCTACACTTTATTCATCCCCCTTCTCCTCTGTCACCCCCTCTCTTCTCCTCGACTATCTATTTTGTCCCTTTCTCTGGGAGACGACAAAAAATGACCTTGTCAATTGTTTGAGCTTCACTGCCGCTTTGCACATAGCTTAAATATGATGATGCTCCAATGGTGGTCATGTGTGCATTTCATTGGAAGAAAATTAGATAGGGTAACTCAGTTAGTTTGCAGCATGGATACTTTAAAGTATTCTGCAGCACCAGCGCTATGCTATTTGGGGCTCATCCTGGCTTTGTAAATCTTGGGAAAGTAGAAATCCGCAAGTAGTCGGATAGCTCATTGTGTTTCTTACTATTCCGAGAACTTTATTGTATACCCCTGAGTAAATCTGTGAAAAAGTTTTAATTGCTTGTCCAGACGGCAAGCACTTTCCACCCTCCCGATAAGTTCTGGTAAACCCTTCGGTGAATCGTTGGTACAAGCGCGGTGCTGGGTTTTACCGGCTAATACGTGACGCAGTTTCGAAACTTTCCCGCTGTCAAACTTCAGCGTTTGATGCAACAGTTTTTGAAAAGAACTTTTAAAAATTATTTCGGCGTTTTTTGTGTTTCTGTTGTAATGGGACTTGCCTCTTTTTAGCTCACCTGTCACGTAGTGACAAGGTGAGCTTTTGGGATCACTTTTTGTCCGTCGTCCGTCGTGCGTGCGTGCGTGCGTGAGTGCGTCCGTAAACTTTTTCTTCAAACAACATCTCCTCCTAAACCACTGATCGGATTTTGACCAAACTTCACAGGAATGATCCTTAGGTGGTCCCCTTTCAAAGTTGTTCAAATGGTTCCGGTCTGTTGCACGTACAGGTCACAGGAGCAAAAAATAGATTTTTTTACTGAAAATTTTAAAAATCTTCTTCTCTGAAACCACAAGGCCCAGGTCTTTGATATTTGGTGTGAAGCTTCATCTAGTGGACCTCTACCAAGATTGTTCAAATTATAGCCCTGGGGCCAAAAATGCACCCGCCCCAGGGGCCTTTGGTTTTACATAGGCTTCTATAGGGAAAATCTTTAAAAATCATCTTCTCTGAAACCAAAAGGCCCAGGTCTTTGATATTTGGTGTGAAGCTTCATCTAGTGGACCTCTACCAAGATTGTTCAAATTATAGCCCTGGGGCCAAAAATGCCCCCGCCCCGGGGCCTTTGGTTTTACATAGGCTTATATAGGGAAAATCTATAAAAATCTTCTCTTCTGAAACCGCAAGGCCCAAGTCTTTGACATTTGGTGTGAAGCTTCATCTAGTGGACCTCTATCAAGATTGTTCAAATTATAGCCCTGGGGCCAAAAATGCCCCTGCCCCGAGGGCCTTTGGTTTTACATAGGCTTATGTATGGAAAATCTTTAAAAATCTTCTACTCTGAAACCACAAGGCCATGGTCTTTGATATTTGGTATGAAGCTTCATCTAGTGGACCTCTCCCAAGATTGTTCAAATTATAGCCCTGGGGCCAAAAATGCCTCCGTCCCGGGGGCTTTGGTTTTACATAGGCTTATATAGGGAAAATCTTTAAAAATCTTTTTTTCTGAAACCGCAAGTCCCAAGTCTTTGATATTTGGTGTGAAGCTTCATCTAGTGGACCTCTATCAAGATTGTTCAAATTATAGCCCTGGGGACAAAAATGCCCCCTGCCCTGAGGGCCTTTGGTTTTACATAGGCTTATATAGGGAAAATCTTTAAAAATCTTCTTCTCTGAAACCACAAGGCCCAGGTCTTTGATATTTGGTATGAAGCTTCATCTAGTGGACCTCTAATAAGATTGATCAAATTGTAGCCCTTGGGTCAAAAAAGCCTCCGCCCCGGGGGCCTTTGGTTTTATATAGGCTTATATAGGGAAATTCTTTAAAAATCTTCTACTCTGAAACCACAAGGCCCAAGTCTTTGATATTTGGTGTGAAGCTTCATCTAGTAGACCTCTACCAAGATTATTCAAATTATAGCCCTGGGGCCAAAAATGTCCCCGCCCTGGGGGCCTTTGGTTTTACATAGGCTTATATAGTGAAAATCTATAAAAATCTTCTCTTCTGAAACCGCAAGGCCCAAGTCTTTGATATTTGGTGTGAAGCTTCATCTAGTGGACCTCTATCAAGATTGTTCAAATTATAGGCATAGGGCGAAAAATGCCTCCACCTGCAGGCCCTTTGGTTTTACATAGGCTTATACAGGGAAAATCTTTAAAAATCTTCTTCTCCAAAACTGGATGGCCCAGTTCTTTGAAATTTGGTGTTAAGCTTCATCTAGTGGACTTCTACAAAGATTGTTCAAATCATAACCCTTGGGTCAAAAATGCCCCTGCCCCGGGGCCCTTCGTTTTTACATTGACTTATATTGAGAAATTTAAAAAAAAATCTTCTACTCTGAAAGCGCAAGGCCCAGGTCTTTGATTTTTGGCGTGAAGCTTCCTCTAAATTGTTCTAATAATAGCCCTGGGAAATAGAAGTCACGGCAATGAAAACCTTTGAAAATCTTCTTGTCTGAAAGCAGAAGGCCAAGGTCTTTTATATTTGGTATGAAGCTTCATTTTGTGGATTTCTACCAAGATGGTTCAAATTATAGCCCTGGGGGCAAAAATGGCCCGCCCCGGGGACCCCAAGGTTTATGTAGACTTATATAAGGGAAACCTTTAAAAATCTTGTCTGAAACCAGAAGTCCCCGTTCTTTGATATTTGGTATGAAGCTTCACCTTTTAGACCACTACCAAGATAAATCATATTATAGCCCGGGGCCAATAATGACTCTCCCAGAGGCCCACTTGATACCCTATGGATCAGGTGAGCGATCCAGGGCCATCATGGCCCTCTTCTCTTGTATGGGACTTTTACCCGATATTGAGATGAAATGACATCTTAAGCCCTGCCGCCCAACGAAACCAATTGCGTTTATATACATGGACGGTTTGATTTGTAATACTTTTCCTTGGCAGGCTTAGAACCCTAAAGTGGTTTACCAGTACCCATGTGTGGTTGGTTTCAGCTCTGCGTGGAAACATCATGCAGCCCAATCTATTTCTTAAAGCCCCGATGGGTGGGGGCCGTCAATACATGAGTCTCAACCCCTGCAAAGGACTGGTCTGTCATCATATTAACAAGTCTGTGTAATGATAACCCTTGTAAACCCCAGTTTATAGAGAGTTGACATTATTTCTTTATTCTAGCTCAAAGACATTGATTGTGGGTACTCGTTAGAACTAATGGTAGTTTTAACGGGAACACGCCAACATAAGCAATATTTCACAAATTTTCATCACAAAAATGTTAATTTAGAAATAAGGCAGAATTACACACTGGTAGGTTATTGGTATGATCCCCTTATGACCATAGTTTTTAATGACAGATTCAATCTGTCATTTCTAAACCCTATTGGTTTCATTGGAGGACAGGGCTTGAGATGTCATTTCATCTCAATGTCGGGTAGATGTCCCACAAAATTGGAAGCAACGTCTCCAAAATGACCTTTACAGTGTTGACGGGGACGTTAAACCTCAAATCAAACAAACAATCAATCTGTCATTTCTAGTTATCCTGCAGGTTTTAAAGTAGTTCCGGCTTTCTTTTGGCTTTGACCGCGATAGAAATATGAGTCTGCACAAAAAGTAGTCAAACTGCTTCTTGCAAACTTTTTAAAAATATTTTTGCATACAGGCAAACAGTGATGGCCCAGATCAGACTGCTCTTACAGGAGCAGTCTGATCTGGGTCCACGCTCAAAAATTACTTTTAAGGTAACCGGCAGACGGCAAAGCAGACGACAGTTGTCGTGATATGCGATTTTATGGGTTAAACTGTCCCAAAGATGATTTGGATGGCTATAAATGATCAAATGATCTGCATTATTGGAGAAATTGTTTCTGGAACCTATCTGTACTATCGATCATTTAGTGCCTTTATAGCTCACCTGGGCCAAAGGTTGACATTATGAGCTTATAGTAAGGCTTCATTGTCGGTCCTCTGTTCTCTGTAGACATTTTCAAATGTGTTCTCCTCTGAAACCAATGGGCTGATTGAAGTCAAAATTTATGTGGAGCATCCATGGGATAGGGGAACGAAAATTTGTTTGCGGGGTCCAGGTCACATGACCAAGATGGCCACCATGCCCATATAACGTTAAATACTTTCAAAACCCTTCTTCTCCTTAACCAATGGGTTGATTGTAGTGAAACTTGGAATGTAGCATCAGGGACTCAAGCCAATCAAATGGCCTTTCTCTTAAGATGACCTTTGCACAAGCCATTGGCTTACTGTCAAATCCTGGACCATAATTATGTATTTGTCTGTTTTGTGTCCTGTTATATGAAGCAATCAAAGTAAAGTTTAAACCAATTATAGATTGTTCAAATGATGACCCTTGGATGACCTTGACCTGTTTGAGGCCAAGGCACAAATTTGGTCACATAGACTTTTGTATGGGAAAAAGTCAAAGCTGTGATTTTTTTCGGGAACTAATGCAGCCTGTGATCTGAAAATTGGTAGATGCAGTGAGCTAAATAAGTGCATGAAACTACATGAGTATTCAAGGTCATTCTTTGACCTTGGCCCAAGGTCATTCAGATGTAAAAATAAAAACTTATTTCCATGGAGCAAAGAAGTGAAAATTAATTAATCTAAGTTAGGTCACATGACCAATACGGTTGCCATGCCCATATAAGGTAAAAACCCTTTAGAAATCTTCTCTTGAACCAATGGGCCGATTATCATGAAACTTGGTATGTAGCACTGGGGTCTCAAGCGAGTCATAGTTTGTTCAAATGATGACCCCTGGATGACCTGGTCTTATTTCATGCGAAGAACAAATTTGGTCACATAGGTTTTTATATGTGAAAAAGTCAATGCCATGTACTTCTCAGAAACTCATCACAGTCACGAATAAGTCCATGAAATGAACACCCCCTAAACCCCATTTTATATGGAGAAAACTGGGGTTTAGGGTTGTATACACTATTTTTCTTATTTCTGTTACAAAACATAGGTTGTGGGTACTCTTAAGAAGGCGATTTTAACGAGCACCCACAACCTATGTTTGCAGTATAAATACGAAAAATATCGCAGATTTTCACCGGAAAAGTAGCCATATTTGAGATCTGAAAAACTGCCCTATGTTGCACAGGTTTTATCGTAATGATTGCAGCCTGTGGTAGATGCAGTTAGCTAAATGAGTAAATTAAACTTAATGAGTATTCAAGGTCAAGGCCATTCCTTGGCCTTGGGTCATGTAGACATGAAAATTATTAGTAAAACATATTTTCTACAGGAACCACTAGGCCATTTGTAAGCAAATTTCATATGAAAGCTTTTAGAAACTCGGAAATGAAAATTGACTAATATATGAGTTTGGCCACATGACCAATATGGCCACCATGGCCATAAGAGGCATATCTGTGATACCTCCCTCATCAGGAGGGAGACTCCCTTATTTTGATGCTAATTTTTGCCCATTTTATGATAAATTTTAGCAAAATTTTGGAATCTCCCTCATTTGAACTGAGAATTTCCCTATATATTCTTTACATCTCCTTCATCACAGTTGCAAATCTCCCTCATACAGTTCAAAAAATTATCACAGGTATGAAGAGATAAAACCTCTTCCGAAATCTTTTAGGTTGATTTTCATGAAACTTGGTTTGCTGCATTGGGGGCTCATAGTATGTTCAAATGATGACCTAATTTAGGCCAAGGTCAACTTTTGTTGCATATGCTTTTGTATGGGGAAAAATGTTAAAAGTGTGAATTTTTAGCTCACCTGGGCCGAAGGTAGTATAGTGGGTCCTCCGTCGTCCGTCCGTCCACACTTTTGAGCAGCTATATCTCTGTATCCGGCAGGCTGATCTCAATCATTTCTCATCTGTAGCATGCCTCTGGTGGGGCATTGATGACATAAACTTTTTTTTTGAAATCGCTCTAAAACTTTGGTTCCTATGGCAACCACAAGGTCCCATAGACTTACTATGGGAAAATGCTTGTCATCACCGTAGCGCCTTCAGTTTTGATCGGATCTTTCTGAAACTTATATGTAAGGTGACTGTGGATAAAAACTCGGATGAGTTCGAAAACCGGCCAAGTCGGCCCATTTATCATAGAGTTACATCGCTTTGATTGCTGAAAATGCCCATTTTTGACCTTGTCATCACCGTAGCGCCTTAAGTTTTGATCGGATCTTTCTGAAACTTATATGTAATGTTGCTGGGGATAAAACCTCGGATGAGTTCGAAAACCGGCCAAGTCCACTGATTTATCATAGAGTTACGTCCCTTTGATTGCTGAAAATGCCGATTTTTAGCTCACCGTCACGTAGTGACGAGGTGAGCTTTTGGGATCACTTTTTGTCCGTCGTCCGTGCGTGCGTGCGTCCATCCGTGCGTCCGTAAACTTTTTCTTCAAACGACATCTCCTCCTAAACCACTGAGGGGATTTTGATCAAACTTCACAGGAATGATCCTTAGGTGGTCCCCTTTCAAAGTTGTTCAAATGGTTCCGGTCCGTTGCACATATGGGTCACAGGAGCCAAAAATAGATTTTTTTCACCGAAAACTTAAAAAATCTTCTTCTCTGAAACTGCAAGGCCCAGGTCTTTGATATTTGGTATGAAGCTTCATCTAGTGGACCCCTACCAAGATTGTTCAAATTATAGTGCTGGGGCCAAAAATGCCCCCGCCCCGGGGCCCTTTGGTTTTACATGGGCTTATATAGGGAAAAGCTTTAAAAATCTTCTTCTCTGAAACTGCAAGGCCCAGGTCTTTGATATTTGGTATGAATCTTTATCTGGTGGACCCCTACCAAGATTGTTCAAATTATAGTGCTGGGGCCAAAGATGCCCCCATCCCCCGGGGCCCTTTGGTTTTACATAGGCTTATATAGGGAAAATCTTTAAAAATCTTCTTCTCTGAAACCACAAGGCCCAGGTCTTTGATATTTGGTATGAAGCTTCATCTAGTGGACCCCTACCAAGATTGTTCAAATTATAGTGCTGGGGCCAAAAATGCCCCCGCCCCGGGGCCCTTTGGTTTTACATTGGCTTATATAGGGAAAATCTTTAAAAATCTTCTTCTCTGAAACTGCAAGGCCCAGGTCTTTGATATTTGACATGAATCTTCATCTGGTGGACCCCTACCAAGATTGTTCAAATTATAGTGCTGGGGCCAAAGATGCCCCCACCCCGGGGCCCTTTGGTTTTACATAGGCTTATATAGGGAAAATCTTTAAAAATCTTCTTCTCTGAAACCGCAAGGCCCAGGTCTTTGATATTTGGTATGAAGCTTCATCTAGTGGACCCCTACCAAGATAGTTCAAATTATAGTGCTGGGGCCAAAAATGCCCCCACCCCGGGGCCCTTTGGTTTCACATGGGCTTATATAGGGAAAATCTTTAAAAATCTTCTTCTCTGCAACTGCAAGGCCCAGGTCTTTGATATTTGGTATGAATCTTCATCTTATGGACCCCTACCAAGATTGTTCAAATTATAGTGCTGGGGCCAAAAATGCCCCCGCCCCAGGGCCCTTTGGTTTTACATGGGCTTATATTGGGAAAATCTTTAAAAAATCTTCTTCTCTGAAACTGCAGGGCCCAGGTCTTTGCTATTTGGTATGAAGCTTCATCTAGTGGACCCCTACCAAGACTGTTCAAATTATAGTGCTGGGGCCAAAAATGCCCCCGCCCTGGGGCCCTTTGGTTTTACATAGGCTTATATAGAGAAAATCTTTAAAAATCTTCTTTTCTGAAACTGCAAGGCCCAGGTCTTTGATATTTGGTATGAAGTTTCATCTTGTGGACCTCTATCAAGATTGTTCAAATTATAGCCCTGAGGCCAAAATTGCCCCCGCTCCTGGGCCCTTTGGTTTTTCATAGACTTATATAGGGAAAATCTTGAAAAATCTTCTACTCTGAAACCACAAGGCCTAGGTCTTTGACATTTGGTATGAAGCTTCAGCTAGTGGACCGCTACCAAGATTGTTCAAATTATAGCCCTGGGGCCACAATGCCCCCGCCCCAGGGCCCTTTGGTTTTACATAGACTTATAATAGAGATAATCTTTGAAAATCTTCTTCTCTGAAACAACAAGGCCCAGGTCTTTGATATTTTGTTGTGTAGCTTCATCTAGTGGACCTTTGCCAACATTGTTCAAATTATAGTCTTTTGTTGATATTTGGTATGAAGCTTCACCTTTTTAGACCTCCCTCAACATTATGCACATTATAACCCTGGGGTCAATAACGGCCCTCCCTGGGGCCCACTTGTTACTCTATGGATCAGGTGAGCGATCCAGGGCCATCATGGTCCTCTTGTTTACCTTGCCATCACCGTAGCCCCTTCAGTTTTGATCGGACCTTTCTGAAACTTATATGTAAGGTGGCTGGGAATAAAATCTTGGATGAGTTGGAAAACCGACCAAGTCGGCCCATTTATCGTAGAGTAACGTCCCTTTGATTGCTGAAAATGCTGATTTTTGACCTTGTCATCACTGTAGCCCTTTCAGTTTTGATCAAATCTTTCTGAAACTTATATGTAAAGTGGTTGGGGATAAAATCTCGGATGAGTTCGAAAACCAGCCAAGTTGGTCCATTAATCACAGAGTAACGTCCCTTTGATTGCTGAAAATGCCGATTTTTGACCTTGTCATCACCGTAGCCCTTTCAGTTTTGCTCGGATCTTTCTGAAACTTATATGCAAGGTGGCTGGGGATAAAACCTCGGATGAGTTCGCATACTGGCAAAGGTTGCCTATTTATCATAGAGTTAGGTCCCTTTGATTGCTGAAAATGCCGATTTTTTACCTTGTCATCACCGTAGCCCCTTCAGTTTTGATCAGATCTTTCTGAAACTAATATGTAAAGTGGCTGGGGATAAAATCTTGGATGAGTTCGAAAACCGACCAAGTCGGCCCATTTATCGTAGAGTAACGTCCCTTTGATTGCTGAAAATGCCGATTTTTGACCTTGTCATCACTGTAGCCCTTTCAGTTTTGATCAAATCTTTCTGAAACTTATATGTAAAGTGGTTGGGGATAAAATCTCGGATGAGTTCGAAAACCAGCCAAGTTGGTCCATTAATCACAGAGTAACGTCCCTTTGATTGCTGAAAATGCCGATTTTTGACCTTGTCATCACCGTAGCCCTTTCAGTTTTGATCGGATCTTTCTGAAACTTATACGCAAGGTGGCGTGGGATAAAACCTCGGATGAGTTCGCATACTGGCAAAGGTTGCCTATTTATCATAGAGTTAGGTCCCTTTGATTGCTGAAAATGTTGATTTTTGACCTTGTCAACACTGTAGCCCCGTCAGTTTTGATCAGATCTTTCTGAAACTTATATGTAAGGTGGCTGGGGATAAAACCTCGGATGAGTTCGAAAACCGGCCAAGCTGCCCCATTTACTATATAGTTATGTCCCTTTGATGGCCGAAAATATCGATTTTTTACCTTGTCATCACAGTAGCCCCTTCAGTTTGGATTGAATCTTTCTGAAACCTATATTTAAGGTGACTGGTGATAAAACCTGAGATGAGTTCGAATACCGGCCAAGTTGGCCCATTTATCACAGATTTACGTCCCTTTGATTGCTGAAAATGCCAATTTTTGACCTTGTCATCACCATAGCCCCTTCAGTTTTGATCGGATCTTTCTGAAACTTATATGTAAGGTGGCTGGGGATAAAATCTTGGATGTGTTCGAAAACAGGCCAAGTCAGCGCATTAATCGTAGAGTTATGTCCCTTTGATGGCTGAAAATGTTGATTTTTGACCTCGCATTACCGTAGCCCCTTCAGTTTTGATCGGATTTTTCTGAAACTTATATGTAAGGTGGCTGGGGATGAAACCTCGGATGAGTTCGAAAACTGGCCAAGTGGGCTCATTTATTTTAGAGAAACATCCCTTTGATTGCTAAAAATGCCAAATTTTGACCTTGTCATCACCGTAGCCCCTTCAGTTTTGATCGGATCTTTCTGAAACTTATATGTGAGGTGGCTGGGAATAAAATCTTGGATGAGTTTGAATACTGGCCAAGGCTGATCGGATCTTTCTGAAACTTACATGTAAGGTGGCCGGGAATAAAACCTCAGGTGAGTTCGAATACCGGCCAAGTCGGCACATTTATCATAGAGTGACGTGCCTTTGATTGCTGAAAATGCCTATTTTGGACATTGTCATCACTGTTGCCCCTTTAGTTTTGAACGGATCTTCATGAAACTTACAAACAAGGAAGTCAGGCAGAAAGCTTGGAGGAGTTTGAAAACTCTTGTTTTTGAACTTGTCATCACCATAGCGACTTCATTTTAGATCGGATCTTCTTAGCAAGTCAGGAATAAAAGCTTGAATGAGTTTGAAAACCGGTGAGCCTGTTTATCATAGAGTTACATTCTACTTGATTTTCAGAACATGCTTACCCTGTCATCACCATGTCCTCCCATAAAGCCTTCAGTAAAGGTTGGCACTTCCTTAAACTTTGAATCTGTTAGCTCAGGTGAGCGATACAGGACCAAGCTAGTCCTCTTGTTTGGTTTTGGAAAGCAATTATGGATGTGAAAACAATTCTTATGAACTCTGTAAAGATGGTGGATTATCGCGAGAAATTGAACGAGATTCCAGACGAGATTTGGGTGCCTAAGTATGTTGTTCCAGCCTCCCTACAGTAAAGCAAACACTTAGTGGGTTCATCTCTACGTTTCTATGTAATAGAAACGAAGGACGGACACTGTTTTTGATTTTCATGCTAAAATCTCAAAATCTACATATTGCTCGGTTGAAATACAATATTGCTTACGTTAATGAACGAACCGTAAACCTTCCGCCGCCTTTTATAGAACTGCTTTGTGATAAAGTCACCGTAAAGTGTGTGTTTCTTAAAAATATCCTCATCGCACAGTTGCTGGTTACGCCGCCATTGTGTTTTCATTAGGAGAATGGCATTTATTTTTTTTAGCATTTGATTGGTCACCAAGCACGTGACGATTTTCTTGGGTTGTTTTAGACCAATCAGACAACGCGCAGGTACCAGACGACCAGTCTGCTCGGATGGCTAGCCAACCCACATAGGAATGGCTAGCCGTCCGGTAGTATATTTTAGTCTCTCATTTCATATAGGGTATGAATGCTGAATAGGATATGTATAAGTTTCTGGAGTGCTGGATGCTAAATATTTCCTATTTTGAGACAATGTAAATGTCATTGAGATTTTCCTCGTCCGTCATTTTAAAAATAAGGCAAATAAACAAATACAGAGCCTGTGATAGTAAAAGCTGCAGTCGTGTTTGATTATTTCTGGTGATAAGAATGCAGAAGTTGTTGTTGTTTATTTGTAAAGTAGAAGTAAAACAAAGATCAGGAATCGATACAATTAACTTACTCCACCCATCAAAGACACCAAAGGGAAAGAAACACAAACATGAAGCGACCAGACCATAATGGAAACCTAAACAAAGGAAGGCCATAAGGACAGACACTTTCCCACAAAATGGCCAAATGGCCATCCAAAATAAAAAGACACAAGTGATACACACAGTAAGTAACAAACAACATAAATAAATAAACCGCCACAGAAGAACCGCCTTGGAATGGTAAGTGGAAAGAATTCCACTGGGGGCGGGGGGGGGGGGGTGGGGGCTTAAATCAATTTTACATGGCCATAATCCTCGCCCTTACCTCTGTCGCGGTATACACTAATTTTCTTTAGTCCGCATGAAGGCTTCCTAACTCATCAGTGTAACATCTCCGAGAACATACAAATAAAAAACCTACAGAGATGAAACAAGGTTGAGGACTCGACAGCATACACAACAGAATTGCTGGAGCAAAAGAAAACCAACAGTTAGACTCCTAGGGGCCCGACCAAAGACGGAGCATCAGGTGCCAAACCAACATAAAGAATACTAAAATAAAATTCCATACATTTATGCTTTCACGCTGGAGCTGTCATATAATCTTAAGCCCGACCCACCGGTGTGCAATCAAAGAGGGAAGCAAAGTTGCCAACCTTGATTGGGTTAACCACCATGCATGCATATTTGGTATGAAGCTTCATCTAGTAGACCTCTACCATGATTGTTTAAATTATAGCCTTGGGGCCAAAAATGGTCCCGCCTGGCAGCCAGCTGGTCTTCCTTAGGTTTATATACATATAGGGAAAACTTTTGAGAATCTTCTTGTCTGAAATCAGAAGGCCTAGGTCTTTGATGTTTGGTATGAGGCTTCATGCCAAGAATCGCCCATACGTTTTACATAAGCTTATATAAGAAAATCCTTTAAAACGTCTTCTCGTCTGAAACCAGAAGGCCCAGGTCTTTGTTTATTGGTATGGATCTTCATCTGTTGGACCTCTACAAACATTGTTCAAATTATTCACACTATGACACTTGTCTGAAACACAAAGGCCCAGGTCTTTGATATTTGGTATAAAACTTCATCTAGTGGACCTCTTCCAATATTGTTCAAATTATAACCAAGGGGCCAAAAGTGGCCTGCCTCAGGGCCCACTCGTATTTCATCGGCTTATATAGAGAAAACCTTTAAGAATCTTTTTGTCTGAAACCAGAAGGCCCAGGTCTTTGATATTTGGTATGAAGCTTCATCTAATGAATCTCTACCAAGGTTATACAAATTAAAGCCCTGGGCCTCCTGGTTTCAGACGAAAAGATTCTTAATGGTTTTCCATATATAAGCCGATGAAAAACCAGTGTGCCCTGGGGCGGGCCACTTTTGGGCCCTTGGTTATGATTTGAACAAGCTTGGTAGAATATTCTGACTTATATACGGAAAATCTTTAAAGATCTTCTTTTTCTGAAACCAGAAAGCTCAGAGGTTTGATATTTGTCGTGAAGTTTCTTCTAGCGGATCCCTTCAAAGATTGTTCAAATTATAGCTCTGCGGCCAAAAATGGCACCACCCCGGGGCCCTCTGGTTTTACATAGACCTATATAGGGAAAACCTGTAAAATTTCTTCTTGTCTGAAACAAGAAGGCCCAGGTCTGTGGTATTTGGTATGAAGCTTCATCTAGTGTACATGTACATCTACCATGATTGTTCAAATAATAGCCTGGGGGCCCCAGGGCCTACTGGTTTTAAATAGAATTATATAGGGAAAACGTTTAAAAAATCTTCTTGTCCGAAATCAGAAGGACCAGATCTTTCATTTTTGATATAAAGATTCACTTAGTTGACTGCCACCAATAATGTTCAAATTATAGACCAAGGGCCAAAATTGCCCTCCCCCACCCATTGCCGGGATCCACATGTAAATCTCTTAGCTCAGGTGAGCGATATAGGACCATTTTGGTCCTCTTGATTAACATCTTATCAAAGTTTATGTTTCAATGTTATGTTTACAGACAACTGCATAAGCATTGAACAACAGGGCCTGATGTTCTGTCTTCTATATAAACCGTAGATCCTTAACCCTTCTCTTGGTGAATGATTTTGTAAGCCACACCCATTTCTGATTTTCAGTTCATCCATTTCGATTTCAGAACTTTGGGGTTGAGACACACTGATGAAGATTAAATATCAGAAAGGCCTCTGTGTCACTAAATTTGGAAAAGTTACACCTTAATTTCAGCCAATCAGTTTACATATAATGTTTTCATCTAAATTCACAAAAAGACAAGCAGTGTAGTTTATGATCAGATGGCCATCTGATCTGGATCTACACTGTTTGCAAAGGTAGGAGTTGTCGTGAACAGCAGGATTAGGGTTTACCATGTTTCCTTTTTGCGGCTCAGCTGTGACCATTACAGTGAAAAGATGATGGAGAGAAGTATTAAGAAGTTTCCCTTTACATCTACTGACACAAACGTTTTTATATTTCAGCTTTTAGCTCAAGCTGCCAAGAATTTTGCATCACAAGAGTCAGTTGTTCACAATTCTGAAGAGGTGAGACAGAACTCGATACAGGGAGTAGTTGCCTTCTGACATTAGTTAAAGTGGACTATAGTAATAGGTTTGTCTGCCCGTCCATCCGTCTGTTCTGTCAGTAGACACACATTTTTCTCAGCATCTCCTCCTACAGTTTTCAAGGAATTTTTTATGAAACTTTTTACATTGATTGTTCCCATGACCTGAAGATGATCATATTTTAACGAGGTCATGGTGGACTGATTTTTACCTGAGTTATGGCCCTTAAGCTATTTTTCAACAGTAAGTCTTGTCTCTGCAACTCCGCTTGCATTTATTATTGGGTTTTAATGAAACCTTCCAGTTATTGTTCCCACGTCCTGAAGAGAATCATATTATACCGAGGTCACACTTGTCTGCTTTATACCCGAGTTATGTCCGTTGTCACTTTTAGCCATTTCATCAACAGAATATTTGTCTCCGCAACTCCTACTGTTTTCAAGTAATTTTGATGAAACTTTGTAGTTATTTCCCTTCCCTTAGAAAAACATGTTAAGACATGTATTTACACACCTTTACATGTAATGCCAGATAATGCGGTGTATTGGCACCTCCATCAACAGACGTTTACACGTTATTACATAATTACATAACAACAAAAAGGAGAGAGCAACTGATGAGAAGGAGTGAGTGAGTGAGTGTTTCAGTTTTAAGTCCCACCAACAGCTAAGGTCATACGGAGACGGAACCTCGGTTTAAAGACTCATCCGAAAGTCTGGAGAAGCCCGGGATCGAACCTGCGACCCCTGGTTTACAAGGCGAGTAGCGTAACCACTCGACCACGGAGGCTTCTACTGATGAGAAGGAGCGTGACATGTAAAAATTACATGTACATGTAATTACCTGTTTTTCCATGTATTGACATGTAAATTTTCCATGAAAAGGTACTTTTGAGGCATTAATTCATGTCGTCAAGGTCGCAAATTTTCAGATTTACATGTCAGCGTCTATACATGTAAAATTCAACATGTAAATCTAGGAATACAATTTTGGTGATTAAAGCTTACAGGTAGAATTCTACATGTAAACTTTTAAAGGTGCATTATTGAGCTATCTGGAAAAAATGCTTCCAAAAATGAAATACATATAGCCGGTATTTTTCTTTAAAACAATACAAATGAATGCATTTTATGCAAAAATGCGAACAATTATGATGACAGGTAAACGAGTTTGAGAGGGATTCCCTAACTAGGTTTCGAACACTAGTTAGATCTATTTTTAGTTCGTGACAAAAATAGAATCCCCATATATGACGTTATGCGACGTTCATTTTTTGGCCTTGTTTGCTTAGGCCATGCCTGAATCGGAAAAAATATGACGCTGAATACCATGCCATAAGTAACGATACTCGGAGACGATACTGTCGCCATGTATGTGTAAAGTGACAGATTTATTTTTAGAACAGAAATTCCGAACACATGTTCAGAGCGAAGGGTAAACACGAATGAAAACGACCATTTTCACAAAGTTCTGAAGCTGTATTTGGCCCAAAAAGTGTACACATGACAAAGAGTATGCATTGAAGATAAAAACCAGAAAAAAATTTTGAGACCCGGTAGCTCACTAATGCACCTTTAATGTAAAATTCGACACATAAAATTTCACATGTAAAATAGAAGTAGAGACACTGATCAGGAATCGATACAATCAATCCATAGCTCACATCAGAGACACCAAATGGAAAGAAACACAAACATGCAACAACAGACCTAATGGAAACACCAACAGCGGAAAGCCAAAAGGACAGTTACTTTCCCACAAAATGGCCAATAGGTTGTCCAAAATAAAATGACACAAGCCACTAAAACACCTAAAGACAAACCATAACAAAAATAAATCTCGACAGAAGAACCTCCTTGGAACGGTCAGCGGAAACGAATTCCACGGGGGGGTGGGGGGGGGGGGTATGAGGGACGGCTTATATCGATTTTACGTGGCCACAATCCTCGTCATTATTTCCATCGCGATTTATACAAATAATTTGTTTAGTCCGCAGGAAACCACTGAAATGCTGGAGCAAAAGAAAACCAACAGTTAGACTCCGATGGGCCCGACCAGAGACAGAGCATCAGGTTTCAGCCAACATCACCATGAATTAGATCTCTCTAATTCTCAATAAGCCTTTACACTGGAACCGTCATAGAATCTGAGGCCTGACCCACTGGCGTGCAATTATAGAGGGAAGCAAAGTTGTCAACCGTGATTGGGTTAACTCCCATGCAAGCAGTCTGTCATATAAATTTATGTTGTACCCAATCTTTTTATATCGAAGAATGATTTTACGAAATTGGATGCTAAAGTCATTGCGGTTATATATATTTCTGAATTTGTATACTAAGTCACCATAAAATTCGGGTTCCAATAGACCTTGTTGCAGAAGAGATTTAAAAAGTAGAAGTAAAACAAAGATCAGGAATTGATACAATTAACTTACTCCACCCATAAAAGACACCAAAGGGAAAGAAATACAAACATTAAGCGACCAGACCATAATGGAAACCTAAACAAAGGAAGGCCATAAGGACAGTTACTTTCCCACAAAGTGGCCATATGGCCATCCAAAATTAAAAGACACAAGTGATACACACAGTAAGTAACAAACAACAACATAAATAAATCGCCACAGAAGAGCCGCCTTGGAACGGCCAGTGGAAGATTTCCACTGGGGGCTTAAATCGATTTTACGTGGCCACAATCCTCACCCTTACTTCTGTCGCGATTTAGACAAATAATTTGTTCAGTCCGCATGAAGGCCTCCCAACTCATCAGTGCAACATCTCCGTGAACACAAAAATCAAAGAACCACAGAGGTGAGACAACGGTGAGGACTCGACAGCAAGAAACCACTGAAATGCTGGAGCAAAAGAAAACCAACAGTTAGACTCCGATGAGCCCGACCAGAGACAGAGCATCAGGCACCAACCAACATTATCTCTCTAATTCTCAATAAGCCTTTACGTTGGAGCCAATATTGAATTTTGAAATTAAATCAGAATGACGTCTACAAAATTTTTAAAAGGCTTTGCGTAGTTTATGGTACCGATAACCCTAATTAACCAGTTTAGCCGTTAACAATTTATTACAAGTGTTGAAGTCAGTTACATGACTACACACTCTGGCAATTCGAATTAATTGCGAAATATAAACGCCATAGGATTAATTGCGAAATATACTCTACATGTAAATGGAAAATTCAAGGTTATGCATGTCAGATTCCGTTGTAGAATAAGGTCAAGGTCATAAAAGAGTCAACAGTTAATTAACCCATTTTGTACCAAAGTGTCCATTTCAACATATAGGGGTGTAAGATTGTGTTTTCTTCAAAATTATTTTTGAAAATGGGCTTCATCTTTTGCAGCATCTGATCTGGGCCTGCGCTGTTTGCCAATAACCCATTTTAGTGTTTCTAGTACAAAATTAAATACAAGCCATCGACCTGGATTATTTTTCAAACAATTAATGATCAATGACATATATCAGGGACCAAGGATAATATTTTGAATGAAATTCAAAGGAAAACTGATCTACCCCGTCCACTACTTGAACTTATAAAACTACCTCAAGAGCTAAGCTGTCTTTTGGTGTCAGTTTATAATGCATTAAAATGGAATACTGAGAAAGTATTAAAATGACATTTATTCTATAGCTGATCCTTCTGTGTTCAAATATTTTATAGGAAAATCTTTTAAAATGCAATCATTTTATAATTCCACTACTCCATGTAACTTCATGCCTTGAGAGAAAGAAGCCTCCGTGGTGTAGTGGTTACGCTACTCGCCTTGTAAACCAGGGGTCGCAGGATCGATTCCGTGCTTCTCCAGACTTTCGGATGAGTCTTTAAACCGAGGTCCCGTCTCCGTATGACCTCAGCTGTTGGTGGTACGTAACACTCAAACACTCAGTCACTCATGCCTTGAGACTGAATATACTAAGATTTAAAACTGACCAATCAGACAGCAGTATCTTGTATCTTCTAAGTTCTTATTTTTGCACATTTTTACGTACTGAAAAAGTACAGAGTCCAGAGATGGCTTCTTAAATGCTGTATTTTGTCAGGTTTCATTTTTCGAAGTCCACAATTGATGTGTAAATACATGTAAAATTTAATGCATTTTGCCATGCCTGTGGTTTTACGTGTAGAAATAGTAAATGTTCATGTTATGTCAGGCCTTTTTCACATGTGAACTATATTTAAAAACGTCTCATTCTGAAAGAATCCCATGACATGAAGATGATCATATTTAATTAAGATCATGCTCAACTGATTACTGAACTTTCCCAAAGTTTTGGCCCTTTGTCAGTTTTAACAAGTCTGTCAAAAATTTCTTGTTTCCACAACTCCTCAATCATTTTTCAAGGGATTTTGAAGAAACTTTAAAGTTATTGCTTCCAAGACATGAAGATGATATTTGATTTCGGTCATGCTGTACTCATTTTTACCAAAATCATCTCCCTTTGATTTTTTTTCAACAGTAAGTCTTGTCTCTGCAACTCCTCTAGCAGTTTTCATTGGAATTCAGTGAAACCTTCCAGTTTTTATACATCCTTTTCCAAGTTTTATAGACGTCATTCTGATTTGGTTTCAAAATTCAATGTTGGCTTAAAACACTTCTGCAACATGGCCTATCGGAACCCGAATTCTATGGTGACTTGGTATATAAATTTAGAAAAATACATGCCTGTAATGACTTTAGTACCCAATTTTGTAAAATCGTTCGTCGATATATAAAGATTGGGTACAACATAAATGTTAAAAAACAGACTGCATGCATGGTGGTTAACCCAATCACGGTTGGCAGCTTTGCTTCCCTCTTTGATTGCACACCGATGGGTCGGGCTTAAGATTATATGACGGTTCCAGCGTAAAAGCATAAATGGAATTTTATTTTATTTTAGTATTCTTTATGTTGATTGGCGCCTGATGCTCCGTCTTTTGTCGGGCCCCTCGGAGTCGAACTGTTGGTTTTCTTTTGCTCCAGCAATTCTGTTGTTGTATGCTGTCGAGTCCTCAACCTTGTTTCATCTCTGTAGTTTTTTATTTCTTTGTTCTCGGAGATGTTACACTGATGAGTTAGGAAGCCTTCATGCGGACTAAACAAAATTAGTGTATACCGCGACAGAGGTAAGGGCGAGGATTATCGCCATGTAAAATCGATTTAAGCCCCCCCAGTGGAATTCTTTCCACTGACCGTTCCAAGGCAGTTCTTCTGTGGCGGTTTATTTATGTTGTCGTTTGTTACTTACTGTGTGTATCACTTGTGTCTTTTTATTTTGTATGGCCATTTTGCCATTTTGTGGGAAAGTAACTGTCCTTATGGCCTTCCTTTATTTAGGTTGTATCGATTCCTGATCTTTGTTTTACTTCTACCTTGTTCCCGCGACCGAAAGAGGATCACATACCGAGGTCATGCTTGACTCTTTTTTACCACAGTTACAGCCATTTTGTCACTTTCAGCCATTTTATCAACAGAAGTTCTTATATCCGCAACTCCTCCTACAGTTTTCAAGGGATTTTGATGGAACTTTTAAGATACTTGAAGATGATCTTATTTTATCCAGGTCATGTTAGACTGTTTTGTACCTCAGTTACGGCCCTTTGGCTATTTTCAACAGTAAGTCTTGTCCCTGCAACTCCTCTTGCAGTTTTCATTGAATTTTTGTGAAACCTTCCAGTTATTGTTCCCGTGACCTGAACAAGATCATACTTTACCAAGGTCACACTTGACTGCTTTATACCAGAGTTATGTCTATTTGTCACTTTTAGCTATTTTTTCAACAGAATTCTTCTCTCCGCAACTCCTACAGTTTTCAAGGGATTTTGGTGAAATGTTCTAGTTATTGTTCCCATGACATTTTACAGAGATGATGCTCAACTGATTACTGAACTCTCCTAGGGTTTTGGCCCTCTGTCAACTAAACCCACAGCAATCAAACCTTTGGATTACGTATATTACCACTGCTAGAAAATTCAGGTATCGACCTTAAAAATATATCGGATATAGAGTACATTGCTTCTGATCAGGTCGGCACTGTTCGCCATATGTATGCAACAACAGTGTTGAACATGATTCAGGGCCGTACGCAGACTCTGTAAAGGGGCGGGTTGAGGATGTGAATTTCTGGTATTTTGCAGAGGGTGAAAAACTATGGATCTGAATCAAACAGAATAGAAGGTTTTTTAATACACCAAGATGGAACTTCGGCAGTTTCATGTTTTTGAATATTTTTAAGGTCGAATTTGTAGAAATAAGAAAAATAATGTATACCCCATAAACCCCAGTTTCTCTGTATAAAGTTGGGATTATGGGGTGATCATTTGTCAGACTTGTTCACAAGATGGTTTGCTTTCTTGGGTACCAAGCCCCTTTAAGACGCCTATTAACAGAGACAAAAATATTTTTGAAAAGAGTTTCTTCCCCAGAAAGTGCATTTTTTCACTTTAAAATAGTGTAAAATACAAATGATTTCTGATACCTTCCGACTTCGTGGTGTAGTGGTTACGCTACTCGCCTTGTTAACCAGGGATCGCATGATCGATCCCGGGCGTCTCCAGACTTTCGGATGAGTCTTTAAACCGAGGTCCCGTCTATATATGACTTTGGCTGTTGGTGGGACGTAAAACTCAAACACTCACTTAATGTAATGATGCATTGCTTCTAATAAGCAAAGCTACTTTCTGGTGATATACGTATCAAGACTGTGCTGGCAGTATGCTTAGGACAAAGGGTGCAGTCCCTGATATGGAGCAGTCTGATCTGTCTATACTGTTTGCTGTTACAGTACCACTGTACTGCTTCAAGTTTTAAGTATCATTTTGTACTATATTATTGTACACCCACAAGCAGTTTGACAGGTTTAATTTTTGTATTCTTTATTTTCAGACAGTGAAGAAGATCAGCTTGATACGGTCACAGTTTGAATACCAGTAAGTGCTTTACTCATTCTTACCCGGAAACCCGTAAACGAGACATAGGCAAATATTGCAGATCCAGATCAGATGCTGCAGCATGCGGCTCTGATTAGGATCTATACTATTTGCTGGAAGGGTGACAGGATTTTCCATCAAAAGTATATAGAGTAAAAATATATAAAAAAAAAAACACCCAACACCCATTAAATGACAAATCAGATCTTCAACGTATAACAATGGAAGAGTCAACTGGTATACAATAGACTAATATATGATATGAAAAACTAGGCCAGAACAACAGTTCTGAAGGAAACTCATTGGAATCAGTGGTGGAGTAATTGACTTAAGTGCTGATTGTTGCCTGTTCAAGTCTTAACCCTTTTTTACAAAATGGAATCTTCCACCTTATATGTAGCCGGAGTTCAATTCAAAATTAAGGGGTGTTAGGTTGTGTTTTCATCAAAACACATTTGGAAAATGGCTAAACTTCTAGCAAACAGTGGAGGCCCTGATCAGACGCCGCGTTCTGCGTTTTGGGGGTTTCTGGTACTAAATGGGTTAATCAAGAATTAAGACAGAAAATATTCTGTTTGCTCAGCAGAAAACAGGTACCTTAAAAATATTTCATACCTTGTATTAAAGATTTAATGGAACTCGAAACTCCCTCATTCCCAACTGTGTACCATTATGCAGTTTGTAGTAATGGTCGAGGTGACATTAGCACGAGACCTTATTGTGTCTATCTTTCTTCATCTTCGTCTCAGTTGCTAACCCTTAAAATGTGATGGAAATTCTTGAGTAGATGTAAAGATGCCATTTCATGTGAACCATCTGTTCTGATAGATTTGATTGATGCTTTATAGGTTATCTGTAAGCTTTCAAAAAGCTGATGACATAATAATGACACAGTTTATTTAGTTTAAGTTCAGGTAGGTCCAGATAAGGCGCTTTTTCATCCCCAAAGTACTAATATTTTTCTTATTTTTTGCATTAAAACATATGTTGTGGGTATTCTTTAGAAGCATTTGGCCTCAGTGAGGCACTTCTGATAAGTACGCCCAACATATGCTTTCATGCAGAAATAAGAAAAATAGTATGTTGATACCCACTTTTATCAGGGGCTGAGTTCAAAGTTTTAATCAGCACCACCGCATGTTTGCAGGTCAAGGTCAAAGATTTAAGAAAATATGTATCTTTTATAAAGGATATAATTTATAATGCCTCAACAGACTTCACTTCATAAAGAAAATAGTGTCATGTTTAATATTGCTGCCCTTCATGGTTCTAGACTGACATTTTATTATGATTTTCTTTCACATCTTTTTGATTTACACTCCGAATATAGACCTAATGCTCATTAGAACTGCCTCACTGAGGTGGTGTAAGTGAGAACCACAATCTATGTATTTGGGTAATGTGTTCCCCTCCTAAACAAACTTTTCTCTATATGAAATGTATTTGTAAGGGTGTTCAAAGCATTGATTTTTTTATGTATTTTGATTTGGAATAATGACGGAAATTTCAAACATTATCACTCCAAATCTTAACCCTCACTATGCTGAATCTGATGTATCCTTATGAAAACAGTGTAGATCGGGATCAGCTCAGAAGCCAGCGGATCTAGATATATACGGTTTTCCATTGTGCTTCTGAATCCAAGGTAAAAAGTGAAATCGTGCAACACAGATGACAGAAGATCGGGGTAAGAGTATAGAATATTGAAACATGTAGCATGGTGAGGGTGTCCGCACTTGAAGAAAATTTCTTTGTTTTGAGCTCAGTTTCTTTCAGTGTTGTCTATTTAAAGGAGCGAAAAGGAAGTCACGAAGCTTAACACCCTTGTTATATGGCAGAAAATGTCAGGTGTGTCATTCTGTTCCCCTAATCTTTTTTTTTCTTGTCTTTTCAGACAAGCTGCTATAGAGAGAAGGTAAGTATCTTGAGAAAGACTGGCAGACAAAAATGTCTATTCTGAAGGTCATTAGTTACTTTTGGTTTGCCCAATAACAATTTGCTTGATAATTTCTTGTTAAAGGTAAATTAGTACATAATCATGATTTTATAATCAATCAAAATTATGTCTCTGTAAACAAAATGAGCTCATTATACACCATGGTTAGGAGCTAGAAAAAACTGTATTCACTGTACAACCTGTAAATATCATAATGACCCAATGGGACAGAACAGTGTAGACCCCTGAAACATACCAGACTGCTCCAGGTCTGATTACTGAGGCACCTAGGCAAATGAAACTTCCACTGACATCCGCCATGTTGTACACGGCCTGCTGCTATCAACTGTTTTGGCTCAGTTTCTTGATTACTGAGGCACCTAGGCAAATTGAACTTCAAACTGACATCCACCATGTTGTACCCTGCCTGCTGCTATCAACGGTTTCGGCTCAGTTTCGTGATTACTGAGGCATCTAGGCAAATGGAACTTCAAACTGACATCCACCATGATGTGCCCTGCCTGCTGCTGACAATTGTTTTGGCTTAGTTTCATGATTACTGAGGCACCTAGGCTAATACAATATTTCAAACTGACATCCGCCATGATGTGCCCTGCCTGCTGTTATCAACTGTTTTGGCTCAGTTTCTAGATTACTGAGGCACCTAGGCTAATTAAATTTCATACTGACATCCGGCAAGTTGTACCCTGCCTGCTGCTATCAACTGTTTTGGCTCAGTTTCTTGATTACTGAGGCACCTAGGCAAATGAATCTTCATACTGACATCCACCATGATGTGCCCTGCCTGCTGCTATCAACTGGTTTAGCTCAGTTTCTTGATAGGCGTCCAGTCTAATGAAACTTCAAACTTACATCCACATTTTCGTACACTGCCTGCTGCTATTAACTGCTTCGGCTCAGTTACATAATTACTGAGGCATCTAGGCTAATGGAACTTCATACTGACTTCCCCATGTTTTACCCTGCCTGCTGCTATTAACTGTTTTGGCTCATTTTTAGCTCACCTGTCACGTAGTGACGAGTTGAGCTTTTGGGATCACTTTTTGTCCGTCGTCCGTCGTGCGTGCGTGCGTGTGTGCGTAAACTTTTTCTTCAAATGACATCTCCTCCTAAACCACTTATCGGATTTTGACCAAACTTCACATGAATGATCCTTAGGTGGTCCCCTTTCAAAGTTGTTCAAATGGTTCTGATCCATTGCTTATCTAGGTCACAGGAGCTAAAAATAGATTTTTTAAACGAAAACTTTAAAAATCTTCTTCTCTGAAACCGCAAGGCCCAGATCTTCGATATTTGGTATGAAGCTTCATCTAGTAAACCTCTACCAAGATTGTTCGAATTATAGCCCTGGGGGCCAAAATGCCCCCACCCCGGGGGCCTTTGGTTTTACATAGGCTTATATAGGGAAAATCATTAAAAAATCTTCTTCTCTGAAACCACAAGGCCCAGGTCTTTAGTATTTGGTGTGAAGCTTCATCTAGTAGACCTCTACCAAGATTGTTCAAATTATAGCTCTGGGAGCCAAAATGCCCCCGCCCCGGGGGCCTATGGATTTACATAGGCGTATATAGGGAAAATCATTAAAAAATCTTCTTCTCTGAAACCACAATGCCCAGGTCTTTAATATTTGGTGTAAAGCTTTACCCGGTGGACCTCTACTAAGATTGTTCAAATTATAGCCTTGGGGCCAAAAATGCCCCCGTGCCGGGGGGCCTTTGGTTTTATATAGGCTTATACAGGGAAAATCTTTAAAAATCTTCTTCTCTGAAACCCCAAGGCTTAGTTTTAGGCTTATACAGGGAAAATCTTGAAAAATCTTCTTCTCTGAAACCGCATGGCCCAGATCTTTGATATTTGGTGTGAAGCTTCATCTAGTGGACCTCTACCAAGATTGTTCAAATTATAGCCCTGGGGGTGGGGGGGGAGGGGGGCAAAATGCCCCCGCCCCAGGGGCTTTTGGTTTTACATAGGCTTATATAGGGAAAATCATTAAAAAATCTTCTTCTCTGAAACCGCAAGGTCCAGGCCTTCGATATTTGGTATGAAGATTCATCTAGTGGACCTCTACCAAGATTGTTCAAATTATAGCCTTGGGGGCCAAAATGCCCCCGCCCCGGGGGCCTATGGTTTTACATAGGCTTATATAGGGAAAATCATTAAAAATCTTCTTCTCTGAAACCACAAGGCCTAGGTCTTTAATATTTGGTGTGAAGCTTTACCTGGTTGACCTCTACTAAGATTGTTCAAATTATAGCCTTGGGGCCAAAAATGCCCCCGCCCCGGGGGCCTTTGGTTTTACATAGACTTATACTGGGAAAATCTTTAAAAATCTTCTTCTCTGAAACCGCAAGGCCCAGATCTTTGATATTTGGTGTGAAGCTTCATCTAGGGGACCCCTACCAAGATTGTTTAAATTATAGCCCTGTGGGCCAAAATGCCCCCGCCCCGGGGGCCTATGGTTTTACATAGGCTTATATAGGGAAAATCATTAAAAAATCTTCTTCTCTGAAACCAAAAGGCCCAAGTCTTTAATATTTTGCGTGAAGCTTTACCTGGTGGACCTCTACTAAGATTGTTCAAATTATAGCATTTGGGCCAAAAATGCCCCCGCCCGGGGGGCCTTTGGTTTTATATAGGCTTATACAGGGAAAGTCTTTAAAAATCTTCTTCTCTGAAACCCCAAGGCCCAGATCTTTGATATTTGGTCTGAAGCCTCATCTAG
This sequence comes from Lucinisca nassula, assembly GCA_963580285.1. Lineage (NCBI taxonomy): Eukaryota > Metazoa > Mollusca > Bivalvia > Lucinida > Lucinidae > Lucinisca > Lucinisca nassula. Next base: position 210,616,840 of record OY757010.1, read on the forward strand.
TTGACCTCTACCAAGATTGTTCAAATTATAGCCCTGGGGGCCAAAATGCCCCCGGCCCGGGGGCCTTTGTTTTACATAGGCTTATATAGGGAGAATCATTAAAAAATCTTCTTCTCTGAAACCACAAGGCCCAGGTCTTTAACATTCGGTGTGAAGCTTTACTTGGCAGACCTTTACTAAGATTGTTAAATTTACAGCCTTGGGGCCAAAAATGCCCCCGCCCCGGGGGCCTTTGGTTTTACATAGGCTTATACAGGGAAATCTTTAAAAATCTTCTTCTCTGAAACCGCAAGGCCCAGATCTTTGATATTTGGTGTGAAGCTTTATCTAGTGGACCTCTTTCAAGATTGTACAAATTATAGCCCTGGGGCCAAAAATAGCCCCACCCTTGGACCCTTTGGTTTTTCATAGGCTTATATAGGGAAACCTTTAAAAATCTTCTTCTCTGAAACCACAAGGCCCAGGTCTTTGAAATTTGGTATGAAGCTTCACCTAGTGGACCTCTACCAAGATTGTTCAAATTATAGCCCTGGAGCCAAAAATGCCCCCGCCCAGGGGGCCTTTGGTTTTACCTAAGCTTATGTAGGGGAAATCTTTAAAACTTTTCTTCTCTGAAACCAGAAGGCCCAGGTCATTGATATTGAGTGTGAAGCTTAATCTAATGGACCTCTACAAAGATCGTTTAAATTATAGCCTTGGGGCCAAAAATGCCCCCGCCCCGGGGGCCTTTGGTTTTACATAGGGAAAATCTTTAAAAAAACTTATTCTCAGAAACTGTGAGGCCAAGGTTTTATATATTTGGTGTGAAGCTTCATCTATTTGACCTCTATCAAGATTGTTCAAATTATAGCCCTAGGACCAAAAATGCCCCCACCCTGGGACCCATTGGTATTTGATAGGCTTAATTAGGGAAAATATTTAAAATTCTTCTTCTCTGATACCACAAGGCCCTGCTCTATGCTATTTGATTTGATGCTTCAACTAGTGGACTTCAACAAGATTGTTCAAATTATAGCCCCCACCCCTGGGGCCTTTGGTTTTTCATAGGCTTTTATAGGGAAAACCTTAAAAAATCTACTTGTCTGAAACCAGGAGGCCAAGGTGTTTGATATTTGGTATTAAGCTTCATCTAGTGGACCATTACCAAGTTTGTTCAAATTATAGCCCTTGGGCCTAGAATTTACTGGAGACACTAATTCTCGGGTGAGCGATTCAGGGCCCTCTGGACCCTCTTGTGTTTTATATTAGGATCACTTTTTGTCTGTCATCCATGCGTAAACAATTTCTTCAAACGACATCTCCTCCTAAACCACTGATCGGAAGTTGACCAGACTTCACAGGAATGATACTTAGGTGGACCCCTTTCAAAGTTGTTCAAATGGTTCAGGTCCGTTGCGCATCTAGGTCACAGGAGCCAAAAATAGATTTTTTTCACCGAAAACTTAAAAAATCTTCTTCTCTGAATCCACAAGGCCCAGGTCTTTGATGTTTGGTATGAAGATTCATCTTGTGGACCCCTACCAAGATTGTTCAAATTATAGTGCTGGTGCCAAAAATGCCCCTGCCCCTGGGCCCTTTGGTTTTACATGGGCTTATATAGGGAAAATCTTTAATAATCTTCTTCTCTGAAACCTCAAGGCCCAGGTCTTTGATATTTGGTATGAAGCTTCATCTGGTGGAACCCCTACCAAGATTGTTCAAATTATAGTGCTGGGCAAAAAATGCCCCCGCCCCGGGGCCCTTTGGTTTTACATGGGCTTATAAAGGGAAAATCTTTAAAAATCTTCTTCTCTGAAACCTCAAGGCCCAGGTCTTTGATATTTGGTAAGAAGCCTCATCTAGTGGAACCCTACTAAGATTGTTCAAATTATAGCGCTGTGGCCAAAAATGCCCCCGCCCCAGGGCCCTTTGGTATTATATGGGCTTATATAGGGAAAATTTATAAAAATCTTCTTCTCTGAAACCACAAGGCCCAGGTCTTTGCTATTTGGAATGAAGCTTCATCTAGTGGACCACTACGAAGATTGTTCAAATTATAGTGCTGGGGCCAAAAATGCCCCCGCCCCGGGACCCTTTGGTTTTACATAGGCTTATATAGGAAAAATCTTTAAAAATCTTCTTCTCTGAAACGGCAAGGCCCAGGTCTTTGATATTTGGTATGAAGCTTTATCTTGTGGACCCCTACCAAGATTGTTCAAATTATAGCCCTGGAGCCAAAAATGTTACATAGACTTCTCTAGGGAAAATCTTGAAAAAATCTTCTCTGGAACCACATGGCCTAGGTCTTTGATATTTGGTATTAAGCTTCATCTTGTGGACCTCTAAAAAGATTGTTCAAATTATAGCCCTGAGACCAAAAATGGCCGCGCCTCGGGGCCCTTTGGTTTTACATAGACTTATATGGGGAAAATTTTTAAAAATTTTCTTCTGTGAAACCACAAGGCCTAGGTCTTTGATATTTGGTGTGAAATTTCATCTAGTAGACCTCTATCAAGATTGTTCAAATTATAGCCCTGGGGCCAAAAATTTCCCTGGCCCGAGACCCTTTGGTTTTAAATAGACTTATAAAGGGAAACATTTAAAAATCTTCTTCTCCGAAACTGCAAGGCCCATGTCTTTGATATTTTGGTATGGAGCTTCATCTAGTGGACCTCTTCAGAAATTGTTCAAATTATAGCCCTCGGGGCCACAAATGCCCCCGCCCCGGGGCCCTTTGGTTTTACATAGACTTATATAGAGATAATCCTTGAAAAATCTTCTCTGAAACAGCAAGGCCCAGGTCTTGGATATTTGGCTTGAAGCTTCATCTAGTGGACCTCTATCAAGATTGTATAAATTATAGCTCTGAGACCAAAAATACCCCCGCCCCTTGGCCATTTGGTTTTACATAGGCTTATGTAGGGAAAATCTTAAAAAAAATCTTGTTCTCTGAAACCACAAGGCCCAGGTCTTTGATATTTGGAATGAAGCTTCATCTATTGGACCTTTGCCAAGATTGTTCAAATTATAGCCTTTGTTGATATTTGGTATGAACCTTCACCTTTTTAGACCTCCCTCAACATTATGCACATTATGCACCCTGGTGTCAATAATGGCCCTCCCCGGGGCCCACTTATTACTCTATGGATCAGGTGAGCGATCCAGGGCCATCATGGCCCTCTTGTTAGCTCACCGTCACGTAGTGACGAGGTGAGCTTTTGGGATCACTTTTCGTCCGTCGTGCGTCCGTCCGTCCGTAAACAATTCTTTAAACAACATCTCCTCCTAAACCACTGATCGGATTTTGACCAAACTTCACAGGAATGATCCTTATGTGGTCCCCTTTCAAAGTTGTTCAAATGGTTCCGGTCCGTTGCACATCTAGGTCATAGGAGCCAAAAATAGATTTTTTCACCAAAAACTTAAAAAATCTTCTTCTCTGAAACCACAAGGCCCAGGTCTTTGATATTTGGTATGAAGCTTCATCTAGTGGACCTCTACCAAGATTGTTCAAATTATAGTGCTCGGGCCAAAAATGCCCCCGCTCCAGGGCCCTTTGGTTTTACATGGGCTTATATAGGGAAAATCTTTAAAAATCTTCTTCTCTGAGACCGTAAGGCCCAGGTCTTTGATATTTGGTATGAAGCTTCATCTAGTGGACCCCTACCAAGATTGTTCAAATTATAGTGCTGGGTCCAAACATGCCCCCGCTCTGGGGCCCTTTGGTTTTACATGGGCTTAGATAGGGAAAATCTTTAAAAATCTTCTTCTCTGAAACTGCAAGGCCCAGGTCTTTGATATTTGGTATGAAGCTTCATCTAGTGGATCCCTACCAAGAATGTTCAAATTATAGCGCTGGGGCAAAAATGCCCCCACTCCAGGGCCATTTGGTTTTACATGGGCTTATATAGGGGAAAATCTTTAAAAATATTCTTCTCTGAAACCGTATGGCCCAGGTCTTTGATTTTTGGTATGAAGCTTCATCTAGGGGACCCCTACCAAGTTTGTTCAAATTATAGGGCTTGGGCCAAAAATGCCCCCCGCCCCGGGGCCCTTTGGTTTTACATGGGCTTATATCGGGGAAAATCTTTAAAAATATTCTTCTCTGAAACCGCAAGGCCTAGGTCTTTGATATTTGGTATGAAGCTTCATCTAGTGGACCCTTACCAAGATTGTTCAAATTATAGTGCTGGGGTCAAATATGCCCCCGCTCCGGAGCCCTTTGGTTTTACATGGGCTTATATAGGGAAAATCTTTAAAAATCTTCTTCTCTGAAACCGCAAGGTCCAGGTTTTTGATATTTGGTATGAATCTTCATCTAGTGGACCCCTACCAAGATTGTTCAAATTATAGTGCTGGGGCCAAAAATGACCCCGCCCCGGGGCCCTTTGGTTTTACATGGGCTTATATAGGGAAAATCTTTAAAAATCTTCTTCTCTGAAACCGCAAGGCCTAGGTCTTTGATATTGGGTATGAAGCTTCATCTAGTGGACCCCTACCAAGATTGTTCAAATTATAGTGCTGGGGTCAAATATGCCCCCACTCTGGGACCCTTTGGTTTAACATGGGCTTATATAGGAAAAATCTTTAAAAGTTTTCTTCTCTGAAACCATAAGGCCCATGTCTTTGATATTTGGTATGAAGCTTCACCCCACAAGGCCCAGGGGCCCAGGTCTCCCCCCCCCCCCCTGAGCCCTGGGCCTTTTGGTTTTACATGGGCTTATATAGGGAAATTTTTTTAAAAAATCTTCTTCTCTGAAACCGCAAGGCCCAGGTCTTTGATATTTGGTATGAGGCTTCATCTTGTGGACCCCTACCAAGATTGTTCAAATAATAGTGCTGGGGCCAAAAATGCCCCCGCCCCGGGGCCCTTTAGTTTTACATGGGCTTATATTGGAAAAATCTTTCAAAATCTTTTTGTCTGAAACCGCAAGGCTCAGGTCTTTGTAATTTGGTATGAAGCTTCATTTAGTGGACCCTTCAAATTATAGTGCTGGGGCCAAAAATGCCCCCGCCGCGGGGCCCTTTGGTTTTACATGGGCTTATATAGGGAAAATCTTTAAAAATCTTCTTCTCTGAAACCGCAAGGCCCAGGTCTTTGATATTTGGTATAAAGCTTCATCTTGTGGATCTCTAACAAGATTGTTCAGATTATAGTCCTGGGGCCAAAATGCCCCGCTCCCTGGCCCTTTGGTTTTATATAGACTTATATAGGGAAAATCTTGAAAAATCTTCTTCTCTGAAACCATAAGGCCTAGGTCTTTGATATTTGGTATGAAGCTTCATCTAGTGGACCTCTACCAAGATTGTTCAAATTATAGTCATAGGGCCAAAATGCCCCTGCCTTTGGGCCCTTTGGTGTTACATAGGCTTATATAGTCAAAATCTTTAAACATCTTCTTCTGTGAAACCACAACGCCTAGGTCTTTGATATTTGGTGTGAAATGTCATTTAGTGGACCTCTATCAAGATTGTTCACATTATAGCCCTTGGGCCAAAAATGCCCCTGCCCGAGACCCATTGGTTTTACATAAGACTTATATAGAGATAGTCTTTGAAAATCTGCTTCTCTGAAACTGCAAGGCCCATGCTTTTGATATTTGGTATGTAGCTTCATCTAGTGGACCTCTACCCGGGCCCTTTGGTTTTACACAGGCTTACAATATATAGAGATAATCTTTGAAAATCTTTTTCTCTGATACAGCAAGGCCCAGGTCTATTTGGTGTGAAGCTTCATCTAGTGGACCTAGCCCCGGGGCAATTTGGTTTTACATAGGCTTATGCAGGGAATATCTTTAAAAAAATCTTCTTCTCTGAAACTGCAAGGACCAGGTCTTAGATATTACTGGACCTTAGCCAAGATTGTTCAATTTATAGCCTTTGTTGATATTTGGTATGAAGCTTCACCCTTTTAGACCTCCCTCAACATTATGCACATTATAACCCTGGGGTCAATAATGGCCCTTTCCTGGGCCCACTTGTTACTCTATGGATCAGGTGAGCGATCCGGGGCCATCATGGCCCTCTTGTGTTTTATATTAGGATCACTTTTTGTCTGTCATCCGTGCGTAAACAATTTCTTCAAACGACATCTCCTAAACCACTGATCGGATTTTGACCAAACTTCACAGAAATGATTCTTAGGTGGACCCCTTTCAAAGTTGTTCAAATGGTTCCGGTCCGTTGCACATATAGGTCACAGGAGCCAAAAATAGATTTTTTTTCACCGAAAATTAAAAAATCTTCCTCTCTAAAACCACAAGGCCCAGGTCTTTGATATTTGGTATGAAGCTTCATCTAGTGGACCCCTACCAAGATTGTTCAAATTATAGTGCTGGGGCCAAAAATGCCCCCGCCCCGGGGCCCTTTGGTTTTATGTGGGCTTATATTGGGAAAATCTTTAAAAATCTTCTTCTCTGAAACCGCAAGGCCCAGGTCTTTGATATTTGGTATGAAGCTTCATCTAGTGGACCCCTACCAAGATTGTTCAAATTATAGTGCTGGGGCCAAAAATGCCCCCACTCCAGGGCCCTTTGGTTTTACATGGGCTTATATAGGGAAAAATCTTTAAAAATCTTCTTCTCTGAAACTGCAAGGCCAAGGTCTTTGCTATTTGGTATGAAGCTTCAGCTAGTGGACCCCTACCAAGATTGTTCAAATCAAAGTGCTGGGGCCAAAAATGCCCCCGCCCCGGGCCCTTTGGTTTTACATAGGCTTATGTCGGGAAAATCTTTAAAAAATCTTCTTCTTTGAAACTGCAAGGCCCAGGTCTTTGATATTTGGTATGAAGCTTCATCTTTTGGACTTCTTCCAAGATTGTTCAAATTATAGCCCTGGGGCCAAAATGCCCCGCTCCAGGACCCTTTGGTTTTACATAGACTTATATAGGGAAAATCTTGAAAAATCTTCTTCTCTGAAACCAAAGGCCTAGGTCTTTTATATTTGGTATGAAGCTTCAGCTAGTAGACCTCTACCAAGATTGTTCAAATTATAGCCCTGAGACCAAAAATGCCCCCGCCTGGCCCTTTGGTTTTACATAGACTTATATAGAGAAAATCTTTAAAAATCTTCTTCTATGAAACCACATGGCCTAGGGCTTTGATATTTGGTGTGTAGCTTCATCTAGTGGACCTCAATCAAGATTGTTCAAATTGTAGCCCTGGGGCCAAAAATGCCCCCGCCCCGAGACTCTTTGGTTTTACATAGACTTATATAGGGAAATCTTTAAAAATCTTCTTCTCTGAAACTGCAAGGCCCTTGTCTTTGATATTTGGTATGGAGCTTTATCTAGTGGACCGCTACCAAGATTGTTCAAATTATAGCCCTCATGCCACAAATGCCCCCGACCCGGGGCCCTTTTGTTTTACATAGACTTATATATAGAGATAATCTTTGAAAATTTTCTTCTCTGAAACAGCAAGGCCCAGTCTTTGATATTTGGTGTGAAGCTTCATCTAGTGGACCTCTATCAAGATTGTTTAAATTTTAGCCCTGATGCCAGAAATGCCCCTGCCCCGGGACCATTTGGTTTTACATAGGCCTATGTAGTGCTGGGGCCAAAAATGCCCCCGCCCCGGGGCCCTTTGGTTTTAGATAGGCCTATATAGGGAAAAATCTTTAAAAAAACCTTCTCTAAAACCGCAAGGCCAAGGTCTTTGATATTTGGTGTGTAGCTTCATCTGGTGGACCTTTGCCAAGATTGTTCAAATTATAGCCTTTGTTGATATTTGGTATGAAGCTTCAACTTTTTAGACCTTCCTCAACATTATGCACATTATAACCCTGGGGTCAATAATGGCCCTCCCTGGGGCCCACTTGTTACTCTATGGATCAGGTGAGCGATCCAGGGCCATTATGGCCCTCTTGTGTTTTATATTAGGATCACTTTTTGTCTGTCATCCGTGCGTAAACAATTTCTTCAAACGACATCTCCTCCTAAACCACTCATTGGATTTTGACCAAACTTCACAGGAATGATCCTTAGGTGGTCCCCTTTCAAAGTTGTTCAAATGGTTCCGGTCCGTTGCACATAAGGTCACAGGAGCCAAAAATAGATTTTTTTTCACCGAAAATTAAAAAATCTTCCTCTCTAAAACCACAAGGCCCAGGTCTTTGATATTTGGTATGAAGCTTCATCTAGTGGACCCCTACCAAGATTGTTCAAATTATAGTGCTGGGGCCAAAAATGCCCCCGCCCCGGGGCCCTTTGGTTTTATGTGGGCTTATATTGGGAAAATCTTTAAAAATCTTCTTCTCTGAAACTGCAAGGCCCAGGTCTTTGATATTTGGTATGAAGCTTCATCTAGTGGACCCCTACCAAGATTGTTCAAATTATAGTGCTGGGGCCAAAAATGCCCCCACTCCAGGGCCCTTTGGTTTTACATGGGCTTATATAGGGAAAAATCTTTAAAAATCTTCTTCCCTGAAACCGCAAGGCCCAGGTCTTTGATATTTGGTATGAAACTTCATCTAGTGGACCCCTACCAAGATTGTTCAAATTATAGTGCTGGGGCCAAAAATGCCCCCGCCCCGGGGCCCTTTGGTTTTACATGGGCTTATGTAGGGAAAATCTTTAAAAATCTTCATCTCTCAAACCACAAGGCCCAGTTCTTTGATATTTGGTATGAAGCTTCATCTAGTGGGCCCCTACCAAGGTTGTTCAAATTATAGTGCTGGGGCCAAAAATGCCCCCGCCCCGGGGCCCTTTAGTTTTACATGGGCACATATAGGGAAAAACTTTAAAAATCTTCTTCTCTGAAACCGCAAGGCCCAGGTCTTTTATATTTGTTATGAAGCTTCATCTAGTGGACCCCTACCAAGATTGTTCAAATTATAGTGCTGGGGCCAAAAATGCACCCGCCCCGGGGCTCTTTGGTCTTACATAGGCTTAAATAGGGAAAATCTTTAAAAATCTTCTTCTCTGAAACCACAAGGCCCAGGTCTTTTATATTTAGTATGAAGCTTCATCTAGCGGACCCCTACCAAGATTGTTCAAATTATAGTGCTGGTAACAAAAATGCCCCCGCCCCGGGGCTCTTTGGTTTTACATGGGCTTATATAAGGAAAATCTGTAAAAATCTTCTTCTCTGAAACTACAAGGCCCAGGTCTTTGCTATTTGGTATGAAGCTTCATCTAGTGGACCCCTACCGAGATTGTTCAAATTATAGTGCTGGGGCCAAAAATGCCCCCGCCCCGGTGCCCTTTGGTTATACATAGGCTTATATAAGGAAAATCTTTAAAAATCTTCTTCTCTGAAACTGCAAGGCCCAGGTCTTTGATATTTGGTGTGAAGCTTCATCTAGTGGACCTCTACCAAGATTGTTCAAATTATTGCCCTGGGGCCAAAAATGCCCCCGCCCCGGGTCCCTTTGGTTTTACATATACTTATTTTGGGAAAATCTTGAAAAATCTTCTTCTCTGAAACCACAAGGCCTAGGTCTTTGATATTTGGTATGAAGCTTCAGCTAGTGGATCTCTACCAAGATTGTTCAAATTATAGCCCTGAGACCAAAAATGCCCCGGCCTTGTGGCCCTTTGGTTTTACATAGACTTATATAGGAACTTATATAAGGCTTATCTATCTTTAAAAATCTTCTTCTATGAAACCACAAGGCCTAGGTCTTTGATATTTGGTGTGAAATTTCATCTAGCGGACCTCTATCAAGATTGTTCAAATTATAGCCCTGGGGCCAAAAATGCCCCCACCCTAAGACCCTTTGGTTTTACATAGACTAATATAGAAATAATCTTTGAAAATCTTCTCTGAAACAGCAAGGCCCAGGTCTTTGATATTTGGTGTGAAGCTTCATCTAGTGGACCTCTATCAAGATTGTTTAAATTATAGCCCTGAGGCCAAAAATGCCCCTGCCCTGAGGCCATTTGTTTTTACATAGGCTTATGTTGGGAATATCTTTAAAAAAATCTTCATCTCTGAAACCGCAAGGGCCAGGTCTTTGATATTTGGTATGTAAGTAAGTAAGTAAGTAAGTAAAGACTTTATTTACAGAGGGTAACAACATTTAGCACATACAAGTACAAAATACAAGTAACAGCTAATCTTCCATGAGGCCCTCAGTATAAACAGTATTAACAGTACAATAATAACATGTGTAACTACATTTATACAAGTAGACATTAAAACCTGTTCATACCTAAAAAGTTTGAGGTAACACCCATGAATGTTTAGAAACACAGAGTGGGTATTCCCTCAAACCTTAAACATAAACTTCTTTACTGTATTAACCTGTGAATATATTGTAGCTTCATCTAGTGGACCTTTGCGAAGATTGTTCATATTATAGCCTTTGTTGATATTTGGTATGAAGCTTTACCTTTTTAGACCTACCTCAACATAATGCACATTATAACCCTGGGGTCAATAATGGCCTTCCCCGGGGCCCACTTGTTACTCTATGGATCAGGTGAGCGATCCAGGGCCATCATGGCCCTCTTGTCTTGATTTCTGCGGCCCCTGGGCTGATGAATCTCCATACTGACATCCACCATGATGTGCCCTGCCTGCTGCTATCAACTGGTTTGGCTCAGTTTCTTGATAGGCATCTAGTCTAATGAAACTTCAAACTGACATCCACCATGTCGCACACTGCCTGCTGCTATCAACTGCTTCGGCTCAGTTTCATGATCACTGAGGCATCTTGGCTAATGGAACTTCATACTGACATCCACCATGTTGTACCCTGCCTGCTGCTAACAACTGTTTTGGCTCAGTTTCTTGATTTCTGAGGCCCCTGGGCTAATGGAACTTCATACTGACATCCACCATGTTGTACACTGCCTGCTGCTATCAACTGCTTCGGCTCAGTTTCATGATTACTGAGGCATCTAGGCTATTGAATCTTCATACTGACATCCAACATGTTGTGCCCTGCCTGCTGTTATCAACTGTTTTGGCTCAGTTTCTTGACAGGCATCTAGGCAAATGAATCTTCATACTGACATCCACCATGATGTGCCCTGCCTGCTGCTATCAATTGGGTGGGCTCAGTTCTTGATTACTGAGGCACCTAGGCAAATTGAACTTCAATCTGACATCCACCACAATGTACACTGCCTGCTGCTATCAACTGCTTCGGCTCAGTTTCATGATTACTGAGGTATCTAGGCTAATGGAACATCATACTGACATCCCCATGTTGTACCCTGCCTGCTGCTATCAACTGTTTTGGCTCCGTTTCTTAATTTCTGAGGCCCCTGGGCTAATGGAACTTCATACTGACATCCACCATGTTGTACACTGCCTGCTCATATCAACTGCTTCGGCTCAGTTTCTTGATTACTGAGGCATCTAGGCTAATGAAACTTCATACTGGCACCCGCCAAGTTGTGCCCTGCCTGCTGCTATCAATTGCGTTGGCTCAGTTTCTTGATTACTGAGGCACCTAGGCTAATAAAATTTCATACTGACATCCGTCATGTTGTACCCTGCCTGCTGTAATCAATTGCTTAGGTTCAGTTTCTTTATCACTGAGGCACCTAGGCAAATGAAACTTCAAACTGACAGCCACCATGTCGTACATGCCTGTTGCTATCAATTGCTTCGGCTTAGTTTCATGATCACTGAGGCACCTAGGCAAATGAAACTTCAAACTGACATCCACCGTGTCGTACACTGCCTGCTGCTATCAACTGCTTCGGCTCAGTTTCTTGATCACTGAGGCATCTAGGCTAATGGAACTTCATACTGACATCCACCATGTACACTGCCTGCTGCTATCAATTGCTTCGGCTCAGTTTCTTGATTACTGAGGCATCTAGGCTAATGGAACTTCATACTGACATCCACCATGTTGTACACTGCCTGCTGCTATCAATTGCTTCGGCTCAGTTTCTTGATTACTGAGGCACCTAGGCTAATTAAATTTCATACTGACATCCGCCATGTTGTACCCTGCCTGCTGTTAACAAATTGGCTCAGTTTCTTGATCACTGTAGCACCTAGGGAAATGAAACTTCAAACTGACATCCACCATGTCGTACACTGCCTGCTGCTGTCAACTGCTTCTGCTCAGTCATGATCACTGAGGCATCTAGGCTAATTGAGCTTCTTACTGACATCCCCCATGTTGTACCCTGCCAGCTGCTATCAACTGTTTATGCTCAGTTTCTTGATTTCTGAGGCTAATGGAACTTCATACCGACATCCACCATGTTGTACACTGCCTGCTGCTATCAACTGCTTCAGCTCAGTTTCTTGATTACTTAGGCATCTAGGCTAAGTAATCTTCATACTGACATCCGACACGTTGTACCCTGCCTGCTGCTATCAATTGCTTCGGCTCAGTTTCTTGATTACTGAGGCACCTAGGCAAATGGAACTTCAAACTGACATCCACCATGTCGTACAATGCCTGCTGCTATCAATTGCTTCGCCTCAGTTTCTTGATTACTGAGGCATCTAGGCTATTGAATCTTCATACTGACATCCGCCATGTTGTACACTGCCTGCTACTCTCAACTGTTTTGGTTCAGTTTCATGATTACTAAGGCATCTAGGCCAGTGAAACTTCAAACTGACTTCCACCAAGTTGTACTCTTCCGGCTGAGGCATCAAGGCTGATGGAGCTTCTTATTGACACCCCCATGTTGTACCCTGCCAGCTGCTATCAACTGTTTTGGCTTAGTTTTTGATTTCTGAGGCCCCTTGGCTAATGAAACTTCATACCGACATCCACCATGTTGTACACTGCCTGCTGCTATCAACTGCTTCAGCTCAGTTTCTTGATTACTTAGGCATCTAGGCTAATTAATCTTCATACCGACATCCGCCATGTTGTACCCTGCCTGCTGCTATCAATTGCTTCGGCTCAGTTTCTTGATTACTGAGGCACCTAGGCAAATTGAACTTCAAACTGACATCCACCATGTCGTACACTGCCTGCTACTATCAATTGCTTCGGCTCAGTTTCTTGATTACTGAGGCATCTTGGCTATTGAAACTTCATACTGACATCCGCCATGTTGTACACTGCCTGCTGCTATCAATTGCTTCGGCTCAGTTTCTTGATTACTTAGGCATCTAGGCTAATTAATCTTCATACCGACATCCGCCATGTTGTACCCTGCCTGCTGCTATCAATTGCTTCGGCTCAGTTTCTTGATTACTGAGGCATCTTGGCTATTGAAACTTCATACTGACATCCACCATGGTGTACACTGCCTGCTGCTATCAACTGCTTCAGCTCAGTTTCTTGATTACTTAGGCATCTAGGCTAATTAATCTTCATACCGACATCCGCCATGTTGTACCCTGCCTGCTGCTATCAATTGCTTCGGCTCAGTTTCTTGATTACTGAGGCACCTAGGCAAATTGAACTTCAAACTGACATCCACCATGTCGTACACTGCCTGCTACTATCAATTGCTTCGGCTCAGTTTCTTGATTACTGAGGCATCTAGGCTATTGAAACTTCATACTGACATCCGCCATGTTGTACTCTGCATGCTGCTGTCAACTGTTTTGGTTCCGTTTCATGATTACTAAGGCATCTAGGCTAATGAAACTTCAAACTGACTTCCACAAAGTTGTACCCTTCCGGCTGCTATCAACTGCTTCGCCTCAGTTTCATGATTAATGAGGCATCTAGGCTAATGCAACTTCAAACTTACTTCCACCATGTTGTACACTGCCTGTTGCTATCAACTGTTACTGCTCTTAACCTTATTTTTATACCCAACCAGACGATAGTGGTGGGATATTTTACCTTCAAGTGTCTGGAGCGCTTTGGTGCAGTGGTAAAGCATCAGATTTGAGATCTATATGTAGTCTGTTCGATCCCCGCAAGCGCCGAGTGTTTCTTCCTTGAGAAAGTGACTTTATCTTCATTGCTTAGTACTGATTCCTACCCAGGAAAAGAGGGCCACATTGAAGATTAGTACTAGTACTAAATGTGTTACCCTCACCGATTACTTCTGAACTAAGTAAACGGGACATGTTCTGGGTATATAATAAAGGAATTTTACTGTGCATCTTCCCCAAGTATCTTGATCTGAAAAGTAAAAAATCTCTGTGTAACTGAGTTTTACCTGATCACTTAACCCAAAGACAGGTTTTCTTTTAATGATAAATTTTGGTGCATACAATTAATTGCATTTTTTGGTTTATAATAGGTCACGTTCTATGGAAATTATAACGAATGGCATAATATGATGGCCAGTTATTCTGCAAGCGCCTTTATTCTTTTTTTTCAGTATGTCAAGTATTGAAGATATCCAAGATGAACTTAAGACTATACAGCGATGAGAGCCACACCTATACACTAGAGTGATAAACAGGCCATAATGCTTTTCAGCTCCATCTACATCATTGCTAGAGCTGGCTAATCGGAGCTGAAAAGATAATCGATTATCAGTCCTGTCATTGCGATCAATAATCGATTAGTAATCGCTAAGGTTTTATCATAATTTTACCTGTCTGGCTTTCTTCTGAGCATGACTCTTACCATACGTTGCACTTTACCATATGTTTATTTGAACAGACAGGCCTGAGCAAACAATGTAGACCCAGATGAGATGCCGCAGAATGCGGCGTCTCATCAGGGTCTGCACTGTTTGCCACTCATCCAGCTATATTAGGCATATCTTTGGATAGTAAATTGTACCTATCAAGTAATCGATTAAAAGCAAATCAGAAATGATAATCATTTTTGTTGAATTTATCGATCGATTAATCGATTATACGATTAATCGTGTCAGCCTTAATCATTGCTGACAGACATCATGATGGAAACTTATGCTGACAATGGGAAATTTGGGTGCAGTGCAATAGACATCAGATGGGATACACAAGTCCGTGAAACGAACATCCCTCTAAACCCCACTTTATATAGAGAAAACTGGGGTTTAAGGGTTATACATTATTGTTACTACTTTTGCTCGAAGACATAGATTGTGGGTACTTGTCAGAACCGCCTCAATGAGGCGGTTCTAACGAGCACCCACAACCTATGTTTGAGATATTTATAAGAAAAGTGTCACGAATTTTCATCAGAAAAGTAGCCATTTTGGAGATGTGAAAAAATGCAGTATTTCACACGGGTTTGTTATCGTAATGGATTGAAATACTTATGAACAGTTAAGTCCCTTTGTACACTTTTTTGTAGGAGCATTTCTATTATGTCCGATAGCTTACAGACAGACATGAATCGTTGTCCTACCTTCACATTGATCAACATTTTCAACAGGCCTCCATGGCCTAGCGGGTAAGAGCACCAACTCTTAATCCTTCTGGTCACATATGAAACGCCAAGTTCTGCAACGGAAGGTCAGGTAGTTTTTCTCCGGTTTTGCAAACATCACCTCTGATTAACCATCAGCTTGGAATAAGTGAAACTCTTGAAAGGGCTGTGAAACAACAACAACAACAACAACAGAAAAACGTATATAATTGTCATAATTATTTCTCTATAGCCCCTAGGCCAATTGTAACGATATGAGCCATCACCAGAAACTTGCCCTTATGATTTAACCAGGTGAGACACAAGTTGGTCTTGTCAGTTACATAGCCTGGGCAGTTACACAGACTATCAAAAGTCTTGAAATTTTAGATATAGAGGCTAGATATATTGTTCTATATCCAAATAGCAGATGCGGTATGGTGCTGATCAGACCACACATATGTCATTTCGAAAAACACGCCTATACAAATATATTGCCAAATTTTGGGGCAAAAAATTAGAAATTTTAAGATGAAAAATTGTGATAGTTTTCTTATTTCTGCTCAAAACATAGATTGTGGGTACTCAATAGAACCGCCCCTATCGAGTACCCACAATCTATGTTTTTGAGCAGAAATAAGAAAAATAATAACTACCCCCTTAAACCCCAGTTTTACTATATAAAAGTGGGGTATGAGGGGGTCAAAATTATATGGGCGTGTTCTAGTAATGTTCAGGCGGATCTACACCTTTGTTGTTCCCAAATGGGAAAGACATGTTTTCTCATCCTGTGGCTCATATTTCAGATAGAGCTACCAGGGGCCATATGTTCAAAACTAACGTTTTTAACATATTGTTAAAACTTTGATCATTTAACATGGCAATATATTTGCAGAAAAAAATGTGAGCAGCTTTTTCAGCAAAAATACCAAAATTTCAGACCTGTAACTTGCTAGAACAGTTAACAATATGACCACTAACGAGCTTGTTAAGCTAATAAGGTGAAAAACTGTCAAGGGAATAATAGTTGGTTCACGTGAATTCATTCCATTTACAAACATTTTAATTATGCCCATTTTTATGATATATTTTTTAAAAAAATCTCCAGATTTAAGTTGAATGAATATACCTAACTTTATTTTGACACAAAAGGAAGTTAAAAACTAGTGCCAATCACAACTGGTGTATGTCATTTTCATAGTGTTTTGTTGCATCTGTTTTTAGCATGGACAAAAAAAGATAAAGGAATATGTTTTTCTGTTTGTTTATCCATCCAAAATTAACACCAACTGCAGCAGAAACTTACAAAATAAAAAAAAAAAACAGTCAAGATTTGGCCCCCTTTGGTAATTTGGTATGACATAGCCTTTGACCAAATTGATTTGGTTTTTCCTATTTTCCAGAGAAAATACGGTTTTTCACTACACATAAATCATCTGCTGGATAGATGATTCACATGAAATGTAAGGCCTTATTTTCTCTGATGAATAAGAAAAAAATAGCTGTCTTTATCCTTTCACAACAAAGTTGTGATGGATGGGGATATAGCATTGCTGTCATGCATCCGCATGTATGTTAGTGTGCGTGTCCAGAACTTTTTGAACAGGATAGAAGGCAAAGCTATCATCATAGAAGTATCAACCTTCCACAAATGTTCCCCATGGAGAGAGGATGAACCCTACCGGTTTTCAAGGTCAAGGGTCAAAGGTACCAATGGACTTGACATTAAAAACCTTTTGAACAGGATAGAGGACAAAGCTATTATCATAGAAGCATCAAACGGTCCACAAATGTTTCCCATGGAGAGATGTTGATTTCTTTTTATTTTCAAGATCAAGTGTCAAAGGTCAAGGTCACAATGGACTTGACATTAAAAACCTTGTGAAAAAGATAGAAGATAAAGCAATCATCACAGAAGCATCAAACCTTCCACAATGTTTCCCATGGAGGATGAACCCTATTGATTTTCAAGATCAAAGGTCAAGGTCACACTGGACTTGACATTTAAAACCTTGTGAACAGGATAAATTACAAAGCAGAGCTGGAAAATTCTTCTGAATTCCGATTGTCATGCATGACTAAAGCATGTAGATTTTGTAAACTTCGAATGGACAAGACAAAATTTTACTCGTACTCCAAAATGTTTGCTTGTCATTGCGAGAGGACGATTGGAATTTTCCAGCCCTGCAAAGCAACCATCTTTGAAACATCAAACCTTTCACAAATGGAGAGAGGATGAATCCTATTGATTTTCAAGATCAAAGGTCGGGTCACGATGGACTTGACATTAAAACCTTGTGGATAGGATAGATCATAGAAGCATCAAAGGTAATCTATAATGTTTAATAGGTCTTAAGATATTCAGATTAGATTTAGATATTGATGAGTTCTTTGCCCTGTTAAGGGTTAATATTTTTAACACTCGGCTTGTTAGTAGAATTCAAATTAATGGTCTGTATACATGCTAAAATCGGCAAAGATGATATAAATCTGGGTTTTAAGTTTCTACTACTTTAAAAAGAAACCCACTTTTTGAAATTGATGCTGGAACATGAGGCACAAAAATTCTGCTTCAACTAAAGAGTCTCTCTCCATGACCAAACTTTTATAAGTTAACGCATGTAGCTTCCACTGATAGTCTGATCTTAATTTGTGAACCCGAGTGCTAACACCTAAGTGATATACAAGCTATTATGTACACTAGTAAGAAAAGGCCACTCGGGGAAAGGCCACAATCGAGTAAGTTAAGTTTTAAATCATAAATCGAGGAGTTGTGGAGGCACACAAGCAGCCAGGTGTGTACATGCTATGCATATTGGTGCCCCAGTCCATCAGGGCTTGGAGAAATAGATTGGGCTGCATGGTGCTTATGCGCAGAGCTGAAACAAGACTGAACGTGAGTACTGGTAAACGGCTTAGGTCAGGCAAAGTGATGAGAGTCAGACCTACTCTAGTTATAAACTCTAGCTGTTTCTTTGGACAAGATGGCAACAAAATTGAAAGCAACATCTCGGTTATGACCCAAATAGTGTTGACAGGGACATAAACCTCAACTAAACCTGTTCATCAGGCCTGAGAGTTTAGCTATTTCTATAGACTGTCCATAAAAATAAAGACAGTCTTTAAATTTATGGACTCACGTGTCTATAAAAAGCAATGCAAATCGTAAGAATTTTCAAAAATTAGAAAATCCCAGAACATGTATTAAATAAACTTCTTCGTTACATGATGAATTGCATACACAGAAGGATTTTTCTCGAATCTGTTGTCTAATTTTCGAGTATTCATATAAAATGGCTATGAAAGATATTCTTGTTTAGGTTTTCTCCCTTCATGTACTTTACAACAAGTGTGCCACGCATCGGGTCACAGTTTTCATTGTTTATTGTGTAAGGGAGAAAACAGGATCTACCCAGAATCAATTATTTAAGTTCTTGGATTATTAATCAACAAGACAACGGATCATACTCAGTTTTCAGCTACACACAGATTTTCATGTAATAAAGAAGGTTGCGTAACACCTGTACTGCGAATTTCGAATTTTTGAAAATTCTTATATGCATTGCTCTCCATGGACATGCGAGTCCATAAATTTAAAGATTGTCTTTATTTTTTTATGGACAGAAATAGCTAAACTCCAGACCTGTTCATACTTTCACACATATGTATGGACAAGGGTAAAACTATATACAAGTGAAATTCCTATATTAAAACCACCCTTGGAAGTGTTCAGAAGTGGTCTTTAAGACCAAAATGAACTATCCCAGTGGCGGCCTCTTACCAGAAGGCATTGGGTGTAGAAAACACAAAGAAAACCTTTAGATGACATTTTGAATGGTGTTTATGTCTTAATTTTAGCTGGTCTTAAAGTGGTTATTCACCTCTTTCTTCAATACCTTTATTTTATATATTAAATGTATAAAAAGACCATTACTGCTATAATTTTTGCAAACACAAGGTTAATTAGCCAATAATTTGATTATTTATACTTGGTGTGGGAACCGGCCATTTTATCAGTTCAGTTATCTGATAGATTGCAACTGGCAGCACTTTCTCTCTCAGTAGAACAGGTATACGTAAGTTGTGAGAATACAGACAGAAAAAAAGCCTCAGTGCAAAGCTAAATTTTGCACTGTTGAGAGGGGGCAGGGCATAAGTGCATTCGCTAGTCCCTACCCAAACAAAAATAGACCATTATGTGAAAGGTGGATTCATAATCTTGGCATAAAGAACCTACAAATACTCCAAGCATATAGATCAGATAGAATACTATGTTGGAACAAGGTTGATCTAAAGATGATTCGACAGCAAGGTGTCAAATCAACATTGATTCAATGCTGTTTCAAAGTTATGTACCAACTGAACGGTTTGATCAACTTTACAAATGCAATGACTACATTTATACCTTGAGAGACTTGTGCTCATTGACATGATTGCTGTTGTTTGGTGCTAAAAATCGCTCAGCTAACTCTCCTTCTGTATACTCAGGTTCCCAATGATATAGTTGTCATGATCATTTTCATCAAACAACATGATTAACCCATTTCATACCGGAAACCCCTAAACGGTTAATTGGCAAACAGTGCAGGCTCAGATCAGATGCCACTGATCAAGGCCCACACTGTTTGCAAAAAGTTCAGCTATTTTCCAGATAAATTTTTGGAGAAAACACAACCTGACACCCCTAAATTTTGAAATAGACTCCTACTATATATAAGGAGGAGGATTCCAATTGTTACATAAAGGGTTAAACACTGAAATAATTGTTGTAAATCTATGTGGAAGCACAGTAAAATCCTCCAAATGTGCTGCCATGACCTGTAATCTGTATCAAATAGGCGCTTGAAATCAAGGTGTTAATGCACTCCGGGGAAATTGATTGTAAACATGTCTGCTGTCAGATTCTTGAGATATGAGGAAAACACAGGGCTATAATTACCTTGTCAGATAAAGATATGACTTGTGCCAATTAAATTTATACATGTGGAGATATTTATTTTTCATATAGATAAGCAAGAAAGAGATCTGAATAATCACTTTAATACTGGAATTTCATTGTATCTGCCATCACTTAGTGGCAGGGGCATAAAATACCCCATAATTTTAAGTTAGCAAAACGAGAAGGCCGTGGCTGGTATTTAGTAATGACAACACTATATTTTGTTTACTTTAGTATTCCTTTATTTTATTAGAAAAATCATTTTAAATTTTCATGCATAATCTTTGAAATCAGAAAATAAAACAGACATGCACGTCAAAAGAAATTGAGACCCTTTCATTTAAACATTTAAAATAGAGCATACACCAGAGAAAACCCAACTATATTACATAAAGTGGGCATTTTCATGGGGTATTCTTTGTTTTATATATCCATTTTAAAACAATGATTCAGCCCCCGCCCATCATGGCTTTGAGAAATAGATTGGACAGCGTGTTTCTTCCATGCAGAGCTGAAAGCAACCACACATGAATACTGGTAAACCGCTTAGAATGTCTAGGCCTGGCCAGGCAAAGTGATGTGATTCAGACTCTCCCTGCATATGAACGTAATTGGGTTGTCAGGATCGACATGTCCGGATATTGGTAGCAATGCCCCGAAAATGACCTAAATAGTGTTGCCAGAGACATATAACCTCAATTCAAAGAAACAAATAAAACATTCATTGTTGATGTTAGGGAAAACATGAAGGAGAACAGATTATCTACACATTTCTTCTGCACAAAAAAAGAAGCCCATGGGCCACTATGCTCACCAGAGTTCATGTGGTTCATACCATACACAGGCATGATGCCCACCTTGGTCATGTCACTACAGTCCCCTAAGTTCTCATTGCCTCATCCCAGAGAGGCTCTCCATGTAATATGGTTTCAATCAGCACAGCAGTTTTAGTGGAGACGGAAGATAAAAATACTGAAACTAAGTCATACAGGACAAAGGCCATTAAATGACATTGACCTTTGGAATTGATAAACTACCATTCAGTTGACTGCAAATATAAATTGATGCCACAGACTACAATAGAATCAGAAACTAGAGCCAGTGTTTATGAAACACAATGCCCCAAACTGCTTGACCCTAACACTGCTTGACCCTAACACCTGCTTGTCCCTAACAGTAATTGAGATATCTTTTTTTATTTGGCTGCAATGCTGAAATTTTAGAAGGAACATAACACAAGAAAAACTGAAGTTAATCAGGTCATTTATTTATCACCCCATACCAGTGTTCTAAGTTACAGGACAATAGCTCATACAGTTTTAGAGATACAGTCGAACCTGTCTTAGTGTCAACCTCTATTAAGCAGCAACCTGTCTTAAGCAAGCATGCATAAAGTTCTCCAAAATGCAAATGAATTAAAATTCACCTAATCAGATCATCTACTCATCACCCGAACCAGCCTGTAAAGTTTCAGGGATAAAGCTGAAACAGTTTTTGAGATATCTTGCTTACAAGCTTAAGGCAAGCAAAATTTGAAAGGGGCATAACTAAAAAAAAAAAAAAAATGGATTTTTGTCAAAAGTTAATCAGTTCATCTTCTCATCATCCCCAACCATTCTGTTAAGTTTCAGGGCAATAGCTCAAATAGTTTTTCAGTGATCTTGCTTACAAGCTTAAAATGCAAAAAAATTCAAAGGGCCATAACTCAAGAAAAAATTCAGATTTTTTTTCAAAAGTTAATCAGTTCATCTACTCATCATCCCAAAGCAGTCAGTAAAGTTTCAGGGCAAAAGCTCAAACAGTTTTTGAGATATCTTGCCTACAAGATTTCAAAGTATTTTTTTGCAAAGGGGAATAACTCAAGAAAGGGGCATAATCCTGACGAAAAAAAAAAAAAAAAAAAAGATTTTTGACGAAAGTTAATCAGTTCATCTTCTCATCATCCCCAACCATTCTGTAAAGTTTCAGGGCAATAGCTCAAACAGTTTTTAGTTATCTTGCTTACAAGCTTAAAGGCATTTAGTCTTAGACAGCATGACACACCGTGTGTTCATAATTGTTTTATTGCCCCCTGTGATGTACTGTCTATAGCAGATCAAAGGCGGCCTTTAATATGGTGATGAGTAGCTCTTGTTAAATCCCCTTACTGAGGCACTTAAGGGGAAATCAATAAAGTACACTCCAGTTAACAGTTAGCAAACTATTGATTTTTCCCCAAGGAGTCCCCTTACCTGTTGAAGACAGAGGACTTCTCTTTAGTCAGCCATGAGGGCTACATAATATTATGTAATGAAATGACAGTCCTCAATAATCAAGAATAAATACCTTTAAAACGCAAAAAAATTCAAAGGGCCATAACTGAAGAAAAAATTTCGGATTTTTTTTTTCAAAAGTTAATCAGTTCATCTACTCATCATCCTGAACCAGCCTGTTAAGTTTCAGGGCAATATCTCAAACAGTTTTTAGCTCACCTGTCACGTAGTGACGAGGTGAGCTTTTGGGATCACTTTTTGTCCGTCGTGCGTGCGTCCGTCCGTCCGTAAACAATTTAAAATAAGAATATCTCCAATACCCCATGGCCAATCTTGATCAAATTTCATGTGAAGCATCATCAGGTAGGGGGAAAGGCTGCATAAGGTTTTTGGGCTGATCAGATTGGAATTCTGGTTGCCATGGCAACATATAGCTCCCATAGACTTATAAAGGGAAAAAATTTAAAAATCTTCTTCTCTGAAACCACAGGGCCCAGAGCTTAGATATTTAGCATGTAGCAAGGGCAAGTGGTCAACTACATAATTCCTGCCAATTATGCCCCTGGGTGCCAAATGGGCCACACCCTGGGGCCCCTTCGCTCCCATAGACTCATAATGGAAAAAAAGCTTCAAAAATCTTCTTCTCGGAAACCACAGGGCCCAGAGCTTAGATATTTAGCATGTAGCAATGGCAAGTGGTCACCTACATAATTCCTGCCAATCATGCCCCTGGGTTCGAAAAGGGCCACGCCCTGGGGCCCCTTCGCTCCCATAGACTCATAATGGAAAAAAGCTTCAAAAATCTTCTTCTCTGAAACCACAGGGCCCAGAGCTTAGATATTTAGCATGTAGCAATGGCAGGTGGTCACCTATATAATTCCTGCCAATCATGCCCCCGATTTTTAAATGGGCCACGCCCCGGGGCCCCTTCGCTCCCATAGACTCATAATGGAAAAAAAGCTTCAAAAATCTTCTTCTCTGAAACCACAGGGCCCAGAGCTTAGATATTTAGCATGTAGCATGGGCAAAGGGTCAACTTCATAATTCCTGCCAATCATGCCCCTGGGTGCCAAATGGGCCACGCCCTTGGGCCCCTTCGCTCCCATACTCATAATGGAAAAAAAAGCTTCAAAAATCTTCTTCTCTGAAACCACAGGGCCCAGAGCTTAGATATTTAGCATGTAGCAATGGCAAGTGGTCACCTACATAATTCCTGCCAATCATGCCCCTGGGTTCAAAAAGGGCCACGCCCCGGGGCCCCTTCGCTCCCATAGACTCATAATGGAAAAAAAGGTTCAAAAATCTTCTTCTCTGAAACCACAGGGCCCAGAGCTTATATATTTAGCATGTAGCAATGGCACGTGGTCATCTACATAATTCCTGCCAATCATGCCCCTGGGTTCCAAATGGGCCACGCCTCGGGGCCCCTTCGCTCCCATAGACTCATAATGGAAAAAAAGCTTCAAAAATCTTCTCTGAAACCACAGGGCCCAGAGCTTATATATTTAGCAATAGTAACGGCAAGTGGTCACCTGCATAATTCCTGCCAATCATCCCCCTGGGGTCCAAACGGACCACGCCCTGTGGCCCATTAACTCCTAACGACTCATAATGGAAAAAAGCCTCAAAAATCTTCTTCTCTGAAACCACAGGGCCCAGATCTAAGATATTTAACATGTAGGAAGGGCAAGTGGTCAACTACATTATTCCTGCCAATCATGCTCCTGGGTTCCAAATGGGCCACACCCCGGGGCCCCTTCGCTCCCATAGGCTCATAATGGAAAAAAGCTTCAAAAATCGTCTTCTCTGAAACCACAGGGCCCAGAGCTTAGATATTTCACATGTAGCAATGGCAAGTGGTCACCTACATTATTCCTGCCAATCATGCCCCTGGGTTCCAAATGGGCCACGCCCCGGGGCCCCTTAGCTCCCATAGACTCATAATGGAAAAAAAGCTTCAAAAATCTTCTTCTCTGAAACCACAGAGCCCAGAGCTTAGAAATTTTGCATGTAGCAACGGCAAGTGGTCACCTACATAATTCCTGCCAATCATGCTCCTGGGGTCCAAACAGGCCACACCCTGGGGCCCCTTAGCTCCTATAGACTCATAATGGAAAAAAGCTTAAAAAATCTTCTCTAAAACCACAGGACCCAGAGCTTAGATATTTAGTATGTAGCAACGGCAAGTGGTCACCTACATAATTCCTGCCAATCATGCCCCTGGGGTCCAAATGGGCCACGCCCCGGGGCCCCTTCGCTCCCATAGGCTCATAATGGAAAAAAGCTTCAAAAATCGTCTTCTCTGAAACCACAGGGCCCAGAGCTTAGATATTTAACATGCAGCAATGGCAAGTGGTAATCTATATATTTCCTGCCAATCATGCCCCTGGGGTCCAAATTGGCCACACCCTGGGGCCCCTCAGCTCCTATATACTCATAATGGAAAAAAAGGTTCAAAAATCTTCTTCTCTGAAACCACAGGGCCCAGAGCTTAGATATTCAGCATGTAGCAAGGGCAAGTGGTCACCTACATTATTCCTGCCAATCATGCCCCTGGGTTCCAAATGGGCCACGCCCCGGGGCCCCTTAGCTCCCATAGACTCATAATGGAAAAAAAAGCTTCAAAAATCTTCTTTGAAACCACAGAGCCCAGAGCTTAGAAATTTAGCATGTAGCAACGGCAAGTGGTCACCTACATAATTCCTGCCAATCATGCTCCTGGGGTCCAAACAGGCCACGCCCTGGGGCCCCTTAGCTCCTATAGACTCATAATGGAAAAAAGCTTAAAAAATCTTCTTCTCTAAAACCACAGGACCCAGAGCTTAGATATTTAGTATGTAGCAACGGCAAGTGGTCAACTACATAATTCCTGCCAATCATGCCCCTGGGGTCCAAATGGGCCACGCCCCGGGGCCCCTATACTCCCATAGACTCAAAATGGAAAAAAGCTTTAAAAATCTTCTCCTGAAACCGCAGGGACCAGAGCTTAGGTAATTAGCATGTAGCAAGGGCAAGTGGTCACCTACATAATTCCTGCTAATCATGCCCCTGGGGTCCAAATTGGCCACGCCCTGGGGCCCCTAAGCTCCCATTGACTCATAATAGAAAAAAGCTTCAAAAATCTTCTTCTCTGAAACCACAGGGCCCAGAGCTTAGATATTTAGCATGTAGCAACAGCAGGTGGTCACCTACATAATTCCTGCCAATCATGCCCCTGTGGTCCAAACGAGCCACGCCCCGGGACCCCTTAGCTCATTTAGACTCATAATGGAAAAAAAAGCTTCAAAAATCTTTTTCTCTGAAACCAGTGTGTGTGTGTGAATTCGGGTTTTACGTCGTTTTCAACAATTTTTCAGTCATATCACGACGGTGTCTGGTTGCGACAGGGAGCTCAATGCTCACGTTTATAGTGCTGCCTCACTGAAGTATCATGTCTCAGACACATTACATGATACCACACCCAGTCACATTATCCTGACACTGGATCGACCAGTCCTAGCTCTACCCCGTAAATCTGAGTGCCAAACGAGGAGCAGCTAGTACCATTTTAACGACTTTGGTATGTCGCGGCCCAGGATCGAACCCGAGACCTCCCGTTCCCCGGAGCGGACACTCTACCAACTGAGCTATCTGGGCCGGTTCTCTGAAACCAGAGGGCCCAGAGCTTAGATAATTAGCATGTAGCAATGGCAAGTAGTCACCTACATTAATCCTGCCAATCATGCCCCTGGGGTCCAAATGGGCCACGCCCCGGGGCCCCTTAGCTCCCCAAGACTCATAATGGTAAAAAGCTTCAAAAATCTTCTCCTCTGAAACCACAGGGCCCAGAGCTTAGATAATTAGCATGTAGCAATGGCAAGTAGTCACCTACATTAATCCTGCCAATCATGCTCTTGGGGTCCAATTGGGCCACACCCTGGGACCCCCTTAGCTCCCATAGTCTCATAATGGAGAAAAGCCTCAAAAATCTTCTTCTCTGAAACCATAGGGCCCAGAGCTTAGATATTTAGCATGTAGCAATGGCAAGTGATCACCTATATATTTCCTGCTAACATGCCCCTGGGGTCCAAATGGGCCACGCCCCGGTGCCCCTTAGCTCCCATAGACTCATAATGGAAAAAAAGCTTAGAAAATCTTCTTCTCCGAAACTCTGAAGCACAGAACTTAGATATTTAGTCCAGATTGGCCAAATCCTGTGGCCCCTTAACATCAACAAACTTATAATGGAAAAAAGCTTCAAACATCTTCATTGAAACCATGAAATACAGACCTTAGATATTTAGTATATAGCAACACAAAATGGTCGCCTACATAAATCCTGCCAACCATGCCCTTTGGGTCAAAATTGGCCAAGCCCCAGGGCTCATTAGCTTCTATAGACTTATACTGAAAAAAAAACTTAAAAAAAAAAATCTTCTTTTCAAAAACCATAAGGCACAGATTTTGTTTGATATGAGATTTTACATCCCTGTCAACACTGTATAGGTCATTTTGGAGATGTCTCTTCCAATTTTGTGGGACTTTTACCCGACATTGAGATGAAATTACATCTCAAGCCCTGTCCCCCAATGAAACCAATAGGGTTTATAAGCATTGACACCGCTTTGCCTGAGCTTAGAAATTTAGTATGTAGCAATGTCAAGTGGTCTCCTACACTAATGATTTTCTGGTACACAGGTGAGCGATATTGGGCCCTCTTGTTGAGATATCTTGCTTAAAAGCTTAAAACGCGCAAAATTTCAAAGGGGCATTACTCAAGGAAAAAAAATTGGATTTTTGTCAAAAGTTAATCAGATCATTCTCATCATCGCCAACCATTCTGTAAAGTTTCAGGGCTATAGCTCGAACAGTTTTTTTTAGTTATCTTGCTTACAAGCTTAAAACGCAAAAAAATTCAAAGGGCCATAACTCAAGAAAAAAATTTCGGATTTTTTTTCAGAAGTTAATCAGTTCATCTACTCATCATCCCAAACCAGTCTGTAAAGTTTCAGGGCAAAAGCTTAAACAGTTTTTGAGATATCTTGCTGACAAGATTTCAAAGTATTTTTTTGCAAAGGGGCATAACTCAAGAAAGGGGCATAATCCTGACGAGAAAAAAAAACACGGGTCAATTATTTCTTCATAAGGAATCCATGTATGCAATTTCAAAAACCTGGCACCCATGGTTCTTTTATTATGCTATGCAGTAAACAAGAGGGCCCTGGTTCGCTCACCTGATCCAATGTATAACAAGTGGGCCCTGGGCAGGGTCAATTTTGGCCCCAGGGCTATAATTTGAACAATCTTGGTAGAGGTCCACAAGATGAAGCTTCATATCGAATATGAAAGACCTGGGCTTTCTGGTTTCAGAGAAGATTTTAAAGGTTTACCCTGCATATAGAAGTCTATGTAAAACAAGATTTTCCCTATATAAGTCTATGTTAAACCAAAGGGCCCCGGAGCAGGGGCAATTTTGGCCCAAGGGCTATAATTTGAACAATCTTGGTAGAGGTCCACTAGTTGAAGCCTCATAACAAATATCAAAGACCTAAGCCTTGTGTTTCAGAGAAGATGATTTTTAAAGATTTTCCCTATATAAGTCTATGTAAAACCAAACAGCCCCCATGTGGGGGGCATTTTTAGCTCCAGCACTATAATTTGAACAATCTTGGTAGGGGTCCACTAGATGAAGCTTCATACCAAATATCAAAGACCTGGGCCTTGCGGTTTCAGAGAAGAAGATTTTTAAAGATTTTCCCTATATAAGCCTATGTAAAACAAAAGGGCCCTGGTGCGGAGGCATTTTTGGCCCCAGCACTATAATTTGAACAATCTTGGTAGGGGTCCACTAGATGAAGCTTCATACCAAATATCAAAGACCTGGGCATTGCGGTTTCAGAGAAGAAGATTTTTCAAGATTTTCCCTATATAAGCCCATGTAAAACCAAAGGGCCCCCGTGCGGGGGCATTTTTGGCCCCAGCACTATAATTTGAACAATCTTGGTAGGGGTCCACTAGATGAAGCTTCATACCAAATATTAAAGATCTGGGCCTTGCGGTTTCAGAGAAGAAGATTTTTCAAGATTTTCTCTATATAAGCCCATGTAAAACCAAAGGGCCCCCGTGCGGGGGCATTTTTAGCTCCAGCACTATAATTTGAACATTCTTGGTAGGGGTCCACTAGATGAAGCTTCATACCAAATATCAAAGACCTGGGCCTTGCGGTTTAAGAGAAGAAGATTTTTAAAGATTTTCCCTATATAAGCCTATGTAAAACAAAAGGGCCCTGGTGCGGAGGCATTTTTGGCCCTAGCACTATAATTTGAACAATCTTGGTAGGGGTCCACTAGATGAAGCTTCATACCAAATATCAAAGACCTGGGTCTTGCGGTTTCAGAGAAGAAGATTTTTCAAGATTTTCCCTATATAAGCCCATGTAATACCAAAGGGCCCCCGTGCTGGGGCGTTTTTAGATCCAGCACTATAATTTGAACAATCTTGGTAGGGGTCCACTAGATAAAGCTTCATACCAAATATCAAAGACCTGGGCCTTGCGGTTTCAGAGAAGAAGATTTTTCAAGATTTTCCCTATATAAGCCCATGTAAAACCAAAGGGCCCCCGTGCGGGGGCATTTTTGGCCCCAGCACTATAATTTGAACAATCTTGGTAGGGGTCCACTAGATGAAGCTTCATACCAAATATCAAAGACCTGGGCCTTGCGGTTTCAGAGAAGAAGATTTTTCAAGATTTTCCCTATATAAGCCCATGTAAAACCAAAGGGCCCCCGTGCGGGGGCATTTTTAGCTCCAGCACTATAATTTGAACAATCTTGGTAGGGGTCCACTAGATGAAGCTTCATACCAAATATCAAAGACCTGGGCCTTGCGGTTTCAGAGAAGAAGATTTTTAAAGATTTTCCCTATATAAGCCTATGTAAAACAAAAGGGCCCTGGTGCGGAGGCATTTTTGGCCCCAGCACTATAATTTGAACAATCTTGGTAGGGGTCCACTAGATGAAGCTTCATACCAAATATCAAAGACCTGGGTCTTGCGGTTTCAGAGAAGAAGATTTTTCAAGATTTTCCCTATATAAGCCCATGTAATACCAAAGGGCCCCCGTGCGGGGGCATTTTTAGATCCAGCACTATAATTTGAACAATCTTGGTAGGGGTCCACTAGATAAAGCTTCATACCAAATATCAAAGACCTGGGCCTTGCGGTTTCAGAGAAGAAGATTTTTCAAGATTTTCCCTATATAAGCCCATGTAAAACCAAAGGGCCCCCGTGCGGGGGCATTTTTGGCCCCAGCACTATAATTTGAACAATCTTGGTAGGGGTCCACTAGATGAAGCTTCATACCAAATATCAAAGACCTTGGCCTTGCGGTTTCAGAGAAGAAGATTTTTCAAGATTTTCCCTATATAAGCCCATGTAAAACCAAAGGGCCCCCGTGCGGGGGCATTTTTAGCTCCAGCACTATAATTTGAACAATCTTGGTAGGGGTCCACTAGATGAAGCTTCATACCAAATATCAAAGACCTGGGCCTTGCGGTTTCAGAGAAGAAGATTTTTAAAGATTTTCCCTATATAAGCCCATGTAAAACCAAAGTGCCCCCGGTGCGGGGGCATTTTTGGCCCCAGCACTATAATTTGAACAATCTTGGTAGGGGTCCACTAGATGAAGCTTCATACCAAATATCAAAGACCTGGGCCTTGCGGTTTCAGAGAAGAAGATTTTTTAAGTTTGCGGTGAAAAAAATCTATTTTTGGCTACTGTGACCTATATGTGCAACGGACCGAAGCCATTTGAACAACTTTGAAAGGGGACCACCTAAGGATCATTCCTGTGAAGTTTGGTCAAAATTCGATCAGTGGTTTAGGAGGAGATGTCGTTTGAAGAAAAGTTTACGGACGCACGCACGGACGCACGACGGACAAAAAGTGATCCCAAAAGCTCACCTTGTCACTACGTGACAGGTGAGCTAAAAAGTGGGATGGACGGAAAGACAGAAGGACGGACAGACGAACAGGGCAAAACCAATATGCCCCCACAACTTCTTCGAAGTTGGGGGCATAAAAATCCACTGTTTTACCGTTTTTCCATACAAATGTCTAAGTGACCAAATTTGACCTTGACGTAAAACAGATCAAGGTCAACCAAAGGTTGAGAACATTTGAATAAACTTGGTGGGACCAAATTCCCTAATGTTATATACAAAAACAGAAGGTCGTTGGGTTCCAAAGGAGAATATTTTGGCCATATTGGTCATGTGATCCTGTCCTTAAGAACAAACTTTCGTTCCCCCCTTCCAATTGAGGCTCCATAAGTATTTTTGGTTTCAATCAACCCTGGAGTTTAACTGGAGAAGATAAAAATACTAAATCTGAGCTAACCAAGACAAAGGTCAGTAATGACCTTGACATTTGGAATTGATTAACTACCATTCAGCTGACTTCAAATAATATTTCTGATGTGACAGGCTACCATGCAATCAGTAAAATCCATTGTTTTGTCTTTATCCATGAAAATGTTTAAGTAACCAAATTTGACCTTGACGAATAACAGGTCGAGGTCAACCAAAGGACATCATTTGAACAAACCCAGTAGAGCCTGAGTCCCCGAGGCTGCGTACCAAGTTTTAAGGTCATCGGCCATTCGGTTCCTGAGAAGAAGATTTGTAAAGCGTTTTACCATACACGAACAGGGCGGCTATATTGGTCATGTGTCCTAGCCCTTATGCCCTATCCTATAGAGGTTCCACATGTAATTTGGTTTCAATTGAGAGGAGATGTTGTTTGAAAATGTTGACGCAGACGACGGACCACTCACTGACTATATTAGAAGCTCCCCCGGATTATGTTGTATACTATATAGGTAGGTTATTGTAGTAGGCTTTCCATTAATGGGAGTTGTCCCTGCTAAACAGACGAGACAGTACTGTGATTGACGAACAGTTTCGTTGAACAGAAAACCAAAGTTCTCGGTCTATGCTCAGTTGTTCGTAGCATTGTAAGCTTAACAAACTTGTTAGTGGTCAAATGTTTTCTTGCAGGAAAGATATCTAATACTGTTGTGTTTTTGCTTGAGAAACGTGTGTACCTTTTGCCAATGCAAAGGCTACTCACATTTTCCAGCAAAAATATCCGTATATCTAACATATCGAGTGACAAAAGTTCTAATGATATGTTACGGTGATAGTTTTAATTAACTGATCTTTGTGGTGCGATTTTCGGTCCATTAGCTGTATGTCGGTCCATGTAAACTCAGCTCCTCTGGATAAAAAATAGCGATCAGAAAAGATGGAAAATCCCCCGACCAAAAGCCAATATGCATTCAGAAGTTTATACAAATACAGACAGTGCACACGAACAAAACACACAAGCTAATCCTCAAGTATATAGCTGCAATGTATCAGCAAGACCTGCAAGCTATTGTATTCATGAGTTATATGTTAATTGGGGTTTCAATGCCCAAATGATATTGAGGACATTATTGAGGACATTTTCTCAACATGAGATTTCTGTAAAGGGAGCTAGTATATTGAAGGCATTAAAACGTCAGAGGCTTACTCAGACAACTACTGTATTGGCCCTTCGCTACTTAAATTACCTGATTTTATATTCATGAGAACTCAGGGGAAATAACTCAAATACCATGTCACCTAGAGTAGTGGTTTTTGAGCGTGACACATCTACTCAATGTAGCGTATAATTGTTTCAAATGCCATCAATATATCCCAAAGGGTATTGGAGTTAAGGCGATCACAAGGTGATCATAAGGAAATAATATCAGGGGAGAAAATTCAAATACCATGGCACGGTTCTTATGCATAACACTCCTACTCAACCTCATGTATAAATGTACAAAGTACTATCAATATATCTCAAAGGGTATTGGAATTACTGCGATCACAAGTAAATAATGTCAGGGGAGAAAACACAAATATCATGGCACCTAGAGGCGTACTTGCACATGCCATGGCTACTCAACCTCAAGTATAATTGTACCAAGTACAATCAATATATCTCAAAGGGTATTGGAGTTACTGTGATCACAAAGAAATACTGTCAGGGGAGGTAACCTTAATACCATGGCATTTAGAGTTGTGGTTCTTGCGCATGACATGTATACTCAACCCCATGTATAATTGTACCTACTGTATAATTGTAACACGTATCATCAATATATCTCAAAGGGTATTGGAGTTAAAGCAATCACAAGGAAATACTGTCAGGACAGAGAGCTCAAATACCATGGCATCCAGAGTTGTGGCTCTTGCGCATGACACAGCTACTCAACCTCATGTATAATTGTTCCAAGTACAATCAATATATCTCAAAGGGTATTGGAGTTATAGGGATCACAAGGTTATCACAAACAAATACTGTCAGTGTAGATAACTCAAATACTATGGCACCCACAGTTGTAGTTCTTGCGCATGTCAGGCCTTCTCAACCTGATGTATAATTGTACCATGTACAAAAGGTATTGGAATTTCAGCCATGACAATGTTATTACAAGGAAATACTGTCAGGGGAGACAACTCATATCCCATGCACCCAGAGTTGTGGTTCTTGTGCATAAAATGCCTTTTTAATCTTGTGTACAATTGTGCCAAGTACCATCAATATATCTCAAAATGTATTGACGTTATGATTATCACAAGAGTTTGGCTACGTATGGATGGACAGTCGCCAGGCTGATCGCTATATCCCCGAACTTATTCGGTCGGGGGATGGGGTTGGTCAAAATAACTCAAATACTAAATGCTAAAGAAAAAATATGTCAGGGTCTGGTAATAAGGCATAATAATCTCTGGAATCTAGCTTGTTCACTTCTCCAGTAGATCATGTATAAAAATAAAAATAGATTTTATATATATTGTACATATAAAAATATTACAAGGAATGAAAATTCACACACAAACACACACATACAAAAATCTTACGTGGAGTGCAAAACCTACACAGAATAACATACACACATTGAAGAAACCATCTAATCATTATCTACACCAACATTCAGTTAAAATTTGTAGAAATGAAATACAGAAGGTAATCTGCGGGACTGAAAGTCAGAAATTGGTGTGGCTAAATTAATTTATTCAGCAGGATAGGAGTAATGAGGAATATATATAGGACATTATATTCTGTCATATTTGTTGTTTTCATTAGATTGATTCAGTTACCCCCGTCGATCAAGGCTTGGAGAAATAGCTTGGACTGCGTGGTGCTTATGCACAGAGATGAAACTGCCCATAAACTCTGCTAAGGCAAAGTGATGTTAGTCAGACCGTCCCCAGTTATAAACCCTAGAGGTTTCTTTGGGTGACAGGGCTTGCGAAGTCATTTCATCTCAATGTCGGTGTAAAAGTCCCACAAAACATGAAGCAACGTCTCTGATTAGTGTTGACATGGATGTAAAATCTCAACTCAAAGAAAAAACAATGCTGCTCATAATAAAGAATAATTTGAATGAATTCTGAAAAGATAATTTAGATATTAAGTAACCTACATGGGTTTGTGATTTCAACCATAGCGGAATAGACAAACTATCAGTGTCCAAGAGAGGCAACTATTTCAAAACTTAATGTTGGGAAAAAATCACTGATTTTAACGGGAATAGATATAGCTTCAGGGGAGCCAACGTCCATGTCAATAGGGGTCTACTCTTAGAGGAAATATTTTATCTCCCTTTTCAGAGTGTCTGCTTGTTTGTTTGTATTGAAGTTTAACGGCCCAGTCAACACTATTTTAGGTCATTTTACTTATCCACACTTTTCCTGGGCAGGCTTATACGCAAGCGGTTAGCCAGTACAGTGCGCATTCTTTTGCCAGAAACTGACAACTGCTCTTCTTGAATCAGCGGAAGGGTGAGAATAACGGTAGAAAGGATTTTATGATCAATTGCCACGAAACAATGTTGCCAAACCAGGTAGGTATCCACTTCCTCCTGATCAACAGTCAGATGCGCATCCGACTGAGCTGTATACCGAGGCAGGCTTCAGAGTGTCTAAGAACACAGGAATACAAACCCAAAGTCACAAATTTAACCCATTGTATGCCAGTGGACTCTTCCATTCCTATATGTTGTACAAATCGACGTCATATAAGGGGTATCGGGCCTATTTTCATTCTTATTCCGATTTTGACGGAAAATTTTGTTAGCAAATAGTGCAGGCTCTTATCAGATGCCGCGTTTTGCACTGTTTGCCAAGGTACCCCTTCAGGTACTGTTTGCCAAGGTACCCCGCACGCAATGGGTTTAAATTGTCTACCTCAGAAAAATGACAATAAAATGTATCCGGTCCCATTTAAGGTTCAAAAGTTTCCCAAACGTCTCCAAAAAGACCTTTACCGTGTTGACGGGGACGTTAAACCTCAAATCAAACAAACAAACAAATAAAACACAAGTTTCCCGAAAATTATTTGCTGATGTTTAATTTGTTGCATGTATATGTTCTCTGAATAGTTTGGTCAAAAGTATATTCTGATCCTTTTCTTTTGTTCTCACATTTAATTATCTGTAATGAATATCGTTGTCGTATATATCTCTTTGAATAAAGTATATTCTATTTGATAATCAAGACCATCAGCGAGAAGAAAAACTTGCTGTCCAAAATTGCAGAAGTTGATGTTAGCCAGCAGGGGTTAACAGCTTTTATTTGATTTTGTTTTGTTCATCTTATGCATGGGAGTCAGATCCCGATTTTTAAGCTGATCTGTTTACTAGCTGGAAGTGTATAAGAGTATTTTTTTCGAAACCATCACATTTACCAGTCCATTCTTTATATACACTCATAAACCCCAATTTTTTAAGCCAAAAGTGGGGTTTCCAGGGGTCAGCATTACCATAACTATTACTGCATTAGACATGGTTTGATAGTTTTCATCACAACTGCCTCACTGAGGTAGTTCTAATGAGTACCAGAATCTATATTTGGATGATCGATTAAGAAAATATTGTCAAACATACGTATTTGGACAGAAAGGCCTGGCAAAACAGTGTAGCTCCAGATGAGACGCCACAGAATGCGGCATCTCATCAAGGTCTACACTGTTTTCCACTCATCCAGCTACTTTTAGACACAACGTCTAGTAAATTGTACTTGTTCAAAATAGAAGTGGAGGCAATGATCAGGAAGCAATACAATTAACCCACAGCTCCCATCAGAGACATCAAAGGGAAAGAAGCACAAACATGGAACAACTAGACCCTAATGGAAACAGCAACAGCTGAAAGCCAAAAGGAGTCACTTTCCCACAAAATGGCCAATTGGCTATTCAAAACAAAATGATATAAGCGGTACACACACTAAAAGACAAGCAACAACATATATAAACTGCAACAGAAGAACCGCCTAGGAATGGTCAGTGAAACGAATTCCACTAGGGGTGCTTAAATCGATTTTACGTGCCCACAATCCTCGCCCTTCCGTCGCGATTTAGACAAATAATTTGTCTAGTCCACAAGAAGGCCTCCTAACTCGTCAGTGCAACATCTAAGTTTAGAACTAATTTAATAATGAGTTGAGGTGTCTCAATATTAAGGATAAACACCATAATTCAGCAATTCTTTACAGGCATGTGGACATAATTTCGATTCAGTGACATTTCTCTTAACATCTGGAAAACAGACAATGGGTCTTTTAAAGTCAGGTATGCCATATATTTGGCAGATCATAATCCCCCCATATTATTATCTGCTAACAATATAGGCAGATCATGCCATGCATTATCCAAACATTAAAAGATTAGTCATACCTTAAACAAGAGGGCCATGATGGCCCTGGATCGCTCACCTGATCCATAGTGTAACAAGTGGGCCCCAGGGAGGGCAATTATTGGCCCAAGGGCTTTAATGTGCATAATGTTGAGGGAGGTCTTAAAGGTGAAGCTTCATACCAAACAAAAACAAAGGCTATAATTTGTACAATCTTGGCAAAGGTCCACTAGATGAAGCTACACACCAAATATCGAAGACCTGGGCCTTGTGGTTTCAAAGAAGAAGATTTTTATAAAGATATTCCCTACATAAGCCTATACACCAGGGCTATATAAGTCTATGTAAAACCAAAGGGCCCCGGGGTTGGGGGCATTTGTGGCCCCAGGGCTATAATTTGAACAATCTTGGTAGAGGTCTACTAGATGAAGCTCCATACCAAATATCAAAGACCTGGGCCTTGCAGTTTCAGAGAAGAAGAATTTTAAAAGTTTCCCTTTATAAGTCTATGTAAAACCAAAGGGTCTCTGGGTGGCAACATTTTTGGCCCCAGGGCTATAATTTGAACAATCTTGGTAGAGATCCACTAGATGATGCTTCATACCAAAAATAAAAGACCTGGGCCTTCTGGTTTCAGACGAGAAGAATTTTAAAGGTTTTCCCTATATAAGTCTATATAAAACCAGTGGGCCCTGGTGCGGGGGGCATTTTTTGGCCCCAGGGCTATAATTTGAACAATCTTGGTAGCGGTCCACTTTACAAGGCTACTTACCAAATATTAAAGACATGGGCCTTATGGTTTCAGACAAGAAGATTTTTAAAGGTTTTCCCAATATAAGCCTATGTAAAACCAGTGGGCCCCGGGACGGGGCTGTTTTTGGCACAAGGGCTATAATTTGAACAATCTTGGTAGCGGTCCACTAGATGAGGCTACATACCAAATATCAAAGAGCTGGGCCTTCTGGTTTCAGACAAGAAGAATTTTAAAGGTTTTCCCTATATAAGCCTATGTAAAACCAGTGGGCCCCGGGGCGGGGCTGTTTTTGGCACAAGGGCTATAATTTGAACAATCTTGGTAGCGGTCCACTAGATGAGGCTACATACCAAATATCAAAGAGCTGGGCCTTCTGGTTTCAGACAAGAAGATTTTTAAAGGTTTTCCCTATATAAGCCTATATAAAACCAGTGGGCCCCGGGGCGGGGCCGTTTTTGGCCCCAGGGCTATTAATCCATCCACTGGTTAAGCAGGAGAAGCTCTGGTGGCCATTTTGTTCACCCAAGCGGAACATTATGAGCAATTTTGGTAGAGGGACACCAAACGAACATTCCTGTGAATTAATTTCAAAATCCATCCACTTGTTAAGGAGAAGAAATCGTTTAAAGGTTTTTCTATTTTTAGCTCTGGCGGCCATTTTGTTCATCTGAGCAGAACGGTACAAGCAATTTTGGTAGAGATTCACCAAAGGAACATTCCTGTGAAATAATTTCAAAATCCATCCACTGGTTGAAGTCGTTTAAAGGTTTTTCTATTTTTAGCTCTGGTGGCCATTTTGTTCACCCGAGCGTAACGGTTTGAGCAATTTTGATAGAGGGTCACCCAAGGAACATTCCAGTGAAATAATTTCAAAATCCATCCACTGGTTAAGGAGACGAAGTCTTTAAAAGGTTTTTCTATTTTTAGCTCTGGCAGCCATTTTGTACAACCGAGCAGAACGGTTTGAGCAATTTTGGTAGAGGGTCACCCAAGGAACATTCCAGTGAAATAAATTCAAAATCCATCCCCAGGTTAAGGAGAAAAAGTCGTTTAAAGGTTTTTCTATTTTTAGCTCCGGCGGCCATCTTGTTCACCCGAGCGGAACGGCTTGAGCAATTTTGGTAGAGGGTCACCCAAGAAACATTCCTGTGAAGTAATATCAAAATCCATCCACTAGTTAAGGAGAAGAAGTCGTTTAAAGGTTTTTCTATTTTTAGCTCAGGCGGCCATCTTGTTCACCAGAGCAGAACGTTTTGAGCAAATTTGGTAGAGGGTCACCCAAGGAACATTCCTGTGAAGTAATTTCGAAATCCATCCACTGGTTAAGGAGAATAAGTCCTTTAAAGGTTTTTCTATTTTTAGCTCTGGTGGCCATTTTGTTCACCCGAGCGGAACGGTTTGAGCAATTTCAGTAGAGGGGCACCAAAGGAATATTCCTGTAAAATAATTTCAAAATCTAGCTACTGGTTAAGGAGAAGAAGTCGTTTAAAGGTTTTTCTATTTTTAGCTTCGGCGGCCATTTTGTTCATCCGAGTGGAACGGTTTGAGCAATTTTGGTAGAAGGTCATCCAAGTAACATTCCTGTGAAATAATTTCAAAATCGATTCACTGGTTAAGCAGGAGAAATCGTTTAAAGGTTTTTCTATTTTAAGCTCTGGCGGCCATCTTGTTCACCCGAGCGGAACGGTTTGAGCAATTTTGGTAGAGGGTCACCCAAG
This sequence comes from Lucinisca nassula, assembly GCA_963580285.1. Classification (NCBI taxonomy): domain Eukaryota; kingdom Metazoa; phylum Mollusca; class Bivalvia; order Lucinida; family Lucinidae; genus Lucinisca; species Lucinisca nassula. The sequence continues at coordinate 210,655,359 of OY757010.1, forward strand.
GAACATTCCTGTGCAATAATTTCAAAATCCATCAACTGGTTAAGGAGAAGAAGTCCTTTAAAGGTTTTTCTATTTTTAGCTCTGGTGGCCATTTTGTTCACCCGAGCGGAACGGTTTGAGCAATTTTGGTAGAAGGTCATCCAAGGAACATTCCTGTGAAATAATTTCAAAATCCATCCACTGGTTAAGCAGGAGAAGTTGTTTAAAGGTTTTTCTATTTTTAGCTCTGGCGGCCATCTTGTTCACCCGAGCGGAACAGTTTGAGCAATTTTGGTAGAGGATCACCCAAGGAGCATTCCTGTGAAATAAGATCAAAATCTGTCCAGCAGTTTTGGAGAAGAAGTTGTTTAAAGCAAAAGTTGACGACGGACGCACGGACGACGGACAAAGACCGATGCCAAAAGCTCACCTTGAGCACTTCGTGCTCAGGTGAGCTAAAAAGCTATACATATAAAGATAATACAAATATTGCAAAACAAAAGCTGACAATAAGCATCAGCTTTCAAAAAAGCCAACTCATGAAAAAAGGCACAGTACTAGTGTAATTCTCAAGATGTATATACCAAACCACATCAGGGGCCAGCTGTTCAAAACTAACGAAGTCGTTAGTGAACATATCGGTAAACTTTGATCATTTAATATGGCAAATATGCTAATATTTTTCCTACCAGTATATACGTCTATGTAAAACCAAAGGGCCCTGGGGCGGGGGCATTTTTGGCCCCAGCACTATAATTTTAACAATCTTGGCAGGGGTCCACTAGATGAAGCTTCATACCAAATATCAAAGACCTGGGCCTTGCGGTTTCAGAGAAGATTTTAAAAGATTTTCCCTATAAAGCCCATATAAAACCAAAGGGCCCATGGGCGGGGGCATTTTTGGCCCCAGCACTATAATTTGAACAATCTTGGTAGGGGTCCACTAGATGAAGCTGCTTACCAAATATCAAAGACCTGGGCCTTGCGATTTCAGAGAAGAAGATTTTTAAAGAGTTTCCCTACATAAGCCCATGTAAAACCAAAGGGCCCTGGTGTGGGGGCATTTTTTGCCCCAGCACTATAATTTGAACAATCTTGGTAGGGGTCCACTAGATGAAGCTTCATACCAAATATCAAAGACCTGGGCCTTGCGGTTTCAGAGAAGAAGATTTTTAAAGTTTTCGGTGAAAAAAATCTATTTTTGGCTCCTGTGACCTATATGTGCAACGGACCGGAACCATTTGAACAACTTTGAAAGGGGTCCACCTAAGGATCATTCCTGTGAAGTTTGGTCAAAATCTGATCAGTGGTTTAGGAGAAGATGTCAATTGAAGAAATTGTTTACGCACAGATGACAGACAAAAAGTGATCCTAATATAAAACACAAGAGGGCCATGATGGCCCTGGATCGCTTACCTGACCCATATGAAAGAGTAACAAGTGGGCCTCGGGGAGGGCCATTATTGACCCCAGGGCTACAATGTGCATATTGTTGAGGGAGGTCTAAAAAGGTGAAGCTTCATAACAAATATCAACAAAGCCTATAATTTGAACAATCTTGGTAAATGTCCACTAGATGAAGCTACACACCAAATATCAAAGACCTGGGCCTTGGGGTTTCAGAGAAAATGATTTTTTAAAGATATTCCCTACATTAGCCTATGAAAAACCAAATGGCCCCGGTGCGGGGGCATTTTTGGCCTCAGGGCTATAACTTAAACAATCTTGATAGAGGTCCACTAGATGAAGCTTCACACCAAATATCAAAGACCTGGGCCTTGCTGTTTCAGAGAAGAAGATTTTCAAAGATTATCTCTATATATATAAAACTATGTAAAACCAAAGGGCCCCGGGGCAGGGGCTATAATTTGAACAATCTTGGTAGAGGTCCACTAGATGAAGTTCCACACCAAATATCAAAGACATGGGCCTTGTGGTTTCAGAGAAGAAGATTTTTAAAGATTTCCCTATATAAGTCTATGAAAAACCAAAGGTTCTCGGGGCAGGGACATTTTTGGCCCCAGGGCTATAATTTGAACAATCTTGATAGAGGTCCACTAGATGAAATTTCACACCAAATATCAAAGACCTAGGCCTTGTGGTTTCACAGAAGAAGATTTTTAAAGATTTTCCCTATATAAGTCTATGTAAAACCAAAGGGCCCCCGAGACAGGGGTGTTTTTGGTCTCAGGGCTATAATTTGAACAATCTTGGTAGAGGTCCACTAGATGGAGCTTCATACCAAATATCAAAGACATAGGTCTTCTGGTTTCAGAGAAGAAGATTTTTCAAGATTTTCCCTATATATAAGTCTATGTAATACCAAAGGACCCTAGTGGGGGCATTTTTGGCCCCAGGGCTATAATTTGAACAATCTTGGTAGGGGTCCACAAGATTAAGCTTCATACCAAATATGAAAGACCTAGGCCTTGTGGTTTCAGAGAAAAAGATTTTTCAAGATTTTCCCTAAATAAGTCTATGTAAAACCAAAGGGCCCTGGAGCGGGAGCATTTTTGGCCCCAGGGCTATAATCTGAACAATCTTAGTAGGGGTCCACTAGGTGAAGCTTCATACCAAATATCAAAGACCTGGGCCTTTAGGTTTCAGAGAAGAAGATTTTTAAAGATTTTCCCTATAGAAGCCATGTAAAACCAAAAGGCCCCAGAGCGAGGGCATTTCTGGCCCCAGCACTATAATTTGAACAATCTTGGTAGGGGTCCACTAGGTGAAGCTTCATACTAAATATCAAAGACCTGGGCCTTGCGGTTTCAGAGAAGATTTTTAAAGATTTTCCCTTTATAAGCATATGTAAAACCAAAAGGCCCGGGGGGGGGGGGGGAGAGAAAGGGGGACCTGGGCCTTGTAGGGTGAATCTTCTTACCAAATATCAAAGACATGGGCCTTACAGTTTCAGAGAAGAAATTTTTTAAATGTTTCCCCTATATAAGCCCATGTTAAACCAAAGGGCCCCGGAGCGGGGGCATATTTCACCCCAGCACTATAATTTGAACAATCTTGGTAGGGGTCCACTAGATGAAGCTTCATACCAAATATCAAAAGACCTAGGCCTTGCGGTTTCAGAGAAGAAGATTTTAAAAGATTTTCCCTATACAAGCCCATGTAAAACCAAAGGGCCCCGGGGTGGGGGCATTTTTCGCCCAAGCACTATAATTTGAACAATCTTGGTAGGGGTCTCCTAGATGTAGCTTCATACCAAATATCAAAGACCTGGGCCATACGGTTGCAGAGAAGAAGATTTTTAAAGATTTTCCCAATATAAGCCAATGTAAAACCAAAGGGTCCCGGAGCAGGGGCATTTTTGGCCCCAGCACTATAAATTGAACAATCTTGGTAGGGGTCCACTAGATGAAGCTTCATACCAAATATCAAAGACCTGGGCCTTGCGGTTTCAGAGAAGAAGATTTTTAAAGATTTTCCCTAAATAAGCCCATGTAAAACCAAAGGGCCCCAGAGCGGGGGCATATTTGACCCCAGCACTATAATTTGAACAATCTTGGTAGGGGTCCACTAGATGAAGCTTCATACCAAATATCAAAGATCTAGGCCTTGCGGTTTCAGAGAAGAAGATTTTTAAAGCTTTTCCCTATATAAGCCCATGTAAAACCAAAGGGCCCCGGGGCGGGGGCATTTTTGGCCCCAGCACTATAATTTGAACAATCTTGGTAGGGGTCCCCTAGATGAAGCTTCATACCAAAAAACAAAGACCTGGGCCTTATGGTTTCAGAGAAGAAGATTTTTAAAGCTCTTCCCTATATAAGCCCATGCAAAACCAAAGGGCCCCGGAGCGGGGGCATTTTTGGTCCCAGCACTATAATTTGAACAATCTTGGTAGGGGTCCACTAGATGAAGCTTCATACCAAATATCAAAGACCTGGGCCTTGTGGTTTCAGAGAAGAAGAGTTTTTAAGTTTTTGGTGAAAAAAATCTATTTTTGGCTTCTATGACCTAGATGTGCAACGGACCGGAACCATTTGAACAACTTTGAAAGGGGACCACCTAAGGATCATTCCTGTGAAGTTTGGTCAAAATCCGATCAGTGGTTTAGGAGGAGATGTCGTTTAAAGAAATTGTTTACGGACGGTCGCACGCACGGACGCATGCACGACGGACGACGGACGAAAAGTGATCCCAAAAGCTCACCTCGTCACTACGTGACAGTAAGCTAAAAAGTAAAGCAAACTCTTTCCTTTTTTCAGAAAATTTCCAGGCAAGCAAACAAATTTTCTCAGATGACTGTGTTTGCCACCAGGAAATTACAGATACAGAGAACTCAGTGAAACTTCCGAATGATATAGATAGATTAAGATATTGGCATGAAAATGGTGAATGAGATTTCAGCAATATTATGCAGAAAACTAGGAAGAAAACAAATAAAATCCAGGCTTCTTACATCTAAAAGGAAACGGTCCTCGAGAATGTGGATCCCATTTAATACCTTGGTATGACAATCACACACAATTTGAGATGGAATACACATATTAGCAACATGTGTGCTAAGGCAAATATAACGCTTGGTTTCCTGAGGCGGAATGTTCCCAAGGATATAAAAGAGGCAGCATATAAAGGACTTGTTCGCGCAATCTTGGTATATGGTGCCCCAGTGAAGTGGTCCTTAATGAAGAAATTGCGAAAAAAAACAAAAAAAACAATAAAGATGCTAGATTTGTAACGGGCAATTACTGCTTTGATAACGGGAGCATGGCTGGAATACTAGGAAAATTAAGTTGGGAGCCTCTCAAGAAAAGGATAAGAGACAATAGGTTCATACTTTTGCACAAAGGTCTAAAGGGTACTGCCAGCCTTCCAACAGATGACCTTGTTCCCCCAGCTAGGCACTGTAGAAATCATCATTCATTGGCATTTCAGACCCTTACTGCAAGAACTGACATTTATAAAGAACCGTTCTTCCCTCGAACCATTAGAGATTGGAATGCCCTTCCCTATTCGGTTATTTCGACAGCTGAGGGTGCTGAGGATTGTGTAGCTTAGTTCACCTCTTTGGTAAGAGTTATGGACTAACTTCCCATATCACAGGTCCTAGTGTATGAATGCCCTTTGACGTGTTACTAGTAACAATTCTGATTCTGATTCAGGAAAAAAATAAAAGAAAGCAGGGAGCGCCACAATCACAAGACGCAGCCCACTCTCGACACCAAGAGGAAGAGGAAATGCACACAAAACAAGAAAAATTATGAAATGGAACAATCAACCCTCTCTTCCCCAGTCGGGGTGATCATACCATTAGAAAACACTAAACAAGAACTCACAACAAATTCGCAGACATACAACAACAAGAGGGCCCTGGTTCGCTCACCTGATCCAATGTATAATAAGTGGGCCCTTGGCAGGGTCAATTTTGGCCCCAGGGCTATAATTTGAACAATCTTGGTAGAGGTCCACAAGCTGAAACTTCATATCGAATATGAAAGACCTGGGCTTTGTGGTTTCAGAGAAGAAGATTTTAAAGGTTTACCCTGCATAAAGAAGTCTATGTAAAACAAGATTTTCCCTGAATAAGTCTATGTAAAACCAAAGGTCCCCGGAGCGGGGACATTTTTGGCCCCAGGGCTATAATTTGAACAATCTTGGTAGAGGTCCACTAGCTGAAGCTTCATAACAAATATCTAAGACCTAAGCATTGTGGTTTCAGAGAAGAAGATTTTTAAAGATTTTCCCTATATAAGTCTATGTAAAACCAAGGGGCCACATGGGGGGGGGGGGCATTTTTGCTCTCAGGGCTATAATTTGAACAATCTTGGTAGAGGTCCACTAGCTGAAGCTTCATAACAATTATCAAAGACCTAAGTCTTGTGGTTTCAGAGAAGAAGATTTTTCAAGATTTTCCCTAAATAAGTCTATGTAAAACCAAAGGGCCCCGGAGCGGGGGCATCTTCGGCCCCAGGGCTATAATTTGAACAATCTTGGTAGAAGTCCACAAGATGAAGCTTCATATCAAATATCAAAGACCTGGGCCTAGCAGTTTCAGAAAAGAAGATTTTTAAAGATTTTACCTATATAATTAAAAATCAAAAATGGGTTCCTTTAAGAGCAATGAAAACATTCATAAGAAAAAAGATGGGTCATACTACGTAGTTTCGGCTAATAAAGCCTCATCAGTGACCCTGTAATGATCCGGCAAAGAAAGCCAGAGGAAACATACTGCAATTTTGAAAATTTCGAATAGGCAGTCGATACAAAGACTGATATAAATCAAATTGGGGTCCAAAAAATTAAAAAAAACTGTCTAGAATATGAGTCTAAAACAATAATTTATTTCTGATTTCTCAGAATATTCACGCTGATCTCAAAGGACCAAAAGTAAAATATAAACTACACTATGGTTGATGTACGGGGAGACGTTTTACGCCCGCCACACGGCACAACACCAGCTGCAGTGAAGGCAAATAAAAATCAAAAATGGGTTCCTTTAAGAGCAATGAAAACATTCATAAGAAAGAAGATGGGTCATACTACGTAGTTTCGGCTAATAATAAGCCTATGTAAAACCAAAGGGCCCTGGGGCGGGGGCATTTTTGGCCCCAGCACTATAATTTGAACAATCTTGGAAGGGGTCCACTAGATGAAGTTTCATACCAAATAGCAAAGACCTGGGCCTTGCAGTTTCAGAGAAGAAGATTTTTAAAGATTTTCTCTATATAAGCCCATGTAAAAGAAAAGGGCCCCCGGGCGGGGGCATTTTTGGCCCCAGCATTATAATTTGAACAATCTTGGTAGGGGTCCACTAGATGAAGTTTCACACCAAATATCAAAGACCTGGGCCTTGTGGTTTCAGAGAAGAAGATTTTTAAAGATTTTCCCTCTATAAGCCCATGTAAAACCAAAGGGCCCCGGTGCGGGGGCATTTTTAGCTCCAGCAATATAATTTGAAACAATCTTGGTAGGGGTCCACTAGATGAAGCTTCATACCAATTATCAAAGACCTGGGCCTTGTGGTTTCAGAGAAGATTTTTAAAGATTTTCCCTATATAAGCCTCTGTAAAACCAAAGGGCCCCGGTGCGGGGGCATTTTCGGCCCAAGCACAATTATTTTAACAATTTTTGTAGGGGTCCACTAGATGAAGCTTAATACCAAATATCAATGTCCTGGGCCTTGCGGTTTCAGAGTAGAAGATTTTTTAAGTTTTTTAAGAAAAAAAATCTATTTGTGGCTCCTGTGACCTATATGTGCAACGGACCGGAACCATTGGAACAACTTTGAAAGGGGACCACCTAAGGATCATTCCTGTGAAGTTTGGTCAAAATCTGATCAGTGGTTTCGGAGATGTCGTTTGAAGAAAAAGTTTACGGACGCACGGACGCACACACGCACGACGGATGACGGACAAAAAGTGATCCCAAAAGCTCACATTGTCACTATGTGACAGGTGAGCAAAAAATACAAGCAAAAGACCAACACCAAAACTACCGCCTTAGAACGGTCAGCAGCATATGTCACTTGGGGGCTTATAGGTCTTTCACCGGCCGTTCTCGCCCTAGGTTAGGGTGTTGTTCCCAACAATAAACATGAAGTATTCGGTTTGCATAATGATTTCCTAACTCAATCAATGCATTATCACAGAGACATAAATCAAATTCAAACACTGAGATGAAGCAAAGATGAGGGCTGCCAGCCGATCCCTCTTACACTGTTGGACTTTTGAAGTCTCAAAAGTCATTTCCCTTATCAAAATGGCAGAAAATGTGTCATGTTATAATTGCCCTAAAATTTTATACCACTGGTCATTATATCAAGATTTTTAATATAACACAGACTAAAGGTGGATCAAAACAATGTAGAGATCATATAGAAAAAAAATCAATTTGGTAATTTTCTATATAGCCTATACATTTTTGGGATTTACGATCAATTTTTCCTGTATTTCTGTTTGGATATCATACTTTTGTGGTCAACTCTTAGAAAGCACACTAAGCTTTTCAATATTGAAGTTCACGTGACTATCATTGACTTGTCGGAAAACCAGGTAAGGGATATAGCGTTTAGTAAAAGCTCGGACCCATCAATACTGATGGGTCCGAGGTTAAAGGCGTTTCAATATTTGTTTTATAAGGCGCTTCTAATGAGTGTCCACATCATGTAAACAAGTCCGGATTGTGTCCACGTAAGAAAGCACACTTAGCTTTTCAATATTGAATTTCACATGACTAGCATTGACTTGTCGGAAATCCAGGTAATCAATCTTTTAACCTTGTTATATCCAAAATCTTGTTATAATCAACAGTGTTATTAAGAGGTTATTGGGTATTAGGGCTGGCTAATCAGAGCTGAATAGATAATCGATTATCATTCCTGTCATTGCGATCGATAATCAATTAGTAATCACTGAGGATTTGCTCATAATTTTACCTGTCTGGCTTTCTGTCTGAGCATGACTCCTACCATATGCTGTACTTTGCCATATGTATTTGAACAGACAAGCCTGAGCAAACAGAGTAGACCCAGATGAGACACCTCAGAAGGCGGCGTCTCATCTGGGTCTGCACTGTTTGCCACCCATAGAACTATTTGAGGTACAACTTTGGGTAATAAATTGTACTTATCAAATAATCGATTGCAATAATCGATTGCAAGCAAATCAGTAATGATAATAATTTTTGTGGAATTTATCATTTAAATAATCGATTATCTGATTAGTCTTATTGGGCATATATTTTCATTTCTACCTTTTGTTAACATCCGAGTATTACTAACACAATATAAAAACATATTTTAACTGATGGAGCTACTTGCAGCTTTCTTCATTCTTACAGAACTAACCCTATCACCTCTAAAGGGGACACTGGCAAACAGTGTAGAGCCAAATCAACTGCTGCAGACTGATCGGCGTCTACCAAAGATTTTAGTAGAGCTTAAAATAAATGAAATTAACTTGACATCTCTTATATATGTAATGGATTCTGTACTGGCTGGAGATATTTGGGACAATCATTGAAAACTGCTAGACTATAGAATAAATGCAATGATACCAAGACTACTGAATTTGTTATGGACACTGGCATGCCATTAAACTAAACAAGAGGGCCCACAGGGCCCTGGTTCGCTCACCTGTTTGTCACTGTCTTGAGTACTTTCTATTTTTAGCTCTGGCGGCCATCTTGTTCATCAGAAGAATGATTTTAGCTTATTTGGTAGGGAGTACCCTTGGCAACATTCCTGTGAAGTTTGAATCAAATTGGCCTTAGCGTTTAGGAGGAGTTTACGTTTGAATCAAATTTACTATATTTTTCTATTTTCAGCTCCGGTGGCCATTTTGTTCATCGGAGCGGGATCGTTATAGCCTTTTTGGTAGAGGGTCATCTAAGCAACATTACTTCGAAGTTTGAATGAAATTGGCCCAAGGGTACAGAAGGAATTGTCGTTTGAATTTTTTTTTTATTTTTAGCTCTGGCAGCCATCTTGTTCATTTGAGTGGAATGAGTTTTAACTATTTTGGTAGGGAGTCACCGAGGCAACATTCCAGTGAAGTTTTAAATCCAATTGGCCCAAGGGTTTAGAAGGAGTTTGCATTTGAAGCAAATTTACAATGTTTTTCTATTTTTAGCTCTTGTGACCATTTGTTAATCGTTTATGCTATTTTCCTAGAGGGTCATCTACACAACTTGGTTCAAAAGTTAAAATAAAATAGGTCAAATGTCAAGGAAAAAGGTCAAAGATCATTTTATGTATGAATAGAAAGCCCTTGTCGCAAGGAACCTACATGCCAAATATGAAGGCTGTATCTCAAATGCTTCAAAAGTTATGACAAAGAAGGTCAAAGGTCAAGGGTCAAAAGTTTTGAATGGTTGAGAAAACCTTGTCACAAGGAACATGCATGCCAAATATGAAGGCTCTATCTCATATGGTTCAAAAGGTATGATAAAGTAGGCCACAGGTCAAGGTCACAGGTCAAATCTTTATATGTCACAAGGAACCTATATACCAAATATGAAGGCTCTATCTCAAACGGTTCAAAAGTTTTGACAAATTAACCTACCGATCTATTTTTTGATTTGACATGACCCATATTCGATCTTAACTGAGAAATTGTCCAGATGATCATTCTGAGCAAGTTTAATGGTGATTTGACTAAAACTGTGGCCTCTTAGAGTGTTCAAAACGTTTTTCTATGATTTGACCTGCCGGCCTACTTTTTGACCCGACATGACCCATATTCAACCTTGACCCAGATATTGCCAAGATGATAATTCTGAGCAAGTTTGATGATGATCGGACCAAAACTGGGACCCCTAGTGGGTTCACAAGGTTTTTCAGAAGGTTGATCATTTTGAGCAAGTTTGATGATGATCGGACAATAACTGTGGCCTCAAGTGTGTTCAGAGGGTTTTTCTATGATTTGACCTCCTGACCTACTTTTTGACCAGACAAGACCAATATTCGAACTTGACTGAGATATTGACAAGATGATCATTCTTGGCAAGTTCGAGGATGATCGGACCAAAACTGTGGCCGCTAGTGTGTTCACAAGGTTTTTCTATGATTTGACCTGCTGGCCTACTTTTTGACCCGATATAACCCATATTCAAACTTGACCCAGATATTGTCAAGATGATAATTCTGAGCAAGTTTGATGATGATCGGACCAAAACTGGGACCTCTAGTGTGTTCACAAGGTTTCTCAACAATCTGACCTACTGACCTTCTTATTGACCAGACATGACCCATATTCGAAATTAACCGAGACATGGTCAAATGATCATTTTGATTAAGTTTGATGATGATCGGACCAGAACTGTGGCCTCAAGTGTGTTCAGAGAGTTTTTCTATGATTTGACCTACTTTTTGACCAGACATGACCCATATTCGAACTTGACTGAGATATTGCCAAGATGATCATTCTGGGAAAGTTCGATGATGATCGGACCAAAACTGTGGCCTCTAGTGTGTTCACAAGGTTTTTCTATGATTTGACCTGCAGGCCTACTTTTTGACCCGACATGACCCATATTCAAACCTGACCCAGATATTGTCAAGATGATAATTCTGAGCAAGTTTGATGATGATCGGACCAAAACTGGGACCTCTAGTGTGTTCAAAAGGTTTTTTTAACAATCTGACCTACTGACCTTCTTATTGACCCGACATGACCCATATTCGAAATTAACCGAGACATGGTCAAATGATCATTTTGAGCAAGTTTGATGATGATCGAACCAAAACTGTGGCCTCAAGTGTGTTCAGAGGGTTTTTGCTATGATTTGACCTACTGACCTACTTTTTGATCAGACATGACCCATATTCGAACTTAACTGAGATATTGTCAAGATGATCATTCTCGGCAAGTTCGATGATGATCGGACCAAAACTGTGGCCTCTAGTGTGTTCACAAGGTTTTTCTATGATTTGACCTACTGACCTACTTTATGACCCGACATGATCCGTATTCGAACTTGACCGAGATATTGTCAAGATGATCATTCTGGGCAATTTTATGATGATCGAACCTAAACTGTGGCCACTAGTGTGTTCAGAAGGTTTTTCTTTGATTTGACCTACTGACCTACTTTTTGACCGACATGACCCATATTCGAACTTGACCAAGATATTGTCAAGGCTATCATTCTGAGCAAGTTTGATGATGATCGGACCAAAACTGTGGCCTCTAATGTGTTCACAAGGTTTTTCTATGATTTGGCCTACCAACCTACATTGTTACCCGACATGACCCATATTCGAACGTGACCAAGATATTTTCAACATGCTCATTCTGTGCAAGTTTGATGATGATTGGACCAAACCTGTGGCTTCTAGTGTGTTCAGAAGGTTTTTCTATGATTTGACCTACTGACCTACTTTTTGACCCGACAACACCCATATTCGAAGTTGACTGAGATATTGACAAGATGATCATTCTTGGCAAGTCTGATGATGATCGGACCAAAACTGTGGCCTCTAGTGTGTTCACAAGGTTTTTCTATGATTTGACCTACTGAACTACTTTATGACCCGACATGACCCGTATTCGTACTTGACCGAGATATTGTCAATATGATCATTCTGGGCAAGTTTTATGATGATCGAACCTAAACTGTGGCCTCTGGTGTGTTCAGAAGGTTTTTCTCTGATTTGACCTACTGACCTACTTTTTGACCCAACATGACCCATATTCGAACTTGACTGAGACATTGTCAAGATGATCATTCTGGGCAAGCTTGATGATGATTGGACCAAAACTGTGGCCTCTAGTGTATTCACAAGGTTTTTCTGTGATTTGACCTACCAACCTACATTGTGACCCGACATGACCCATATTCGAACGTGACCAAGATATTATCAAGATGCTCATTCTGAGCAAGTTTGATGATGATTGGACCAAACCTGTGGCCTCTAGTGTGTTCAGAAGGGTTTTCTATGATTTGACCTACTGACCTACTTTTCGACCCGACAACACCCATATTCGAAGTTGACTGAGATATTGTCAAGATGATCATTCTGGGCAAGTTTGATGATGATCGGACCAAAACCGTGGCCTCTAGTGTGTTCACAAGGTTTTTCTCTGATTTGACATACTGACCTACTTTTTGACCCGACATGACTCATATTCGAACTTGACCGAGACATTGTCAAGATAATCATTCTGAGCAAGTTTGTTGATTATCGGACCAAAACTGTGGCCTCTAGTGTACTCCCAAGGTTTTTCTATGATTTGACCTACTGACCTACTTTGTGGCCCGACATGTCCCATATTCGAACTTGCCCTAGATATTGTCAATACGATCATTCTGAGCAAGATTGATGATGATCGGACCAAAACTGTGGCCCCTAGAGTGTTCACAAGGTTTTTCTATGATTTGACCTACTGACCTACTTTTTGACCCGGCATAACCCATATTCGAAATTGACCGAGTTATTGTCAAGATTATCATTCTGAGCAAGTTTGATGGCAATCGGCCCAAAACTTTGGCCTCTAGAGTATTCACAAGGTTTTTCTTTGATTTGACCTACTTTTTGACCTGCCATTATCCATATTCGAACTTGACCGAGATATTTCCATGATTATCATTCTGACCAAGTTTGATGATGATTGGCCCAAAACTGTGACCTCTAGTGTGTTCACAAGAAAAGTTTACGGACGCACGCACGCACGCACGACGGACAAAAAGTGATCCCAAAAGCTCACCTTGTCACTAAGTGACAGGTGAGCTAAAAAGGTACTTATTATAGGAAAATACTGTTGTGACTGAGCCTTCAAATTTTTGCAAGATACAGTTTCATTGCTAAAGATATGCCTTACTTCAGCAAAACTCAATTATTTTACTTAATTAAGCAATACTTGGGCATATTGCTTGTAGAACTGTTGTTTAATGAAAAGACACACATATTTTGTAAATGTCAGTGAGAAACCTAGGTCCGATTATTAACATCTTCTGCACGTTTGTCATAAATATGTCAAAAATAGCGGCAATAAGCTGCTTTTGGTTAAATTTTTATCATTACCAAAATCAAAATATTTCAAACACACTGTGTTGAAATTGACAAGTAACATTTAATTGCAAGTTTTCTGGGCAGCAACAGTATCTTTTGTAATGGCTGCAAGTTCTAGGTGCACAAGAAATGCAGTGGGCTCAAATGCCTGACAGAGGACCCTGATTACATGTGTACACGGTGCCAAGGAACTGCACGCCCCTTAGATGGCAGACCACAGAGGGAAGTTCAATTCTGATCCGACAAGCTGGAAGTTGTAGCTTCGTTTTGCTACCTAGGTGATATGCTCTCTGCAGCAGGTGGTTGCGACCTTTCAACTACATCACGTGTGAAAAAAGCCTGGAAGAAATTCAAGGACTTGCTACCAGTTCTCTCTTCCCGCCACCTCTCGTTCAAAACACGTGGTCGTGTGCATAGCTCTTGTGTGCAGAGCGCAATGCTCCATGCTTGTGAGACATGGCCATTGACAAAGCCAAACCTCCAACGTCTACCGTGGAATGACAGGGCAAAGATCCAACAGATCTGCAATGTCAAGCCACAGGACACTGCCACCATCAGGTCCAGAAAGAGATTGTAGAGAATGTAAGCTCTCTGCTATTGATCCTCATGATAGACAAACCTGGAGATCTGGTGTAAGATCTGCCATGCGTGCAGCAAGCCAGCTACCTGGAAAGGGGCCCACTTATGTGGACGTTGCCCCTGTACCTGCAAGTTAATCAAAAATCCGTTGATGATGATGATAGTGATCAAATTCATTTTCAACTGACAATAATGCTGTAAGATCAAGACACGACAACATCTCTTGGCAATTCAATCATGTTCGTGTATACTGGTCCAAGGGTTTTAGCTCACCAGAGCCGAAGGCTCCAAGTGAGCTTATAGGATAGACAGTTGTCATGACAGAAGTGTGTGGAATTTTCGTAAATTTCAGAACGGAACTAAAATGAAGAAATGTTGAAGTTTATGCTATAATATTTCAAATTCTCTAGGTAATAAACACATTGCAAAGTTTCAGAATCGTTATTACATTGTCCTTGTCAAATCCTTGATGGGAGTATAATAGCTAAATATCCTTGCAAGTCTTCTATAGCAGATCTGTCCATTAGGTTATATTTCATTGTGCTTGTTTTAGTCTTTTCATTTTACATAAAAATATGCCAGCAAGCACGACCTGAAACTTTACCCCACAACAGTATTGTAGAAAGAGCTTGTGACTCAACAGCCAGCTAGACCTTGTCCATAGCAAATAAACCCATTTCAGACTGGAAACCCCTAGATGGGTACCGTGATAAACAGTGCAGGCCCAAATCAGACGCCCAAGAACGCAGCGTCTGATGAGGCCCTACATTGTTTGCAAAAATTTCAGCCATTTTCCTACTAAATTTTGAAGAAACACAACCTGACACCCCTAAATTTTGAAATGGACTCATGCTATATATAAGAAGAAAGGTTCCATTTCGTACAAATAGAGTTAAGGGGAATGGATATACCTGGTACCTGGCATACTTGTGACCAGTTTTACAAAGGAGGCAACCTTAATGTTCTGCATGCTGGGATATTTTGTTACATCAGAGGACATTTTGAAAACTTTTTCTAATTTTCCCAGAAAAATGTTGTCCTGTAAAAACTGTGTCCAATTGCTAAAACGGGGTCTATCTTTAAAGCAAATAATTTTCTCCCCAGGAGCAACTTCTCTGCTTTTAAAGTAGACCGCTACTGGTAAGACAGGCACCAACTATTTTTGGAAGAGTTGCCTCCCTTTCAGTTGTAACCATTTCCCTTAAGAAAATATATAGTGCTGGAATAAATTCTGTTGAAAGCTTGACATTGTAATTCTTGGAAAATGAATTTTAACCCTTATGGAAGAATTTGTGTTTCCTCCAAACAAGCGTCATAACTTTTTGTAAATAGATTCACAATGTCATGTAATAATCCTTAGCAGGACTTTGCTAATATCAATTAATATGCCAATTTGATTACAATCCATCATAATTATGTTTCTTAATGTGAACAGATACAAGTTTTCTTATGCAAACGCAAAATGCAATCATATCCATAAAGTCTTTCTCGGTGTAGATCCAGATCAGATGAAGCCATCTGATCAGGATCTATACTGTTTGTCATTCAGTTTGTCAATTTGAATAAATGCATTATATCAAGTAATCTAATTGGCTGTAGATCAGAAATTGGTGAGATGAATTAATTTATTTAGCGAAACAAGGCTAGAATAGAATTTATATGCCAAATACCTTGATCTGAGTTGAAATTATATGAGCCCTGCCAAGCGAATTTGGGTCTTCGAGCATTCCGTCATGACAAATTTTAACTGCGCATGCCCAGCCATTCAGAGGGGCCAGGGATATGGCTTTCTGTCAGAAGGTTCCTCTTGATTCACTGCTTGTATGAGCGAGCAGCGAAGGTTCTGGCAAGACTGCGCGGATGTGCAGGCTCGCCTGAACCTTCGCTGCTCGCAGAGGCGATAAGTACCAAAATCGCTTGGCGGGGCCCATATTTAAGTGTGAAGCAAAAGGGCAGAATTTCTGTTGAAAACTGACTCGCCATGTTGGATAACTATCCAAAGTGTGTTCTCAGTCCATCAGTTGTGTTAAAAATATTGAGTGGAATCATTAATGATATCAGCAAAGACCATAACTCAGTTGATAATTGGAACAAGATGTTATGTTCCAAGCAAAATCAGACAAATTCATTATTTCTTAAACCCTTAATATACAGTCAAACTTCGATGGCTCGAACAGTAATGGCATGTTTGCCATGGCTGAGTCGAACCCGTTCTTGAGCTCCAAGAAAAATCCTCTTCATAAGAAATAGTGGGGGATAATTAAAGAGATTTTAGGCTTTTATCTTGCAAATGTATGCTGTGTATACTCATTAAAATCGCCTCGATGAGGCGATTCTAATGAGTACACACAACAGACATTTTCATGAAAGAACACCGAAAAGATGTACATAAGTATCTCGTTATGGCTCCTTTCAGTAACCTCAGTGGCTCAGTTACCCCTGTCTCGAACAGTTTTCGAGGTCCTAAAGGAGTTCGAGCCACTGATTTTGCATGATTTGAGGTTTAACGTCCCCGTCAACACTGTAAAGGTCATTTTGGAGACGTTGCTTCCAATTTTGTTGGACTTAACCCGACATGGAGATGAAATGACATCTCAAGCCCTGTCGCCCAATGAAACCAATAGGGTTCATTAGCATGGACGGTCTGCCTCGAACCGCGGTTCCTGGACAGGCTTATATCCTCTGAGCGGTTTACCAGTACTAGTGTGCGGGCCGGATTCAGCTCTAGGTGGAAGCATCATGCAGCCCATATATTTCTTAAAGTCCCTATGGGCGGGGGCGGTTCGAGCCACTGAAGTTCGACTGTACTATGAAAAACTGCATCTGAAAATTTTGTCTGTTTACTTCATCTTCTTGTAAACTTTTCAAACATATTTTTGCATACAGGCGAAAAAAGCGAACCCTGGTCAGACTTGGTCTACACTGTTTGCAAAAACAAAATGATTATAAAGCTACCAGCAGACGACAACTGTTGTGACGTGCATGTTATGGGTTAAGGCATTTAATTCACTAGAAAACATTTTAACATCAAACAAGTTCAATATATGAGCAGCACAAACAAGGTGGACCTTATCATTATTTACTCTCATGCCAAACTGATTTAATAGTTGTTTTTTTTACTTCTCAAGATATTCAGCAGAACACCATTTCTGCATTACTGGTAACTGCTGAAGACTGATGAAAAATGATGCCCAACAATCCGAAGCTAGACTTGAAAATCCCAATCCACTTGCCAAATGTCATCAAAATCCACGCTACTGAGTAAAATTTAAGCAAATTCAACTAAAGATACTGAAATGAGCAAAAGTAAGCAGCTGGTTTGTCAGAAAATGAACTAGATTCCGGAATTTAAAATCACTGATTACAGACTTCCCCCAAAACATATTATGATAACTAAGTCACTCAAGTTATACTATGTTTCTGAGGGGAAAAAGAGAAAACAATATATACACAAATCAATCTCGCAGAGATTAGGTGTAAATTACATAGATTTATTTACCAGTTGACTGCTCTCCATGACTGGCAGACAGCAATTTCGAAGGGATTTTTTTTCAGTGAAAACAAGGCTAAACAATACACGTGAATCTTCTGCCAAGCTGACGATTCACATGTTATTCCATGCCTACTTTACTATGAAACTATTTTAAGAAATCAAATTGTCATATGCTCCAGGAATTCATTTAGCAGTTAAAGGGTTACCAATGTTAGAATTTGCTAAGGTTTGAAAGTGACCAGGTAATCAGGATAGGCCTGCGTGTCATTAAAGATAATAAACATGGATGGATTTTGAATGCTGTTTACAACAGAATCGTATAGAGCATGCGAAGCCGCTCCAGAGGGTTTCTGTGGAGGTACTCTCATTCCCTGTTTTCCTATCACAAATTCACCAGTTAGAACCCGGCATAAATACATTCTCTTGACACCATTAACATCTGGTCTGGAGTAGGTATTACTACAGGAGTAGCCGGCCTGAACTGCAAAGTAGACTCCATCACCAAAAGCAGTGGCTGAAATACAAAACACTGCAATGAATACAAAACACTACAATGATTAACCTTTAGCCTGCTGTTGGCGAAAACCCCTATTTTTGCAAACAGTGTAGATCCAGATCAGATGGCTTCTGAAGAAGCCATCTGATCAGGATCTACACTATTTGACATTCAGTTTATGGATATAGAGAAATGAATAACATCAAGAATTCTGATTGGTTAAAAATCAGAAATGGGTGTGGCTAAATTAAATATTCAGCAGGTTAAAGGTTAAAATAGCACAGCCAAATCATACTGGTTCAGAGGATCCCCTTACAAAGGCGGAATTTGTTTCCTAAACATTGGCTGATATAAGGAATTTGCTGTGTGTAGACAAACAACAACAACAACAACACAAAATTGGTACTACTTTTCCCTATATAGTCAAAACTCCAATGGTTCAAGCAAAATAAGAATGTGCTCTAACAAAACGAGGGCCATGATGTCCCTATATCACGTAGCTGAACGTTTGTGCAGTTGCTTGTATTTACCGAGATTAAATGCCCTTTACAACAGTAACATCTGCCACGTCACTGGCAGTTTAACTTATGCATGATTCAAGTCTCTGCCATGGAAGTATTCATTTGTATAAGCAATGATCTTTTTCCTTGCTCACTATTAGTATATTAAGAGCTATTGTTTTCGACGGCATCTGTGTTGGTAACACAATCACATATACGTATAAGTTTTACAAAATATTTTTTTTAAAAGTTAGTATCAAAATGTTTTTTTTTTAAAAGTTAATATCTCAGCAAACTCTAGCCAATGGAATATGATCTAACACTACAGAAAACATTAATTGCACAACACAAACCCCTAAGGTTAGTCTATAAGTGGTGCTAAAGGGTCCACGAGTTTGGTAATGCTCACTTTTAAATTTTACAGCAACAATTTTAAAGTGAATGTTTTGAGGGTCCCAGTCCATACAATTTAAGTCATTTTGGAGATGATGCGTCCGATTTTGCGGGACTTTTTCCCCGACAATGAGAGGAAATGATATCTCAAGCCATACCACCAAAATAAACAGCTTTAAGTTCCCAGTTAAGAATAAAATCAATAGGGTTAACTTCTATTCCATAACACCACACATTTCTTAAGTCTGACCCTGAAGCGAGGCATTGTATGTTTGATTTGAAGTTTAACGTCCCCGTCAACACTGTAAAGGTCATTTTGGAGACTTTGCTTCCAATTTTGTGGGACTTTTACCCGACATTGGATGAAATGACTTCTCAAGTCCTGCCACCCAATGAAACCAATAGGGTTTATAAGCATGGACGGGCCGACTCGCACTGCATTGCCTGGGGAAGCGAGGCATAGAGATGAAGAATTGTGTCACATTTATTTTACAAATCTACAACAAAGGTTTTAGCTCACCAAAGCCGATGGCTCAGGGGGGGGGGGGCTTTTAGGATAGGCAGTTGTCCGTCGTTGGCTGTATCGTCTGCGTCATCTGTCAACACTTTCAAACGATATCTCCTCTGAAGATACTGGGCTGATTGGGCCCAAATTTCATCTGTAGCACTCTTGGGCTGGGGGACTGGAAGTTTCTGTTCTTTTTATGAAATTCGGCTCATTAGTTTGGTTGATATGGTAACTTAGAGTTTCAAGAGACTTATAATAGGCAAAACTGAAACATGACAATAACTGTCAAGCCTTTGCAAATATCATGACAAAATTTTCATTGAAGTGTTTCTTAAACAATCTTCTATCTGTCATATGGTTTAAGGTCTACTGCTCATTTTTATTGGTTGCCATGGAAACCCCCAAAAATTAAATAAAAACAAAAATATTAGAAAATCATCTCCTCAGAAATCATATGCTCTAGGAGGCTGAAATTTTATGGAAATATGCACCATATAGCAAGTTTCCATAGACTTATAATAGGGAAAATTGAAAAATGCCATTTAATGCCAAGCTTCTGCAGATATTTTGATCAAACTTTCATAGAAATGTTCCATAAGCAATTTTCTATCTGCCATATGATTTTAGGCTGCTCCTCATTTTTATTGGCAAATGCAGAAAAAAGTAATTGTTTTTATTAAAAACTAGAGCTGTCAGTGAAACTGACTAGGGCCCCGGCAGCGCTATCAGAAATTTGTGGACGGACAGACGGACGGACAGACAGACAGACGGACGGACAGAGTGATTACTATAGGGCACCCACACTTTCAGTGCGGGGCCCTAAAAAAACAAAAAAAAAACATCTCAGAAACCATATGCTCTATGAAGCTGAAACTTTATGGCAATATTCACCATATATTACTTTTATTTTTTGTGTCTTTTATAAAATTTGGCTTTTTACTTTAGTTGCTATGGCAACTTAGTTTCCATAGACTTGTTTTGTTTGATTTGAGGTTTAACGTCCCCGTCAACACTAAAGGTCATTTTGGAGATGTTGCTTCCAATTTTATGGGACTTTTACCCAACATTGAGATGAAATGACCTCTCAAGCCCTGCCGCCCAATGAAACCAATTCCATAGACTTATAATGGGAAGAACTGAAAAATGAAAAATTGAGAAATGTTCATAAAGCAATAACATTCTGCCATATAATTTTAGGCTGTCAGCTGATTTCTATTGGTTACAACAGAAACGAGAAGTCAAAATGAAAACAGTAAAAAATTAATCTCCTCAGAAACCATATGCTGCACGACATTATATAGGGAGAACTTATAGGATGGGCAGGTGTCTATTGTTGTTTGTTATCTGGTATCAGCATCAAATGACATCTCCTCTGAAGTCATTAGGCCGACTGGGTTCAAATTTCATTTAAAGCGTCCTTGGGCTGGGGGCTGCCTTGATATAATAAAATCTTTCAATTTGACTGTGACCTTTATATTGATCTAAGCTCTTCAACAGGACTTGACCAAAGGGATTGGTGTTAATGAATCCAAGTTTACTGACCAAGGTGACTGGTGTTATGGAATAAAACTTAGCTTGATTATACTGCAAACGAGTAAAGTTGACTTAATTCTTGGGTTGTTATATGTTTGTGTTGAGGTTTTACATTCCGTCAACACTATTTAGTCACTAAGGAGTTGTTGCTTCCGATTTTGTGGCAATTTTACCCGACACTGAGGTGAAATGACATCTTAAGCCCTACCGCCAAAAAGGAACTGGGTTTAAGTGACAGTCCGACTACCACTACTTTGCCTCGGCAAGCTTTGACCTTCTGTACTCAAATGTTCGGTCGGCTTATGCTCGATGTGGAAGCACCATGCAGCCTTGAATCAATCTATTTCTCATTTTGCCAGTGAGGACTATGTTATTAAATAAAAGGTTACCCTAATTATGGTCATATTCTAAACAACCAAACATGACAGGGTTCTGGTCAGTGATTGCTGCGATATGAAGTTTTTAAAAAGCTTAATTTACATTCCCTGGTCCTGGCCCCGGGAATTCAATTTTATCCTTTTACAAGGTCGATTTCCAAATATGACAGAATACTAGCCAGTTGTTGCTGACTGGTGGATTCATTTTTTGATTGACTGTGTTGGTTGAAATGACACGTCAACCATTGTGGATCATATCGTGTCTTCTTCATGAGAATGGGAGAACCAGAATTGTGGTTCTTAGGCATGAAGCGCCGTCTCAACCTTGTATACAATTGTGCCAAGTACCATCAATATACCTCAAAGGGTATTGGAATCATGGCCATCAAAAGGTTATATTGTCAGGGGAGATAATTAAACAAGAGGGCCCAGAGGGCCCTGGTTCGCTCACCTGATCCAAAGCATAACAAGTGGGCCCCAAGCAGGGTCAATTTTGGCCCCAGGGCTAAAATTTGAACAATCTTGGTAGAGGTCCACAAGATGAAGCTTCATATCGAATATGAATGACCTGGGCTTTCTGGTTTCAGAGAAGAAGATTTTAAAGGTTTTCCCTGCATATAGAAGTCTATGTAAAACAAGATTTTCCCTATATAAGTCTATGTTAAACCAAAGGGCCCCGGAGCGGGGGCATTTTTGGCCCCAGGGCTATAATTTGAACAATCTTGGTAGAGGTCCACTAGCTGAAGCTTCATAACAAATATCAAAGACCTAAGCCTTGTGTTTCAGAGAAGATGATTTTTAAAGATTTTCCCTATATAAGTCTATGTAAAACCAAAGGGCCACATGGCGGGGGCATTTTTGGTCTCAGGGCTATAATTTGAACAATCTTTATAGAGGTCCACTAGCTGAAGCGTCAGAACAAATATCTAAGACCTAAGCCTTGTGGTTTCAGAGAAGAAGATTTTTCAAGATTTTCCCTATATAAGTCTATGTAAAACCAAAGGGCCCCGGAGCGGGGGCATTTTTGGCCCCAGGGCTATAATTTGAACAATCTTGGTAGAGGTCCACAAGATGAAGCTTCATACCAAATATCAAAGACCTGGGCCTTGCAGTTCCAGAGAAGAAGATTTTTCAAGATTTTCCCTATATAAGGCTATGTAAAACAAAAGGGCCCTGGTGCGGGGGCATTTTTGGCCCCAGCACTATAATTTGAACAATCTTGGTAGTGGTCTACTAGATGAAGCTTCATACCAAATATCAAAGACCTGGGCCTTGCGGTTTCAGAGAAGAAGATTTTTCAAGATTTTCCCTATATAAGCCCATGTAAAACCAAAAGGCCCCCGTGCAGGGGGCATTTTTAGCTCCAGCACTATAATTTGAACATTCTTGGTAGGGGTCCACTAGATAAAGCTTCATACCAAATATCAAAGACCTGGGCCTTGCGGTTTCAGAGAAGAAGATTTTTAAAGATTTTCCCTATATAAGCCTATGTAAAACAAAAGGGCCCCCGTGCGGGGGCATTTTTAGCTCCAGCACTATAATTTGAACAATCTTGGTAGGGGTCCACTAGACGAAGCTTCATACCAAATATCAAAGATCTGGGCCTTGCGGTTTCAGAGAAGAAGATTTTTAAAGATTTTCCCTATATAAGCCCATGTAAAACCAAAGGGCCCCCGTGCGGGGGCATTTTTGGCCCCAGCACTATAATTTGAACAATCTTGTTAGGGGTCCACTAGATGAAGCTTCATACCAAATATCAAAGACCTGGGCCTTGCGGTTTCAGAGAAGAAGATTTTTTAAGTTTTCGGTGAAAAAAATCTATTTTTGGCTACCGTGACCTATATGTGCAATGGACCGGAACCATTTGAACAACTTTGAAAGGGGACCACCTAAGGATCATTCCTGTGAAGTTTGGTCAAAATCCGATCAGTGGTTTAGGAGGAGATGTCGTTTGAAGAAAAGTTTACGGACGCACGCACGGACGCACGGACGGACGCACGGACGCACGACGGACAAAAAGTGATCCCAAAAGCTCACCTTGTCACTACGTGACAGGTGAGCTAAAAAACCAGGACACCCAGAGTTGTGGTTCTTGCACCTGACACACCTGCTTAACCTCATGTACAGCTGTACAAAGTACCATCAATATAACTCAAAGAGTATTGGAGATGTGGCCATCACAAGGCAGTGATTCTATTTTATTGGAAGGGGAGATAACCCAAAAACCATGACACCCAGAGTTGTGGTTCTTGTACATGACACATCGTCTCGGCCTTGTGAACAACTGTGCAAGGTATCATCAATATATCTTAAAGGGCATTGGATTTATGGCCAACACAATGTAGTCACTCTATATAATTGGAAGGGGAGATAACTAAAAAACCATTGCAGCCAGAGTTGTGGTTCTTGTGCATTACACGCTGACTCATCCTTATGAACAACAGGGCCAGGTACCATCAATATATCTCAAAGGGTATTGGAGTTATGGCCATCACAAAGTAGTCATTCTATTTTATTAAAAGGGGAGATAACTAAAAAAGTATGGCATCCAGAGTTCTGGTTCTCGCGCATGACACGCCGCCTCAGCCTTGTGAACAATTGTGCCAAGAACTTTCAATGAACCTCAAAGGCTATAGAAGTTATGGCCATCACAAGGTTGCGTCTACGGACAGACGGATGGACAGACAGACGGACGCCAGGCTGATCGCTATATCCCCCGAACCTATTCGGTCGGGGGATAAAAAGAAATAGAAGAGATAGTTGAGTAGATGAAAACGAGTGATAGGGGAGAGTGAGTGAGTGTGTTTGAGTTTTAAGTCCCACCAACAGTTAAGATCATACAGATCCAAAAGTCTGGAGAAGCCCGGGATAGAACGCCCACTACATTACGGAGGCTTCTGGGAACAGGGGAATAAGAGGAAAATAAATGAAAAACAGGATGTATTATGTTGCAGGTTCTTGTGTCTGTCCGTCATTCCTTAAACATTTTGTTCCAAACTGGGTCTAGCATCTGTCCATCTATCTGTAAATTTTCTATTTCCAGCTTACTCCTCCTACAGTTGACATCCAATCAAACTGAAAAATGAATTATTTTCACACCTGTTTTAAGTATGGTGTGATATAGGAACCCAGTTATTCATCCATTTTTTTGTTCATATTTGTGCCAACTCTAGCATCAAACAAATGGTTAAGCCTAATTTTCAAGAAATACAATCATAGGTTAAATATAACTTTCGACAGAATTCTTGTTCTTAGACCAAAATAAGAAGCTGCACATACTGTTTCAATTGTAAAGCCTACAAATATTAGCAGGGTGATGCCACTTTGAAAAGTTGTGTAAAATTTTAATTTCCAGCTAACTCTTCCAATAAATAGTCCACATCCAATCAAGCTAATTTGTTTTGTTCGGACTTTAATAATAGTCCAGTCAACACAATTTAGGTCTTGTTGACCTGATCAGTTTACTAAACCACACTTTTCCTGACAAGAGAAAAAATTTCATGATCAAACACCACCAAAGAATGTTGCCAAACGGGTGGGTTTTCAGCCTCTGTCCTCTTGGTCACCGGTCAGACGCCCATATGACTGAGCCCAGGCTAGCTAACCCAGCTGAAACTTTTTAAATAGTTACGCCATGAAGCTGAGCAGGACATAGTTTCAAGGTTACATTCAACCAAATTGTAGCAGAGTAATGCTCCTATTTTTTTTTTAACTTTTCATTTCTGTCTCACTTTCCAAAAGTTAACACTCAATTCAGATAAATCTTGTTTAACCACAGTGTGAAGCAATGTATTTATTGTTTTGTGGTTGTGCCTTACTTGGTCTTAACAGTGTTGCCAATGTAAAACTTTCTGTTAACGTTTCATTTCCTGTCTGTTGATATGAATTAAATATGTTGTCACATCATGATGGGGAGCAGCCAATACTGTTTTGAGGTTACTGTCCACCAAATACCCACAGCTTTATGCCCCTTTGAAAAGTTATCATTTTGTTTTCAGACCAAGTCCTCAGACAGTTTCCATGTGAGCAAAATGAAATTTGTATTATAGTTAAGTCTATGAAATGAAGCAGCTAATACTGTTTTAGCCATATACCTGCCAACATACAAAATATAAACATTTTCTATTACATGGTTTGGAAAATATGAGCTTCTAAAATTGTAATGTAAAATGTAGATACCAACACAGACTCTGATGCCAATGCTAGGGGCAGTGCAAAAGCTTTTCATGGCATTGTCATGGCAAGTAAAAACATAAGAGAATTATATGAACCCAAATACATACCATTTTTGCCACAATAGCTCCTGTTAAAGCCATGAGCATTAATACTATCCACGGCCTCCACAGCTGTTCCATGCCAGAGGATCCTCTCATTCTGTGTTCCTTTAGCATTCTGATTTTCAAGAAGAGTCTTTTTAGCTTGGTACTGTTGATATAATGTCACATTCTGGATACGATCAATCTGTGCAGGAAAAAAACTTTACTAGAAATGGTGTTTATATAACTCAATGCCCCCAACCATATGCTTGCCCCTATATGCCCAATTTTCCAAGGGCCATAACCAAATGCATGTCGGTGTGGGTGGGTGTGTGCATGCATGTATGTGTGTGTATTCATGCATGAATGTGAGTGCATGCATGTGTACATACATACATGAGTGTGCATGTGTGGATGCATGCATGTATGCATCCATGTGTGAGTGCATGCATGTATGTGTATGTATACCTACAAAAAACGCACGTGTGCATGCACATGAGTGATTGCATTTATGTATAAGTGTGTGTGCATGAGTGCATGCATTCATGTGTGCATGCTAGTAAGTATGTGGCTGCATGTGTACATGCATGTATGAGTGTGTGTGTGTGTGTGCATGCATACATGTGTGTATTGCATGCATGAATGTGGCATGCATGCAGGAGTGTATGTCTGCATGCATGTGTGCTCTCATGCATGCATGCATGCGTGTTTATGTGCATTTATGCATTAGTGTGTGCGCATGCATACATGAGTGCATGCATATGCATGCATGTATGTTAGTGTACACGCGTGCCTGCATGAGTGTGTGTGCCTGCATGTGTGTGTGCATGCAGGAGTGTATGTGTGCATGCATGTGTGCTTGCATGCCTGCAATGTGTGAATGTTTGTATTTATGCATAAGTGTGTGTGCATGTAAGTATGTGTATGAGCATATATGCATGAGTGCATGTTTGTGCTTGCATGTGAACATGCATGTTTGAATATGCATTTGCATGCATGCATGCATGTATGTATGCATGCATGTGTGAGTGCATGCATACATGCATGCGCGTGTGCATGCATGTGTATGTACATACATGCATGTATGCATGCAAGTATCAGTGTGCATGCATGTGTATGTACATGCTTACATGAGTGTGCATGGATGTGTGCATGTATGCATGTGTACATTTTTGCATGTGTGCATGTTTTTGCATGAGTGCATACATGCATAAGTCTGCATGCATGCATGAGTGTGTGTGCATGCATGCGTGTATGCGTAAATGTTGTATGTATGTATGTACGTATGTATGTGCAGGACAAATGCAATATATCCACCCCCTAATAACTTTGTTGTTCGAGGGGCATAATAATTGTTTATGTGTGTTTATGAAGAAACAAGAGCTGTCGCCAGACAGCATAGCTCGCCTGTTTCGCGCCTTTTAGATACAAGGTAAACTTACCAAACCATGAAATATAGGTCACACACACCTAGATACATTTTGAGGTCAGTGATCAGGTTACATGGAACATATATATGGCACGCGCACGCCATCCGAGTTGACAACAATAGCTCTCCATGTACTTCGTACAGGCGAGCTAAAAAGGAAAAGAAGAAAAAACTCATGCCCTTCAGATTCATAATCCACAAACTGATTCGTAGTCCAGCACTCTATCCACTACACCGGCACACGGCTCAAAAGACCTGCTTTTCACAATGTACAAATACCCAAAGTGACAAAGGGCCATAACTCATGAAGTATTTTTCGGAATTTAGTCAAAATGTAATCAGGTCCTACTCATTACCAACAATATATTCACACATTTTCAAGGCTCTAGCTCTTATAGTTTTAAGACATATTGCTGACAAGATTTTATAAAAAAAAATCAAAGGACACTAACCTTTGAAAGGGGCACAATCCGGAGGAGAAAAAAATATGCGTCCCCTCATTTTCCATTAGGAATCAATATTTGAAATTTCAAAACCCTAGCAAACAAGGTACTAAAGTTATGCTATGCATCACAAAACATATAGAGGTACAATGTACAAATACCCAAAGTGACAAAGGGCCATAACTCATTAAGTATTTTTCGGAATTCAGTCAAAATTATATCAGATCATCTACTCATTACCAACAATCTATTCTACAACTTGCAAGGCTCCAGGTCTTATAGTTTTCGAGATATTTTGCTGATAAGATTATATTAAAAAAGTTCAAATGGCAATAACTCTTGAAAGAGGCACGATCCGGATGAGAAAAAATAAACATCCCCTAATTTTTCATGAGGAGTCCATATATGAAATTTCAAAACCCTAGCATACACGGTTCTAAAGTTATGCTATGCATCACAAAGCATATAGAGGTACAATCTAAAAATACCCAAAGTGACAAAGGGCCATAACCCATTAAGTATTTTCGGATTTTAGTCAAAAGTTAATCAGGTCATCTACTCATCATCACCAAGCTATTAGCTCTTGAAAGGGGCATAATCCTGATGAGAAAAAATACGCATCCCCTAATTTTCTGGTATTCATGTTGAAATGCTTACATAAATTGAAACCAATGCTGGAATGGACATAACGATATGAACACCAATTTTTGCTCAAACTGACAAATGATCATGATCAATCAGAAGAGGATCTTGAAAGGTACTACCATTGAGAATAAAACCCTGAGATACTACTGTCCTATTGATACAGAATCAATGAGGAGAGAGAATGACCAGAAAAGATAGCATGATCAACCTCCACAAAAGAATGTTGCGCCACTAAAAGGTTTTATCAATACAAACACTGAAAGTAATGCCATTGTGACAACAGAACTCTGTGCTTCAGTACAAGTGAGCAAATAGTGAGTTATTGTTAATGTTTGGAAACTACAAGGCAGGCACCAAACATGTTTATCTTTTTTATTTGGATGCTGTAAAAATGTGGAAATGTTAAAACTTTTCAAAGATGTTTAAAGTAATTTTTGGTTATCATCTGATATACCTTAACTTGAGAATCAATTATCAGTTTAGTCCAAAATCGTGGACTTAAGGCAAATTGTAGTTGAATCACAGGGTGATAACCAGTTCTACATGTTCTAACCTATTTCCCACATGTTAAAACTTGCCTGTTACAAAGGATTATCAAAACAATAACAAGACTGTCATCAGACAGCATATTTCATCTGGAAATGTTTAGACTGTGACCTTGGTAAGGGGTATGATTATTGCAGAAAATAAACGTTGGCATCAATATCTATCATTACAAATGTAAAACGAACCTGTCATTGGGGTCTGGAAAGCATGGGCTGTCAAAATCCTTAATGTTATATACTATATATCCTTAAGGCCAAGGGAAGAGTAAAGATTGAGTTTAACTCCCAAGAGCCAAAGGCTTCTGGAATACTTACAAGATAGACAATGATCTATTGTCATCTGCTTTGTCAACATGTTCAAATGACACCCCTCTGAAACTTCTAGACTGACTGGAACACAAATACATGTACAACCCCCATGGGGTGGGGGTAAACGTTTGTTTGTAATGCCAGGGTAACATGATCAAATGGTCACCATGCCCATTTTGTAAAATAGAAGAGAAGACAATGATCAGGAATCGATACAATTAACCCACAGCCCCCAATTTATCATAGATACCAAAGGGAAAGAAACACAAACACGAAGCAAAAAGTTTTGAAAACTTCTCAGAAACCGAATATCTGGTGACCTTGAAACTTGGTATACAACATAAGAAAACCAGGCCTTACCAAATTTATTTTAATAATGATCCTTGGTTGATGCTGTCTTATTTTA
Organism: Lucinisca nassula; assembly: GCA_963580285.1. Taxonomy (NCBI): domain Eukaryota; kingdom Metazoa; phylum Mollusca; class Bivalvia; order Lucinida; family Lucinidae; genus Lucinisca; species Lucinisca nassula. Next base: position 210,684,712 of record OY757010.1, read on the forward strand.
TGGCATAGGTAAAATTTAGTCACTTATGCAATACGGGGAAAACGGCAAAACAGTGGATTTCCGATTATATTGTAGCCATCGACTTCAATGTTGATATACGGTATGCAAATTTTATAAATATTAACTTCTGACTTTCATTCTGGTTGACCGGCTAAAAATGACCTAAAAAGTGTTGACTGGTCCGTTAAACTCCGATAAGAACAAATCATTTTGGTTGCTTCAGTTCCATTTATATCAACCCTCCTAGTCTAGAACTGCTGGGCTGACTGAAATCAAATTACACGTGTAGCCACTTTTTGATGAAGGAAAGTTTTAGCTTATGGGATGTTTGGCTTATGGGATGTGGATCACATTACCACGGTGGTTGCCATTTTCATACACGATAAAAAAAAAGAATTGCGTCCAAAGGACACGCATGACCCCACCTTAAAATATGTTGATGTTAGTATTTGACCTTCGACGATAAAGTATGACCTTGACGTTACAGGTACAGACCTGGGTCTTGCGTGCAACAAATTGTCTCCTGATGGTTAGCATTTCTGCCAAGTAATTTCCAAATCCATCCAAGAACAACAACTATATTGAGCGAACACAAGAAAAAGACAATTTTCTTTATCTTTGACTTCTAAGTATGACATTGGTCTTGGACGTACAACCTGGGTGACACAGCGACTCTTGATGGTTAGCATCTCTACCAAGTAATTTTCAAATCCATTCAGAATAACCGGAAACAAAATAAAGACATTTTTCTTTAGTATGACCTTGACCTTAGAGGTCCCAACCTGGGTCTTGGGCACGACACATCGTCTCATGATGGTTAACATTTCTGCCAAGTAATTTCAAATTCCATCCCGAAGTAAGTTATTGACTGTGTTTAAGTTACGGACCCTTTTTTACGACCTTGACCTTGGAGGTAAAGCTCTGAGTTTTGTATGAAACAAGATCGTCTCACGGTGGTTAACATTTCTGCCAAGTAATTTCAAAATCCATCCGGAAATAAGAAAGACCTGTAAGTATTACTCTAAACTTGAAGGTTCGGACCTGGATTTTGCGTGCGACACATAGTCGCATGATGGTTAACATTTCAGTAAGAAAGTTATTGACCATGATTAAGTTTCGAGCAGATGAACGGACGAACGGATGGACAAACGGACAGGCGCAATACTGTATGCCCTTCCACCATTCTTCGAATGGAGGGGGCATATAAAACATTTGAAAATCTTTTCAGGAACGGAATGGTTAATGCCTTTTAAACTTGGTATGCCGCGTTTGAGACTTGGGCCCTAGCGAGTTTGTTCAAATAAAAAGCCTTGATTGACATTAACATCAATGCACAATCTGGTAACATAGGCGAAGAAAGTGTGAAGCTCTCACCTTTCTACTTGACAATATTTATATAAAATTTGGTAGTAAGTTATTTAGACATTTGTGGGTATTCAGATGGGTAGAAATTGCACACCCATTGTGACTGGTTTGTTCTTGTTTTGTACTGAAATAGACTTACTTCACTATGTCCCTTTCCGTTGAAAATAAATCTGAAACCATTGTAGCTTCTAGCTCGACTTCAAAATATTTGGATGATTTACCCAAGTATTGATTATACCAAATTCGATGGTTTGATCAGTCAAAACTACTTCCAAAATTTCAGTTAAATAAACAAATTCTTCAAATACAGAAACCCCGGTTTTGGATTGACATAAATTTTTATCTTTGGTAAATGGGTTTATTGCTTGCAAAATTTATGATAAACATGATGATTTTGAGATTGTGAATTTTCCTTCTTTGGATGGTGTTGTTCCTCGTGCGCCATCCTACAGTGGTAATATTTCGCAATTAATTTGATCTCGTAATGTAACTGACTTCAACACCTACAACTAAAAAGTAATAAATTGTTAAATGCAAAACTATTTAATCAGGGTTATCTGTATCATAAACTATGGAAAGCCTTTTCTACGTTTTATACACTTCATTCTGATTTAGCTTCTAATTCCAATGTTGGACTTAAATCTTTTCTGCAACAAGGTCTATCGGAACCCAAGTTTTATGCTATATAAATTCAGAAAAATATATACAGGGTGTCCACAATTTGAGTAAAGCAAAATTCCCTGACTTTTCCCTGACTAAAATCAAATTTCCCTGACAAATTTTGACATTTGGCACAATAAGTTGTAACATTTGTTGGCCTCCGCCTCCCCTACAACCAACCCTTTCCTCCTTTTACAATACCAGCTGTCATTGTCTTACTCTTTAAATATGTTTTTGTTTGCTTTTTTATGTTTGTATTTTCTCTTTGAATTTATTTTCTATTTTTCTTTTTTCTAAACATATACATGTACATGTATTTACGTAAGCCATTTGTATTGTTGGATGAAATCCTTGAAACAAGAGGCTCAATGAGCCTAACCGCTCACCTGGGGAACATTATAGAAAGCTGTTTGTCTCATGGTTTCAGAGCAGAAGATTTTTTTTGTGGTTTCAGAGCAGAAGGTTTTTTGAAGTTCTTCCAATTATAAATCAGTGGGAGATAATGAGCCAAGGGTTGTAGCCATGGCTGGCAGAATTTATGCTTATGATGGCAAATTTGGAACCCCAGGGGCATGATTGGCAGAATTTATGCGATGGATCGCCTGGCCTTGCTACATTCTAAATATCTTAGCTCTGGACCTTGTGGATTCAGAGAAAAATTCCATTGTAAGTCTATGGGAGCTTCTGAGCATCGGGGTGTGGCCAAGGGCAAGATTGGCAGGATTTTTATGTAGGTGATCATTTTACGCTGCTACATACTAAATATCTAAGCTATGGGCTTTATGGTTTCGGAGAAGATTTTTGAAGTTTTTTTCCATAACAAGTCTATGGAAGCTAAGGAGCCCCAGGGTGTGTCCAATTTGGACCACAGGGGTATGATTGGCAGGATTTATGTAGGGGACCACTTGACGTTGCTATATACTAAATAGCACAACTCTGGGCCTAGTGGTTTCAGAGTAGAAGATGTTTTTATGTTTTTTTTCCATTGTAAGTCTATGGGAGATATGGCCATGGTAACAAGAGTTTCCATCTTATCTGCCCCAAAAAAGTTTGCTTCTTTTCACCCTACTTGATAAAGCTTCACATGAAATTTAATCATGATTGGACAACTGGCTTTAAAGATATACTTATTTGATTTGAAAATTGGGAGCTTAGGAGCCCCCAAGGCCTGGCCAATTTGGACCCCAGGGGCATGATTGGCAGGATTTATGTAAGGGACCACTTGGCTTTGCTACATACTAAATATCTAAGCTTTGGGCCTTGAGGATTCAGAGAAGAAGATTTTTAAAGTTTTTCCATTGTAAGTCTATGGGAGCTTATGAGTACCAGGGCTTGGCCAATTCTGATCTTAGGGCATGATTGGGACAAATGGTGGGATTCTGGTAGGCGACCATTTTACGTTGCTACATAGTAAAGATCTATGGTTTGGGAGAAGAAGCTTTTTGAAGCTTTTTATCCATTATAAGTCTATGGAAGCTAAGGCGCCTGGGGCGTGGCCATTTTGGATCCAAGGGGTATGATTGGCAGGATTTTTGTAGGGGATCACTTGACATTGTTAATTACTAAATATCTAAGCTTTGGGCCTTGTGGATTCAGAGAAGACCATTTTAATACTAAATATCTGAGCTATGGGCTTTATAGTTTTGGAGAAGAAGATTTTTGAAGCTTTTGTTCCAATACATGTATAAGTCTTTGGAAGCTATGGAGCCCTGGGGCATGGCCAATGTGGATCCCAGGGGCATGATTGGCAGGATTTATGTCGGGGACCACTTGGCGTTGATGTATACTAAATATCTTAGCTTTAGGCCATGTGGATTCAGAGAAGAAGATTTTTAAAGTTTTTTTTTCCATTGTAAGTCTATGGGAGCTTATGAGCTCCGGAGCGTGGCGTGATTGGCAGGATTTATGTATGTACCATTTTGCATAGCTACATACTAAATATTTGAGCTATGGGCTTTATGGTTTCGGAGCAGAAGATTTTTGAAGCTGTTTTTCCATTATAAGTCTATGGAAGCTAAAGAGCCCCATGCGTGGCCAATTTGGACCCCTGGGGGACGATTGGCAGGATTTATGTAGGGGACCACTTGACGTTGCTACATACTAAATAGCAAAGCCTTGGGCCTTGTGGTTTCAGAGAAGAAGATTTTTTAAGTTTTTACCACTGTTAGTCTATGGCAGCTCTATGTTGCCATGGCAACAAGAGTCACAATCTGATCTGCCCCAAAACAATATGCATCTTTTCTCCCTACCTGATAATGCTTCACATGAAATTTTATCATGATTGGCCTATTGGCTTTAAAGATATACTTATTTGAAAATGTTAACGGACGACGGACGTGGGAGCATTGGCATACTATTACCTCACCTGAGTCTTCCGCTCAGGTGAGCTAATGATTTTGTTTGTATTTCAGTTTAACGGCCCAGTCAACACTATTTAGGTCATTTTTGAGCCGGTCAGTTTACCTATCAACACTTTCCTGGGCAGGCTTATAAGTAAGCGGTTAACCAGTACAGTGCACATTCTTTCGCCAGAAACTGACAACTGCCCTTCTTGAATCAGCGGAAGGGAGAGAATGACCGTAGAAAAGATTTCATGATCAATCTCCTCGAAAGAATGTTGCCGACCCCGGCAGGTGAGCTAATGAAATGCAAGTCCAAATACAGAGACCTGTTGGCCTCCTCCTCCCCTTAACCTACCCTTACCACCCTTTAGTTTCTTCTCAAAGAATAATTTACCAAATGCAATACTTAAGAAGTGGACAAGACATTATTGTTATTATAATTATTTTTATCAAGGTAAAACCCAAACATATATAAACTGCCTTAGCCTTTATTTTTGATGTTTCTTTTATCATTCATGGACATATTTTTTCAAAATTCCCTGTCTTTTCCCTGACTTTTGCTAAAATTTCAAAATTCCCTGACCAATTTCAAAATTCCCTGACAATTCCCTGACCTTGAAAAAATATTTTTTCCCTGACTTTTTCCCTGACCGTGGACACCCTGAATTATACTTTGCAATAACTTCAATACCCAATACTGTAAGATCGTTCTTCGATGTAAAAAGATTGGGTATAACATAAATGTTATACGACAGACTGCATGCATGTTAGTTAACCCAATCATGATTGATAACTTTACATCCGTCTTTAATTGCACGCCGGCGGATCAGGCCTCAGATTATATGACGGTTCCAGCATAAAGGCTTATTTAAAATTTAATTTTAGGTAATGTTGTTTAGTTCATGATGCTCTGTCCCTGGTTGGGCCCATCAGAGTCCAACTGTTGGCTTTCTTTTGCTCTAGTGATTTCATGCTGTTAAGTTCTCACCATTATTTAATCTCTGTAATTGCTTGATTTTTATGTTCTCCGAGATGTAGCGCTGTTGATTTAGGAAGCCTTCATGCGGGCTGAAAAAATTATTTGTCTAAGCCACGACAGAAGTAAGGGCGACTATTGTGGCCACGTAAAATCAATTTAAATCCCCAGTGAAATAGTTTTCACTGGCCGTCCCAAGACGGTTCTCCTGTCGTTGTTTATTTTTGTTATAGATCTCTGAATGTGTGTATCGCTTCTATGTTTTTGTGTTGGACAGCCAATTGGCCATTTTGTGGGAAGGTTTCTGCCCTTTTAGTTTTCCATTAGTGATGCATCCATTAGGATCTAGTTATTTCATGTTCGTGTTTCTTTCCCTTTGGAGTCTTTGATGGGAGGTGTGAATTAATTGTATCGATTCCTGATCATTGCCTTCACTTCTATTTTGTGTGTAAAAAGACACAACAGGGGTTATTTGTTTTATTTTATTGCAACCAATGACACCAGGGTTTAAATATACAAACAGGAAAATAAACTTTAATTAAAACCAAAGGTCAAAATTGAAAGGACCACATTTGTCATTCAGTCACCAAGTTTGCTGTATGCGTTACGGTAGGCCAAGACAAGCATCCTACGTTATATTGGTTACCTAAACTTCATAGAAGGCCATACAAAGCACGGTTTATTGCAATTTCAAGCTCTTGTACCACCACTGAACTTTCCAAATTATTTACTTCATGTCTTACAGACACCAAAGCACATGTGATTAAATATTCTGTTTTTGGTCTAAAATAATTCTAATGAGGTTTTAAATAAATTGAAATCCAGGCGTTTTTCGTGATTCAAGTCTGTCCACTTATGATTTTTCCACCCTTAACACTAAACTTCCTCATAATCTTATCTAAGAGAAACTTAATGATTAAACTGAATGGACATTTCATACAGAAGATCCCTCTATCTTACATGTAATGTAAGTAACGTCTTTCACTTCTGAATAGCATATGCATTATATATACTTTATGGTCATTTCAAAAAGTGTGTGAAGCTCTCACATTTCTACTTGACAATATTTACATAAGATTCGGTGCTAAGTTATTCAGACAAATTGTGGGTTTTCCGATGGGTACGAATTGCGCACCCCTTGTGGTTGATTTGTTCTTGTTTTGTTATGCAAGAGACTTCATGATCTTCCTTTCCGCTGGAAACAAATTTAAAATCATTAAATCCTTCAGCTCGACTACTAGATATTTGGAGGATTTAAATATTGACAATACATATTTCGATGGCTTGATCTGTCAAATATAACCCTCCCTTCACAGAACTTCAGTTAAATAATGCAAATTCTTCTGATACCGATGCCCCGTTTTGGACTTACATCTGTATTATAGATGGGTTTGTTTCCTGCAAAATTTATGATAAGCACGATGATTTTGATATTGAGATTGTCTGTTTTCCTTTCTTGGATGGTGATGTACCGCGTGCGACATCCTATGGCATTAATATTTCGCCATAAATTCGTTTTGCCAGAGCGTCTAGTTATGTAACTGACTTCAACACTCATAATAAATTATTAACTGCTAAAGTTCTTAATCATGGTTATCGGTATCATAAACTATGCAAAGACTTTTCTAAATGTTACAGAGATCATTCCGATTTAATTTCAAAATTCAATGTTGGACTTAACTCTCTTCTGCAACAGGGTCTATCTGAACCCGAATTTCATGGTGACTTTGCATATTAATTCAAAAAAATTATACTTACATGACTGCAGTACTCAATTTCGTAAATTCGTTCTTCGATATAAAAATATTGGGTACGACATAAATGTTATACAACAATCTGCATGCATGGTAGTTATTCCAATCAAGGTTGATATCTTTGCTTCCCTCTTTAATTGCACGCTAGTGGGTCAGGCCTCAGATTCTATGACGGTTCCAGCGTAAAGGCTTATTGAGAATTAGAATTTAATTTTATGTAATGATGGTTGGTGCCTGATGCTCTGTCCCTGGTCGGGACCATCGGAGTCTGTTGACTTTCTTTCGCTCCATCATTTCAGTGGTTTCTTGCTATTGAGTCCTCAACGTGGTTGTTTGATTTTTATGTTCTCGGAGATGTTGCACTGATGAGTTAGGGAGCCTTCATGTGGACTGAACAAATTATTGGTCTAAATAGCGACGGAATTAAGGACGAGGATTGTGACTGCGTAAAATCCATTCAAGCCCCCCAGTGGAATACATTCACTGACCGTTTCAAGACATTTTTTCTGTCGCAGTTTAGTTTTGTTATTTTTCATCTTTGAATATGTGTGTCGCTTGTATATTTTTGTTTTGGATAGCCTGTCATAATACTCAGTATAAACTAAATCTATTGCACAGTTAAGAAAATAATGGCTGTTTGCAACTTAAGCACAAACGTTTAAAAATATAAATTCTTTGTCATGACATCGGAGGAGGTATTGCTGAATAAAACAATGGACCTATAACTATAGAAATACCAAAATCAAACCAAAGACTTTGAAAATATGAGCTCTTAAGAACTTTAAACTTAATCTTCAAGTTTCTAAGTCTGTGATCTTGACCTTAGATTCATTGGAATGGGCGAGGGTAATGCTGAATAAATCTCTGAGCATCCCTATCAACATACCAGAAAACAATCAAATCCATCATATATTTTGGAAAATGTGAGGTATTAAAAAGAACATCAACATAAAACTTAACATAAAATTTCTAAGTCTGTGACCTTGACCTTGAGGTCATTGGGATGGGTATTGCTGAATGGGTTGGCACATATGAGGTCTTAAGAAAAACTTTAACCTGAAACTTAAACTTAAAATTTCTAAGTCTGTAACTTTGACCTTCATCTTGGCATGGGTGGGTTATTACCGAAAAACCTTTGGACCTATATCATCATACCAAACTAAATATAATCTTATTCCATCATATGGATTGGAAAATATGAGCTGTAACTAACTTGAACACAAAACTTTAAGTTCTTCATGCATGTCCTTAATATTAAGGTCAACCAAATCAGTCATATAGTCTTGAAATATACATGATGACACCGACGTCAGTTCCAATGCTGACACTGACACTAGGGGTAGTGCAAAAGCTCTTCCTGGACATTGCCTAGGCAGTATGAACATAATGGTTTAAGTTCAAATGCACCTATGTTATGTCTCATAATTTACATGAGATAATTTTATTGTCACTATAAAAATGTTGTGAGCGGTTCATATCTTTTGTCCAGTTGAATACAATATTCTAGCTTATGAGACTGGGATGCGAGTTATAAACGCTAGAAAGAGAATTAAAAATGTACAAACAGGCAGCCTGAAAGAAAGCTATATCCCCCGCTGCAGTTTCATGACCCTCAATTGTGACCTTGACTTGTCATGGCGTGGTTATGTGTTCTGAACATCAGCGTACTGATGCAAATATTTGACATAAGTTTAATGAAAACCTTTCATGGGGAAAACATATATAGAGCATACAGGAAATTCCAGGACTAAACTCGTGCCCTTCAACTGTGACCTTCAACTTGAGTCAGTTTGGCTGGGTTATGGGTTCTGCAAATCATTTGGGCCAATAATTTACTAAAAGTTAATGAAAATCCTTCAAGGGGTAAAGGAACTAGAGCTGTCAGTGAAACTGACTAGGGCCCCGGCAGCGCTATCAGAGGAGTAGGAAAGTGTTGATGTTAAAAAAGACGTTTTTTTTTTCCTTTCACCTCTAAGTATGACCTTGACCTTTGAGGTACGGACCTGGGTCTTGCGCGTGACACACTGTCACATTATGGTTAATATTTCTGCTAAGTAATATTTAAATCCATCCAGGTATAAGAAAGTTATAGATTGGACACAATAAAAAAGACGCTTTTTTGACCTTTTATCTCTAAGTATGACCTTGACCTTTGAGGTACGGCTGTGGGTCTTGCGTGTGACACTTCGTCACATTATGGTTAACATTTCTGCCAAGTAATATTTAAATCCATCCAGGAATAATAACAAAGTTATTAATTGGACACAGGAAAGACCCTTTTTTGACCTTTAACCTCTAAGTATGACCTTGACCTTTGAGGTACGGACCTGAGTCTTGCGCGCAACACTCCATCACATTATGGTTAACATTTCTGCCAAGTAATATTTAAATCCATCCAGGAATAAGAAAGTTATGGAGGATAAAAAAATTTGTGGACGGACAGACGGACAGACGGACAGACAGACAGACAGACGGACGGACAGAATGATGCCAAGTAATATTTAAATCCATCCAGGAATAATAAAAAGTTATGGAGGATAAAAAATTTTGTGGACGGACAGACGGACGGACAGACAGACAGACGGACGGACAGAGTGATTACTATAGGGCACCCACACTTTCAGTGCGGGGCCCTAATTATGGAACGAGCAAAAATGCAAGGATCAAACTCGTAACCATCAACTGTGTTCTTCAACTCGAGTTGGCATGGTTGAGGTATGAGTTGTACACATCATGTCACTTAGGTCAACAATTCACCAAAGGTGAATGAGAATCCTTCCAGGGGTCAAGGAGATATGGAATGACAAAAACTTTAAGGTTCAAGCTCGTGACCTTCAACTGTGAACTTGACCTTGAATCTGCATGGTGTAGTTAAGAGTTATGCACATCAGCACATTGAGGCGAATATTTTACCAGAGTTTAATGAAAATCTTTCGGGGGGTAAAAGAGAAATAAAACCGACATGCAATGCAAAGCTCAAACACGTGATCATCAATTGTGACCTTCACCTTGAGTCGACACTGTTGAATTATGGGTTCTGCACATCATCTCACTTAGGCAAACATTTGACCTAAGTTTAATGAAAATCCTTCCAGGGGTAAAGTAGATATGGAATGGACAAAATATTCAAGGCTCAATTTGTGACCTTCAACTGAATATTTGACCAAAGTTTGCTGAAAATCTATCAAAGGGTTCATGAGATACTGAGCGGCCAAGAAAGCGTTACTAAGTGTTACAGTCAGATGGTTCAAACTCGTGACTGTTTGTTTGATTTGAGGTTTAACGTCCCCGTCAACACTGTAAAGGTCATTTTGGAGACGTTGCTTCCAATTTTGAGGGACTTTTACCCGACATTGAGATGAAATGACATCTCAAGCCCTGTCGCCCAATGAAACCAATAGGATTTATTAGCATGGACGGTCCGCCTCGCACCGCGGTTCCTGGACAGGCTTAGATCCTCTAAGCGGTTTACCAGTACTAGTGTGCGGGCCGGATTCAGCTCTGCGTAGAAGCATCATGCAGCCCATATATTTCTTCAAGCCCCTATGGGCGGGGGCAGCACAAAAACCTTCAATAATGACCTTCACCTTGATTCGGTTGAATTATGGGTTCTGTACATCATCTCGTTTAGGTAAACATTTGGACAAAGTTTATTGAAATTCCTTCCAGGGGTAAAGGAGATATGGAATGGACAAAAAATACAAGGCTAAAACGTACGACCTACAACTGTGACCTTGACCTGGGGTTGGCATGGTACATTCATAGGTTCTGCACATCAGATCACTGAGGGTAATATTTGAACAAAGTTTAATGACAATCTATGAAATGGTTTATGAAATATTGAGTAGACTAGAAAGTGTTATGCATGGATGGACGGAGAGACAGACAAGACAGACAGACAGACAGACAGACGAAGGCCATTCCTATTATCCCCGCTCGCTTTGTGTGTTTGTGTTCTTAGACATGGGGTGTTAAGCAATCTTGCCTGAGTCTTTTATTGTCACGAAAGCTTGTGAAGTACGGCATTTCATGAGCCAAATCATGAAAAACTAGAAATGGTGTTTGTAAAACACAATGCCCCCAACCTTTGCTTGTCCTTAGATGGCAAAATATTCAACAAATATTGTAAAAGACTCAAAAACATACAACAAGAATTCCCCCGAAGGCTGTGTCGCGCCTGTGGAGGCGCAAAGTCACCAAACCATGAAATCTAGGTCAAGGTCAAACATGGATGCCTGCATAAAAATTTCACTCCTAGTTCCAAGCATGTACCAAGTATCATCAATGAAACTCTTAACGAGAATTCTATGTTTTTTAATTAAAGGGGAAATAATTCAAGAAGGGGAGATAATTTGGACAAGAAAAAAAATACGGGTCAACTATTTTTTCATGAGGAACTCATATATGAAATTTCAAAACACTAGCATACACGGTTCTAAAGATATGCTATGCACCAGAAAGCAACACAATTGAGTAGCAAAAAATTACAAAGGGCCATAACTCTAACAAAATTTTATCGAATTGGTTGAAAATTTAATCAGGTAGTCTCCTCCTTAGTCCCAATCACTATACCAAATATCAAGGCTGTAGCTCAAAAACTTTTTGAGATATCTTGCTAACGAGAATTCTATGTTATTTAATTAAAGGGGAAATAATTCAAGAAGGGGAGATAATTTGGACAAATAAAAAATACGGGTCAACTATTTTTTCATGAGGAACCCATATATGAAATTTCAAAACACTAGCATACACGGTTCTAAAGATATGCTATGCACCAGAAAGCAACACAATTGAGTGGCAAAAAATTACAAAGGGCCATAACTCTAACAAAATTTTATAGAATTGGTTGAAAATTTAATCAGGTAATCTCCTCCTTAGTCCCAATCACTATACCAAATATCAAGGCTGTAGCTCAAATACTTTTTGAGATATCTTGCTAACGAGAATTCTATGTTATTTAATTAAAGGGGAAATAATTCAAGAAGGGGAGATAATTTGGACAAGAAAAAAAATACGGGTCAACTATTTTTTCATGAGGAACCCATATATGAAATTTCAAAACACTAGCATACACGGTTCTAAAGATATGCTATGCACAAGAAAGCGTGACGTACGAACGGACGGACAAGCCAGAAGCAATATGCCCCCCAACTTTTTTAAAGTTGGGGGCATAAAAATGGGTTTCAATGTGTATGGCCATGAAAAGGAAAAGAACCATATCAGCGTTGCATCAGCGTCTGATTTAAGTTTTCACTGTTCACAAGAAGCTTCAGTGTATGCCAGTCTATCCATACAGCAGACCTCAGAGACACCTGCCTGAGTCTGGAGACTTAAACTGCCTAACATCATGACTTAGGACCTCAAAGACTCATTTTAAAGGCTGGCACAATTAATCGGAGCAATCAATAAATTACACAAACTTTGTTATGGCAACTGATGTGCATTACTGATGTGCTAATAACGAAATGTTTGATTTCTGTTTCATAACTGCCTTTACCCTTAATATGTGAGCACCTCAGCTCCTTACCAAAGTTCTTATAAAATTTGAACAAGTTCAATTTACTACCAATTGTTGTGTCTCAAAATAGCTAGATGAGTGGCAAAAAGTGGGACCTTGATGAGACGCTTAGTTTTGTGGCGTCTCATCTGGAGCTACAGCGTCTGCTCAGGCTTGCCTGCCAGAATTCACGAAAGGTATGACATATGGTAAGTTTGTTCGTTTGAGTTGAGGTTTTACGTCCCCGTCAACACTATTAAGGTCATTTTGGAGACGCTGCTTACGATTTTGTGGGACTTTTTCCCCGACTTTGAGATGAATGACATCTCATACCCTACCGACAATAGAAACCGCTAGGGTTTAAGGAGCGGTCCGACTCGCATCACTTTTCCTGGGCAGGCTAAAACCTAAGTTGTTTACCAGTACTCGAGTTAAGTCGGTTTCATCTCTGCACGGAAGCACCATGCAGCCCAATCTATTTCTCGAGGCCCCGATAGGCGGGGGCGGGGGGCGGGTTGCAATGGTATGACTGATAATCGATTAAATTAGCAAGCCATAATCATTTTCTAATGGTGCAGCTCAAGTGCACTATCTTCCTAAGTTACCTTGGTAACATTGTAGTTTCCACCACATGTGTTTTTGAAATCTTGCGCTATCTTCTGGTACTCTGCATCTGTTGTCTGGAGAGTCACAACCTTCAGATTTTCACTGCTTTTCATAGGGATCCATGTTTGTGGGACAGCAGCTGTGCTCTCTAAATATAAAGGTTCTACTTTCATGCAAGATACAGAGTATTAAAGAGGACTATGAAAGGATGATTTTCTTTATTTCTTGTTAGAAACCTGCAATGTGGGTACTTGTAAAAATCCCCCCTGTAAGGTGATATATGCAAGTACCCAATGCAAAAAAGAGAACGTATCCGAAATTTCTCCTTATTCCTCTCCTTATCTGGAAAACATACTACTTAGCACTTAATATCATTACAAAGAATATTTCTTGATTGAATTGTCGAATATATCAGTGTGTTTTGCATAGTAAGGATGCTACTGATACTTAAAATAACAAGAGCTCTGCAAGCGGGGCATTATACGCCCGTGGCAAATTCATATTTGGTGGACTGAAACCTGAAAACAGTATTCACTGCTCCATCATTGTGTAACTATTTTTCAAGTTTCAGCCTTAATAAAAGGAACATGATTACATGACCAAATCTGCCACACATTAATTCAGTAGTAATTAACCTCGACACTTGACACACATCTTCACATTACAGTCTTGCTATCTACCAAGATTCAGGTTGATTGGATGAAATCTGTAGGAGGCGTTATCCCGAAACGAAAACGCTTATGGCATATGGACGGACAGGAGGACGGACGCGTTTCTGACGGACGCCAACTCCATAACATAATGTGACCGTTTTTATCAAAATGAGCATATTTTTCAGGTTGACCAGATGTTATCAGTATACAATTTTTTTAACAACATTTTCAAAAGGTCATAATGTTATTAATATTTGGTGTATGGTTAACCTCAAAACTTTAAGCACATCTCCACCTGAGTCTTACTATCTTCAAAGTTTCAGGTTAATCAGATGAAAACTGTAGGAGGAGTTATACTGAAATGATAATGTTTAAATTTTCAAAGTCTAAAAATATTTGGTGTACGGTTAAACTTGAAACTTTACGCATATCTCCACATCATAGTCTTGCTATCTGCAAAGGTTCAGGTTGATCAGATGAAAACTGTAGGAGGAGTTATCCGGAAATGAAAATGTATACCGAAATTTTCAAAGGGGCATGTTTCTATAAATATTTGGTGCATGATTAACCTCGAAACTTTACGCACATCTCCACCTTGTAGTCTTACAATTTACAAAGTTTCAGGTTAATTTTCAAAGGGGCATAACTCTATAAATATTTGGTGTATGGCTAACCTTAAAACTTTACGCATATCTCCACATCATAGTCTTGCTATCTACAAAGTTTCAGGTTGGTCAGATGAAAACGGTAGGAGTTATCCGGAAATGAAAATGTTTACCCCAATTTTCAAAGGGGCATTGCTCTATTAATATTTGGTGTATGGTTAACCTTGAAACTTTACCCACATGTCCACCTCATAGTCTTACTATCTACAAAGTTTCAGGTTAATCGGATGGAAACTGTAGGAGGAGTTATCTGGACACGAAAATGTTTACGCAATTTTCAAAGGGGCATAACTCTAATAATATTTGGTGTATGGTTAACCTTGAAACTTTACACACGTGTCAACCTCATAGTCTTACTATCTACAAAGTTTCAGGTTAATCGGATGGAAACTGTAGGAGGAGTTATCCGGAAACGAAAATGTTTATCGCAATTTTCAAAGGGGCATAACTCTATTAATATTTGGTGTATGATTAACCATGAAACTTTACGCACATGTCCACCTCATAGTCTTACTATCTACAAAGTTTCAGGTTAATTGGAGGAGTTATCTGGAAACGAAAAAGTTTACGGGCGGACGTACGGACGGATGCCGACCCCATAACATAATAAGACCGTTTTTTTTTCAAAACGGGCGTATAAAAAACCAGTGAATTTTGGTGACCTAGGTTCAAGTTTTAAGGTTATTGCATTACTTGCTATTTTACATTATTCCTGGTTGGGTTGGTGGTGAGTGGGGGGACAGTTCTATTAATCTGAGGGTTGCAAAACGTGAATACGTTGAGGTGGGCGGGGGTCTGACACAGAAACAAGAGGACCATGATGGCCCTGGATCGCTCACCTGATCCATATTGTACAAACGAAATTGTAAGTAATATGTGGTGGAGTGGAGGGTTTGAGCAATTTTGGTTGAACACAAGGAACATTTCTGTGAAATTAATTCAATATCAGTCTGGCTGTTTAGGAGTAGAAATCATTTTCAGAGGTAGAAGTCATTTTTGATGAAATGACATCTCAAGCCCTGCCGCACAATGAAACCAATAGGATTTAAATGCATAGACGGTTCCACTCGCACCATTTTGCCTGTGCAGGCTAATACCTTCAAAGTGGTTTACCAATACTCCTGTAGAAGCACTTTGCAGCCAAGCCCTGATGCGTGGGGGCCAAAACTTTGTAAAACGTCTGTTTCTAAAAGGAAGCAATTTTATAGGAATGTTCCATGGGTGACACTCTCACAAAGTTGCTCACAATATTTTGCTTAACCGAGCATGATTGCCACCAGAGCAAAAAAAAAACTCAAGCTCTGACAGCCACCTTGTTCACCCGAGAGGAACAGTCTGAGCAATTTTAGTAGAGGGTCACCAAGGAACAGTCCTATGAAAAATCCAAAATCCATACATTCGTTAAGGAGGAGAAGTCGTTTGAAAGGCTTTTTATTTTAAGCTCTGACAGCCATCTTGTTCACCCGAGCGGTTTGAGGAAATCTGGTAGAGGGTCACCCAAGAAACATTCCTGTGACATAATTTCAAAATCCATCCACTGGTGAAGGAGAAAAAGTTGTTTAAAGATTTTTTCTATTTTTAGCTCTGGTGGCCATCTTGTTCACCCGAGCTGAACAGTTTGAGCAATTTCGGTAGAGGGTCATCAAAGGAACATTCCTGTGAAATAATTTCAAAATCCATCCACTGGTTAAGGAGAAAAAGTGGTTTAAAGGTTTTTCTAAGCTCTGACAGCCACCTTGTTCACCCGAGAGGAACAGTCTGAGCAATTTTAGTAGAGGGTCATCAAGGAACAGTCCTATGAAATATTTTCAAAATCCATACATTCGTTAAGGAGGAGAAGTCGTTTGAAAGGCTTTTTATTTTAAGCTCTGACAGCCATCTTGTTCACCCGAGCGGTTTGAGGAAATCTGGTAGAGGGTCACCCAAGAAACATTCCTGTGACATAATTTCAAAATCCATCCACTGGTGAAGGAGAAAAAGTTGTTTAAAGATTTTTTCTATTTTTAGCTCTGGTGGCCATCTTGTTCACCCGAGCTGAACAGTTTGAGCAATTTCGGTAGAGGGTCATCAAAGGAACATTCCTGTGAAATATTTCCAAAATCCATCCACTCGTTAAGGAGAAGAAGTCGTTTAAAGCTTGTTCTATTTTTAGCTCTGGCAGCCATCTTGTTCATCCCAGCAGAACGGTTTGAGCAATTTTGGTAGAGGGTCACCCAAGGAACATTCCTGTGAAGTAATTTTAAAATCAATCAACTGGTTAAGGAGAAAAAAATCCTTTACAGGTTTTTCTATTTCTAGCTCTGGTGGCCATCTTGTTCTCCCAAGCAGAACGGTTTGAGAAATTTTGGTAGAGGGTCATCCAAGGAACATTCCAGTGAAGTAATTTTAAATCCATCCACTGGTTAAGGAAAAGAAGTGATTTTAAGGTTTTTCTATTTTTAGCTCTGGTGGCCATCTTGTTCACCCAAGTGGAACGGTTTGAGCAATATTGGTAGAGGGTCACCCAAGGGACATTCTTGTGAAGTAACTTCAAAATCCATTCACTGGTTAAGGTGATAAAGTCGTTTAAAGGTTTTTATGTTTTTAGCTCTGGCGGTCATCTTGTTCCCCCTAGCGGAACAGTTTGAGCAATTTTTGTAGAGGGTCATCAAGGAAACATTCCTGTGAAATAACTTCAAAATCCATCCACTGGTTAAGGAGAAGTAGTCGTTTAAAGATTTTTCTATTTTTAGCTCTGGTGGCGATCTTATTCACCCGAGTGGAACAGTCTCAGCAATTTTGGTAGAGGGTCATCCAAAGGAACATTTCTGTGAAATAATTACAAAATTCATCCACTGGTTAAGGAGAAGAAGTCGTTTAAAAGTTTTTCTACTTTCAGCTCTGGCGGCCATTTTGTTCACCCGAGCAGAACGGTTTGAGCAATTTTGGTAGAGGGTCATCCAAGGAATATTCCTGTGAAATAATTTCAAAATCCATCCACTGGTTAAGGAGAAGTCGTCGTTTAAAGGTGTTTCTATTTTTAGCTCTGGTGGCCATCTTGTTCACCTGCGAGGAACGGTTTGAGGAATTTCGGTAGAGGGTCACCCAAGGAACATTGCTATGAAATATTTTCAAAATCCATCCACTGGTTAAGGAGAAGAAGTTGTTTAAAGGTTTTCTATTTTTAGCTCTGGTGGCCATTTTATTCACCCGAGCAGAATGATTTGAGCAATTTTGGTAGAGGGTCACCCATGGAACATTCCTGTGAAATAATTTCAAAATCCATACATTCATTAAGGAGGCGAAGTCGTTTAAAGGTTTTTCAATTTTTAGCTCTGGTGGCCATCTTGTTCACCAGAGCGGAACGGTTTGAGCAATTTTGGTAGAGGGTCACCCAAGGAACATTCCTGTGAAATAATTTCAAAATCCATCTACTGGTTAAGGAGAAGAAGTCATTTAAAGGTTTTTCTATTTTTAGCTTTGGTGGCCATCTTGTTCACCCGAGCGCAACAGTTTGAGCAATTTTGGTAGAGAGGCACGCTAGGAACATTCCTGTGAAATTAATTCAAAATCTGTCCTGCACTTTTGGAGAAGAAGTCATTTAAAGCAAAAGTTGTTGACGGACGCACGAAAGATGGACAGACAAAGACCGATCATAAAAGCTGACCTTGAGCACTTCCTGCTCAGGTGAGCTAACAATGGGGGGAGGGGTCTGACACAGAAACAATGTTAGTTGAACAATAGTATAGCTTTCAGCCAAAAGAATAACCAGAGCACCCAGAGTTTTAATTCTTGAGCATGACACCCCTGCTTAACGTCATGTACATCTGCTTCAAGTACCACCAATATGTCTCAATGGGTATTGGAGGTACTGAGATCACAAGGTGTTCATACCGTTTTATTGGAAGGGGTGATAACTCAAATATCATAGCACCCAGAGTCGTGGTTCTTAGGCATGAAGTGCCGTCTCAGCCTTGTATGCAATTATGCCAAGTACAATCAATATATCTCAAAGGGTATTGGAGTTAGGGCCATCACAAGGTTATATTGTCAGGGGAGATAATTTAACAAGAGGGCCATGATGGCCCTCGATCGCTCACCTGATCCATAGGGTATCAAGTGGGCCCCTGGGAGAGCCATTATTGGCTCCGGGCTATAATATGATTAATCTTGGTAGTGGTCTAAAAGGTGAAGCTTCATACCAAATATCAAAGAATGGAGACTTCTGGTTTTTGACAAGATTTTTAAACGGTTTCCTTATGTAAGTCTATATAAACCTTTGGGTCCCCGGGGCGGGCCATTTTTGCCCCCAGGGCTATAATTTGAACCATCTTGGTAGAAATCCAGAAGACAAAGCTTCATACCAAATATCAAAGACCTTGGCCTTCTGCTTTCAGACAAGCAGATTTTCAAAGGTTTTCATTGCCTTGACTTCATTTCCTAGGGCTATAATTTGAACAATTTAGATGAAGCTTCACACCAAATATCAAAGATCTGGGCCTTGCAGTTTCAGAGTAGAAGATTTTTTTTAAATTTCCCTATATAAGTCAATGTAAAAACGAATGGCCCCGGGTTGGGGGCATTTTTGATCCAAGGGCTATGATTTGAACAATCTTGGTAGAAGTCCACTAGATGAAGCTACACACCAAATTCAAAGAACTGGGCCATCAGGTTTTGGAGAAGAAGATTTTTAAAGATTTTCCCTGTATAAGCCAATGTAAAACCAAAGGGCCTGCAGGTGGGGTCATTTTTCGCCCAAGGCCTATAATTTGTACAATATTGATAGAGGTCCACTAGATGAAGCTTCACAACAAATATCAAAGAACTGGGCCTTGCGGTTTCAGAGAAGAAGATTTTTAAAGATTTACCCTATATAAGTCTATATAAAACCAAAGGCCCCCGGGGCGGGGGCATTTTTGGCCCCAGGGCTATTATTTGAACAATCTTGGTAAAGGTCCACTAGATGAAGCTTCACACCAAATATCAATGACTTGGGCCTTGCAGTTTCAGAGAAGAAGATTTTTAAAGATTTTCCCTATATAAGTCTATCTAAAACCAAAGGCCCCCGGGGCGGGGGCATTTTTGGCCCCAGGGCTATAATTTGAACAATCTTGGTAAAGGTCCACTAGATGAAGCCTCATACCAAATATTAAAGACCTGGGCCTTGTGGTTTCAGAGAAGAAGATTTTAAAATATTTTCCCTATATAAGCCTATGTAAAACCAAAGGGCCCCGGGCGGGGGCATTTTTAGCCCAAGGGCTATAATTTGAACAATCTTGGTAGAGGTCCACTAGATGAAGTTTCACACCAAATATCAAAGACTTGAGCCTTGCGGTTTCAGAAAAGATTTTTAAAGATTTTCCCTACATAAGCCTATGTAAAACCAAGGGCCCCCAGGGCCAGGGGCTTTTTTTTTGCCCCAGGGCTATAATTTGAACAATCTTGGTAGAGGTCCACTAGATGCAGCTTCATATCAAATATCAAAGACCTGGGCCTTGTGGTTTCAGACAAGATTTTTAAAGATTTTCCCTATATAAGCCTGTGTAAAACCAAAGGCCCCCGGGGCGGGGGCATTTTTGGCCCCAGAGCTTAAATTTGAATAATCTTGGTAGAGGTCCACTAGATGAAGCTTCATACCAAATAACAAATACCTGGGCCTTGTGGTTTCAGAGAAGGATTTTTAAAGATTTTCCCTATATAAGCCTATGTAAAACCAAAGGCCCTAGGGGCAGGGGCATTTTTGGCCTCCGGGCTATAAATTTAACGATCTTGATAGAGGTCCACTAGATGAAGCTTCACACCAAATATCAAAGACTTGGGCCTTGCAGTTTCAGAGAAGAAGATTTTTAAAGATTTTCCCTATATAAGTCTATCTAAAACCAAAGGCCCCCGGGGCGGGGGCATTTTTGGCCCCAGGGCTATAATTTGAACAATCTTGGTAAAGGTCCACTAGATGAAGCCTCATACCAAATATTAAAGACCTGGGCCTTGTGGTTTCAGAGAAGAAGATTTTAAAATATTTTCCCTATATAAGCCTATGTAAAACCAAAGGGCCCCGGGCGGGGGCATTTTTAGCCCAAGGGCTATAATTTGAACAATCTTGGTAGAGGTCCACTAGATGAAGTTTCACACCAAATATCAAAGACTTGAGCCTTGCGGTTTCAGAGAAGATTTTTAAAGATTTTCCCTACATAAGCCTATGTAAAACCAAGGGCCCCCAGGGCCAGGGGCTTTTTTTTGCCCCAGGGCTATAATTTGAACAATCTTGGTAGAGGTCCACTAGATGCAGCTTCATATCAAATATCAAAGACCTGGGCCTTGTGGTTTCAGACAAGATTTTTAAAGATTTTCCCTATATAAGCCTGTGTAAAACCAAAGGCCCCCGGGGCGGGGGCATTTTTGGCCCCAGAGCTTAAATTTGAATAATCTTGGTAGAGGTCCACTAGATGAAGCTTCATACCAAATAACAAATACCTGGGCCTTGTGGTTTCAGAGAAGGATTTTTAAAGATTTTCCCTATATAAGCCTATGTAAAACCAAAGGCCCTAGGGGCAGGGGCATTTTTGGCCTCCGGGCTATAAATTTAACGATCTTGATAGAGGTCCACTAGATGAAGCTTCACACCAAATATCAAAGACTTGGGCCTTGCAGTTTCAGAGAAGAAGATTTTTAAAGATTTTCCCTATATAAGTCTATCTAAAACCAAAGGCCCCCGGGGCGGGGGCATTTTTGGCCCCAGGGCTATAATTTGAACAATCTTGGTAGAGGTCCACTAGATGAAGCTTCATACCAAATATTAAAGACCTGGGCCGTGTGGTTTCAGAGAAGAAGATTTTTAAATATTTTTCCTATATAAGCCGATGTAAAACCAAAGGGCCCACGGGCGGGGGCATTTTTGGCCCTAGGGCTAAAATTTGAACAATCTTGATAGAGGTCCACTAGATTAAGCTTCACACCAAATATCAAAGACTTGGGCCTTGCAGCAAAAGAGAAGAAGATTTTTAAAGATTTTCCCTATATAAGCCTATGTAAACTAAAGGACCCCGGGGCGGGGGCATTTTTGGTCCCAGGGCTATAATTTGAACAATCTTGGTAGAGGTCGACTAGATGAAGTTTAATACCAAATATCAAAGACCTGGGCCTTGTGGTTTCAGAGAAGAAGATTTTTAAAGATTTTCCCTATATAATAAAAATCAAAAATGAGTTCCTTTAAGAGCAATGAAAACATTCATAAGAAAGAAGATGGGTCATACTACGTAGTTTCGGCTAAAAAGCTTCATCAGCGACCCTGTAATGAGCCGGCAAAGAAAGCCAGAGGAAACATACTGCAATTTTGCGAATTTCGAATAGGAAGTCGATTCAAAGACTGATATAAATCAAAATGGGGTCCAAATAATTAAAAACCTGTCTAGAATATGAGTCTAAACCAATAATTTATTTCTGATTCCTCAGAATATTCACGCTGATCTCAAAGGACCAAAAGTAAAATACAAACTGCACTATGGTTGATGTACGGGGGGACGTTTTACGGCCGCCACACGGCACAACGCCAGTTGCAGTGAAGGCAAATAAAAATCAAAAATGAGTTCCTTTAAGAGCAATGAAAACATTCCTAAGAAAGAAGATGGGTCATACTACGTAGTTTCGGCTAATAAAGCTTCATCAGTGGCCCTGTAATGAGCCGACAAAGAAAGCCAGAGGAAACATACTGCAACTTTGCGAATTTCGAATAGGCAGTCGATTCAAATAAAAATCAAACAAGAGGGCCATGATGGCCCTGGATCGCTCACCTGATCCATAGTGTAACAAGTGGGCCCCAGAGAGGGCCATTATTGGCCCCAGGGCTTTAATGTACATAATGTTGAGGGAGGTCTTAAAGGTGAAGCTTCATACCAAACATCAACAAAGGCTAAAATTTGAACAATCTTGTCAAAGGTCCACTAGATGAAGCTACACATCAAATATCAAAGACCTGGGCCTAGCGGTTTCAGAGAAGAAGATTTTTAAAGATTTTCCCTATATAAGCCTATGTAAAATCAAAGGGCCCCGGGACAGGGGCATTTTTTGCCCCAGCACTATAGTTTGAACAATCTTGGTAGGGGTCCACTAGATGAAGCTTCATACCAAATATCAAAGTTCTGGGCCTTGTGGTTTCAGAGAAGAAGATTTTTAAAGATTTTCCCTATATAAGCCTATGTAAAACCAAAGGGCCCCGTGGCAGGGGGGGATTTTTTGTCCCAGCACTATAATTTGAACAATCTTGGTAGGGGTCCACTAGACGAAGCTTCATACCAAATATCAAAGTCCTGGGCCTTGTGGTTTCAGAGAAGAAGATTTTTAAAGATTTTCCCTATATAAGCCTATGTAAAATCAAAGGGCCCCGGGACAGGGGCATTTTTTGCCCCAGCACTATAGTTTGAACAATCTTGGTAGGGGTCCACTAGATGAAGCTTCATACCAAATATCAAAGTTCTGGGCCTTGTGGTTTCAGAGAAGAAGATTTTTAAAGATTTTCCCTATATAAGCCTATGTAAAACCAAAGGGCCCCGTGGCAGGGGGGGGGATTTTTTGTCCCAGCACTATAATTTGAACAATCTTGGTAGGGGTCCACTAGACGAAGCTTCATACCAAATATCAAAGTCCTGGGCCTTGTGGTTTCAGAGAAGAAGATTTTTAAAGATTTTCCCTATATAAGCCTATGTAAAACCAAAGGGCCCCGGGGCAGGGGCATTTTTGGCCCCAGCACTAAAATTGGAACAATCTTGGTAGGGGTCCACTAGATGAAGCTTCATACCAAATATCAAAGTCCTGGGCCTTGTGGTTTTAGAGAAGAAAATTTTTAAAGATTTTCCCTATATAAGCCTATGTAAAACCAAAGGGCCCCGTGGCGGGGGCATTTTTGGCCCCAGCACTATAATTTGAACAATCTTGGTAGGGGTCCACTAGATGAAGCTTCATACCAAATATATAAGACCTGGGCCTTGTGGTTTCAGAGAAGAAGATTTTTAAAAATTTTCCCTATATAAGCCAATGTAAAAGCAAAGGGCCCCGTGGCGGGGGCATTTTTGTCCCAGCACTAAAATTTGAACAATCTTGGTAGGGGTCCACTAGATGAAGCTTCATACCAAATATCAAAGTCCTGGGCCTTGTGGTTTCAGAAAAGAAAATTTTTAAAGATTTTCCCTATATAAGCCCATGTAAAACCAAAGGGCCCCGTGGCGGGGGCATTTTTTGTCCCAGCACTAAAATTTGAACAATCTTGGTAGGGGTCCACTAGATGAAGCTTCATACCAAATATCAAAGACCTGGGCCTTGTGGTTTCAGAGAAGAAGATTTTTTAAGATTTTCCCTATATAAGCCTATGTAAAACCAAAGGGCCCCGGGGCGGGGGCATTTTTGGCCCCAGCACTGTAATTTGAACAATCTTGGTAGGGGTCAACTAGATGAAGCTTCATACCAAATATCAAAGACCTGGGCCTTGTGGTTTCAGAGAAGAAGATTTTTAAAGATTTTCCCTATATAAGCCAATGTAAAACCAAAGGGCCCTGTGGCGGGGGCATTTTTTGTCCCAGCACTATAATTTGAACAATCTTGGTAGGGGTCCACTAGATGAAGCTTCATACCAAATATCAAAGTCCTGGGCCTTGTGGTTTCAGAGTAGAAGATTTTTGAAGATTTTCCCTATATAAGCCTATGTAAAACCAAAGGGCCCTGGGGCGGGGGCATTTTTGGCCCCAGCACTATAATTTGAACAATCTTGGTAGGGGTCCACTAGATGAAGCTTCATACCAAATATCAAAGACCTGGGCCTTGTGGTTTCAGAGAAGAAGATTTTTAAAGATTTTCCCTATATAAGCCAATGTAAAACCAAAGGGCCCCGTGGCGGGGGCATTTTTCGTCCCAGCACTCAAATTTGAACAATCTTGGTAGGGGTCCACTAGATGAAGCTTCATACCAAATATCAAAGTCCTGGGCCTTGTGGTTTCAGAGAAGAAGATTTTTAAAGATTTTCCCTATATAAGCCTATGTAAAACCAAAGGGCCCCC
Source organism: Lucinisca nassula (assembly GCA_963580285.1). Classification (NCBI taxonomy): domain Eukaryota; kingdom Metazoa; phylum Mollusca; class Bivalvia; order Lucinida; family Lucinidae; genus Lucinisca; species Lucinisca nassula. The sequence goes on from OY757010.1 coordinate 210,709,255, forward strand.
GTGCGGGGGCATTTTTGGCCCCAGCACTATAATTTGAACAATCTTGGTAGGGGTCCACTAGATGAAGCTTCATACCAAATAACAAAGACCTGGGCCTTGTGGTTTCAGAGAAGAAGATTTTTTAAGTTTTTGGTGAAAAAAATCTGTTTTTGGCTCCTGTGACCTAGATGTGCAACGGACCGGAACCATTTGACCCATATTCAAACTTGACCGAGATATTGTCATGATGATCATTCTGAGCAAGTTTGATTAAGATTGGACCAAAATTGTGGCCCCTAGGGTGTTCACAAGGTTTTTATATGATTTGACCCGCTGACCTACTTTTTAACCCGATATGACCCATATTCGAACTGGACTGAAATATTGTCACAATGGTCATTCTGAGCAAGTTTCATGATAATTGGACCAAAACAGTGGCCTTCAGAGTGTTCACAAGGTTTTTCTATGATTTGACCTACTGACCTACTTTTTGACCGGACATGACCCATATTCGAACTTGACCAAGATATTGTCATGATGATCATTCTGAGCAAGTTTGATTATGATTGGACCAAAATTGTGGCCTCTAGGGTGTTCACAAGGTTTTTCTATGATTTGACCCGCTGACCTACTTTTTAAGCCGACATGATCCATATTCAAACTTCACTAAAATATTGTCACAATGATCATTCTGAGCAAGTTTGATGATGATTGGACCAAAACTGTGCCCTCTAGAGTGTTCACAAGGTTTTTCTATGATTTGACCTACTGACCTACTTTTTCACCCGACATGACCCATATTCGAACTTGACCGAGATATTGTCATGATGATCATTCTGAGCAAGTTTGATGATGATTGGACCAAAACTGTGGCCTCTAGTTTGTTCACAAGAAAAAGTTTACGCACGACGGACGACGGACGACGGACGACGCACGACGACGCCGGACATCTTACGGTCACAAAAGCTCACCATGACCTTCGGTCAGGTGAGCTAAAAATGAGTTCCTTTAAGAGCAATGAAAATATTCATAAGAAAGAAGATGGGTCATACTACGTAGTTTCGGCTAATAAAGCCTCATCAGTGACCCTGAAATGATCCGGCAAAGAAAGCCAGAGGAAACATACTGCAATTTTGCAAATTTCGAATAGGCAGTCGATTCAAAGACTGATATAAATCAAAATGGGGTCCAAATAATTAAAGACCTGTCTAGAATATGAGTCTAAACCAATAATTTATTTCTGATTTCTCAGAAAATTCACGCTGATCTCAAAGGACCAAAAGTAAAATATAAAACTGCACTATGGTTGATGTACGGGGAGACGTTTTACGGCCGCCACACGGCACAACACCAGCTGCAGTGAAGGCAAATAAAAATCAAAAATGAGTTCCTTTAAGAGCAATGAAAAAATTCATAAGAAAGAAGATGGGTCATACAACGTAGTTTCGGCTAATAAAGCCTCATCAGTGACCCTGAAATGATCCGGCAAAGAAAGCCAGAGGAAACATACTGCAATTTTGCAAATTTCGAATAGGCAGTCGATTCAAAGACTGATATAAATCAAAATGGGGTCCAAATAGTTAAAAACCTGTCTAGAATATGAGTCTAAACCAATAATCTATTTCTGATTTCTCAGAATATTCACGCTGATCTCAAAGGACCAAAAGTAAAATACAAACTGCACTATGGTTGATGTACGGGGGGGGGGGGGGGGCGTTTTACGGCCGCCACACGGCACAACACCAGTTGCAGTGAAGGCAAATAAAAATGAAAAATGACATCCTTTAAGAGCAATGAAAACATTCCTAAGAAAGAAGATGGGTCATACTACGTAGTTTCGGCTAATAAAGCTTCGTATAAGCTTTATATTAGGGCATATAAGTCTATGTAAAACCAAAGGCCCTCGGGACAGGGGCATTTTTGGCCCCAGGGCTATAATTTGAACAATCCAGAAAGAGGTCCACTAGATGAAGCTTCACACCAAATATCAAAGACTTGGGCCTTGCGGTTTCAGAGAAGAAGATTTTTTTAAAGATTTTCCCTATATAAGCCTATGTAAAACCAAAGGCCTCCGGGACGGGGGCATTTTTGGCCCCAGGGCTAATATTTGAACAATCTTGGTAGAGGTCCAGTAGATGAAGCTTTGTACCAAATATCAAAGACCTGGGCCTTGCGGTTTCAGAGAAGAAGATTTTTAAAGATTTTCAGTAAAAAATCTATTTTTAGCTCCTGTGACCTAGATGTGCAACAGACCGGAACCATTTGAACAACTTTGAAAGGGGACCACCTAAGGATCCTTCCTGTGAAGTTTGGTCAAAATCCGATAAGCGGTTTAGGAGGAGATGTTGTTTGAAGAAAAAGTTTACAGACGGAGGCACGGACGCTCGCACGGACGCACGACGGACGACAGACAAAAAGGGTTCCGAAAAGCTCACCTTGTCACTACGTGACAGGTGAGCTAAAAAACCAGGGCACCCAGAGTTGTGGTTCTTGCACGTGACACATCTGCTTAACCTCATGTACAACTGTACCAAGTACAATCAATATATCTCAAAGAGTATTGGAGATAAGGCCATCACAAGGTAGTGATTCTATATTATTGGAAGGGGAGATAACTCAAAAACCATGGCACCCAGAGTTGTGGTTCTTGTGCATGACACACACACAGTCTCGGCCTTATGAACAAGTGTGCCAGGTATCATCAATATATCTTAAAGTGTATTGGAGTTATGGCCAGCACAAGGTAGCCACTCTATTTTATTGGAAGGGGGGATAACTTAAAAATCATGACAACCAGAGTTGTGGTTCTTGTGCATGACACGCTGTCTCAGCGTTGTGAACAACTGTGCCAAGTACCATCAATATATCTCAAAAGGTATTGGAGTTATGGCCATCACAAAGTAGTCATTCTATTTTATTAAAAGGGGAGATAACTCAAAAAGTATGGCATCCAGAGCTCTGGTTCTTGCACATGACACGCCATCTCAGCCTTGTGAACAAGTGTGCCAAGAACCATCAATGAATCTCAAAGGGTATAGGAGTTATGGCCATCATCACAAGGTTGCGTATCCGGATGGACGGATGGACGGACGGACGAACGCCAGGCTGATCGCTATATCCCCCGAACCTTTTCGGTCGGGGGATAAAAACGCTGCGAGCACTGCATCATGCCCCACAACAACCATTACAGCACGCTATCTATCTATCTATCTATCTATCTATCTATCTATCTATCTATCTATCTATCTATCTATCTATCTATCTATCTATCTATCCATTTTACTGCAGCAACCCCGTTAAGTGCAGGTGTGTGGGCAGAGGCGTCGTGCAAGACAAAGTAAAAGAAGTAAAAGTGAGACAGTATGGAGAAAAAGTTAAAAGTTTATGATACAGAAGAGAATAAAGGCAGATAAAAACAAGTGTTGTGGATTAGGGCATATAGTGTGACACTGTCCTTACCCCTGACCTAAATGACTCTAGGTCTTGGAGGACAGGAAGATGATGGGGAAGTTGATTGCATTGTACAATGGTCAACGGAAAAAAGGAGTATTTATAGTAGCTGGCTGTAGTCGGTATCTGGACATAGTGAAGGCGGTGCATATGCCTGGTCAATCTGATGGGATGGCTAATATATGGAAGGAGGGGAACAGCAACTAGACTATTTACTATTTTGTAAAATAGTATCAGGCGGGCGTCGGCTCGCCTATCCACAAGTGAACGCCACCCTAGTGAGTTTTGCATGCTTGTAACACTAGCATAAGGGGAGTAATTGCTGTTAACCCATCTTATGACCCGTCTTTGGACCATTTCAATTTTATTTTTTAGGTCTGTGTGTGTGGGCTCCAAACAGGGGATGCATATTCGACTTGGGGACGAACTAAAGTCTGATATGCTGCTTTGCGAATACCTGTGTGTTTTGTTTTGATGTTTTTTTTTCAAGAAACCTAGTGTCCTGTTTGCTGTTGTTGTGATCCTGTTAATGTGAGTATTCCGGCTCAGGTCTTTGCTGATGTCTACGCCTAGATATTTGGCGTAATCAACTGCTTCTAGTGCCTGTCCATGTAGCATGTAGATGTGCTCAGCTGGATGCCTGGATTTTGTTCTGTGTAAGACTTTAAACTTACTTGGGTTAAAATCCATATCCCACAGGGTTCCCCATGTTTGTAAGGTGTCAAGGTCATTTTTGAGTGTGTCAGAGTCGTCCTGGTTATTGACTGTGATGTAAATAGTTGTATCATCAGCAAAAAGTCGGACCTGTGAGTGTATATTCTCAGGTATGTCGTTTATGTAAAGGAGGAATAGTAAGGGACCAAGCACAGAACCTTGTGGGACTCCAGAATTTACAGGAATTTTTGATGAGTATTCGCCCTCCAGTACTACTGTTTGAGAACGCCCAATCAGAAATGCTTTGATCCAGGACAGAGTATTGCCTCTCACACCATGTTGGTGAAGTTTGTGAAGCAGCTTTAAGTGATTTACTCTGTCGAAGGCCTCACTAAAGTCTAATAAAATAAGGTAAGTTTGGCGACCTTGTGAGGTGTTCCGTGCAAGCTCATCAACTCACTGGATGAGCTGGGTTTCACAAGACCTCCTCTCTCAGAAACCATGTTGGAGGTCATACAATATATTGTTACTGTTAAGGTGCCTGGACAGGCTAGAAGCTACAATGTGTTACATCACTTTGCAAAGAATGCATGTTAGTGATATGGGGCGATAATTAATGGGGTCACTCTTATCCCCCTTTTTGAAGATGGGGGTAACACATGCTTTGGTCCAGTCCTTTGGGACCTGCCCTGTGTTGAGTGACTTTTGGAATAAAATGGCAAGGAAAGGGGTTATTTCATTGCTTAGGTTTTTCAGAACGATGGGTTTTATGGAGTCAGGTCCGTGAAGTGTAGGTGGAATATATTGTTTGTTTATATTCCCATCGTCCAGCCCATTTTGTATGGACTGGGTGGCGAGCTGGCTGAGTGAAAGAGGTGATTACCATAAGAAAGTACCATAAAACTGTCAAAAAGGAATTCAAGGTGAACGTGCATTAGTCTTTCCCTTCATGAAGTTGACATGAATACATCTCTCAGAATGAGATGACTTTTTAATGTCCAAAGGGCCATAGCTCCAAAACAAAGTAAACCAGAATTACAGTTTTCATTTTCTGCTGAACCCCCTATGAAGCTCGAACTTCGTGTGGAGTTTACAGAAAATAGTTTTAAACTAGAAATGAGTCCATAGGACATGGATGCCCCTCCTGAAAATATGTCTATGTTTGTTGACCGTGTTTAAGTTTTGGACCTTTTTTCACATTTGACCTCTAAAGTATTTCCTTGACCTTGGAGGTAAGGACCTCTTTGTTTTGTATGAGGCAGATTGTCTCATGATGGCCAAAATTTCTGCCAAGTAATTTCAAAATCCATCCAGAGATAAGAAAATTATTGACTGCGTTTAAGTTTCGGACCATTTTTTTTACCTTTGACCTCTAAGTATGATCTTGACATTGGAGGTACGGATCTGGGTTTGCACACGTCTCATGATGGTTATTATTTTTTAAAGTAATTTCAAAATCCATCCCGAAATAAGTAAGTTATTGACTGCGTTTAAGCTTCAGACCCTTTTTTTGACCTTTGACCTCTAAGTATGACCTTGACCTTGGAGGTACGGACCTGGGTTTTGCACGTGACACGTCGTCTCATAATGGTTAACATTTCTACAAAGTAATTTCAAAATCCATCCAGAAATAAGAAAGTTATTGACTCCGTTTAAGTTTCGGACCCTTTTTTGAACTTTGACCTCTAAGTAGGACCTTGGCCTTGGAGGTGCGGACCTGGGTTTTGCACGTGGCACGTCGTCTCATGATGGTTAACATTTCTGCAGAGTCATTTTAAAATCCATCAAGAAATAAGCAAGTTATTGACAGCTTTTAAGTTTTGGACGCACAGGAGGACGGACGGACAGGGGCAACGCTATATGCCCTTTCTACCATTCTTCAAATGGCGGGGGCATAAAAATCCCTTTTTACAGTGAAAATAATTCTGGGCCTATACTTTCATCAAAAATCATAACCAAATATTAAGGAAATTCATTGTATGGTTTGGAAAGTATGAGCTCTTAAAAACGTTAACATAAAATTTCTAGGTCCGTAACCTTGACATTAAGGCTATGGGTATCAGCGAAGGTATTCTTGAATGAAACTTTGGTCCCTAAAACTTTGGGCCTATATTTATCATCAAATCAAATATGAACCTATTCCATCTTAAGTTTCGGAAAATATGAGCCCTCAAAAACTTAAACGTAAATGTGGAAGCCAACACTGAACAACAACAATCTTAACTTTGTCCAGATGAGCTAAAGCCAATTTTCAACAGAGCATATATTTATATATACTTATTTAAACTGTGTTGTTATGACTGTTTTGAAGAAAATTTAAAGGAATGTCTATATTCTGCAGGAGTAAAGATTCTTTAGCAGCAACAGTCATAAAATGCCAAGCTATTGGAGCATTACAAGAGAAACCTGTCATCAGGGTTAGCAGCAAGGTAAGACAAAACTAACAAGAATATCGATGAAACCGATGGATGCTCCCCGAAGGTGCAATAGTCGGAACAGAAAACATTATCCTAATTAAAGAGCGGTATACTCTGTATACTCACTGTACTTCAAAATGGAGTATAACAAAACCTGTCGGTGGACAGATTAGCTTGCCTGATGCTACTGTCATACAAATATCAGCAACACAAAAGTCGGAATATATGAAAGGAAGTGTCTTCAGGTACAATACCATACCCCAAGATCCTGGGTGGTAGTTTAGCTACATTAATTGGGTAAAACTGTGTAATACAAATTATTGAATACTTAGTCTCATACACAGAGGCAATACTCATAGGACAGTCTCAAGGTATGGTTCCGTATTGGGTGCCTTAACATGCATATAAAATATCAGACGGGTTTGAAACTGGATCCGATCTTATCCCCTTGACTGTCAAAAAAGGTCATTTTGACCACCTGCCAAGACTAGCTTCTTTAACTTTGATCCAATTTATATGCAACTCTAATGTAGACGGATGACTTGCGATTTTACATCCTTTTAGCAGTATTTCAGTCATATCAGAATATTGAAAGGTTGTTAATGTAAGGCTGTGTGCAATGGAACTCCATTTACAGTTGGAAAAAATTTCTGCCTCCAGCAAGTTTTTCTAAAAATAGCCACAGTGACCTTGACCTTGAGCCACGAACCCTGGAAGTAAAACTTGCTCAATATATTATCATACCCAACATTTGTGTGAAGTTATATTAAAATCCATCAGCATGTGATGACGCTAGAGCGATGACAAAGTTTCTTCTAAAAATAGCCGCAGTGACCTTGACCTTGAGCCCAGGACCCTGAAAGTCAAACTTGCTCGAGATATTATCATACCCAGCATTTGTATGAAATTATATTAAACTACATCAATAAATGTAGGCACTAGAGCGATGACAAAGTTTTTTCTAAAAATAGCCGCATTGACCTTTACCTTGAGCCCAGGATCCTGAAAGTCGAACTTGCTTGAGATATTATTATACTTAACATTTGTGTGAATTTATATTAAAATCCATCAGCAAATGACGACGCTAGAGCGATGACAAAGTTTTTTTCTAAAAATAACCGCAGTGACATTGACCTTGAGCCCAGGACCCTGAAAGTCAAACTTGCTCGAGATATTATTATACCCAACATTTGTGTGAAATTATATTAAAATCCATCAATAAATGTAGGCACTAGAGCGATGACAAAAGTTTTTTTCTTAAAATAACCACAGTTACCTTGACCCCAGGATTCTGAAAGTTTAACTCGCTCGAGATTTTATTATACCCAACATTTGTGTGAAGTTATATTAAAATCTATCAGCAAATGACGACGCTACAGCGATACAAAGTTTTTTCCTAAAAATAGCAACAGTGACCTTGACATTGAGCCCAGGACTCTGAAAGTTGAACTTGCTCGAGATATTATCATACTCAACATTTTTGTGAAATTATAATGAAATTCATCGATGAATGTAGGCACTAGAGCGAAAACAAAGTTTTTTTAAAAATAGCCACAGTGACCTTGACCTTGAGCCCAGGACCCTGCAAGTCGAACATGCTCAAGATTTTGTCATACCCAACATTTGTGTGAAGTTATATTAAAATCCACCAATAAATGTAGGCACCAGAGTGATGACAAAGGTTTTCTGAAAGGAAGTGGCTAGATGACCGGACCCGGTCTTTTAGTGTCTGAGTCTAGAAAGCCGGACCCGGCATTCTAGACTCTGAGACTAAAAGACCGGGTCCGGTATTCTAGACAAGTCCATTACGGAGGCTAGAATGCCGGGAATATTATATTTGGCAGTTATAATCGACCGAAAACAGAAAACAAATACATATGAAGAACAGGACAAACCTTTTCCACCATTTTGGAAGGGGGAGAATACTTTCGTTTTATATAAATCGGCAACTGCAATTTTCTAGATGTAACGACCAGATGTAACGACTATTAATGCGGGACGGACACTTATGACTTATGTATTGGTTTTATTTTTTATATATGATGGAAATTGAACGTGATAAATCAGCGTTTGCCGTGTTTGTCGTGGTTGTAAAATATAATTTTTGTGTGTTGCAAGCAACCATTAACCTGATTGAGCTGTCAAACGACCTCAAAGAATTCATAACGTTTTAAGATCCTATTGTTTTACTGTACAGAGTGCTACAAACAATTAGTAATTTGATTGAGCGGTCAAACGACTGCAAAGACATCTAAAAGTTTAAAGACCTAATTCAGGCCTAATTAGCAATCAACGTAATTTACCATTGTGATTTTTGACACCGCAAATTAGATTCTAATTTTGAAAATAAATAAATAAATAAATAAAACGATTGTCAAATTTAAACAGTTGTCGTTATATTGTTCGCCGATATTCATGATATTGCAGTTGTAGATATACTTAAAACATAATCAACAGTAATCTATCGTAGCCTCAAAATGGGGGATAATTCATGACAGGTAAATGTTCCTTTCTTATTTAGCTTAGGCTACCTTGTGGATTATAGTTATCAAATATTCTATTGCCGGCATTTTAGCCTGGCAACGGGAGGATGGCTTGACGACCGGACCCGGTCTTCTAGCCGCTAGGTCTAGAATGCGGGGTCTGGTGTTCTACACTCAGAGGCTAGAAAACCGGATCCGGTCTCCTAGCCACTTCCTTTCTGAAAATAGCCACAGTGACCTTACACTGCAGCTTTATACAAAGTACCATAACTCTGTGACAAATCATCTAACTAGCACGGGTAATATGCGCATCACCTATTGCTGCTTTAGATTCTATTGAAGTTTCGTTGAATTTCTGCAAGTAGTTGCTGAGAATTCGCGTGGACACGAACAGTACCCTATATATTCATGCAGAATTCGTCAAAGGGCCAAAACTGTTGAAAAATCATCGAACCAAAACTCGCAGGTGATATGCGCATCCACCTTCGATACTTAATATTCCCATGAAGTTTCACTAAAATCTGACCCATAGTTTCTGAGAATTCGCGTGGACAAGAGCGGGACAGGCGCACGGACTAAGCGGCAACTATATGCTCCCCCGAAATTCTTCGGGGAGCATAATAAAAGCCTTCAAAATTCAGATTAAGAAACTGGCGGTTTTTGCAATAAAAGTCTATTTTATCTATTTTTGCTATTCTTATCACAAACACAATGTTGTTGATCATATTGCATGTGTACAAAGGTTGATCTGCAGTTTTGTTGTTTGCAAATAGTAATCACAGGTTTTCGCGCGACTTAGATGGAAAAATCTTTTTTCAATATGTGGGTTTGAAAAGTTGCTTTACCTTTAATCAAATCTCTTCTGACAATTGCACATGTATCCGTTGTATCATGTTCTGGATATTCTTCCATGGCGCTAAAGTCTACAATGTAAGTTACTTTCTGTGTATCTTGGAACTGACAGCTTGGCTTCTGGTCCTTAAAAGCTTGTTCAATCATAAAATTAAGGTGAGGTACGTATGCTTCCAGTTTTTGTCCCACTTCTGTGATTTCAATATAGTACCATTGGACCATATCCTTTAGCATCTCAGCATGATTCTTTTGTAGCTCAGCCCGCTCTACATCACGCAAAAACCTACATAGGAGTAGAAGGAGAGTCATTACGAAAACACGCCTATACAAATACATTGTAAATTTTACCGCCGAAAAAAAAAACAGAACATTTTAATGGAAAAAATGTGATATTTTCCTTATTTCTGCTCAAAATATAGATTGTGGGTACCCGTTAGAACTGCCTCATTGAGGCAGTTTTAACGAGTACAAACAATCTATTTTTGGAGAAGAAATAAGACAACTGAGGTTTACCTCTGTAAACCCCAGTTTTACTGTATCAAAGTGGGGTTCAAGGGTGGAAAAATTTTACAGGCGTGTTTTCGTGATGACAAGGGCAGTAATGGTCCTATCTCGCTTACCTGAGTTGACAGGTCAGCATACTCTGAAAGCTCACACAAATTTTCTGTTTTAAGAAGACTTGTAAGGTTTCCTTAAATACTTTGGACAAGGTCATTCCTGACTCCAGTTTGAAAAATCATGGCAGAAGTCCATCAAATGAAAATACCACAAATCAAATGCCAAGATCTGCTTTGAGAAAAGAAGTCTTTATCTATTGTAAACTATGCAGAACATATACTCCCCCATCTAAACGGGTATAGCAATTTTGTAGCTCCCCCACCCCCTGTAATAATTTGGACAGCCTGTGGACAGCCTGGATTGAGGTTCATTGGCTGATACTTCATATCAAAGACGGCCCCCGCCTTTCGGAGCTTTATGAAATACATGGGCTGCATGATGCTTCCACGCAGAGCTGAAACCGACTGCACACAAGTACTGGCAAACCGCTTAGAGATCTAAGCCTGCTCAGGCAAAGTGGTGCGAGTCGGACCGTCCATGCATATAAACTATATTTGTTTCATTGAGCGACAGTGCTTGAGATGTCATTTCATCTCAATGTCAGGTAAAAATCCCACAAAATTGGAAGCAAAGTCTCCAAAATGTCCTATAAAGTGTTGACGTGGATGTTAAACCTCAAATTAACCAATCAATCATACCAAAGTGAAAACACCTGGGCCTTTTTACCCCAAGTTTAAAATTTGAACAATTTTTGGTGGATGTCCACTAGATGAAATTGCCCATAAAATCCAAAAGACCTGGGCCCTCCTTATTCAAACAAGAAGATTTTTATAGTGTTCAAATACATGAATTTGTGAAAAATGAGATTCCTGACCCCAGGGGCATAGTTTGAACAATCTAGGAGGAGTTCAATAAGACGCTGATACATACCAAATCGAAAAGATCTTGGCATTCTTATTTCAGATAACAATGTGTATGAAAAACAAACCACCCTTGAGATGGGCCATGATTGACCCCTAGGCTTAGAAGGCTATACCTTAAACGGTGTTTGTAAATGTCCACTAGATGAAGCTTCATACCGATTATCAAGGTTAGGGTCTTTTGATTTCAGATAACAAGATTTTAAAATTTTACAATATATGAATCTCATTATGTGTGTACAAATGTGACCCGAGGGTAGGGCCATTCTTGTCACACTGCTATAATTTGGATAACTTTGGAGTCCTCACCGTTGTTTCATCTTTATGGTTGTTTGATTATTTGTGTTCACGGAGATGTTGCACTGATAATAATAATAATAATAATAAAGTCTTTATTTCAAGAGGGTAACACAATTAGAACAATAACTAATCTCCCTTGCGGCCCTCAAATTATTTACAAATTTTACAAAGAACAAAGTTCCATATTTACTTCAAGCACCCAGACACACAGGCGAGAGCAAACAGTGCAAACCCAGACAACATGCCAAAGAGTTCAGCATCTCTTCCAGGTCTACACTGTTTGCCAGTCGTCTAGCCACCCACAGGCACCATGTTAGGTAGTAAACCATACTTGCTCAAGTTTTGGAACAATTATGGTAAGGAGCTAAGGTGTCCAAATACTTTGGGAAAATATGAAAAAAAAAGAGTCAAAGACAATACTACATGGATTGATGTTACAAAATGACCAAAAGGATCAACAATCTTCCCAGCATGTACAAGTATTGAACTCAGCCAAATTCTAAAAAATCATAAAGGCAACAGTCATAGAGTTTGCTTTCCATCTTCCATGAATTTTTGATATACAGGAGGCAAATTTTAGTAATTATTGACAATTTAGGAAAGAAGATGAAGAAGTAAAACAAGAGAGAAATAAAAGAATAATATAAATATCACCTGGCTGAGAATAACAAACACATGATAGGAAGGTGCCTGGCCCCACAGACATTCCAGATCAATTCCATGTAATACTTTTATACAAGGAAAGAGACTGCAAATGTCCTTTCACATACTCAACAAAAGACAAAGAGGTGAGGCAAAAAGATATATACATGTATACAAAATAATGACTTGCACACACAAACAAACATACAAATATGCGCACATGCAGAAAAAAAAAGAAAAAAAGTTAAAACTTAGCTTTTCATCCATTTTAAACATCTATTGTGGAAAGATTCCACAGAAGGTGCACTCTTTACACTATGTGGAAGACAGTTCCATATAATTGGGCCCGAAAATGCCAAGCTTGCTTTATATAATTCTTTGTGTGGCTTGGGCAGCATAAAGTTCTTTGCTGCCATAGAGCGCAGCATCATGGACTCGCCACCTCCATCAGTAGTATGCTGTCTTCTAGAAAACATTTCATATATGTACTCAGGAGTTATTTCATTTGAAATTTTAAACATGAATTTAGCTTTTCTAAAAATACCCTCTCTGATATTGTCATTATCTTCAAATCATTCAAAGACTGGTATACATCATTGACATTAAAATCAAGAATTACCCAGCCAGCTCTTTTTTGGAGCTTTTCAATCTGCATCAGATTGTTTTTAGTTGTGTTTCCCCACACGATATTGGCATAGTCGAGGTGTGGCTAAATGTAACTTTTGTAGAAAATCAACCTGTGTTTTAAAGACAGATAATACTTGATTTTCGACATCAGCCAAATGTTTGTGGACATTTTCTTAGCCACTCTGCTTACATGTTCAGCCCAAGAAAGATTACTGTCAATTACCACGCCTTATACTTTTTCATTGGAAACTGTTGACAGCTGAATGTTATTTAAATATATTTGTAAATTACTGTTTATCCTACTTCTCTTTTGGCGGGTAGTAATTAAAATTGCTTTTGTCTTGTCTATATTGATTACCATTCCATTTTGCTTACACCTATTGTCCAAGTGATGAGTTAGGAGGCCTTCATGCGGACTGAACACATATTTGTCTAAATCACGCCTGAAGTAAGAGCGAGGATTGTGGCCACGTAAAATCGATATAAGCGGAATTGGTTTCCGCTGACTGTTCCAAGGCGGTTCTTCTGCAGCGGTTTATTTTTGTAATAGTTTGTTTTTGGGTATTTGGGTATTTGTGTCGCTGATTTTAGTTTATTTTGGATAACCTATTGGCCATTTTGTGGGAAAGTAACTGTCCTTTTGGCTTTCCGCTGTTGGTGTTTCCATTTGGGTCTGTCGTTTCATGTTTGTGTGTCTTTCCCTTTGGTGTCTCTGATGGGAGCTGTGGGTCGATTGTATCGATTCCTGATCCACTTCTATTTAGATCCTCTAAGCGGTTTACCAGTACTCGTGTGCGGCCGGTTTCAGCTCTGCGTGGAAGTATCATGCAGCCCATCTATTTCTTCAAGCCCCGATGGGCGGGGGCTGAAAAATAAATAACTTTGGTAGGGGTCAATTAGATGATGATACACACCTGATATATAGACCTGGGTCTTCTGTTTAGAGACCAAGAATTTATTTTTTTAATATATGAGTTTATGTTATATATGAGTTTATGTAAAGCAAGCTTGGGACGGGCAACTTCTGATCCCAGGACTATAATTTGAACACTCATGCTAGAGGTCGACAAGAACATGTTACATATCAAGACCTGGCCAAGGCTATAACTTGATAAGTTGCCAGTTCTAGTTGCAAGCTTTTGCCAAGAATCACTAATGAAGCTCATAGAATTCTTGAGAAATTAACTTGACCCTTTAGGTGAAGCTAGGTTTGACGTTATTATGACTAAATCAGTGAACCATGACACATATATCAAGGGTAAGTGTGGATGCTTGGCTGATGCATTTTGGTACCAATTATCGTGAATGAAGCTCTTGTAATTCTTGAGAAATGAATACGATCATGTGGCCTGAGATTCTAAGACGGCTCCAGCGAAAAGGCTTACTTTAGTCTTAGGTAATGTCGGTTTGATATGTTGGTTTTCATTTGCTTCAGCATTTCAGTTATTTCATGCTGTCGAGTCGTCATCGTTGTTTCATCTCTGTAGTCGTTTGTTTTTTTATATTCTCCGAGATGCAGCACTGATAAGTTAGAAAATAGAAGTGAAGGCAATGGTCAGAAATCGATAGAATTAACCCACACCTCCCATCCGAGACACCAAATATGTTTAGAAAGGGTTATTCTTCGGAAGCACTGAAAAATATGGAGTGAACGTCTTTTCTGGGCCAGACTAGCCAGCCTCGGCCATCCAGGCCCCATCAGTGACCCAAAACAGTCCAAAAACCCCACGATGGAACCAATGATACCAAATAACAAGAAAATATATACTACGCTATGATGTAGGCATTTAAAGCCTTCATGCGGAATGAACAAATTAATTACCTACACTTCGAAAGAGCCAAGGCCCAGGATTGTGGCCACATAAATAGATTTAAGTCCCCCAGTGCAATACTTTTAACTGGTTCTTCTGTCTTACGTTATTATTGTTAAGCCTCGTCTTTGCGTGTGTCTATTGCATATACCTTCTTTTTATTTTTGATGGCTGTTTGGCCCTTTTATGGGAAAGTTGTTGTCTTTTTGGTTTTCCGCTTTTGATTTTGTCTTTAGGGTTTGGTTGTTTCGTGTTCCCGTTTGTTTCCCTTCGGTATTTCTTATGGGAGGTGTGAGGTAAATGTGTCATTTCTTGATCATTGCCTCTAATTCTATTTTGAAGCAATAGTTCTCAAAGTCTATGAACCATGAAAATCAGGTCGGGGTGAATTATGGACGCTTGCATTAAAGTTGTCATTCCTAGATGCAAAACAGAAGTGAAGGCAATGATCCGGAATCGATACAATTAACCCACAGCTCCCATCAAAGACACCAAAAGGAAATAAACACAAACATGAAATAACTAGATCCTAATGGAAAGCAAAAAGGTTATCAGACTCATCCCAAAGTCTTGAGAAGCAGGGATCGAACCCGTGAACCCTGGTTTATGAGGAGAGTAGAATAACCACTACGCCACGGAGGCTTCAAAATTTGTTATTTGTAATGTGAGTAATGAATTCGGCAGGGGTGGCTTGTTTAAGACCATTTTTGTCTTTGGGACAATATGAATTGTAGTTCTTGATCCTTATAGACTACAGCTGTAGCCCTAAGGACGCCATGAAAACCAAAACATTCTTATTTCCATACCCGAACCATGAAATAGCGGAGGGCATATTATTAAACCTGTCCGTTCAAAAATATGTACAAACATACCTAGAAAGGCTCACCAGAGAAAGTAATCCTGCACTTAACCCTTGGATAGAAATTCTTATCCTACCTAGGGTATCTTGCTCAGGGATAGGATAAAAATTGAGAATTTGTATGTGTTTAATGTGCACTCGTTGAATAGGACGCCATGTACAACATGTTTAAAGTAGAAGTAAAACAAAGATCAGGAATTGATACAATTAACTTACTCCACCCATAAAAGACACCAAAGGGAAAGAAATACAAACATTAAGCGACCAGACCATAATGGAAACCTAAACAAAGGAAGGCCATAAGGACAGTTACTTTCCCACAAAATGGCCATATGGCCATCCAAAACCAAAAGACACAAGTGATACACACAGTAAGTAACAAACAACAACATAAATAAATCGCCACAGAAGAGCCGCCTTGGAACGGTCAGTGGAAGATTTCCACTGGGGGGCTTAAATCGATTTTACGTGGCCACAATCCTCGCCCTTACTTCCGTCGCGATTTAGACAAATAATTTGTTCAGTCCGCATGAAGGCCTCCTAACTCATCAGTGCAACATCTCCGTGAACACAAAAATCAAAGAACCACAGAGGTGAGACAACGGTGAGGACTCGACAACAAGAAACCACTGAAATGCTGGAGCAAAAGAAAACCAACAGTTAGACTCCGATGAGCCCGACCAGAGACAGAGTTTGACATCACTACATATACACTAACGTCAAAAACGTTGCAATATTGTCATCAAAATATGGCGGAGGTCGACAGTTGAAGTGACTACATTGAAAAAAATTCACTCTCTCAACTACAAGAGGGCCCACAGGGCCCTGGTTCGCTCACCTGTGTGTCACTGTCTCGAGTATATTCTATTTTTTTTTTAGCTATGGTGGCCATCTTGTTCATCAGAAGTGTGAATCAAATTGGCCTTAGGGTTTAGGAGGGGTTCACGTTTGAATCAGATTTAGAATATTTTTCTATTTTTAGCTCCGGTGGCCATTTTTTCATCAGAGTGGGATTGTTTTAGCCTTTTTGGTAGAGGATCATCTAAGCAACATTACTTCGAAGTTTGAATGAAATTGGCCTAAGGGTACAGAAGGAATTGTCGTTTGAAGATTTGTTTTTATTTTTAGCTCTGGCAGCATTGGAGTGGAATGAGTTTTAACTATTTTGGTAGGGAGTCACCTAGGCAACATTCCTGTGAAGTTTTAAATTCAATTGGCCAAAAGGTTTAGAAGGAGTTCGCATTTGAAGCAAATTTACAATGTTTTTCTATTTTTAGCTCTTGTGGCCATTTGTTAATCGCTATGCTATTTTCCTAGAGGGTCATCTACACAACATTCCATTGAAGTTTAGGTGCCTTCATTGTGAAGTGGTCATGCTACTTGCCTTGTAAACCAGGGGTAGCAGGATCGATCCCAGACTTTCAGATTAGTCTTTAAACAGAAGTCCCATCACTGTATGACCTTAGCTGTTGGTGAGACTTAAACTCAAACACTCACTCCTATGAAGGAACCTATATGCCAAATTTGAAGGCTGTATCTTAAATGCTCCAAAAGTTATGACAAAGTAGGTCAAAGGTCACGGTCATGGCTCAAAAGTTTTGAATGGCTGAGAAAACCTTGTCACAAGGAACATACATGCCAAATATAAAGGCTCTATCTCATATGGTTCAAAAGTTATGATAAAGTAGGTCACAGGTCAAAGTCACAGGTCAAATCTATATGGGTGGGCAGCCCTTGTCACAAAGAACCTACATGCCAAATATGAAGGCTCTATCTCAAACAGTTCAAAAGTTATGACAAAATAACCTACTGATCTACTTTTTGATTTTATATGACCCTTATTCGAACTTAACTGAGATATTGTCCAGATGATCATTCTGAGCAAGTTTTATGATGATTTGACTAAAACTGTGGCCTCTTTCATATGATTTGACCTGCTGACCTACTTTTTGACCTGACATGACCCATATTCAAACTTGACCCAGATATTGTCAAGATGATCATTCTGAGCAAGTTTATGATGATCGGACAAAAACTGGGGTCTCTTGTGTGTCCACAAGGTTTTTCAACAATCTGACCTACTGACCTACTTACTGGCCAGATATGACCCATATTCGAAATTAACTGAGATATTGTCAAATGATCATTTTTAGCAAGTTTAATGATGATCAGACCAAAACTGTGGCCTCTAGTGTGTTCAGAGGGTTTTTCTATGATTTTATCTACTGACCTACTTTTTAGACCGACATGACCCATATTCGAACATGACTCAGATATTGTCAAGATGATCATTCTGGGCATGTTTGATGATGATCGGACCTAATCTGTGGCCTCTAGTGTGTTCACAAGGTTTTTCTATGATTTGATCTACTGACCTACTTTTTGACCTGAAAAGACCCATATTCGAACTTGACCGAGATACTGTCAAGACTATAATTCTGAGCAAGTTTGATGATGATTGGACCAAAAATGTGGCCTCTAGTGTGTTCACAAGGTTTTTCTCTTATTTGACCTACTGACCTATTTTTTGACCTGCCATGACCCATATTCGAACGTGACCAAGGTATTTATCAAGATGATCATTCTGAGCAAGTTTGATGATGATCGGACCAGAACTGTGGCCTCCAGTGTGTTCACAAGGTTTTTCTCTGATTTGAACTACTGACCTACTTTTTGAAACGACATGACCCATATTCGAACTTGACTCAGATATTGTCAAGATGATCATTCTGGGCAAGTTTGATGATGATTGGACTAAAACTGTGGCCTCTAGTGTGTTCACATGGTTTTTCTATGATTTTGAACCGACATGACCCATATTCAAAGGTGACCAAGATATACTGAGAGGCAAAAGTAAGTATACAGGTTACTGAACGCTGTTTTGCGCCCAAATGTCTCCCTCTATACATACAGATGTGGCATCATAAATAAGAACAACCACTTTCACATAATTTGCAAGATTTTTCTTTAAAATTGATAAACGGATAATGAAATTGCATCACTTGAAATGGACTTGGGGTCTAATCCAATTTTTGTCTTGAGTGGTTTCCCTTTAAACATGTGTTTCGGATATGGGTGATTCAATAAATGATTTTTCGTGCAACAGATTTAAAGAAGGGGAACTGATTGATTAGCATATATCCCATATTTAAATTATACACAAGGTAAATTGCATCATTTTTTTGTCCAAAGAAAAGGCATTTTCGCCTTTTACGTTCTTCCTTTGATTAAATGCTTTATGTTTCATTGGCATTTTTATTGGGGAGTAACTTTTCTTTGAGCAATTTTAGAGGGATCACTAAGGAGTAAGCATAAAAATGCCGAAGAAAACAAAAGTTATGCGAAAATTTCAAATGTATATCTCTTAAACGATTTGAGAAAAAGACTCATTTAATTCACTAAGATTTTAATTGAAAGGGAGGTAATCCGGAACACGCAGAAATTCCAATTGTGTTTTAAGGTGTTTGTTCGGGTTTAATCGCAAGGTAATGATGGCGTTTTATCGAAGAACATTCGTCCATGTTTTTTGCGGTGTGCATAGATTTGAATGTCATGTACAACACGAGATTTTGTTGGAAATATTGATTATCCATGAAGGGCAATAACTCCATCATGGATGACTGCAACAGGAAACGAATTTGGAGTTTTACAAACTTAAATGTTTGGGAAAAACGGACATAGGCCTGTTTCATTACAGACAGCAATGCAAGATCGGGTATTCCAAATCAAATACTGTATACTTTTTATTGCCTCTCAGTATATTATCAAGATGATCATTCTGAGCAAGTTTGATGATGATTTGACATAAATTGTGGCCTCTAGGGTGTTCAGAAGGTTTTTCTATGATTTGACCTACTGACCTACTTTTTGACCCGACAACACCCATATTTGAACTTGACTGAGATATTGTCAAGATTATCATTCTGGGCTAGTTTGATGATGATCAGACCAAAACTGTGGCCTCTAGGGTCTTCACAAGGTTTTCTTCTGATTTGACCTACTGAACTACTTTTTGACCCAACATGACCCATATTCGAACTTGACCGAGATATTTTTGGTGGTACAAATTGTGTGCAAGTTTAGTTAAAATCAAATCATAAATGAAACAGCTATCGTGCAGACAAGACCAAAATTGGCAATTCTTGCCCTTTCGGGGGCCGTTACTCCGTAACACATGATGGGATATGGCTGGTTCAATAAAGAAACCCAGATCTCATGGTGGTACAAGTTGTGTGCAAGTCTGATTAAAATCAAATCATAAATGAAGATGCTATTGTGCGGACAAGACCAAAATAGGCTATTTTTGCCCTTTCAGGGGCCGTAACTCCGTAACACATGATGGAATATGGCTGGTTCAAGAAAGGAACCCAGATCTCATGGTGGTACAAGTTGTGTGCAAGTCTGGTTAAAATCAAATCATAAATGAAGATGCTATCGTGCGGACAAGACCAAAATAGGCAATTTTTGCCCTTTCAGGGGCCATAACTCTGTTACACATGATGGCATCTGGCTGGTTCAAGAAAAAAACCTAGATCTGATGGTGGTACAGGTTGTGTGCAAGTCTGGTTAAAATCAAATCATAAATGAAGATGCTATCGTGCGGACAAGAAATTGTTTACGGACGCACGCACGGTAGCACGCACGCACGACGGCCGACGGACAAAATGTGATCACAAAAACTCACCTTTCACTACGTGACAGGTGAGCTAAAAAGGTATGCAAGAAAAATAATCCTTCCATTGTGGTCGCCAGCCGGCATCACTTGGCGATCCTCGGTACGACGGAAGTGACCTTTAGGACGGATTTTTATGCTCCCCAAAGGGAGAGCATATAGTCGCCGCTTTGTCCGTCTGTCTGACCATCCGTAGCTGGACATTATTCTGCTAATAATTGGTGGACTGTAACCTCTAAACAAAATTCAGTGACTCATATCATTAATCCATTTTCAGCTTGATGGGATGTAAGCCATAGGCGGAATTAGCTAGAAAAGTGACAGGGGAATAGCTCTGCTAATACTTAGCGGATTGTAACATCAAAACGGTATGTGTTCCTCCACATGATGGTCTATTTTTTACAATGTCTCAGACTGATCTAAGGTAACCTATTCGAAAAGATAGCTTATGGAATTTTCAAGGGACCATTATTGCTGATATTTGGTGGAATGAACCCTCAAAACAATATGTGCAATTATAAATAAAACAAGATGCGTTTGTGAAACACGAACATATCCCCGGGCATGGTCATTTTTGTTTCAAAGTTGGTCACAGTTCAAAGTCAAGGTCACAGGTCAAGTTTTGGTTTGAGTGGGAAGCCCTTGGCACAAGGAATTTACATGTCAAATATGAAGGCTCTATCTTAAACGGTTCGAAAGTTATGAACGATAATATTTTTCTTTAAAGACAATCAAGGTCATGGTAAAATAAAATGCATGAATGTAAAGCTCTTATAACAAGGAACCTACATGCCAAATATGAAGGCCCTATCCCAAACGGTTCGAAAGTTATGACCAAAATGTTATTTTTTTCTTTTAAGTAGGTCAAAGGTAAAGGTCACAGGTCAAACATTTTTGCATGAATGTAAAGCTCTTGTTACAAGGAACCTACATGCCAAATATGAAGGCTGTATCTCAAACGGTACAAAAAGTAAGACCAATGTTAATTTTTTCTTTTATGTAGGTCAAAGGCCAAGGTCACAGGTCAAAATTTTTTGTGTGAATGTAAAGCTCTTGTCACAAGGAACCTACATGCAAAATATGAAGGCTGTATCTCAAATGGTTCAAAAGTAATGACCAAATTTTTTTTTTTTAAGTAGGTCAAAGGTCAAGGTCAAAATTTTTTGCACGAATGTAAAGCTTTTGTCACAAGATACATACATGCCAAGGCTGTATCTCAAGCGGTTCAAAAGTTATGCCCAATGTTATTTTTTTCTTTTGAGTGGGTCAAAGGTCAAGGTCACGGATCAATTTTTTTTTTGCATGAATGTGAAGCTCTTGTCACAAGGAACCTTCATGCCAAATATGAATACTCTACCTCCAACGGTCAAAAGTTATGACCAATGTTAAAGTTGTCCACGTACAGACCAACAAACAGACCGGGCAAAAACAATATGTCCCAGCTATCTCTACCTGGGACATAAAAGTTAAAGTTGATCAGAAACAAATTGCAGGAGAGTTTACAGAAATTTCCAAAGGAGTATAACTGTTATAATAATGGTCAACTGCGAAGATGAAAAAACTGGCACAGCTTCACATCATGTTCTAACATCAAGTCTAGTTCCACCTGGATGGGATGTAAACTGTAGGAGGGGTTAGCCTTAAACGAAAAGTTTACATGAATTTTCAAATGGACATAACTCTTTTTGGTGGACTGTAAAATAGTAAAACCGGTAATATGAATTGCTCTACATCATGGTCTCAGCTCAGTCTGTTGTGTATTATAGGAGTTGGTCAGAAACAAAACAATAACAGAAATTTGCAAAGAGACATAATTTTGTTAAATATTTGGTGGCTCTTAACCTTGAAACAATATACGCATCAAACTATATATCCGGGGCTTGAAGAAATAGATGGGTTGCATGTTGCTTCCCGGCAGAGCTGAAACCGACCAGCACACGAGTAATAGTAAACCGCTTAGAGGATCTAAGCCTGCACAGGCAATACGGTGCAAGTCGGCCCGTCCATGTTAATAAACCCTATTGGTTTCATGGGCGGCAGGGCTTGAGGTATCATTTCATCTCAAGGTCGGATAAAAGTCCCACAAAATTGGAAGCAACTCTCCAAAATGACCTTTACAGTGTTGACGGGGACGTTAAACCTCAAATTAAACAAACAAATCAGCTTGAATGAACGTAAATTGTAGGAGTTAGCCAGAAATCAAACTTTTACAGAAATTTTAAAGGGGCATAACTCTATTAATATTTGGTGGACAGAAACCACAAAATAATATTCACCGCTCCTCATGGCTTCAGCTTGATCAGATCTGAATTGTATGAGGACTTAATGTTTACAGAAATTTTCAAAGGGACATTACTTTATAAATATTTGGTGGAATGTAATATCGAAACAATATGAGTTGCTTCAAAGCATGGTCTAACTATGTATCAAGTTTCAGCTTGATTGGATGTAAAATAAAGGAGGAGTTATTCGGAAACAGAAATTTTTAAAGGGTCACAACTCTTATATTCGGTGGAATGCAACCTCGAAACAATATGCACTGCTCTACTTCATGGTATAACTACATGTATGTAACGGGTTTCAGATTGATCGGATGGATCTAAATTGTAGGAGGAAACTGAGTATTTACAGAAATTTTCAAAGGGACATAACTGTATAAATATTAGGTGGACCGTAACCTCGAAACAATATGTACTGCTTCACATCAGGGTCTTACTATATACAAAATTTTAGTTTGATTTAATGTAAAACGTATGACGAGTTATCCGGAAAGGAAATGTTTACAAAAAAATTACAAAGGGGCATAACTCTATAAATATTTTATGGACCGTAACCTCGTAACAATATGCGCTGCTCTACATAATGGTCTAAATTTATATCAAGTTTTGGCTTGATCCTATGTTAATATGAGGAGTTAGCCGGAAACAAAATGTTTACAGAAAATTTCAAAGAGGCATAACTCTGTTTATATTTGGCAGACCATAACTTCGAAATAATATGTGCTGCTCCACATCATGGTCTAACTATATATCAAGTTTCAGCTTGATCGGACGTAAAATGTATGAGGAGTTATCCGTAAATGAAAGTTTACAGATGGACAGCGACAGACAGATGGATGGGTGAAGGGCATAACATATTACATTTTTTTTCAGGAGGCCGTATAAAAATGCGGCTTCTCAACAGGATATCTGCTGTTCACCACTCATCCAGCTATTTTTAGACACAACATACGAAATAAATTGAACTTGTTCATTTTTTTCAGAAATATGGTAAATAAAAATAAAAAATGAGGTCCTTTAAAAGCAATGAAAACATTCATAAGAAAGAAGATGGGTCATACTACGTAGTTTCGGCTAATAAAGCCTCATCAGTGACCCTGTAATAAGCCGGCATAAAAAGCCAGAGGAAACATACTGCAATTTTGCGAATTTCGAATAGGCAGTCGATTCAAAGACTGATATAAATCAAAATGGGGTCCAAATAATTAAAAACCTGTCTAGAATATGAGTCTAAACCAATAATTTATTTCTGATTTCTCAGAATATTCACGCTGATCTCAAAGGACCAAAAGTAAAATATTAGCTGCACTATGGTTGATGTACGCGGAGACGTTTTACGGCCGCCACACGGCACAACACCAGCTGCAGTGAAGGCAAATAAAAACAAGAGGCTCAATGAGCCTAAACCGCTCACCTGAGGAACTTAAGTTTTAACAATTCACAGACTTGACTACTAAATCTGCTGATAGAATCCAGCCCATTGACCCTTACAGGATATAAGTCATCATTATTGCATTGCATTCCAAGTTTGAGACTTCTAGCTTCTATAGTTCCTGAGAAATCTTTGACGAAAATTTAACATTGGTCAAAATGGAGAGAAAGAAGAATGAAAGAACAGATGAACAAATAAGCTGAGAAAGCCCAATGTCTCTTACACAAAATAAGTCATCATTATTCTATTGAATACCAAATTTGATGCTTCTAGCTTTTATAGTTCCTGAGAAATCTTTGATTAAAAATTTAACATTGGTCTATTATCTCTATATGGAGAGAAAGAAGAATGAAGGAACAAATGAACCAGACTAGCTCCAAAACCTAATGCAGCCTTTCCCCTTGCCCAATGGTGCTACACATAAAATTTAAACAAGATTGGTCGACTGCCTTCTGAGATATGCTTCATTGAAAGTGTGGACGACGGATGGACGGACGACAGAGGACGGACTCCGGAGCCTTGGTATACTATCAGCTCACTGGAGCCTTTGGCTCAGGTGAGCTAAAAATTCAAGTCGCTATTTCTGTCACAACATTTTCCCTACGTTAAGTCTATGGGCAAATGTTTTTGTCTCTCAAGGTCACGTAACTCCGAGGTCAATATTCCGATTCGGCCCAAAATCGAACTTAACCGAGATTTTATGCCTGTCCTCGTTACCTGCAAGTTTGAAGCTGATATGAATAAAAATAAAGTTGCTATCGTGGTCACAACGTATTTTTTTATGCTTAAGGGCAGGTAACTCCAAGGCAAATATTCCGATTCGGCCCAAAATCGAACTTAACCGAGATTTTATGTCTGTCCTCGTTACCTGCAAGTTTGAAGCTGATCTGAAAAAAATTCAAGTCGCTATCGTAGTCGCAACATTTTCCCTAATTTAGTCTATGGGCAAATTTTTTGTCGCTCAAGGTCACGTAACTCCGAGGTCAATATTCCGATTCGGCCCAAAATTGAACTTAACGAGATTTTATGCCTGTCCTCGTTACCTGCAAGTTTGAAGCTGATATGAATAAAAATAAAGTTGCTATCGTGGTCACAACGTATTTTTTTATGCTCAAGGGCAGGTAACTCCAAGGCAAATAATCCGATTCGGCCCAAAATCGAACTTAACCGAGATTTTATGTCTGTCCTCGTTACCTGCAAGTTTGAAGCTGATCTGAAAAAAATTCAAGTCGCCATCGAAGTCACAACATTTTCCCTATGTAAAGTCTATGGGCAAATTTTTTTGTCGCTCAAGGTCATGTAACTCCGAGGTCAATATTCCGATTCGAACTTAACTGAGATTTTATGCCTGTCCACGTTACCTGCAAGTTTGAAGCTGATCTGAATAAAAATAAAGTTGCTATCGTGGTCACAACGTATTTTTTTATGCTCAAGGGCAGGTAACTCCAAGGCAAATAATCCGATTCGGCCCAAAATCGAACTTGACCGAGATTTTATGCCTGTACTGGTTATCTGCAAGAATGAAGTCGATCAGAAAAAAATTGACGGAGCTAGAGTGATGACAAGCTTTTTCCAATGTGAAGTCTATGGGAGCTAGATGTTGCCATGGCAACCAGAGTTCCACTCAGATCTGCCTGAAAACCCAATGAAGCCTTTCCACTTGGCCAAGTAGTCTTTAAGATATACATTTTTGAAATTCCCATTAACCCTAATGCAAAAACACACAAGGGCAGGTAATTCCTAAGTGAATGATCCGATTCTGCCAGTTATCGAACTTGACCGAGATTTCATGGCTGTGCTGGTTATCTGCAAGAATAAAGCCAATCTGAAAATAATTGAAGCAGCTACGGTGATGACAACATTCTCCCCATGTTAAGTCAATAGGCAATTTTTTCAACGCTCAAGGGCACGTAACTCCTGAGTGAATAATCCGATTCAGCCCAAAATCGAATTTGATCGAGATTTCATGCCTGTCCTCGTTATCTGCAAGAATGAAGTCGATCAGAAAAAAATTGACGGAGCTAGAGTGATGACAAGCTTTTTCCTATGTTAAGAACGCTCAAGGGCACGTAACTCCTGAGTGAATAATCCGATTCAGCCCAAAATCGAACTTGATCGAGATTTCATGCCTGTCCTCGTTATCTGCAAGAATGAAGTCGATCAGAAAAAAATTGACGGAGCTAGAGTGATGACAAGCTTTTTCCTATGTGAAGTCTATGGGAGCTAGATGTTGCCATGGCAACCAGAGTTCCACTCAGATCTGCCTGAAAACCTAATGAAGCCTTTCCACTAGCCCAATAATGCGACACATGAAATTTGATCGAAGTTGGCCAAGTAGTCTTTAAGATATACATTTTTGAAATTCCCATTAACCCTAATGCAAAAACACACAAGGGCAGGTAACTCCTAAGTGAATGATCCGATTCTGCCAGTTATCGAACTTGACCGAGATTTCATGGCTGTGCTGGTTATCTGCAAGAATAAAGCCAATCTGAAAATAATTGAAGCAGCTACGGTGATGACAACATTCTCCCCATGTTAAGTCAATAGGCAATTTTTTCAACGCTCAAGGGCACGTAACTCCTGAGTGAATAATCCGATTCAGCCCAAAATCGAACTTGATCGAGATTTCATGCCTGTCCTCGTTATCTGCAAGAATGAAGTCAATCAGAAAAAAAATTGACGGAGCTAGAGTGATGACAAGCTTTTTCCTATGTTAAGTCTATGGGAGCTATTTGTTGCCATGGCAACCAGAGTTCCAATCCGATCTGCCCGAAAACAGAATGAAGCCTTTCCCCCTACCTGATAATGCTTCACATGAAATTTGATCAAGATTGGCCCACTGGTTCCGGAGATATACTTCTTTGAAAGTGTGGACGACGACGACGGACGACGACGACGGACGACGACGGACGACGGCTCGTTGTATACTAATACCTCACATGAGCCTTCGGCTCAGGTAAGCTAATAAAAAATGAGGTCCTTTAAAAGCAATGAAAACATTCATAAGAAAGAAGATGGGTCATACTACTTAGTTTCGGCTAATAAAGCCTCAAGACGTTAATGTGTGTTAATATTTTGGACAAATATGGTGAAACTTCTTTATAGAGACTGGAATTACTGTTTTCTAACGAGACTTGCCTCATTGAGGCGGTTCTAACGAGAACCCACAATCAATATTTTAGATTGGGAATAAGAAAAATAAGGCTACCCCTGTAAACCCCAGTTTTATTATATAAAAGTGGAGTTCAAGGTGTCAGAATAATATAGACATGTTTTCGTGGTGACTGCATACACAGACTGGTTTGAGACTGCAACGAGTGCACATGTTTGAAGATATAGCTGGTTTGTTGACCACAGTTCATGGTTGGGCTTTACCCCTCCCCAACATCCCACACATTGCCGTGATGTCCAAAATACTATTGTCATCTTTACCAATATTTTTCAAGTAAACCTACATTTGTACTTTGTCTGTGAACTCGAGTACATTCTTTGAGAGTCCTGCTATCTTCAGGTGGCCCTGCTTTGTTTGGATATCAAGCTGTACTGGGTTCCCATCAGCCATGGCCTTTAATTCCTTCACCTGAGAAACAAATTAACCCAATTTTTTCAATACAGCCAGGGTGTAACAATACCTACCAGAAAAATCATCTGTCACCAAGGTCCATTTGTGCAAAGCATCAATAGCTTAACGAGCTTGTTAGTGGTCAAGATGTCAACTTTTCTGTAAGCAAAATGGTATGATTTAACCATTTTGTTTGTTTGATATGAGGTTTATACTATTTAGGTCATTTTGGAGACGCTGCTTCCAATTTTGTGGGACTTTCGCCCGACATTGAGATGAAACCACATCTCAATCCCTGCCGCCCAATGAAACCAATAGGGTTTATAAGAATGCACGGGCCGACTCGCAGCAATTTTCATGGGCAGGCTTAGACGTTCTAAGGGGATAAGCAGTACTCATGTGCGTTCGGTATCAGCTCTGCGTGGAAGCATCGTGCAGCCCAATCCATTTCTCCAAGCCCTGATGGGCAGAAGCGGAAATTTGACCAAGTGTATTAGTTTCAGATCCAACCTGAAAATGCATATATTGGACCTTGTCATCACCACAGGTTGTTTAGTTTTCATCAGATCTTTATAAACCTAGAATATAAGTAAGCTCAGAATAAAAGCTGGGATATGTTTGAAAAGTGGCAAGGTCCGCCCCTTCATGTCTGACAGCATTTATATTTCTGCAGCCTGAAGGCTGATTTCAATCATTTCTAATCCGTAGCATGCTTTTGGTGGGGAAATGGACTTACAATGGGAAATGCTTGTAATCACAGTAGGGCCTTCAGTTTTGATATACCAACAATGTACAAACTGATTAAGGCCGAAACTTGAATCTCGAATTGACCGGAAAGTTACTCAGTTGAACCGAAATACCCGAAAGGGATAAAATCGAACTGAATCACGAAAATAAAAATAGTTTGATCGCAAAAAAAAAAGTAACCGGCGCAAACGTCAAGGAGGCGGCCATTTCACCTTTATAACTCAAGGGAAGCCAACTGTTACCATGGAAAACAAAGTTTTGATGGAATCTGCCCATAAACATAATGCAGCCAATCCCTCCACCCCAACAATGGTGCACATGAAATTTGAACAAGACTGACCAACTGGTCTTAGAGATATTCTTGTCTGAAAGTGTGGACGACGACGACAAACAAGGACGGACAAAGACGAACAACAGAGCCTTGCTAGACTATAAGATCACCTTGTGAGCTTTCTGCTCAGGTGAGCTAACAAGTTATTGAGCGGAAAAAGTTTTTCTTATTTTGCTTTCAAAGGCAAGTAACTCTGAAGTGAAAAGTTCAAGTTGGCCAAAATTCGATCTCATCTGAGATTTTATACATGTGCTAATTATCTGTAAGTTTGATGAAGACTGGATCAAAACTAAACAAGTTATTGAGCAGAAAACATATTTTTTTGCGTTCAAGGGCAAGTGACCCTGAAGTGAAAATTCGATCTGGCCAAAATTCGAACTCATCCGAGATTTTATATATGTGCTGTTCATCTGCAAGTTTGATAAATATCTTCTATAAAAGACTGAATAAAAAATAAACAAGTTATTCAGCAGAAACCATACTTTTATTTTGTGTTCAAGGACAAGTAACTCTGAAATGAAACATCAAATCTGGCCCTGTTCGAACTCATCCAATCTTTTATGGATGTGCTGATTATTTGTAAGTTTGATGAAGACTGGATAAAAAATAAACATTTTATTGAGCAGAAACCATCATTTTTTGTGTTCAAGGGCAAGCAACTCTGTAGTGAAACATCCCATCTGGGCCAAATTCGAACTCATCCGAGATTTTATGGATGTGCTGATTATCTGTAAATTTGATGAAGACTGGATCAAAAATAAACAAGTTATTGAGTGGAAACCATTATATTTTGCGTTCAAGGGCATGTAACTCTGATGTGAAAAATTCGATCTGGCCAAAATTCGAACTCATCCAATACCTTATGTATGTGCTGATCATCTGCAAGTTTGATAAAGTAGAAGTAAAACAAAGATCAGGAATTGATACAATTAACTTACTCCACCCATAAAAGACACCAAAGGGAAAGAAATACAAACATCAAGCGACCAGACCATAATGGAAACCTAAACAAAGG
This sequence comes from Lucinisca nassula, assembly GCA_963580285.1. Taxonomy (NCBI): domain Eukaryota; kingdom Metazoa; phylum Mollusca; class Bivalvia; order Lucinida; family Lucinidae; genus Lucinisca; species Lucinisca nassula. Next base: position 210,738,848 of record OY757010.1, read on the forward strand.
AAGGCCATAAGGACAGTTACTTTCCCACAAAATGGCCATATGGCCATCCAAAACCAAAAGACACAAGTGATACACACAGTAAGTAACAAACAATAACATAAATAAATCGCCACAGAAGAGCCGCCTTGGACTGAATAAAAAATAAACAAGTTATTCAGCGGAAACCATATTTTTGTGTTCAAGGGCAAGTAACTCTGAAAGGAAACATCCGATCTGACCCTGTTCGAACTCATCCAAGATATTATGGATGCCCTGATTGCCTGTAAGTTTGATGAAGACTGGATCAAAAATAAACAAGTTATTGAGCAGAAACTATATTTTTTTATGTTCAAGGGAAAGTAACTCTGAAGTGAAACATCCCATCTGGGCCAAATTGGAACTCATCCGAGATTTTATGGGTGTGCTGATTATCTGTACGTTGATGAAGACTGGATCAAAATTAAACAAGTTGTTGAGCGGAAACCATAATTTTTGGTGTTCAAGAGCAAGTAACTCTGAAGAAAAAAAATCAGAGCTGGCCCAAATTTGAACTCATTTGCGATTTTATGGATATGCTGGTTATCTGTAAGATTGATGAAGACTGGATAAAAAATGAACAAGTTATTAAGCAGAAACCATATTTTTTGTGTTCAAGGGCAAGTAACTCTGAAATGCAACATCCGATCTGGCCCAAATTTGAACTCGTCTGAGATAATATGGATGTGCTGATTATCTGTAAGTTTGATGAAGACTGGATAAAAAATAAACAAGTTGTTGAGCGGAAACCATAATATTTTGCGTTCAAGGGCAAGTAACTCGGAAGTGAAAATCCGATCTGGCCCAAATTCAAACATCCGATCTGGCCCAAATTCAAACACGTTCGATATTTTATGGATGTGCTGATTACCTGTAAGTTTGATGAAGACTGGATCAAAACTTAACAAGTAATTGAGTGGAAACCATAACTTTTTTGTGTTCCAGGGCAAGTAACTCTGAAGTGAAAAATCCGATCTGGCCCAAATTCGAACTCGTCCGAGATTTTATGGATGTGCTGATTATCTGTAAGTTTGATGAAGACTGGATCAAAAATAAACAAGTTATTGAGCGGAAACCTTATTTTTTACGTTCAAGGGCAAGTAACTCTGAAGTGAAAAATCCGATCTGGCCCAAATTCGAACTCATCCGAGATTTTATGGATGTGCTGATTATCTGTAAATAAAAATAAAAAATGAGTAAGTTTGATGAAGATCCAAACAAAAATAAACAAGAATATCGGTGAAACCGATGGATGCTCCCAGGATGTGCAATAGTCGGAACAGGAAACATTATCCCAGTTAAAGAGCAGTATACTGTGTATACTCACTGTACTTCAAACTGGAGTATAACACAACCTGTCAGTGGACAGATTAGCTTGCCTGATGGCACTGTCATACAAACATCAGCAACACAAAAGTCCGAATAAATGAAAGGAAGAACTGTTTAATACAAATTATTGAAAACTTACTCTCGTACACAGAGGAAATCCTCATTGGACTGTCGCCAGGTATGGTTCGGTATTGGGTGCCTTTGCATATAAAATATCAGACGGGTTCGAAAATTATATTAAAATCCATCAGCAAATGTAGATGCTAGAGCGATGACAAAGTTTTTCTAAAAATAGCCGCAGTGACCTTGACCTTGACCCCAGGACCCTGAAAATCAAACTTGCTTGTGATATTTTCATACCCAACATTTGTGTGAAGTTATATTAAAATCCATCAGCAAATGACGACGCTAGAGCTATGACAAAGTTTTTTCTAAAAATAGCCGCATTGACCTTATCCTTGAGCCCAGGACCCTGAAAGTCAAACTTGCTCGAGATATTATCATACCCAACATTTGTGTGAAATTATATTAAAATTCATCAATAAATGTAGGCACTAGAGCGATGACAAAGTTTTTTTCCTAAAAATAACCACAGTGACCTTGACCATGACCCCAGGATCCTGTAAGTTGAACTTGCTCGAGATATTATTATACCCAACATTTGTGTAAAGTTATATTAAAATCCATCAACAAATGACAACGCTAGAGCGATGACAAAGTTTTTTTCTAAAAATAGCCACAGTCACCTGAACCTTGAGCCCAGGACACTGAAAGTTGAACTTGCTCGAGAAATAATCATACTCAACATTTGTGTGAAATTATATTAAAATCCATCAATAAATGTAGGCACTAGAGCGATGACAAAGTTTTTTTCTAAAAATAACCACAGTGACCTTGACCTTGACCCCAGAATCCTGAAAGTTGAACTTGCTCGAGATATTATTATACCCAACATTTGTGTAAAGTTATATTAAAATCCATCAACAAATGACAACGCTAGAGCGATGACAAAGTTTTTTTTTAAAAATAGCTACAGTGACCTTGACCTTGAGCCCAGGACCCTGAAAGTTGAACTTGCTTGAGATATTATCATACTCAACATTTGTGTGAATTATATTAAAATCCATCAATAAATGTAGGCACTAGAGCAAAAACAAAGTTTTTCTAAAAATAGCCGCAGTGACCTTGACCTTGACCCCAGGACCCTGAAAGTCAAACTTGCTTGAGATATTATCACACCCAACATTTGCGTGAAGTTATATTAAAATCCATCAGCAAATGACACCGCTAGAGCTATGACAAAGTTTTTTCTAAAGATAGCCGCAGTGACCTTGACCTTGAGCCCAGGACCCTGAAAGTTGAACATGCTCAAGATATTATCATACCCAACATTTGTGTGAAGTTATATTAAAATCCATCCATAAATGTAGGCACCAGAGTGATGACAAAGTTTTTTCTAAAAATAGCCACAGTGACCTACCACTGCAGCTTTAAACAAAGTACCATAACTTTGCGACGAATCATCTAACCAGATAGCACGGATAATATGCGCATCCTCTATTGCTGCTTAAGGTTCCATTGAAGTTTCATTGAATTTCTGCAAGTAGTTGCTGAGAATTCGCGTGGACATGAACAGTACCCTATATATTCATGCAGAATTCATCAAAGGGCCATAACTGTTGGAAAAATCATCGAACCAAAACACGCAGGTGATATGCGCATCCACCTTCGATACTTAATAGTCCCATGAAGTTTCATTGAAATCCGCCCAGTAGTTTCTGAGAATTCGCGCTGACAAGAGCGGGACGGACGCACGGACGCACGGACTCACGGACGCACGGACGCACGGACGAAGCGGCGACTATATGCTCCCCCGAAATTCTTCGGGGAGCATAACAAAGTATTGAGCGGAAATGATTTTCACCACTATAATTCAATGGAAGCTAAATGTTGCCATGGAAACAAGAGTTTTGATCGAATCTGTCCGAAAACATTACGCTGCCACTCCCCCTACCCAACAATGGTGCACATGGAATTTGATCAAGATTGGCCATGGGGTATTAGAGATATACTTATTTGAAATTGTTTACGGACGCACGCACAAACGCACGCACGACGGACGACAGACAAAATGTAATCACAATAGCTCACCTTGTCACTACGTGACAGGAGAGCTAAAAATAAAACAAGATGCCCATGGGCCACTACGCTCACTAGATCTCAGGGGAGGCACTGGCCACTGGCAGTCATGTATTCTAACAAGAATATATATGGTTTAGGGGTGGGGATCTATAAGATTTCCGAGATACTGGGCCTTTTATGAAATGGAGGGGTGCGGCAAGGCCCCGATACATCCCGGGGCCCCAAGGTTTGCGTCACTGAATGCGTCTTATCATTAGGAACAAGAATATATATGATTTATGGGTGGGGATCTGAATGGTTTCTGAGATATATAGCCTTTTATGAAGTGGAGGGGGTGGGGCAGGGCCACAGCGCATCCAAGGGGGCCCCGGCTTGGTGTCACTGAATGTGTCTTATCATAAGGAACAATAATATATGTGGTTTAGGGGTGGAGATCTGTAAGGTTTCCGAGATATTGGGCCTTTTATGAAAAGGAATGGTGGGGCATTTACCAGGGAATCCCAGGGGACTCCATGTTGGTATCACTGAATGTCCCTAATCATAAGGAACACGAATATATATGGTTAAGGGTTGTGACTCTGAACAGTTTCTAGGATATATAACCTTTTGTGAAGTTGAGGGGCGGGACTTGGACCCTGCGCACCCAAGCAGACCCTGAGGCTGGTGTCACTGAATGTGTCTTATCATAAGGAACAAGCGTATATATGGTTCTGGGGTGGGCATCTGTAAAATTTCCGAGATATTTGGCCTTTTTATAAAGTGGAAAGGTTGGGCAATGCCCCAGTGCATCCCGTAGGCCCCCAGGTTGGTGCCACTGAATGGGTCTTTTCATAAGGAACAAGAACATAATGTCATATGGTTAAGGGGTGGGGATCTTAATGGTTTCTGAGATATATGGCCTTTTATGAAGTGGAGGTGTGGGGCAGGGTCCGAGCACAACTCCAGAACCCTCAGATTGGCACAAAACATATAGCTGAGAGAAGTTTACTCAAGAAACATTTCTATAGAAGTTTTGTCAAAATATCTGCAAAGGTTTGGCGGAAAATGCATTTTCCAATTTTACCCATTATAAGTCTGTGGAAACTCTAAGTTGCCATAGCAACCAAACCAAAACGCCGATTTTCATTAAAAACACAAACTTTCAATCCCCCAGCCCAATGATGCTGCAGATGAAATTTTGGCTGAATCGGCCTAGTTGCTTCAGAGGAGATATCGTTTGAAAGTGCTGACGTCACACGACATACGACGTCAGATGACGACGACGGAAAACTGCCTATCCTATAAGCTCCCCTGGAGCCTTCGGCTGTGGTGAGCTAAATAAAAGCCATCGCCAAAATATGCGGCAAAAAAGATAAATATTCGAGTTCAGTTTCATTCAAACTTCACAGGAATGTTGCAGAGGTTAAGCTGTACTAAATCAGCTGAAACGGTTTTATCACCCAAAACTTAAGTTAAATAAAGCAATATCTTCTGATACCGATTCCCGGTTGTTGGATTTCCATATATCTGTTGTAGATTGGTTTGTTTCCTGCACAATTTTATGATTAACGCGATGATTTTGATTTTGAGATTCTAAATTTTCCTTTATTGGATGGTGATGTTTCTCGGAGGGCATCCTGTGGTGTTTATATTTCGAAATTAATTCGATTTACCAGAGTGGCTAGTTATGTGTTTAACTGCTAAATGTCTTGAAAATTTAATAGACGTCATTCCGTTTAATTTCAAAATTAAATGTTGGACTTAAATCTCTCCTGCAACAAGACAACGACATTATTAGCGACATTGTCTGCTGGAGCAAAAACAAACTTCTTATGAAATTCTTGAATACCCCGTTCAGAATCAGAATCAGAATTGTTACTGGTGACACGTCAAATGACATTCATACACCAGGACCTGTGATATGGGAATTTAGTCCCTAGCTCTAACCAAAGAGGTAAACTTAGCTACACAATCTTCAGCACCTTCAGCCGTCGAAATAATCGAATCGGGAAGGGCATTCCAATCTCTAATGGTTCGGGGGAAGAACGATTCTTTATAAATATCCGTTCTTGCAGTAAGGGTCTGAAACGTCATTGAATGTTGCTTTCTACAGTGCCTAGCTGGGGGACTAAGGTCATCTGTTGGAATGCTGGCAGCACCCTTTAGACCTTTGTATAAGAGTATGAGCCTACTGTCTCTTCTCCTTTTCTTGAGAGACTCCAATCTTAATTTTCCTAGATTCCAGCCATGCTCCCAGTTTAAAAGCAGTTTTCCTGTTACAAATCTAGCAGATCTATTCTGAACTTTTTCAATTTCTTCATTGAGGACCACTCCACTTGGGTCCCAAATGCAACTACCATATTCCAAGATTGGGCGAACAAGTCCCCTATATGGTGTCTCTTTCACATTCTGACGATACTGATGAAGATTTTGCCTCAGGGAACCAAGTGTTCTATTCGCCTTTGTACACATGTTGCTAATGTGTGTATTCCATCTCAAATCGTGAGTAACTGTCACACCAAGGTATTTAATGGAATTCACATTTTCGAGGACCGTTCACTCTAAGGTGTAAGAAGCCTTAATTTTATTTATTCTTTTCCTAGTTATCTGCATAATATTACCTTTAATGGGTTGGAATATCATGCCCCATTTTCGTGCCCAACATCCTAATCTACCTATATCCTTCTGAAGTTTCACTGAGTCCTCAGTATCTCTGATTTCCCGATAGCAAACACAGTCGTCTGCTAACAGTCTTATTTCCGATTCAGTGTCAGTGGAAATATCATTGATGTACAGGGAGAATAGCAGCGGACCAAAAACATTCCCTTGGGGGACGCTAGATAAAACTTGCGCCCATACTGAAGATTCACCATTAACAACAACACGCGGTTTTCGGTAGCAAAGGAAGGAATCTATCCATTTGAGAGTCTTCCCTCCAATTCCATAACCAAATAATTTGGATTTAAGTAGTTCATGAGGAGGGGTGTCAAAAGCCTTCTTGAAGTCCAGAATAAATGTGTCAACCTGCCCCCATTTGTCCAGGATTTTTGCCCAATCATTAATAACCGTTCTCAAATGAGTTTCGCAACTAAGCCTTGTCCTAAATGCATGTTGTCTGTCTGACAAAAGTTTATGTTCATCCAAGTGGGCCATGATGTTTGAGCAGACTATGAGTTCAAGCAATTTACATAGAACACAGGTCAGTGAGACGACGCTATGGTGACGTTAATAGGTCTAAGATTTGCGTTTGCTCACTAGTAAGTTTCCATTCTTTAAGGGCTTTATGCTCCACAAACTCTTGTTTACACCATCGTTTTACCAAATTTTTTAAGGCACCAGCAATTTCTTCTCTACACTTACTGAAATCAATTTTTGAAGGAAATCGATATATCGGTCCTTTAGAAATTAAATTTCGTATCGTAGAACCAGGAATAGTTTTTAACCCTTATCTTGCTGTTCACGACAACCAATATCTTTGCAAACAATGTAGATCCAGATCAGATGGCTTCTGAAGAAGCCATCTGATCAGGATCTACAGTGATGAGATGGCTTCTAAAGAAGCCATCTAATCAGGATCTACACTGTTTGGTATTCAGTTTATTAATTTGTAGCAATAAATTACATCAAGTAATTTGACTGGTTGATAGACAGAAATGGGTGTGGCTTAAATGAATATTCAGCAAGATAAGGGTTAAATTGCCAATTATATGACCAGCAGCAGGATAGCAAAGTTTTTTTACAATCTCTGGTATCAGGAGTGTGAGTGTCAATATCAAGATCAGAAACAAGTTTATTGAATTCAAAAATGACATATCTAACAGGTTTATTGTATTAATAGCAAATTATGGATGTTTCAGTATTTTGAAAACAAGAGGGCCAAGATGGCCCTGAATCGCTCACCTGATTTCAAGATGTCACATAGTTTCTCAAAGTAATATGGATTCCATGAAACATATCTGTTGCATTTCTAAAGGTTTTGTTTTGTTTGATTTGAGGTTTAACGTCCCCGTCAACACTGTAAAGGTCATTTTGGAGACGTTGCTTCCAAGCCCTGTCGCCCAATGAAACCAATAGGGTTTATAAGCATGGACGGTCCGCCTCGCACGCGGTTCCTAGACAAGCTTTGATCCTCTAAACGGTTTACCAGTACTAGTGTGCGGGTCGGATTCAGCTCTGCGTGGAAACATCATGCAGCCTATATATTTCTTCAAGACCCTATGGGCGGGGCCATCATTTCCATAGATGGTCACCTTGGAAACAGTCTTGCAAAAGTTGGAAGGAAGCAAATTGTTGACGTTTTTCTTTTAATAGCTCTGGCAACCATTGGCCCAGGGGTATTGCAGGGGTTGTCTTTTAAAGATATTTTCTTTTTTTAGCTCTGGTGGTCATCTTGTTCATCGGAGTGGAACCATAATAGCTTCTTTTGGTAGAGAGCCACCTTGGCACCGTTACTGTGAAGTTTGAATCAAATTGGCCCGAAGGTTTAGTAGACCTATGAGTTGATGTTCCCCTTTGACAATACAGAGCTGACTTGTGCTCTGTCTCTGGTCGGGCCCATCGGAGTCTAACTGTTGGTTTTCTTTTGCTCCAGCATTTCAGTGGTTTCTTGAAGCCCCCGCCCATAGGGGCTTGAAGAAATATATGGGCTGCATGATGCTTCCACACAGAGCTAAATCCGGCCCGCACACTAGTACTGGTAAACCGCTTAGAGGATCTAAGCCTGTCCAGGCACCACGGTGAGAGGCGGACCTCCATGCTAATAAACCCTATTGGTTTCATTGGGCGGCAGGGCTTGAGAAGTCATTTCATCTCAATGTCGGGTAAAAGTCCCACAAAATTGGAAGCAACGTCTCCAAAATGACCTTTACAGTGTTGACGGGGACGTTAAATCTCAAATCAAACAAACAAACAGGGGTTTCTTGCTGTCGCGTCATCACCGTTGTATCAACTCTGTGGTTGTTTGATTATTTGTGTTCACAGACATGTTGCACTGATGAGTTGGGAGGCCTTCATGCGGACTGCAAAAATTATTTGTCTAAATCGCGACAGATATAAGGGCGAGGATTGTGGCCACGTAAAATCGATTTAAGCCCCCCAGTGGAATTTGTTTCCGCTGACGTTCCAAGGTGGTTCTTCTGTCGCGGTTTATTTTTGTTATGGTTTGTTTTGTGTGTTTGTGTCGCTTATATTATTTTATTTTGGATAGCCTATTGGCCATTTTGTGGGAAAGTAACTGTCCTTTTGGCTTTCCGCTATTCATGTTTCCATTAGGGTATGTTGTTTCATGTTTGTATTTCTTTCCCTCTGGTGTCTCTGATGGGGCCTGTGGGTTGATTGTATCGATTCCTGATCATTGCCTCTACTTCTATTTTGTATTTCACTATCTTGGCACCTTGTGGAGATTGAGGGCCAGGCCCTCATGCACCAGGAGATGAACCGAGTCACTCTAACTAACAATGCCTTAACTCGAGTGGGCCCCAGGGCAGGTCCATTTTCGGCCCCAGGGTTATAATTTGAACAATCTTAGTGAGGGCCACTAGATGAAGCTTTATTCCAAATTTTGAAGACATGGGCCTTCCGGTTTCAGACAAGAAGATTTTTAAGGTTTTTCCCATAAAAGAATATGTTAAACCAGCGAGCCCCGGTGTTGGGTCATTTTTGGCTCCAAGGCTACAACTTGAATAATCATGGTAGAGGTCCCAAACATAAAGCTTCATGCCAAATTTCAAAGTCATGGCCTTGTGGATTCAGAGAAGAAGACTTTTAAAGGTTTTCCAAAAATAAGTGCATGTAAAACCAGTGGGCCCAAGGTCGGGGCCAGTTTTGGCCCCAAGGCTATACTTTCAACAATCTTCGTAGGGATCCGATAGATGAAAATTCATACCAAACATCTTAGACCTGGGCCTTCTAGTTTCAGACATGAAGATTTTTTAAAAGAGTTTCTAAGTTAAACTGGTGGGCCCTGGGGGGGGGCATTTTTGGTCCCAATGCTATAATTTGAACAATCTTGGTAGAGGTTGCCTAGATGAAGCTTCATACCAAATAACAATGGTCTGGGCCTTTTGAATTCATAAAAGACAATTTTTAAAGGTTTCCCTTATATAAGTCTATGCACAGCATGTGGGCCCCAGGGCGGGGCCATTTTTGGCCCCAAGGCTATAATTTGAACATTCTTGGTAGAGGTCCATAAGATAAAGCGTCATACCAAATATCAAAGACCTAGGCAATCTGGTTTCAGGAATGATCCTTAGGTGGTCCTCTTTCAAAGTTGTTCAAAGGGTTCAGGTCCATTGCGCATCTGGGTCACAGGAGCCAAAAATATTTTTTTTACTGAAGACCAAAAAAATCTTCTTCTCTGAAACCGCAAGGCCCAGGTCTTTGATAATTGATATGAGGTTTCATTTAGTGGACCTCTACCAAGATTGTTCAAATTATAGACCTGGGGCCAAAAAATGCCCCCCCCCCCCCCACACACACACACGTGCCGGCGCACACCAGTTTTACATAGACTTATATAGGAAAAGCCTCTTAAACCAGAAGGCCCAGCTGTTTGATATTTGGTTTGAAGTTTTATCTAATGGACCTCTCCCAAGATTGTTCAAATTATAGCCCTTGGGCCAAAACTGCCCCCCGCCGAGGACCACCGGTTTTAGATAGACTTATGTGGCCTTGTGGCCTTAGTCCTTGTGGCCTTCTTTTGTTTGGGTTTCCATTATGGTCTGGTCGCTTAATGTTTGTATTTCTTTCCCTTTGGTGTCTTTTATGGGTGGAGTAAGTTAATTGTATCAATTCCTGATCTTTGTTTTACTTCTACTTTATATAGTGAAAACCTTTAAAAATCTTCTTGTCTGAAACCAGAAGGCTCAGGTATTTGATATTTGGTATGAAGACAGTTTTACATAGACCTATATAGGGAAACCTTTTAAAAATCTTCTCGGCTGAAACCAGAATGCCCAGGTGTTTGATATTATTCATCTAGTGGACCACTATCAAGATCGTTCAAATTATAGCCATGGGGTCAAACAAGGTCCCATCCTGCGGCCCACTGGTTTAACCGAGCCTTGAATAGAGAAACCCTATTTAAAAATCTTCTCGTCTGAAACTAGAAGAACCAGACCTTTGATTTTTGGTATGAAGCTTCATCTAGGCGACAGATACCAAGATTGTTCGAATTTTAGCCCTTGGGCCAACCAATTTTACACAGACTTATATAGGGAAAACCTATAAAAATCGTCTAGTCTGTGAAGTTTTGTCAAAATCCGATCAGTTGTTTAGGAGGAGGTGTCTTTTGAAGAAATTGTCTATGCATGGAGGGACGGACGCATACACGCACGACGGACAAAAAGTGATCACAAAAGCTCACTTTGTCACTATATGGCAGGTGAGCTAATAAGCAGGATTGTATGAATCCTAAGCAGTCTTTCCCCCAACCCAGAGCTGCACATAAAATTTGATCAAGATTGGCCAGCTTGTAACTGAGATATTGAATTTCGAAGCCGTGGACGATGGTCGACCGATGGACAGACACCGGCCTATACTATAAGCTTACGTTGTGAGCTTTCGGTTCAGGAGAGCTAAAACTAATCAAAGGTAAGTAGTTTGGAAAATAAGAGAGAGAGAGTGAAACCATTTTTGTATGTGACACGCCATCTTTATCAGTCACAGCACTTCAAAAGTGTCATCAAAATATTCTGTACGTCTACCTAGTTATGGCTGGTAGTGTGAAAAATCTAATGAAAGGGAGAGAAATCAATATGCACCTGAAACGCCATCTTGACCTCATACACGTCTGGTGGATTGAAACTTCAAAATGGTATGTGCTTCTCCACAGCATGGTCTTATTTTTACAATATCTCAGCTTGATCTAAGGTAAACTATAGGAAACGTTAGCTTATGACATTTTCAAAGGGTCATTACTGCTGATAGTTGGTGGACAATATGTGTAACTAAAACTCCAGAAGGTTCAGCTTGATTAGATGTAAAATACAGGAGGAGTTAACAGTAGTTTTCAAAGAAGCATAACTCTGTTAATATATGGTGAACTGCGTACTTGAAAAAAATATGCACTGCTTCACATCATGGTCTAACTATAAATCTAGTTTCAGCTGGATGGGATGAAACCTGTAGGAGGGGTTAGTCTGAAACGAAACGCGAATTTTCAAATGGACATAACTCTATTTGGTGGACTGCGACTTAGAAATAATATGCACCCTCCAAATCATGATGTCACTGTTTATAAACTCTCAGCTTAGTCTGTATATTACAGAAGTTAGTTAGAAACAAAACAATAACAGTCATTTTCAAAGGGTCATAATTCTGCTAATATTTTGGTGGACCGAAACCTCAAAACAATATGCGCTGCTCCATACCATGGTCTAACTATATATCGATATCGAGATTCAGCTTTATTGAGTGGGTGGGTGAGGCAAAGTTGATGTGTATCTTGCATCACTGGGGCGTCCAGCTGATATTGGCTTACGGTTGGACATGACCTGCTGTCCTTGCAACAGGTAAGGGTAAAGGGTGGAATGTTATTTCTTCTGTTTCTACACTTTCATTCATTTTCCTCTTTGTCCACTGTCCCTCACTTTCATATAATTTTCTATGTCTTCTTTCTCTTTTTCTCCTTTCTCTGGGAGATGACACATAATGACCCACAAGGGTTGGCGTGTTGTTAAACTCAAAACAATCAACAATCAAATCAGCTTGATTCAATCAAAGGGGCATAACTCTATAAATTATTTATAAAACTGCAACCTCGAAACAATATTCACTGCTCCACTATATGGTATGTTTATGTAAGAAGTTTCAGCTTGATCGGATCTAAATTGTAGGAGGACTTATTACAGAAACTAAATGTTTAGGGAAATTTTCAAAGGGGAATAGCTCTATAAATATTTGGTGGACCGTAACTTCGAAACAAAATGCGCTGCTTCACACCATGGTCAAACTATAAAGTTTCATGCCTCACCCCCATAGGGGTTTTCATGTAATTTGGTTTCAAACAGCAAAGCTCTTTTACTGGAGAAGAAGATAAAAATACTGAATCTGAGTCATCCAAGACAAAGGTCAGTAATGACCTTGACCTTTGGAATTGATTAACTTCCATTCAGCTGATTGTAAATGATATTTCTGATGCGACCGGCTACCATGCAATCAGTAAAATCAACTATCTTGCCCTTTTTCGATACAAATGTCTAAGTGACCAAATTTGATCTTGACGTAAAACAGGTCAAGGTCAACTAAAGGTCATCATTTGAACAAATTTGGTAAGGCCTGAGTCCCCAAAGGTCATTGGCTATTTGGTTCCTGAGAAGAAAATTCTTTAACTTTTCTACCTTATATGAGCATGGCGGCCATATTGGTCATGTGACCCAGTCCTTATGAACAAATTTCATTCCCCCTACCCATAGAGGCTCCACATGTAATTTGGTTTCAATCAACCCACCAGTTTAAGTGGCGAAGAAGATAAAAGAATAACTGAATCTGAGGCATCAAAGATAAAGGTCAGTAAATGACCTTGACCTTTGGAATTGATAAAACTTCAATTCAGCTAACTGCAAATATCATTTTTGATGTCACAGCCTACCAGGCAATCTAAAATATTCACGATTTTGCCTTTTTCCATACAAATGTCTAAGTGACCAAATTTGACCTTGACATTAACCAGGTCAAGGTCAAACAAGTCATCATTTGAACAAATTTGGTAGGGCCAGGGTTCCCGATGCTGCATACCAAGTTTCAAGACCATCTGCCATTTGGTTCTTGAGAAGAAGATATTTAAAGGTTTTTACCATATATGGGCATGGCTGCCAGATTGGTCATATGATGAGTCCACATGAACAAACTTTCATTCCCCCATTCCATAGAGGCTCCGCATGTAATTTGGTTTCAGTTGGCCAAGTAGTTTAAGTGAAGAAGAAGATAAAAAAAAAACTGACTCTGAGCCGTCCTGGACAAAGGGCGTTAAATGACCTTGACCTTTGGAACTGGTAAACTTCCATTCAGCTGATTGCAAATACGATTTCTAATGCCATTAGCTACCATGCAACCAGAAAAATCCACTGTTTCGTCTTTTTTCCATACAAATGTCTAAGTGACCAAATTCGACCTTGACGTAAAACAGGTCTAGGTCAACCAAAGGTCATCATTTGAACAAACTTGGTAGGGCTCGAGTCCCAGATGCTGCATACCAAGTTTCAAGATCATTGGCTGTTTGGTTCTTGAGAAGAAGATTTTTAAAGGCATAGCGGACATATTGGTCATGTGATCCAGTCCTTACGAACAAACTTTCGTTCCCCTTTCCCATAGAGTAGAGGCTCCACATGTAATTTGGTTTCAATTGGCCAAGTAGTTTCAGAGGAGATGTTGTTTGAAAATGTTGAGGACGCAGACGACGACAATGACGCACGACGTACAATGCCTATCTATCTTCTGTCTATCTATCTATCTTCTGATACTGCGTCGGTCACATTTGACCATTACCGCAGGTGTATATTATATACCCTCCAGGTTTTGCAGGATGAAAGCCTACTCAGTAATCATGTAATTACGGTAGGGATCTTTAACCTGCACAGGGGATGGTTATCCCTGCACAGGGGGCCTCCAGTTAACGTCCCGATCCGAAGACTGTGCACTTTATGACATTCATCCCTGCAAATGATGCCAATGGAGCGTGTTCGGACACCAAAATTTTATCGCCGGTGCCGGGGATTGAACCTGGGACCTCTAGCATCAGAGGCAAGTGCACTAACCACTGAGCTATCACGCTCCGCCTATACTATATGCTCCCCCGGAGCCTTCGACTCTGGCGAGCTAATAATTGGTGGACCGTAACCTCAAAACAATATGCGCTGCTCCACATCATGGTCTAACTATATATCAAGTTTCAGCTTGATCGGGTGTAAAATGTAGGAGGAGTGATCGGGAAACGAAATGTTTACAGACAGATGGATGGATGCACGGACGGACGGCGAGCGGCATAACATAATACAACCTTTTTTCAAAAGTAGTTTAGGTCGTAGTACCAAAGAGTTTATCCAAAATCATTAATCCATAGCCAAAGGGCAAATATCAATGTTCAGATCAACAGACATTGACTCCAGAAGAGTGTACTCCGGCATCTGGGGATAGTAAGCATTACTTGGTAAGCAAGCTTCGCCCACCATGCCCATCGACACGAACGAAGAAAAGAGCAAAAGGGCATTTAAAATATTTAAACGAAAGTTAGTCAGAAACTAAGAAAGCGAGAACAATTATTTTGTAGCGACATGGCATCTTTACCTGATACACACCACTTTAAAGTTTGGTCATAGAGGACATAGCTGTATGATTAACAGGTCAGCCTATCCAGTTTTTGAGCTCATTCTGATCTATTATCCACAGACTACTTACATGTCAATCACATGTTAATTTCAGAAATATACAATCAAAACTGACGGGGCTATGGTGATGGCAAACATTTTCAAAAGCAAGTTTATGGGACCTTGCGGTTGCCATAGCAACCAAAGTTTTCATTCAATTTCAAAAAAACCTATGCCATCAATCCCCATCAGAGCATGTTTGTTTGCTTGATTTGCCAGTCAACACTGTAAGGTCATTTTGGAGAACTTTCTTTCAAGTAACAGACAAGAAAGACTTGAGATCCAGGCTGCATAGATATAACTTGGCCAAGGTACAGACTGATGGACAACAAGGTACAGACTGATGGACAAACGCACGCTGGTCAGACAGACGACGGATGAACTACCATATTATAAGGTCGCCTGGAGCTTTAGGCCCAGGTGAGCTAAATACTTCATGAAAGCTGAAAAATATATGAAAATATTTTAGGAAGCCTGTTACCTGGTCAGGAGTTAGATGTTTTATATAGGAGTCCTTCAAAACTTTATCCAGCAGATCACTGTCAATGATTTTCTCTAGTCTTTTGATCGCATTATCTATATTTTTCATGGACAAGGAATAGAATATGAAATTGACTGTATTAGGATCCATAAGTTGAGAACTGTAACTTTTTCTTTCTGTTGAGTCATCACCAGCCCAATCAGGCTTCCCACCAAAGGCACCTGAAATAAATGTCATATTCTAAAGCACTAAGGAATACAACAAGACACCATGATACTGGGTACTGTCAAAACATTGAAGCACTTGGAAATGTAACTAGGCAAACATTGAGGTAATGTCAAACATTTGGTGTACTTAGGAATTTAATTTGGTATCCAAATGAGTACCGACAAACATTTGATGCACCTGCGAATAAATAAGGCATCCTACTGGCCATCGTCCTGGGTACTGCTGATTTAAAGTTTTGACTAAGACAGATCAATACTCCAGATATAATTCATAGCCATCATGTGCTTTGGAAAATATTATCTGCTAGTTTAAATTTAAAACGTAAACATGAAATACTGTAAGTCCTAAATGTCATAGACAGTCTCAGCGGTGTGGAGAGTATCAACAGTTATTTACCATATACCTACAAAATACTGCTGTCTACTACCAGTATGCTGACCCAAAAGTACAGATTCATTATCCCACTCCTTGCGTTTTCACCATCCTTGTTAGCTGTGAGCTCCGGCATTTGTTCCGACGTAGGAAAGTAGCCATGTGTAGCGCAGATTCAGACGTGTGAAATGTTGACAACACTTACACACTGAGCATAATGTCAATTTTAAGTGTACATTTGAAAGAATTTGTTTGTTTGCTTTGAGGTTTAACGTCCCCATCAACACTGTAAAGGTCATTTTGGAGACGTTGCTTCCAATTTTGTGGGACTTTTACCCGACATTGAGATGAAATGACATCTCAAGCCCTGTCGCCCAATGAAACCAATAGGGTTTATTAGCATGGACGGTCTGCCTCGCACCACTATTCCTGGACCGGCTTAGATCCTCTAAGCGGTTTACCAGTACTAGTGTGCGGGCCGGATTCAGCTCTGCGTGGAAGCATCATGCAGCCCATATATTTCTTCAAGCCCCTATGGGCGGGGGCCCACATTTGAAAGAAAGTGACTTTATTGGAAGGGTTTAATCATATTTAATTGCATATAAACAGTGCCATGGGGTTGGGCCACAAGTTCTCACAACATTAGTTACGGCCCTTCCCCTACATAGGTACAGCTAATATATTAATTTCACGCGACATGGGGATATATAAACATTCAGATCATATAACATAATATGAAATTAGACTAAGGAAAATAAAACCTGTAGAGTAAGAAAGAGGAAGAAGTAAAATTATGCATATACTTAATTCGTTCATAGAGAGAGAGAATGATGAATACAACATAAATAAATAGATAGATAAATAAATAAATAGTCAGGTGACAAGTCATTAAACAGGGGCGTAAATATAAAATAAGAAAAATTACTGGTCAGTATTAGCAAATCTGCCAGTAACTTTTATGTAGGTTTGGACTGAAAGGAGAAGAGAAGTATTCTCCTGTATTGACAGGTTATCGTCACCGCAGAGGTTTTGAAAATTGAGAGGATGATAGTTATGAGTAGAATAAAACAATGAAATGCGCTTGTCTGAATAGTGTGCACAAATTAAAAAGAAATGCTCTGCATCCTCTATAACTTCAGCATTACTGCAGAAAGGGTTTAGACTGAGATGATTCGTGTACAAATCCTGTTTAAGACTGCTGCATCTGTTTCCAACTCTTGCGTGTAACACTGATAAGTATCTGTCGCTACAGAGAAAGTAAGGAGGGACTTTACTGACATTGGGACGTAGAGATTTAACATTACTTTTGAATGTTGACACACTAATAGAAGAATGGATAGTTTCATCGAGATTGTTCCATAAAGCAACAGACGAAGGGATGCATGATTTACGGGATAACTCTGTGCATGTAAAAGGAATATTTAGGTTGTTGTTATTGCGCACGAAGTAGTTAGATGTTTTCCCAAAATATGGAGGGATTAAATCTGATATATACTCAGGGACAATACCATTTACTGCTTTATACATGAAAGCTAGTTTTTTATTCTTTGCGTCTTGTGCTTAGTGGGACCCATCCACAGTCTTTATAAAGCCAATCTAATGAGACTGGCCTGGTTAAGCCAGTAACGATTCTGACAGCTTCATTTTGCAGTTTTTCAAGCATATTCGCGTTTTGGGCGGTGCAATTGTCCCATACTTCTGAAGAATATTGCAATATTCGTAAAACATACGAAATATAAATCTGATTAAGGGCTATACGATGAAAGCTTTACTTGAGTTTTCGCATTATTCCAATAATTTTGGATGCACTGTTTATAATATTTCAATGTGTTTGTGCCATTGCCCATTGTTACTTAAAGTAAGACCAAAGTGCTTGTGGTCCGTCACAAATTTAACTGATACGCCATCAAATAAGATTTGAGGAAAACGTTCGAAATTTTTAAGAGTGAATAACACAACCTCAGTTTTTTTAGGATTGACTGTGATTAGCCACTGCTTTGCCCAAACTGATAGAATATTCAAGTCGTAATTAATGATGCCTTGATAATCGTTTATCGAAGAAGCTGAAACAAAAAGCTAGCTGTCGTCTGCGAAATCTGGTTAAGCTGAGCAGAGAATCTGAAATGTCATTTACGTATATTATGAATAAGAGGGGTCCTAAAACTGAACCAGCATTAACTGGCTTCTTACTCGACTTTACAAACATCCGCTGTGATCTATTACTTAAGTAATCAGCAAGCCAGTTAAGAAGTGTACCATTGGCGCCATGTTGTTTAAGTTTGAATAAGAGACCATTATGCCATACATGGTCAAAAGCTTTTGAAACATCGCAAAGACTATACAAGAAAACTGGCTTTTATCAAATGTTTGGAAGCAAAAAGGTTCCTGTGATATTTTTTTCAAAACCCATTCACCAGTTTAGGAGAAGTCATTTAAAAGATTTCCAATTTTTTTTTCTCTGGCGGCTTTATTCATCCGAATAGAACAGTTTGAGCAATTTTGGTAACGTTTACTCATATTTATAGCAACTCAATAAATGCAAGTGGTTGGGCCACAAGTTCTCACATTAGTTACGGTCCTCCCCCTACAATGGAAACATAGCAAGTAATTTCACGTGACAATAGCAATAAACAACACATATTCATTTTTTATAGAGGGTCACTCAAGAAACATTCCTGTGAAATTATTTCAAAATCCATCCACTGGTTAAGGAGAGGAAGTCTTTTAAAGGTTTTTACTATTCTTAACTCTGGTGGCCACCTTGTTCACCAAAGCAGAACGGATTATGTAATTTTGGTAGCGGGTCAATCCAAAACATACAAAGATGCATACACACAAAATGACACAGGATCTGGCAGTAAGCATAGTGCTTAAATGGAAGTCATTTCCTAGTTTCATTTTTTTTTTAATTTTTAGCCCCCGGCGGCCATCTTGTTTATCCGAGCGAAACAATTTAAATAAACATTTGTGGTAGAGGGTCACCAAAGGACCATTCACGTGAAATTATTTCAAATCCGTCCAATGGCTAAGCAGGAAAAGTCGTTAAAAAGTTTTTTTTTATTTTTAGCCTCTGCGGTCATCTTGTTCATCCAAGCAGAATGTTTGCAGCAATTTTGGTAGAGGGTCACCACATGAATATTCCTGTAAAATCATTTTTAAATTTGGCCAGAGGCCTAGGAGGAAACGGGGTTTTAAGGTTTGTTCTGTTTGTTTTCTATTTTTAGCTCCGGCAAAAATTTTGTTTATCTGAGTAGAACCATTTAGACAATTTTGGTAGACGGTCTCCCAAGGAACATTCATATGAAACTACATGTTGTTTCAAAATCCATCCGCTGGTTAAGGAGGAGAAGTCGTTTGAAGGTTTTTCTATTTTTAGTTCTATCTGCCAACTTGTTTAATCGTGCAGAACTGTTTGAGCAATTTTGGTAGAGGGTCACCCAAGGAACATTCATGTGAAATTATTTCAAAATCTGTCCATTGATTAAGGAGCAGAAGTCGTTCCAATGGTTTTCTAGTTTTGGCTCTGGTGACAATCTTGAGTATCATTACAGAACGGTTTGAGCAATTGGGTAGAGGGTCAACAAAGTAAAATTCCTGTAAGTTATTTCACATTCCATCCACTGGTTAAGGAGTAGTCGTTTAAAGTTGTTGTTTTTTTCTATTTTTAGCTTGGTGGCCATATTGTTCATACGTGTGGACTTGTTTTTTGATTTGTGGTTTAAAGTCCCCATCAACACAGTAAAGGTCATTTTGGAGACATTGCTTCCAATTTTGTGGGACTTTTATCCGATATTGAGAAGAAATGACATCTCAAGCCCTGTCGCCCAATGAAACCAGTCGGGTTTATAAGCATGGACGGTCCGACACTGGCACCGCTTTGCCTGGGCAGGCTTAGATCCTCTAAGCGGTTTACCAGTGATGGTGTGTGGGTCAGTTTCCGCTCTGCGTGGAAGCATCATGCAGACCATCTATTTCTTCAAGCCCCGATGGGTGGGGGTGTCATACGTGTGGAATTTGGGTAGAGAGTCACATAAGGAACATTCAAAATCCCTGCACTAGGTTAGGAGGAGAAGTCATTTAAAGTTTTTTTTTCTATATAGCACTGGTTGCCATCTTGTTCATTCGAGCGCAACGATTCAAGCAATTTTGGTAGAGGGTCACCCAAGCAACACCACTGTAAAATTATTTTGAAATTGGACCAGTATTCTAGGAGGAGATGGGGTTGTATTTGTTTTCTATTTGCTCTGGAAGCCAATTCGTTCAGCGAAGCAGAACCATTTAGGCAGTTTTGGCAGAGATCACCTAAGGAACATTCATATGAAATTATTTCAAAATCCGTCCGATGGTTAAGGAGAATGTGTTTAAAGATTTTTCTATTTTAAGCTCTGGTGGCCATCTTGTTTATCAAAGCATAGAGGTTTGAGCAATTTTGGAAACGGCTCACCCAGGAACATTCCTGTGAAATTATTTTGGAAACAGGGCCAATGCCTAGGAGAACCAATAGGGTTTATAAGCATGGACGCTCCGACACTCGCACCGCTTTGCCTGAGCAGGCTTAGATCCTCTAAGCGGTTTACCAGTACTCGTGTGTGGGTCAGTTTCAGCTCTGCGTGGAAGCATCATGCAGACCATCTTTTTCTTCAAGCCCCGATGGGAGGGGGTGTCATACGTGTGGAATTTTGACAGAGAGTCACCTAACATTCAAATTCCCTGCACTAGGTTAGGAGGAGAAGTCGTTTAAAGTTTTTTTTTCTATATACGAGCACTGGTTGCCATCTTGTTCATTCGAGCGCAACGGTTCAAGCAATTTTGGTAGAGGGTCACCCAAGCAACACCACTGTGAAATTATTTTAAAATTAGGCCAGTATTCTAGTAGGAGATGGGGTTGTATTTTTTCTATTTGCTCTGGAAGCCAATTCGTTCAGCGAAGCAGAACCATTTAGGCAGTTTTGGCAGAGACCACCTAAGGAACATTTATATGAAATTATTTCAAAATCTGTCCGCTGGTTACGGAGAATGTGTTGAAAGATTTTTCTATTTTTAGCTCTGGTGGCCATCTTGTTTATCCGAGCACAGATCTTTGAGCAATTTTGGAAGAGGCTCACCCAGGAACATTCCTGTGAAATTATTTGGAAACAGGGCGAATGGCCTAGGAGAAGATGTTGTTTTAAGTTGTTTTTTCGCTCTGGTGGCCAGTTTGTTCAGTGGCACAGGACCATTTAGGCAATTTTGGTATAGGTTCATCCAAGGAACATTCATATGAAATATTTTCAAAATCCATCCACTGGTTAAGGAGGAGTAGTCGTAGAAAAGTTTTTTTTTCTGTTTTTAGCTCTAGTGGCCAGCTTGTTCATCCAATTGGAACGGTTTGAGCAATTATGAGGAGGATCACCCAATGAATATTCCTGTGAAATTATTTTGAATTTGGGTCAGTTGACTAGGAGGAGATGTTCATCTGAGCGAGACCATTTTAGCTATTTTGGTTGAGAGTCATCTAAGCAACATTCCTATGAAGTTTGAATGAAAGTTGTTGTTTGAAGATTTTTTCTATTTTTAGCCCTGGTGGCCATCTTGTTTATCAGAGTGGAATGATTTTAACTATTTTGGTAGGGAGTCACCTGGGCAACATTCCTGTGAAGTTTGAAGCAAATTTACAATGTTTTTCTATTTTAAGTTCTGGTGGCCATTTTGTTCATCGGAGCGGGATCATTTTAGCTAATATGGTAGAGGGTCAACGACATAATATTCCTGTGAAGTTTGAATCAAATTGGCCCAAGGGGTAAGGAGGGATTGTCGTTTGAAGAATTTTTTCTATTTCTAGCTCTGGCGGCCTTCTTGTTAGTCAGAGCGGAACAATTTTAGCTATTTTGGTAGGGAGTCAACCACATAATAGTCCTGTGAAGTTTGAATCATATTGACCCAAGGGGTAAGGAGGAGTTGTTGTTTGAAGATTTTTACATTTTTAGCTCTGGTGGCCATCTTGTTCGCCGCATTGAACGATTTAAGCTATATTTGGTAGGGAGTCACCTAACTAACATTCCTGTGAAGTGTGAATCAAATTGGCCCAAGGGTTGAGGAGGAGTTCGCGTTTTGACGTAAATTTAAAGTTTTTCTGTTTTTAGCTATGGCGGCCATTTTGCTCATCAGAGCGAAAACGTTTTAGCGATTTTGGCAGTGGGTCATCTAAGCAACATTCCTATGAAGTTTGAATGAAATTGGCCCAAGGGTAAAGGAGGAGTAGTCGTTTGATGATTTTTTCTAGTTTTACCTTTGGCGGCCATCTTGTTACTCAGAGCGGAATGATTTTAGCTATTTCTTTAGGGAATCACCTACATAACATTCCTGTGAAGTTTGAATCAAATTGGCCCAAGGGTAAAGGAGGAGTTCGTGTTTGAAGCAAATTTACAATGTTTTTTCTATTTTTAGCTATTGTGCCATTTTGCTCATCAGAGCAGAATCTTTTCAGCTATTTTGGTAGATGGTCACCTAAGCAACATTCCTATGAAATTTGAATAAAATTGGCCCAAGGGTACAGGAGAAATTGTCGTTTAAAAGATTTTTTTCTATTTTTAGCTCTGGCGGCCATCTTGTTTGTCAGAGCACAACGATTTTAGCTATTTTGGTAGGGAGTCATTTGGGCAACATTCCTGTGACGTTTCAATCAAATTAGCCCGAGGGTTGAGGAGGAGTTTGGTGTTTGAGACGAATTTACAATGTTTTTCTATTTTTAGCTATGGCGGCCATTTTGTGCATC
The DNA here is from genome assembly GCA_963580285.1 of Lucinisca nassula. Lineage (NCBI taxonomy): Eukaryota > Metazoa > Mollusca > Bivalvia > Lucinida > Lucinidae > Lucinisca > Lucinisca nassula. The sequence continues at coordinate 210,761,511 of OY757010.1, forward strand.
AGAGCAATACCGTTTAAGCTATTTTAGTGGAGGGTCACCTAAGCAACATTCCTATGAAGTTTGAATAAATTTGGCCAAAGGGTACAGGAGGATTTGTCGTTTAAAGAATTTCCAATTTTTAGCTCTGGTGGCAATTTTGTTCATCGGAGCAGAAACGTTTTAGCTATTTTGGTAGAGGGTAACCTAAGCAACATTCCTATAAAGTTTGAATGAAATTGGCCTTAAAGTACAGGAGAAGTTGTCGGTTAAAGATTTTTCTATTCTTAGCTCTGGTGGCCATCTTGTTCAGCGGAGCAGAACAATTTTAGCTATTTTTATAGAGGGTCACCTCAGCAATATTCCTATGAAGTTTTATTGAAATTGGCTCAAGGGTTTAGGAGGAGTTAGCATTTAAAGCAAATTGTTGACGCCGCAGGACTCACAATGGACGACGGACATTGACCGATCACAATAGCTCACCATGAGCATTTCGTGCTCAGGTGAGCTAAAAACAACTTCACCAGCGTCACCCTGATTTCTTAGCCTGATGTCATTCTACCGAGGAATTTACCTTTGACGTAGCTCCAAGCTGTACCAAGCATTGAGGTACGAGCAGATTTCTCTGTGTTGAATGCTGTGACTGCCTGTCTGAATTCCTTCATCATACTACTCTGATAGATGACAAAGTTGATCTCTTTCAGATATTTAGGTCTCTGTGAGACAAACTGGTTTATGGACTTCAGTGTCATTCTCGCACTTTCCTTCGGCTTCATGCTTAAACCTACAAACATATTGAAGCGACTAGGTTAAATGGGTCCACAATTAATTCAATAACAAAAAAGGAGATCAGCCTGTGCATTTGTGCAGTGCTATCAGTACCTTTGTATTTGCTGAAAGAGTCTTCAGTGTTTGTTCTGGAACCTTTTCTCTATAAAAACAAGATGCCCATGGGCCACTACGCTCAGCAGAGGTCATGTGGTTTATACCATATACATTCAAGGTGCGCATCTCGGTCATGTGAAGACAATACCATGAACAATGTTTAATTGCCTCACCCTCATAGAGGCTTTTCATGTAATCTGGTTTCAATCAGCACAGCTCTTTGACTGGAGAAGAAGTTAAAGGTCAGTAATGACCCTGACCTTTGGTATTGATAAACTTCCATTCAGCTAACTGCAAATATCATTTTTGAAGTCATAGCCTACCAGGCAATCAGAAATATCCACTACTTTGCCATTTTTCCATACAAATGTCTAATTGACCATATTTGACCTTGACATAAAACAGGTCAAGGTCAACCAAAGGTCATCATTTGAACAAACTTGGTAGGGCCAGAATCCCTGATGCTGCATACCAAGTTTCAAGATCATCGGCCATTCGGTTCTTTAGAAGAAGATTTTTAAAGGCTTTTACCATATATAGGCATGGCGGCCCATATTGGTCATGTGACCCAGTCCTCACAAACAAACTTTCGTTCCCTCATTCCATAGAGGCTCCACGTGTAATTTGGTTTCAATTGGCCAAGTAGTTTGAGGCTCCACATGTAATTTGGTTTCAATTGGCCAAGTAGTTTAAGTGAAGAAGAAGATAAAAATACTGAATCTGAGGCGTCCTGGACAAAGGTCGGCAAATGACCTTGACCTTTGGAACAGATAAACTTCCATTCAGCTGATTGTAAATACCATTTCTGATGCCACTAGCTAATTTACAATCAGAAAAATCCACTGTTTTGCCGTTTTTTCCATACAAATATCTAAGTGACCAAATTTGACCTTGACGTAAAACAAGCCAAGGTCAACCAAAGTCATCATTTGGTAGGGCCAGAGTCTCTGATGCTGCATACCAAGTTTCAAGATCATCGGCCATTCGATTCTTGAGGAGAAGATTTTTAAAGGTTTTTACCATATATGGGCATAGCGGCCATATTGACCATGTGACCCAGTCCTCACGAACAAACTTTCGTTCCCTCATAACATAGAGGCTCCACATGTAATTTGGTTTAAATTGGCCATGTTGTTTAAGTGAAGAAGAAGATAAAAATACTGAATCTAAGGCGTCCTTGACAAAGGTCGGTCATGACCTTGACCTTTGGAACGATAAACTACCATTCAGCAGATTGCAAATACCATTTCTGATGCCAGTAGCTAACATACAATCAGAAAAATGCACTGTTTTGCCGTTTTTCCATATAAATGTCTAAGTGACCAAATTTGACCTTGACGTAAAACAGGTCAAGGTCAACCAAAGGTCATTATTTGAACAAACTTGGTAGGGCCCAAGTCCCCGATGCTGCATACCAAATTTCAAGATCATCGGAATCGGTTCTTGAGAGGTGATTTTTAAAGGTTTTTACAATATATGGGCATGGCGGCCATATTGATCATGTGACCCAGTCCTCCCGAACAAGCTTTCGTTCCCCCTTCCCATAGAGGCTCCACATGTAATTTGGTTTCAATTGGCCAAGTAGTTTTAGAGGAGATGTTGTTTGAAAATGTTGACAACGCAGACGACGACGGACGACAGCCCCCGGAGCCTTCCGCTCTGGTGAGCTAAAAACTTGTGCCACATCAAACAAAACCTATATCCAGAGTTTTCATTAGGATAACTCACTCGTGCGCCATAGTGGATTTTTACATCTAAAAAATGGCTACTTTTCTGATGAAAATATGTAATATTTTTCTTCTAAATGTTCAACCTATGTATTGGAGCAGAAATGAGAAAAATAATGTATACCCCAGTAAACCCGTTTTCTCTATATAAAGTAGGGTTTAGGGAGGGCCTTCATTTCACGGACTTGTTCATGTGATGCAACCTTGCAAAACACAAACTGGTTAGCTAAGCAACACAGATTAGCAAAATAGAAGTGGAAGCAATGATCAGGAATCGATACAATCAACCCACAGCTCCCATCAGAGACACCAAAGGGAAAGACACAAAAACATGAAACAACAGACCCTAATGGAAACACCAACAGCGGAAAGCCAAAAGGACAGTCACTTTCCCACAAAATGGCCAATAGGCTATCCAAAATAAAACAACACAAGCGACACAAACACCCAAAGACAAACCATAACAATAATAAACCGAAACAGAAGAACCGCCTTGGAACGGTCAGCGGAAACGAATTCTACTGGGGGACTTAAATCGATTTTGCGTGGCCACAATCCTCGCCCTTTTGTCGCGATTTAAACAAATAATTTGTTCAGTCCGCATGAAGACCTCCTAACTCATCAGTGCAACATCTCCGCGAACACAAATAATCAAACATCCACAGAGATGACACAACGGTGAGGACTCAACAGCAAGAAACCACTGAAATGCTGGAGTAAAAAAAGAAAACAAACAGTTAGACTCTGATGGGCCCGACCAGAGAAAGAGCGTCAGGCACCAACCAACATTACTTTGAATTAGATCACTCTAATTCTCAACAAGCCTTTACGTTGAAACCGTCATAGAACCTGACGCCTGACCCACCGGCGTGCAATTAAAGAGGGAAGCAAAGTTGTCATCCCTGCTTTGGTTAAGTACCATGCATGCAGTCTGTCGTATAACATTTATGTTGTAACCAATCTTTTTATATCGAAGAATGATTTTACGAAATTGGGTGCTGAAGTCATTGCCGATATATATTATTCTGAATTTATATACTTAGTCACCATAAAATTCGGGTTCCGATAGACCTTGTTGCAGAAGAGATTTAAGTCCAAATTTGAATTTTGAAATTAAATCAGAATGACATCTATACCATTTTGAAAAGGCTTTGCGTAGTTTATGGTACCAATAACCCTGATTAAGAAGTTTAGCCATTAAAAATGTAATAGACGTGTTGAAGTCAGTTACATGACTACACACTCTGGCAAATCGAATTAATTGCGAAATATAAACGCCATATGATGGCGCATGAGGAACATCACCATCCAAAAAAGGAAAATTTACAATCTCAAAATCAAAATCATCACGTTTATCATAAATTTTGCATGAAACAAACCCATCTACAATAGAAAGATGTAAATCCAAAAACGGCGCCTCGGTATCAGAAGAATTCGCCTTATTTAACTGAGGTTCTGTTGGGTACATCTGACTGATTAAACCATCGAAATAGGTATTATCAATATTTAATAAATCATTCAAATATCAAGAAGTGGAGCTAAAAGCTTCAAAGATTTCAGACTGGTTTTCAGCAGAAAGGGACATCATGAAGTCTCTCTCATAACAAAACAAAAACAGATCAGCCACAACTGGTGCGCAATTAGTACCCATCGGAATACCAACAACTTGTCTAAATAACTTAGTACCAAATCTTATGTAGATATTGTCAAGTGGAAAGGTGAGAGCTTCACACACTTTCTGACATGACCATAAAGTATAATTTTTATGCTCTTCAACAGTGAAAAAAGCATTTCATACATTACATCAAAGATACAGGGAGTTTTCCCTATGAAATGTCCATTTTAAAGCAAGCCTCTTTAACTTTAAGATATAGAAACAAGAGCTACTTTTTATCCAAACAGCTATAAAGAATTCAATATGGATGCTTTTTAGATCAAAATAAAATTATTAACCAAAATAAGCTGTAAGATCCCTCTTATCAGCCAGATCTCAACATTAACATCAAATTATCACTAATTGGGTTTTTGTTTTGTTTTTATGTTACAAACATAGGCTGTGGGTGATTGTTAGAGCTTTCTCCCTGAGGCAGTCCTAATGCATATCCACAATCTATATTTTGAGTAAGAATAAGAAAGTACAATAAATAGCTTGATACCCCACTCATCTTAAAGATACTCGTGTAAACACATAGACTTATTTGTGTGATGAATCGGATAAAAATCCTTGAATTATCACCAAATACACGTTTATACTAAGTCTCAATGTCTGCCTGCCCTTTATCATAGTTTAGATTTGCATTTACTAGCAATTTGAAATCATTGATTCCATTACGGAATTTTGAAAATAGCTGAGTGTCAATACACTCTACAATTTTCAGTGATCATGAGGTGTATAACTTAAATGCTATCTGATTTTCAGTTGATATTGTCATTCATCGGTAAACCAAAACAAAGATCATCTGCGCATGCGAAATGCCAGTCTAGGCACATACTCTGACTCCGTGTTGTAGTGGATAAGCTACTTGCCTTGCTAATCAGTGGTCATGTGGCCGATTTCGGCTTCTCCAGACCTTCAGGTGGGTCTTTCAACCAAGTCCCATACCCATACTACCTTAGTTCCTTGTTGGACGTAAAACTCAAATACACACTCTTAAGCTGATACAGACAATGCAACTTCCTGCTTTTCCCAGCTACACGTCGGATTCTCATGTCTACAGCCACGTTTAGCTCAAAAGCTACCGGATAGCTAGTGAGTTTAACCTGGACCTTGGTATAGCTACTTTGTTTTGAATAAGTGAACAAGTGTTACACTTTATTGCATCAAATAAGAAACATGCATTTTTCCTATGTTTAAGTCTAAATATAAATATGTTGTCACATATGCACAAAGAAGTTTCAATGATTTATATCTTTTTCAAAACTGTTTCTGTGATGAATAAGTTTTCATTATGCACCAAGAGAGCGACAGAAATCCATACACAAAATTCTATAGGGCAAGTGGCTATGATAGTCCAATGTCAATATGGGTCAACTCTTAAAGGAAAGAATTTGCTCTGGAGGAGCGAATACTTTCCTTTTAGAGAAAACCTCATTTTAATGGGACAGAGTTGACTGAAAAGCGAACAGGAAATCCCAACTGATGTCTCCCTTTGGAAAATGATGGAAAAATCTGCCATGTATATCCATTCCCCTTAACAAGGTCTCTGACTGGTACAAAAATGCTAACATTTGCTGTCTTTTCAGCTTAGTTTATCTTGACTTCTGCAATTTACCTAATTTTCACGAAGAACAATTAATAGTGTGTTACCATACTTTATGGGTTCCTTTGGCAACACCATATAGTCATACTACAGGTGATCTGATTCACTGACAGAAACAATTGTAAAGCTATTGATAAATTGAAATGAAGAAAGACTTTTGATAAATTAAAAAGAAAAAAACGTGAAATGAAAGAAAAACGAATCTTCAATTTTGTATGGATTTAAAATAATTATTTCAAATCCTCCCCATCAAGGGCCAATCTGCCTTTTCCTATAAAACATCATGAAGGCATGTCTATATAATTTTGACCCCATTAAACTCCATTTTTATATAGTTAAACTGAGTTTCACAGGGGTATACATTATTTTTCTTATTTCTGCTCAGAAATATAGGTTGTGGGCACTCATTAGAACCGCCCTGGTGAAGCGTTTACAACGAGTACCCACAACCTATATTTTGAGTAGAAGTACTAAAAATATCAAGTTTTCATCTGAAACTTTTCAGTTTTGGTGGTAAAACTCTCAATATATTTGAATAGGTGTGTTTTCGAAAATTAAGTCTGCAAATGGGGGATCATTACTGAAAATATCAAGCCTTTGGGACTGTGCTACTGAAAAGGCTCTGCTAACGAGATGAGTTTCTAGAAACTATGTTATGGAGAGCACATCTGAGCTCTTTGTGCAGTACAATATTTTATGACTTCGGTGAGCTAAAGTGAAAAATAAAAGTACATGTATTTACCAGTGCCTAGTGCAGGAAAAGAAATACTCTGTATATTATTGTCGTCAGCTAACTGTAGACACTTTCCTATAACTGTTTGCCAATCTGCTTCACTATTCTGGGCCACTACATGGATGATGTGATGACATTGCAACCCTGGAGCTGATGTTATAGCAATCTTAAGCTGTTTCATGTCTGAAGCTGAAATGTCAAGACATATATTTACTATAACCATAATAGGACAAACCTGGTAGTATTTGTTTCATTCGAACATTTTGGGGGAAATAGAGTTTCCTTTTGGTTGTATTCCTGTTCTGTATTTATTGATGTTCCTTTACATGCATCCTTCTTTCCCAATAGTGTCTTGGATGGAAAATGTAAGGTAATTGTAACGATTCTTGATCATGGCATTCCCTTCTATTTAGCATCCTCTTCTCTGTAATAACGCAGATTAATTTTCATGAGTCTAAAATGATTTTTTTTCGGATGAGATTGTGATATTTTTCTTACCTCTGCTGCTAGGGGCTCAGAGGCGGTTCTGATAAATACCTGCTATCTATATTTTTGGGAAGAAAAGGGAATAAGGTATACCCTTGTAAATCCATTTTGCTCTATATGAAATATAATTCCCCCGTGAAATTCATTTCACTGACCGTTCCAAGGTGGTTTCATTTCACTGACCGTTCCAAGGTGGTTCTTCTGTCGCGGTTTATTTTTGTTAGGATTTGTCTTTGAGTGTGTGTATCGCTTATATAACTTTGTTTTGTGATGGCCAACTGTCCATTTGGCTTTCCACTATTGATGTTTCTATTAAGGTCTAGTTGTTTCATTTCTGTGCTTCTTTCCCTTAGGTGTCTCTGACGGGACCTGTAGGTTAATTGTATCGATTCCTGATCATTGCCTTCACTTCTACTTTGAGATGTCATTTCATCAATATGTCGGGTAAAAGACCACTAAAACTGGAAGTAACGTCTCCAAAATTATTTTAATAGTGCTGACGGGGATGTTAAACGTCAATTCGAACACAACATAAAGTTTTTTCGTGTTGATAATGTTTAAATTGTTGAATTTATTTCTTAAGTGGTAGTGGTAAAGTGTCAGATTTTAGATCGAAAGGAAGCCAGGTTGATCCCTGCGAGCGGCAAGTGTTGTTTTCCTTGAGCAAGAGACTTTATTCATACTGCTTAGAACTGGATTCTATGCAGGATGAGGAACAGGGCTTCATTGAAGATGAGTACTAGTACTAAATGTGTTATCCTCTATAAATAAAGTCAATACTTATTATTATTTATTGACAAAATATGCAATCTCATTGAAAGAACGAAATTTTCACAGCTGCCAGAAGGTACTACCAAAGGTTTTTAATAATCGCACCCCCACAAGGGACACCAAAGGGTAAGAAAAACAAACATGAAATAACTAGACCCTAATGAAAATATCAATAGCAGAAAGCCAAAAGATCAGTTACTGTCCAACAAAATGACCAATTGGCTATCCAAAACAAAAGATATGAGTGATACACACACTCAAAGACAAACCATAACAACAAGAGGACCATGATGGTCCTATATCGCTCACCTGATATAAGAGATTAAAATGTAGGTCCCAGGGCGGTGCAATTTTTGGTCTCAGGTCTATAATTTGTACAACCTAAGCAGAGGTCCACTTGTTTTCCCTATATAAGCCCATGGAAAACCGGCGGGCCCCGGCGCTGGGGCATTTTTTGCCCCAGGGCTATAATATTAACAATCTTGGTAGAGCTTCCCTAGATAAAGCTTCATACCAAATATCAAAGACCTTGGCCTTCTGTTTCAGACAAGAAGATTTTTATATGATTTCCCTAGTTTAAGCCTATATAAAACCAGTGGGCCTAGAGGCAGGGCCGTTTTAGGCCCTAGGGCTATAATTTGAAAAATCATGGTAGAGGTCCACTAGATGAAGCTTCAAAACAAATATCAAAGACCTGGGTTTTCTGGTTTCAGACAAGCCTATGGAAATCCGGCGGGCCCCGGCGCTGGGGCATTTTTTGCCCCAGGGCTATAATATTAACAATCTTGGTAGAGGTTCCCTAGATAAAGCTTCATATCAAATATCAAAGACCTGGGCCTTCTAGTTACAGGGAAGAAGGTTTTTAAACGTTTTCCCTATATAAACGTATGTAAAACCAGTGGGCCTGGTGCGGGGGCGCTTTAAGCCACAGGGCTTTAATTTGAACAATCTTGGTAGAGGTCCACTAGATGAAGCTTCATACCAAATATCAATGACCTAGGCCTCCTGGTTTCAGAGAAGAAGATTTTTATGTTTTCCCTATATAAGCCTTTATAAAACCAGTAGGTGCCAGGGGCCGGGGCCGTTTTTGGCCCCAGGGCTATAATTTGAACAATCTTGGTAGAGGTCCACTGGATGAAGCTTCATACCAAATAATTCAAAGACCTCGGCCTTCTGGTTTCAGGAAAGAAGATTTTTAAAGGTTTTCCCTATATAAGCCTATGTAAAACCAGTGGGCCCCGGGGCGGGGTCGTTTTGGGCCCCAGGGCTATAATTTCAACAATCTTGGTAGAGGTCCACTAGATGAAGCTTCATACCAAATATCAATGACCTAGGCCTTCTGGTTTCAGAGAAGAAGATTTTTATATCTTTTCCTTATCTAAAGTAGAAGTAAAACAAAGATCAGGAATCGATACAATTAACTTACTCCACCCACCAAAGACACCAAAGGGAAAGAAATACAGACATTAAGCGACCAGACCATAACGGAAACCTAAACAAAGGAAGGCCATAAGGACAGTTACTTTCCCACAAAATGGCCATATGGCCATCCAAAATTAAAAGACACAAGTGATACACACAGTAAGTAACAAACAACAACATAAATAAATCGCCACAGAAGAACCGCCTTGGAACGGTCAGTGGAAAGATTTCCACTGGGGGGCTTAAATCGATTTTACGTGGCCACAATCCTCGCCCTTACTTCCGTCGCGATTTAGACAAATAATTTGTTCAGTCCGCATGAAGGCCTCCTAACTCATCAGTGCAGCATCTCCTTGAACACAAAAATCAAAGAACCACAGAGGTGAGTCAACGGTGAGGACTCGACAGCCAGAAACCACTGAAATGCTGGAGCAAAAGAAAACTAGAGCTGTCAGAGGATCTGACTATAGCCCCGCTTCAGCGCTGTCAGAGAAGAAAGTTATTTAAGCTGCAGAGAAAACAGTTATGAACAAGAAATAACTGTTGAAAATTTTACATTATCTGGAAAAACTCTAAGAGTTGTGAGCCCTTGTCCCTCATTTCAATGAGCATGATACATTACCAGAATGTCCATGTTTATACTAAATTTCATCTTCCATTTTTCAATGTTCAAAGGGTAATAACTCCTAAAGTAGGCAAATCAGAGTCAGGGTTCCTGCGCTCTGCACATTGTCTCATGGTGCTTTACACTTGTGTGAAGTGTCATGAAAATATCTCAAATGGTTTGTGAGTTATGGAGCCGACACAGTCAAAATTGCCTTTTTAAATGTTCAAAGGGCAATAACTCCTAAAGTAGGCAAACCAGAGTTATGGTTCCTGCACTCTGCACATCATCTCAAGGTGCTTTTCATTTATTTGAAGTTTCATGAAAATATCAGAAACGGTTATGGAGCGGACATAGTTAAAATTGCCATTTTTTAATATTCAAAAGCCTATAACTGAAAAAGTAGACAATCCAGAGTTTGGGTTCCTGCGTTCTGCACACGTAATATGGTGCTTTACATTTGTGTGAAGTTTCATAAAATTATCTCAAACGGTTTTTGAGTTATCGAGCAAAGACGGCTAAAATTGATATCTTTCAATATTCAAAGGGAAATAACTCAAAAATTAGGCAATCCAGAGTTATGGTTCCTGCACTCTGCACACCATCTCATGGTGTTTAATGTTTGTGTGAAGTTTCATGAAAATATGTGAATGGGTTTTAAAGTTATGGAGCGGACACGAAAATTGTTAACAGACACAGACAGACACACAGACAGACACACAGAAAATACGAAAACCAGAGTTATGGTTCTTGCGCTCTGCACATTGTCTCATAGTGCTTAACATTTGTGTGAAGTTTCATGAAATTATCTCAAACGGTTTTCGAGTTATGAAGCGGACACTGTTAAAATTGCCATTTTTCAATGTTCAAAGGGCAATAACTCCAAAAATAAGCAATGCAGAGTTATGGTTCCTGCGCTCTGCACATCGTCTCATAGTGCTTAACATTTGTGTGAAGTTTCCTAAAAATATCTCAAACGGTTTTCGAGTTATGAAGCGGACACAATTAAAATTGCCATTTTTCAATGTTCAAAGGGCAATAACTCCAAAAGTAGGCAATCCACAGTTATAATTCCTTCGCTCTGCACATTGTCTTATGGTGTTTAACATTTGTGTGAAGTTTCATGAAAATATGTTAAGCAGATACAAAGTTATGGAGCCAACACAAATTAACGGAATCACGGAATTACGGAAAATGTTCAAAGGGCAATAACTCCAAAAGTAGGCAATCCACAGTTATAATTCCTTCGCTCTGCACATTGTCTTATGGTGTTTAACATTTGTGTGAAGTTTCATGAAAATATGTTAAGCAGATACAAAGTTATGGAGCCAACACAAATTAACGGAATCACGGAATTACGGAATGACAGAAGGACATGGCAAATCCAATATAGCCCCACTTTTTCAAAGCGGGGCTATAACCAACAGTTAGACTCCGATGGGCCCGACCAGAGACAGAGCATCAGGCACCAACCAACAGTACCAAGAATTAGATCTCTCTAATTCTCAATAAGCCTTTACGTTGGAGCCGTCATAGAATCTGAGGCCTGACCCACCGGCGTGCAATTAAAGAGGGAAGCAAAGTTGCCAACCGTGATTGGGTTAACTACCATGCATGCAGTCTGTCATATAACATCTATGTTGTACCCAATCTTTTTATATGAAGAATGATTTTACGAAATTGGGTGCTGAAGTCATTGCGGTTATATATTTTTCTGAATTTATATACTAAGTCACCATAAAATTCGGGTTCCGATAGACCTTGTTGCAGAAGAGATTTAAGTCCAATATTGAATTTTGAAATTAAATCAGAATGGTGTCTATAAAATTTTGAAAATGCTTTGCGTAGTTTATGGTACCGATAACCCTGATTAAGGAGTTTAGCCGTTAATAATTTATTACGAGTGTTGAAGTCAGTTACATGACTACACACTCTAGCAAATCGAATTAATTGCGAAATATAAACGCCATAGGATGGCGCACGAGGAACATCACCATCCAAAAAAGGAAAATTTACAATCTCAAAATCAAAGTCATCGCGTTTATCATAAATTTTGCACGAAACAAACCCATCTACAATAGATAGATGTAAATCCGAAAACGGGGCCTCGGTATCAGAAGAATTTGCTTTATTTAATTGAAGTTCTGGGGAGTAAATCTGACTGATCAAACCATCGAAATAGGTATTATCAATATTTAATAAATCATCTAAATATCTAGAAGTGGAGCTAAAAGCTTCAATAATTTCAGATTGGTTATCAATGGAAAACGACAACATGAAGTCTCTTTCATAACAATACAAGAACAGATCAGCCACAAGAGGCGCGCAATTCGTACCCATCGGAATACCCACAATTTGTCTAAATAACTTAGTACCGAATCTAATATAAATATTGTCAAGTAGAAAGGTGAGGGCATCACACACTTTCTGACATGACCAAAGTGTATAATTCTTATGCTCTTTATGCTCTAAGCCTATATAAAAACCAGTGGGCCCCGGGGCGGGGCCGTTTTGTGCCCCAGGGATATAATTTGAACAGTCTTGGTAGAGGTCCACTAGATGAAGCTTCATACCAAATATCAATGGATGGTAGTTTCAGAGAAGAAGATTTTTATATGTTTTCCCTATATAGGCCTATATAAAACCAGTGGGCCCAACGGCGAGGCCATTTTTGGCCCCAGGGCTATAATTTGAACAATCTTGGTAGAGGTCCACTAGATGAAGCTTCCTACCAAATATCAAAGACCTCGGCCTTCTGGTTTCAGAAAAGACGATTTTTAAAGGTTTTCCCTAAATAAGCCTATGTAAAAACAGTGGGCCCAGGGGCGGGGTCGTTTTTGGCCCCAGGGCTATAATTTGAACAATCTTGGTAGAGGTCCACTTGATGAAGCTTCATACCAAATATCAATGACCTAGGCCTTCTGGTTTCAGAGAAGAAGATTTTTATATGTTTTCCCTATATAAGCCTATATAAAACCAGTGGGCCCCGGGGCGGACCGTTTTTGGCCCCAGGGCTATAATTTGAACAATCTTGGTAGAGGTCCATAAGATGAAGCTTTATATCAAATATCAAAGACCTGGGCCTTCTGGTTTCAGAAAAGAAGATTTTTAAAGGTTTTCCCTATATAAGCCAATGTAAAACCAATTGGCCCCGGGGCGGGGACGTTTTTGGCCCCAGGGCTATAAATTGAACAATCTTGGTAAAGGTCCACTAGATGAAGCTTCATACCAAATATCAAAGACCTAGGCCTCCTGGTTTAAGAGAAGAAGATTTTTAAAGATTTTTTCTTATTTTCCCTTTTTTGTTGCCATGGCAACCAGATCTGCATGGAATGGAATTCTTTGAACAACTCTGAGAGACGACCAACTGAGGATCGTTTCTGCCAAGTTTGGCAAGAATCTGTTCAGTGGTTTAGGAGGAGATGTCGTTTGAAGAAATTGTTTACGCACGGACCCACTGACGGACGGACGCACGCACGACGGACGAAAAGTTATCCCAAAAGCTCACCTCGTCACTACGTGACAGGTGAGCTAAAAATGAACTGAGAGAGAAGAACTGCCTTGGAACGGTCAGTGAAAAGAATTTTACGGGGTGGGGGGGGGGGGGGGGGGGGGGGCTTAAATCGATTTTACGCGGCCACAATCCTCGCCCTTACTTCCGTCGTGATTTGGAAAAATAATTTGTTCAGTCTATATGAAGGCTTCCTTACTCATCAGTGCAACATCCCCGAGAACACAAAAATCAAACAACCATAGAGATGAAACAACGCTGAGGACTCTACAGCAAGAAACCACTAAAATGTTGGAGCAAAAGAAAACTAACAGTTAGACCCCGATGGACCCAACTAGAGACAGAGCATCAGGTTCCAATCAACATTACAAATAAGGCGTAACTATACCTAATTTAGTGACACAGAGGCCTTCCTGATGTTTAATCTTCATCAGTGTGTCTCAACCCCAAAGTTTTGAAACCGAAACGAATGATGGACAAGAGCCGGCAAACACAGCACATCCCCCCCCGAGCACACACCGACCGACATAGCCTTTGAGACAGGTCAGCTGGAGGCATCAGGCAAGAGTTAGCCTTAACGCTGAAACCGTCATAAAATCTGAGGCCTGACCCACCGGCGTGCAATTAAGGAGGGAAGCAAACCTTAATTGGGTTAGCCACCATGCATGCCTTTCACTAAACCTATCAAGGGATTTTACAACGGTATATACAATGAATCAACCAATTGTACGGCCCCCGCCCATCGGGGCTTGAAGAAATATACGGCTGCATGATGCATCCACGCAGAGCTGAAACCGACCCGTACACGAGTACTGGTAAACCGCTTTGAGGATCTTAGCCTGCCAAGAAAAAGCGGTTCGAGTCAGCCCGCCCATGCATATTAACCCTATTGGTTTCACTATGCGGCTGGATCGAGATGTCATTTCATCTCAATGTCGGGTAAAAGTCCCATTAAATTGGAAGCGACGTCCTCAAAATGACCTTTACAGTGTTGACGGGGATGTTAAACCTCAGATCAAACAAAACAAACAAACAAAATCAACCCATTGTCTATGTGTGCACCAGGACTAAACTTTGAAGCCCTTATAGGCTTTGGTGTGACTGATGGGAGCTGTGGGTCAATTGTGTCGGTTCCTGATTATTGCCTTCACTTCTATTTTAGAAAAGTGTGATGCAATATAAACCTCAATCGAAGAACCGCTAAATCTAGTTTACTGACTGATTGTGTTGGGGTGTAACGACACGTCAACCCTTGCGGATCATTCTGTGTCGTCTCCCAGAGAAAGGGAGAACAGAGACAGAAGAGACAGGCAGAGAAGTTAAAGAAGATGAACAGAGAAGAAAGTGGAAACGGAATGGCCTGCTGCAAAGACAGCAGGCCTTGGCCAATGATAAGCTAATATCAGTTGGCCGCGCCAGTGAGGCAAGAAACAGGACACCTTTGCCTCACCCAACCACCCAAAATCCAGTATAGCCCCGATTGTTTTCAAAACGGCTTAAACCCATCAACTGTATGAATTCTCCTTTGTTTGTTTGTTTGATTTGAGGTTTAACGTCCCCGTCAACACTGTAAAGGTCATTTTGGAGACGTTGCTTCCAATTTTGTGGGACTTTTACCCTACATTGAGATGAAATGACATATGAAAAAGTAGAATAAAATTGAAGCTCAGGAGCTGACTTCTTATTTTGCACCATACATTTGACAATTTGACAGAAAAGCGTTACTGTTTCCTTAGATACTGATTTAGCAGTAACTATAACTACTTTGAAGAATACTGAATATTACCTTGTGCAATAGCCTCTTTAAGGAGTTTCTCTCCTCCTTTCTGCAACAATGCTTTTGCCACTGCCCCTAAAATGCAAAATGATCTAGCTACTGAATTATTAATTCTATAGACAATTTTCTGTGCAAGAAAACTGGGGCTAACCCTTTAATAGAACATATTAACGCCACTACAACTGGTGTCTGGGAATGTGTGGCGGCCCTAAAAAGTCTTCCTGCCCTACACCATAGTGTAGTTTTTATTTTCTTGTCCTTTGGGATCATTGATTCCATTTTGGAATTTTGAAAATACTTGAAGATCACTGATGAGGCCTAATTGGCCGAAACTAGAAAACCTTTACACTTCATATTTTCTAGTTCTGTGGTGTATTCCTTGCTTCCAAAGGATAATCCCTTAATAGAACATATTTAACGTCACTGCAGCTGGTGCATGGGAATGTGTGGCGCCCGTACAAAGTCTCCCTACCCTACATCATGGTGTAGGTTGTATTTTCTTGTCCTTTCGGATCATTGATTTCATTGTGGAATTCTGAAAATACTTGAGGGTCACTGATGAGGCCTAATTGGCCGAAACTAGCTAGTCTGGCCCAGAAAACATGTACACTTCATGTGTTCCATTTTTGTGGTATATTCCTTGCTTCCAAAGGATAACCCTTTAATAGAACACAACTAAAGATGTAAACAAACCACTGATAAGCTCTTAAGCGTTTTTATAAAATACAGTTTTTTGTATTAAACATAAATGAGTTGCATTAAGAATAAAGGTCATTTTTTAAAGCCAGGTTCAAACCTTGTTGTAACTGATGTAAATGTTTGTTTATACCACTTATTGTTGTGATCATCTTGTGACAATAGCAAAACAAATAGCTCAGTCAGATTATCAAAAACCACGTATTAATGAAGTCCTGCACGGCGGCATTGGCTCAATAATAAAGTCGTTAGTAGATATTGTTAAAATATAATCCTTTATTATGGCCAATAAACAATTTTTGCTGAAAAAAATGAATATGTAAAAGCTGCGTCCATTTATTCAGCAAAATACAATTTTTAATAAATACTGTACTTTACCATTAGAACACTAAACATTTTGACAACTGTTGAGTTTGTAAAGCTAATATCTACCACAATTCTGGCCCCCCCGCCCATCGGGGCTCGAAGAAATAGATGGGCTGCATGATGCTTCCACGCAATGCTGAAACCGACCGCACACTAGTACTGGTAAACAGCTTAGAGGATCTAAGCCTGCCCGGGCAAAGCAGTGTGAGTCGAAGCGCCCATGCTTATAAACTCCATTGGTTTCATTAGGTGGCATGGTTTGAGTTTGTAAAGCTAATATCTACCACAATTCCGGCCCGCACCCATCGGGTTTGGAAGAAATAGATGGGCTGCATGATGCTTCCACCCAATGCTGAAACCGACCGCACACTAGTACTGGTAAACAGCTTAGATGATCCAAGCCTGCCCGGGCAAAGCAATGCGAGTCGAAACGTCAACTCTATTGGTTTCATTGGGCGGCAGGGCTAATGATGTCATTTCATCTCAATGTCGGGTAAAAGTCCCACAAAATTGGAAGCAACGTCTCCAAAAATGACCCACACAGTGTTGACAAGGACGTTAAACCTCATATCAATCAATCTACCACAATTCAGCAAGTGTGAGCATAATCCAATTTCCCTCTCTCCAAAGAGGATATTGTGGAATTACATGCAGATATGTTCTTTTCTCTCCTTGTTTTGCTGCTTTGAGCTGTCCACCATTACTGCTGCTGCAATTTTACTCAAAGTTGACTGCTGACAACCCCAATTAACTTTTAAATGAGAAACATATGTGTTTACCTGTTCAACAGAAAGTTGTCTATTATGTTCCGAACAAGAAATCTCTTACTGTACCTTTAACATATAGATAGGCTTTTATAAGAAGGTTGCAGTTGTTTAGTTGTAGTATTCAAAGGGCGCTTCTAATGCGAACTACATATAGCATTTCCGGCAAGTGTTTAGTCTCATCCGAGATTGTATGTCTGTTGTTGTTGTGCTTTTTCTTTTTCTTTTTTTTTTTGTTTTTTAATTTAGCTTTTTAGCCTTTTGTGACTTATATCAAGCTGATTAATGACTAGACATTGGCAAACCCCGGAGTCTCCGGACAAATACTACCTAACCTTCTGTTTCAGAACTTAGCCTCTTGTACGCCAGATAAGAAAACCATTGACCTTTCCGGGGCATTTACTTCTATAGACAAATCTTATCCTAACCCCGTTGTCTTCTCAATGGATAGGATAACAAGAACTCCCCAAACGGGGCATTATACGCACTTGGCCATTTTCATGTAGAGAAAGTTAATACTTGTTGGACTGCAACTTCGAAATATGAAATGCTCCATATCATAGCCTAACTATATATCAAGTATCAGCTTAGTCGGACCAAAATTGAAGGCGTTAGCCAGAAAGAATATGTTTACAGAAATTTTCGAAGCGGTATACTGTATGGCCGAGATTAGGCTTTTTGGTTAAGGCAGAATGAAGGTCTTGTAATGGTAAGAATGTGTCAGAAATTGCACTAGAGTAGGCAAACACTTTTGAAGTTATGACTAAGGTTAAGTTTTTTAGGATAAGGCATGACAAACACACAGAAAAAAATCAATATAGCTATGGCCTGGCCCTTTGTGATGGCAAATATGTATGTGCCGTTTTATGAGAGCAGGGCAAATACGTTAAGTTATGACCGAGGTTAAGTTTTTGGGTTAAGACGTGACAAAACATGGGCAAAAGCAGTATAGTTATGGCCAGGATGAAGCCCTAACAATATGTGCTGCTCCAAATCATGGTCTTACTGTATATAGAGTTTCAGCTTGATCGAATGTTAATTGTAGGAGAAGTTAGCCGGAATCGAATGTTTACAGAAATTTTCAACGCGACATAACTCTGTTGATATTTGGTGGACGGTTAATCTCGAAACTTTACACACATCTCCACATCATAGTCTTACTATCTACTACGTTTCAGCTGGATCGGTGAAAACTGTAGATGAGTTATCCGAATCGAAAATGCTTATCGAAATTTGCATTACTCTGTTGATATTTGGTGGACGGTTAACCTCGAAACTTTAAGCACAACTCCACATCATAGTCTTACTATCTATCAAGTTTCAGCTGAATCGAATGAAAACTGTGGGATGAGTTATCCCGAAACTAAAATGTTTACCGAAAATTTCAAAGGGGCATAGTTCTGTTGATATTTGGTGGATGGTTAACCTCGAAAATTTACGCAAATCTCCACATCAAAATAGAAGTGAAGGCAATGATCAGGAATCGATACAATTAACCCACAGCTCCCATAAGAGACACCAACAGGGAAAGAAACACAGACATGAAACAACAGACCCTAATGGAAACATCAATAGCGGAAAGCCAAAGGACAGTTACTTTCCCACAAAATTGCCAATAGGCTATCAAAAACAAAACAATATAAGCGATACAAACACTCAAAGACAAACCATAACAAAACAAGAGACTCACGGGCCACTATGCTCACCAGAGCTCAGAGGGCACTGCCCTCTGGCAGCCATGTATTTTAATAAACCATGGAAGCCGATGAAATTTGGACCCAATCAGCCTAGTGGTTTCAGTGGACCCTAACAGCCTAGTGGCTTTAGGGGACTGATGAGTGCTTGACTGTGCTGTTGCATGACAACAGACAACAATTGACAACGGCCCATCTGTGGCAAGCAATAGGCCTAAAATTATATGGCAGATAGACCATTGTTTAAGGAATATTTCCATAAAAGTTTGACAAAATATCTTGAAAGGCGTAAATGTCATTTTTCCATTTTCAATATTATAGGTCCATGGAAACTCTTAACTTGTCATATTAACTAAACTAAAGAGCCATATTATATTAAAAACACAAAACCAGTAAAGGCATATATTGTGAATATTTGCATAAATTCTCAGCCTCGGGGGGCATATGGTTTATGAGAAGTATGAGGAAATAATGTTTTAAGTATCTTTTTAATTTATGTTTGGAAACCAATAAAAATGTGCAGTATGCCTTAAATCATAAGGCAGATAGAAGATTGCTTAAAGAATATTTCTATGAAAGTTCTGCCAAAATATCTTGGCAGTAAATGCAAAATTTCAATTTGCCCCATTATAAGTCTATGGAAACTCTTAGTTGCCATAGCAACCAAACTATTGAAACGAAAGAACAGAAATTCATAACAAAAATACATGTTCATGCAAATATGGTGAATATTTCCAGAAAGTCTCAGCCTCATAGAGAATATGGTTTCTGAGATGATTTTTAAGTGTTTTCTTTTCTGTTTTTTGGGGGCTATTTTGGTTTCCATGACAACCAGTAAATGTGAGCAGGTAGCCCAAAATCATATGGCAGATAGATAACAGCTAAAAGAATAATAATATGAAACTTTTGTTAAAATATCCGCAAAGGCTTGGCAGGAAATACCATTTTGCAATTTTCCACCATGATACCTCAATGGAAAACTGACTGACTAAAAATTACATAAAAGTGTTGACTGGGCCATTAAACTCCAAAACAAACAAACAATACCTCAATGATAACCCCAAGTTGCCAAAGCAACCAAACTAAACAGCAGACTTTCAATAATAAAAAACAAGAGCACCGCATGCTGGCGCCAACGCTCGAACGCTCGGCTGCAGTTTCTTTTAGTTAAACAAAAATTCTAAGTCGAAAAAGGGGCATAACTGTGCCAAAAATATTTTGAAGGTTACCTCACCTATTGGTATGAGTTCCCCGTTTCATAATGAACAACTAGTCCGAGTTTCAAGTAAATATGTTCAGCAATGACAGAGATATTACAAAATGTCCAAGTTTTTGCAAAACGAAGACGCAAAAATTCTAAGTCGAAAAGAGTCATAACTGTGCCAAAAATATTTTGAGGTTTACCTCGCCTATTGGTATGAGTTCCCCTTTTCATAATGAACAACTAGTCCAAGTTTCAAGTAAATATGTTCAGTAATGACAGAGATATTACAAAATGTCCAAGTTTTTGCACGAAATTCTAAGTCGAACTAGAAATGCGTCCATAGGACACGGATGCCCCCGCCTGAAAATATGTCTATGTTCGTATTCATCCATAGAAAGTTATTGACCGTGTTTAAGTTTTGGACGCTTTTTTCACATTTGACCTCTAAGTATGACCTTGACCTTGGAGGTAAGGACCTTGGTTTTGTGTGAGGCAGATTGTCTCATGATGGCCAACATTTCTGCCAAGTAATTTCAAAATCCATCCCGAGATAAGAAAGTAATTGACTGCGTTAAAGTTTCGGACCATTTTTGACATTTCTCTAAGTTTGACCTTGACCTTTGGGGTACGGACCTGGGTTTTGTACGTGACACATTGTCTCATGATGGTTAACATTTCTAAAAAGTAATTTCAAAAACCATCCAGAAATAAGAAAGTTATTGGCTGCGTATAAGTTTCCGACCCTTTTTTGACCTTTGACCGCTAAGTATGACCTTGAACTTGGAGGTACGGACCTGGGTTTTGCACGTTACACGTCGTCTCATGATGGTTAACATTTCTGCCGAGTAATTTTAAAATCCTTCGAGAAATAAGGAAGTTATTGACCGCGTTTAAGTTTCGGATGCACGGACGCACGGACGTTCTCACGGATGTATTCTTATGTTGCTATTTTTGGCAGGATCGATACTTAAGTGGCTAGTTTTAGCCACAGAAAAGAAGTATTTTCGGTGTCTAACGGAATTGATCCCATTGACTTACATTGATTCTGTCCATTTACATAGCCACCTAACTATACATTTGTTAGTGCGGACAGACGGACGAACGGATGGACGGACAGGGGCAACGCTATATGCCCTTTCCACCATTCTTCGAATGGCGGGGGCATAACTGTGCCAAAAATATTTTGAGGGTTACCTCACCTATTCGTATGTGTTCCCTTTTCATAATGAACAACTAGTCCGAGTTTCAAATGAATAAATTCAGTAATGACAGAGATATTACAAAATGTCCAAGTTTTTGCACGAAGATGACGCAGACGAGGACGCCAGAGCTAAGACAATACCGCGTCGTTTTCTTCGAAAACAGCCGAGCTAGAAACCTGTTGGTTTAGGGGTTGGGATCTGTAAGGTTTCTGAGATATTGGGCCTTTAATGAAGTAGAGGGGTGGGGCATGGCACAAGGCACCCAAGGGAACCCCCGTTGGTGTCACAGAATGTCCCTAATCATAAGGAGCATGAATATATATGATTTAGGGGTGGAGCTCTGAACAGTTTCTCAGATATATGACCTTTTGTGAGGTAGAGGGTGGGACATGGCCCTGTCACAACGCAGACCCCAAGGTTGGTGTCACTGAATGTTCTCACCATAAGGAACAAGAGTATATATGGTTTAGGGGTGGGGATCTGTAAGGTTTCCAAGATACTGGGTCTAATTATGAAGTGGAGGGGGTGGGGCAATGTTCTGGCACATCCCAGGGGCCCCAAGGTTGGTGTCACTGAATGCGTCTTATCATAAGGAACAAGAAAATGTTTGGTTTAGGGATGGGGATCTGAATGGTTTCCAAGATATATGGCCTTTTATGAAGTGGAGGGGATGGGGAAAATGCCCCGGCGCATCCTGAGGGCCCCCAGGTTGGTGTCACTGAATGCGTCAAATAATAAGGAACAAGAATATATATGGTTTAGGGGAGGGGATCTAAATGGTGTCGGAGATATTGGGCTTTTATGAAGTGGAGGGGTGGGGCAATGCCCCACCGCATCCTGGGAGCCCACAAGTTGGTGTCACTGAAAGCGTCTTATCATAAAGAACAAGAATATATATTAAGGGGTGGGGATCTCAATGGTTCCTGAGATATATTGCCTTTTATAAATCGGAGGGTGTGGGGCATGGCCTCGGCCCAACCCAGGGGACCCAGGTTGGTGTCACTGAATATGTCATATCCTCAGGATCAAGTATATGGTTTAGGGGTATATTTCCGAGATATTGGGCCTTTTATGAAGTGGAGGGGGTGGTGCAAGGCCCCGGGCGCATCCCGGGGGCCCCCAGTTACTGTCACTGAATGCATCTTACCATAAGGAACAAGAATATATATGGTTTAGGGCTGGGGATCTGCAAGGTTTCCGAGATACTGGGCCTTATATGAAGTGGAGGGGGTGGGGCAAGGCGTTTTGGTTGTGCCGTTGTGGAGGCCGTAAAACTTTTTCCAGTACAGCCATGTTTTAGTCCTTAAGAACCCAATCCTAATGGGCTGATCACAATGCTGTCACGTTGATTATTCTGATTCGTCACCCGTTTTGGTTGTTCATTTTTAGTTACGTTTGTCCTTCCTGTTTAATGTTTATCTTGTTGGTAATTCTGATTCTTTTCCCCCATTATGATAAGGTTTGGATATTCTGAGTCACCACCTGTTTGGAAAAGAGCTGCTGACTCGGTTTACCTGTTGTTCGTTCTGTTTACTGTCTACACTACATGTTTCGACTTTTTTCCCTAGTGATATTGCGGGGAGAATTTTGGATCTGATTGTATCAGTTCCTGATCGTTTCTCCTTTTAACTTTACTATCTGCCACGTTTCAGCTTGATCGGAGGAAACTGTAGAAGAAGTTATCCGGAAACGAAAATGTTTACCGAAATTTTCAAAGGGGTAAAACTCTTGTTAATATTTGCTGTACGGTTAACCTCAAAATTACGCACATCTCGACATCATAGTCTCACTATCTACCAAGTTTCAGCTGGACTGGATAAAAACTGTAGGAGGATTTATCCCGAAACGAAAACAAATATGGACGGACGCGACCCCATAACATAATACGACCTTTTTTCAAAACAGGCATATAAAACTTTTCACATGTTTGGTGTGTACTGGTTGAATAGGACGCCACGGACGGCGTCGTGAAGTTTGACGTCAGTGAATGTACCGTGATGTCAAAATAGCCGAATTATTGTGTCGACAATCTTGGTGACTGTACTACTGAAAATCTTTCTTTTTTTCTATCCACCCCTCACTCCGATGTAAGATTCTTACAATCTCACATGTGGCCCAAGCAAAGCTCGACCCCAAGTATCTGAATCAAGCTAAAAGATTCATATAAAAGGTTGATATTGTTACTGGGTGTTTGTAACGTACACATTGTAACATTTTGACAGTGAAGTCTTTTTGGTATCATTTTTGACGATGGGGATCACACGACTCCAGCTCGGGCCATTTGTAAACAGGAATAGATCTACTGCGCCTATTTACGCATTGAAATGTTCTTTCAGAGGCTGTGTTAGACAGGTAAACAATTACATAATAATTACTGGATTAACCCATAATATATGCCGAAAACGTTTTTTTGTCAGAATGCCTCCTGCAGTTTGACAAAGGTCTGAATTCTTTTTTTTTTTTTCATGAACAGCCTATAAAAATGAATAAATAATATGAGTGAACTTACATGCACAGAATATTTTGTTATTTTACGAAGTAATTAATTTTAGAACTTTATGTCCCTTTACTTACTTATAACAGTGTACTTAAGAACCCGACTAGAATATAAACTATCAGGGTATTCACTGTTTCTTCATTTTTTTGTCTAAAAGCAAAGACTGTGAGTACCAGCGGTTTTAACGAGCACTCACAATCTATGTTTAAAGCAGAAATAAAGAAAATATCACTACGCTAAGCATTTAAGACAAGATGGTTAAAGGAAAACATCATACTCAGTAATTTCTGCCCACCACAACATTTTGTTTGTTTTCTTTGAACTGAGGTTTAACGTCCCCGTCAACACTGTATAGGTCATTTTGGAGACGTTGCTTCCAATTTTTGGGACTTTTACCCGACATTGAGATGAAATGACATCACAAGCCATGTCGCCTATGAAACCAATAGGGTTTATAAGGATGGGCGGTCGACTCCTACCGCTTTGCCTAGGCAGGCTTAGATCCTCTTAGCGGTTTACCAGTACTCATGTGCGATCGGTCTCAGCTCTGCGTGGAAGCATCATGCAGCCCATCTATTTCTTCAAGCCCCGATGGGCGGGGCCAAACCCATCACAACATACTAACAGTAGATACACCTGAAATATTTTCCACCTTTTTGTACAAGGGATACACAACTTTGATAACTTTCTTTTTGGTTTCCTATTAGCCAAACCCCATCAGTAAGGTATCTTTAGGAAGCATATTATTGCAAAAGCAGGTGCCTATGGAAAAGGAACGCCAAAAAAAATATTAAAAAAGCAATGTTTCCCTTTCATCACAAAAGCACACCTATATAATTCTGACCTTCTTGAACCCCACTTTTATATAGTAAAACTGGGGTTTACAGGGGTAAACCTTATTTTTATTATTTCCGCTCTAAAATAAGGATTGTGAGTACTCGTTAGAACCGCTCATCGATGCGGTTCTAACGAGTACCTACAATATATATTTTGAGACAAATAAGAAAACTATCACAGTTTTTCAACTGAAAATTGTCAATTTTTCGGAGGTAAACTTTACAATGTAATTGTATAGGGTTTTTGTTGTAATGAAAGTGTATCCATTCCTCTAATGGAGCAGGGATAGAACTACAAGGAATACAACTCCCTTATCAATATAGAAGCCTCTGGTGTAGTGGTTATGCTACTCGCCTTGTAAACCAGGGGTCGCAGGATCGATCCCGGGCTTCTCCAGACTTTCAGATTAGTCTTTAAACTGAGGATCCATCTCTGTATGACCTTAGCTGTTGGCGGGACGTAAAACTCGAACACTCACTCACTCCCTTATCAATAGGGATCTACACTGAAAATAAAACAAAAATGCTCCTTAGGAACTAATTCCTTCAATGGAGAACCCAGATAATGAGGGCTGCTGATTACTGGAAGGTCCAACAAAACACAAAAGCTGCCTTCCAAGGTAAAATGGTGAAAAGTTTGAGAGGTGTCTGCATTCCTTTTACCCTTTTCTTGCCGAATCAATTAATTTTGCCACACCCATGACTGTCTATCTACCAATCAAATTACATGACAGACCGTTAGATGTTACAATTACATCTGGAACATTCAAAGATATACATGTAAGGCGAACGCTTGGACGATCCCTTCTTCGTAATTGCAAATACTGGCTTGCATCGGCAGGTTAACTTCTCTAAGTTTATGTTTTCTTGTGTCTAAGATTTTAATGCAGTGTTTTAAAAACAAAAATGATATCTATCCCTTAAGCTAGAATGTATTTTTGAAATAAACTATGTGTTGCAAAATGTCTTGTACTTAGCATAGAATACTTGCAACTGCTTGAACTATATACATGTAGTTATAGGTATTTGTACTTTGTGAATCTTTGTACTGTGTCATAATAATAAAGGTAAAAAATACATAACATAATGTATTTATTCAATTTACAAACTGAATGAAAAACAGTGTGTATTCTGATCAGATGGCTTCATTAGAAGGCATGTGATCTGGTTATTCACAGTTTGTAAAAGGAAGGCGTTGTCATGATCAGAGACCAAGGGTTAATTACCTCTTGATAGGTCCAAGTCTTCATTGGAACTGTTAATGATGCAGTCATCTTTCGACTCAGTGATGTCTCCTTGTTTCACACTAATGGCAATGCCTCCAATATCTAGTGATCCGTCAGATTTTGATGATGGCACTTTAACCCAGCCTCCATCTACAAAATAGAATCAAAATCAAAGAATGAGAGTACTGTTGGGTCGATTGTCTCTGAGTGTAAGCTGGGAAAATAGTCTTGGACTGAGACTTAAACTGTTTTGTTTAACCATTAAATTCTAGTTTGTAAGTAAAAAGTGTAAACCCTGATCAGACGCCTTGTTCAGCGGCGTCCGAGAGGCGTATGATCTTGGTCTACACTGTTTACCAAGCGCATCCCATGAGTCCAGTTCAGATTCTATAGATAACACTCTTACATATCGATAAAAATAGTGAAACTATTTTCTATAAATAGTGATGATCACGCGGACTTCAGCTTTGAAAAGTTTACTGCTCTACATAAATTTGAGTAGACTGATAAAAAATCGACCAAATAAGGTGTGTCGGATGGGGATGTTCCTTTTGACAACTACTTACAACAGAACATCGGTGAGCCAGTTTGTTTACCCAGAGAGAGCATCTACACCAGTGAGCTTGGGTATTTAAGTCAATGCAGTGACAAAAAAACTCAGATCATATTGTGTAGATGAACAAGCAGGTCTCCCTCCTGGATAAGCACACATTATCAGAAACATCTTCCTATGATTCCATATATAAATGAGCCAGTTTATACAATTAGCAACCATAGGTCTTTCTAAGATGACCACTCAGTATACTGATCAGGTCTCATTTAAAGATATTTAAATATTCTGGTCTTTTTATTGATGTTTAAACAATACAGAGTTGCTGCATTACAGACTGCAAAGTAAATAACTTCGACCTGATTCACTTTAATTTTGTAAGTTACCTCTCGATGTTACTTCATAATTCCATAAGGAGCAGAAAAAATAAACTTAATGTTTATATCTACAGTCTTTTTTTTCAGAATCTGAAGATTAATCTTGTATTCTCGCATAAAAGCCTCCGAACATAACTGTTTGAAGCTATACTGACATTGACAATGATTTATTTGCCCCAAACAAATTCACAATGAATGGTAATGACAAGCCTGTAAAATAAAGTACATTAATTAAAGAAGCAATGGTGATGATGTGTTTAAAACCAAGGAAGTTATTTATAACAAGCTTTCGCGTCTTTCAAAAAGAGACCTGATGGATTTAATTAACATTTTCACACTTGGAATTCTTTCCACTGACCGTTCCAAGGCGGTTCTTCTGTGGCGGTTTATTTATGTTGTTGTTTGTTACTTACTGTGTGTATCCCTTGTGTCCTTTTATTTTGGATGGCCATTTGGCCATTTTGTTGGAAAGTAACTGTCCTTATGGCCGTCCTTTGTTTAGGTTTCCATTATGGTCTGGTCGCTTCATGTTTGTGTTTCTTTCCCTTTGGTGTCTTTGATGGGTGGAGTAAGTTAATTGTATCGATTCCTGATCGTTGTTTTACTTTAGCTTTGAATGGATCAGATTCGGTGTTTAAACAACAAAACCCATGTTAAAATCATGAAAATCGCATATGATTTTGACAACACAAGATGAGCATTGCTTCGTTTATGTTTCCTTGAGCGAAGGATTCTGTCGCCTTGAACGTAGCATTTTAAAGTTTTACCATGGCGGCTCCATCATAATTGTGTATGAGTAAATAACTGTTCAGCAATAAGTAAGCTATGAGCAAACAAGAGACCCATGGGCAACTACGCCCACCAGAGGTCTTGTGGTTTATACCATACACAGGCATGGCGCCCATCTTGGTCATGTGACTACAATCACACAGATAACTTTTCATTGCCTCATTCCAGAGCGGCTCTTCATGTAATTTGGTTGTAATCAGCACAGCAGATTTAGTGGAGAAGAAGATAAAAATACCGAAACTAAGTCATCCAGGACAAAGGTCACTAAATGATAAATTGATAAACTTCCATTCAGCTGATTGCAAATATCGATGCCACGAGCTACAACAGAATCAGAAAAATCCCGTGGTTTGCCTTTTTTCCATACAAATGTCCAAGTGGCCAAATTTGATTTTTAAAACAGGTCAAGGTCAACCAAAGGTCATCATTTGAATAAACTTGGTGGGACCCAAGTCCCTTTTGTTATTTACAATTTCAGAAGGTCATTGTGTTCCAGAGGAGAACAATTGTAATTGTGTTTACCATATATGGACATGGTGGCCATATTGGTCATGTGATCTTGTCCTTAAGAACAAACTTTCGTTCCACATTCCTATTGAGGCTCCTATTTTCCATATGTAATTTGCAGGAGTTTAACTGGAGAAGAAGATAAAAACAGTGAATTAGAGGCATCAACGACAAAGGTCAATCATTACCTTGACCTTTGGAAGTTATTTACTTCCACTCAGCTGACTGCAAATACTATTTCTGACGCTACCATGCAATCAGTAAAATCCATTGTTTTTGCCTTTTTCCATACAAATGTCTAAGTGACCAAATTTGACCTTCGCGAAAAACAGGTCGAGGTAAACCAAAGGGCATCATTTGAACACACTAGGTAGAGCCAGAGTCCCCGATGCTGCATACCAAGTTTCAAGGTCATCGAACATTCAGTTCCTAAGAAGGTTTTTAAACATTTTTACCAAATATGGGCATAGTAGCCATATTGGTCATGTGACCCAGTCCTTAGAAACAAACTTTCGTTCAGCCCTCCCATAGAGGCTCAATATGTAATTTGTTTCAATCAACCCAGCAGTTTAAGTAAAATACTGAATCTGAGCCATCAAGGACAAAGGTCAGTGGATGACCTTGACCATTGGAATTAGAAAATTTCCATTCAGCTGATTGCAAATATCATTTCTTATGCCACAGGCTACCATGCAATGAGAAAATCCACTGTTTTGCCTTTTTTCATACAAAAGTCTAAGTGACTAAATATGACCTTTAGGTAAAACAGGTCAATGTTAACCAAAGGTAATCGTTTGAACAAATGTGCTAGGGCCCGAGTCCCCGATGATGCATACTAACGTTTAAGGTCATCGGCCATTCGGTTCCTGAGAATAAGATTTTTAAAGGTTTTTACCATATTTGGGCATGGCGGCCGTATTGGTCATGTGAGGCATTCCTTCCAAAGAAACTTTCGTTCCCCCTTTCAATAGAGGCGCCACATGAAAAATAGAAATGGAGGCAATGATCAGGACTCGATACAATTAATCCAGACACCAAAGGGAAAGAAACAAAAACATGAAACAACAGACCACAATGGAAACATCAATAGCGGTAAGCCAAAAGGACAATTACTTTCCCACAAAATGTCCAATGGGCTATCCAAAATAAAATAATATAAGCGACACAAACACCCAAAGACAAACCATAACAAAAATAAACCGCGACAGAAGAACCGCCTTGATTTACTTTCAATAAACCCAGCAGTTTAAGTTGAGAAAAAGATAAAACAATACTGCATCTGAGCCATCCAGGACAAAGGTCAGTGAATCACCCTGACCTTTGGAATTGATAAAACTTTCATTCAGCCGATTGCAAATATCATTTCTGATGCAACAGTCTATAATGCAACCAGAAAATCCACTGCGTTGCCTTTTTCCACACAAATGTCTAAGTGACCAAACACCTTGACATGAAACCGACCAAAGTCAACCAATGGTCAACACTTGAACAAACTTAATAGGGCCCGAGGCCCCGATGCTGCAAAACGGGTTTCAAGGTCACGGGTCATTCGATTCCTGAGAAGAAGATTTTTTCAAGGTTTTTACCATAAATGGGTATGGCGGCCATATTGGTCATGTGAACCAGTCCTTACGAACAAACTTTCGTTCCACCTTCCCACAGAGGCTCTAACTGTAAATTTGGTTTCAATTGGCCGGGGTTTTGTCTGTTTTGTTTGATTTGAGCTTTAACGTTCCCGTTAACACTGGAAAGGTCATTTTGGAGACGTTGCTTCCAATTTTGTGGGACTTTTACCCGTCATTGAGATCAAATGACATCTCAAGCTCTGTCACCCAATGAAACCAATAGGGTTTATAAGCATGGACGGTCCGACTCACACCGCTTTGCCTGGGATTGCTTAGATCCTCTTAGCGGTTTACCAGTACTCGTGTGCGGGTCGGATTCAGCTCTGCCCGGAAGCATTATGCTGCCCATATATTTCTTCAAGCCCCGATCGGCGGTGGCCATAATTGGCCGGGTAGTTTCAGATGAAAATGTTGACGCATACGCAAAC
This sequence comes from Lucinisca nassula, assembly GCA_963580285.1. Lineage (NCBI taxonomy): Eukaryota > Metazoa > Mollusca > Bivalvia > Lucinida > Lucinidae > Lucinisca > Lucinisca nassula. The sequence continues at coordinate 210,791,424 of OY757010.1, forward strand.
GACGGCGACGGACCACTGCCTATAATATGAGCTCCCCCAGAGCCTTCGTCTCTGGTGAGCTAAAAACAACTGTTCAGCAATATTTTTTTTTTACAAGTAAAGCATCAGCAAACAACAATTTATTATGAATGATTTGAAGGTGCCATAATAATGATACCAACTTCAATGCAAAACTGCGAATGTGTGGTCATTAGAACTGAGGCAACTCTAATGAGCAAACACAACCTAATATATTGACAAAACATCATATTAAACAAAATATGGACTGTTATAACAGTGGGCCCTTGCGCGGGCGCATATTGGCCCCAGGGATTTAGATGAGTTTAGGCTGTTTAACTTCCTTGGTTACACTGTGCATGCGCAGTCTTGTGTGGCAAAAAGTAATCAATCGAGCCCGTGCGTGTACAGTAAACTAAGGAAAATAAGAATTTTTAAGCATTGTGTTTGTGATTTCATCCACAACATGCATAGACTTTTATTCGGCCCCCGCCCATTGGGGCTTGAAGAAATAAATGGGCTGCAAGATGCTTCCACGAAGAGCTAAAACCGACCCGCACACGAGTACTGGTAAACTGCTTAGATGAACTAAGCATGCCCAGGCAAAGCGGTGCGAGTCGGACCGTTCATGCTAATAAACCCTATTGCTTTCATTGGGCGGCAGGGCTTGAGACGTCATTTAATCTCAATGTCGGGTAAAAGTCCCACAAAATTGGAAACAATGTCTCCAAAATGACCTTTGCATAGTTGACGGGGACGTAAAACCTCAAATCAAGAAACAAAAACTGCAGTTCAAAATCTTTTCTTAGCAGATACCATATGAATGCTTGTTTAAAATAGGGAGCACTGAATAAATCTTTGACCTGACTTGACTTGCAAGAAAAAATGAGCAGTTAAGCAAAACATTACTGGCAGAGTTTCAGAAGCGATAGCCAGACTGGATAGCACTTAAAGATTCGGGACGAATCTCATTAGGCTCGGGTCGAAGGTGTGGCTCAGTTTATCAGTCGGTAGTGTTTGTACGGTATACAAGAGGCCCTGGGTTCGCAGAGCTTAAACTGACTGCACATAAGTACTGGTAAACAACTATAAATCACATCTTATTTTTATTTGGAGGCAGGGCTTGAGATGTTATTTAATCTCAATGTAGTTATAGGAAACAACGCTCAAAAGTGACCCAAATAGTGTTAACGGGGACGATGGTTTTCTTTACTCAAGCAACCCTGTTACTGGTTGTAAATGGTTGATCCTTATCACCCACATGACGAATCCGTCATGGTGGTAATCCTTCGATTCATCTTCACTGTCTCGCCCCCGCTCATCGGGGCTTGCAGAAATAGATTGGGCTGCATGGTGCTTCCACACAGAGCTGAAACTGACCACACATGAGTATTATTAAATATGTTCTATAAAAGGGTTATCCTTTGGAAGCAAGGAATACACCACAGAACTGAAAAATAAGGAGTGTGCATGCCTTTTGGGCCAGACCAGCCAGCCTCGGCCAACCAGGCCCCACCAGTGACCCTCATATATTTTCAAAATTCCACAATGGAATCAATGATCCCAAAGGATAAGAAAATATAAACCGCTAAGAAGGACTAAGATTGCCCAGGCAACGTGATGTGAGTCAGACCGCCAAATGCATGTAAGCCTTTTGGTTCCATTAGGCGGCAGGGCTTGAAATGTCATTTCATCTCAATGTCGAGTAAAAGTCCCACAAAACTGGAAGCAGCGTCTCCAAAATAACCCAAATAGTGTTGACGGGGACATTAAACCACAATTCAACCAACCAACCAACCAACCAACCAATAATCTTCACTGTCGCATCGTTTGTCTTGCGATTAGCGCAACATGACGCGACCATCGTCAGTTAATTATTCGATTATTAATTGTTTTGGGTTTATTTTATTTTTTTTTTGGGGGGGGGGGTTGGGTTTTACGGCCCTTTCAAGATTATTTCACTCATATCGAGCCGATCGTTAATCAGAGGTGGGCGAAAACCGGAGTACCCGGAGAAAAACCACCTGACCTTCCGTTGCAGAACTTGGCGTCTCACACGTGGCCCGAGCGAGGCTCGAACCTACGGCGGTGAGAGACCTAATGACTAAGAGTCAGCGCTCTTATCCACTAGGCCACGGAGGCCCGTCTATTGTTTTGGGTTTAACGACACGTCAACTCCTGTGGGTAATTTTGTCTCGTCTCCCAGAGAAAGGGAGAAAAAATATAGAAGAGATCGTAGGTTAAGGTAAAGGACACTGGAGAAAGAGGAAAATGAATGGAAGTGTAGAAACAGAAGGAATAAGAGCACTCCCCTCTACCCTTACCTGCTGCAAAGATAGCAGGACTTACCCAATTGTCAGCTAATATCAGTTGGACGCCACAGTGACATAAGACATACGTCACCATTACCTTACGCTCTATTTAAAATTGTCAAATTCAAAGAAATTAATAACTGATATCGACTCAGTCGGAACAACGGTTACTTTTTGCCACACAAAACTGCGCATGCGCAAAAATACGGAATAGTGGGATAGCATTTAAGATACAAATTTCATACCAAATATCAAACACCTAGGTCATCTGGTTTAAGACAAGAAGATTTTTAAAAGTAATCCCAATATAAGTCTATGCAAAAACCGGTGGGCTCTGGCGCGGGGGCATTTCTGGCCCCATGGTTATAATTTGACCAATCTTGGTGGGGATCCACTAGATTAAGCTTCATACCAAATCTTTCTGGTTTCAGATAGGAAGATTTTTAAAGGTTTTCCCATACATAAGTCTATATAAAACCGGTGGGCCCTAGTGCGGGGGCATTTTTGGACCTAGAGCTATAATGTGAAGAATCTTGGTAGAGGTTCACTAGATACAACTTCACTAGATACAACTTCACAGCTGGTGTTGTGCCGTGTGGCGGCCGTAAAACGTCTCCCCGTACATCAACCATAGTGCAGTTTATATTTTACTTTTGGTCCTTTGAGATCAGCGTGAATATTCTGAGAAATCAGAATAAATTATTGGTTTAGACTCATATTCTAGACAGGTTTTTAATTATTTGGACTCCATTTTGATTTATATCAGTCTTTGAATCGACTGCCTTTTCGAAATTCGCAAAATTGCAGTATGTTTCCTCTGGCTTTCTTTGCCGGATCATTTCAGGGTCACTGATGAGGCTTTATTAGCCGAAACTACGTAGTATGACCCATCTTCTTTCTTATGAATTTTTTCATTGCTCTTAAAGGAACTCATTTTTTATTTTTATTCATACCAAGTATCAAACATCTGGGCCATCTGGTTTCAGACAAGAAGGTTTTCAAATGTTATCCCTATATAAGTCTATGTAAAACCGGCGGTTCCTGGCGTGGGGGCATGGTTGTACCCTGGGCTATAATTTCAACAATCTTGGAAGAGGTCCACCAGATGAAGCTTCATACCAAATACCAAAGACCTAGGCCTTGCAGTTTCGGTGAAGTAGATTTTTAAAGGTTTTTTCCTACATAAGTCTATGTAAAACCGGTTGGCCCTGGCGCTGGGGCATTTTTGGCCCCAGGGCCACAATTCGAACATTCTTGCTAGAGGTCCACTAGATAAAGCTTCATACCAAATATCAAAGTTAATTGTATCGATTCCTGATCTTTGTTTTACTTCTACTTTTCATACCAAATATCAAAGACCTAGGACTTGCAGTTTCAGAGTAGAAGATTTTTTTAAGTTTTCATAAAAAAAAAACATTTTTAGCTCCTGTGACCTGTGACCTAGATGTTCAATGGACCAAAACCATTTGAACAATTTTGAAAGGGGGCCACCTAAGGAAGTTTGGTCAAAATTCGATCAGTGGTTTAGGAGATCTAGTTTAAAGCAATTGTTTACAGACACAAGCACGCACGCACTGATGACCGACGACGGATGAAAAGTGATCACAAAAGCTCACCTTGTCACCACGTGATAGGTGAGCTAAAATACAAAGGTTTTCTTAGTTTTGTTCAAAAACAGGACCATAAAGATTCAGTATTTCTCACCTGAGCTTATAGATTTGCATCCTCAACACAGAAGTTTCACAAAAGTAGACTGTTTTATAAATTTTACATATATGTAGTACAATGGTACAGTGGAACAAACAACTGTACGCTTTATCTTTCACACAAGTAGATTTATCATCAAAATACGAGTATATTTAAAACTATTGCGCACCTACCTCTCTCTACCAATTTTGTTTACAGGGCTAACATTTTAGTTTGTTTGGTAGAGGTCCATCAGATAAAGCGACAAAGAAAATATCAAAAAGCCCAATCCTTCTGGTTTAAGACAGGAATATTCATTGTTTTCTCTGCAAGATGTGACATGCCCCTTGCAGTGCCATTTTGATGCACAGGGCAACAATTTGAACAATTTTGGTAAATTTCTATTAAATGAAGCTACATGCCATATATCAATGGCCTGGATCCGCTGGTTCCGGAAAAGCAGTTGCTGGTTTTTAGTTTTTTCTTCTATGGGTCTATGTGAAACAGAAAATCTCTTGAGAAGGGCTATTTTGTCCGACTGGCTGCAATTAAAACATTCTCAATAAAGGTTCACAAGATGAAGGTACAAACCGAGTAAATGAGACCTAGGCCTTCTGGTTTCAAGCAGGAAGTTTATATGTCTTCGCTTAATTCCCATAACTGTTGCCATGACAACCACAGTTCTGCATGGAATGGAATTCTTTGAACAACTTTGAAAGAGAACCCCCAAAAGATCTATTCTGCAAGGTATGGCTAGGTTTCATTCAGTGCTAGGAGGAGATGTTGTTTAAACAATAGTGGATGGATGGACGGACGATGACGGCATCCGACTATGATCCGACTATGATCTATCACAACAGCTTCTCCGCAATATTAAGCTCAGGTGAGCTAACACACATGGTATGAGCAATTGTTAGAAATGCCCCAATGAGTCGGTTTTAACAAGCACTCACAATCTATGTCCACAGCAAAAGTCAATTCGAGGGTCATGAAAGGAAGTAGTATGTATGTGTTATTGTAATAGGCAAATGCAGTAAATATACAGAGACAACATGCTATTATAATATTTTATTGCCGCATCCTTTTTAGTGACTTAACAATATAACAACAAAAAAGAGGAGGATTAAGTTTGCACCAGTTTGTGTTAACGGGGTGGGGGTGGGGATGGGGGGGGGGGGTAAATGCTCTTTTCAACCTTGTATATAAATCACAGCGTGGTCAGTTAACTCTGTTTCCTGACTCTGTTTTAGAAGTATTCGTCTGTCATAGTTCATTGAAAGGTTTATCCTAGCAGTTTAAGACGAACCTCATTTTTTCTCAAGCACCATGGGCTGGGGATATTACCATTGCAATGAAAATTTTCACTGCAAACAATGGATTCATTCAGAGGTGATCAAATGGTCCTGGATTGGTCGTTACTATGATTGATGATTGACCAGTTACTACTGGCGGCAAGGTGTTCAATAGTATAAGATCTGATTGACAATCACATATGGAACATCTCTGTTAAATAGTATTTATATTTATTTTATACTTTGCACTGAAATCAATGCATTTTTGAAACGAATAAAAATGACATTTGAAAATATATTTTCACACTGTTAAAAATGACATGACTTTGCCCTACATCATAGTGTAGATTATATTTTCTTGTCCTTTGGGATCATTGATTCCATTGTAGACTTTTGAAAATATCTGAGGGTCACTGATGAGGCCTAATTGGCCGAAACTAGCTAGTCTGGCCCAGAAAACATGTACACTCCATATTTTTCACTTCTGTGGTGTATTCCTTGCTTCCAAAGGATAACCCTTTTATAGAACATTTGTAATTTTCACAGAAGCAGCCGGGAAATTGTTTTATCCGCAAAAGACATATGTTATCGACAAAATAATTCTGTAAACTACCTTGAGAAGCATTATTGGATCTACAAAAATGATATATTCAAAGTTGCCTGACAGTTGTGACGTCATAGCAGGTCAAAGTTGTGACATGTACATGTACGCTTGATTAATTACCATAAGTGTTCTAATATATTATAAAATAAAAGAAAATTCTCTTTTTTCGGCGGATACCAAAAGTATTTCATCTCTTGTGTTGAAAACATCCGAATTTTCACTCGTGTTTCGCAATCGTGAAAATCGGATATTTTCAAAAGTCTCCATGAAATATTTTGGTATCCACCTCAAACCAGAAATTCAACTTCGGTGAAGTTGATGTCGCACCTGCTCCCGACCTACCACACACACACAAAAAAAATAAAAGTTTATTTAAGGCAGAAGAAATGAATACAGGGCTTTGAGAGGAATCCATGGCCTATATTATGTGAGGTAAAAAAACTAAGTTCACAATGTGATAAAATGAACTAAAATAATCTAAGAATTATATCCAAAGCACATGACCATCCTCATATCATGGAGAAAACACATGCTAAGTTTCAAAATGATTAGTATAAAACTGTAAAAGGAGTTGCGATGACGAGGTACCTATCATATATCAATTGAAGGTTAACAATGACTAAGTTCACGTGGAAAAGTGACAAAAATTGATCGGAAGACTAAGTCCTAACCACATGCATAGCCTCATGCCATGGAAAAAACACATGCAACTTTTGAAAATGATTGGTATAAAACTGTAAGAGGAGTTGTGGTGTCAAAGAGGTACCTTCTGTATATCAATTGAAGGTTTAAAATGACTAAATTCACTATGTACAAAAAGTGGAAAACATGTTCCAAGAATTATGTCCAAACCAAATGCACATCTTCATATTATGGTGAAAGCACACGCAAAGTTTCAAAATGATCGGTGTAAACCGTAAGAGAAGTTGCCATGACAAGAAGTACCTAGCATATATCAATTGAAGGTTAAAAATGACTAAGCTCACAATGTGGAAAAGTGATAAAAATTGATCCAAAGATAAGTCCAAACCACATGCACGTCCTTATACCATATCAAAAACACACAAAGTTTCAAAATGATCGATATAAAACTGTAAGAGGAGTTGCGATGACAAGAGGTACTTATCGTATATCAACTGAAGCTTAAAAATGACATCAACTGAAGCTTAAAATGACTAAGTTCACAATGCTCAAAAAAGGAAAAAAATGTTCTGAGAATTATGTCAAAACCAAATGCATATCCTCATACCTTGGTAAAAGCACACGCAAAGTTTCAAAATGATCGGTATAAAACTGTAATAGGAGTTGCGATGACAAGAGGTACCTATCATATATCAACTGAAGGTTAAAAATGACTTAGTTCACAATGTGGAAAAAGTGACAAAAATTGATCCGACGATAAAGTCCAAACCACATGCGCATCCTCATACCATGACACAAGAGGACCAAGATGGTCCTGTATCGCTCACCTGAGTCTATTGATCACCTTGTTTTTGATCCCACATGACCCATATTCAAACATATTCAAGGTTTTATAAAGGCAAGCATTCTTGGCAAGTTTCATGAAGCTTGAACCAAAAATGCAGTCTCAAGTATGATTTGACCAATTATGTTTGTTTGATTTGAGGTTTATAGTATTAAGGTCATCTTGGAGATATTGCTTCCAATTTTGTGGGACTTTTACCTGACATTGAGATGAAAGATCCGCCCCTTCATGTCTGACAGCATTTATATTTCTGCAGCCTGAAGGTTGATTTCAATCATTTCTAATCTGTAGCATGCTTATGGTGGGGACATCATGAAATTAAAGTAGGTTAAGTGATGACAATGTTTTTCTAAAAATAGCCAAAAGAACTCTGACCATGATCCAAACACCCTGAAAGTCTGAATTGCTTGAGATAGTTACTGTATTATCATACAGAATATTTGTTTAAAGTTATAATAACCCCTAAAAGGCGGTAAAACCCCGAAGGGGTAGCCTGGCAAACAGCATAGGCCCAGATCAGACGTCGCAGAACGTGGCATCCGATCAGGGTCTGCACGGTTTGCTAACAGCATTTTCTGTCAAATAAAATACCCCTCCTGACCAAGGTATTACAAAAAGAGGACAATTCTCAGCAAGTTTGATGATGATTGGACTAAAACTGTGGCCTCTAGAATGTTAACAAGGTTTTTCTATGATTTAACCTACTGACCTACATTTTGACCCCACATGACCTAGATATTGTAGAGATGATCACTGAGCAATTTTAATGATTATTTGACCAAAACTGTGACCTCTAGAGTGTTAACAAGGTTTTTCTATGATTTGACCACTGACCTACTTTTTGACCCGACATGACATATATTCGACCTTGAACGAGATATTGTCAGGATCATCATTTTCAGAAAGTTTGAGGATGATTGGACCAAAACTGCGGCCTCTAGAGTGTTAACAAGGTTTTTCTATGATTTAGCCTACTGACCTACTTTTTTTGGCCGACATGACCCATGATCGAACTTGACCGAGATATTGTCAGGATGATCATTTTGAGCAAGTTTGAGGATGATTGGACAAAAACTTTGGCTTCTATAGTGTTAAAAAGGTTTTACTATGATTTGACCTACTGACCTATTTTTTGGCCGACATGACCCATAATCGAACTTGACCGAGATATTGTCAGGTGATCATCCTGTGCAAGTTTGGGGATGATTGGACCAAAACTTTGGCCTCTAGAGTGCTAACAAGGTTTTTCTGTGGTTTGACCTACTGAACTCCTTTTTTTCCCGAAATTACCCATATTCGAACTTGACCGAGATATCGTCAGGATGATTATTCTGAGGAAGTTTGAGGAAGAATGGACCAAAACTGTGGCCTCTAGAGTGTTAAAAAGGTTTTTCAATGATCAGACCTACTGACCTACTTTTTGACCTGAAATGACCCATATTCAAACTCGGCCGAGATATTGTCAGGATGAACATTCTGACCAAGTTTGAGGAAGATTGGACCAATACTGTGGCCTCTAGAGTGTTAACAAGGTTTTTCCATGATCTGACCTACTGACCTTCTTTTTGACCCGACAGGACCCATATTCAAACTTGACCGAGATATTGTCAGGATGATCATTCTGAGCAAGTTTGAGGATGATTGGATCAAAAACTGTGGCCTTTATTGTGCTTACAAGGGTTTTCTTAGGTTTGACCTACTGACCTACTTTTTGACCCGACATGACCCATATTCGAACTTGACGAAGATATTATCAAGATGATCATCCTGAGCAAGTTTGAGGATGATTGGACCAAAATTGTGGCCTCTAGAGTGTTAACAAGGTTTTCCTTTGATTTGACCTGGTGACCTACTTTTTGACCCGACATGACCCATATTCGAACTTGACTAATATATTGTCATGATGATCATTCTGACCAAGTTTGATGATGATTGGATCAAAACTGTGGCCTCTAGAGTGTTAACAAGAAAAAAGTCTACGCACGCACGACGCACGACGAACGACGACGCAGGACATCTCACAGTCACAAAAGCTCACCATGACCTTTGGTCAGGTGAGCTAAAAATCACACGCAAAGTTTCAAAATAATCGGTATGAAACTGTAGGAGCAGTTGCGATGACAAGACACCCAGTGTAAAATGACGGAAAGACGGACGGACAACCGGACGGACGGACGGACGGAAACTTGCACGCCTATGTCTTCCTGCTGAAGCAGCTGCGACAAAAAGTGAATATCCTCTATTTATTAATCACATTCTGTGAGAGAAACAAAAGTACAATGATGGTCCTATGTCACTCACCTGAGCTAATAGATTCAATACTTAAAGAAGTTCCAGTCTTTACGGAAGAACTTATGCTGATGACAAGAACAACAAGAGCTCCGCAAGCGAGGCATTATATGCCCGGGACAATTAGTAAAATAGAGCATACATATACTGACTGTTTTCCAAATTTTGGTTTGTGGAATGTAACCAAGGAACAATATGTGTTCAATATATCTTACCTGGCACTATCAATAACCCCCAATGGCTCAAACTACCTGTTTCCAAAAAAAAAAATTACATTGTCGGTAATAGTTGGTGGACCATAACCTCAGAATAATACAGGCATAACTCTGGCAATAAGTGGTTGACTGTAACCTTGAAATAATATGCGCTGCTCCACATTATAGTCTAACTACATGTAAAATTTCAGTTTCGTCAGATGTAAAATGTGGGAGGCATTATTCAGAAACAAAATATGTTTAGAATCTTGTTTGTTTGATTTGAGGTTTAACTTCCTTGTCAACATGGTAAAGGTCATTTTGGAGACGTTGCTTCCAATTTTTTGTGGCTTTTACCCGACATTGAGATGAAAAGACATCTCAAGCCCTGTCGTCCAATGAAACCAATAGGGTTTTTTAGCATGGACTCGCACCGCAGTTCCTGGACAGACTTAGATCCTCTAAGCGGTTTACCAGTACTAGTGTGCGGGCCAGATTCAGCTCTGCGTGGAAGCATCATACAGCCCATATATTTCTTCAAGCCCTATGGGCGGGGGTCGTAAATAAATAAGTTTAGAAACATATGTGGAAGGGGAATAACTCTGGTAACATTTGTTGGACTGAAACCTCAAAATAATATACACTGTTCCACATCATGGTCTTGACTATATGTAAAGTTTCAGCTCCATCAGATGTAAAACGTAAGAGGAGTTATCCGGAAACGGAATGTTTAGAAAAATCTGTGAAAGGGGGATAATATTTGGCAGACCGTTACCTCAAAATAATATGCACTGTTCCATATCATGGTCTTACTGTATGTAAAGTTTCAACATCGGATCTGAAATGTAGGCGTTATCCGGAAACAAAACGTTTACATAATCTTTCAAAGGGGCATAACTCTATTATTATTTGGTGGACCATACACTCAAAATGCTCTTAAACCAACTCTATTATTATTTGGTGGACCATACACTCAAAATGCTCTTAAACCAACGCACTCAGAATTGTGGTTCTTGTGCATGACACGCCTGCTTAACCTCACGTATATCTGTACCTAGTACCATCAGTATGTCTCAAAAGGTAATCGAGATATGGTGGTCACAAGGTGGTCGTAGTTATATTGAAAGGGGAGATAACTCAAATACCACAGCACAAAGAGAATTGATTTTTGCACATGACATGCCTTTTATATATTGTATTTAATTGTGCCAAGTTCCTTCAATATATCTCAAAGGGTATTGGAGTTCGGTCACAAGGTGGTCATACGATTATATTGGAAGGAGAGATAACTCAATTACTCAAATACCCTAGCACCCAGAGTTGTGGTTCTTAGGCATGACACGCCGTCTCCACCTTGTCCACAATTGTGCCAATTACCAGCAATATACCTCAAAGGGTACTGGAGTTATTGCCATAACAAGCTTATATTGTCAGGGGAGATAATTAAAAAGCCAGGGCACTCGTTGTTCTTGCACACGACACGCCTGCTTAATGTCATGTATACCTGTACCAGGTTCCACCAATTTATCTCGAAGAGTATTGCAGCTATCTCCATCACAATGTTGTGATTCTATTTAATTGGAAGGGGAGATAACTAAACAAGAGGACAAAAATGGTTCTATATTGCTCACCTGAGCTATCAGATTAAAAGTTTCAGGACGTGCCAACTTATGCGAGGACAAGGTGATGACACGTTCAGCATTTTCTGCAATCGAGTAGAATGTTTTTATTTGTTTGATTTGATGTAAAACGTCCCAGTCAACACTGTTAAGGTCATTTTGGAGACGTTGCTTCCAATTTTGTGGAACTTTTAGCCGACATTGAGATGAAATGACATCTCAAGCCCTGTCACCCAATGAAACCAATAAGGTTTATTAACATGGACGGTCCGCCTCGCATCGCGGTTCCTGGAGAGCATTAGATCCTCTAAGCGGTTTACCAGTACTAGTGCGGGGGCCGGATTCAGCTCTGCGTGGAAGCATCATACAGCCCATATATTTCTTCAAGCCCCTATGGGCGGGGGCTGCAAGTAGAATGTAACTCTATGATAAATAGGCTGACCTCACAGGTTTTCAAACTCATCCAAGCTTTTATCCATGACTTGTTTATATGTAACTTTCAAGAAGACCCAATATAAACTGAAGGGGCTATGGTAATGACAAGGTCAAAATAAGCAATTAATTGCTGCAATCAAAGGGATGTAACTCTATGATAAATGGGCAAACCTCACCAGTTTTCAAACTCCTTTGAGCTTTTCTGCTTGACTTACTTGTTTGTAAGTGTCCAAAAGATCCGATCAAAACTGAAGGGGCAGCAGTGATGACAAGGTCGGAATAAGCATTTTCTGCCAAGCAGGGGACATAACGCCATGATTAATTGACTGGCATTGCTAGTTATCAAAATTGTCTGAGCTCTTATCCCTAACTTACAAACATATAAATTATAAGAAGATCCATGAAAACTGAAGGAGTTACGGTCAAAAAATAGGCATTTTCTGCAATTCTAGGGGTGTAACTCTATGATAAATAGGCTGACCTCATCAGTTCACGAACTCATCCATTTTATCCCTAACTTACTAACATGTATGTTTCAAGAAGATCCAATAAAATGGATGAGTAATCAACCTACATCCCTAATTTTCAAACTTATCTAATCTTTTAACCCCAACTTCTTTGTACGTAAGTTTCAGAAAGACCTGATCAAAACTGAAAGTGCTACAGTGATGACAAGGTCAAACAAGAGGGCCATGATGGCCCTGGATATCATGGCCCTGGATCGCTCACCTGATCCATAGAGTAACAAGTGGGCCCCGGGGAGGGCCATTATTGACCCCAGGGTTATAATGTGCATTATGTTGAGGGAGGTCTAAAAAGGTGAAGCTTCATACCAAATATCAACAAAGGCTATAATTTGAACAATCTTGGCAAAGGTCCACTAGATGAAGCTACATACCAAATAACAAAGACCTGGGCCTTGTGGTTTCAGAGAAGAAGATTTTTTTAAAGATATTTCCAACATAAGCCTTTTTAAAACCAAATGGTCCCAGGGCGGGGGCATTTTTGGCCTCAGGTCTATAATTTTGACAATCTTGATAGAGGTCCACTAGATGAAGCTTCACACCAAATATCAAAGACCTGGGCCTTGCTGTTTCAGAAAAGAAGATTTTCAAAGATTATTTCTATATAAGTCTATGTAAAACCAAAGGGTCTCGGTGCGGGGGCATTTTTGGCTGCAGGGCTATAATTTGAACAATCTTGATAGAGGTCCGCTAGATGAAATTTCACACCCAATATCAAAGTCCTAGGCCTTGTGGTTTCAAAGAAGAAGATTTTTCAAGATAGATAAGTCTTATATAAGTCCCTATATAAGTCTATGTAAAACCGAAGGGCCACAAGGTGGGGGCATTTTTGGTCTCAGGGCTATAATTTGAACAATCTTGGTAGAGATCCACTAGCTGAAGCTTCATACCAAATATCAAAGACCTGGGCCTAGTGGTTTCAGAGAAGGTTTTTCAAGATTTTCCTTATATGTAAAACCAAAGGGCCCCGGAACGGGGGCATTTTTGGCCCCAGGGCAATAATTTGAACAATCTTGGCAGAGATCCACAAGAAGAAGCTTCATACCAAATATCAAAGACCTGGGCCTTGCAGTTTCAGAGAAGATTTTTAAAGATTTTCCCTATATAAGCCTATGTAAAACCAAAGGGCCCCGGGGGGGGGGGGGGGCATTTTTGGCCCCAGCACTATAATTTGAACAATCTTGGTAGGGGTCAGCTAGATGAAGCTTCATACCAAATAGAAAAGACCTGGGCCTTGCAGTTTCAGAGAAGAAGATTTTTAAAGATTTTCCCTATATAAGCCCATGTAAAACCTGAGGGCCCCGGGGCGGGGGCATTTTTGGCCCCAGCACTATAATTTGAACGGCCCCGGGGCGGGGGCATTTTTGGCCCCAGCACTATAATTTGAACAATCTTGGTAGGGGTCCGCTAGATGTAGCTTCATACCAAATATCAAAGACCTGAGCCTTGAGGTTTCAGAGAACAAGATTTTTAAAGATTTTCCCTATATAAGCCTATGTAAAACCAAAGGGCCCAGGGGCGGGGGCATTTTTGGCCCTAGCACTATAATTTGAACAATCTTGGTAGGGGTCCACTAGAAGAAGCTTCATACCAAATATCAAAGACCTGGGCCTTGCGGTTTCAGAGAAGAAGATTTTTAAAGATTTTCCCTTTATAAGCCCATGTAAAACCTGAGGGCCCCGGGGCGGGGGCATTTTTGGTCCCAGCACTATAATTTGAACAATCTTGGTAGGGGTCCACTAGATGAAGCTTCATACCAAATATCAAGGACCTGGGCCTTGCGGTTTTAGAGAAGAAGATTTTTTAAGTTTTCGGTGAAAAAAATCTATTTTTGGCTCCTGTGACCCATATGTGCACCAGACCGGAACCATTTGAACAACTTTGAAAGGGGACCACCTAAGGATCATTCCTGTGAGGTTTGGTCAAAATCCGATCAGTGGTTTAGGAGGAGATGTCGTTTGAAGAAAAAGTTTACGGACGCACGCACGGACGCACTGACGACGGACGAAAAGTGATCACAAAAGCTCACCTTGTCACTACGTGACAGGTGAGCTAAAAAGGCATTTTCTCTAATCAACTATAATCAAGGGGGACATAACTCTACGAAATATACGCCGACCTCACAAATTTTTTAACTCAGCCAAGGATTCATAACTTACTTACTAACATCTAAATTACAAAAAGATCCGATAAAAACTGAAGGGGCTATGGTGATGACAAGGTCAAAAATAGGCATTTTCAGCAGTAAAGGGGACGTAACTCTACAATAGATGAGCCAACCACCTCAGTTTTTTAAATCATTCGAACTTTTATCCCTTACTTACCTGTTTGTAAGTTTCAAGAAGATCTGATCAAAACTGAAGGCGCTATAGAGATGACAAGGTCAAAAATAAGCATTTTCAGCATAGGAGGGGACATTACTCTGTCAGTAATTGACCCACATCGCTTGTTTGCAAACTCATCGAATCTTTTAACCATGACTTACTTGTACTTAAGTTTCAGGAAGATCCAATCAAAACGAAAGGGGCTAAGTAGGTGACACTGTCAAAATCGGCATTTTCAGCAATCAAAAAGATGTTACTCTATGATAAATAGGCCGACTTGGCCTATTTTCGAACTCGCCCGAGTTTTTATCCCCGGCCACCTTACATCTAAGTTTCAGAAAGATCTGATCAAAACTGAAGGGGCTACGGTGAGGAAAAGGTCAAATATCGGCAGTTTCAGCAATCAAAGGGGCGTAACTCAATGATAAATTGGCCGACTTGGTCCTTATGCGAACTAATCAGAGGTTTTATCCCCAGCCATCTTACATGTAAGTTTCAGAAAGATCCGATCAAAACGGAAGGGCCTGCGGTGATGACAAGGTCAAAATCAGCTTTTTCAGCAATTAAAGGGATGTAACTCTATGATAAATGGACCGACTTGGCCGGTTTTCAAGCTCATCCAAGTTTTTATCCCAAGACACCTAACATATAAGTTTCAGAGAGATCCGATCAAAACTGAAGGGGCTACGTTGTTGACAAGGTCAAAACTCCGCATTTTCAGCAATCAAAGGGACGTAACTCTATGATATATGGGCCAATTTGGCCGGTTTTCGAACTCATTCGAGTTTTTATCCCCAGCCACCTTACATATAAGTTTCAAATCTTAAGGGGCTGCAGTGATGAGAAGGTCAAAAATGGGCATTTTCATTAATCAAAGGGACATAACTCTATGATAAATGGGCCGACTTGACCGGTTTTGGAACTCGTTCATTTTTTTTTATCCCCAGCCACCTTACATATCAAAACTGAAAGGTCAACAGTGATGAGAAGGTCAAACAAGAGGACCATGATGTCCTATATCGCTCACCTGAGCTAAGAAATTAACATGTAGGTCCCAGGGCGGTGCAATTTTTGGACCCAGTCTATAATTTGAACAATCTAAGCAGACGTCCACTGGTTTACCCTATATAAGCCTATGGAAAACCAGTGGGCCCCGGCGCGGGGGCGTTTTTGGCCCCAGGACTGTAATTTGAACAATCTTGGTTGAGGTTCACTACATGAAGCTTCATACCAAATATCAAAGACCTTGGCCTTCTGGTTTCAGACAAGAAGATTTTTATATGATTTCCATAGTATAAGCCTATATAAAACCAGTGGGCCTTGGGGCAGGGCCGTTTTTGGCCCTAGGGCTATAATTTGAAAAATCTTGGTAGAGGTCCACTAGATGAAGCTTCATACCAAATATCAAAGACCTGCGTTTTCTGGTTTCAGAAAAGATTTTTAAAGGTTTTCCCAATATAAGCCTATGTAAAACCAGTGGGCCCCAGCGCGGGGGTATTTTTGGCCCCAGGGCTATAATTTGAACAATCTTGGTATAGGTCCATCAGATGAAGCTTCATATCAACTATCAAAAACCTGGGCCTTCCAGTTACAGGGAAGAAGATTTTTTAAAGGTTTTGCCTATATAAGCGTATGGAAAACCACTTGGCCCCTGGACGGGGTCGTTTTTGGCCCCAGGACTTTAATTTGAACAATCTTGGTAGAGGTCCAATAGATGATGCTTCATACCAAATATCGAAGACCTGGGCCTTCTGGTTTCAGACGAGAAGCTTTTTAAAGGTTTTCCCTATATAAGTCTTTGTAAAACCAGTTGGCCCTGGCGCCGGGGCATTTTTGGCCTCAGGGCTTTAATTTGAACAGTCTTGGTAGAAGTTCACTAGATGAAGCTTCATACCAAATATCAACGACCTAGGCTTTCTGGTTTCTTATATGTTTTCCCTATATAACCCTATATAAATCCAGTGGAGCCTTTTTAAAGGTTTCCCTATATAAGTCCTTGTAAAACCAGTGGGCCCTGGGGCGGGGGCATTTTTTGCCTCAGGGCTTTAATTTGAACAATCTTGATAGAGATCCACTAGATGAAGCTTCATAACAAATATCAATAACCTAGGCCTTCTGGTTTCAGAGTAGAATATTTTTATGTTTTCCCTATATAAGCCTATATAAAACCAGTGGGCCCCGGTGTGGGGCCGTTTTTGGCCCCATGCCTATAATTTGAACAATTCTGGTTTCAGAAAATAAGATTTTTAAAGGTTTTTCCTATATAAGCCTATGTAAAACCAGTGGGCCCCGGGGCGGGGTCGTTTTTTGGCCCCAGGGCTATAATTTGAACAATCTTGGTAGAGGTCCACTAGATGAAGCTTCAAACCAAATATCAAAGACCTGGGTTTTCTGGTTTCAGACAAGATTTTTAAAGGTTTTCCCAATATAAGCCTATGTAAGACCAGTGGGCCCCAGCGCGGGGGCATTTCTGGCCCCAGGGCTATAATTTGAACAATCTTGGTATAGGTCCATCAGATGAAGCTTTATATCAAATATCAAAGACCTGGGCCTTCTAGTTTCAGGGAAGAAGATTTTTAAAGATTTTCCCTATATAAGCCTATAAGCCCCAGGGCTATAATTTTATCAATCTTGGTAGAGGTCTACTAGATGAAGCTTCATACCAAATATCAATGGCCTAGGTCTTCTGGTTTCAGAGAAGAAGATTCTTATGTTCTCACTTTTTAAGCCTATATAAAAACTATGGGCCCCGGAGCGGGGTCATTTTGGCCCCAGGGCTATAATTTGAAAAATCTTGGTAGAGGTCCACTAGATGAAGCTTCATACCAAATATCAAAGACCTCGGCCTTCTGGTTTCAGAAAAGAATTTTAAACATTTTCCCTATATAAGCCTATGTAAAGCCAGTGGGCCCCGGGGCGGGGTCGTTTTTGGCCCCAGGGCTATAATTTGAACAATCTTGGTAGAGGTCATTAGATGAAGTTTCATACAAAATATCAATGACCTAGGCCTTCTGGTTTCAGAGAAGAAGATTTTTATATGTTTTCCCTATATAAGCCGATATAAAACCAGTGGGCCCCGGAGCGGGGCCGTTTTGGCCCCAGGGCTATACTTTGAAAAATCTTGGTAGAGGTCCAATAGATGAAGCTTCATACCAAATATCAAAGACCTCGGCCTTCTGGTTCAGAAAAGAAGATTTTTGAAGGTTTTCCATATATCAGCCTATGTAAAACCAGTGGGCCCAGGGACGGGGTCGGTTTTGGCCCCAGGGCTATAATTTGAACAATCTTGGAAGAGGTCTACTAGATGAATCTTCCTACCCAATATCAATGACCTAGGCCTTCTGGATTCAGAGAAGAAAATGGTTAAAGGTTTTACCTATAAAGCCTATATAAAACCAGTGGGCCCCCGAGGCGGGGCCGTTTTAGGCCCTAGAGCTATAATTTGAACAATCTTGGTAGAGGTCCACTAGATGAAGCTTCATATCAAATATCAAAGACCTGGGCCTTCTGGTTTCAGACAAGAAGGTTTATGAGGGTTTTTCCTATATAAGCCTATGTAAAACCAGTGGGCCCCGGGGCGGGATCGTTTTTAGCCCCAGGGTTATAATTTGAACAATCTTGGCAGAGGTCAACTATATGAAGCTTCATACCAATAATCAAAGACCTAGACCTTCTGGTTTCAGAGAAGAAGATTTTTAAAGGTTACTCCTTATTTTCCCCTTTTTGTTGCCATGGCAACCAGAGTTCTGCATGGAATGGAATTCTCTGGACAACTTTGAGAGAGGACCACCTAAGGATCATTTCTGCCAAGTCTGGTTAGAATCTGTTCAGTGGTTTAGGAGGAGATGTTGTTTAAAGAAATTGTGAACGGACGGATGGACATACGAACAAACGACGACGACAACGACGACGGACGGTGACCGATCACGATAGCTCCCCCGGAGCCTTTGGCTCAGGTGAGCTAAAATGGGGATTTTCAGCAATCAAAAGCAAAAAACACTATGATTAATCGACCGACTTGACCGGTTTTCGAACTCATCCGAGGTTTTATCCCAAGCCACCTTACATATAAGTTTCAGAAAGCTCCGCTCAAACCTGAAGGGGCTAAAGTGATGACGTAACTCTATGATAAATGGTTTCGAACACATCCTAAGTTTTATCCCTAGCCACCTTAAATATAAGTTTCAGAAAGATCCGATCAAAACTAGAGGCTATGGTGATGACAAGGTCAAAAATAGGCATTTTCAGCAATTAAAGGGACGTAACTCTATGATAAACAGGACGACCTGGCAGGTATTCGAACTCATCCGAGTTTTTATCCCCAGCACCCTAACATATAAGTTTCAGAAAGATCCGACCAAAACTGAAGGGGCTATTGTGATAACAAGGTCAAAAATAGGCATTTTCAGCAATCAAAGGGACGTAACTCTATGATAAATGGTCCGACTTGGCCGGTTTTCAAAACCATCCGAGTTTTTATCCCCAGCCACCTGACATATTAGTTTCAGAAAGATCCGATCAAAACTGAAGGCGCTACAGTGATGACAAGCATTTTCCCATTGTAAGTTTATGGGACATTGGGGTTGCCATAGCAACCACAATTTTTTTCAATTTTGATAAAAAGCTGAATTCTTCAATACCCCATCCATGGCATGCTACAGTTAAGAAATGATTAGTTTATACTAATTTATTTTAGTTCGATTGCGATGAAAGCTTCAAGCATATTGAATCACTCTCGAACACTCATTCCGGTTGTTTTCACGCGCGCGAGAGAGAGGCAGTGGCTTTTACACCACTGCTACCCATTTTCTCCTGGGTGGAGTGGAGCAGTGTCATTACGTGTCTTGCCCAAGGACACACCTCGATACCGGTGGCCAGTTCGAACGCACAACCTCTCGATCATAAGTCGAACGCGTTAACCACTGCGCTATCGAGGCTGACAAAAAGAAATGATTGAGATAAGCTTGCAGGCTGCAGAGATATAACTGGTCAAATGTGGTGATGGACAGTCGACGGACGACGGCCGACGGACGGCGGACGACCAGTCATACTATCAGCTCCCCTGGAGCCTTCGGCCCAGGTGAGCTTAACAAACATGACACCTAAAGGTGTGGTTCTTGAGCCTGAAACTCCGTCTCAGCCTTGTGCTTAACTGTGCCAGATACCTTCCATATATCTGAAAGGTTATTGGAGTTATGGCCATCACAAGATAGTCACTCTATTTTATTGGAAGGGGAGATAACTTAAAAAATGGCAGCCAGAGTTGTGGTTCTTGTGCATGAGTCATGACACGCCGTATCAGCCTTGTGAACAATTGTGCCAGGTACCATCAATATATCCCAAAGGGTATTGGAGTTATGGCCATCACAAGGTACTCATTCAATTTTATTAAAAGGGGAGATAATTCAAAAACTGTGCCAGCCAGAGTTCTGGTTCTTGCGCATGACATGCCGTCTCAGCCTTTTGAACAATTGTTCCAAGAACCATCACTGAATCTTAAAGGGTATTGGAGTTATGACCATCACAAGGTTGCGTCTACGAACGGACGGCCATGACACGCCGTCTCAGCCTTGTGAACAATTGTTCCATGAACCATCACTGAATCTTAAAGGGTACTGGAGTTATGACCATCACAAGGTTGCGTCTACGGACGGACGACCAACCGGACGGACGGACAGACGTACAGACGCCAGGCTGATCACTATATCCACCGAACCTATTCGGTCAAGGGAAAAAAAGAAGAAGAAAGAATAACAAACATCACAGCAACCAATTCCCTCTTCCCCACAAGAGGTGATCATGGTGCAACAGGCACAATTAATGAACAAGAGGGCCCAGAGGGCCCTGAATCGCTCACCTGAGTATCAGTGTCTCTAGTGCATTCTTGGCCCAAGGGCTTTAATTTAAATAAACCTGGAAGCGATCCACTAGATGAGGCTTTAGACCAAATATCATTGACCTGGGCCTTCTGGTATCAGAAAAGAAGATTTTTAAAGGATTTCCCTATATAAGCCTATGTAAAACCAGCGGGCCCTGGCATGTGGGTAATTTTGGGGCCAGGGCTATAATTTGACAATCTCAGCAGAGGTTCACTAGTTGAAGCTTCACACCAGATATCCAAGACCTGGGCCTTCTGGTTTCGGACAAGAAGGTTTTTTAAAGGATTTTTCCTATATATGCCTATGTAAAACTAGTGGGTCCCAGCGCAGGGACATTTTTGGCCCAAAGGCTATAATATGAACAATCTTGGTAGAGGTCCATTAGATGAAGCTTCATACCAAATATCAAAGACCTGGGCCTGGTGGTTTCAGAGAAGATTTTCTAAAAGTTTTCCCTATATAAGCCTATGTAAAACCAAAGAACCCCGGCATTTTTGGCCCCGGCACTATAATTTGAACAATCTTGGTAGGGGTCCACAAGATGAAGCTTCATACCAAATAGCAAAAACCTGGGCCTCGCGGTTTCAGAGAAGAAGATTTTTTAAAGATTTTCCCCATATAAACCCATGTAAAACCAAAGGGCCCTGGACCGGGGGCACTTTTCACCCCAGCACTATAATTTGAACAATCTAAGTAGAGGTGAACTAGATGAAGCTTCATGCCAAATATCAAATATCTGGGCCTTGCGGTTTCAGAGAAGATTTTTAAAGATTTTCCCCATATAAGCCCATGTAAAACCAAAGGGCCCTGGAGCGGGGGCATTTTTCACCACAGCACTATAATTTGAACAATCTTGGTAGAGGTCCACCAGATGAAGCTTCATACCAAAAATCAAAGATCAGGGCCTTGAGGTTTCAGAGAAGAAGGTTTTTAAAGGTTTTCCCTATATAAGCCCATGTAAAACCAAAGGGCCCCGGGGCCGGGGCATTTTTGGCTCCAGCACTATAATTTGAACAATCTTGGTAGGGGTCTACTAGATGAAGCTTCATACCAACTATCAAAGACCTGGGCCTTGCGGTTTCAGAGTAGAAGATTTTTAAAGATTTTCCATATATAATCCTATGTAAAACCAAAAGAACCCGGGGCAGGGGCGTTTTTCGCCCCAGCACTATAATTTCAACAATCTTGGTAGGGGTCCAGAAGATGAAGCTTCATACCAAATAGCAAAAACCTGGGTCTTGCGATTTCAGAGAAGAAGATTTTTCCAATATAAGCCCATGTAAAACCAAAGGGCCCCGGGGCGGGGCATTTTTGGCCCCAGCACTATAATTTGAACAATCTTGGTAGGGATCCACTCGATGAAGCGTCATACCAAATAGCAAAGACCTGGGCCTTGCGATTTCAGAGAAGAAAATTTTTAAAGATTTTCCCTATATAAGCCCATGTAAAACCAAAGGGCCCTAGAGCGGGGGCATTTGTGGCCCCAGCACTATATTTTGAACAATCTTGGTAGGGGTCCACTAGATGGAGCTTCACACCAAATATCAAAGATCTGGGCCTTGCGGTTTCAGAGAAGAAGATTTTTTAAAGATTTTCCATATATAAGCCCATGTAAAACCAAAGGGCCCCTGGGCGGGGGCATTTTTGGCCCCAGCACTATGAATTGAACAATCTTGGTTGTGGTCCACTAGATGCAGCTTCATACAAAATATCAAAGATCCGGGCCTCGCGGTTTCAGAGAAGAAGATTTTTTAAAGATTTTCCATATATAAGCCCATGTAAAACCAAAGGGCCCCTGGGCGGGGGCATTTTTGGCCCCAGCACTATAATTTGAACAATCTTGGTAGTGGTCCACTAGATGAAGCTTCATACAAAATATCAAAGATCCGGACCTCGCGGTTTCAGAGAAGATTTTTAAAGATTTTCCCCATATAAGCCCATGTAAAACCAAATGCCCTGGAGTGGGGGCATTTTTCACCCCAGCACTATAATTTGAACAATCTAAGTAGAGGTGCACTAGATGAAGCTTCATACCAAATATCAAATATCTGGGCCTTGCGGTTTCAGAGAAGATTTTTAAAGATTTTCCCCATATAAGCCCATGTAAAACCAAAGGGCCCTGGAGCGGGGGCATTTTTCACCCCAGCACTATAATTTGAACAATCTTGGTAGAGGTCCACCAGATGAAGCATGAAGCTTCATACCAAATATCAAAGATCAGGGCCTTGAGGTTTCAGAGAAGAAGGTTTTTAAAGGCTTTCCCTATATAAGCCCATGTAAAACCAAAGGGCCCCGGGGCCAGGGCATTTGTGGCTCTAGCACTATAATTTGAACAATCTTGGTAGGGGTCTGCTAGATGAAGCTTCATACCAAATATCAAAGACCTGGGCCTTGCAATTTCAGAGAAGAAGATCTTTAAAGAGTTTCCCTATATAATCCTATGTAAAACCAAAGGAACCCTGGGCGGGGGCATTTTTCGCCCAAACACTATAATTTAAACAATCTTGGTAGGGGTTACTAGATGAAGCTTCATACCAAATATCAAAGACCTGGGCCTTGTGGTTTAAGAGAAGAAGATTTTTTAAGTTTTTGGTGAAAAAAAATCTATTTTTGGCTCCTATGACCTAAATGTGCAATGGACCGGAACCATTTGAACAACTTTGAAAGGGGCCACCTAAGGATCATTCCTGTGAAGTTTGGTCAAAATCCAATCAGTGGTTTAGGAGGAGATGTCGTTTGAAGAAAAAGTTTACGAACGCACGCACGCACGACGGACAAAAAGTGATCCCAAAAGCTCACCTTGTCATTACGTGACAGGTGAGCTAAAAATAAACCAATAATAATACACAACCATACGCACATAAAACATGAAGAGTCCCGTCAGAAAATCCGACAAAGCTACTAGGTGGTGAACACAAAATATCGTTGGTTCCCAACAAAAGTTTTAAAGCAGAATGCCAAGATTTTAATTGTCTATGGAAAGCTATGTTCTCATTAGTCTCAAACGAATGATCAACAAGGCAAATTAAGTTATTGGTAAACCACTATCGAATCTTAATCACAATGGATTCCGACAACCACTGCAAACACTTGGTGCTGAATCACTTTTCACAACTAAAGAACAATAATTACAAATAAAGAATGTGAATTTAACTTGTTTTAGCCTGTCAACTTGTCCTCTGTATTCGGGAAAGGTTTTCAAATATCCTCTGTTTAAACAATCCACCAAATGTGCTCGCATAAAGTTAAGATCGTATCTTGATGCTGACGGGTCATGACCTCTACAAAGGTCGATCATAGCAGCAATGGCAAACAATCCACAGTCATGATTTGTCCGTTGTTTTTGAAACCTTGGCATTTCAATTATTACAGGCAGTTGGCTTGCCCTTAAAGTGAGTTGGCTTATAAGTTGAACTACCAGTTCTGAAACATGTCTATATAATGAATCATATATCCGTACAACACCATTATTACATCCAACAGTTGTAGCCACTATCCAATGGTTACCATCTTTATTGAAAACTTGCATCCAGGGATCATTCATTTGTTTGGCCATACCAGTTTCAATCACACAAACATCTTGAAAACCGCCTATTTCTGGGAATGTTTTATTCAAGATAGACATTGCCTGATTCACATGATCATCTTCCAACCAGAATTCAGTACTATGTATACGTTTCAATCCTTTCTGTTTTGTAACAATTCCCATGGCTGAGTAGGACTCATCATCTAGAAGAGAAAAACCATGATTAGATTGTGAAATCTGGGACGTTTTGTTCAATCTAGCATGATTTTTCTCTTTCTAGATATATATGAATCATCTCCCAGCAATCGATCCCCGCCCATCGGGGCCTGAAGATATAGATAGGCTGCATAATGCTTCCATGCACAGCTGAAACAGACCCCCACACGAGTACTGGTAAACTGCTTAGAGGATCTAAGCCTGCACAGGAAGAGGGGTATGAGTCGGACCGTCACAACCTTGGGACCTTCACCTGTGACCTTGACATTGAGTAAGCAAGGTTTATTTATTGGTTCTGCCCATCAGCTCATTGAGGGTGTATTTGTTGAATGGACAAAACATTCAAAGTGACAAACTCATGACCGTCACTGGGGACCTTGACATTGAGTAGGCATGTTTTATTTATGGGTTCTGTACATCAGTTCACTGATGGCGATATTTGACTGCAGTTGATTTTGTTTGTTTGCGAGTTTGACGGCCCAGTCAACACTATTTAAGGTCATTTTTGAGCCGGTCAGTTTACCTATCCACACATTTCCTGGGCAGGCTTATACGTAAGCAGTTAACCAGTACAGTGCACATTCTTTCGCCAGAAACTGACAACTGCCCTTCTTGAATCAGAGGACGGGAGAGAATGACCGTAGAAAAGATTTCATGATCAATCTCCAGGAAAGAATGTTGCAGACCCCGGCGGGAATCGAACCCGCGTCCTCCTGATCACCAGTCAGATGCGCATTCGACTGAGCCACCGAGGCTGGCTGACTGAAGTTGAATGAAAATCCATCCAGGGGTTAAAGAGATATTGGACGGATATTTGATCAAAGTTTATTGAAAATCCTTTGAGTGCAAAGGAGATGTGGTACGGACACATAATTCAAAGTTTCAAACTGATGACCTTCAAATGTCACCTTGACCGTAAGTAAGCATGGTTTATTTATGGGTTCTACACATCAGCTCAGCCGGCCTCTGTGGCTCAGTCGGATGCACATCTGACTGGTGATCAGGAGGACGCGGGCTTGACTCCCAACGGGGTCGGCAACATTCTTTCATGGAGATTGATCATGGAATCTTTTCTACGGTCATTCTCTGGGCCCATGCCAATAGAGGCTTGGAGAAATATATGGGCTGCATGATGCTTCCACGCAGAGCTGTATCCGGCCTGCACAATAGTACTGATAAACCGCTTAGAGGATCTAAGCCTGTCCTGGAACCGCAGTGCGAGGCAGACCGTCCATGCTAATAAACCCTTTTGGTTTCAATGGGCAACAGGGCTTGAGATGTCATTTCATCTCAATGTCGGGTAAAAGTCCCACAGAATTGGAAACAACGTCTCCAAAATGACCTTCACAGTGTAGATGGGGACGTTAAACCTCAAATTAAATAAACAAACGGTCATTCTCCGCCCTTCCTCTGATTCAAGGAGGGCAGTTGTCAGTTTCTGGCGAAGGAATGTGCACTGTACTGGTTAACCGCTTACGTAAAAGCCTGCCCAGGAAAGTGTGGATCGGTAAACTGACCGGCTCAAAAATGACCTAAATAGTGTTGGTTGGGCCGTTAAACTCCAATACTAACAAACATACACGTAAGCTCTCTGAGGGGATATTCAACCAAAGCTTAATAAAAATCCTTCCAGGGTTAAAGGAGATACCGAACGGACACAAAATTCAAAGTTTCAAACTCAGCTCACTGAGGGGGATATTTGAGCAAAGTTTGTTTGTTTGTTTTTGTTTGATCTGGTTCATTTATGGGTTTTGCACATCCGTTTACTAGGAGGAATATTCGACCAAAGTTTTAACGAAAATCTATTAAAGGGTTCGGGATATACGGATATGAAAAGGGTGAGTTACCGACAGACAGATCGACAGACGAACGGCCGGACAGACAGACAGAAGGACAGACAAAGGTCATTCCTATAATTCCCGCTCCGCTTCGCGGCGGGTGATTAACAAGAGGGCCATGATGGCCCTGGATCGCTCGACTGATCTATAGAGTAACAAGTGGGCCTCGGGGAGGGCCATTATTGGCCCAAGGGCTATAATGTGCATAATGTTGAGGGAGGTCTAAACAGGTGAAGCTTCATTCCAAATATCAATAAAAGCTATAATTTGAACAATCTTGGCAAAGGTACACTAGATGAAGCTAAACACCAAATATCAAAGACCTGGGCCTTGCAGTTTCAGAGAAGAAGATTTTTTTAAAGATATTCCCTACATAAGGCTATGTAAAACCAAATGGCCCCGGGGCGGGGGACATTTTTGGCCCCAGGGCTATAATTTAAACAATCTTGATAGAGGTCCGCTAGATGAAGCTTCACACCAAATAGCAAAGACCTGGGCCTTGCTCTTTCAGAGAAAAAGATTTTCAAAGATTAACTCTATATAAGTCAAGGGCCCCGGGGCAGGGGCATTTGTGGCCCGAGGTCTGTAATGTGAACAATCTTGGTAGATGTCCACTAGATGAAGCTCTATACCACATATCAAAGACATGGGCCTTGCAGTTTCAGAGAAGAAGATGTTTAAAGATTTCCCTATATAAGTCTATGTAAAACCAAAGGGTCTCGGGGCGGGGGCATTTTTGGCCCCAGTGCTATAATTTTAACATTTCTTGATAGAGGTCCACTAGATGAAATTTCACACCAAATATCAAAGACCTAGGCCTTGTGGTTTCAGAGAAGAAGATTTTTTAAGATTTTCCCTATATAAGTCTATGTAAAAACCAAAGGGCCCCGAGGCAGGGGCATTTTTGGTCTCAGGGCTATAATTTGAACAACCTTGGTAGAGGTCCACTAGATGAAGCTTCATACCAAATATCAAAGACCTAGGACTTGTGGTTTCAGAGTAGAAGACTTTCAAGATTTTCCCTATATAAGTCTATGTAAAACCAAAGGGCCCCTGAGCGGGGGGGGGGGGGCATTTTTGGCCCCAGGGCTATGAAACTTCATACAAAATATCAAAGACATGGGCCTTGTGGTTTCAGAGAAGAAGATTTTTTTAAATTTTCCCTATATAAGCCTATGTAAAACCAAAGGGCCCCAGGGCGGGGGCATTTTTGGCCCCAGCACTATAATTTGAACAATCGTGGTAGGGGTCCACTAGATGAAGCTTCATACCAAATATCAAAGACCTTGGATTGGCGGTTTCAGACAAAAAGATTTTTAAAGACTTTCCCTATATAAGCTCATGTAAAACCAAAGGGCCCCGGGGCCACTAGATGAAGCTTCATACCAAATATCAAAGACCTGGGCATGGGGGTTTCAACCAAGAATATTTTTAAACACGCTGCACACAAGATCATACATGGCCATTTTGAGATTCAAGTAGACTTATTACCTGGGATCATCGGTCCGATCTCACATGTTCTTGAACTCGTGGGAGGCATGAAAATGTTCTCACATGTTTTGGAACTCGTTCGAGATTTTATGGATGTCAATGTTTTCTGCAAGTTTCATGAAGATCGAACAAAATTGAAAAGCTATGCTGTTCACAAGGTCAAAATTGCCATTTTGAGAAGCCAGGGGATGTCACTCTGCTTCTGTTGGTCCGATCTGATTAATTTTCGAACTTGTCCGAAAGGGGATCTTTCAAGGTATAGGAAATTTGCATTGGTTTCTGCCCACGCTTGGATTTTGATGAAATTATGCACAATAATTGCCTTGGGTTTAACCATTATAACTAGAGCTGTCAGTGAAACTGACTAGGGCCCCGGCAGCGCTATCAGAGGAGTAGGAAAATTTGTGGACGGACAGACGGACAGACAGACAGACAGACGGACGGACAGAGTGATTACTATAGGGCACCCACACTTTCAGTGCGGGGCCCTAATTACGATGCATTCACTTTTAAATTTAATTTCCGTAGTAAATTTATTACATATTATATGAAGTCTCTATCACAATAGAGAGTACTCTCATATAAACTTGTCTACAGTATTCAGAGTTTCATATATCTAATGCTGCTGTGTTTTATGAATTAAAGTCATAATTGGTGAGTTAGTTGATATTATGAATGACCTCATATGTCTAATAATAGTGGCTGGGCATTCAGTTTTCTTTGATGGTGTCCCCCATATTTCAGCTCCTATTTTTGCATTCATTAAAATTTTATATGCATTTTTTCCATGTTCCAATTTTTGTCGAGACACCATTTTAGCATAAAAACTACCCACATATCTTAGGAACGTGTTGATGAATTTTGATGGAAATTGAGGACCGGTAACATTTTGTTTTAACAGACTGAATACTGATAGTCCTGATTCAGCAAAATGCGAAATTATATGATTATCATGTTTTGGTCATGCTGCTTAATAATACTTTACTATTGCTTTCAATTTGGATGGCTATAGTATAGTATGGTTTGTGTAAGTAGTTCATAGCATAATTATAAGTATTATTTCAAAACATCCATTTCGGTAAATTTGCCCTATGGAACAAACTATTTTGTCTTCAGAACTATACTGCAAAGGTTTTGATGACAAACGTCATCAAACGCACCCATGTAATCATGTGCACAGTTTTCTTTCTGTCTTTCTTGTCTAATTTGGTAATGGTGCTAAGGTGATGTTTAGATTTAACATTCAAATAAACAACATACCAGTCACTTAAGATGTTGCTTCAGATTTTGTGAGATTTGTTATCTGACTCGAGATAAATGACTCTCAAGTCAAACTGTTGTTTGTTTATTTAACCCTAACTGTCCATTTAAAAAGAAAGGTTAACTCTAGGGAAAATCAATAACACTTGAGATTACTTTTCCTGGACATTAAGTTTTCAGAATTTGTATATGCATAGGCACTAGCCAATCTATCTTTTTGTATAGCCCCCATGAACGAAATCAAACGGCTGAAGCTGAATTCCAAAGTCATTTGAATTTGCTTTTAGAATTCACATGGTCGTACATTTGTCAGTGTTCCAAAACTTATGTGATCATGATTGTGTTGTCTATATATTTGTATAGGTCTTTCACTTCATTTACGTATCTCAGCAGTTGTTGCAGTAATTACAAAGCACATTATGTAAGATATCAAGAAACATTTAAACTGTTGATATAATTATTCAATCTGTGAGTAGATATCGCATTACTCATAGGATTTTAAATTATTTTCAGTAAATACATTGTGATGCTATTTTCTGTCCAAACACTGCAATGCTCTTTCTAAGCTGAGAGATACATTGCACAGAAAATGAGAAATGTACTGGTAATTATTAATGAACAAAAAGCAAGCAAGAACAGTGCTTAAAAAACAGTGAACTTGCATTAAGCAGAAACATTCAAGAAGTGGTTGAAAGTTTAACAACCAGAAAAAAAATACTAAAAGCTCGCTTCCTATGAAATAACCCCTATATTGACAAAGTAAATAGAAAAAATAAGACAATAAAGAAACGTCAACAATTACCAATACCAATGCAGAAAAGAGACATATTTATGCATGTGTACTATAAGGAAGGAAACTGTTTCTCTCCCTGTCTAATAGCAAAACTTCTCTAGGTCATGGAACAGCTTTGTTTACACCAAATATTCTGCGCCACATCCATCAATGATATCTTTTCCAACAGAAACTCAATATCAGTGACATTTCGATTTTTGGAAATACTAACCAATAATTACTGTAACTTTTTTGTTAGGATAATAATCCAGCGCTCATAAAGACAGAGTATATCTAAGGCTTAATCTGGCAATGGATTTATCAACAGAACTATTTTTACTAGTAACAACAAACCACTGACCATTGCGTCCTTGCATACCAGCTTGGTATGGAAATGAAAATAATGGATGTCCTTGCCTTACACCTATTTGAGTAGCATGCCTTATCCAAAGTCATTAAATAAAGTTGCACATGTTGACCATAATTTTGCTGCTAATGACAAAGCAATGTATGTTGTTAAGCCTAATTTGTTGATTAGAATACCTTTTGATTTAGTGTTTTACTATCTACTATTTTGGATAGATCATAGTGTATAAATGAAAGGAAAATATCAGAAATTCATGATATTATAATAGTTTCTAAGGCTTAATCTGGCCATGGATTTATCAACAGAACTATTTTTACTAGTAACAACAAACCACTGACCATTGCGTCCTTGCATACCAGCTTGGTATGGAAATGAAAATAATGGATCTCCTTGCCTTACACCTATTTGAGTAGCATGACTTATGCAAAGTCATTAAATAAAGTTGCACATGTTGACCATAATTTTGCTGCTAATGACAAAGCAATGTATGTTGTTAAGCCTAATTTGTTGATTAGAATACTTTTTGATTTAGTGTTCTACTATCTACTATTTTGGATAGATCATAGTGTATAAATGAAAGGAAAATATCAGCAATTCATGATATTATAATAGTTTCTAAGCTAGATCAGCTCAATATGTATTCATTTTGATTTTTATAATCTCATTTTATTACGTAAGTGTAATGAACTGCCTTTTTGTAAGGTTCTTGGATGATTTCAATAAAATAGTAAATTTTGCAGAAACGACTTACATCCATTAAAGGTGTAAAACTACCGTGTTACCGGTTTCGGATTTTTATGAAATTTGGCATAGCTAAAGAAGATACATATGGCATGTTTTCCTAGCAAAATGAAATCTTGACAAAAACTAGAACATATTTATCTTAGGGATTGAATTTTTATACTTTTTTTTAAATTTTAATTAAAAAACGAGATTTTTGATAATTATTTTATCAGAAAATGTAAACATTAATTAACTCAAAAGGTTTTTTAGTATCAAAGGAATGCCTATGGAGTTCTGCATTCAATCAAGTTCACAGATCTTGAAACTAAAATTAAAATAAAACATAAGATTTAAGACGCACTTATTTAGGGACAGACACCAGCTCATCGAGGGAGACAGTTAGAGTGGCCTCCTGAGTCCTACTTTGTGGCCACGTAAAATCGATTTAAGCCCCCCCAGTGGAAATCTTCCACTGACCGTTCCAAGGCGGCTCTTCTGTGGCGATTTATTTATGTTATTGTTTGTTACTTACTGTGTGTATCACTTGTGTCTTTTGGTTTTGGATGGCCATATGGCCATTTTGTGGGAAAGTAACTGTTCTTATGGCCTTCCTTTGTTTAGGTTTCCATTATGGTCTGGTTGCTTAATGTTTTTATTTCTTTCCCTTTGGTGTCTTTTATGGTTGGAGTAAGTTAATTGTATCAATTCCTGATCTTTGTTTTACTTCTACTTTTTTTATTAAATACATTTTTATAGGTTGTATATGCTGAGTTATTAATATACAAAGTTTAAAGAAAAACATGCATGGGCACAGATGAAAGACCCCCTTTTATACATGCCATTAATAATGAACCTACGCTGTTCACACTGTCACAAATTGCCGTTTTGAGAACAAAGGGGGACAGAACTCAGCTATTGTTGGACCAATTTGACCCATTTTCGAAATCATGCGAGATTTTATGCATGTCATTGTTAACTACCAGTTTTATTAAGATCCAACAAAAATAATGAAGCTAAGCTGTTCACAAGGTTAAAAATGCCCATTTTTGAGAATCAAGGGATGTAACTCTGCTTTTCATGTTGCGAACTGACCCATTTTTAAACTCGTCCAAGATTAAACACAAGTCATTATTATCTGCAAGTTTCAAGAAGACTGAGCAAAAACTGAAGAAGCCACTCTCTTCATAACCATTTCCCAAATATAGCAACTAAATTTCTGGAGCAATTTTCTTAAAATGTATTGGTAAGCAATCCCCAACAAAAGACCTGCCACAGATAAACTTTGGTTGCAGACTGCAAAGATATTTCGGTTTGAACGTGTGGACAAGGGACAACACCGGACGATGGAGGCTGTCATCTTATAAGCTCCCCCGGAGCCTAAGACTCAGCACAGTTGTAACAATCAATAGAATAACCCTGCTTTATGTAGAGAAATGTCATTTTGCAAAGTGATATATTATTAGGTAATTAATCTCTCTGCAATAGATCTGGTAGCAACCGGCTGAAACTCTGATACACTCTGTATGATGATAGGATGGTTAGTCTTATCAGCTAATTGTTTACAATAAACTCAAGCATTATTTTGTTGAACCATCTTGTTAATCAACATATCATGGGAGCTATTGTCTTGAAAACTGTGTACATAAGGAAAATGCACCTTTGTGTTAAAATGCAATCAACATGTAACAACCGCCTTTTTGTAACAGTAAACAAGGATGACACATCAGCACCTTTATGTTCGCTGCTTGGGCAGCAAATACATTTGGTTGCTATATCTAAATTCCAAGACTTGTACTTGTCTGTGTAGCTGCACAGACCCATTTGTGACTGACCTTGTAAAAAAAACAACAAAGACCTATTTTCGCCTGAAGGGGTTCGTATGCTCGCCTGACAAGTTTTCAATGACACATACATCACTTATTACTGGTTATCAAAGTAGAAGTAAAACAAAGATCAGGAATCGATACAATTAACTTACTCCACCCATCAAAGACACCAAAGGGAAAGAAACACAAACATTAAGCGACTGGACCATAATGGAAACCTAAAAAAGTTACTTTCCCACAAAATGGCCATATGGCCATCCAAAATATAAAGACACAAGTGATACACACTGTAAGTAACAAACAACACAATAAATAAACCGCCACAGAAGAACCGCCTTGGAACAGTCAGTGGAATGATTTCCACTGGGGGGCTTAAATCGATTTTACGTGGCCACAATCCTCGCCCTTACTTCCGTCGCGATTTAGACAAATAATTTGTTCAGTCCGCATGAAGGCCTCCTAACTCATCAGTGTAACATCTCCGTGAGCACAAAAATCAAAGAACCACAGAGGTGAGACAACGGTGAGGACTCGACAGCAAGAAACCACTGAAATGCTGGAGCAAAAGAAAACCAACAGTTAGACTCCGATGGGCCCGACCAGAGACAGAGCATCAGGCACCAACCAACATTACCTTGAATTAGATCTCTCTAATTCTCAATAAGCCTTTACGTTGGAGCCGTCATAGAATCTGAGGCCTGACCCACCGGCGTGCAATTAAAGAGGGAAGCAAAGTTGCCAACCGTGATTGGGTTAACTACCATGCATGCAGTCTGTCGTATAACATCCATGTTGTACCAAATCTTTTTATATCGAAGAATGATTTTACGAAATTGGGTGCTGAAATCATTGCGGTTATATATTTTTCTGAATTTATACACTAAGTCACCATAAAATTCGGGTTCCGATAGACCTTGTTGCAGAATAGATTTAAGTCCAATATTGAATTTTGAAATTAAATCAGAATGGCGTCTATAAAATGTTGAAAAGGCTTTGCGTAGTTTATGGTACCGATAACCTTGATTAAGGAGTTTAGCTGTTAATAATTTATTACGAGTGTTGAAGTCAGTTACATGACTACACACTCTAGCAAATCGAATTAATTGCGATATATAAACGCCATAGGATGGCTCACGAGGAAAATCACCATCCAAAAAAGGAAAATTTACAATCTCAAAATCAAAGTCATCGCGTTTATCATATATTTTGCACGAAACAAATCCATCTACAATAGATAGATGTAAATCCAAAAACGGGGCCTCGGTATCAGAAGAATTTGCTTTATTTAACTGGAGTTCTGGGGGGTAAATCTGACTGATCAAACCATCAAAATAAGTATTATCAATATTTAATAAATCATCTAAATATCTAGAAGTGGAGCTAAAAGCTTCAATAATTTCAGATTGGTTATCAATGGAAAGCGACAAAATGAAGTCTCTTTCATAACAATACAAGAACAGATCAGACACAAGAGGTGCGCAATTAGTACCCATCGGAATACCCACAATTTGTCTAAATAACTTAGTACCGAATCTAATATAAATATTGTTAAGTAGAAAGGTGAGGGCATCACACACTTTCTGACATGACCAAAGTGTATAATTCTTATGCTCTTTAGAAGTGAAAAATGCATTTCTGACATTACATGCAAGATAGAGAGAATCTTTTCTATGAAAAGCCCATTCAATTAAATCATTAAGCTTTTCTTTTATAAGATTATGAGGAAGTGTAGTGTAAAGAGTGG
This sequence comes from Lucinisca nassula, assembly GCA_963580285.1. Classification (NCBI taxonomy): domain Eukaryota; kingdom Metazoa; phylum Mollusca; class Bivalvia; order Lucinida; family Lucinidae; genus Lucinisca; species Lucinisca nassula. The sequence goes on from OY757010.1 coordinate 210,825,828, forward strand.
AAAAATCGTAAGTAGACTGACTAGAAGCACGAAAATGTCTGGATTTCAATTTATTTAAAACCTCATTCGAATTTTTTATAGACCAAAACAGATTTCTTCCTGGTCTTTCAAAGACTTTATCACAATATTAACAAGCTTAACTGACCTGTATCCTGTCGTGTTTTGTGAGAATATGTCGGCTCAACATCTCTTGATGCTCTCCTAGTTTTGCGACCGCCTCCTGACCAGTTCTGTTTCTCATACTCAAAAGCCTGTAATGGATGAAAGAGTGAGTGAGTTTTAGTTTTACGTCCCACCAACAGCTAAGGTCATACGGAGACGGGACCTCGGTTTAAAGACTCATCCGAAAGTCTCGAGAAGCCCGGGATCGATCCTGCGATCCCTGGTTTACAAGGCGAGTAGCGTAACCACTGCACCACGGAGGCTTCTAATGGATGAAAGAAACAAAGTATATATTGCTTACCAGGCATAAACATTATAACCATATGGTCTGTTATTTAGCCCTTATCTTGCTGAACTTGACAGCCCCTATCTTTACAAACAGTGTAGAGCAATATCAGATGTTTGTCATTCAGTTTTCCGCTTCAAATGAACTGAATATATAAAGTAATTTGATTGGTTGAAAGTCAGAAATAAGTGGCAAAATTTTAATTAATTTTAATTTAGCAGGATAAGGGTAAAGAAAATTTAAGCCTTGTCAAGAGAGATATCATTGGGCTTTGTTAAGATATAAACCGGACTGCCTAGCTACATGAACTAATTTGTAAATAGAAACTACAGTAACTGTTTCAATCAAGCAACATACACAAATGTCAGCGGGCATGAGCAGGTAGCCTACAACTTTTATGTTTGCAAGTGGCAAAGGTAGGTTCGTGAAAATCGAATATCGCTTAGGACGCTGCTAGGAGGCGTATATGGTCTTACGAACTATATTGCTGTGTACCTGTGCACGAAGAGGCACAATTAAACCGAGTCTCCAGTATTCGTTCATTTATGTTCTTTTTGTTCCCAAAGGCAACCTTTTAGCTCTTTTATTTACTTATGACGTGGCTAATATGATAAAACCAGTGCTTCAGCTGAAGTGCACGACCCGCCGGATGCCTATAGCTTTATGAGTGTTACCATATATGGGTATGGCGGCCATTTTGGTCATGTGACCTCGACCTAAAACGTTTCCCCCAATAAATGCGCCTTATCGTAAGGATCAAAAATATATCTTATACTTTAGTACTGTATTCTGAATCGTTTGCAGGATAAAATGCATTCTCACATTTCCAATACAAAGCATATGTGTCAAAGTTTGACCTAGGCACAAAGAAGGTCAAGGTCAACCCAGGGTCACCATTTTAGCAATTTATGATGGGCCTACGTCCCAGATGCCATTTATCAAGTTTCGTGTAAATCTGCCCAGTGTTTCTGGAGAAAACTATTTTTGAATGGTTTTTACCATATATGGCTTGGCGGCCATTTTGGTGATGTGACCTGGACCCCATGAGCAAATTTTGGTTTCCCTCATCCCATAGAGGCTCAATATGAAATTTGACTTCAATCGGCCCAACGGTTTCCGAGGAGAAGCAGTTCGAAAATTTTCACATTTTTTGCCTCTGCGAGGCTATACTAAATGGAATGTAATATTTCGCAAGTTCATTGGTGAGATCTTATTGATATCTATCAGTATGCCAAAAATTGTTTAAATATTCCAAGCGGTTAAGTCACTATCACCAATTTTCACAAACGGGTTACGGACGGACAGACAGACAGACCATATATGGCTGGGCGGCCATTTGGTCATGTGAGCTGGACCCCATGAGCAAATTTTGGTTAGCCCCATCCCATAGAGGCTCCATGTGAAATTTGACTTCAATCGGCCCAACGGCATTCGAGGAGAAGCAGTTCGAAAATTTTCACATTTTTCGCCTCGGAGAGGCTATACTAAATGGAATGTAATATTTCGCAAGTTCATTGGTTAGATCTAAATGATATCTATCAGTATGCCAATTTTTTTTAAATATTCCAAGCGGTTAAGTCACTATTATTAATTTTCACAAACGGGTTACGGATTTTTCGCCTCGGCGAGGCTATACTAAATGGAATGTTATATTTCGAAAGTTTATTGGTTAGATCTCATTGATATCTATCAGTATGCCAAAAAGTGTTTAATTATTCCTAGCGGTTAAGTCACTATCACCAATTTTCACAAATGGGTTACCGATGGACAGACAGACAGACCATATATGGCTTGGCGGCCATTTTGGTCATGTGACCTGGACCCCATGAGCAAATTTTGGTTTCTCCCATCCCATAGAGGCTCCATATGAAATTTGACTTCAATCTGCCAAACGGTTTCCGAGGAGAAGCAGTTCGAAAATTTTCACTTTTTTCGCCTCGGCGAGGCTATACTAAATGGAATGTAATATTTCGCAAGTTCATTGGTTAGATCTCATTGATATTAATCAGTATGCCAAAAATTGTTTAAATATTCCAAGCGGTCAAGTCACTATCACCAATTTTCACAAACGGGTTACGGACGGACATACAGACTAACAGAATGACCGAATGACAGAATGACACGGTGATTTTAGGGCACTCTTAGAAAATCAACCGACTTCAGTCGGTCGCTTTTTCTGCGGGTCGTGCAATGCATTCAGGACCTCAACAATAGTGATCTTTATCATTTGAAACTTTGCATAGATTGAGTGTGTGCCTATGCATGTGCACATGTTCAATTATATCATAGTTCGTCTGTTATTGCACGACCCGCAGAAAAAGTGACCGACTGAAGTCGGTTGATTTATAAGAGTGCCCTAAAATCACCGTGTCATTCTGTCAGTCTGTCTGTCCGTCTGTAACCCGTTTGTGAAAATTGGTGATAGTGACTTAACCACATGGAATATTTAAACAATTTTTTGCATACTGATAGATATCAATGAGAACTTACAAATGAACTTGCGAAATATTACATTCCATTTAGTATAGCCTCGCCGAGGCGAAAAATGTGAACATTTTCGAACTGCTTCTCCTCGGAAACCGTTGGGCCGATTGAAGTCAAATTTCATATGAATTTCATATGGAGCCTCAATGGGATGGGGGAAACAAAAATTTGCTCATGGGGGTCCAGGTCACATGACCAAAATGGCCGCCAAGCCATATATGGTCTGTCGGTCCATCCGTAACCCATTTGTGAAAATTGGTGATAGTGACTTAACCGCTTGGGATATTTAAACAATTTTTGGCATTCTGATAGATATCAATGAGATCTAACCAATGAACTTGAGAAATATTACATTTTATTAGGTATAGCCTCGCCGAGGCGAAAAATGTGAAAATTTTCGAACTGCTTCTCCTTGAATGCCGTTGGGCCGATTGAAGTCAAATTTCATATGGAGCCTCTATGGGATGGGGGAAACCAAAATTTGCTCATGGGGGTCCAGGTCACATGACCAAAATGACCGCCAAGCCATATATGGTCTGTCTGTCTGTCTGTCCGTAACCCGTTTGTGAAAATTGGTGATAGTGACTTAACCGCTTGGAATATTTAAACAATTTTTGGCATACTGATAGATATCAATGAGATCTAACCAATGAACTTGCGAAATATTACATTCCATTTAGTATAACCTCGCCGAGGCGATAAATGTGAAAATTTTCGAACTGCTTCTCCTCGGAAACCGTTGGGCCGATTGAAGTCAAATTTCATATGGAGCCTCTATAGGATGGGGGAAACCAAAATTTGCTCATGGGGTCCAGGTCACATGACCAAAATGGCCGCCAAGCAATATATTGTAAAAACCCTTCCAAAATAGTCTTCTCCAGAACACCTGGGCAGATTTCCACGAAACTTGATAAATAGCATCTGGGACGTAGTCCAATCATAAATTGCTAAAATGGTGACCCTTGGTTGACCTTGACCTTCTTTGTGCCTAGGTCAAACTTTGGCAGATATGCTTTTGTTGGAATATTTAAACAATTTTTGGCATACTGATAGATACCAATGAGATCTAACCAATGAACTAGCGAAATATTACATTCCATTTAGTATAGCCTCGCCGAGGCGAAAAATGTGAAAATTTTCGAACTGCTTTTCCTCGGAAACCGTTGGGCCGATTGAAGTCAAATTTCATATGGAGCCTCTATGGGATGGGGGAAACAAAAATTTGCTCACGGGGTCCAGGTCACATGACCAAAATGGCCGCCAAGCCATATATGGTAAAAACCCTTCAATAATAGTCTTCTCCAGAACCACTGGGCAGATTTCCACGAAACTTGATAAATAGCATCTGGGACGTAGGCCCATCATAAAATGCTAAAATGATGATCCTGGGTTGACCTTGACCTTCTTTGTGCCTAGGTCAAACTTTGACACATATGCTTTTGTATTGGAAAAGTTAGAATGCATTTTATCCTGCAAACGATTCAGAATACAGTACTAAAGTATAAGATATATTTTTGCTCCTTACGATAAGGCGCATTTATTTGGGGAACCATTTTAGGTCCAGGTCACATGACCAAAATGGCCGCCATACCAATATATGGTAACACTCATAGAGCTAAAAGCATCCGGCGGGTCGTGCACTTCAGCTGAAGCACTGGTTACTGACAATGACCAATCATAATCATATTTGAGAAATGTTACTATTTGTGTGTTCTGAAATGGCTGATGAGACCGATTCTAGCTCTGAAATGTCTGATGTAAAATGAGCAACAGAGTCCAGAGGAAAACAGCTCTGTTGGTGATGCCTAACCTCTAGTTGTGCGCTGTAAATCATAGACGTATTAAACAAAGGCATCCACAACTAAATGAGATTTCCCCCAGCATCTGGTGTATCTGAGCGACCCGAGATTTACGTTGCTTAGATAACATAGGTACATATCGGTATGAAAGCCTAGCAGAGGGACCTACCAGCACCTATATGCTTGATTGCTTTTCATAAAGATATTAATCTACATTGATTTGTCACCAACAGTCGTTCACCAAAGACATTAAGTGCTTATTGCAATCAATTAAATTACTTTTAACTTTTAAAGGGAAACAACGAGAGCCATTTGACAATTGACAGCCATTTTTGTATGGCTTCTATCTCTTGCGCCCATTTTGTAACCTGAAAGATATTTTGGTTTTCTGCTTGCGGGGAAATGAAAAAATAACATTCATAGCTATGTCTGATCATTTGATGACCTGAAATGCAGCTAAAACTGTATATAGGCTGCAAAAAGTAAAACAGAAATGAAGACAATAATCAGGAATCAATACGATTAACCCCCCCCCCCCATCAGAGACAATCCCTGTCACATTGCAAAACCTGTAGCATGAAACAAACATTCCGGTTTTCTATCTTTTCTGCCAATATTAATATTATGCATTACTCCAGTGTCTGATTTTAGAAGCAAATACACTTATCTTATGTCCTAAGTCAGAAAAAAGACGTTACAAGAGGATAATCATGGTCCTATATCACTCACCTGAGCTAAGAGATTTACATGTGGGTCGGGCAATTTTTGACCTCATGTCTGTAATTTGAACTATCTTGGCAGAGGCTTACAAAATGCAGCTAAATACCAAATATCAAAGGCCTGGGCCTTCTGGTTTCAGTCAAAAAGGCTTTTAAAAGATTTTCCTAAGTATGCCTATGTAAAAATATCAAAGATCTGGGCTTTCTCGTTTTAATTCATGAAAAGTTTCCAAAGGTTTTCGCTATGTAGGTCTATGTAAAGCTAGTGGGTGCCTGGGCGTGGCCATATTGTGCCCAAGGGCTATAATTTGAACAACCATGGTAGAGCTCATACCAAAAACCAAAGATCTTGGCTTTCTTGTTTTAATACATGAAACCTTTTCAAACGTTTTCACTATGTAGGTCTATGTAAAGTGGTTGGGGCAGGGCCATTTTTGGTCCTTGAGCTATAATTAGAACAGTTTTTCCCCGGTTGAGGCTTCATACCAAATATTAACTGGTTTCAGACAAGAAGAGTTTTAAGGTTTTGCCTGTGTAAAGTTAAGTGAAAACAGTCGGCCCCGAAATTGAGCAATTTTTTGGCCCCAGGGCCATAATATAAAGATTCTTGGTAGAGGTACAATAGATGAAACTGCAGACCAAATATCCATTACCTGGGCCTTCTGGTTTCAGACAAGAAGGTTACTAAAGGTTTACCAATAAAATTTTTGTACAATCAGTGGGTCCCTGGGCAGACAACTTTTGGCCCCAGGGTAATAATCCAAACGAGCTTGATAGAGGTCCACTAGATGAAGATTCGTACCATTTGTGTGGAGCGCTGTGGTGCAGTGGTAAAGCATCGGATTTGAGAGCGAATGTAGCCGGTTCGATCCCCGCAAGCGCCAAGTGTTGTTTCCTGGAGCAAGAGACTTTATCCACGTGGCTTAGTACCGGTTCCAACTCAGGAAAAGTGGGCCATATGGAAGATTTTTACTAGTACTAAATGTGTTTCTCTCTATAAATAAGGTCGATTCTTCTTCTTCTTATTATTATTATACCAAATATGGGTTTAAGGCCGTTCCAAGGCGGCTCTTCTGTGGCGATTTATTTATGTTGTTGTTTGTTACTTACCGTGTGTATCACTTGTGTCTTTTAATTTTGGATGGCCATATGGCCATTTTGTGGGAAAGTAACTGTCCTTATGGCCTTCCTTTGTTTGGGTTTCCATTATGGTCTGGTCGCTTAATGTTTGTATTTCTTTCCCTTTGGTGTCTTTGATGGGTGGAGTAAGTTAATTGTATCAATTCCTGATCTTTGTTTTACTTCTACTTAGTAATATCATGTTCGGGTTTCTTTCCCTTTGGTGCCTCTGATGGGAGATGTCAGGTAAATGTATCGATTCCTGAACAATGCATTCACTCTTATTTTCCTCACGATAAGGCGATATGGCTCATATAAAATTGTCAAAAAGGCAGAGATTCTGTTCATTACATGCCCAGTTTGAACTGCATTTTCTGCACTGAAAGTTGAAAATATCTTAAACACATAATACCGAGAGAATAGATGAGATGGTAGAGGACAAGAAAGAGAGGGATATGGAAGAAAAAGGAAGGAGAAAGAAAGTAACAAAACAATACCCTCTTCTCTTACCTGCTGCAAGGACAGCAGGCTTTGCCCCACTGTCAGAATCACATCAGATACAACTCACCTTAACCTCAAAAAGCATCATAATGATGTATTAATAGAACACCATGATATCATTAGATGCTAATTAGAACCATCTCATTGAAGTGTTATTACCAATTTGCAAAATCTAGATTTGAAGAATAAACAAGAGGCCCATGGGCCACTTTGCTCACCAGAGCTCAGGTGGGCAATGCCCTATGACAGCCATGTATTTAAACATGATATCATTTTAATCTACCAATTATAAAGTCTCCCAAATGAACCCCTATATCCAAATGAGCATCCATCTGGACTCAGTATCTAAAACATTAGACCTTTTATTAAGTAGAGGGTGTAGGGCATGGACCCAATGGAGCCCTGGTAGATATCACTAAATGCATATTAGCATAAGGAATAAGAATATATATGGTGTAGCAGTGGGGATCTTTATACCTGAGTTATAAGGCCTCTTAAGCGGTGGAGGGGTTGGGGATTGTCCTGTTGATCCCAGGAAAGCCCAAGTTTGTTGTCCCCATAAGGACCAAGAATATATATATATGTTTTATGGGTGGAAATCTGAATGGTTTCTGATATATGAGGCCTTCTATGACGCGGAGAGGAGAGGAATGGCCCCTGCGACCCCCAAGTGGGTGTGCTATTGATAAGAAACAAGAACATATATGATTATGGGGTGGGGATTTGAATGGTTTCTGAAATATATGGCCTTTTAAAGTGGTGGGGAAGGGCGCATTGCCCTAGCACAAAGTGACCCCCAGGTTGGTGTGCCTGAATGAGTCTTATCATCAGGAACAAGAATATTATAGTTTATGGGTTGATATCTGAATGATTTCTGAGATACATGGCTTTTAATGAAGTAAAGCAGCGGGGCATGACCCAAGCAGTCCGGATGACTCCCAAGCTAGTGTTATTTGAATGTGTCTTATCACACAGAAGATAATTATATATGGTTTATGGGTGGGGCTCTGAACAGTTTCTGAGATATATAGCCTTTTGTGAAGTGGTTGGGTTGGGCAAGGCCCTGGCTTGACCCGAGAGACCTCCAGATTGACGTCAATGAATGTGTCTTATCATTAGGAACAACAATATATATGGTTCGAGGTGGGGATCTGTAAGATTTCCAAGATATTGGGTCTTTAATGAAATGAAGGGATGGGGCACGACTCCGGCACATCCTGGGGGACCCCCGGGTTAGTGTCACTGAATGTGTCATATCATGAGAAATAAGAATATACAAGGTTTTGGGGCGAGGATCTGAATGGTTTCTGAAATAGATGGCCTTTTGTGAAGTGGAGGGGTGGGGCAAGGCCCCGGCACACCCAGGAAGAGCCCCAAATTGGTGTCAATGAATGAGTCTCTTCATAAGGAACAAGAATATATAGGGTTTAGGGGAGGGGATCTGTAAGGTTTCCAAAATATTTGGCCTTTTATGAAATGGAGGGGGTGGGACATGACCCCGGCACAACCCAGGGGACCGCCAGATTGGTGTCACTGAATGCGTCTTATCATAAGGAACAAGAATATATATGGTTTTGGGGTGGGGATCTAAATGGTTTCTGAGATATATGGCCTTTTGTAAAGAAGCAGGGGTGGGGCAAGGCCCAGGCGCACCCTGGAGACCCCCAACTTGGTGTCAGTGAATGTATATTTTCACAAGGAACAAGAATATATATGGTTTAGGGGTGGGATCTGTAAGGTTTCCAAGATATTGGGCCTTTTATGGAATGGAAAGGGTGGGCCATGACCCCAGCACGTACCGGGGGACCCCCAGGTTGGTGTCACTGAATGCATCTTATCATAAGGAACAAGAATATATATGTTTTTGGGGTGGGGATCTGGATGGTTTCCGAGTTATATGACCTTTTATGAAGTGACGGGGGGGGGGGGGAGGGGCATGGCCCCGGCTTAATCTGGGGGACGCCATGTTGGCATTTAAGCATATGGCTGAGAGACATTTACTCAAGGAACATTTCTATAAAAGTTTTGTCAAAATATATGCAATAACTTGGCAGCAAATGCCATTTTTCAATTTTCCCTATTATAAGTTTATGGAAAATCTATGTTGCCATAGCAACCAAACTAAAGAGCCAAATTTTATAACAAGAGGGCCCAGAGGGCCCTGAATCGCTCACCTGAGTATCAGTGCCTCTAGTGCATTCTTGGCCCAAGGGCTAAAATTTGAATAAACTTGGTAGCAGTCCACTAGATAAGGCTTCAGACCAAATATCAAAGACCTGGGCCTTCTGGTTTCAGAAAAGAAATTTTTAAAGGATTTCCCTATATAAGTCTATGTAAAACCAGCGGGCCCTGGCGCATGGGCATTTTTGGCGCCAGGGCTATAATTTGACCAATCTCAGCAGAGGTTCACTAGTTGAAGCTTCACATCAGACATCAAAGACCTGGGCCTTCTAGTTTTGGACAAGAAGATTTTTAAAGGTTTTTTCCTATATATGCCTATGTACAACTAGTGGGTCCCAGCGCAGGGACATTTTTGGCCCAAAGGCTATAATTTGAACAATCTTGGTAGAAGTCCATTAGATGAAGGTTCATACCAAATATCAAAGACCTGGGCCTGGCGGTTTCAGAGAAGATTTTCTAAAGATTTTCCCTATATAAGCCTATGTAAAACCAAAGGGCCCGGGGCAGGGAATTTTTGGTCCCAGCACTATAATTTGAACAATCTTGGTAGGGGTCCACTAGATGAAGCTTCATACCAAATAGCAAAGACCTGGGCCTTGCGGTTTCAGAGAAGAAGATTTTTAAAGATTTTTCCCTATATAAGCCCATGTAAAACCAAAGGGCCCCGGGGCGGGGCAATGTTTGCCCCAGCACTATAATTTAAACAATCTTGCTAGAGGTCCACTAGATGAAGCTTTATAACAAATATCAAAGATCTGGGCCTTGCGGTTTCAGGGAAGAAGATTTTTAAAGATTTTCCATATATAAGCCCATGTAAAACCAAAGGGCCCCGGGGCGGGGGCATTTTTGGCCCCAGCACTATAATTTGAACAATCTTGGTAGGAGTCTACTAGATGAAGCTTCATACCAAATATCAAAGATCTGGGCCTTGCGGTTTCAGAGAAGAAGATTTTTAAAGATTTTCTCATATAAGCCCATGTAAAAACCAAAGGGCCCTGGAGCGGGGGCATTTTGGCCCCAGCACTATAATTTGAACAATCTTGGTAGAGATCCACTAGATGAAGCTTTATTCCAAATATCAAAGATCAGGGCCTTGCGGTTTCAGAGGAGAAGGTTTTTAGAGGTTTTCCCTATATAAGCCTATGTAAAACCAAAGGGCCCCCGGGGCGGGGGCATTTTTGGCCCCAGCACTATAATTTGAACAATCTTGGTAAGGGTCCACTAGATGAAGCTTCATACCAAATATCTAAGACCTGGGCCTTGTGGTTTCAGAGAAGAAGATTTTTTTAAGTTTTCGGTGAAAAAAATCTATTTTTGGCTCCTGTGACCTAGATGTGCAATGGACCTGAACCATTTGAACAACTTTGAAAGGGGACCACCTAAGGATCATTCCTCTGAAGTTTGGTCAAAATCCCATTAGTGGTTTAGGAGGAGATGTCGTTTGAAGAAAAAGTTTACGGACGCACGACGGACGACGGACAAAAAGTGATCCCAAAAGCTCACCTCGTCATTACGTGACAGGTGAGCTAAAAACACAAAACCTGTAAAAACAAATATGGTGAATATTTTCAAATACTCTCAGCCTAATAGAGCATTCGGTTTCTGAGGAGATGATTTTTGAAGTATTTTTGTCTACTTTTTGCATTTTGGTTTCCTTGGCAACCAATAACAAGAGGGCCCAGAGGTCCCTGAATCGCTCACCTGAGAATTAGTGTCTCCAGCACATTCTAGGCCCAAGGGCTATAATTTGAACAAACTTGGTAATGGTCCACTAGATGAAGCTTCATACCAAATATAGAAGACCCAGGCCTTCTGGTTTCAGACAAGAATATTTTTAAAGGTTTTTCCCTACATAAGCCTATGAAAAACCAAAGGGTCTCGGGGCGGGGCATTTTTGGCCCCAGGGCTATAATTTGAACATTCTTTAAAGAGGTCCACTAGATGAAACTTCACACCAAATACCAAAGATCTGGGCCTTGCGGACTCAGAGAAGAGGATTTTTAAAGATTTTCCCTGTATAAGCCTATGTAAAACCAAAGGCCCAGGTGTGGGGGCATGTTTGGCCGCAGGGCTATAATTTGAACAATCTTGGTAGAGGTCCACTAGTTGAAGCTTCATATCAAATAGCATAGAGCAGGGCCTTGTGGTATCAGAGAAGAAGAATTTTAAATATTTTCCCTTATTAAGCCTATACAAAACCAAAGGGTCCCGGGGTGAGGGCATTTTTGGTCCTAGGGCTATAATTTGAACAATCTTGATAGAGGTCCAATAGATGAAGCTTCACACCTAATATCTAAGACCTTGGCCTTGCAGTTTCTGAGGAGAAGTTTTTTCCTATATAAGCCTATGTAAAACCAAAGGCCCCCTGGGCGGGGGCATTTTTGGCCCCTGGGCTATAATTTGAACAATTTTGGTAGAGGTCCACTAGGTGAAGCTTCATACCAAATATAAAAGACCTAGGCCTTGTGGTTTCAGAGAAGAAGATTTTTAAAGGTTTCCCTATACAAGAGGCTCAAAGAGCCTAACTGCTCACCTGAGGAACATTTTAGATAGCTGTTTGACTCATGGTCTTTGAGCATAATTTTTTTTTGAAGTTCTTCCTAATGGAACACGGCATTGTCAATTTGGACCCTAGGGGCAGGTTTGGTAGGATTAATGTAGGGGACCACTTGACATTGCTACATGCTTAATATGTAAGCTCTTGGCCTAGTGGTTTCAGAGAAGAAGATTTTTTAAGTTTGTTTTTTTCCATTATAAGTCTATGGGGGCTATGGGGCCCCGGGGCGTGACCAGTTTAGACCCCAGGGGCATGATTGGCACAATTTATGTAGGGGACCACTTTACATTGCTACATGCATGTAAGCTCTGGGCCTAGTGGTTTCAGAGAAGAAAATTTTTTAATTTTGTCCCATTGTAAGTCTATGGGAGCTATATGTTGCCATGGCAACACCAGTTTCAATCTGAATTACCCCCAAAACATACTGCATCTTCTCCCCCAATCGGATAATGCTTCTCATGAAATTTAATCATGATTGGCCAAGTGGCTTTAAAGATATACTTATTTGAAAATGTGAACGGACGCCGGACCATTGGCATACCAATACCTCACATGAGCCTTCGGCTCAAATGAGCTAATAATACTAGCGGTTTCAGAGAAGAAGATTGTTTAAGCTTTTTCTCCATTATAAGTCTATGGGGGCTAAGGGGCCCAAGGGCGTGGCCAGTTTAGATCCCAGGGGCATGAGTGGCACAATTTATGTAGGGGACCACTTGACATTGCTACATGCTTAATATGTAAGCTCTGGGCCTAGTGGTTTCAGAGAAGAAAATTTTTTAAGCTTTTTTTCCCATTATAAGTCTATGGGGGCTAAGGGGCCCAAGAGCGTGGCCAGTTTAGACCCCTAGGGGCATGATTGGCACAATTTATGTAGAGGACCACTTGACATTGCTACATGCTTAACATGTAAGCTCTGTGCCTAGCGGTTTCAGAGAAGAAGATTTTTTAAGCTTTTATTTCCATTATAAGTCTATGGGGGTTAAGGGACCCCGGGGCGTTGGCCAGTTTAGACCCCAGGGGCATGATTGGCACAATTTATGCAGGGGGCCACTTGACATTGCTACATGCTTCATATGTAAGCTCACGGCCTATTGGTTTCAGAGAAGATTTTTTTAGCTTTTTTTCATTATAAGTCTATGGGAGCTAAGGGGCCCCGGGGCGTGGCCAGTTTAGACCCAGGGGCATGACTGGCACAATTTATGTAGAGGACCACCTGACATTGCTACATGCTTAATATGTTCGCTCTGTGCCTAGCAGTTTCAGAGAAGAAGACTTTTTAAGCTTTTATTTCTATGGGGGTCAAGAGACCCCGGGGCATGGCAAGTTTAAACCCCAGGGGCATGATTGGCACAATTTATGTAGGGGACCACTTGACATTGCTACATGCTTCATATGTAAGCTCACGGCCTATTGGTTTCAGAGAAGAAGATTTTTTAAACTTTTTTCCATTATAAGTCTATAGGGGCTAAGGGGCCCCGGGGCGTGGCCAGTTTAGTCCCCAGGGGCATGATTGGCACAATTTATGTAGAGGACCACTTGACATTGCTACATGCTTAATATGTAAGCTCTGTGCCTAGCGGTTTCAGAGAAGAATATTTTTTAAGGTTTTATTTCCATTATAAGTCTATGGGGGTTAAGGGACCCCGGGGCGTGGCCAGTTTAGACCCCAGGGGCATGATTGGCACAATTTATGTAGTGGACCACTTGACATTGCTACATGCTTCATATGTAAGCTCATGGCCTATTGGTTTCAGAGAAGAAGATTTTTTTAACTTTTTTCCATTATAAGTCTATAGGGGCTAAGGGGCCCCGGGGCGTGGCCAGTTGAGACCCCAGGGGCATGATTGGCACAATTTATGATGAGGACCACCTGACATTGCTACATGCTTAATATGTAAGCTCTGGGCCTAGTGGTTTCAGAGAAGAAGATTTTTTAAGCTTTTTTTCCATTATAAGTCTATAGGGGTTTAGGGGCCCAAGGGCGTGGCCAGTTTAGACCCCAGGGGCATGATTGGAAAAAATTATGTAGAGGACCACTTGACATTGCTACATGTTTAATATGTAAGCTCTGTGCCTAGCGGTTTCAGAGAAGAAGATTTTTTAAGGTTTTATTTCCATTATAAGTCTATGGGGTTAAGGGACCCCGGGGCGTGGCCAGTTTAGACCCCAGGGGCATGATTGGCACAATTTATGCAGGGGACCACTTGAAATTGCTTCATGCTTCATATGTTAGCTCACGAACTATTGGTTTCAGAGAAGAAGATTTTTTTAACTTTTTTTCCATTATAAGTCTATAGGGGCTAAGGGGCCCCGGGGCGTGGCCAGTTTAGTCCCCGGGGGCATGGTTGGCACAATTTATGTAGAGGACCACTTGACATTGCTACAAGCTTAATATGTAAGCTCTGTGCCCAGCGGTTTCAGAGAAGAAGATTTTTTAAGCTTTTATTTCCATTATAAGTCTATGGGGGTTAAGGGACCCCGGGGCGTGGCCAGTTTAGACCCCAGGGGCATGATTGGCACAATTTATGTAGGAGACCACTTGACATTGTTACATGCTTCATATGTAAGCTCACGGCCTACTGGTTTCGGAGCAGAAGATTTGTTTAGCTTTTTTCCATTATAAGTCTACAGGGGCTCAGGGGCCCCGGGGCGTGGCCAGCTGAGACCCCCAGGGGCATGATTTGCACAATTTATGTAGAGGACCACCTGACATTGCTACATGCTTAATATGTTAGCTCTGTGCCTAGCGGTTTCAGAGAAGAAGATTTTTTAAGCTTTTACTTCTATGGGGGGTTAAGGGACCCCGGGGCGTGGCCAGTTTAGACCCCAGGGGCATGATTGGCACAATTTATGTAGGGGACCACTTGACATTGCTACATGCTTCATATGTAAGCTCTGGGCCTATTGGTTTCAGAGAAGAAGATTTTTTAAGTTTTTCCAATTGTAAGTCTATGGGAGCTATATGTTGCCATGGCAACAAGAGTTTCCATCTGATCTGCCCCAAAACATAATGCATCTTTTCCCCCAACCTGATAATGCTTCTCATGAAATGAGATCATGATTGGCCAACTGGCTTTAAAGATATACTAAGTTGAAAATGTGAATGGACGACGGACGCCGGATCATTGGCATACTAATACCTCACATTAGCCTTCGGCTCAGGTGAGCTAATAAGCCTATGAAAAACCAAAGGGTCCAAGGATGGGGCCATTTTCGACCCCAGGTCTATAATTTGTACAACCTTGAAAGAGGTCCACTAGATGAAGCTTCACACCAAATATCGAAGATCTGGGCCTTGCGGTTTCAGAGAAGAAGATTTTTAAAGATTTTCCCTGTATAAGCCTATTTAAAACAAAAGGCCCCCGGGGCGGGGGGATTTTTGGCCCACAAGGCTATAATTTGAACAATCTTAGTAGAGGTCCACCAGGTAAAGCTGCACACCAAATATTAAAGACCTGGGCCTTGTGGTTTCAGAGAAGAAGATTTTTAATGATTTTCCCTATATAAAAAGTAGAAGGACAGTTACTTTCCCACAAAATGGCCATACGGCCATCCAAAATTAAAAGACACAAGTAATACACACAGTAAGTAACAAACAACAACAATAATAAATCGCCACAGAAGAGCCGCCTTGGAATGGTCAGTGGAAGATTTCCATTTGGGGGCTTAAATCGATTTTACGTGGCCACAATCCTCGCCCTTACTTCCGTCGCGATTTAGACAAATAATTTGTTCAGTCCTCATGAAGGCCTCCTAACTCATCAGTGCAACATCTCCGTGAACATAAAAGTCAAAGAACCACAGAGGTGAGACAACGGTGAGGACTCGACAGCAAGAAACCACTGAAATGCTGGAGCAAAAGAAAACCAACAGTTAGACTCCGATGAGCCCGACCAGAGACAGAACATCAGGCACCAACCAACATTATCTCTCCAATTCTCAAAAAGCCTTTACGTTGGAACCGTCATAGAATCTGAGGCCTGACCCACCGGCGTGCAATTAAAGAGGGAAGCAAAGTTGCCAACCGTGATTGGGTTAACTAGAGGTGTCAGTGAAACTGACTAGGGCCCCGGCAGCGCTATCAGAGGAGTAGGAAAAAAAATTTGGACGGACAGACGGACAGACAGACGGACGGACAGAGTGATTACTATAGGGCACCCACACTTTCAGTGCGGGGCCCTAACTACCATGCATGCAGTCTGTCATATAACATCCATATTGTACCCAATCTTTTTATATCGAAGAATGATTTACGAAATTGGGTGCTGAAGTCATTGCGGTTATATATTTTTATGAATTTATATACTAAGTCACCATAAAATTCGGGTTCCGATAGACCTTGTTGCAGAAGAGATTTAAGTCCAATATTGAATTTTGAAATTAAATCAGAATGGCGTCTATAAAATTTTGAAAAGGCTTTGCGTAGTTTATGGTACCGATAACCCTGATTAAGGAGTTTAGCCTTTAATAATTTATTACGAGTGTTGAAGTCAGTTACATGGCTACACACTCTAGCAAATCGAATTAATTGCGAAATATAAACGCCATAGGATGGCGCACGAGGAACATCACCATCCAACCAGAGGACCATTGGTCCTGAATCGCTCACCTGACTTTTCTGAGGAAGTCCTCAAAGACTTTAATATGTGAAGAGGGACCGAAGGTCTGTGTAACTGGGTGGGGATCTCAACTGTTTCCGAGATATTAAGCATTCAATGCAATAAAGGGAGTTGGCCCCCAGCGCCCCCCCCCCCCCCCACTGGAACCGTAGGTCCAACGGTCCATTACACTGAATGCGACAAGAATATATATGGTTTATGGGTGGGGGTCTTAACCGTTTCCGAGATATTAAGCATTTTGTGGAAAAAAGGGGGTTAGGCATGCCCCCCTCCCTCACCCAGGGACCCCCGGGTCCAAAGGTCCATGTCACTGAATGCGCCTTATCATAAGGAACAAGAATATATATGGTTTGTGGGTGGGGATCTTAACCTTTTCCGAGATATTAAGCATTTTGAGCAAAACAGGGGGAGGGGCATGCCCCCCCGGACCCCTGGTACCCCAGGGTCCAAAGGTCCATGTCACTGAATGCGCCTCATCATAAAGAACAAGAGTATATATGGTTTATGGGTGGGGATCTTAACCGTTTCCGAGATATTAAGCATTTAATGCAAAAAAGGGGGTGGGGCATGCCCCCCTGGGACCCCCGGGTCCAAAGGTTCATGTCACTTAATGCGCCTTATGATCAGGAACAAGAATATATATGGTTCATGGATAGAGATCTTAACCGTTTCCGAGATATTAAGCATTTTGTGCAAAAAAAGGGGTGGGGCATGCCCCCCCCCCGGACCCCTGGTACCCCATGGTCCAAAAGTCCATGCCACTGAATGGGCCTCATCATAAGGAACAAGAGTATATATGGTTTATGGGTCGGGATCTTAACCGTTTCCGAGATATTAAGCATTTTTTGCAATAAAGGGGGTGGGGCATGCCACCCCGGGGACCCTCCGATACCCTGATGTCCAAAGGTCTGTGTCACTGAATGCGCCTTATCATAAGGAACAAGAATATATATGGTTTATGGGTGGGGATCTTAACCGTTTCCGAGATATTAAGCATTTTGTGCAAAGAAGGGGGTGGGGCATGCCCCCCCGGGGGGCCCCAGGGTCCCAAAATCCATGTCACTTAATGCGCCTCATCATAAGGAATAAGAATATATATGGTTTAGTGGCATTATTTGTAACAGTTTGCAAGATATCAGACATTTCTACTTTTTCCCATACAAATGCCCATGTTACCAAATTTAACCTTGGCGTAAAATAGGTCAAGGTCATCCCAGGGACACCATTTATGCAATTTATGATGGGCCCATGTCCCAGGTGCTACATGCCAAGTTTCATGCAAATCGGCCCAGTGGTTCCGGAGGAGAAGATTTTCGAAGGGTTTTTACCATATATGGGCATGGCGGCCATCTTGGTCATGTGACCTAGACCAAAAATGCAAACTTTCGTTCCCCCACCCCATGGAGCCTCCACATGAAATTTGACTACAATCGGCCCAGCGGTTCCGGAGGAGAAGACGTTTGAAAATGTGAACACACACACACACACACACACACACACAGAATTTTTGCCTGGCCATACTATCAGCTCACCAATGAGCCTTCGGCTCAGGTGAGCTAAAAAAGGGAAATTTACAATCTCAAAACCAAAGTCATCGCGTTTATCATAAATTTTGCACGAAACAAATCCATCTACAATAGATAGATGTAAATCCAAAAACGGGGCCTCGGTATCAGAAGAATTTGCTTTATTTAACTGAAGTTCTAGGGGGTAAATCTGACTGATCAAACCATCGAAATAGGTATTATCAATATTTAATAAATCATCTAAATATCTAGAAGTAGAGCTAAAAGCTTCAATAATTTCAGATTGGTTATCAATGGAAAGCGACAAAATGAAGTCTCTTTCATAACAATACAAGAACAGATCAGCCACAAGAGGTGCGCAATTAGTACCCATCGGAATACCCACAATTTGTCTAAATAACTTAGTACCGAATCTAATATAAATATTGTCAAGTAGAAAGGTGAGGGCATCACACACTTTCTGACATGACCAAAGTGGTATAATTCTTATGCTCTTTAGAAGTGAAAAATGCATTTCTGACATAACATGCAAGATAGAGAGAATCTTCTCTGTGAAAAGCCCATTCAATTAAATCATTAAGCTTTTCTTTTATAAGATTATGAGGAAGTGTAGTGTAAAGAGTGGAAAATCGTAGGTAGACAGACTAGAAGCACGAAAATGTCTAAACTCCGTTCAGAAAATCTGAATAATCGATTTTTTCGATTCTCGCGTTTATAACTCATTTTAGTCCATACATCACTATGGGAAAGCTTTAGACCTCACCCTCCGCCGATTTCTCCAGCAATTCGTATGCCTCTGCGATAGCCAGGAAAGTCTGTGATTATTTGGAGAAAAGTGCAAAATCTAAATTTTCTTCCACAGACTAAGACATTCTGACAGGTTCGACACACCCTTTTAAACCATATATAGAAGTGGCTACTGCTCTTGTTAATTACAAGGGCGAATATGTTTTATTTGCACGATCACTTCATGGAAAATCATTAGCTGCGACACCACATCCGATATCGGTATATTTCTTTTTGACCACTGTTGACAGCACATTACGCTAGTGGCTCCCCGTTCCTAGTGAGCCTCTATCTAGCCATTCGAATGTAAGGTGTGTCGTAACTGCATATCTATTTATAAAGTGCACCACATGGATTTGAATATTTATTATTTTACCTGACAATCATCGTCAAATGGACTTAGTCTGTGGTCTCATTTCTTTGTTTTGCAATTTTCTCCAAATAATCACAGCCTTCCCTAACTGTCGCATAGGCATATAACCTGTTGGAGAAGTCGGCGGAGGGTCAGGTCTAAAACTTTCCCACAGAGATGTGTGGGCTAAAATGAGTATTTAAAGGAAGAAACGAAAAATTCGATGATTCAGCTTTTCTGAACGGAGTTTAGATTTCAATTTATTCAAAACCTCATTCGAATTTTTTATAGACCAAAACAGATTACTTCCTGATCTTTCAAAGACTTTACCACAATATTTAATTACATGCGTTTTAATAGCAGTAAGACAGGAAGTTAATAATTGAGAAAGTTCAGTGGTAGTGCAAGAGCTAGAATTTGCAATAAACCGTGCTTTGTAAGGTTTTTTATGAAGTTTTGGGAACCAGTATAGCGTAGGAAGCTTGTCTTGGCCTTCGTTAACACACACAGCAAACTTGGTGGCTGAAAGACAAACATGTTTATCTACTATAGCTCTCTCTTCAGCTAAAGGCTGAAGTTCATAGGCCTTAGAACCTCCAAGCTCCTGCTTAAGCGTGTTAACATAGTGGAGCCGTCACACAACGACGACGTTGTTAGAGGCCTTGTCTGCAGGGGCCAAAACAAACTTCTTATGAAATTCTTGAATACCTAGTTTAAGACAAGAGGTCCATGATGGACCTAATTCGCTCACCTGAGTCAAGTTGTATTATCTTTTGATGATGTTTTTATTTTTGTCTATGTGCTATTTGTTCAATGTAGCAGAACCATTTTAGAACTTAGGTGGAGATTTTGTAAAATTTTTCTTAAATTCAGTCACTGTGTTCAAAGGCTGTGGATTCTCGGCATCAAAAACGCCTCAAGTGTGGAGAAGCATGGGACTGAATCCATGAAACTAGTTTTTTTAGGCAAGTAGTTTAACCATTTCACCATAGAGCTTCTAACACTAATTTTCTGATAACATGAAATTGTGTTAGTTTGCACTGGAGTTTTTGTATTTGAATATAAATGACGTTAAGTTTTGTTTTTGGAAATAATGACACTAGATTTGAGCATAAACACTTAAGTTCGTTATGAAGTCAGTTTTATTTTGGGAAACAATAGCATATTTCAAAGCACTGACAGCACTGGTGGGCCAATTGTGTTGGAATGTAGGCTAGGAAAATGATCCTGAATTGCGGTATAGACTGTTTACATTTTGTTTATTACTTGTACATTTCTGTACTGTAAGCAAAATGTGTAAATTCCGATTGGACGCCACACTCTGCAGCATCTGACTCAAAATTTCCGGTACTGTTAGTAACAAAGTAGACTTTGATCAGACAGAGGCCATATTCTTTGGCATCTGTTCTAGGTCTACACTGTTTTGTCAACCTCAACCCCTAATATGGAAAACGGCAGAACCTTTTACAAACAATGTAGGCCCAGATCAAACGTCAAGTTCTGCACCATCTGATCTGGGCCTTCACTGTTTGCCAATCCCGGGTTGCCAGTATCCCATTCTAATTTTTCGGCACAAACTGGGTTAAAAGGATGTAATTTATTCCTATAAATTCACAAACTGAATGTAAGTGTAAATCTTGATCAGATGGCTTCTTTAGAAGCCAAGAAGCCATCTGATCAGAATCTACATTGTTTGAAAGACAAGGCATATCCAGGCTCAGCAGAGCAAGGGTTAATTTGTTTGTTTGTGTTGAGCTTTACATCCATGTCAACACTATTTAGGCATGCCAATACTATATGCCAGCTTGATTCTTTTCTGTGCCTTGGCTCAGAATTCATTTATTAATACTGTAATTAAATCTCTATAAGTGTATCTTGCATCACTGTTGTGTCCAACTTTGTGTCCAACTGATATTGGCTCACAGTTTGACAAGGCCTACTGTCCTTGCTGCAAGTATGGGCAGAGGGGGAAATGTTATTTCTTCCGTTTCTATATACACTTCCTTCCATTCATTTGCCTCTTCTATCAACATATACCCACCTTATCTACATCACTCCATCCAAAATAAACAGTTTTTGGTGCTGATTCTGTATACGGCAGCGCAGATCCTTAAGCCACCTATATTATTTTCAAGAGCCTAGTAGTTATCTAGCCCATGTTTGCAGCTCTGTTTATAACTAGGTCAAACACCTGGGTCCTAACCTCTAAGTGACTTCTATTATACAATGAGAGCCAGAGTCACTGTGCAATTTAGTATGTATACCTTCTGGCATAACAATATTAGTCACTTCACAGTTTATTTGAGTCCTACTGATTCATACCATATTATGCAAGCAGTGACAGAGCTATGTATAATAGTCTATCTTCAACTGCCTGTTGATATTTTGACAGGTCTAAAACCTTGTTGTTTTTATATAAATGTACAATTTCAAAGAGTGATTAAGATGTTTCTGTTTAACCCTTCAGAATTATCTTCTGCTTTGTGTTGGCTGGTTACTTTAAAGTCATTATTGCAAACAGTGTGGATCCAGATCAGACTGGTCCTCTTATGCCCTTTTAGTTTAAATTGAGATTTAACAACCCAGTCAACACTATTTAGGTCATTGTGAAGATGTTGTATCCAATTTTGTTGGAATTTTACCCAACACTGAGAAGACATCTCAAGCCCTGCCACCAAATGAAACCAATATAGTTCATGTGCATAGATGGTCCAAACTGCACCACCTTGCCTGGGCAGGCTAGACCTAAAATAATAATATCCAACAGCCATTGTGTTCAGCAAGGGAAACCATTTTAGCAGCTTTGGTAAAAGGTCACCCAAGGAACATTTCAGTAAAATTATTTTCAAATCTAGCCACTGGCCTAGGAGAAGCTGTCATCTAAAGGTCTTTTCTATTTTTAACTCTGGTGGCCATTTTGTTCATTGGAATAAAACCATTTTCGCAAGTTTAGATGAGGGTCACCATAGGAACATTTATGCAAAAGTATGGCAGCCATTTTGTTCAGCAAAGCAGAACCGATTTAGCAATTTTGGTAGGGGGTCAGCCAAGGACTGTCTCTGTGAAATTATTTCGAAATCAGGAGGAGATGTCATTTAAAGGTTTTTCTATTTTTAGCTCTGGTGGCCATTTTGTTCAGCGGAGTAGAACAATTTTAGCAATTTTGGTAGAGGGTCACCCGAGGAACACTTCTGTAAAATGATTTTGAAATCGCGCCATTGGCTTAGAGCAGATATCGTTTAAAGGTTCTTCTATTTTTATATCTGGTGGCCATTTTGTTCAGCAGAGCAAAAACATTTTAGCAATTTTGGTAGAGGGTCACCCAAGGAACATTCTGGCCATTTTCCCAGGAGGAGATGTCGTTTTAAGGTTTTTCTATTTTTAGATGTGGTGGCCATTTTGTTCAGCAGAGCGGAACCATTTTAGCAATTTTGGTAGTGGGTCACCCAAGGAACATTTCTGTGAAATTATTTTGAAATTGGGACATTGGCCTAGGGAAGATGACATTTAAAAGTTTTTCTATTTTTAGCTCTGGTGGCCATTTTGTTCAGCAAAACAACACCGTTTTAGCAATTTTGGTAGAGGGTCAGACAAGGACCCTCTCTTTGAAATTATTTTGAAATCGGGCCATTGGCCTAGGAGGAGATGTGATTTAAAGGTTTTTCTATTTTTAGCTCTGGCGGCCATTTTTTCCGCCATGCAGAACCATTTTAGCAATTTTGGTAGAGGGTCACCCGAGGAACATTTCTGTGAAATGATTTTGAAATCCGGCCTTTGGCTTAGGAGGAGATATCGTTTTAAGGTTTTTCTATTTTCAGATATGGCGGCCATTCTGTTCAGCTGAGCTGAACCATTTTAGCAATTTTGGTAGAAGGTCACCCAAGGAACATTTCTGTGAAATTATTTTGAAATCAGGACATTAGCCTAGGAGGAGATGTCGTTTAAAGGTGTTTCTATTTTTAGCTCCGGCAGCCATTTTGTTCAGCGGAGCAGAACCATTTTAGCAATTTTGTTAGAGGGTCACCCAAGGAACATTTCTGTGAAATTATTTTGTAATCGGGACATTGGCCTAGGAGGAGATGTCGTTTAAAGGTTTTTCTATTTTTAGATGTGGCGGCCATTTTGTTCAGCAGAGCGGAACCATTTTAGCAATTTTGGTAGAGGGTCACCCAAGGAACATTTCTGTGAAATTATTTTGAAATCGGGACATTGGCCTAGGAGGAGATGTCGTTTAAAGGTTTTTCTATTTTTAGCTTTGGCAGCCATTTTGTTCAGCGGAGCAGAACCATTTTAGCAATTTTGGTAGAGGGTCACCAGAGGATCATTTCTGTGAAATGATTTTGAAGTCCGGCCATTTTCCCAGGAGGAGATGTTGTTTTAAGGTTTTTCTATTTTTAGATGTGGCGCCATTTTGTTCAGCAGAGCGGAACCATTTTAGCAATTTTGGTAGAGGGTCAGCCAAGGAACATTTCTGTGAAATTATTTTGAAATCGGGACATTGGCCTAGGAGGAGATGTCGTTTAAAGGTTTTTCCTTTTTTTTTAGCTCTGGTAGCCATTTTGTTCAGCGGAGCAGAACCATTTTAGCAATTTTGGTAGAGGGTCACCAGAGGACCATTTCTGTGAAATGATTTTAAAATCCGGCCATTTGCCTAGGAGGAGATGTCATTTAAAGAAATTGTTGACGGACAGACGGACGGACGGACGGACGGACAGACGACGGACGACGGACACAAAGCGATCCCAATAGCTCACCTTGAGCACTTCGTGTTCAGGTGAGCTAATGACCATAGGGCCCCGGGGAGGGGGCATTTTGGCCCCCAGGGCTATAATTTGAACAATTTTGGTAGATGTCCACTAGATGAAGCTTCCCACCAAATATCAAAGCTCTTGGCCTTGGGGTTTCAGAGAAGAAAATTTTTAAAGATTTTCCCTGTATAAGCCTATGTAAAACCAAAGGCCCCCGGGGCGGGGACATTTTTGCTCCCCCCCCCACCCAAGGCTATAATTTGAACAATCTTAGTAGAGGTCCACCAGGTAAAGCTTCACACCAAATATTAAAGACCTGGGCCTTGTGGTTTCAGAGAAGAAGATTTTTTAATGATTTTCCCTATATAAGCCTATGTAAAACCATAGGCCCCCGGGGCGGGGGCATTTTGGCCCCAAGGGCTATAATTTGAACAATCTTGGTAGAGGTCCACTAGATGAAGCTTCACACCAAATATCAAAGATCTGGGCCTTGCGGTTTCAGAGAAGATTTTTAAAGATTTTCCCTGTATAAGCCTATGTAAAACCAAAGACCCCCGGGGCGGGGACATTTTTGGCCCCAAGGCTATAATTTGAACAATCGTAGTAAAGGTCCACCAAGTAAAGCTTCACACCAAATATTAAAGACCTGGGCCTTGTGGTTTCAGAGAAGAAGATTTTTCAATGATTTTGCCTGTATAAGCCAATGTAAAACCAAAGGCCCCCGGGGCATTTTTGCCCCCAGGGCTATAATGTGAACAATCTTGGTAGATGTCCACTAGATGAAGCTTCATACCAAATATCGAAGACCTGGGCCTTGCGGTTTCAGAGAAGAAGATTTTTAAAGTTTTTGTTTAAAAAATCTATTTTTAGCTCCTGTGTCATAGATGTGCAATGGACCGGAACCATTTGAACAACTTTGAAAGGGGGCCACCTAAGGATCATTCCTGTGAAGTTTGGTCAAAATCCGGTCAGTGGTTTAGGAGGAGATGTCATTTGAAGAAAAAGTTTACGCACACACGCACATACGCACACAAGCATGCACGCACATCGGACGACGGACAAAAAGTGATCCTAAAAGCTCACCTCGTCACTACGTGACAGGTGAGCTAAAATTGAGCAGAAGGCCTAAAAATCATACGGCAGATAGTAGATTGCCTATGGAACATTTCTATGAAAGTTTTGGTGAATTAGCTGCAGAGGCTTGGCAGTAAATGCCATTTTTTTAATTTTCCCCAATTATGAATCAATGGAAACTACAAGTTGCCATAGCAACCAAACTAATACGCTGATTTTGACAAAAAAACACAAACTTTCAATCTCCCAGCCCAAGGATGCTACAGAAAAAATTTGTGCTGAATTGGCCCAGTGGCTTCAGAGGAGATATCATTTGAAAGTGTTGACGCAGACGACGACAGACAACTGCCTATCCTATAAGCTCCCCCGGAGCCTTCGGCTCTGGTGAGCTAAAAATCGTACACACCTCAGAATTTTTTTTACTGTATCTATAAAGTGTTTGTTTTGGGCTTTTCATAAAATAGTGTTAGTGTGATGGTATCTAACTTCTCAAACGTCAGTGCCCAAGCCCATCGGGGCTTTGAGAAATAGACTGGATTGCATAATGCTTCCATGCAGAGCTGATACCGACCGCACACATGAGCAGGCTGTCAAGTGTATTTTGGTGCAAAATATATATTCTGGGCTTAAAAAAATAGGAAATTTATGGGAAAAAATATAGGAAAAAAAATAGGAATTTTATAGGATAATAACAAGGTTTAGCAGCAAAAAAGGCCTTATTATCATGAAAAAGTACCAAAAATGCAGATATACTAAATTTAAATAGACAGTTTAATGAAGACAAAAAACAACAAGAAGTTGTGGAAATAGGATTAAAACTTCTGTTAGCCACTGTCAGATGATAATATAAGTGACCATATTATTACACTATCAAAACTGAGAAAAATAACACTAATCTGGCATACAAGTCACTAGCTCCAGAATTTCGTTTTATTGGCTAGGTTCACCTCATTTCTTAGCTTTCTATTGAATCCACCTCAGCAATTTTCTCCAGGTTCTTCATTTTCCTATGTTCCGCTGATTTCTGTTATTCTCTTACTCTGTCTAGACGCTCTGTTGATTCTCTGATCATTTTCTGCATTTTAGGAACATTGATTTTCACAGCCTCTTTAGAGAGTCTGTTCCCTATAACTGATTTTGATGACAGCTTTACCCTATCTTTTCCCAACATCTTCTTATAATTTGCCCCCTCTCAACATCAGCATTACCATTGACAATGGCAGCACTCCTTATACTACTTTTCCAAGTCTATGCTGCTTATCTTTGCCACTACCAGTTTTCAATTTCAGAATGTCTCTCCAGTAGCGATCAATCCTTCTCAACTCAACTTCATCATCTTTCTCTATTTTCCAAAGTTTCTCATCAGTTTCTTCCCCTTGTTATACCTTCCACTCATCAGTCATCAATGCCACATCTTATTCTGCAAAAGGTAACTTCCTTGCTTCCCTTTCTATTGCTTAACTGCTACTGGGCTGTGTTTCTTTCCCTTTGGTGTCTCTGATTGGAGCTGTGGGTTAATTGTATCGATTCCTGATCACTGCCTCCACTTCTATTAAATCTGCTCAGGATGTGAACAGCCCAAATCTTTCAGAAGTCCATGTATGACACTCCAGTATTGAAGAACTTTCTTATATCTTAAAGTGCTCTTTTCTGTTTCCCAGAAAAACTTAATCCTGCAGCATTTTAAAAAATATAGGAATTTGGTAAAAATATAGGAAATGGGGTTAAAATATAGGAAAACTAGACATGTGTCCAAAGTACACAGATGCCCCCGCCATATATCTTTGTCGATATTGCTTGTACCCATTCTCTAGAATGGCACGGGGTCTGTGTCAGTGAATGCATCATATCATAAGGAACATGGGGGGGGGGGTCGGATGGACCCAATGTCGACATTTCAGCTCGACATTTCAGCCCGAGGTGGTTACGAACGTGACATACGCACGTACGGACGTAACATCACGGCGAAACGCTATATGCCCAACTCTTGCCAAGGCAGGCGGGGGCATAAAAATTGAAATCTAGCAATTAATTAATAATGGCCTTAAACTCAAGTGCATCATTAAAATTCTTTTCAGTGTGATTTTGTTGTTAAAAATGTCGCGTTTACTTATTTGAATTTCTTCAAATGCGACATCGTTATACATGCATAAATTTGTATTTTGCCTTGTTGTTCATTGCACAGAAGAAAAGTAGAATGGCCCGGGGGTGTCCGGATGGACCGGAGCTGTCCACAGGGACCCAAGGTCTGTATCAGTGAATGCATCTATCATAAGGAACAATAATATATATGGTCAAGTGGTAGGTATATGAATTGTTTCTGAGATATAAGGCCTTTTATGAATTGAAGGGGGCGAGGCATGGTCCGGGGTTGACCAGAGGGAGCAAAAGTCTGTGTCTTAGAATGTGTCATATCATAAGGAACATTAATATGTATGGTTTAGGTGTTCGAATCGGATTAAGTCTGTGTCAGTCAATGCATCTTACCATAAGGAACAATAATATATATGGTTTAGGGGTGGTGACATGGATAGTTTCTGAGATATAACGAAGGGGGCGGTGCATGGCCCTGGGGGGACCCAAAGTCTGTGTCTTGGAATGTGTCATATCATAAGGAACGATAATATATATGGTTTAGGTGTTTGATTCTGATTAATTTTCAAGATAATTAGGCGGGGCATGGACCGGGGGTGACCGGAGGGACCCAAAATCTTTGTCTTGGAATGTGTCATATCATAAGCAACAATAATATATATGGTTTAAGTGGGTGGGGGGTCGGGATGGACCCAATGTCTGTATCAGTCAATGCATCTTATCATAAGGAACAATAATATATATGGTTAAGGGGTGGGGATATGGATAGTTTCTGAGATATAAAGACTTTAATGAAGCAAAGGGGGCGGGGCATGGCCCAGGGGTGACTGTAGGGACCCAAAGTCTGTGTCATGGAATGTGTCATATCATAAGGAACAATAATATATATGGTTTAGGTGTTCGAATCTGATTAATTTTCAAGATAATTAGGCATTTTGACAGTTTTGCATACAAATTTCTATATAAATGGGGGGGGGGGGGGGGGGGGGAGTCGGGATGGACCCAATGTCTGTATCAGTCAATGCATCTTATCATAAAGAACAACTAGAACAGTGTTTTCAGAGGAAAACATATGTCCCCCAACCATTTTGAAGTCCAAAGCATCTTGACATTTCTTTTGTATATGGTCTTCTTACAAAAATTCTATATATCCACTCATTCAGGAAACTGAGTGGTTTCTTTTGTATATGGTCTTCTTGCAAAAATTCTATTCATCAACTCATTCAGGAGACTTGAGTGCTGAAAGCTTATTTTTTAACGTCTAAGTCCTGTGGTGACCTTGAAAATTGGGTCAAGGTCACCAAAATCTAATCAGTTCTTAAGCCGTTCCCACTTATATTATATACCATGTTTGAACCAAATCCATCCATTGGTTCATGAGAAACAGTGCAGATAAGCTTATTTTCGACAGTCTAGTCCCATGGTGACCTTGATAATTAGGTCAAGGTCATCAAAATCTAATCGATTTTAGAGACAATCCCACTTGTATTATGTACCAAGTTTGAACCAAATCCATCTACTGGTTCAGGAGATACAGTGCTTACAAGCTTATTCTTAACAGTGCTTAGACCTGTGGTGACCTTGAAAATTAAATCAAGGTCACCAAAATCTAATTAGTTCTTGAAACCATCCCATTTATCTTATGTACCAAGTCTGAACCAAATCCATCCAATGGTTCAGGAGATAAAATGCAGACAAGCTTATTTTAACAGTCTAAGTCCCTTGGTGACCTTGAAAATTAGGTCAAGGTCACCAAAATCTAATCAGTTCTAGAGACTACCCCACTTATCTTATGTACCAAGTTTAAACCAAATCCATCTATTGGTTCAGGAGAAAGATGACAGGCAAGCTTATTTTTAACAGCCTAAGACCCGTGGTGACCTTGAAAATTGGGTCAAGGTCACCAAAATATAATCAGTCCTTGAGACCATCCCATTTAACTTATGTACCAAGTCTGAACCAAATCCATCCATTGGTTCAGGAGATAGAGTGCAGACAAGCTTATTTTTAACAATCTAAGTCCCGTGGTGACCTTGAAAATTAGGTCAAGGTCACCAAAATCTAATCAGTTCTAGAGACTATCCCACTTACTTTATGTACCAAGTTTGAACCAAATCCATCCATTGGTTCAGGAGATAGAGTGCAGACAAGCTGATTTTTAACAGTCTTAGTACTGTGGTGACCTTGAAAATTAGGTCAAGGTCACCAAAATCCAATCAGTTCTTGAGACCATCCAAATTATACTATGTACCAAGTTTGAACAAAATCCATCCATTGGTTCAGGAGATAGAGTGCAGACAAGCTTTTTTGGCCTAAAATTCGACAATGTTTTGAGCACTGTCACCAAAATCTAATCAGTACTTTTCCCCCCTCCCAATGGTGTATCTGTGTAAGTTTAATCAAAATCCATCCATTCATTCAGGAGATAGAGTGCAGACGAGGCAACGCCGACGCCGACGCCGACGCCGACGCTGACGCCGACGCCGACAGGATCCGCACAAAAACCAATATGTCCCCCTCCCTTTCGGGTGGGGGGACATAATAATATATATGGTTAATGGGTGGGGATATGGATAGTTTCGGAGATATAAAGACTTTAATGAAGCAAAGGGGGCGGGGCATGCCCAGGGGTGACTGTAGGGACCCAAAGTCTGTGTCATGGAATGTGTCATATCATAAGGAACAATAATATATATGGTTTGGGTGTTCGAATCTGATTAAATTTCAAGATAATTAGACATTTTGACAGTTTTGCATACAAATTCCTATATGACAATTTTGACCTGTTACGCAATCTGACCCCTGGGCCCACCCAGGGGCATGACCCTGGGTCAACTTGAACATGAACTGATAGGTCTTGGTCTGAGTAGATGTCATACCGAATTTCAACTTTGTAATATGGATAGTTTCTGAGATATAAAGACTTTAATGAAGCAAAGGGGGCGGGGCATGGCCCAGGGGTGACCGTAGGGATCCAAAGTCTGTGTCATGGAATGTGTCATATCATAAGGAACAATAATATATATGGTTTAGTGGTTCGACGAATCCGATTAATTTTCAAGACAGACATTTTGACAGTTTTGCATACAAATTTCTATATAACGGGGGGCGGGGGGGGGGGGTCGGGATGGACCCAATGTCTGTATCAGTCAATGCATCTTATCATAAGGATCAATAATATATATGATTAAGGGGTGGGGATATGGATAGTTTCGGAGATATAAAGACTTTAATGAAGCAAAGAGGGCGGGGCATGGCCCAGGGGTGACCGTAGGGACCCAAAGTCTGTGTCATGGAATGTGTCATATCATAAGGAACAATAATATATATGGTTTAGGTGTTCGGATCTGATAAATTTTCAAGATAATTAGGCATGTGGACAGTTTTGCATGCAAATTCCTATATGACAATTTTGACCTGTTACGCAATCTGACCCATAGGCCCACCCAGGGGCACGACTTTGGGTCAACTTGAATATGAACTGATAGGTTCTTGGTCTGAGTAGATGTCATACCAAATTTCAACTTTGTAGCACAACAGGTAAAAAAATTATGAGCTATAATGCGATTCCGAGGTTTCAGCTCGACATTTCAGCTCGACATTTCAGCCTGAGTTGGTTACGAACGTGACATACGCACGTACGGACGTAACATCACGGCGAAACGCTATATGCCCCACTCCTGCCAAGGCAGGCGGGGGCATAAAAATAGGAAACCTGACAGCCTGCATGATGAGTACTGGTAAACCGCTTAGAAGGTCTAAGCCAGCCCTCGCAAAGTAGTGCGAGTCCTACCATCCAACTGGCCCCCGCCCATTGGGGCTTGAAGAAATATATGGGCTGCATGATGGCTTCACGTAGAGCTGAATCTGGCCCGCACACTAGTACAGGTAAACCGCTCAGAGGATCTAAGCTTGTCCAGGAACCGCGGTGCGAGGCGGACCGTCCATGCTAATAAACCGTATTGGTTTCATTGGGGGACAGGGCTTGAGATGTCATTTCATCTCAATGGCGGGTAAAAGTCCCACAAAATTGGAAGCAACGTCTCCAAAATGACCTGTACAGTGTTGTCGGGGACGTTAAACCTCAAATCAAACAAACAAACTACCATCCAAGCCTATAAACCCTGTAGGTTTCATTGAATGACAAGGTTTGGGATGTCATTTCATATCGAAGTCGGGTAAACGTCCCACAAGATTGGAAGTAACGTCTCCAAAATGATAATAACATTGTTGACGAGGACATTTAACCTGAAATCAATTAATCCTCAAACTTCAACTATGCTAAGAAATAGAGGACCTTACACGAGTCGTCATTTCATATGAAATTTATGAAACAAACTAGCTCATTCTGTAAATTTCATATGACATGACCACACGTGTAAAATTCTCTGTCCGTTTGTTGGTTGATTTGAGGTTTAACGTCCCCGTCACCACTGGTATAGGTCATTTTGAGGGACGTTGCTTCCAATTTTGTGGGACTTTTATCCAGGCTTGAGATGAAATGACATCTCAAGCCCTGTTGCCCAATGAAACCAATAGGGTTTATAAGCATGGACAGTCCGACACGCACCGTTTTGCCTGGGTGCAAAATATTTTTATTTTCTTTGGATGCATTGAGTCCATTGCGAGTAATTTGAAAATCGAGTACAGCTTAAATCGATCCTAGGGGGGTCGTATTCAGCCTTGCAGACAACAGAGCTGTTTATGAAGAATCAATAAAACCGAGTTTCCGGTTTTCATTCCAATATGTATTCTTTGCTTCCAAAGTTAACCTTTTCATTTATTTTGAGACACTGCAGCTGGTGTTTAGTGCTGTGTGGCGGCCGTAAAACGTCTCCCCGTACTTCATCATAGTGCAGATTATGATTTTATTTTCTTTGGATGCATCGAGTGCATTGCGAGTAGTTTAAAAATCGAGTACCGCTGAAATCGATGCTAGGGGACGTATTCAGCCTTGCAGACAACAGTGCTGTTTATTAAGAAACTCAATAAAACCGAGTTTCCGATTTTCATTCCAATATGTATTCTTTGCTTCCAAAGTTAACCGTTTTCATTTATTTTACGACACTGCAGCTGGTGTTAAGTGCTGTGTGGCGGCCGTAAAACGTCTCCCCGTACTTCATCATAGTGCAGATTATATTTTTATTTTCTTTGGATGCATCGAGTCCATTGCAAGTAATTTGAAAATCGAGTACCGCTGAAATCGATACTAGGGGGCGTATTCAGCCTTGCAGACAACAATGCTGTTCATGAAAAAACTCAATAAACCCGAGTTTCCGGTTTTCATTCCAATATGTAGTCTTTGCTTCCAAAGTTAACCTTTTTCCTTTATTAGATCCTCTAAGCGGTTTACCAGTACTCATTTGCGGTCGGATTTCAGCTCTGCGTGGAAACATCATGTAGCCCATCAATTTCTTCAAGCCCCGATGAGCGGGGGCCATCTCTCTGTCAGTAATTTTATATCTGATTGTATCTGCAAAGAAGTTCGAAAATAGTAATTATAGGGTTGTCATGGACGGTATCATGATGTTAAACAGCATTAACCATGGGTGAAAACACACGTGTGATTCTCATGAAATGAAAATATCCACTTGTGACGTTATACTGTTGTGAGGGACTGGTTGCTCTTCCTCTTGCTGCAATTGGTAGCCTGCGTACTGTCATATGGTACCTCCCAGTTATCTACATTTATATCCTCATTTGTGCTTTTCATGCTATATGGGATATAGATTTGAATACATCCTTTGACCTTAAGGGATACAGATTTCAGTAAGTCTTCTGCCTTGTATCTCCATAACATCTGTATAATTAAATCAGCAATAAGTTGTTGTTGCACTTTGTACCATCATTAGGAACAAAGGTATGATCCATTACGTTACTTAGGATGCATTTGTATATGTACAACACAAGATAAATAAAGATACCTTAACTGTGCCGTAGTCTTTATGGTAAACAACAAACTTAATATCTTTGACTGACGAATCTGGGGATTTGTTTTCAAACTTGTTGACAGCAGAGAACATTTCCTTAGCAACCAGATCTCTTGGAAACCCCAGCTGTCCTGTTCCAATGGCAGGAAAAGCTATAGCGTTAGCATTTCTTCTGTCTGCCTCTTGAAGACAACTTGCCATCAGCTTGTGTAATGCCTGAAAAACATAACGCAAGAACCATTCAAAACCCTTAACGAACTAAATAAAATTACAAGCAGATGGTTTTCTTATTTTCTCTTATTTTTGATAGGACATCAGGCTATCCTAAGGCGGTACTTTCGTTGCAGTTTCATTCGTTGTATTTTTGGTATTGTTCAGTTTTTAAATGTTTTTACACTTCTGTTTGTAGAAATATTAAGTTCCGTATAATTAACTGAGATGCCCACTGTTTTGAGGTTAAGATGTGTTTGTCTGGCTTTCCATTTGATATTTGGGATGGGCTTTGGGTTCTGATTCGATCAGTACCTGAAGTATCTTAACTCATTTAATTTATATTTCTTTCGAACACAGGACATATCAAAACAGAAATGAAGCAAACGATCAGTAACAAATACAATTACACTGCACGTCCAATCCAACAAACAAACACAAAAAACAACACATACAACACCTTCACTGAAATTAAAATAGCACAAGCAGAAAGGCAAAAGGACAGCTTCTTTCCCACAAACTGATCCAATTACTAATCAAAATAAGTGGTCTATGATGGACCTCATTCGCACGTTGATTCAAGATGTATTACCTTTTGAGATGCCTTTAGTTTACTCTAACCGCCTTTTTTAGTGCATTAGAAAAAATTTAGCACTTCCGATAGAGAGTTTGTAAACAGTATTGTTAAACAGAGTCACTTGCTTCAAAGGATATCATCAATGATTTCTGATTTCTAAAACAAATTATTGAGTGGATTACGTGGAATAAGTTGAGTGGGACCATATTTTGTTCAGTGGAGTGAAACCAGTTTAGTAATTTTGGAATAGGGCATAAATGGAACATTTGTGTAAATTATATTAAAACTAGAGCCAGTGTTTATGAAACACTATGCACCCAACTACTTGACCCTTACACTGCTTGCCCAAAAAACAAGAAAAATCGGATTTTTAAAAGTTGGTCAGTTTCTCATTAACCTCAAACAGACTGTAAAAAATTAGGACAAAAGATGTAATGGTTTCTGAGATATCTTGCTTACAAGATTAGATATCTTGCTTGCAAGCTTAAAATGCCCAAAGTTTCAAAAGGCCATAACTCAAGAAAAACAATCAGATATATTTAAAACATTAATTAGTTCCGTCTTCTCATCATCCCCGGCCACTCTGTAAAGTTTCAGGGCAAAAGCTGTACTGTGTTTTTAGATATCTTGCTTACAAGCTTAAAATGCCCAAAGTTCCAAATGGCCATAACTCAAGAAAAACAAGAGGCCCATGGGCCACAATGCTCACCAGAGCTCAGGCGGCCACTGCCCACTGGCAGCAATGTATTTTAATTAACCATGGAAGCCCTGCTTCCAAGGCTGCTACAGATAAAATTTCGACCCAATCAGACTAGAGGCTTCAGAGGTCTGATGTCGCTTGAAGACAACAGATGACAATTGACAATTTCCCATCTGTGGCAATAGGCCAAAAAGACATTATTAAAGGAACATTTCTATGAAAATTTGACATAATATCTTGAGAGGCATTAATGTCATTTTTCAATTTTCCCCATTATAAGTCAAAGGAAACTCTTAACTTGCCATAGCAAACGAACCAAAGAGCCAAATTTCATAAACCAGAGCTCAGGTGGGCACTGCCCAATGAAGCCCTGATTGGTGTCACTAAATGAGTCTTACAAAAAGGAACAGAGACATATATGGTTTAGCGGTAGGGATATGTATGGTTCCTGAGACGTAAGGCCTTTTAAGCAATGGATGGATTCGGGCATGGCAGATCCCAGAAAAGCCAAAGATTGTTGTCACTGAATATGTCTTATCATAAAGATCAAGAATATATATGGTTAAATGGTGGGGATCTGAACGGTTTCTGAGATATGAGGCCCTTTTATGAAGTGGAAGGGAGAGAAATGGCCCCTGCTGGCCCCCCAAGACAGGGTTGACTGAATGTGTCTAATAACAATGAACAAGAATATATGTGATTATAGGATGGGGATTTGAATGGTTTCTGAGATATATGGCCTATTATTAAGTGAAGTCTTATCATCAGGAACAAGAATATATATGGTTTAGGGGTGGGGATCTGAACGGTTTCTGAGATATATGGATTTTAATGAAGTAAAGAGGTGGGGCATGGCCCGTGGCACCCCGGGAGGACCCACATGCTGGCGTCACTGTTTGCGTCTTATCATAAGGAACAAGAATATATATGGTTTAGTGGTGGGCTCTGAACAGTTTCACAGATATATGGTCTTTTGTGAAGTCGAGGTGGGGTGGAGTGTGGCCCGGGCACACCCTGGGTGACCCCTAGGTTGGTGTCACTGTATGTGTATTATCATAAGGAACAAGAATATATATGGTTTTGGGGTGGGAATCTGTAAGGTTTCTAGAATATTTAGCCTTTTATGAAGTAGAGGGGGTTGGGCATGGCCCCCGTACATCCCGGGGGGGACCCCCAAGTTGGTGTCACTGAATGCGACTTATCATAAGGAACGAGAATATATATGGTTTAGGGGTGGGGATCTGTAAGGTTACTGGGATATTGGGCCTTTTATGAAGTGGAGGGGGTGGGGCATGGCCCGGGCACATCCAGGGGGACCCCCAGGTTGGTGTCACTGAGTCCATCTTATCAGAAGGAACAAAAGTAGATATGGTTTAGGGGTGGGGATCTCAATTGTTTCTGAGATAAATGGCATTTTATGAAGTGGAGGGGGTGGGGTATGTCCCCGGCACATCCCGGGGGACCCCCAGGTTGGTGTCACTTAATGCATCTTAGCATAAGGAACAAGAATATATATAGTTTAGGGGTGGGAATCTGAACGGTTTCTGAGATAAATGGCGTTTTATGAAATAGAGGGGGCCGGGCATGTCCCCAGCACATCCCGGGGGACCCCCTGGTTGGTGTCACTTAATGCATCTTATCATAAGGAACAAGAATATATGTGGTTTAGGGCTTGGGATCTGTAAGGTTTCTGAGATATAAGGCATTTTATGAAGTGGAGGGGGCGGGGCATGGCCCGGCACAAACTAGGGGACCCCCAGGTTGACATAAAAGCATATGGCTGAGAGAAGTTTACTCAAGGAACATGTCTATGTAAGTTTTGTCAAAATATCTGCAATGACTTGGCAGTAAATGCCATTTTTCAGTTTTCCCCATTATAAGTCAATGGAAACTCTAAGTTGCCATAGCAACAAAACTAAAAGGCCAAATTTCATAAAAAAAAACACAAAACCTGTAAAGGCAAATATATATTATGGTGAATATTTTCATAAAGTCTCAGCCTCCTAATGCATATGGTTTCTGAGGAGATGAATTTTTAAGTATTTTTTTTTTTCTATTTTTTTTGCATTTTGGTTTCCATGGCAACCAATAAAAATGAGCAGAAGGTCTAAAATCATACGACAGATAGTAGATTGCCTATGGAACATTTCTATGCAAGTTTTGTCAAAATATCTGCAGAGGCTTGGCAGTAATTGCCATTTTTCTATTTTCCCCATTATAAGTCTATGGAAACAACAAGTTGCCATAGCAACCAAACTAATGAGCCGATTTTCATAAAAAACACAATTTGTCAATCCCGCAGCCCAAGGATGCTACAGATACAATTTGGGCCCAATCGGCCCAGTGGCTTCAGAGGAGATGTCCTTTGAAAATATTGACGTCATAGGACAGACGACGACGACGACGACGCCGACGACGACGATGCCGGACAACTGCCTATCCCATAAGCTCCCCCGGAGCCTTCGGCTCTGGTGAGCTAAAAATTCGGATTTTTTTTCTCCAAAAACTAATCAGTTCAGCCCCTCACCATCCTGAATCAGTCTGTAAAGTTTCAGAGCAATAGCTCAAAACGTTTTATATCGTGCTTGCAAACTTAAAACACCCAAAGTTTCAAAGGACCATCACTTAAGTAAGCAAGAGAACCAAGATGGTCCTGTATCGCTCTCCTTAGCTAAGAGATTCCAAGTTTCAGGAAGTGCCAACCTTTACTTAAATATTTATTGGAGGACAAGGTGATGACATGGTAAGCATTTTCTGCAACCAAGTAGAATGTAACTCTATGATACATCAAATGACCTCACCGGTTTTCAAACTCATTCAAGCTTTTATTCCTGACTTGCGTATATGTAACTTTAAAGAAAATTCAATATAAACTGAAGAGGCTATGGTAATGGCAAGTTCAAAATAAATGAGCCGACTTGGGCAGTTTTCTAAAAATCATCTTATCATTTTATCCCCAGCCACCTTACATATATGTTTTAGAAAGAGCCGATCAAAACTAGAGGAGCTATGGTGATGACAAGGTCAAAAATCGGCATTTTTAGCATTCAAAGGGACGTAACTCTATGATAAATGGGCCGATTGGCCGGTTTTGAACCTCATCCGAGGTGTTATCCCCAGCCACATAACATATAAGTTTCAGAAAGATCCGATCAAAACTAAAAGTGCTACGGTGATGACAAGGTCAAAAATCGGCATTTTCAGCAATCAAAGGGACGTTACTCTATGATAAATGAGCCCACTTGGCCAGTTTTCGACCTCATCTGAGGTTTTATCCCCAGCCACCTTAAAAATAAGTTTTAGAAAGAGCCGATCAAAACTGAAGGGGCTACTGTGATGACAAGGTCAAGAATCGGCATTTTCACCAATAAAAGGCACGTAACTCTTTGATAAATGTGCCGACTTGGCCAGTTTTCAAACTCATCTGAAGTTTTTTTCCAAACCACCTTACATATAAGTTTCAGAAAGATCTGATCAAAACTAAAGGGGCTACGATGATGACAAGGTCAAAAATTGGCATTTTCAGCAATCAAAGGGATATAACTCTATGGCAAATGGGTCGACTTGGCCAGTTTTCGAACTCATCCGAGATTTTATCCCCACCCACCTTACATACAAGTTTCAGAAAACTCCGATCAAAACTGAAGGGGCTATGGTGATGACAAGGTAAAGAATCAGCATTTTTAGCAATCAAAGGGACGTAACTCTATGAAAAATGGGCCGACTTGGACGGTTTTCGAACTCGTCCGAGGTTTAATCCCCAGCCACCTTACATTTAGTTCTAGAAAGATCCAAATCAAACTAAAAGTGCTACGGTGATGACAAGGTCAAAAATTGGCATTTTCAGCAATCAAAAGGACGTAACTCTATGATAAATGGGCCGACTTGGCCGGTTTTCGGAATCATCTTAGCTTTTATCCCCAACCACCTTACATATAAGTTTCAGAAAGCCCCGATTAAAACTGGAGGGGCTATGTTGATGACAAGGAAGAGAATCAGCATATTCAGCAATCAAAGGAACGTAACTCTATGACAAATGGGCCGACTTGGCCGGTATTCGAACTCATCCGAGGTTTTATCCCCAGCCACCTTACATATAAGTTTCAGAAAGATCTGATCAAAACCAAAAGTGATACAGTGATGACTAGGTAAAAAATCGGCATTGTCAGCAATCAAAGGGACGTAACTCTATTATAAATTGGTCGACTTGGCCGGTTTTCGAACTCATCCGAGGTTTTATCCCCAACCACCTTACATATACGTTTAAGAAAGATTCGATCAAAACTGAAGGTGCTACGGTGATGACAAGCATTTTCAAATTGTAAGTCTATGGGACCTTGTGGTTGCCATAGCAAACAAAGTTTTCGTGTGATTTCGAAAAAAAGCTTTTGTCATCAATGCGCCTCCAGAGGCATGCAACAGATGAGAAATGATTGAGATCAGCCTGCAGGCTGCAGAGATATAGCTGCTCAAAAATGTGGACGGACGACGGAGGGACTACCATCCTATAAGCTCCCCTGGAACCTTCGGCCTTGGTGAGCTAAAAAAAAATCTTATTTTTTTCAAAAGTTAATCAGTTCATCTTCTCATCATCCCTAATCAGTATGTATGGTTTCAGCACAAAAATATCTTGCTTACAAGAGATATCTTGCTTACAAGCTTAAAACGCCCAAAGTTTCAAAGGGCCATAACTCAATTAAAAAAAAATTTTTTTTTTCAAAGACTAATTTGTTCACCTTCTCATCATCCCCAATCAGTCTGTAAAGTTTCAGAACAATATCTGTAATGGTTTCTGAGATATCTTGCTTACAAGCTTAAAACACACAAATTTGCAGGGGCCATAACTCCAGAAAAAGATTTAGGATTTTTTCCAAAAGTAAATCAATTCATGGACGTATGATTCCGAATCAGTCTGTAAAGTTTCAGGGCAATAGCTCAAATCGTTTTCAAGATATCTTGCGTACATGCTTAAAACGCCCAAAGGTTCAAAGGACCATAACTCCAGTAAAAATTCAGATTTGTTTTCAAAAGTTAATCAGTTCATCTTCTCATCATCCCCAATCAGTATGTAAAGTTTCAGCCCAATAGCTCTTATGGTTTTTAGATATCTGGCTTACAAGATTTCATAGCATTGTTTTTGCAAAGGGGAATAACTCCAAAAAAGGGCATAATCCTGATGAGAAAAAACACGATATCCATATATGAAATTTCAAAACCTAGCATGCTGAACGGAGATGTTGCAATTTGTCTGAATCGCGACAGAAGTAAGGGCGAGGTTTGGTGCCACATAAGCACCCCCCCCCCCGCCCACCCCCGTGGAATTCTTTTCCGCTG
Source organism: Lucinisca nassula (assembly GCA_963580285.1). Lineage (NCBI taxonomy): Eukaryota > Metazoa > Mollusca > Bivalvia > Lucinida > Lucinidae > Lucinisca > Lucinisca nassula. Next base: position 210,865,586 of record OY757010.1, read on the forward strand.
ACCGTTCCAAGGCGATTCTTCAGTCTAGGTTAATTTTTGTTATGGTTTGTCTTTGTGTGTTTGTGTCGCTTATATTATTTTATTTTGGATAACCTTTTGCCATTTTGTGGGAAAGTAACTGTCCTTTTGGCATTCCGCTGTTGGTGTTTCCGTTGGGGTCTGCTGCTTCATGTTTGTGTTTCTTTCCCTTTGGTGTCTCTGATTGGAGCTGTGGGTTAATTGTATCGATTCATGATCATTGCCTCTACTTCTATTTTTCAAAAGTTATGCTATGCAATAAAAGTGGGACGGACGGCAGGATGGACGAACATGGCAAAAGCAACATGCCCGCACAACTTCTTCGAAGTTGGGGGCATAATCAAGCCACAGGCTTCACAGGAGATTTCATTCATATTTTTCTATTTTTTGTTTTGGCAGCCAACTTGTTCATAAGTATGTTTGTTTGAATAGAGGTTGTACTTCCCCGTCAACACTATTTAATGTCATTTTGGAAATGTTGCTTAAAATTTTGTAGGAAGGATTTATATCTAGGGACAGTGTGACTCGCACCACTTTGCCTGGGCAGGCCCTTACCCTCTAAGCGGTTTACCAGTATGCAGTTTCAGCTCTCCAGGGAAACATCATGCGGTCAAGCCCCGATGGGCGGGGTCCGTTTGCCCAACAATGTGTTTCTGTGTAATTACTTTGAACTTGAGCAATTGACCTAGGGGATGTCGTTTCAGTGTCTTTCAATTTCTAGCTCTGGTGGCCACTTTGTTCATTGGAGTAAAACTATTTTAGCAATTTCAGAATAACAGAAATATTTGTATGAAATTATTTTAAAATTGGCTTAACTGTTTAGGAGAATTCATTCGAAGAAATTTTGACGACAGACGAGCGGATAGATGGATAGATGGACAATGAATATCCAAGGATCACAATAGCTAACCTTGAGCACCTGGTGCTCAGATGAGCTATAAGACCTGCAGATTTAATTAATAATCAAGTCTAATGCCCCGGTCACACCTTTACGTTTCTGCTACGTTTCACCACGTTTCTGACAAAAACCCAAAACGTGGCCAAACGTCGCAACCTGCTGCGTTTTTTATGCAAATTAGATGTCTTGTTGTGTACATGGAGTATGAGCTACGTTTCTACTGCGAAGCTGCGGCGTAAGACCCACGTATCGCGGCGTTTGCGTGACGTAAGTGCTGCGTATATCGCGTTGCTGTTGCGTAGGAGCTGCGTTTCATTCTGACCTGCGACGTTGCTGTTGCGTAACAGCGGCGTTTTAAAACGTATGTGGTAATAGTATTGTTGTCATTCATTCAAGTGACATTGAAGTATCAACATGACAAGGAAGCGAGGAAAGGCAACTTGCAAGACCGGGGCAAAGAGAAGCTCGATGCCTAATCTCAGCCCTGCGGTTAATATTCAGACTGATCAGGGATCAGAGCGGGACAGAAATCCGTGTTGTATATATATAACTTATATATGAGACCACTTGATCGAGATTAAAATGTATTATGCGATGCCACTTGACCTCATTTGAAACTCAACAAAAGCCACAATCGTCGCTATACGCCGAAGGTAAACTTGAAACGCCACAGCTATTTTTACTACGTCGTACATACGCAGCAATAACGTCGCACATACGACAGCTACGTAGTACTTACGCCATGCTTACGTTATGATACGCCGTGGAAACGGCGTATTTAAAATTAAAACGTAACAGATACGCCGTAGATACAAAAGGAACGTCGTTGTTACGCAGCGACAACGTGTCGTACGCCACACTTACGTGGTAAGTCTTGAGTGGCGTATGTGCGGCGTAAGAGGCGTTTGTGCTACGCTGCTGCTGCGTTCCTTTCGTTTGCACTGCGTTTCTGCTACGTATGTACGACGTTTCGAACCTGCCACGTATGTGCGACGTAAAGAAGTTGCATGCAACTTCTTTACGTGGCAGCCTCGCGTAAGAGGCGTTCCTGCTACGTATCTCGGCGTAAGAACTACGTTCCTGCGGCGTACCTGTCGTTTCGCCACGTATTGAGAAACGTAGCGCTTACGCGGGTCGAAACGTAAAGGTGTGACCGGGGTATAACAAAAATGTTTTAATAATCTATCTGTTGGCTTTCTTTTGCTTCAGCATTTCAGTGGTTTCTTGCTGTCGATTCCTCACCGTTGTTTCATCTCTGTGGCTGTTTGATTTTTTGTGTTCATGGAGATGTTGCACGGAGGAGTTATGAGGCCATCATGCGGACTGAACAAATTATTTGTCTGAATCATGACGGAAGTAAGGGCGAGGATTGTGGCCAGGTAAAATCGATTTAAGCCCACCCAGTGGAATTCGTTTCACTGACCGTTTCAAGGCAGTTCTTCTATTGTGGTTTGTTTTTGTTATGGTTTGTCTTTGGGTGTTCGTCTTGATTATATTATTTTGTTTTGAATAGCCAATTGGCCATTTTGTGAGAATGTAGATGTCCTTTCCGCTATTGATTTTTCCATCACCGTCTGTTGTTTTATGTTTGTGTTTCTTTTCCTTCAGTGTCTCTGATGGGAGCTGTGGGTTAATTTGATCGATTCCTGATCATTGCCTTCACTTCTATTTTTAATAGTCTGTCCACATCGTGTTAAATGAATAATTTTGTTTGTTTGTTTGATTTGAGTTTGAACGTCCTCAACATAGTATAGGTCATTTTGGAGACGCTGCTTCCAATTTTGTGGGACTTTTACCCGACACTGAGATGAAATGACATCTCAAGCCATGCCGTCCAATTAAACCAGTAGGGTTTATAAGCATGGACGGTCCGAATCGCACCACTTTGCCTGGGTCGGCTTAGATCCTCTAAGCGGTTTGCCAGTACCCGTGTGCGTGTCGGTTTCAACTCTGCGTGGAAGCATCACACTTCTGGTCACAAATATGAAGGTTATTTTTCGTGAATAAGATAAGATGGTTAGTGTACTTTTTCATACTTTAACATGCATTATTTGATAAAAACCGTCAGGTTGCTGAAAATCTAGATTTAATGGCTCACTTACTGGTATTGCTTTATCCCCACCATCCCAGTTCATCAGAGAGCCATGGAAGACATTCCAGCAGTTCAGTTTTCCTCCTCCCGAGACGGCAATCTCCTCATCTCCGAGTCCCTTAGGGTAATTGTCACTCAGATCCTGCTGTAGTGTGGACCCGCCAGCGCGCAGAAGAGATGCAGATACTGCTCCATTCCTCAAGTCTAGGTTCTTTCCAGTTGTATTGACAATTATATCAACCTAATATGTAACCAACATAACTGTGTTAAACTTATACAATTATAAGGAAAACATACCTATGCATGATAAAATTATTTTATGCTCTAAAATATTCTTCAGATGAGAACTTACGACTTTTTGCTTATTTGCACTCTGAACAGATTGTGTGTGCTCATCACTATCTCCGCAATAAGACAAACGCAACGCGAAATGCCCAAACACTATGTTATACAAAACATTGTGTCTTTGAGATCAGCTAAAATAAAAACTAATTCTTCTTTCGAAAAAGAAAACATGAACGAAATGTTTCCGATATTTTTTCTTTTCATTCTTTCTTGCACCCAGTGTCCTCGGGCTAACGACATATCTTTCTTTCTAAAGTCCAGATGTACAGGTCTATTCAAAAAGAAAAGTGCAATTTTCAATGTTTACTAATCTGCTGATTCAATCTGTACCAAATAGTATTAACCCGTATTTTAAACGGAAAAGAGGAAGCTTTTCATCACGTGTCAATGATATGAATATTACAAGAGCTCCGCAAGTGCACCTTTATATGTCCGTGACAAATAAACATTTGTTTGACTGCAACCTCGAAACATTATGAACTGCTCCATATAAAGCTTCAGCTTAAAGGCATTTTATCTTATAACAGAAAGATGCACCGTGTGTTCATAATTGTTGTATTGCCCCTCGTGATATACTGACTATAGCAGATCAAAGAGGGCACTTAATATGGTGAAAAGTAGCTCTTGTTGTATCCCCTGACTGTGGAACTTAAGGGGAAAATCAATAATGTAGACCATTCAACAGTTAGTAAATTATTGATTTTCCCCAAAGATGCCCCTTACCTGCTGAAGACAGAGGACTTCTCTTCAGTCAGCTCTGAGGGCTGCTTACTATTATGTAATAAAATGATAGTCCTCAATAATCAAGAATAAATGCCTTTAATCAGATCTAAATTGCAGTAGGAGTTACCTGGGAAGAAAATATTTACAGACATTTGAAAAAAAGGTATTTGTAGTCCGTGGATAAGAAGATAGTTACGCCAAACAGTATAATTATCATAACTGGTAGGTACGACAAGTTATACCACAAGTATAATAATAACCATCATAGGTAGGCAAGAGAGGCTATACCGTTATAACTATAATTACCGAAGTGTCACTACATTTGGAAAACATTGGACAATGATTAATAACAAAACCATTCTCTGGCGTCGCTTTCTTCTTCACTTTCTTCTTATCCTCAATCTACTGTACTTCGTTTAATATTTGGCGAATAATAACCTCTAAACAATATCACAGTCAAACTATATATCAAGTTTTATGTTACCTGTAGGAGGAGTTAGCCACAAACCAAAATACTTGAAGGACTATTACCTCAAACACCATGCGCTGTTCTACATCAAGATCAAACTATATATCGAGTTTCAGCTTGACAAAATCTAAATTGCAGACGGAGTTAGTTGGAACAAATAATTACAGAAATTTTCAAAGGGGCATATATTTGTTTTTTATTTGGTCGACCATAACCTCGAAACTCGATCGCTAAGGCTTAGATCCTCTAAGCGGTTTACCAGTACTCGTGTGCAGTCGGATTCATCACTGCGTGGAAGCGTCATGCAGCCCATTTATTTCTTCGAACCCCGATGGCCGGGGTCATTGCGACGGTTAGTATGTATGTGAAGTTTTATGGGAGAAAGGCAAATGCTTTTGAAGTGATGACCGAGGTTAGGTTGTTTTAGTTAAGGCAGAATGGATTTCTTGTGACGGTAAGTATATGTGTGAAATTTCATGAGAGTAGGGTAAATATTTGAAGTTATGCCCGATTTTAAGTTTTTGGTTACTTAAGTTCTAAAGTGAGATCCTTTGGAAGCAAAGAATACACCAAATAAACGAAAATAGCAGACCCAGTTTTATTGATTCTGTTCATAACCAGTACTCAAATGTGCAACCCCGGCCACGCGTGACAAACACTCGGGCAAAAGCAATATAGCTATTGAAAGGTTACAGGTCTTGCGATGGTAAGTATGCGTGAGAAGTTTCAGGAGAGCTGAGCAAATATTTCTGAAGTTATGACCGAGGTTAAGTTTTTGGGTTAAGACGTGACAAACACACGGACAAAAGCAATGTAGTTATGGCCACTGTTGGGCCCTGAAAATATTCGCTACTTCACACTTTGGTGGACGGTTAACAGCGAAACTTTACGCACATCTCCACATCATATTCTTTCTATCTACCAAGTTTCAGCTTGAACGGATGACAACTGCATGACGAGTTATCCGGAATCGAAAATGTTAACAAATTTTCAAAGGGGCATAACTCTGTGAGTATTTGGTGGACGGTTAAGCTCGAAACTTTACGCACATCTCCACACCATAGTCTTATGACTGCGCTTCAGCTTGATCGAGTGAAAACTCTTGGGAGTTATCCGGAATTGAAAAAGTTTACGGACGGACCAACGGGCGGACGGACGGACGGACGCCGTCCCCATAACATAATACGACCGTTTCTTATTCAAAACGGGCGTATGATAAATATAGCCAGTACTTTGTGTGGTACCGAACAACTTAAATCTTGGGGATTTGATCTATATAAATGGACGGGCCTATGTGGCTTCAGGGATAAAGTCCTATCTCTTTATCATTAGGTTATTTAACGCTGTTCCACTTGGGTCGCATATGAGGCGCCATGGTATCTTATATTTTAGTTGAAAAGTCAAAACATACATGACCAGCATGCCAAAAACATAAATTAAACAAGAGAATACTCCTAGCAGTATTTCGAGGAAGAATAAAATAGGGTGATCCTAAATACTGTGCAATTGCCCTTATGGTCCTCTTTCAGTGTATCAAATTTTATTAAATTACCTTCAATACTTTTAGAGATATGCTCTGGACAAGTTCTTATTGCAAAAATAAAGAAGGGAAGTAACTATGTAAAAACTGGTGACAGGGTAATAAATCTTGCAATCTGCAACTCCCCTCATTGCACTCTATCAGTGTAACAAAATGTATTAAATCACCTTTAATATATGTAGAGATATGCTTGTGACGGAAGAACAAACGTTCGAATGGACGGTTTGTTTGATTTGAGATTTAAAGTCCCTGTCAACACTATTTAGGTCATTTTGGAGATGTTGCTTCCAATTTTGTGGGACTTTTACCCCAGATTGAGATGAAATGACATCTCAATCCCTGTCGCCCAATGAAATCAATAAGAGTTTATACGCATGGACTTACACCACTTTGCCTGGACAGGCATAAAAATTATACTTTATGGTCAAGTCAGAAAGTGTGTGAAGCTCTCACCTTTCTACTTGACAATATTTACATAAGATTTGGTACTTAGTTATAAAGACAAGTTGTGGGTATTCCGATGGGTACTAATTGCGAACCCCTTGTGGCTGATGTTTCTGTTTTGTGATGAGAGAGACTTCATGCTCTCCCTTTCTGCTGAAAACCGATCTGAAATCATTGAAGCTTTAAGCTCGACTTTGGATGAGATATTAAATATTGACAATACCTATTTCGATGGCTTGATCAGTCAAATTTACCCCCAGAACTTCAGTTAAATAAAACAAATTCTTCTGATACCGAGGCTCCGTTTTTGGATTTACATCTATCTATTGTAGATGGGTTTGTTTCTTGCAAAATTTATGATAAACGCGATGATTTTGATTTTGAGATTTTTGGATGGTGCTGTTCCTCGTGCGCCATTCTACGGCTCGTGCGCCATTCTATGGCGTTTATATTTCGCAATTAATTCGATTTTCCAGAGTGTGTAGTCATGTAACTGACTTCAACACTCGTAATAAATTGTTTACTGCTAAACTTCTTAATCAGGGTTATCAGTAACATAACCTACGGAAATCATTTTCAAAATTTTATAGATGTCATTCTGATTTAATTTAAAAATTCAATATTGAACATAAATCTCTTCTGCAACAAGGTCTATCGGAACCCGAATTTTATGGTGACATAGTATATAATTCAGAACCGCAATGACTTCTGCACCCAATTTCGTAAAGTCATTCTTCGATATAAAAAGATTGGGTACAACATAAATGTTATACGACAGACTGAATGCATGGTAGTTAACCCAATCACGGTTGCCATCTTTGCTTCCCTCTTTAATTGCACGCCGGTGGGTCGGGCCTTAGATTCTATGACGGTTCCAGCGTAAAGGCTTACTGAGAATTAGAGAGATCTAATTCAATGTAATGTTTGCTGGTGTCTGGTGCTCCGTCTCTGGTTGGGCCCATCGGAGTCTAACTTGGTTATCTTTTGCTCTGGCATTTCAATGGTTCCTTGCTGTCGAGTCCTCACCGTTGTTTCATCTCTGTGGTTGTTTGATTTTTGTGATAACGGAGATGTTGCACTGATGAGTTAGGAGGCCTTCATTTGGACTGAACAATTTATTTGTCTAAATCGCGACGGAAGTAAGGGCGAGGATTGTGGCCACATAAAATCGAATTAAGCCCCCCCCCCACCCCCCCCCCCACCCCAGTGGAATTCGTTTCACTGACCGTTCCAAGGCGGTTCTTCTGTCACGGTTAATTTATTTATTTTTATTTTTTACTATTTTTTTTAGTGTTTGTATCGCTTATATTATTTTGTTTTGGATAGCCACATGGCCATTTTGCTCGAAAGTAATTGTCCTTTTGGTTTTCCGCTATTGGTGTTTCCATTAGAGTTTGTTGTTTCATGTTTGTGTTTATTTCCCTTTGGTGTCTGTGATGGGAGCTGGGGTTAGTTGTAGTTGTATCAATTCCTGATCATTGCCTTCACTTCTCTTTAGCGACCATCTAAGCGGTTTACCAATACTCATGTGCATTTGGTTTCAGCTCTGCGTGGAAGCAACAATCAGCCCAATCTAATTCTTCAAGCCCTTATAGGCGGGGGCCATCGAACGGGCAGACAAAGCGGGGATTATATGCTCTCCCTTCGGATAGCATTTGTTAATTAGTTAAAATCATCAATAAACACAAATTACAGAACATTACAGACTTTAAAAAAATGCTGTAACCAATGCTAAAGGGGAGTATTTGATGATTGTTAAGCAATTTAATTCTTATTTTTCATTGAATGAGTGAGTGAGTGTTTGAGTTTTACGTTCACCAACAGCAAAGGTTATACGGAGGCGGACCTTGGTTTAAGGACTCATCCGAAAGTCTGGAGAAGCCCGGGATCGATCCTGCGACCACAGGCAAGTAGCTATTTTTCATTGAAAGTATACGTTGTGACCTCTCATCTGAACCGTGTGGTTGAGGTCACAATATATGATTCTATGCGGATTTAACATACATTGGCTTTAACAACTACCAAATACTCTCTTTGATCTTCATATACAGCTCTGCGTGACACAATGAGTTTTGGTTAAACTACATATATTTTAAATCTGATTCACAACTACCATTTTAAAACAGTCAACAAAGAATCCAAAATAATTAATAATATAAGGCCCTATGCCTGCCAGGTCGGTAAATCTTAAACTATTAGGTTCTTGTATTTTGCTATTTCCTTCATGATTCTCTGTCAGTGTAACAACTTTATCTTCTATATTTTCAAACATATGGCACAAGCAAGCTTATTTTTGCAACAAGAGCTCCGCAAGCGGGCATTATACGCCTGTGGCAATTAGTAAGATGGAGCAAATATATACTGACTGTTGTACAAGTTTAGGTTTGTGGAATGTAACCAAGAAACAATATGTGCTCCATATATCTGTCGGCCCCCACCCATCGGGGCTTGAAGAAATATGTGGGCTGCATGATGCTTCCTCGTAGAGCTGAATCCGACCCACACACTAGTACTGGTAAACCACCTAGAGGATCTAGGCCTGCCCAGGCAAAGCAGTGTGAGTGTCGGACCGTCCATGCTTATAAACCCTATTGGTGTCATTGGACGACAGGGCTTGAGAAGTCATTTAATCTCAATGTCGGGTAAAAGACCCACAAAATTGGAAGCAAGGTCTCCAAAATGACCTTTACAGTGTCGACGGGGACGTTAAACCTCAAATCAAACAAAAACCATATATCTGGCACTATTAACATTACGAAAACATGCCTATACAAATACATCGTAAATTTACCGCTGAAAAAATGAAAATTTTTGGATGAAAAATTGTGATATTTTTCTTATTTCTGCTCAAAATATAGATTGTGGGTACTCATTAGAACCGCCTCCTCTAGGCGTTCTAACGAGTACCAACAATCTATATTTTAGAGCAGACATAAGAAAAAAAAAGGTTTACCCCTGTAAACCCCAGTTTGCTATAAAACTAGAAATGTGTCCATGGGACACAGATGCCCCTGCCTGAAAATATGTCTTTGTTCGTATTAATCCATAGAAAGTAATTGAGGGTGTTTAAGTTTTGGACCCTTTTTTACACATTTGAACTCTAAGTATGACCTTAACCTTGGATGTAAGGACTTTGGTTTTGTGTGAGGCAGATTGTCTCATGATGGCCAACATGTCTGCCAAGTAATTTCAATATCCATCCAGAAATAAGAAAGTTATTGCCTGTGTTTAAGTTTCAGACCCTTTTTTGAGATTTGACCTTTAAGTATGACCTTGACCTTGGAGGTACGGATCTGGGTTTTGCACGTGACACATCGTCTCATAATGGTTAACATTTCTACAAAGTAATTTCACAATCCATCCAGAAATAAGAAAGTTATTGACTGCGATTAAGTTTCGGACCCTATTTTTTTACCTTTGACCTCTAAGCTGACCTTGACCTTGGAGGTACGGACCTGGGTTTTGTATGTGACACATCGTCTCATGATGGTTATCATTTTTGCAAAGTAATATCAAAATCCATCGAAAAATAAGAAAGTTATTGACTGCATTAAAGTTTCCGACCCTTTTTTGACATTTGAACTCTAGGTATAACCTAGGAGGTACGGGCCTGGGTTTTGCACGACACATCGTCTCATGATGTTTAACATTTCTACAAAGTAATTTCAATATCCATTGAGAAATAAGAAAGTTATTGACTGCGTTTAAGTTTCGGACGGACGAACGGTAACAAACGAACGGACGATCAAACGGACGGACAGACTGGGGCAACGCTATATGCCCTTCCACCATTCTTCGAATGGCGGGGACATAAAATGTGGGGTTCAAGGGGGTCAAAATTATTTAGGCTTGTTTTCGTGATGATAACCCTCAATGGCTCAAGCTTCCTGTCTCCGAAAAACTTTCATGGCCAGTAATATCTGGTGGACCATAACCTCAAAATAATATAGGTATAACTCTGGCAATAAGTGGTGGACTGTAACCTTGAAATAATATGCCCTGCTCCACATCATAGTCCAACCACATGTATACGTAAAGTTTCAGCTTCATCAGATGTAAAATGTGGGAGACATTATCCAGAAACAAAATATATTTAGAAAAATATGTGAAAGGTAAATAACTCTGGTAATTTTCGGCACACTGTAATCTCAAAATAATATGCACTGTTCCACATCGTGGTCTTACTTTACGTAAAGTTTCAGCTTCATCAGATGTAAAATGGAAGAGGAGTTATCCAGATGTTTAGAAAAAACTGTGAAAGGGGTATAACTCTGGTAATATCTGGCAGACCATTACCTCAAAATAAAATGCACTGATCCATATCATGTCCTTCCAGTATGTAAAGGTTCAACATCATCGGATCTAAAATGAGTTATCCGGCAACAAAAGTTTTGTACAGAATTTTTCAAAGGGCATGACTCTAGTATTATTTGATGGACAATAACCTCGAAACAATGTGCAAACTACATCTGAAAATGTCGTCTGCTTATGTCGCCTGCTGAATTTTTTACAAACGTTTTAAAAAATACTTTTGCCTACAGGCAAACAGTGTGGATCTAAATCAGACTGCTCCTAGAGGAGCAGTTTATTTTGGGTACACATTGTTTGCAAAAATGACTTTCATAGTAACTTGCAGAAGCCCGACATCATGGTCTAATTAATATATGAACGTTCAGCTAAATCGGATGTAAAATGTAAGAGCAGTCATCCAGAAACGGAACGTTTACAAAACATTTCAAAGGGGCATAGCTCTATTATTATTGGGTGTACCCTAACCGCAAAACAATATGCGCTGTCCCACATCATGGTTTAACTATGTTTGAAGTTTCAGCTTGTTCGAATGTAAACTGTAGGAATGTTATCCGGATACAAAAAGTTTACAAAAAATGTCAAAGCGGCATAACTCTATTAATATTTGGTGGACCGTAACCTCAAAATAATATGCACTGCCCCACAACATGGTCTAACTATGTATGAAGTTTCAGCTAGATCTGATGTAAACTGTAGGAGTTATCCGGAAATGAAAAGTTTAAACAAGAGGGCCCAATGGCCCTATATCGCTCACATGTGTACCAGAAAATCATTAGTGTAGGAGATCACTTGACATTGCTACATACTAAATATCAAAGCTCAGGCAAAGCGGTGTCCATGCTTATAAACCCTATTGGTTTCATTGGAAGACAGGGCTTGAGATGTAATTTCATCTCAATGTCGGCTAAAAGTCCCACAAAATTGGAAGAGACATCTCCAAAATGACCTATACAGTGTTGACGGGGATGTAAAACCTCAAATCAAACAAAATCTGTGCCTTATGGTTTGGAGAAGAAGATTTGTTGAAGTTTTTTCCAGTATAAGTCTATAGGAGCTAATGAGCCCTGGGGCTTGGCCAATTTTGACCCAAAGGGCATAGTTGGCAGGATTTATGTAGGCGACCATTTTGTGTTGCTATTTACTAAATATCTAAGGTCTGTGTGTGTGTGTGTGTGTGTGTGTGTGTGTGTGTGTGTGTGTGTGTGTGTGTGTGTGTGTGTGTGTGTGTGTGTGTGAATTCGGGTTTAACGTCGCTTTCAACAATTTTTCAGTCATATCACGACGGTGTCTGGTTGTGATCTAAGGTCTGTACTTCATGGTTTCAAAGAAGATGTTTGAAGCTTTTTTCCATTATAAGTTTGTTGGAGTTAAGGGGCCACAGGATTTGGCCAATTTAAACCCCAGGGGCATGATTGGCAGGATTCATGAAGGCGACCACTCGACATTGCTACATGCTAAATACCTAAGCTCTGGGACTTATGGTTTCAGAGAAGATTTTTGAAGATTTTTTTCCCCATTTTAAGTTGTTGTTTTTTTTTTGTGTGTGTTTTTTTTTCATTGAAATTGGACCCTGTGGTTTCAGAGAAGAAGATTTTTTAAGTTTATCCAATTGTAAGTCTATGGAAGCTAAAGAGCCCTGGGGGTGGCCAATTTGGATCCCAGGGACATAAATGACAGGATTTATGTAGGTGGCCACCTGACATTGCTACATACTAAAAATCTAAGCTCTGTGCCTTATGGTTTCATAGAAGAAGACTTTTTAAGTTTTTTTCCATTATAAGTCTATTGGAGCTGATGAGCTCGGACATGGCCAATTTTGACCCCAGGGGCAGGGTTTGCAGGATTTATGTAGCTGGCTATTTTATAATGCTAGATACTAAATATCTAAGTTCTGTGCTTCACAGTTTCTGAGAAGAAGATTTTTGAAGCTTTTTTCCATTTCGAGTTTTTGGGAGCTAAGGGGCCCCGGGGCGTGGCCCATTTGGAACCTAGGGGCATGATTATCAGGAAATATGTAGGTGACCACTTGCCGTTGCTACATGCTAAATATCTAAGCTCTGGGCCCTGTGGTTTCAGAGAAGAAGATTTTTGAAGCTTTTTTCCATTGAGTCTATAGGAGCTAAGGGGCCCCTGGGCGTGGCCCGTTTGGACCCCAGGGGCATGATTGGCAGGAATTTTGTAGGTGACCACTTGTCGTTGCTACATGCTAAATATCTAAGCTCTGGGCCCTGTGGTTTCAGAGAAGAAGACTTTTGAAGTTTTTTTTTCCAATTATGAGTCTATGGGAGCGAAGGGGCCCCGGGGCGTGGCCCATTTGAAACCCAGGGGCATGACTGGCAGGAATTATGTAGGTGACCACTGGCCGCTGCTACATGCTAAATACCTAAGCTCTGGGCCCTGTGGTTTCAGAGAAGAAGATTTTTGAAGCTTTTTTCCATTATGAGTGTATGGGAGCTAAGGGGCCCCGGGGTGTGGCCAATGTGGACTCCAGGGGCATGATTGGCATGAATTATGTAGGTGACCACTTGCCGTTGCTACATGCTAAATATCTAAGCTCTGGGCCCTGTGGTTTCAGAGACGAAGATTTTTGAAGTTTTTTTTTTCCATTATGAGTCTATCGGAGCTAAGTGGCCCCGGGGCGTGGCCCGTTTGGACCCCAGGGGCATGATTGGCACAATTTGTAGGTGACCACTTGCCGTTGCTTCATGCTAAATATCTAAGCTCTGGACCCTGTGGTTTCAGGGAAGAAGATTTTTGAAATTTTTTTCCCCATTTTGAGTCTATGGGAGCGAAGGGGTCCCGGGGCGTGGCCCATTTGAAACCCAGGGGCATGACTGGCAGGAATTATGTAGGTGACCACTGGCCGCTCCTACATGCTAAATACCTAAGCTCTTGGCTCTGTGGTTTCAAAGAAGAAGATTTTTGAAGCTTTTTTTCCATTATGAGTCTATGGGAGCTAAGGGGCCCCGGGACGTGGCCAATTTGGACCCCAGGGGCATGATTGGCAGGAATTATGTAGGTGTCCACTTGCCGTTGCTACATGCTAAATACCTAAGCTCTGGGTCCTGTGGTTTCAGAGAAGTAGATTTTTGAAGCTTTTTTCCATTATGGGTCCATGGGAGCGAAGGGGCCCCGGGGCGTGGCCTATTTGGAACCCAGGGGCATGATTGGCAGGAATTATGTAGGTGACAACTTGCCATTGCTACATGCTAAATATCTAAGCTCTGGGCCCTGTGATTTCAGAGAAGAAGATTTTGAAGCTTTTTTTTTCCATTATGAGTCTATAGGAGTTAAGGGGCCCCGGGGTGTGGCCAATTTGGACCCCAGGGGCATGGTTGGCAGGATTTATGTAGGTGACCACTTGACATTGTTACAAGCTAAATATCAAAGCTCTGGGCCCAGTAGTTTCAGAGAAGAAGATATTTTAATTTTTCCCATTGTAAGTCTATGGGAGCTATATGTTGCCATGGCAACCAGAATTCCAATCTGATCTGCCCAAAAACCTTATGCAGCCTTTCCCCCTACCTGATGATGCTTCTCATGAAATTTGTTCAAGACTGACCATGGGGTATTAGAGATATACTGATTTGAAATTGTTTACGGACGCACGCACGCACGGACGCACGCACGCACGACGGACAAAAAGTGATCACAAAAGCTCACCTTGTCACTACGTGACAGGTGAGCTAAAAAAATCAAAGGGGCATAACTCAATTAATATTTGGTGGACCTTAACCGTGAAACAATATGCGCTTCATGGTCTTACTATGTATGAAGTTTCAGCTTGATCGGATATAAAATGTAGGAGTTATCCGGAAACGAAAAGTTTACAGACGGACTGTGTGCTGGAACAGTTTCAGTTTAAGATTGTCATCTTGCATCGTGAAGGGTGTTCCTATCGTTGGCTGTAACCTTTTATTTGTGCCGCCCAGTTTTATCCTACGGTAAATAGTGATACCGCGCATTGCTTCATTTCCGGTTGGCTCCGCGCCTCAAATTTACAGAATTTTATCATCATGTTTTCCAATCTGTTCCCTCTCACGGTGTAAGTTTGACATTCCTAAGCTGTCCTAGAACTTTTATATGTTTCCTTCTTTAAAGGGACTAAATGAATACTTTGGGCCTTTTCTGTTTAATACATTTATATGGCTTAACCTTTAAGGGTTTAAGTTTCGCTCCAGCATGTGTTCGGCCTAATTTTCAGCCAGGTCCTTTTGAACACATTAGTACATTTTAATCAATGTTATGGTTTTCAGTCTGTTAGCATTAGTTTGTCTGCTCTAACATACATGTATAACAAGTCTGTAAGCATCAGTCTGTCCGTCGTAATGTTGCTTCTGTCAAAGTAATTGTCCAGACCCCATATTTTCTAACCCTAGCCATTTTGTGTATTTTCAGTCTTTTACCATATTCCACGTAGTTGCTAAAGAAACTGCAACGAATAAAGTTGGTAAACTAGCTGGACTTGGTCGTTTGTCGTCTTACGAAACCCAAAGGCAGCATAGTAAAAGAACCGTGAGAGGGCACAGATTGGAAAACATGATGATAATAAACCTGCTTTTTCAGTAGAAGATAGGCAATTTATGAAACAGATGGACAGATCTTTTGTAAAGATTTGCAAGGTAACTGGTCCTCGCCTTTACCTTTCCGTCCAGATAGGCCAGTGCTTCCTAACAACCGTAAACAGGCTCTCAGAAGAGCAAAGGCTTTGCATAACAGCTTGCAGAAAAACCCTGTTAAGCGACAGCATTTTGTAGAGTTCATGGGTTCGTTGTTTCAGAAAGGCCATGCAGAGCTAGCCCCGCCCTTGAGTAATGAGGAGTGCTGGTACTTGCCAGTCTTTGACGTGTATCACCCACAAAAGCCAAACCAAATACGATGTGTTTTTGATTCCTCGGCACAACATGAAGGTGCTTCCTTAAACAACGTGCTTTTGCAGGGCCCTGACCTTACTAACAGTTTACTCGGGATATTGCTTAGATTTCGCAAGGAGCAGGTAGCCATTACAGCAGACATACAACAGATGTTTTATAGCTTTCGTGTCCATAAAGAACATCGCAATTTCTTACGTTTTCTATGGTACGATGACAACAGTCCTGAGAAGCCTATTACAGAGTACAGAATGTGTGTTCATGTGTTTGGCAACAGCCCGTCACCGGCCATAGCCACATATGGTTTGCGCAAGTCTGTCGAAATGTCCAAAGGTGACATCAAGTCATTTGTGAATGAAGACTTCTATGTAGATGACGCCCTTAAGTCCTGCCCAACAGAGTCAAAAGCTGTTAGTCTCTGATGAAAGATACTCAGCGTGATCTAGGAGAACATAAGCTAGTTTTGCATAAGGTGGCCTCAAACAAGAGGGAAGTGATTGAAGCCTTTCCATCTGATCAGCGTGCCAAAAATTTAGAGGCAGTAGATTTGTGTCATGATGATCTGCCAGCGCACAGGAGTCTTGGGCTACACTGGGACTTGTGTAAAGATACATTCTTTTTCAATGTACGTGGAGATGAGAAGCCATACACCAGGAGAGGCGTACTATCTGTTGTAAACAGCCTGTTTGATCCAATGGGTTTTATTGGACCAATCACAATTCAAGGCAAGCTGATTCTCAGGGACCTCACACAAGGCAGCATAGATTGGGATGAGCCATTGCCAGGTGACAATCTTTCAAGGTGGACAGACTGGAAAAACTCCCTGTCCCTTCTCAGTGAGATTCATGTCCCTAGAGGATATTCTAAGATGTCATTGTGCGACGCTACAAAGGTGGATCTGTTAGTTTTTTCAGACGCATCTGAACTTGCCATATCGGCAGTGTCATACTTGTTAGTGTACTTCCCAGATGGAAAGTGTCAAATTGGATTTGTTATGGGAAAAACCAAAGTTGCCCCAAGCACTGGACATACTATTCCAAGACTAGAGTTATGTGCAGCTGTGCTTGCCATAGAAGTTTTAGAGACCGTCAAAGAGAGCCTACATGTACAGTTTCATAGCGTGAGATTCTTTACAGACAGTAAAGTGGTATTAGGATACATTAACAACCAGACACGGAGATTCTATACATACGTGGCTAATCGTGTAGAGAAAATCTTGAGAGGCAGTTCTCCGAAGCAATGGAATTTTGTGCCTACTCAACGCAACCCAGCGGACGACGGAACAAGAGGATTACCCGTCATCAGAATGCAAAACAGTCAGTGGCTAGCTGGTCCTCTTTATCTGGTGGAGAAAGATTCTTTTGTTAACACTCAGGCGGAGTTTCCCATGATCCACCCGGATGATGACTCAGAAGTCAGGAAAGTTGTGAATGTTCTCAAGACCGGTGCTCACACAGAAACGCTGGGAACCAGACGGTTTTGAGAAGTTCTCCTCCTGGAAAAGTCTTGTAAAAGCCATAACCCGGCTTCGTCATATTGCTGACTCATTTACTGGCTCAGGTGTATGCCATGGTTGGCATTTTTGTAGGGATGCAGTTACAGTGGACACTTTTGAAGATTCGTCCAAATTTGTACTCAAAGAAGTTCAGCATGAAGTGTATACAGAAGATATAGAGTTCCTACACGAGAAGAAGCATGTGCCTAGGGAGAGCTCCATTCATGGGTTGGATCCATTTATTGGTTCTGATGGTCTGTTGAGAGTTGGAGGCAGGCTGAACAAAGCTGCAAATCTCCCTTCAAGGGAGAATCCCATTGTTCTGCCTGAGAAACACTACATAGCCAAGCTACTAGTCATTCATTTCCATGAATCCGTTCAGCACCAAGGACGCCACTTCAAGGAAGGTGCAATTAGAACCGGAGGAGTTTGGATAACTGGCGGTAAACGCCTGGTATCTTCAGTGATTTTTAGATGTGTTAAGTGCAAAAAACTCCGCGGACAGTTTGAATGACAGAAAATGTCGGATCTTCCAAGTGACCGGCTTGAACAAGCACCCCCGTTTACATACGTTGGCTTAGATACATTTGGACCCTGGTCAATTGTGACGAGACGAACAAGAGGAGGACAAGCCAATTCAAAACGTTGGGCTATACTGTTCACTTGCTTGTGTATTCGGGCAGTGCATATAGAGGTTGTGGAGGACCTTTCGTCCTCAGCGTTTATTAATGCACTGAGAAGGTTCATGGCTATACGCAGAAAAGTAAAACAGTTTCGCTCAGACAGAGGAACAAATTTTGTTGGCGCGACAAGTGACCTCAAAATAGATGCTATCAATGTTGAAGATGAACCTGTGAAAAAGTTTCTATTTGATTCTGGAACTACCTGGATGTTCAACTCCCCACACAGCTCTCACATGGGAGGCGCATGGGAACGGATGATAGGGGTGACACGACGGATTTTAGAATCCATGTTAGTTGACGTGACAACCTTAACTCAAGAGGTTTTGGAAACCTTGATGGCAGAAGTTTCCGCTAGCGTGAACTCGCGTCCACTTGTGCCTATATCATATGATAGCGAAGCACCAGAAGTGCTTACACCAGCAATGTTGCTTACTCAGAAAACAGTTGTTATTGAACAGTCAGCTCTCCAACTTGATGTCAAAGATTTGTACAGGTCACAATGGAAACGTGTGCAGCATCTAGCAGATGTGTTCTGGAAAAGGTGGCAACGAGAACACTTGCAAACTTTGCAGTCTCGGAGAAAGTGGATGAATGAGAATAAAAATGTGCGAGTTGGTGGCATTATTCTGTTGAAAGACTACGAAGTGGGACGCATGTACTGGCCCATGGGTAGAATCGATAGAGTTTTCGCCAGTGCTGATGGAAAAGTTCGCAAAGTTGAAGTGCGCACTGCGAAGAATGGCAAAGTAGTTAATTATGTTAGGCCTGTGGTCGAGATAATTTTGCTGATAAGTGATGAGCAGTAGGTTGGTAACTGGCCTCCTGAGTTACTCTAAATTTGTCCACGGTATCTTGAGTCTCGCGTCAGAATACTTAAGAGTCACCATATTTTGCTATTTAACAATAACTGATGGTAAGGCGTTGCTCCACTTCATACCAAGCATCAAAATTCTCTTTTTTGTTGATTCACTTCAGCGAAAGTGCGTCCTCGAAACCTTTGTTTTTGTCTGGCATCATTTTAGTTTCACACTGGTGCCAATTTGCGTCTTGATTATTTTTATGTTCTTGTTTGACTATACTTAAATGTAAGTTCTGTCATGTATGGCAAATATTTTTTGACTGAGGTTAATGAAGGTGGTGATATTTCAGAATATCAGGCGAGGAGTGTGCTGGAACAGTTTCAGTTTAAGATTGTCATCTTGCATCGTGAAGGGTGTTCCTATCGTTGGCTGTAACCTTTTATTTGCGCCGCCCAGTTTTATCCTACGGTAAATAGTGATACCGCGCATTGCTTCATTTCCGGTTGGCTCCGCGCCTCAATTTACAGAATTTTATCATCATGTTTTCCAATCTGTGCCCTCTCACGGTGTAAGTTTGACATTCCTAAGCTTTCCTAGAACTTTTATATGCTTCCTTCTTTGAAGGGACTAAATGAATACTTTGGGCCTTTTCTGTTTAATACATTTATATGGCTTAACCTTTTCAGGGTTTAAGTTTCGCTCCAGCATGTGTTCGGCCTAATTTTCAGCCATGTCATTTTGAACACATTAGTACATTTTAATCAATGTTATGGTTTTCAGTCTGTTAGCATTAGTTTGTCTGCTCTAACATACATGTATAACAAGTCTGTAAGCATCAGTCTGTTGCTTCTGTCAAAGTTATTGTCCAGACCCCACATTTTCTAACCCTAGCCATTTTGTGTATTTTCAGTCTTTTACCATATTCCACGTAGTTGCTAAAGAAACTGCAACGAATAAAGTTGGTAAACTAGCTGGACTTGGTCGTTTGTCGTCTTACGAAACCCAAAGGCAGCATAGACGGACAAACGAACGGACGGACGCCCGGGGGCATAACATAATACGACCGTTTTTCAAATGGGCGTATAACAATAAGAAAGAGAAATAACTCTAATTACTTGTAACAGAGTTACGGTTCTTGCACTTCCTCTGATGACCGTCTATCAATGTATCAAGTTTAATTTATTCTCGACCTATACTTTCACTTTCAGAGATATATCCCGGACAAGCTTTTTAAAGAAAAAAACTAGAAATAAATAAATACTGAAGACATGGTTATGGTTATTGTATTCTGCAGTTCCCTTTTGAGCCTTCTATCACTTTTATCGAGTGAGTGAGTGTTTGAGTTTTACGTCCCAACAACAGCTAAGGTTATATGGAGACAGGACCTCGGTTTAAAGACTCATCAGAAAGTCTGGAGAAGCCCGGAATCGATCCTGTGACCCCTGGTTTACAAGGCGAGTATCGTCATCACTACTTTACGGAGGCTTCTTATCACTTTTATCGAAATTAAGGCGTAACTATCCCAAATTTAGTGACACAGAGGCCTTTCTGATATTTAATCTTCATCAGTGTGTCTCAACCCCAAAGTTCTGAAACTGAAACGGATGATGGACAAGACCCGGCAAACGCAGCACATCCCCCTCCGAGCACAAACGGACCGACGTAGCTCGTGAGACAGGTCAACTGGAGGCATCAGGCAAGAGATTCCTACCCGCGGACTTATAGGCGTCCCCAACCGAGCCAACATCAGCAAACATGGCCCACACTCCACGGAAGTCCCGGGCTTCAGGAAGGAGATGTCCAAAGTAGCGAGACTTGCAATAATTAAAAAATAACAAAAAGTGGCAACCAAATCTGCTAAGATACATGTCTCACCTAAGTAACTGATACTGAGCTGATGATACCCTCGGCGACGAACGAATCATCCACCAGCAAGTCAGTCTTAGTTTTAGAATAAAAGCACGCTAACACTGCATGATACCCCACCACTGCAAGATAATATGGTTATAGCCTTGCCCATAATAGTGGTGTTGTTAAGTGTTATAGTTATCTGTAAAACTTCACTAAGGCATTCAATATAGTAAAGGAACTACATACATGTATATCAAAAGGGCAGATAATACAATAACCAGAAAAGCAGAGTGACTGTCCTTGGCAATAATATGTGTCCTTTAGTGTTTTAAAATTTGAAGAAAATCCATGAAAAGATTCTTAAGTTATTGATTGCAAACTCAAAAAAAAAAAATTGTGAGAAATTAATCAAGTTATCGGTCCGAAATGGTGTGGATGGACGGATGAACGGACAGACACCGGAGGGTATATTATAATACCCCAGCACTATCGTGTGATGGGGTATAACAAAAAGAAAAAAAGTCAGTCCCGATATAAACATGTAGGCACAATTTGAAAAAAAAAATGTGAAAAATTAATCAAGTTATCGGTCGGAAATGGTGGGGATGGACGGACGGACAGACGGACAGACAGACACCGGAGGGTATATTATAATATCCCAGCACTATCGTGTAATGGGGTATAACAAAAAGAAGAAAAGGAAAAAAAAAAAAAAGGTAAAAAAAAGGAATGAAAAACAAAAAATGAGAAAAAAAGAACGAAAAAAAAAAAAAATTCATTGCAAAAAGAAAGAAAAGAAAAATAAACGGAAAAAAAAGAAAAGAAAAAACGAGAAAAAAAGGAAAAAAAAAAAGAAAATTCCATTCCTCCACGGGGGTTTGAACTCACGCCCCTCAGATTCATAGCACAAATTAATCCAGTTATTGGTCGGAAATGGTGGGGACGGATGGACGGACAGACACCGGAGGGTATATTGTAATATCCCAGCACTATCGTGTGATGGGGTATAACAAAAAGAAGAAAAGGGTGAAAAAAAAAAAGGGAAAAAAAAAAAGGAATGAAAAAACCAAAAATGAGGAAAATTAAAAAAAAATAAATAAATTCATTGCCAAAATGAAAAAGAAAGAAAAAGAAAAAAGAAAAAAAAACACACACACAAAAAAAAGAAAAAACGAAAAAAAAAAAAAAATTCCCATTCCTCGACGGAGATTTGAACTCACGCCCCTCAGATTCATAGTCAACAATAGGATTTGTAGTCCAGCACTCTAACCACTACACTGGCAGTGATAATCTATATATTTCATAAATTAAAGGAATATATGCCCAGAAACTATTTAATGGGAATTGTTAACGACCAATTTTTCGTTAAATGTTAACGCATTTTGTGTATTCACAACACAAAACCTGCTTATTATGGTCGTTTATACATCAGTGCAGTTTCATCCAAATATTCCATATAGTAAAGGAATAAGTCCCCAAAAACCATTTAATCGGAATTTTTAACGACCATAATTCCGTTAAATGTTAATGTATTTTGCCCATTTACAATCCCAAACCACTCATACCCAATGCCAATGTGTATACAAAATTTGAAGAAAATCCGTGAAAAAATATTCAAGTTATTGATCGGAAACGCCCCAAAACCCCTTATTTTTAACTAAAAAGGGCCATAACTCTGTCAAATGTTAACGGATTTTGCCCATTAACAATCCCATACCACTCATTCCCGATATATACATGTATGCAAAATTTGAAAAAAATTCGTTAAAAATTACTCAAGTTATCGATCGGAAATGGTGCGGACGGACGGACGGACGGACGGACGGACATACGGACGGACGGACAGACACCGGAGGGTATAACATAATACCCCGCCACTATCGTGTGGTGGGGTATAAAAATTAGAATTTTATACTGCAAAAGTTAAAGATATAATATAGTTATTTAAATCAGTACCTGAGTACGGACGTCAACACCGCAGTATCAACCTCAGCACTAAGTACCTGATACTGAGCTGATGATACCCTCGGGGACGAGCGAATCATCCACCAGCAGAGATACCGACCCAGTGGTTGCAATTAAGGCGTAACTATACCAAATTTAGTGACACAGAGACCTTTCTGATATTTAATCTTCATCAGTGTGTCTCAACTCCAAAGTTCTGAAACCGAAATGGATGATGGACAAGACCCGGCAAACGCAGCACATCCCCCTTCGAGCACACACGGACCGACGTAGCTCGTGAGACAGGTCAACTGGAGGCATCAGGCAAGAGCTTCCTACCCGCGGACTTATAGGCGTCCCCCACCGAGCCAACATCAGCAAAACGTGGCCAACACTCCACGGAAGTCCCGGGCATCAGGAAGGAGATGTCCAAAGTAGCGAGAATTGATATATTAAAAAAATAACAAAAGTGGCAACCAATTCCGCTAAGATACATGTCTCACCTAAGTTACTGATACTGAGATGATGATACCCTTGGGGACGAACGAATCATCCACCAGCAGAGATACCGACCCAGTGGTTGCAATTAAGGCGTAACTATACCAAATTTAGTGACACAGAGGCCTTTCTGATATTTTATCTTTATCAGTGTGTCTCATCCCCAAAGTTCTGAAACCGAAACGGATGATGGACAAGAACCGGCAAACGCAGCACATCCCCCTCCGATACTGAGCTGATGATACCCTCGGGGACGAACGAATCATCCACCAGCAGAGATACCGACCAAGTGGTTGCAATTAAGGCGTAACTATACCAAATTACTGTTCTCCTCCCATGAACGTCTATCAATATATCAAGTTTCATTTAATTTCCTTCTTTAATTTCAGATATACGCTCTGAACAATGTTTACTGCAAAACTTAAGAAGAGATGTAACACCGTAAATACTGTTGACAGGGATATGGTTTTTGCATTCTGAAATTTCCCTCATGTTCCTCTATCAGTGTATCAATAAATAAACCTTTAATAATTGTAAAGATATGCTCCAGAAAAAAGTGTGACGGATGGACAGACGGTCAGATAGACAAAGAAAGCAGCATCTATATGCTTTCCTTTCGGAGAGCATTATTAATGAACCATATCGGTCCCAAATACAAAGACTATATACTTTCTTGAAGTAATTTATCGAAAATCCTGAACTCTATGTACCTTCAGAGTGGCAATTTCTCCCTTTATGACTTCCACATTAATATTACCAAACCCTGTAGACCTGTCTAACTCACTTTCATCCGAGGACGAATCTTCTGAAAAAAAAATCGATGCTAATAACTTTTATTTATAATGTTGCAGAAGGACCCATATATACAACTTATATATAGCGTGGAGTGTGGCCACGGAATTCGTTTCCGCTGACCGTTCAAAGGCGGTTCTTCTGTCACGGTTTATTTTTGTTATGGTTTTGTCTTTGGGGGTTTGTGTCGCTTATGTTATTTTATTTTGGATAGCCTATTGGCCATTTTGTGGGAAAGTAACTGCCCTTTTGGCTTTCCACTGTTCGTGTTTCCATTATGGTCTGTTGTTTCATGTTTGTGTGTCTTTCCCTTTTGTGTCTCTGATTGGAGCTGTGGGTTGATTGTATCGATTCCTGATCATTGCCTCCACTTCTGTTTTACACTGTTTCTAACTACAACCAATTCATATGAGCTGTACCAGGGGAAATGCATCTTCAATGGCGACTCAGTCAGCCTTTGTACCAACTCAGAATGCAGCTGTCCTAGCCTGCATGCAGAAAATTTGGGTCGTCACCAACATATCTACAACATATGCTCCGATCAGACTTAATCAATGAACAGGCTGGTCTGATTCTTTGGTATGCACAAATGTCCAATGACTTATTTTCACCTAAGGAACCAAGCTTATGACAAGAACTCATTTCCAAGTCATTTGTGTTGCGAATGGAAAACGTTTACTTAACTAGTGCAATCAGACCAGGGGCAGACAAATCCATTGCCCGGCCGCCCGGGACAAGTCCGAAATCGCGCCGGGCAGGTGCACTTTGATCTTTCGTCGCCGGGTCGGGCAAGTGCAAAAAAATCGTCAACAACTGTCAGTCTTTTGAGTCCTGAAATACGGTTAAACTAGACCCGTAAGTAAATCACAATAATATCCGCTTTGTCGGCAATTCAGAGACAAAACCATCTATGTTTATATAACGGTTCAATTATGACACTATTGTTAATCCCTGTCATATAATTACCAATTAAACAAGATTGCCCGGCGGTGCGGGTCTTTCATTTCTGGTGTAGTGTGTACCACCAGCGCTATTGACAAGGTGTGAAAATAAGATTAAGGTATGTCTTTAATTTGCGTTTATCCCTGCCATAAAATTTAATCCACAGTCAATCTGAAAATGATTGAATAGCTCCAAAGACGATTTGCTACATCTTACGGTAGTAAAAACGGACTATTCTACTATCTCGTGAATGGTTATGTTTTGGTGCCAAATAGCAGACGCTGGCGGGAAAAGTCGAATTTTTTAATGTTGGTAACCGCGGATTGGTCGCGCCTCTATCCACAACCGTTTAGCTAGCGAGAAAATATTTTTACCGGTTCCAAACATTTTTTTAATGAAAGAGATACGCCCCATTAAAATAAAACAATGACGTTAAACAAGTGTAGGGTTGCTGGGGTCGGATGACGTCATTTACCGATCGCGTGCAGAAAAATGGGAGTGGTGGTTTATGGACGACGATTTGGATGGCGGAAATGATGAATGCATTGAACTTGCTTGTAGAGCGGGTGTGAAAGTTTGGGTTCGTTTTGGATCGAGGGGGGTCCTCGTCTTGTGGTTCAAGCTAAATAAATTGCATTCTTTTAATCTTTTATCTCGCTGCCCTGACACTTCTGATCTTTTGAGTAGATCTATATCGGCTACAGCTCTTGTTCATCATGCGTGTCAAGCTAAATGAGTTTATATAACTGTATCTTCAATTGCTAATCGGTAAAGGTATTATGTCAATTCACAGGCGCTTGGCCCGTTGATTTGTCCGAAAAACATGTGGAATGTGTTTAAAGTCAAAATATGAGTAAAAGAAAATTTTTTTTTCATACTGGTATAGAAAGCTAGACAAGGTTCACAACAAACCAGCTCCATTTCCTCGGTACATATTAAATGAAGATTGGCACAGACACATGTTTTGTCACAGGAAGGTATATTTTGTATGAAGTTCAACCTATGGCATGCAGAATTTCAACAAAATAATGCAGAACACCTGGATCAAGCCCCATTGTGATCTACACGTCAAATTATCCCGGGTAGACTTTAGTAGGACAACTAACTGTCACACCAACTTCATGGTTTTTCACAGTTTCCCTGCGATTTCCTGTTGAAATCCTATAATATCAGAACAAAAGCCAACACACCTAGGAATATTAATAATTATGCTCTCACCTAATGCAAAAGTTTTCGCCAGTTAACCATTATTACCAGCAATTTTCGCCCTTTTTGTGTGCTAGCAGGCATTTCTTGTTGCAATATTGTTTTCATTCTATATCTTGAAGCTGATGTAATCCGAGCACTGATTGGTCGAAATCGCCTGAGTTCCCAAATTTCGACCAATCAGCTCGCAGATTACATCATCTTCAAGATACAGAATGAAAACAAAATTGGTATGAGAAATGCCTGCTCGCATGAAAAAAGGTGAAAATTGCTGGTAATAACGGTTATCTGGAGAAAACTTTTGCACTAGGTGAGAGCATCTTCATTGATATTTATAAAAATGTTGGCTTTTGTGCTGACATTATCAGATTTCCGCAGGAAATTGCAGACAAACAGTGAAAAACCATTGAGTGGGTGTGACAGTTAGTTGTCCTACTAAGGTCTATCTGGGGTAATTTGACGTTTAGACTAAGATGGTGTTTGAACCAGGTGTTCTGCATTATTTAGATGAAATTCTGCATGTCTTAGGTTGAAGTTCATACAAAATGTACCTTCCTATGTCAAGAAATATGCCTGTGTCAATTGTCATTTTATATGTACCGAGAAAATGGCACTGGTTTGTTGAGAACCTTGTCTAGCTTTCTATACCAGTATGAAAAAAAATCTGGATTTTTTTTTTTTACTCATGACATTTTTTTCGGACAAATCAACGGGCCAAGTGCCTGTGTGTCAATTAACTTGAAAAAGTACCGTTATTGACTGTGACAACAACAGTATTTTCTACCGTATTACCGCGCACAGGGAAATAAATAGAAGTGAATGCAATGATCAGGAATCGATACAATTAACCCTGAGCTCCCATCAGAGACACCAAAGAGAAAGAAACACAAGCATGAATTAGCTAGTTCCTAATGGAAAGTGGTTGTGCTTGAAACTTGACAGAAACCTTGGATTATATTTATAAATGTCGGTCGTCATCATCGTCACCATTGTCACCCCCCCACCCACATGCAACTCCACTTTGAGTTCCAAAATCCTGGGCAAGTAGGATTTTGAGCTGGGCAAGTGCAAAAATATTTTACTTGCCCGGTGGGCAAGTGGAAATTTTTTGGATTTGTCAGGCCCTGCAGACATTCCAGTAATGATAAAGGGGGTCGACTAAAACGCACGTTATAAACCGTAGTGATCTAAAATACTTTCTACTGACCTATAAAGGTCTTGTGACATTTAATATATAGGGCTACTTTTCAGGAACATCATTTACAAGAATAAATAATAAAATACACACCTTCATTGCCCAGAATAAGAGGCCCATGGGCCACTATGCTCACCTGAGCTTGGGTGGGGGGGTGCACTGCCAACTGGCAGCCATATATTTTTATAGAACATGGGAGCCCTGCACCAAAGGAAGCTACAGATATATTTTGGACCAGATCAGCCTAATGGCTTCAGAGGTCTTATGCCGCTTGAATGTGTTATAACTGCAAGACAATAGATGACAATTGACAACTGCCATTGCAAGACAACATACGATAATCGACAATTGCCCATCTGTGGCAACCAATAGGCAAAACAAGAGGACCATGATGGTCCTATATCACTCACCTGATTTAAGAGATTAACATGTAGGTCCCAGGGCGGTGCAATTTTTGGACCCAGGTCTGAAATTTGAACAATCTAAGCAGAGGTCCACTGAATGAAGCTTAACATCGAATATCAAATGCATGGGTCTTATGGTTTCGGACAAGAAGATTTTAAAAGTTTTCTCTATATATGTCTATGTAAAACCAGTGGGCCCAAGGGCGGTGCCATTTTTGGCCCCCATGCTATAATTTGAACAATCTTAGTAGAGGTCCACCAGGTAAAGCTTCACACCAAATATCAAAGACCTGAGCTTTCTAGTTTCAGACAAGAATATTTTAAAGGTTTTCCCAATATAAAGTAGAAGTAAAACAAAGATCAGGAATCGATACAATTAACTTACTCCATCCATCAAAGACACCAAAGGGAAAGAACCACAAACATTAAGCGACCAGACCATAATGGAAACCTAAACAAAGGAAGGCCATAAGGACGGTTACTTTCCCCACAAAATGGCCATATGGCCATCCAAAATAACAACACACAAGTGATACACACAGTAAGTAACAAACAACAACATAAATAAATTGCCACAGAAGAACCGCCTTGGAACGTTCAGTGGAAAGATTTCCACTGGGGGGCTTAAATCGATTTTACGTGGCCACAATCCTCGCCCTTACTTCCGTCGCGATTTAGACAAATAATATGTTCAGTCCGCATGAAGGCCTCCTAACTCATCAGTGCAACATCTCCATGAACACAAATAATCAAAGAACCACAGAGGTGAGACAACGGTGAGGACTCGACAGCAAGAAACCACTGAAATGCTGAAGCAAAAGAAAACCAACAGTTAGACTCCGATGGGCCCGACCAGAGACAGAGCATCAGGCACCAACCAACTTTACCTTGAATTAGATATCTCTAATTCTCAATAAGCCTTTACGTTAGAACCGTCATAGAATCTTAAGCCTGACCTACCGGCGTGCAATTAAAGAGGGAAGCAAAGTTGCCAACCGTATTTGGGTTAATTACCATGCATGCAGTCTGTCGTATAATATCCATGTTGTACCCAATTTTTTTTATATCGAAGAATGATTTTACGAAATTGGGTGCAAACGTCATTGCGGTTATATATTTTTCTGAATTTATATACTAAGTCACCATAAAATTCGGGTTCCGATAGACCTTGTTGCAGGAGAGATTTAAGTCCAATATTGAATTTTGAAATTAAATCAGAATGGCGTCTATAAAATTTTGAAAAGGCTTTGCGTAGTTTGTGGTACCGATAACCCTGATTAAGAAGTTAAGCCGTTAATAATTTATTACGAGTGTTGAAGTTTACGAGTGTTGAAGTCAGTTACATGACTACACACTCTAGCCAAAAGAGTTAATTGCGAAATATAAACGCCACAGGATTGCGCACGAGGAACATCACCATCCAAAAAAGGAAAATTTACAATCTCAAAATCAAAGTCATCGCGTTTATCATAAATTTTGCATGAAACAAACCCATCTACAATAGATAGATGTAAATCCAAAAACGGGGCCTCGGTATCAGAAGAATTTGCTTTATTTACCTGAAGTTGTAGGGGGTAACTCTGAATGATCAAACCATCGAAATAGGTATTATCAATATTTAATAAATATTCTAAATATCTAGAAGTGAAGCTAAAAGCTTCAATAATTTCAGATTGGTTATCAATGGAAAGCGACAACATGAAGTCTCTTTCATAACTATACAAGAATAGATCAGCCACAAGAGGTGCGCAATTCGTACCCATCGGAATGCCCACAATTTGTCTAAATAAGTACCGAATCTAATATAAATATTGTCAAGTAGAAAGATGGGGCATCACACACTTTCTGACATGACCCAAGTGTATAATTCTTATGCTCTTTAGAAGTGAAAAATGCATTTCTGACATTACATGCAAGATAGAGAGAATCTTTTCTGTGAAAAGCCCATTCAATTAAATCATTAAGCTTTTTTCTGCCTATTCGAAAATCCGCAAAATTGCAGTATGTTTCCTCTGGCTTTCTTTGCCGGATCATTACAAGGTCACTGATGAGGCTTTATTAGCCGAAACTACGTAGTATGACCCATCTTCATTCTTATGAATGTTTTCATTGCTCTTAAAGGAACTCATTTTTGATTATTATTTCTTTTATAAGATTATGAGGAAGTGTAGTGTAAAGAGTAGAAATCGTAAGTAGACAGACTTGAAGCACGAAAATGTCTGGATTTCAATTTGTTTAAAACCTCATTCGAATTTTTTATAGACCAAAACAGATTTCTTCCTGATCTTTCAAAGACTTTATCACAATATTAAATAACATGCGTTTTAATAGCAGTAAGACAGGAAGTTAATAATTTAGAAAGTTCAGTGGTAGTGCAAGAGCTAGAATTTGCAATAAACCGCCTATGTAAAACCAGTGGACCCCGGCACGGGGGCATTTTTAGCCACAGCGCTAAAATTTAAACAATCTTGGTACAGGTTCACTAGATGAAGCTTCATACCAAAAATCAAACACCACGGCCTTCTGGTTTCAGAGAATAAATTTTTAAAGGTCTTCCCTATATTAGCCTATGTAAAACCAGTGGGCCCCGGCGCAGAGACGTTTTTGGCCCCATGGCTATGAGTTGAACAATCTTGGTACAGGTCCAATAGATAAAACTTCATACCAAATATCAAAGACCTGGGCCTTCTGGTTTCAGACAAGAAAAATTTTAAAGGTTTTCCCTATACAGTCGAACTTCAATGGCTCGAAAACCTTGGGGACCTCGAAAATCTATTCGAGACAGGGGTAGTTCGAGCTACTGAGGTTCCTGTCAGGAGGCATAACGAGATACTTTTATACATCTTTTCGTTGTTCTATAATGAAAATGTATGCTGTGTGAACTCATTAGAATCGCCTCATCGAGCATACATTTGCAGGATAAAAGACTAAAATCTCCTTAATCATCCCCCACTTTTTCTTATGTAGAGGATTCGGGCTCAAGAATGGGTTCGACACATCCATGGTAAACGAGCCATCGGTGTTCGAGCCATCGAAGTTCTTCTGATAAGCCTATGCAAAAACCAGTGGGCCCAAGGGCGGTGCCATTTTCGGCCCCCATGCTATGATTTGAACGATCATCGTAGAGGTCCATTAGATGAAGCTTCTAACCAAATATCAAAGACCTGGGTCTTCTGGTTTCAGAGAAGAAGATTTTTTAAAGGCTTTCCCTATATAAGCCTATGTAATACCAGTTGGCCCTGGGGCAAGATCGATTTTGGCCCGAGGGCTATAATTTGAACAATCTAGGTAGAGGTTCACTAGATGAAGCTTCATACCAAATATCAAACACCTGGGCCTTCTGGTTTCAGAGAAGATTTTAAAAGGTTTTCCCTATATAAGCCTATGTAAAACCAGTGGGCCCCGGCGCAGAGGCGTTTTTGGCCCCATGGCTATAAGTTGAACAATCTTGGTAGAGGTCCAATAGATGAAGCTTCATACTAAATATCAAAGATCTGGGCCTTCTGGTTTCAGACAAGAAAAAATTTAAAGGTTTTCTCTATATAAGCCTATGTAAAACCAGTTGGCCCCGGCGCAGGGGCATTAGCCAAAGGGCTATAATTTGTACAATCTTGGCATAGCTCCAATAGATGAAAGCTTCATACAAAATATCAAAGACCTGGGCATTCTGATTTCAGAGAAGATTTTTTAGTTTTCTCTATATAAGGCTCTGTAATACCAGTTGGCCCTGGGGCGGGTTCGTTTACGGCCCCAAGGCTATAATTTGAACAATCTAGGTAGAGGTCCACTAGATGAAGCTTCATACCAAATATCACAGACCCGGGCCTTCTGGTTTCAGACAAGAAGATTTTAAAAGGTTTTCCATATATAAGCATATGTAAAACCAGTGGGCCCCGGCGCTTGGTCGTTTTTGGCCCAGGGCTATAATTTGAACAATCTTGGTAGGGGTTCACTAGATGAAGCTTCATACCAAATATAAAAGACCTGGGCCTTCTGGTTTCAGACAAGAAGAAGATTTTTAAAGATTTTCGATCCCCATATAAGCCTATGTAAAACCAGTCGGCCCCCGTGTGAGGCCATTTTTGGCCCAACGGCTATAATTTGAACAATCTTCATAGTGGTCAATTAGATGAAGCTTCATGCTAAATATCAAAGACCTGGGCCTTCTGGTTTCAGACAAGAAGATCTTTTCCCTTTATCAGCCTATATAAAACCAGTGGGGCCTCGAGGCGGGGACGTTTTTGGCCCCAGAGCTATAATTTGAACAATCTTGGTAGAGGTCCACTAGATGAAGCTTTCATACCAAATATCAAATACCTGGGCTTTCTGGTTTCAGACAAGAAGATTTTTAAAGGTTGTCCTATATAAGCCTATGTGAAACCAGTGGGCCCCGGCGCTGGGGCATTTTTGGCCCCAGGGCTATAATTTGAACACTCTTGCTAGAGGTCCACTTGATGAAGCTTCATACCAAATATCAAAGACCAAGATTTGTTAAAAGTTTTCCCCTTTTCGTTGCCATGACAACCAGAGTTCGATATTGAATTGAATTCTTTGAACACCTTTGAGAGGACCACCTAAGGATCACTTCTGCCAAGTTTGGTCAGAATCTGTTCAGTGGTTTAGGTGGAGATGATGTTTAAAGAAATTGTGAACGGACGGACGGAGACGACGACGACGGACGGTGAACGATCACAATAGCCTTTGGCTCAGGTGAGCTAAAAACCATATGACAGCTAGAACATTGTTTAAGGAACATTTCTTTGTAAGTTTGATAATTTGATTTGAGGTTAACATCTCAGATAAGAAGATTTTTAAAGGTTTTCCGTATATAAGTTTATGTAAAACCAGTGGGTCCTTGTGTGGGGCCATTTTTGGCCCCAGGGCAATAATTTGAACAATCTTCTAAGTGGTCCACTAGATGAAGCCCCATACAAAATATCAAAGACTTGAGCCTCCTGGTTTCAGACAAGAAGATTTTTTAAAGGATTTCCCTATATAAGACTATGCAAACCGAGTGTGCCCTGGCGCGGGGGCATTTTTGGCCCCAGGGCTATAATTTGAACAATATTGGTAGAAGTCCACTAGATGAAGCTTCATAACAAATATCAAAGACCTGGCCTTGCGGTTTCAGAGAAGAAGATTTTTAAAGATTTTCCCTATATAAGCCTATGTGAAACCAGTGGGCCCCGGCACAGGGGCATTTTTGGCCCAAGGGCTATACTTTGAACAGGTCCACTAGATGAAGCTTCATACCAAATATCAAAGACCTGGGCTTCTGGTTTAAGACGAGACGATTTTAAAGTTTTCCCTTATAAGCCTAAGTAAAACCAGTGGGCCGCGGGGTGGGGCCATTTTTGGCCTCAGGGCAATAATATGAACAATCTTAGTAGAGGTCCACTAGATGAAGCTTCATTACAAGAACATAGACCTGGGCCTTCTAGATGAAGGTCCACTAGATGAAGCTTCATTAAAATAACATAGACCTGGGCCTTCTGGTTTCAGACAAGAAGTTTTTAAAAGGTTTTCCCTATATAAGCCTATGTAAAACCAGTGGGCCCCCGTGTGGGGCCATTTTTGGCCCCAGGGTTGTAATTTGAACAATCTTCATAGCTGTCCACTAGATAAAGCTTCATACCAAATATCAAAGACCTGGGCCTGCTGGTTTAAGACAAGAAGATTTTCAAAGGATTTCCCTATATAAGCCTATGTAAAACCAGTGGGCCCTGGCGTGGGGACATTTTTGACTCCAGGGCTATAATTTGAACAATCTTTTGTTCATCGGAGCAGAACCATTTCAGCTATTTTGGTAGCAGGTCACCTAAGTAACATTCCTATGAAGTTTGAATGAAATTGGCCCAAGGGTACAGGAGGAATTGTTGTTTAAATATTTTTTCTTTTTTTTTTTTTTTTTTTTTTTGCTTCGGTGGCCATCTTATTCCTCAGAGCGGAACGGTTTGAGCTATTATGGCAGACCTAGGCAACATTCCAGTGAAGTTTGAATCAAATTGGCCCAAAGGTTTAGGAGGAGTTCACGTTTAAAGCAAATTTACGATGTTTTTTTTTTTCTTTTTTTAGCTCTGGTGGCCATTTTGCTCTTTGGAGCGGAACCGTTTTAGCTATTTTGGTAAAGGGTCACCTAAGCAACGTTTCTGTGAAATTTGAATGAAATTGGCCCAATGGTACAGTAGGAGTTGGGGTTCAAAGACTTCTTTATATTTAGCTCTGGCGGCCATCTTGTTCATCGGAGTGGAACGATTTAGCTATTTTGGTAGGGAGCCACCAAGGCAACATTCATGTGAAGTTTGAATCAAATTGGCCCTAGGGTTTAGGAGGAGTTCGCGTTTGACGCAAATTTACGATGTTTTTTTTTTTTCTATTTTCGGCTCTGGCGGCCATTACATCAAATTGTTGACGACACACGACGGACGACGGACATTCAATGATCATAATACCTCACCATGAGCACTTCGTGCTCAGGTGAACTAAAAACACTCCCCTATTACCCTTTCATACTGTCGCAGGACCAATATCAGTTGGAAGTCCATGTGACATAAGATACACGGCACCGTCGCCTCACTAACCCAACCTATTTATTCATGTTCGAGTTAAAGAACCCAATACATTCTCAGGACATTTTAATCCTATAGGTAACTATAAGGACCTAATGTTGTTCATACTTAAATAGATACATTTCTTCGCTCTTCGGTTGCAGGGTGGTGGGCCAGACTTCGGACTTTATGACGGCCCTATCTAAATCTGTTGAATTCAAGAGTGGTGGAAACTAATATTTCCAGAGTTTGACCCTGCCATATCTAACTGATTGTTTTCTTCTGCTCTGACATCGGATTGTTATTGAGTCCTCAACCCTGATTCACGATTATATAAATCTAAACATCAACCGATTTTGGTACTTATCATCTATGCGAGCAGCGAAGGTTCAGGCGAGCCTGCGCATCCGCGCAGTCTCGCCAGAACCTTCCCTGCTCGCTCATACAAGCAGTGAATCAAGATGAACCTTCAGACAGAAAGCCATATCCCTGGCCCCTCTGAATGGCTGGGCATGTGTAGTTAAAATTTGTCATGACGGAATGCTCGAAGACACAAATTCGCTTGGCTGGGCTCATATGATCCTTTACTGTGTATTTCACTATGAATCACTGTTGAGCTAGCAAGCCTCCATGCGGACCAATTTTGTTTGATACTGCAATGGAACTGAGGCCGAAGGTTGAAATTAAATAAACTCTGGAGTTGAAGCCCCCCCCCCCCCCCTACCCCACACCCGTAGTTTTACTTCTGACCATCCCAATGCGGTTGCTCTTTTGCAGTGTCGCTTTGTGTCATTGGTTCATGTTTCGTCTGATTTGTGTGTGTGTGTGTGTGTGTGTGTGTGTGTGTGTGTGTGTGCCTTCATGTTGCTTACTTTGTTTAGCTGACTTAAGGTGGCGGCGTTCTTTGATTGGGACCTTTCCTGAGTGACACTTTTCTTACCAGGTCATATGACGTCACATGACCATTAAGTGACATCAAAATAAACCATGGTTCTTTCCAATATGATTGGACAATGGCAAATTTTATGATGTCAATGGTGCTTTTCCGCTGTTTATTTAACATTTGTTTTTGTTTTGTTTTGTTTTTTTGCTGTTGTTGTTGTTTCAATCTGAGCCATCAAATCAGACTTTTTTGTCAAATAATGGACATAAATTATGTAAATTTATGTCATAAGGTAATTTAACTTCCATCGAAGTATGAACAACATCAGGTCACACGCAAAGGTTAAGTGAACCCCAAAGAGGTTAACTTAAACTTTGCTCGTGACCCGATGTCACCATGTCATCACCGAAAACTCACCAGTCTGTACGATGCTACGCCTGGGCTGTGGCACTGGTCTAGAAGCACTCCTAAATCGACCATCATCACAATCTCTTTGCTGTGACACAGGACAAACACCATCAAACACAGTTTTGATCGCTTCAGTGAATGCTTCAACTGTGACACGTTTCACATCAACAAAATAGACCTCAGTTATTGTACTTTCTTGAACCTCTCGAAAGAAATCCTTCACGGCATTGGCTATTATTTCTGTAGCTAATTTTAGTGGAAACCCATAGTTGCCACATCCAAGTGCTGGAATAGCTACTGACTTGACATTCTTCATAGTTGCAAGCTGCAGCGCCTTGAAGACAACTTCCTTTAAAACTTCATCTTCCTTCCGTTGACCATTTTGCCAGTGTGGGCTGGAGACATGGACAATGTACTGGGCTAGTAGCTTGCCTCCTGTACTCATAAAAACATCCCCTTCGTTTAGTTTGCCGTATTTCTTGATGTAGTCTACACATTCTTTGGTAATTACATTACCACCTTTAATTAAAAGAAAATCAGTATTAACCCTTATCCCGCTGAGCACGATAACCCCATCCCGACAATTGCGGACAGTTAACCCAATACATGTCAGTGGACTCTTCCATTGCTGTATGTTGGACAAGTCCATTTGTCATATAAGGGTTGTCAGACCTATTTTTTCATGTTTATTCTGTTTTTGACGGAAAATTCTGTTAGCAAATATTGCAGGCCCTGGTCTGATCTGGGCATGCAATGTTTGCCAAGGTCCCCCTTTAGGGGTTTCCCGCATACATAGAGGATCTTATATGAGTGATCATGTATTATTGGATTTATTAAACGAGTTGAGGAAAAGGGATAAAATGCGAGGCTTTGCCGAGCATTTTATCCCTTTTCCTCGACGAGTTTAATAAATTCAATAAAACATGAGCACGAATGCAAGATTCTATTTATCATATGACATTTAAAACGCATTTTATTCACGATTGTTTACAAAAATGTCAATATTCCGCCGTTAGTTAACGCGACGTCGTTAAGGACGTCGTACATGTAACGTTACGGGACGTATATAGCTAATTTGCATATTTAATCCACTAGTGGATTATCGAAAATATTACATAGCGTTATTACACTCTCAGACGCGACGTCATATGATAAAATGGGTTAAGAGGCCACCAGATCACGATCTACATTGTTTCTTATCCCACTTGTGAAATGAATTATTATGTTACATATATTAATTTGATTGTTTGATATTTAGAAATGGGTGTGGCTTACTTAATTTATTTAGCAGGATAAGAGTTTAGATAAATAGGTTCACCAATAAGGGAGGCAACTCTTTCCACAGGACGTTTGTCTCTCTCATATACAGGCGAAAGTATCTTGCTCCAAAGGACTACAAGCAGAGGTAATTTACAGAAATGAAGAGAGAAGTAATAGAAGTTCTTGCGATTATAAAGTAACAGAAAATAATATTATGCAAGGTGTATTAAGCACAGATTAAAAACTTTCTTTCCAGATATTTTCAATAATATGTGTATCTATCCTTCATTAACCTATCCCTTGCTGAATATTCATTTGAGCCACACCCATTTCTGTCTATCAACCAATCAAATTACTTGATGCAATTTATTCCTCCAAATTCATAAACAGAATGCCAAACAGTGTAGATCCTGATCAGGTGGCTTCTTCAATAGCCACCTGATCTGGATCTACACTGTTTGCAAATTTAGGGATTGTTGTGAACAGCAAGATAAGGGTTAAGTATATTACAAACAGAACTGAAGTGAACAACTGTCACCTACGCACATAGTTTCCATATCACAGGCAAACAGAAACGATACCGACAATCCTGCCCATTTGAGCTTCCTTATCATATCCTTGCATGCACACCAGAGAGTGAGTGAGTGTTTGAGTTTTACGTCCCACCAACAGCTAAGGTCATATGGAGACGGGACCTCGGTTTAAAGACTCATCCGAAAGTCTGGAGAAGCCCGGGATCGATCCTGCGACCCCTGGTTTACAAGGCGAGTAGCGTAACCACTGCACCATGGAGGCTTCTATGCACACCAGAGAAGGAAATCCAGTCTTAGCTTGGGACTGAAAGTTTGTTCTAACCCTGGTGTTCTTACCAAAAATTGAAAATGCGCGCTTGTTTCATAAATGTACTGGATGAATAAGACCTCGTATGCGCCGCGTTAAAATTGACGTCAAAGTACGTAACGTGACGTCACTAATCATCACAATGTGGCGGACGTCTGCAACCGAAGTGACTGCAGTATTAAAAATCCACGCTAACAAATGGAAGGTATGGGAAAAAAAGAATCCTACATGGATTTGAGGGGTGGATAGAAAATTCAGTCCCTCGGGATCACTGTCTTGCATCACTCGGCAAGCCCCCTGAAGCCGGATAGTGACCCTCTGAACGGATTTTTCAATCCACTCCTCACACCCATATAAGATTCTTATGATCTTCACTGTTTGCACATGACATGTTATGACCTTATGGCACATCCGACTCTGCCACACCAAAGCCGGTGCAAATTTGATATGTAGTATATTTATTTCATTAAGTATGATTACCTGCATCACGAAAATACTCCTATTCAAATATACTGAAAATTCTATCACCAAAGTTTACAGATAAAAAGAAAACTGATATATTTCATACTTCTGCTTAAAACATAGATTGTGGGAACGCAGTTCAACGTGTGCCCACAATATATGTTTTGAGCAGAAATAATGAAAAATAATGTTTATCCCTTAAAACAGAAGTGAAGGCAATGATCAGGAATCGATGCAATTAATCCACAGCTCCCATCAGAGACACCAAAGGGAAAGAAATAAGAAACAACTAGACTCTAATGAAAATTTCAACAGTCGAAAGCCAAAAGGAAAGTTACTTTCCCACAAAATGCCCAATTGGCTATCCAATACAAATTAAAATAAGCGGTGCAAACACACAAAAGAAAAGCTGTATCAAAAATAAACCACGACATAAGAACCGCCTTGGAACGGCCAGTGAACCGAATTCCACCGGCGGTCTTAATTCGATTTTATGTGACCACAATCCTTGCCATTACTTCAGTCCCGATTAAGACAAATAACTTGTTCAGTCCGCATGAAGGCATCCTAACTCATCAGTGCAACATCTCCGTGAACACAAAAATCAAACAACCACAGAGATGAAACAACGGTGTGGACTTGTCAACAAGAAACCATTGAAATGCTGGAGCAAAAGAAAGCAAGTTAGACTCCGATGGGCCAATATAAATAGAAGTGGATGCAAAGTCGGCTTTCAGGGTGTAAAAACTAAATAGGCGTGTTTTCCTGATGTTGGCCATCAGTAGGATTCAATGTGTCTGCTAAGATGAAAGAAGCCATAAAATAACTCGTGGCAAACGTAATATCATCATTTCAGTCTATGTAGTATTCAGTCCCCTGATGTACAAAGCAAGTTTCATACTGATCTGCCTGGTGGTTTCAGAAAGAAAGATTTTTAAGGGTTCGTAAAATATATGCACGCGGTGACTATCTTGGCCATTTGACCTAGACCATCTGAATGTAGATCTAACATGGCTCAAGTCATCCTAAAGGTTTCAATTAAAGAGTACCCCAAGATAATTAAACTAAAAAATGACAACAGATTATGGCCCTTCGTCAGAATGTAGCCCTTGTGATGGTGAATAAGTGTGTGAAGTTCCAATGGGCTAGGTCAAATACTTTTGAAGTTATGATGAAGGGTAAAGTTTTTGTGATGGACAGACAGTAGTATACGGGTCTCTGACATCACATGATGGTCGACAAGATTGCTGCCATATAAGGAAGTCGGTTGACCCTCGAAGTCGGTTGACCCTCGCCGGATGACCCTCCATGGGGTTTGAGACCAAGCTTGCCGCCATTTCTGACCTCGTTTGACCCTTGATCACCTCGCGCGGGGTCGCTGGATGATGGAGATTGGATGATGCGTTTAGTAGAATCACCCTAGACCACGGGAAACTAGCGTCACGTCCCAAGGCAGCGCTTCGGGTAACCAAGACTCGTACTTTAGGGGCCAACGTACCAGTACGTGAACTTCCTATCCACCCATATTCCGCGAAGGCGTCCACTTCGATCCGGGCCATATGGAACCGGATAGGAGCGGTGAAGCTCGAGGCCTTCTTCTTCTTTTGACTAAATAAGATGCCAAAATATTTAGCAGACGACAATAAAATACGCGTATCCATTTAATAACTCGCATTATTTTGCATACTCTCTTTACTGTCTCGTCACTAAATGATTGAAAATGGCTAAACTCTTCGTTTAATAAGTCGGCTGACCCTAGATGACCTTTCAGACCGATGTAGGTCTTCATCTCCCTTACCACTAACTATCGGAAATTGCAAAACTCCGTACTTATTAGGCGGAAGATTCCATTATCATATATGGGTTAGACCATTTATGACGAGAAAACATTCGCACTGAGTCATTAAATTCGACATCATTTCAAGCCTAAATGGCATATAGATTTAAACGCTGTTTGTTTCTAACTGCGACTAGTTTATTTTATATACATAGCCATTGTCTAAATACTCCAGCAAGACGGAAAATTCTCTCTGTTGTAGATGCGTTAATATATTTTGAAAATTCATGAGTAAAACATTCGCCCCATTTCGCAGTTTGAATTGTCTTCACTCGTCTAAGACGGAAGAACTCACTCGGCTTAAATGGGTTTAGGTCAGTTTTATCGTGTTACGCGTCGTTAAAATTAGCTCGCATAAATTGTTTTTCAGCACTGAACCAGGTATTGACTTTTATGAATGCCGATGATCACCATCATTTCTATTTAAAACTTCCGCTGCCCTCGCTCATAGGGGCTTGAAGAATTAGATTGGGCTGCGCAGAGCTGAAACCGACAGGATACTAGTAAGGTTCTAAGGCTGCCCAGGCAATGCGGTGCGAGGCGGCCAATACAAACCTTATTGGCTTCATTGGGCGACAGGGCTTGAGATGTCATTTCGTCTCCGTTTTTTTTTTGTTCTTTCTTATACTGAGATCGGTCACATTTGACCATTACTCGCAGGTGTACATTACATACACCCCAAGGTTGCAAGGTTGAAAGTCTAAACAGTAATCGTGTAATTACGGTAGGGGTCTTTAACGTGCACAGGAGATGACTCTTCCTGCACAGGGGGTCTCCAGTTAACGTCCCGATCCGAAGGACGGTGCACTTTTGTGCTTTCACCCCCGAAAATGGTGCCAATGGAGCGTGTTCGGACACCGACCGAATTGTCTGCACTCGTCTAAGATGGAAGAACTCATTCGGCTTAAATGGAGTTAGGTCAGTTCCATAACTTTATGCGAAAAAAAAAAATCAAAGTACTAATCGAATTGTCTACACCCGTCTAAGATGGAAGAATTCATTCCGCTCAACTGGGGTTAGGTCAGTTCCTTTAATCGCCGTTTCATCATGTTAAGACTAGATGACCTTTATGTATTATGACAAATATTTTCTCAATTCCAATACACGTTTTCCACATATGCCTATTTGCCCTTTTGGGGGGCATTTGCAAACAGTGCAGACCCAGATCAGACTCGGTGTTCGATGTAGGTCTTGACCTCGTGGATCTCGCAAATTTACCGCTAACTTAACACCGCTTTTATTGGAAAATGAAACACTCCATAATTTAAGGCAGAAGATTCCATTGTCATATACGGGTTAGACCATTTATGATTGATACGTCCAGGCGCAATGAGACCCTTTTCAAGCCTAAATGGCATATAGATTTATACCCTTTTTTCACATTGATCTCTAACTTTATATACATCTGTGACCTTACTGTATCCCAAGCAGAAAAATCCAAAGCGAACAAAATCAGGCGTAAGCATAACCGTCAGATACTAGAATAATCTCATAAGACCACAGACAGGAGACTTGTCACTGATGAGGCCTAATGGCCGAAACTAGCTAGTCTGGCCCGGAAAACATGTACACTCCATATTTTTCACTTCTGTGGTGTATTCCGTGCTTCCAAAGGATAACCCTTTTATAGAACACAATTGACTTAATATATAAATTCAGAAAAATATATAACCGCAATGACTTCAGCACCCAATTTCGTAAAATCATTCTTCGATATAAAAAGATTGGGTGCAGCATGGACGTTATACGACAGACTGCATGCATGGTTGTTAACCCAATCACGGTTGGCAACTTTGCTTCCCTCTTTAATTGCACGACGGTGAATCAGGCCTCAGATTCTATGACGGCTCCAACGTAAAGGCTTATTGAGAACTAGAGAGATCTAATTCAAGGTAATGTTGGTTGGTGCCTGATTCTCTGTCTCTGGTCGGGCCCATCGGAGTCTAACTGTTGGTTTTCTTTTGCTCCAGCATTTCAGTGGTTTCTTGCTGTCGAGTCCTCACCGTTGTCTCACCTCTGTGGTTCTTTGATTTTTTGTGTTCACGGAGATGTTGCACTGTTGAGTTAGGAGGCCTTCATGCGGATTGAACAAATTATTTGTCTAAATCGCGACGGAAGTAAGGGCGAGGATTGTGGCCACGTAAAATCGATTTAAGCTCCCCAGTGGAAACCCCAGTGGAAATCTTTCCACTGACCTTTCCAAGGCGGTTCTTCTGTGGCGGTTTATTTATCGTATTGTTTGTTACTTACTGTGTGTATCACTTGTGTCTTTTTATTTTGGATGGCCATATGGCCATTTTGTGGGAAAGTAACTGTCCTTATGGCCTTCCTTTGTTTAGGTTTCCATTATGGTCTGGTCGCTTAATGTTTGTGTTTCTTTCCCTTTGGTGTCTTTGATGGGTGGAGTAAGTTAATTGTATCGATTCCTGATCTTTGCTTTACTTCTACTTTCGATATTTTACCAGAGCCGTACCCGAGGTTTCGATTCCGACACAAATTTTCTCTTATGGTGGTAGGGCCAAGTATGTCTAGAAAAAGCTATTTCGTCAAACAACTGCTAGAAAGGGATTATATTGAATACGAAGCGTGCAATAAACCCCGTAAAATACAGTGGGTTTTATGGGCAGTATCAAGGCATGTTCAAGGAAATGAAACGAAACATTGAAACAGGACATTACCTTTCGAGAAGGCCTTCCAGACTTTCAAAACAACCTGAGCGATTTAGACAGAAGATATAGTAACATCATTGTCTTGGACGACTTAATGGATCTCGCCGTAGACAGTCCGATCATTTCCAAATTATTTACTCAAGGCGTACATAACGCCAGCCTCATATTGTTGTTACAAAACGATTCCCCTAAGGGTAAGCTTAACACCAGTAACAGTCGAAATGCCCAGTATATGACTCTATATCGAAGTCCAGCCGACAGACGGCAGATAGGGATACTGGCGGATAGGATATTTGATAAAAACAAACCCACGTTCATGAAGATTTACAATGACATTACGTCAAAACCGTATTCGTACGTCCTAGTCGACAATAAAGCCGATACCCCGTCAGACAAATCGTCAGTGGCGTGTTTGGCGTTTGCGTCTCTTACGCTCTATCCGGAACAAAACATCGGATAGCAGATCGAGTTTCAAAAGAACCTCGGATCAGTGGCCCATGCTCTTCGAATCAACACATTTCACGTGATTTGGACGCTAGTATACTCCAGAATGATTAAAGGAAAGGTCCGATCGTCGTTGATCTAAACAAGTCAATGGGCGAAAGTGTCCCCCTTGTTTCGAGAAACGGAACTCATGGGGAATCCACCATATGGATGGAGTGTATGGAGGATATATAAAATGGACACGGACGCCCATTATCTACCCATTCTTTCAAAGGATTCCAGTGCACAAATGACAAAACTGTGCCGTATATATAAAGACTGGTTAACTTACACATCCCCGATGTTGAAAGGTCGGCTGTAATTCCATTCTGATCGTAAAAAGACAGTACATAGATTGTGAGACAATGGTGATGTATATAAAGTTAGAGAACAATGTGAAGAAAAAAAAAAACAGCGTATAAAACTATATGCCATTTAGGCTTGAAATGGGTCTCACAGCGCTGGACGTATCGATCATAAATGGTCTTACCCATATATGACAATGGAATTTTCTGCGTAAAAATTATGGAGTGTTCCATTTTCCAATAAAAGCGGTGTTAAGTAGAAGTAAAACAAAGATCAGGAATCGATACAATTAACTTACTCCACCCATCAAAGACACCATAGGAAAGAAACACAAACATTAAGCGACCAAACCATAATGGAAACCTAAACAAAGGAAGGCCATAAGGACAGTTACTTTCCCACAAAATGGCCACATGGCCATCCAAAATAAAAAAGACACAAGTGATACACACAGTAAGTAACAAACAACACCATAAATAAACCGCCACAGAAGAACCGCCTTGGAACGGTCAGTGGGATGATTTCCACTGGGGGGGGGGGGGGGGGCTTAAATCGATTTTTCGTGGCCACAATCCTCGCCCTTACTTCCGTCGCGATTTAGATAAATAATTTGTTCAGTCCGCATGAAGGCCTCCTACCTCATCAGTGCAACATCTCCGTGAACACAAAAAATCAAAGAACCACAGAGGTGAGACAACGGTGAGGACTCGACAGCAAGAAACCACTGAAATGCTGGAGCAAAAGAAAACCAACAGTAGACTCCGATGGGCCCGACCAGAGACAGAGCATCAGGAACCAACCAACATTACCTTGAATTAGATCTCTCTAATTCTCAATAAGCCTTTACGTTGGAGCCGTCATAGAATCTGAGGCCTGACCCACCGGCGTGCAATTAAAGAGGGAAGCAAAGTTGCCAACCGTGATTGGGTTAACTACCATGCATGCAGTCTGTCGTATAACATCCATGTTGTACCCAATATTTTATATCGAAGAATGATTTTACGAAATTGGGTGCTGAAGTCATTGCGGTTGTATATTTTTCTGAATTTATATACTAAGTCACCATAAAATTCGGGTTCCGATAGACCTTGTTGCAGAAGAGATTTAA
This sequence comes from Lucinisca nassula, assembly GCA_963580285.1. Classification (NCBI taxonomy): domain Eukaryota; kingdom Metazoa; phylum Mollusca; class Bivalvia; order Lucinida; family Lucinidae; genus Lucinisca; species Lucinisca nassula. The sequence continues at coordinate 210,909,911 of OY757010.1, forward strand.
GTCCAATATTGAATTTTGAAATTAAATCAGAATGGCGTCTATAAAATTTTGAAAAGGCTTTGCGTAGTTTATGGTACCGATAACCCTGATTAAGGAGTTTAGCCGTTAATAATTTTTTACGAGTGTTGAAGTGAGTTACATGAATACACACTCTAGCAAATCGAATTAATTGCGAAATATAAACGCCATAGGATGGCGCACGAGGAACATCACCATCCAAAAAAGGAAAATTTACAATCTCAAAATCAAAGTCATCGCGTTTATCATAAAGTTTGCACGAAACAAATCCATCTACAATAGATAGATGTAAATCCAAAATCCTCGGTATCAGAAGAATTTGCTTTATTTAACTGAAGTTCTGGGGGGTAAATCTGACTGATCAAACCATCGAAATAGGTATTATCAATATTTAATAAATCATCTAAATATCTAGAAGTGGAGCTAAAAGCTTCAATTATTTCAGATTGGTTATCAATGGAAAGCGACAACATGAAGTCTCTTTCATAACAATACAAGAACAGATCAGCCACAAGAGGTGCGCAATTCGTACCCATCGGAATACCCACAATTTGTCTCAATAACTTAGTACCGAATCTAATATAAATATTGTCAAGTAGAAAGGTGAGGGCATCACACACTTTCTGACATGACCAAAGTGTATAATTCTTATGCTCTTTAGAAGTGAAAAATGCATTTCTGACATTACATGCAAGACAGAGAGAATCTTCTCTGTGAAAAGCACATTTAATTAAAGCATTAAGCTTTTCTTTTATAAGATTATGAGGAAGTGTAGTGTAAAGAGTGGAAAAATCGTAAGTAGACAGACTTGAAGCATGAAAATGTCTGGATTTCAATTTATTTAAAACCTCATTCGAATTTTTATAGACCAAAACAGATTTCTTCCTGATCTTTCAAAGACTTTATCACAATATTTAATCACATGCGATTTTATAGCAGTAAGACAGGAAGTTAATTATTTAGAAAGTTCAGTGGTAGTGCAAGAGCTAGAATTTGCAATAAACCGTGCTTTGTAGGGTCTTTTATGAAGTTTTGGTAACCAGTATAGCGTAGGAAGCTTGTCTTGGCCTTCGTTAACACACACAGCAAACTTGGTGGCTGAATGACAAACATGTTTATCTACTATAGCTCTCTCTTCAGCTAAAGGCTTAAGTTGGCAGTAAGCTTTGCGAGATTAATGAGGTCAAGACCAACATCGAACCCCGCGACTGATCTGGGTCAGCACTGTTTGCAAATGCCCCTCCCCCCACCCAAAGGGCAACTAGGCATATGTGGAAAGCGTGTATTGGAATTGAGAAAGGATTTGATATAATACATAAAGGTCATCTAGTCTTAACATGATTAAACGGCGATTAAAGGAACTGACCTAAACCCATTTTAGCCGAATGAGTTCACCCATCATAGACGAGTAGAGATGATTAGATTAGTACTTTGATTTTTTTTCGCAAGAATTGAGGTACCGTTGGTACTTTGATTGTCTCGTAGCGCGCCTTATACACGATAACGTAGATCTTCGCAACTGTTAGTACTTTTTAGATTTTTAAAGTCTTTGGGGGATCACCTCATTCTAACAAACGCCCACATCTTATGCGTTATGCCAGCCTCGGTGCGAGGCGGTATCCCGAAACCCGTATTTAATGATCCGCCTCAATGCGCATCCACAACGTATCTTTAACGAGATGGTTCTGTTGTTTGTATGTATGTCTGAGGCGGTGATCATTTCAATGTCCGAACAAGCTCCATTGGCATCATTTGCGGGGAATGAAAGCCAAAAAGTGCACTGTCCTTCGGATCGGGACGTTCACTGGAGGTCCCCCTGTGCAGGTAGAGTCATCTCCTGTGCAGTTTAAAGACACCTACCGTTACAAAGCTAGAGAACAATGTGAAAAAAGCGTATAAATCTATATGCCATTTAGGCTTGAAATGGGTCCGAATTTAATGACTCAGTGCGCTGAACGAATGTTTTTCTCATAGTCTAACCTATATATGACAATGGAATCTTCTGCCTTAAATTATTGAATGTTCCATTTTCCAACACAAGAGGGCCATGATGGCCCTGGATGATCACATGATGTGCATAATGTTGAGGGAGGTCTAAAAAGGTGAAGCTTCATACCAAATATCAATAAAGGCTATAATTTGAACAATCTTGGCAAAGGTCCACTAGATGAAGCTACACACCAAATATCAAAGACCTGGGCCTTGCGGTTTCAGAGAAGAAGACTTTTTTAAAGATATTCCTTACATAAGCCTATGTAAACCCAATTGGCCCCGGGGCAGGGGCATTTTGGTCTCAGGGCTATAATTTAAAGAATCTTGATAGAGGTCCACGAGATGAAGCTTCACACTAAATATCAAAGACCTGGGCCTTGCTGTTTCAGAGATGATTTTCAAAGATTATCTCTATATAAGTCTATGTAAAACCAAAGGGCCCCGGAAGGGGGCATTTGTGGCCTGAGGGCTATAATTTGAACATTCTTGGTAGAGGTCCACTATATGAAGCTCCATACCAAATATCAAAGACCATGGCCTTGCAGTTTCAGAGAAGAAGATTTTTAAAGATTTCCCTATGTAAGTCTATGTAAAACCAAAGGGTTTTTTGGGAGGGGCATTTTTGGCCCCAGAGCTTTAATTTGAACAATATTGATAGAGGTCCACTAGAAGAAATTTCATACCAAATATCAAAGACCTTGGCCTTGTGATTACACAGAAGAAGATTTTTAAAGATTTTCCCTATATAAGTCTATGTCAAACCAAAGGGCCACGAGGCGGGGGCATATTTTGGTCTCAGGGCTATAATATGAACAATCTTGGTAGAGGTCCACTAGCTGAAGCTTCATACCAAATATCAAAGACCTAGGCCTTGTGGTTTCACAGGAGAGGATTTTTCAAGATTTTCCCTAAATATAAGTCTATATAAAACCAAAGGGCCCAGGAGCTGGGCATTTTTGGCCCCAGGGCTTTAATTTGAACAATCTTGGTAGAGGTCCACAAGATGAAGCTTCATACCAAATATCAAAGACCTGGGCCTTGCAGTTTCAGAGACGAAGATTTTTAAAGATTTTCCCTATATAAGCCTATGTAAACCCAAAGGGCCCCGGGGAGGGGGAATGTTTTGCCCAAGCACTATCATTTGAACAATCTTGGTAGGGGTCCACTAGATGAAGCTTCATACCAAATAGCAAAGACCTGGGCCTTGCAGTTTCAGAGAAGAAGATTTTTAAAGGTTTTCCCAATATAAGCCCATGTAAAACCAAAGAGCCCTGGGGCGGAGGCATGTTTGGCCCAAGAACTATAATTTGAACAATCTTGGTAGGGGTCCACTAGATGAAGCTTCATACCAAATATCAAAGACCTGGGCCTTGTGGTTTCAGAGAAGAAGATTTTTTATTTGATTTTCCCTATATAAATATGTTCTATAAAAGGGTTATCCTTTGGAAGCAAGGAATACACCAAAGAAGTGAAAAATATGGAGTGTACATGTTTTCTGGGCCAGACTAGCTAGTTTCGGCCAATTAGGCCTCATCAGTGACCCTCAGATATTTTCAAAATTCCACAATGGAATCAATGATACCAAAGGACAAGAAAATATAATCTACACTATGATGTAAGCCTATGTAAAACCAAAGGGCCCCGGGGCGGGGACATTTTTGGCCCCAGCACTATAATTTGAACAATCTTGGTAGGGGTCCACTAGATGAAGCTTCATGCCAAATATCAAAGACCTGGGCCTTGCGGTTTCAGAGAAGAAGATTTTTAAAGATTTTCCCTATATAAGCCTATGTAAAAACAAAGGGCCCCGGGGCGTGGGCATTTTTGGCCCCAGCGTTATAATTTGAACAATCTTGGTAGGGGTCCACTAGATGAAGCTTCATACCAAATATCAAAGACCTGGGCCTTGTGGTTTCAGAGAAGATTTTTAAAGATTTTCCCTATATAAGCCTATGTTAAACCAAAGGGCCCTGGGGCGGGGGCATTTTTGGCCCCAGCACTATAATTTGAACAATCTTTGCAGGGGTCCACTAGATGACGCTTCATACCAAATATCAAAGACCTGGGCCTTGCGGTTTCAGAGAAGAAGATTTTTTAAGTTTTCGGTGAATAAAGTGCAACGGACCGGAATTATTTGAACAACTTTGAAAGGGAACACCTAAGGATACTTCCTGTGAAGTTTGGTCAAAATCCGAACAGTGGTTTAGGAGGAGATGTCGTTTGAAGAAATTGGTTACGCACGAATAACAGACAAAAAGTGATCCTAAGGTAAAACACAAGGGGGCCATGATGACCCTGGATCGCTCACCTGATCCATAGAGTAACAAGTGGGCCCCAGGGAGGGCCATTATTGACCCAAAAGGTTATAATGTGCATAATGTTGAGGGAGGTCTAAAAAGGTTAACCTTCATTCCAAATATCAACAAAGGCTGTAACTGTCGACTAGATGAAGTTCCATACCAAATATCAAAGACTAGGCCAGTCAAAATAGCATTGAACCTCAAACAAATTCCTTCAGAAGGGTTTTCACTATTTTCAGAATCAGTGAGGTGTCCTGATTTACAGGAAAAAAATCCCCAAAAATACTCCCTGGCGAAATTGATTTTTTGGGGGAAAATGTTCGAAATTTAAATAAAAATCGCCAAAAACAGGAATTTAATTATAAAAATTTCATTAAATTATATCAAATTTATTTAAATAGCTAAAAATAAGCTAACTGTTGTCAAGTAGCAATAAAAGAAGTTTCAGCTTGATATGTGCACAGAAAGCTGTCTTTTTTGGGGTAAGAACTTGGAAATATTGACAAAAAACGCAGAAAATGGGAATAAATTTTTGAAAAGTTACTGGTGTGGATTCTTGAAAATGTTTTGATGTTAAAAGTTATATATGTGTATAAGTTAACTACAGGAAAAAAATAAAATTTTTATATGTTTAAAAAGTCACATTTTTCGGGGTATGAAAATGCACATGTTTACATAAAAAAAACACCCAAAATCTAGTATTTTCCGGTCAAGTAGAAATTACATTATAAAAATAAATTGTATGATGTCAAGCTAATTTATATAGCCAGATGTACACTGACTATATCAAGTAGGTCTCAAAAATCCTTCAGCTTCGTGCCTGCACAGCAATTTGACTTTTTAAAGGCAGAAATTGAAAATTTTGATAAAAGAACATGGAAAATAGGAATATGTTTTATTTAAAGTTAGTGGTGAGGATTCATGAACATTTTTTAATGTAAAAAGTAAGATATCAGTTAACTACAGGAATAAAATAAATTTTTAGATATTTGAAAAGTCAATTTTCCAGGTAGGAAAATACACATTTTTACACAAAACCCTCAAAATCCATTATATGCCACCAGTAACACTATACTACTTAATATAGGGCTCTAACAATATACAAAATAGTACCGTCTTGTTCACTTTAACTTGTCTTTCACAGATCATTATTATGTGTCCTGCAGGAAGGCATTCATATATAAAAATGTCAAAAATATACATACACGTACTGTCAGATCATGAACCATCTTATATTGTGCAAAAATGGTGTTTATATCCAACAAAATACTGTTTTAAACCCAGATACCAAGGCCCCCGCCCATTGGGGCTTGAACAAATAGATGGGCTACATGATGCTTCCACGCAGGGCTGAAACCGACCGAACACGAGCACTGATAAACCGCCTAGAGGATCTAAGCCTGTCCAGGCAAAGCGGTGCGAGTCGGACCGTCCATGCTTATAAACCCTATTGATTTCATTGGGCGACAGGGATTGAGATGTCATTTCATCTCAATGTCGGGTAAAAGTCCCACAAAATTGGAAGCTCCAAAATGACCTATACCGTGTTGACGGGGACGTTAAACCTCCAATACAAACAAACAAAAACCCAGATACATTATTTGTTGGGATGATTTATTTGACAAATCCACTCTTGACTAATATGTGTAATTTCTTAGCTATATAGCAGTTATGCTTCAAGCCAACATGCCCATTTGGAGACAAAGAAGAAATGCATAAAACTATGCACCAAGAATCAGAAAAATATGTTCACTTTTCCATGATAGAAGCCATCATTTTTTTTTTTTGACAATCACAAAGACCAATAACAGAACAGAAGAACAGGAATTATAGAAGAACATGCACAATGTTACTAGATCAGAAGCAACATTGAGTTAACTAAATCCATGTCCAAACTATAGTAGACCTGTGTTTCACCCTGGATTAATTGTTCTTGTAGTGTGAAGTCTGGGCAAAACAATAAGGAAATTAAAAAAAATAGTACGTGGGACAGGGCAACCATCCATCAACTGGAAATATGTTAATTTTCCTTCTTATCCAATAACATTTTATTAATAATGTTTTTAGATATATTTTTTGCATTCAAAATCAAACCACAAACTCTGCAAAACTAAAAGCTTGATTTAACAATATCACTGTGTATCTCGACATAATCTAACATGAATAAGGACAACAGCAGCAACAAATAGCATTTTCTGCTTATTTCTAAAAATATGCAACAAAGTTACTCAATACTTTAACTTAATACTTGAGGAAGGAACAGTCAAACAGTTTTAAAGCAAGAGAACCATGATGGTCCTGCATGTATATCCCTCATCAAAGCTAACATATTTGCATACTGAAAATTGAAATTTCACATGAACTTTTACAGTTTTGTTTAAATTTCATCTCATAGAGTGGCAATGTGTCCTGTACTCAATACCGTTTTTGACAAGCAGTGCTTAAATAGACCATTTAAGGACAACAAGGCACACCAATTAATCTCTACACCACTGATTAATTTGAACAACGTTGGTGGAGGGCCACCCAAGGAACATTTGTGTAAAATATGGGTAAAGCAATTCTATGAAAACTTTTTAAGATCACCCGAGGATTATTCCTGCACAGTTTAGTTGAGGATTATTCCTGCACAGTTTAGTTGAAACCCTTGCAGTAAAGAAATTGTGAATGGATGGACGGATGATGGGAATGGTCCAAATTACATGGCATGAGCACCTTGATAAAGGTTAACTTGATGTAGCTACACGTGCTTACCAAATATCAAAGGCCCTGGGCCTTCTAGTTTCAATGTTGTTTTAAAGCTTTTCCCTATATGAGTCTATGCAAAATAAGTGACCCCCCTGGAGTTGGCAATTTTTATTCCTGGGCTATAATACAAACAATGTTGGTTGAGCAATACTATATAAAGGTATACCAAATATCAAAGGCCTTGGCCCTCTGTTTCATCTGGGCCTTCCAGTTTCACAAGACGATTTTAAAATATCTGTGTAAAACAAGTGATTCTGAAGGCGGGGCCCTTGTTGATAACAGTGCTATGATTTGAACAATCTTGGTAAAAGTCAACTAGATGAATATACATGTATACAAATAGCAAGGACATACATTTTTATAGTTTTCCCTATATGAATCCATTTTTTAACAATCTTGACAAAAATTCACAATCTGAAGCTTTATTTATCAAACATAAAAGGCCCGACCCTTCCATTTTCAGGCAAGAAGATTTTTAAAGTTTTGCAATATGGGTCAATGTAAAACAAGTGTCTTGGAAAAAGCTACATACGAAATCTCTAAGACCTTACAGCTTTATACAAGATGATTTTAAAGATTTTACTTATTCTCCTTTTTTCTGCCATGGCAACAAAAGCTGCATGGGATGGAATTCTTCGAACAGCAGACCCCATTGTGGGCCAATTGGTACCTCAGGGCTATACTCGGGGCAATCTTAATTGGCAGAGATCCACTAGCAGAGGATACCTATTAAATATCAAATTCCAAGATCGTCTAGTTTTAGGATGTGAGTTCATGTAAAACATTTGTATCACCAGGGATGGGTACACTTTTGACCCCAAGGCTATGATTTAAACAACGTTGATAAAAGCTGCTTGCCAAACCTAATAAAATACCTTCTTGTTCTGGTTTCGGATAAGTAATCTTGCTAATTTCCCCGTTTTTGTTGCCATGACAATCAGAGTTGCATGGAATGGATTTTTGAATAACTCTGAACAAGATTTAGTGACTTAAGAAATGTCATTTTAGAAAATTGAGAACAGAAGAGCAGACGGATGACAGCGACGACCATGGACAGTGACCAGTTACAATAGATTCCCTGAAGCCTTAAGCTTATGAAAGCTAAAATATATAATACATGTGCATTTTTCATGTTTTTTTTTCTGTTAAAGTATTATCTTTTTACCCTGAAAAGCTAAAAAAGCTATGTTTTCAAAAGTCTTTACCAGATACATGTATAAAAATGTTCGTTTTCTATGTTTTTTTTTTTTGTTGTTTGGCAAAATTTCCAACAACCTTAGAAAGGAACATTTCTGTGAAGGTATGAAGTTGAAGCATTAAATAGCTGCTTCAAAGTAGTTTGTGCATATATGGTAATACAAACCAGCTCCACGTCAGTCATGTATATACTATGAAATTTTGTTAAGTAATTTCTACATGTGAAAAAATATGGTATTTTTCGGTAAAATTCAACATTTTCATCGCCTGAAAAATGAAACTTTATAAACATTTCAATATCTTTCTTTGTTTCTGTAGTTAACGGTTATCCATATGTAACTTTTTGCATCAAAAATTTTTCAAGAATCCTCACCACTAACTCTTAACAAAAACATTCCCGTTTCACTCGCTTTTTTGTCAAAATTTTGAATTTCTTCCTTGAAAGGCAAATTCTGAGCAGGCACAAATGTGTAAAAATGTGTATTTTCCTACCTGGAAAATTGACTTTTCGAATATCTAAAAATTTATTTTATTCCTGTAGTTAACTGATATCTTACTTTTTACATTAAAAAAATTTCATGAATCCTCACCACTACCGTTAAAAAAACATATTCCTATTTTCCATGTTTTTTATCAAAATTTTACATTTTCTGCCTTTAAAAAGTCAAATTGCTGTGCAGGCACGAAGCTGAAGGATTTTTGAGAGCTACTTGATATAGTCAGTGTACATCTGGCTATATAAATTAGCTTGACATCATACAATTTATTTTTATAATGTAATTTCTACTTGACCGGAAAATACTAGATTTTGGGTGTTTTTTTATGTAAACATGTGCATTTTCATACCCCGAAAAATGTGACTTTATAAACATATAAAAATTTTATTTTTTTTCCTGTAGTTAACTAAAACACAAATATAACTTTTAACATCAAAACATTTTCAAGAATCCACACCAGTAACTTTCTAAAAATTTATTCCCATTTTCTGCGTTTTTTGTCAATATTTCCAAGTTTTTACCCCAAAAAAGACTGCTTTCTGCACACATATCAAGCTGAAACTTCTTTTATTGCTACTTGACAACAGTAAGCTTATTTTTGGCTATCTAAATTAATTTGATATAATTTAATGAAATTTTTATAATTAAATTCCTGTTTTGGGCGATTTTTATTCAAATTTCGAACATTTTCCCCCCAAAAATCAATTTCGCCTGGGAATATTTTTGGGGATTTTTTTCCTGTAAGTCAGGACACCTCACTGATTTGGAAAATAGTTTAAACCCTTCTGAAGGAATTTGTTTGAGGTTGAGGGTCTTTTTGGGCTAAAATGACTGGCCTAGACATGGGACTTGCAGTTTCAGAGAATAAGATTTTTTTAAAGATTTCCCTATATAAGTCTATGTCTAACCAAAGGGTCTCGGGGCGGGGGCATTTTTGGCCCCAGTGCTATAATTTGAACATCTTGATAGAGGTCCACTAGATGAAATTTTACACCAAATATCAAAGACCTAGGCCTTGTGGTTTCACAGAAGATTAATTTTTAAAGATTTTCCCTATATAAGTCTATGTAAAACCAAAGGGCCCTGAGGCGGGGGCATTTTTGGCCTCAAGGCTTTAATTTGAACAATCTTGGTAGAGGTCCACTAGCTGGGCCATGTGGTTTCAGAGAAGAAGAGTTTTCAAGATCCATATAAGTCTATGTAAATTCAAAGGGCCCCGGAGGGGGGGGGGGCATTTTTGGCCCCAGGGCTAAAATTTGATTATTCTTGGTAGAGGTCCACAAGATGTAGCTTCATACCAAATATCAAAGACCTGGGCCTAGCAGTTTCAGAGAAGAAGATTTCTAAAGATTTTCACTTCATAAGCCCATGTAAAACTAAAGGGCCCCGGGGTGGGGCATTTTTGGCCCCAGCACTATAATTTGAACAATCTTGGTAGGGGTCCGATAGATGAAGCTTCATACCAAATAGCAAAGACCTGGGCCTGGCAGTTTCAGAGAAGAAGATTTTAGAGATTTTCCATATATAAGCCCATGTAAAACCAAAGGGCCATGGGGTGGGGTTTTTTTTGCCCCAGCATTATAATTTGAACAATGTTGGTAGGGGTGCACTAGATGAAGCTTCATTCCAAATATCAAAGACCTGGGCCTTGCGGTTTCAGAGAAGAATATTTTTTTAAGTTTTCGGTGAAAAAATCTATTTTTGGCTCCTGTGACCTATATGTGCAACGGACCGGAACCATTTGAGCAACTTTGAAAGGGGACCACCTAAGGATCATTCCTGTTAAGTTTGGTCAAAATCCAATCTGTGGTTTAGGAGGAGATGTCGTTTGAAGAAATTGTTAACGCACAGATGACAGACAAAAAGTGATCCTAATATAAAACACAAGAGGGCCCAGAGGGCCCTGAATCGCTCACCTGAGAATTAGTGTCACCAGTTTGTTTGTTTGTTTTGGAGTTTTACGGCCCAGTCAACACTATTTAGGTCATTTTTGAGCCGGTCAGTTTACATATCAACACTTTCCTGGGCAGGCTTATACGTAAGCGGTTAACCAGTACAGTGCACATTCTTTCGCCAGAAACTGACAACTGCCCTTCTTGAATCAGCGGAAGGGAGAGAATGACCGTAGAAAAGATTTCATGATCAATCTCCACGAAATAATGTTGCCGACCCCGGCGTGAGTCGAACCCGTGTCCTCCTGATCACCAGTCAGACGCGCATCCGACTGAGCCACTGAGGCCGGCGAAGTAGTGTCACCAGTACATTCTAGGTCCAAGGGCTATATTTTGAACAATCTTTGTAATGGTCGACTAGATGAAGCTTCATACCAAATATCAAAGACCTGGGCCTTCTGGTTTCAGACAAGAAGGTTTTTTTAAGTTTTTCCCTATATAAGCCTATTAAAATTTGTTTGATTTGAGGTTTAACGTCCCCGTCAACACAGTATAGGTCATTTTGGAGACGTTGCTTCAAATTTTGTGGGACTTTTACCTGACATTGAGATGAAATGACATCTCAAGTCCTGTCTCCCAATGAAACCAATAGGGTTTATAAGCATGGGCGGTCCGACTCGCACCGCGGTTCCTGGGCAGGCTTAGATCCTCTTAGCGGTTTACCAGTACTAGTGTGTGGACTGTTTGAGCTCTGCATGGAAGCATCATGCAGCCCATCTATTTCTTCGAGCCCTGATTGGCGGGGGTGGTAAGCCTATAAAAAAACCAAAGGGTCCCGGAGTGGGTGCATTTTTTTCCCCAGGGCTATAATTTGAACAATCTTGAAAGAGGTCCATTAGATGAAGCGTCACACCAAATACCAAAGATATGGGCCTTGCGGATTCAGAGAAGAAGAGTTTTAAAGATTTTCCATGTATAAGCCTACGTAAAACCAAAGGCCCCAGGGGTGGGGGCATTTTGGCCCCAGGGCTATAATTTTAACAATCTCGGTAGAGGTCTACTAGTTGAAGCTTCAAATCAAATAGCATAGAGCAGGGCCTTGTGGTATCAGAGAAGAAGTATTTTAAATATTTTCCATAATTAAGCCTATGAAAAACCAAAGGGTCCCAGGGTGGGGGCATTTTTGGTCCTAGGCCTATAATTTGAACAATCTCGATAGAGGTCCAATAGATGAAGCTTCACACCAAATATCTAAGACCTTGGCCTTGCAGTTTCTGAGAAGAAGTTTCTTTAAAGATTTTCACTATATAAGTCTATGAAAAACCAAAGGGTCCAATGGTGGGGCCATTTTTGGCCCCAGGGCTATAATTTGTACAATCTTGAAAAAGGTCCACTAGATGAAGCTTAACACCAAATATCAAAGATCTGGGCCTTGTGGTTTCATAGAAGAAGATTTTTAAAGATTTTCCTTGTATAAGCCTATGTAAAAACAAAGACCCCGGGGTGGGGGCATTTTTGGCCCTAAGGCTATAATTTGAACAATCTTAGTCGAGGTCCACCAGGTAAAGCTTCACACAAAATATTTAAGACGTGGGCTTTGTGATTTCAGAGAAGAAGTTTTTTAATGATTTTCCCTATATTTGCCTATGTAAAACCAAAGGCCCCCGGGGCGAGGGCATTTTGGCCCCCAGGGCTATAAATTGAACAATCTTGGTAGAGGTCCACTAGATGAAGCTTCTCACCAAATATCAAAGATCTCGGCCTTGCCGTTTAGGAGAAGAAGGTTTTTAAAGATTTTCCCTGTATAAGCCTATATAAAACCAAAGGCCCCCGGCGGGGTCATTTTTGGCCCCAAGGCTATAATTTGAACAATCTTAGTAGAGGTCCACAAGGTAAAGCTTCACACCAAATATTAAAGACCTGGGCCTTGTGGTTTCAGAGAAGAAGATATTTTAATGATTTTCCCTATATAAGCCTAAGTAAAACCAAAAGCCCCCGGGACGGGGGCATTTTGGCCCCAAGGACTATAATTTGAATAATCTTGGTATAGGTCCACTAGATGAAGCTTCACACCAAATATCAAAGATCTGGGCCTTGCGGTTTCAGAGAGGAAGATTTTTAAAGATTTTCCCTGTATAAGCCTATGTAAAACCTAAGCCCCCCCCCCCCGGGCGGGTGCATTTTTGGCCCAAAGGCTATAATTTGAACAATCTTAGCAGAGGTCCACCAGGTAAAGCTTCACACAAAATATTAAAGACGTGGGCCTTGTGGTTTCAGAGAAGAAGATTTTTTAATGATTTTCCCTATATAAGTCTATGTAAAACCATAGGCACCCGGGGTGGGGATATTTTGGCCCCCAGGGCTACAATTTGAACAATCTTGGTATAGGTCCACTAGATGAAGCTTCTCACCAAATATCCAAGATCTGGGCCTTGCGGTTTCAGAGAAGAAGATATTTAAAGATTTTCCCTGTATAAGCCTATGTAAAACCGAAGGCCCCCGGGGCGGGTGCATTTTTGGCCCCAAGGCTATGATTTTAACAATCTTAGGAGAGGTCCACCAGGTTGAGCTCCACACCAAATATTAAAGACCTGGGCCTTGTGGTTTCAGAGAAGAAGATTTTTAATGATTTTCCCTATATAAGCCTATGTAAAACCATAGGCCCCCGGGGCGGGGGCATTTGGCCCCCAGGCCTACAATTTGAACAATCTTGGTATAGTCCACTAGATGAAGCTTCACACAAAATATTAAAGACGTGGGCCTTGTGGTTTCAGAGAAGAAGTTTTTTTATTGATTTTCCCTATATAAGTCTATGTAAAACCATAGGCCCCCGGGGTGGGGAAATTTTGGCCCCCAGGGCTACAATTTGAACAATCTTGGTATAGGTCCACTAGATGAAGCTTCTCACCAAATATCCAAGATCTGGGCCTTGCGGTTTCAGAGAAGAGGATTTTAAAAGATTTACCCTGTATAAGCCTATGTAAAACCAAAGGCCCCCGGGGCGGGTGCATTTTGGCCCCAAGGCTATAATTTTAACAATCTTAGGAGAGGTCCACCAGGTAGAGCTTCACACCAAATATTAAAGACCTGGGCCTTGTGGTTTCAGAGAAGAAGATTTTTTAATGATTTTCCCTATATAAGCCTATGTAAAACCTTAGGCCCCCGGGGCGGGGGCATTTGGCCTCCAGGGCTACAATTTGAACAATCTTGGTAAAGTCCACTAGATGAAGCTTCACACCAAATATCAAAGATCTGGGCCTTGCGGTTTCAGAGAAGAAGATTTTTAAAGATTTTCCCTGTATAAGCCTATGTAAAACCAAAGGCCCCCGGGGCGGGGGGCATTTTTTCCCCAAGGCTATAATTTGAACAATCTTAATAGAGGTCCACCAGGTTAAGCTTCACACCAAATATCAAAGACCCGGGCCTTGTGGTTTCAGAGAAGAAGATTTTTTAATGATTTTCCCTATATAAGCCTATGTAAAACCAAAGGCCTCCTGGGCCGGGGCATTGGGGCTCCCAGGGCTATAATTTGAACAATCTTGGTATAGGTCCACTAGATGAAGCTTCATACCAAATATCTAAGACCTGGGCCTTGCGGTTTCAGAGAAGAAGATTTTTAAAGTTTTTGTTTAAAAAAAATCTATTTTACAGCTCCTGTGACCCAGATGTGCAATGCTCCAGAACCATTTGAACAATTTTGAAAGGGGACCACCTAAGGATCATTGCTGTGAAGTTTGGTCAAAATCCGATCAGTGGTTTAAGAGGAGATGTCATTTGAAGAAAAAGTTTACACACGCACGCACTGACGACGGACGAAAAGTGATCACAAAAGCTCACCTTGTCACTACGTGACAGGTGAGCTGAAAAGCGGTGTTAAGTGAGCGATAAGCTTTGCGAGATTAATGAGGTCAAGACATACATCGAACCCCGAGTCTGTTCTGGGCCCGCACTGTTTGCAAATGTCCCAGAAAAGGGCCACTAGGCATATCACCCATTCTCAAATGAATTGGGATTTTAGCCGTTTAAAAAGTCAAATTATAAAGTTACTTAAATTCAGTCACCGATATGTTCACAATAAAGTATTAACATGTACCTATACTCAGTTAAAATTTCTTGATCAAGAAATGAAAAGTTATTTCACCCCAACAGTTAGAAATATTTCGGTATTTTGATAAATTTTGATTGTGAGAAATGTACGCTACAATCTATTTGTTCGTTACTCACTTCTTTAACATCACAAAAATCAAGAGACAGCAGCTCGCAATGACAACAAGAGGCCCATGGGCCACAATGCTCACCAGAACTCAGGCGGACACTGCCCACTGGCAGCCATGTATGGTTTCAGGTTTTAATTTATTGATTATAAAGTCCCCCATTTCCTTATTTAAAATGAGCACCCATGTGGACTCTGTATCTGAAATATTAGGCCTTTTATGAGGTGGAAGGATGAGACATGGACCCAACAGAGCCCTGAATGGTATCACTGAATCTATCTTATCATAAGGCACATGAATATATATGGTTTAGGGGTTGGGATGTGTACTGTTCCTGAGATATAAGGCCTTTTAAGCTGCGAAGGGGTTGGAGCATAGCCCTGGCAGACCCCAGGAAAGCCAAGATTGTTGTCGCTGAATGTGTCTTATAATAAGGACCAAGAAAATATATTGTTTAGAGGTGGAGATATGAACAGTTTCCAAGATATGAGGCCCTCTTATGAAATGATGAGGAGAGGAATGGCCCCTGTGGACCACCAAGTTTGTGTTACTGAATGTGTCTAATCATAAGAAACAAGAATATATATGATTATGAGGTGGGGCTCTTAATGGTGTCTGAGATATATGGCCTTTTATGAAGTAGAGGCGTGGGCCATGGCATCAGCATGTTGCCCTAGCACATAGATGCATTGATGTGAGTGAATGAGTCTTATTATAGGGAACACAAATATACATATCTTAGGGGTTGGGATCTGAACAGTTTCTGAGATATATTGAATTTTATGAAGTGGAAGGGTGGGGCATAGCCCCAGCACACCCCCAGAGACCCCTAGGTTGGTATCACTGAATGTGTCTCATCATAAGGAACAAGAATATATATGGTTTAGGGTTGGGGGTTCTGAATGGTTTCCGAGATATTGAGCCTTTTATGAAGTGGAGGGGGTTGGGCATGGCCCGGGCACATCCCAGAGGACCCCCAGGTTGGTTTCAATGAATGCGTCTTATCATATGAAACAAGAATATATATGGTTTTGGGATGGGGATCTGAATGGTTTCCGAGACGTATCACCTTTTATGAAGTGATGATGATGATGCTTTCTTGTTTAACGACGCGTCAACCCTCCTGGTGGGTCATAAGCGTCAGTCGGTTAACGGTTAAACGGCATGAATAATTATGATGATATTAAAAGTAACAAGTCAGAATGATAATGTATAAAAACCTGAAACAGTTAAATCTTATGAAAAAGACCAATTTCTTTTAAGAATAAAATAATGTTATCAACAGGTACATCTCGAAACAGTTGTTGCAAAGTGTCAGCTTTGAAATATAAAATACGTGAGGGTGAAAAGTCAACACAGTCAATTAAGATATGTTTCACAGTGAATGGCTGATCACAACCTACACAAGAAGGCTGATCATCACCATTAAAAATATAAGAATGAGTAACTCTAGTATGGCCGATGCGCAGTCGTGTTAATACTACGTCCTCTTTTCTGGAAAACTGTGGAGGAGAGCATTTTGTACTAACGACAGGTTTAATGGCATGGAGTTTGTTATTTATTGCACGGTCCCATTCGCCTTGCCATTCCGACAAGATGTATCTATTGATAAATGGTTTAAAATTATTAAAAGGAATTTTAAAAACAGATGGATCAAGATTGAGCGATTCCTTTGCTTTCTTGTCAGCATATTCATTGCCGACAATGCCAATATGGCTCGGAAGCCAACAAAACAAGATTTGGTGCGTTTTAGAAATTTCATGATGTTTTTCGATCAATTTTTGAATTTGAGGATTTTTAGATGATGAATGGTCTAAAGCCTTAAGCACAGAAAGTGAATCAGAAAATATAATTGCTTTTTGAATTGTTGAAGAACTGATAAAATCTAAAGCTAGGTCTATTGCTTTGGCTTCAGCTGTAAAAATAGATGAACCATCTGGAAGGCGCATGGTTTTGTGCGTATCTTTAGAAACATACGCACAACCAACTTTATCTCCTTCTTTGGAACCATCAGTATAGACTTGCTGGTAATCATCGTAACGTGATTGCAGTACCTGAAAGTTTTGTTTGAGAAGTATCGGATTTGATTCGGATTTTTTGCCATCATGTAAGTCGAACAGAATAGAAGGTTGTTTAATACACCAAGATGGAACTTCGGCGGTTTCATGTTTTTGAATATTTTTAAGGTCGATACCTGAATTTTCCAGCAGTGGTAAAATACGTAATCCAAAAGGTTTAATTGCTGTGGGTTTAGTTTCATACCTATCTACAAATTGAGGTCGAAATGAAATTTTGGATGCCGGGTTAGATGGATTTGCAGCAAGTCTAATAGCATACTGAAGAGAAAGTTTCTCTCTGCGCGAGGTTAAAGATGGTTCACCTGCTTCTACATAAAGGCTTAATACGGGAGAAGTACGGAAGGCTCCCATGGCCAGACGAAGGCCTTGGTGATGGATAGTATCCAAGGATTTTAAATAGGACTTTCTGGCAGAACCATAAACAACAGACCCATAATCTAATTTAGATCTTATTAAAGACCGGTAAAGATGTAATAAAGTATACCGATCTGCTCCCCAACTTGTATGAGCTAAAACTTTCAAAAGATTCAAAGCTTTTAAGCATTTCGCTTTAAGATATTTAATATGGGGAATAAAAGATAACTTTTGATCAAATATGACCCCAAGAAATTTGGCTTCTTCAACAACAGGAATTTGTGATCCGTATAAAAACAGGGAAGGATGTTCGTGTTTCTTCCGTAGTTTACAAAAATGAACACACTGCGTTTTCGACTTGGAGAACTTGAAACCATTTTTATCAGTCCATTCTTCTATTCTTTTTAAATTTTGTTGTAACTTTCGTTCAATTGTTTTCATATTTTTTGAACGGTAACATATACAAAAATCATCAACATACAATGAACAATCAGTTTTGTCGTCCAAACATTGTACAATATTGTTTATTTTGATGTTAAATAGCGTAGTTGAAAGAATACTACCCTGTGGGACACCCTGTTCTTGATCATAGAAATCTGACACGGTAGACCCCACACGCACCTGAAACATGCGCTCCCCTAAAAAGCTTTCAATAAAACTGGGAAGTTTTCCTCTTAAGCCAATGTTATGTAGATCTTTCAATATTCCATATCGCCATGTTGTATCATATGCTTTCTCCAAGTCGAAAAAGACAGCTACTACGTGTTCTTTGTTAATAAAAGCATCTCGTATAAATGTTTCTAGTCTTATTAAATTGTCATTGGTACTACGTTCCGAACGAAAGCCCGATTGATATTCTGAAATGAGGTTTTTGGACTCTAAGTACCAGACTAATCTCTTGTTTATCATTCTCTCCAATGTTTTACACAAACAACTTGTCAAAGCTATCGGACGATAATTTGTAGGTTCTGCATGATCTTTCCCTGGTTTCGGAATTGGTACAACTGTAGCTACACGCCAGCTCTCAGGACAGACCCCCGTTTCCCAAATATTATTAAAGATATCTAAAAGTGTTGTAAGAGAACTTTTTGGCAGATGCTTAAGCATCTGATAATGAATTTCATCGGGGCCGGTTGCCGTATCATGTGATTTTTCAATGGCTTCAACGAGTTCGGATAAGTTAAAAGGTTTGTTGTATTCTTCGTGATTAAGTGATTTAAAGTTTAGATTTCTTTTCTCTTGGTCCTTTTTGAAATTTCTAAAAGTGTCAGAATAATTACGCGATGATGAATTTCTCAAGAATGTGTGCCCAAGAGTATCTGAAATATCTTTTTTTGTTGAAGCTATTGTGTCAAATTCAGTATTTAAATGTGTAAAACTAGAAGACTTTGTTTTTCCTGAAATTTTTCGTACCATATCCCAAACCTTTTTAATGGGGGTTTTATAGTTCAATTTGGAGACATATTCTCTCCATGACTTTCGTTTGGAAGCTCGGATTGTTCGCCGAGCTTTAGCTCTAAAAACTTTTACGTCGTTGAGCTTTTCTGAAGTGGGATTTTTGCAGAACTTATTTAGAGCCTGTTTACGCTTTTTAATAGCTTCTTTACAGTCATTATTAAACCAAGGCTTGCTTTTCTTAGTATTTGTGGAGGTCTTTGGAATGCATTGTTCTGATATGTTAATAAGTGTATCTGTGAAATCAGAAACAATGTCGGATGATTCATTAAAATGATCAATTGATAACTCTTCTTCACATAAATTATGGAATAATTCCCAGTCGGCTTTATTCATTTTCCATTTCTGGTTACAGTCCTCATCTGGTTCGTTTACACTCTCAATTATAACAGGGAAGTGATCACTTCCGCACTGATCATCATGAACAGACCAGTCATAGTCCAAGAAGAGAGATGGGTGACACAAAGAGAGATCCAAAGAAGACAAATGACCTGTCGCTGGGTGAAGGTAAGTATAAGATTTATCATTCATCAAGCAAAGATCGCTCTTTGCAATAAAATCTTCAACAAGTGCTCCTCTGTTATTGATATCTTTACAGCCCCATAGAATATTGTGACCATTGAAGTCGCCAACTAAAAGATATGGCGATGGAAGTTGACTCAGCAATGAGTCAAGATGTTCGGGCTTTAACGAAAATGAGGGTGGAATATATAAAGAGCAAATTGTAGTTTCTTTATCCAGAGAAACCGATACTGCTACAGCTTGTAGGTCTGTTTTTAATTTGATCTCTCTTTGTGGTAAACATGATTTAACAAGAATTGAACTGCCACCAGATGGTTTGCTACCATCAGAATAGATATAGTTGTATGTATTGAAACCCCTGACATCAATGTTGTCATCAGTTTTTAAAAAAGTTTCTTGTAAACAAAAAATCGATGGGTTTAATAACGAAATAAGTAATAAGAGTTCATTATAATTTGGTTTAAGACCTCGACAATTCCATTGTATTATTTTGTGTTTTAAATCCATTTTATGAAGAGATTAAGACTAGAAACTATATTGGAGCTGCAATTGGTGATATAGATCTGCTACCACCAGCTCGTGGTGTTGCTGACCTCGATCTGTTATTGCCATTTGGTGATGATGGAGTTTCAGCGAACTCCATATCACTGTCACTCAAAGATCCGAATCTGTTCTGAAATCTAATATTGTCTCTTTCCATTTTACGTTGTCTGTCTGTATGTTTTTGAGACAATTGATGTTTTTTGGTCGGATCTTCCGATCCCTTATTAGTACGACCTGAGTCGAGTTTCTCTTTTACGTGCGGCGCTGGCTTCGGTACGGTCGCTGTCGACCGATCCGAAGCAATCTGGATTGCGCCATTTGATAAGTTGGTTGAACTTTGCGGTGCTGGAGTGGGTTTACTCCATGCACCAGATTTTTTCAGTTCAGCTATGTATGATTCAGCAGTCTGTGTCGCGGAGCTGGTACATTTTACACCAGTACCCTTTGTGATGCTGGCGAAACTGGTGGTTGGTGTTATATATCGCTCATCGACAATTTTTCGCGCTTCTGGGAATGTTATCCCCCTTTGGTATTTGACGGTTAGTATTTCTTTTTCTTTTTTCCATGCCGGACAGTCTCGAGAGAAAACAGCATGTTTGCCATCACAATTTACGCATTTGGGTTCATTTTTGCAGTTGAGGTGATTATCAACATGCTTTTCTTCACCACAATTAGGACAGAGTTTTTTTCTCTGACATCTGCTTTCATGATGGCCAAAAGCCTGACAAGAGTAACATCTAAGAGGGTTTGGGATGTATACCTCTACGTTAATGGAAAGATATGCTACTTTGATTTTCTTGGGTAGAACTGGTGTACCTTTTATGAAGTGGAAGGGTGGGGCACAGCCCCTGTGCCGCCCGGGAGACCCTTAGATTGGTATCACTGAATGCGTCTTATCATAAGAAACAAGAATTTATATGCTTTAGGGGTGGGGATCTGAACGGTTTCTGAGATATTGGGCTTTTACTAAATGCAGGGGGTGGGGCATAGCTCTGGCACATCCTAGGGGACCCCCAGATTGGTGTAACTGAATGCGTCTTTTCATAAGAAACAAGAATATAAATGGTTTTGGGGTGGGGATCTGAAGGGTTTCCGAGATACATCACCTTTTATGAAGTGGAAGGTTGGGGCATAGCCCTGGTGCGGCCTGTGAGATCCTTAGGTTGATATCACTGAATGCATCTTAACATAAGGAACAAGAATTTATATGGTTTAGCGGTGGGGATCTGATCGGTTTCTGAGATATTGGGCCTTTTATGAAGTGGAGGGGTCGGGCATAGCCCCCGTGCGGCAAGGGAGACCCTAAGGTTGGTATCACTGAATGCGTCTTATCATAAGGAACAAGAATTTAAATGGTTTAGGGGTGAGGATCTGAACGGTTTCTGAGATATTCAGCCTTTTACGAAGTGGAGGGGGTGGGGCATAAGCCCCGCCACATCCTAGGGGACCCTCAGATTGGTGTCACTGAATGCGTCTTATCATAAAAAACAAGAATATATATAGTTTAGGGGTGGGGATCTGAATGGTTTCTGAGATATATGGCAGTTATGAAGTGGAAGGGTGGGGCATGGTCCAAGCGCACCCCAGAGAGACCCCAATGTTGGTATCACTGAATATGTCTTATCATAAGGAACAAGAATATATATGGTTTAGGGGTGGAGATCTCAATGGTTTCTGAGATAAAAGGCATTTTATGAAGTGGAGGGGGTGGGGCATGTCCCCGGCACATCCCTGGGGGACCCCAAGGTTGGTGTCACTTAATGCATCTTAGCATAAGTAACAAGAATATATATAGTTTAGGGGTGGGGATCTGAATGGTTTCTGAGATAAATGGCATTTTATGAAATAGAGGGGGCAGGGCATGTCCCCGGCACATCCCGGGGGACCCCCAGGTTGGTGTCACTTAATGCATCTTATCATAAGGAACAAGAATATATATGGTTTAGGGGTTGGGATCTGTAAGGTTTCTGAGATATAAGGCATTTTATGAAGTGGAGGGGGCGGGGCATGGCCCCGGCACAACCTAGGGGACCCCCAGGTTGACATTAAAGCATATGGCTGAGAGAAGTTTACTCAAGGAACATTTTTATGTAAGTTTTGTAAAAATATCTGCAATGACTTGGCAGTAAATGCCATTTTTCAGTTTTCCCCATTATAAGTCAATGGAAACTCTAAGTTGCCAAAGCAACAAAACTAAAAGGCCAAATTTCATAAAAAACACAAAACCTGTAAAGGCAAATATGGTGAATATTTTCATATAGTCTCAGCCTCCTAGAGCATACAGTTTTTGAGGAGATGATTTTTTAAGTGTTTTTTTTTTTTTTTTTTTTTGCATTTTGGTTTCCATGGCAACCATTAAAATTGAGCAGTAGGCCTAAAATCATATGGTAGATACTAGATTGCTTAAGGAAGATTTCTATGAAAGTTTTGTTCCAATATCTGCAAAGGCTTGGCAGTTAATGCCATTTTTCAATTTTCCCCATTATAAGTCTATGGGAGCTCTAAGTTGCTAAAGCAACCAAACTAATGGGCCAATTTTCATAAAAAACACAAACTTTCAATCCCCCAGCCCAAGGATGCTACAGATAAAATTTGGGCTGAATCGGTCCAGTGGCTTCAGAGAAGATGTTTGAAAGTGTTGACGTCAGACGACGACGACAACGACGACGACGACGACGCCGGACAACTGCCTATCCTATAAGCTCCCCCGGAGCCTTCGGCTCTGGTGAGCTAAAAACTTACGACCGGGTTATTAAGCGGGGAAAAATTGAACATATGGTCATATATATGGTAAAGAAATTAATAACCATTTTGAATAAAATTCAGGGTTGGTTAGAGAATACAGAAAAAGAAATAGTTTTCTGTCGTTTTCTTTTAAGAGATGCACATAATAGCTAGATCACTTACGAGTATTGCATTTGAACAGGTATTGAGTGGTAAATAAGGAACACAAGTAATATTACTTTAGATAAACGATCAAAATAAGCAATAAGTTTATATGAATTATATGTAAGAAGTCGCGGACATTACAGTGATTTTGTTTCTGCAAGTCGAGTAGTCTACTATCGTGATTAACTGACAATATAGATGTTAGTGTCATTTTCATTCAATATTTGGATCTAACTAATGTAACAGTGCATGTCCAGTCATATGCTTTTAAAACATGGTGTCGCTATTACGCAAAAAAGCCTCGGTATATACTTTTATGTATAACAAGAGAGCCCAGAGGGCCCTGGTTCGCTCACCTGATCCAAAGCATAACAAGTGGGCCCCGGACAGGGTCAATTTTGGCCCCAGGGCTAAAATTTGAACAATCTTGGTAGAGGTCCACAAGATGCAGCTTCATATCGAATATGAAAGACCTGGGCTTTCTGGTTTCAGAGAAGATGATTTTAAAGGTTTACCCTGCATATAGAAGTCTATGTAAAACAAGATTTTCCCTATATAAGTCTATGTTAAACCAAAGGGCCCCTGAGAGGGGCATTTTTGGCCCCAGGGCTATAATTTGAAATATCTTGGTAGAGGTCCACTAGCTGAAGCTTCATAACAAATATCAAAGACCTAAGCCTTGTGTTTCAGAGAAGATGATTTTAAAGATTTTCCCTATATAAGTCTATGTAAAACCAAAGGGCCACATGGCGGAGGCATTTTTGGTCTCAGGGCTATAATTTGAAAATCTTTATAGAGGTCCACTAGCTGAAGCTTCATAACAAATATCGAAGACCTAAGCCTTGAAGTTTCAGAGAAAAAGATTTTTCAAGATTTTCCCTATATAAGTCTATGTAAAACCAAAGGGCCCCAGAGCGGGGGCATTTTTGGCCCCAGGGCTATAATTTGAACAACCTTGGTAGAGGTCCACAAGATGAAGCGTCATACCAAATATCAAAGACCTGGGCCTTGCAGTTTCAGAGAAGAAGATTTTTCAAGATTTTCCCTATATAAGCTATGTGAAACAAAAGGGCCCTGGTGCGGGGGCATTTTTGGCCCCAGCACTATAATTTGAACAATCTTGGTAGGGGTCCACTAGATGAAGCTTCATACCAAATATCAAAGACCTGGGCCTTGCAGTTTCAGAGAAGAAGATTTTTCAAGATTTTCCCTATATAAGCCCATGTTAAACCAAAGGGCCCCCGTGATGGGGGCATTTTTAGCTCCAGCACTATAATTTGAACAATCTTGGTAGGGGTCCACTAGATGAAGCTTCATACCAAATATCAAAGACCTGGGCCTTGCAGTTTCAGAGAAGAAGATTTTTAAAGATTTTCCCTATATAAGCCTATGTAAAACAAAAGGGCCCTGGTGCGGGGGCATTTTTGGCCCCAGCACTATAATTTGAACAAATTTGGTAGGGGTCCACTAGATGAAGCTTCATACCAAATATCAAAGACCTTGGCCTTGCGGTTTCAGAGAAGAAGATTTTTCAAGATTTTCCCTATATAAGCCCATGTAAAACCAAAGGGCCCCGGGGCGGGGGCATTTTTAGCTTCAGCACTATAATTTGAACAATCTTGGTAGGGGTCCACTAGATAAAGCTTCATACCAAATATCAAAGACCTGGGCCTTTCAGTTTCAGAGAAGAAGATTTTTAAAGATTTTCCCTATATAAGCCCATGTAAAACCAAAGGGCCCCCGTGCGGGGGCATTTTTGGCCCCAGCACTATAATTTGAACAATCTTGGTAGGAGTCCACTAGATGAAGCTTCATACCAAATATCAAAGATCTGGGCCTTGCGGTTTCAGAGGAGAAGATTTTTCAAGATTTTCCCTATATAAGCCCATGTAAAACCAAAGGGCCCCCGTGCGGGGGCATTTTTAGCTCCAGCACTATGATTTGAACAATCTTGGTAGGGGTCCACTAGATGAAGCTTCATACCAAATATCAAAGATCTGGGCCTTGCGGTTTCAGAGAAGAAGATTTTTAAAGATTTTCCCTATATAAGCCCATGTAAAACCAAAGGGCCCCCGTGCGGGGGCATTTTTGGCCCCAGCACTATAATTTGAACAATCTTGGTAGGGGTCCACTAGATGAAGCTTCATACCAAATATCAAAGATCTGGGACTTGCGGTTTCAGAGAAGAAGATTTTTTAAGTTTTCAGTGAAAAAAATCTATTTTTGGCTACTGTGACCTATATGTGCAACGGACCGGAACCATTTGAACAACTTTGAAAGGGGACCACCTAAGGATCATTCCTGTGAAGTTTGGACAAAATCCGATCAGCGGTTTAGGAGGAGATGTCGTTTGAAGAAAAGTTTACGGACGCACGCACGCACGGACGCACGCACGCACGCACGGACGCACGACGGACAAAAAGTGATCCCAAAAGCTCACCTTGCCACTACGTGACAGGTGAGCTAAAAATGCTCTTCTGACAGATTAACTGCGTTCTAAAGGCAGCCGAAACATTAAAAGACATATCTCTCATATATAAACACACAACAATCGCAAAGCCTTGTGTTCTCAACAATCAAGTATGTAAAATTAATGATACAACTGCGAGAATTCAGTATCGAACATTACAGTGCATTCCAGAGCAATATTTTTCTATACAATAGTCTTCGAAATATAACCAATTTTGTCTACCAGCTTGAAGAAAGTAATACGCTTTGTAGAGTAGGTAAAAAAGTTCTAAGAAATGTAAACATATGAATGTCTGTAAATGGCAGCTATGATGGTCTCGGACATTACAATACACGGTAAAGGGACATCCTATGCCACTTCACCATTTCTACATGTAAAATTGAAAGGAATCTGATATCATATTTGTTGTATCTAGTTAACATAATCAAGAGTAAACCAGCATACCCTCAAATAAACATATTTATTTCAGGTTGGGATGTTCGATACAATTTGTAATGTTCGATACCATAGTTTTAGTAACATAAACTGCACTTACAATGTTTTTTAACATTCAAAATATGCATTTGGAAATACAAATTGGAGAGTTGAAGTGCCTTCTTAACATTGCACAATTCATATTGAAATATTCATTCTGGCAAATAATATTTGGGAAAAGATTATAAGCTATGGGACTCAAATCCAAAATAGAAAATAAGTAATAAAGTTTGAATCAACATTGTTACTGTTTGCAGCTATTGGTAGAAATGTAGCAAACATGTATATCACTAAACGTGTTTATTTTACACAAATAAGGTTGCACAATTCAAAATAGTTAATTTATTTGCAGTCTTATCCCTGGACGGTCAACATAGCAAACATGTCATGTTCGATACCAAATGTAGCGGACATTTCATCGTATACATCCACTGCTTTTTGAAATAGAATAATGATCTTGCTAGCGTGTAAATGTTGTTCATTAATTATGATTTTTGGTGGAACCAAATTAATTGAACAATATTAATTGTGGCAAATAATATTGGAAAAGATAAAAAGTTTCTATGCAGACATTTAAAAAAGAAATATGACTTCTGTTTTCCCTTAACTGTGGTATTGTCTACCGACTCCCCCACCCATCAAACACCGGAAAAGGCAACCATGTCGTCTGCAGACACTTTCTACTACGTAATCTGGTAATGGAAATAAAAATCAATAATGAGTAATCAATAATGAGTAATCAATAATGAGTAATCAATAATAAAACCGTGCCACGTGAGAGCAATGTGATCAAGCTGTTAGACTAACAATTTTCGGTATTGAACATTACCGGTCTCGAACATTACAAAACACTGGAAATGAGGTAAATTCAACATCAAAATATTATTTTCGTTCCAGTTGATGTATTTGTGTTAGTCACACATTGCGGGAGTTTAATTCAATCTAGCCTTTTTTGTCGATACATACGTAATACGCGTGGTATAATGATCGCGAACATTACATGCATTTTTGCAACAAATCCATGTACATTTTTGTATGGCAAGTATTTTTAACTTCCTATTGTACAGGTAACATCAAACGACCTTATATGTTTATTATAATATAGAATCTTTATTTGGTCATGTTTCTGTGTATAAAAACCTAAACGTTGTTTTGAAATATCAAGAAGGAAAACGTCGTCTCGTACATTACAATGCTTAATTAAATTTCGGCGACAGCCATAATCGGGGAAAAATACTTAGTTAGACTCCATGTGGTCCTACTAATGGTAGTTATTTCCCTACCCAGAATATGTAAATTTTATGGAAACCACCTAACCCTTTCCTGTCTAGTGGAATTGCAAATATGTAAGTGTGCAAACAAAGAGAATTCGAAAAGCGACAGTCTCGAACATTACAAAACCAGGTTTTCCCGTGGCTCATTTTCCCTGAAAAGGTACTTTTCTACAGGAGGTTTATCATGTTATTAATGGAACCTGTTGTTCTGTCATATAAACGCATGCATTAGGTAAAAATGACTGCTTGGTTTCAGAAAATATACAGCGACTGCAATATCCCAATTCATTTGAGAATGAGTGATATACGGAAAACGTGTATTGAAATTGCGAAAAGTTTTATTATAATACATAAAGGTCATCAAATGGCTTTCAAAGGAACTGACCTAACCCCATTTAAGCCGAAGGAGTTCTTCCATCTTAGACGCGTGCAGACAATTCGGTCGGTGTCCGAACACACTCCATTGGCATCATTTGCGGGGGTGAAAGCAAAAAGTTGCATCGTCCTTTGGATCGGGATGATCATCTCCTGTGCACATTAAAGACCCCTACCGCAATAACACCATGACTGCGTAAGATTTCAACCCTGCAACCTTGGGGTGTATGTAATGTACACATGCGAGTAATGGTCAAATGGGACCGATTGCAGTATAAGAAAGAAAACAAGAGGGTCCAGAGGGCCCTGAATCGCTCACCTGATTATCAGTATCTCTAGTGCATTCTTGGCCCAAGGGCTATAATTTTAACAAACTTGGTAACGGTCCACTAGATGAAGCTTCATACCAAATATCAAAGACCTGTGCTTCTGACTTCAGAAAAGAAGATTTTTAAAGGAATTCCCTATATAAGCCTATGTAAAACCAGCGGGCCCTGGTGCGGGGACATTTTTGGCGCCAGGGCTATAATGTGACCAATCTCAGTAGAGGTCCACTAGATGAAGCTTCACGCCAAATATCAAAGACCTGGGCCTTCTGGTTTCAGACAAGAAGATTAATTTTAAAGTTTTTCCAATATAAGCCTATGTTGAACTAGTGGGTCCCGGCGCAGGGACATTTTTATCCCAAGGCTATAATATGAACAATCTTGGTAGAGGTCCGTTAGATGAAGCTTCATACCAAATATCAAAGACCTGTGCCTTTTGGTTTCAGACAAAAGATTTTTAAAAGGTTTTCCCTATATAAGCCTATGTCAAACCCGTGGGCCCTGGCATGGGACACATGGATGGATGCACAGACGCACGATGGACAAAAAGTAAGGGCCGCCTATCCCAATCACTATTGATATGGTTAAGACGGCTATCTCTCAGATGAAGACTGGCAAGGCACCCGACCCTTCTGGCATAATGGTGGAGATGATCAGAGCTGCAGGTGATGCGAGTGCCTCAATGATCCGCGACCTTGCAGCTGCAATCATCCGTGATGGAAAGGTACCCTCTGACTTGGAACAGAGTTTCATTGCCTGTCCATACAAGGGCAAGGGCGATGCATTGGAACGGGGCAACTACCGTGGTCTCAAGCTGACAGAACAGGTCATGAAAGTCCTGGAGAGGGTTGTGGATGGCCTCATTAGACAGTTGGTATCCATCAACGATTCCCAGTTTGGCTTCATCCCAGGAAGAGGCACAACAGATGCAATTTTTGTTGTACGGCAGCTGCAAGAGAAGTATCTGGCGGCCAACAGGAGACTCTACATGGCTTTTTGTAGACCTGGAGGAGGCATTTGATCGAGTGCCTCAGAAAGTCATCTGGTGGCCACTAAGAAAACTTGGATTGTGCAACTGGTCCAAAGATGTATGCTAATGCTCGGAGCCGTGTCCGTGTTGGTGATGGTTACAGAGAAGAATTCGAAGTAAAGGTGGGTGTTCATCAAGGCTCTGTTCTCAGCCCACTGCTTTTCATCATTGTGCTTGAAGCCTTGTCATGTGAGTTCCGCTCTGGAGTCCCCTGGGAGGACCTGTATACTGATGACCTTGTCATCATAGCTGAATCCCTTGAGGAATGCTTCAGGAGGCTCTTAACCTGGAAAGACGCAATGGAGGCGAAAGGGCTGAGAGTGAATGCTGGAAAGACAAAGATCATGATTTATGGTTCAGGTCTGAACCTCCTGCAGAGCACAGGCCAGTTCCCATGCGCTGTATATCGCACTGGAGTGGGCAGCAACAGTATCTTTTGTAATGGCTGCAACTTTTTGGTGCACAAGAAATGCAGTGGGCTCAAGCTCTTGATAGAGGACCCTGATTACAGGTGTACACGGCGCCAAGGAACTGCACGACCCTTAGATGGCAGACCACAGAGGTAGGTCCAAGTCATCCGACTAGTTAGAGGTTGTAGCTTCCTTTTGCTACCTAGGTGATATGCTCTCAGCAGCGGGTGGCTGCGACCTTTCAACCACATCACGTGTGAAAATAGCCTGAAAGAAATTCAAGGAGTTGCTACCAATTCTCTCTTCCCGCCACCTCTCATTCAAGACACGTGGCCGTGTGTATAGCGCATGTGTGCGGAGCGCAATGCTCCATGCCAGTGAGACATGGCCACTGACAAAGCCAAACCTTCAACGTCTCCAGCGGAATGGGCAATGATCAGACAGATATGCAATGTCAAACCACAGGACACTGTCACCATCAGGTCCAGTGAGTTACTTCAGCGTCTTGGAATTGAGGACCTGGACCTCATCCTAAAAGAGAGAAGGTTCCGCCGGTATGGACATGTGGAATGCTCCAACGGTGCAGTCAAGACTGCCTGTGACATTTGGTTTCTCTATATAAGCACATGTAAAACCAAAGGGCCCTGGGGCGTGGGTACTTTTGCCCCCAGCACTATAATTTGAACAACCTTGGTAGGGGTCCACTAGATGAAGCGTCATATCAAAGACCTAGGCCTTGTGATTTCAGAAAAGAAGATTTTTAATTTCCCTATATAAGCCCATGTAAAACCAAAGGGCCCCAGGGCCGGGGGCGGTTTTGGCCCCAGCACTATTATTTGAACAATCTTGGTAGGGGTCCACTAGATGAAGCTTCATACCAAATATCAAAGACCTGGGCCTTGTGGTTTCAGAGAAGATTTTTTAAGTTTTCGGTGAAAAAAAATCTATTTTTGGCTCCTGTGACCTAGATGTGCAACGGACCGGAACTATTTGAACAACTTTGAAAGGGGACCACCTAAGGATCATTCCTATGAAGTTTGGTCAAAATCCGATCAGTGGTTTAGGAGGAGATGTCGTTTGAAGAAATTGTTTACGCACGCATGCACTGACGACGGACGACCGACGAAAAGTGATCACAAAAGCTCACCTTGTCACTAAGTGACAGGTGAGCTAAGAAAAGCGGAGACGAAATGACATCTCAAGCCCTGTCTCCCGATGAAACAAATATGGTTTATATGGGCCGCCTCGCACCGCTTTGCCTGGGCAGCCTTGGAACCTTACCAGTATGCGGTCGGTTTCAGCTCTGCGCAGCCCCATCTATTTCTTCAAGCCAATTTAAGCGAGTGTGTGTGAATTCGGGTTTAACGTCGTTTTCAACAATTTTTCAGTCATATCACGACGGTGTCTGGTTGCGACAGGGAGCTTAATGCTCACTTTTATAGTGCTGCCTCACTGAAGTATCATGTCCCAGACACATTACATGATATCACACCTAGTAACATTATCCTGACACTGGGTCGACCAGTCCCAGCTCTACCCCGTAAATCTGAGTGCCAAGCGAGAAGCAGCTAGTACCATTCTTAACGACTTTGGTATGTCGCGGCCCGGGATCGAGCCCGTGACCTCCCGTTCCACGGAGCGATACTCTACCAAATGAGCTATCGGGGCCGGTACACTATGAGCTAGGGCAGCTGAAGTTTTAAATAGAAATGCTGGTGATAACATCGGAATTCATAAAAGTCAATACCTGGTTAAGTACTGAAAAACAGTTAATGCGAGCTAATTTTAACGACCCATAACACAATAAAACTGGCCTAAACCCATTCAAGCTGAATTAGTTCTTCCGTCTTAGACGAGTGAAAACAATTAAAACTGCGAAATTGGGGCGAATGTTTTTCTCATTAATTTGCAAAATATATTAACCCTTCTACAACAGAGAGAATTTTTCGTCTTGCTGGAGTATTTAGACAATGACTATGTATATAAAATAAACTAGACGAAGTTAGAAACAAACAGCGTAAAACTCTATATGCCATTTAGGCTTGAAATGGTGTCGAATCTAATGACTCAGTGCGAATGTTTTCTCATCATAAATGGTCTCACCCGTACATGATAATGGAATATTCCGCCTAATAAGTAGGGAGTGTTGCATTTTCCGATAGTAAGTGGTAAGGGAGGTGAAGACCTACATCGGTCTGAAAGGTCATCTAGGGTCAGCCGACATATTAAACGAATTGTTTAGCCATTTTTCAATCATTTAGTGACGAGGCAGCAAAGAGAGTAGGCAAAATAATTTGAGTTATTTACTGGATACGCGTATTTTATTGTCGTCTGCTAAATATTTTGGCATCTTATTTAGTCAAACGAAGAAGAAGAAGGGCTCAAGCTTCACCGCTCCTATCCGGTTCCATATGGCCCGGATCGAAGTGGACGCCTTCACGGAATATGGGTGGATAGGAAGTACACGTACTGGTATGTTGGCCCCTGAAGTACGAGTCTTGGTTACCCGAAGCGCTATTCTTTAAGAAGAAAGATACCCGAAACGGATGTGAAGCGCCATTTGTCGGCGACACCGTGCCCTAGGACGTGACGCTACCTTCCTGTTGTCTAGGGCGTTTCTACTAAACGCGTCATCCCCTCTCCACAAACGTCATCCAGCGACCCCGCGCGAGGTGATCGAGGGTCAAACAAGGTCAGAAATGGTGGTCATCTTGGTCGCAAACCCCATGGAGGGTCAGCCGGCGAGGGTCAACCGACTTCCTTATATGGCAGCCATCTTGTGGTCGATCTTGTGACGTCATTGACCCTAAAGAGACCCGTATACTACTACAAAGAAACAGACAGATGGACAGACAAACAAACAGACACACAAAGATTCTCGGGTGCATAAATACTGAATCTGAGCTGTCCTAGACAAAGGTCGGTAAATGACCTTGACCTTTGGAACTTATAAAATTCCATTCAGCCGATTGTAAATACCATTTCTGATGTCACTAGCTAATATACAATCAGAAAAATCCACTGTTTTGCCATTTTTCAATACAAATGTCCAAGTGACCAAATTTGACCTGGACGTAAAACAGATCAAGGTCAACCAAAGGTCATCATTTGAACAAACTTGGTAGGACCAGAGTCCCTGATGCCGCATACCAAGTTTCAAGATCATCGGCCATTCGGTTCTTGATAAGAAGATTTTTTAAGGTTTTTACCATATACGGACATAGTGGCCATATTGGCAGGGCGTCAAGTGATATTAGGAGTCAAACATATAGGTTAGGTCCAGAAATATAGGTATCTAGTGGCCAGAAATATAGGATATTATAGGTTGTGGAAAACAAGCCAGATTTGTTTTTTTATTTCCACCACCACCTAGCAGCTCTATCTTTTATTAATAATACAACATATAGAAAAAAATAAGTGGGACAGCTGGTTATAATTAAGGAAAAAATCATATCTCCATAAAAATCAGTCCTTAGTAGACTATTCTAATGAATGTCCTCAACGTATGTTTCATACAGAACTGAGTGATCTACTTTCATATCATCAGATAACCACCTTATCTATTCTTGGATAAAACAATAAAAACAAGAGATAACAAAACTTGACAATTTAGACAGAATCAAAACATGGGACATTCTTCCCTTTAAACAAGAGGGCCTTGATGGCCCTTGATTGCTCATTTGATCCATAGTGTAACAAGCAGGCCCCCGTGGAGGGCCATTTTTGCCCCAAGAGGTATAATTTGCACAATCTTGGTCAAGGTCCACTATACAAAGTATCATACCAAATATCAAAGACCAGATCCTTCTGGTTTCAGACAAGATGATTTTTAAGGTATTCCCTATATTAGCCTATGTAAAACCAGTGGGCCCTGGGGCAGTGCCAGTTTTGGCCCTAGGACTATAATTTGAACAATCTTGGTAGAGGTCCACTAGATGAAGCTTCATACCAAATATCAAAGACCTGGGCCTTCTGGTTTCAGACAAAAAGGTTTTCAATCTTTTTTTCTTATTTCCCCGTATTTGTTTGCTGCTGCAACCACCCATACTAAAATTCACACATGATTCCACATGGAGTCCTTGTGGACAGTAACAGATATCATGGTGGAACTCTTTTTTCCTGTCTGACTCTAGCAGCACACGGAATTTGGTTACAGATGGCCAAATCTTAACAGAAATTCTCAATGAAACTGCTAACCAAATTTCTGTTTAAAAGTCTGGCATGAAAACAGTGCATAAGCGCTTCCTAAAAAATAATACAGCCGAACCTGTCTTAAAGACCACCTGTGAACAAAGACCACCTGTCTACAAAGACCACTTCCAATTCCTCCCATCCAATTTAACTATATAATGCACCTGTCAACATAGACAACCTGTGCACTAGAACCAGAGGACAGTCAAAATCCTTCCCAAATGCTTATTTTTACCCTGAACAAAGACCACTTCATGCTTTGAAAAGCATTGACCAAAGTTTTGATTGGGCAATTAATTGTTTGTGAGCCAAATTAATTTTTAGTGCTTCATTATTTAAACCAGACAAAATGTTACCATCAGTGGATTTAATCTGTGAAGCATTCAGTTGTAACTGGGAATATCCAATACATATCTGCATAAATGCTGTAAAGTAATCCTTGTCTCCTAAAGAGGTGGAACAGTTGATGCAAAACTGACCCTCTGAATAAAGACCACATGTGGACAAAGACCATATTTCTTCTTTCCCTTGCGTGGTCTTGCAGACAGGTTAGACTGGCGGGAGCACTCCTATTACACATTCAAAGGAATCAGGGATGATGGCTAGCTTTGTGTGTTGCTTTACAACTTTACAAGTATAAAGCTGTTCTAAGGATTTCCAACTATATTTTGAAGACACTGTGAGTTACTTTTAGTATTTTAGATTAACTGTATTTTAAACTGGGGTGTCAAAAGTTTTATGTTTGCAAACTGAAAAGATTGCACCCACCCGCATATTTATGTATGTGTAGACTTAAGTTATTAGATCAAAATGAACCTTTGGAAAGCCAAGGATTCCAATTCAAGAGTTAACTTACATGAAAGTTTATATGTAAGCAGCATGAAGGTTTTTGTATGTTCTTTTCCAGCACAAGTATATTCCTTCCTTATTGTATATAGATAAAAACTCAAAATTTTTACAGTGTATGTTAAGATTCTTGTGTTATGTTAATGAAGTTGGACCAAATATTTAAATTAGCAGGAATTCTGCAGGAATATACAGACAGTAATGCTCAGGCAGAAATCCTGTCAATAATTCATGCCGGAATCCTGCCAATAATTCATAAAGGAACCATGAAGGAAACCTGTCAGTAATTCATACAGGAATCCTGTCTGTTTTTTTCTACATGATTCCTGCTAGTTTAAATATTTCACAAGCTTTCCACACTGATTCCCACCTGAATCCTGTCTCAAAGATGTGAAAATTCTTTGTGGGAATTCTATTTGAAATTTTTTCATAGAGGTTTCATATCGGAATCCTGTCACAATATTTCTGCAGAAATATTTGAACTTAATCCCAAACAGACTGTGAGAATTCAGCATGGACTGAAATTCTTTGAACAACTTTGAGAGAGGACCACCCACAGATGATTTCTGTCAAGTTTGGTCAAAATCTATTCAGGGGTTTAGGAGCTGTTGTTTAAAGGAATTGTGGACGGATCACAATAGCTCCCCTGCTAAAAAAACAGCAACACTTATTTAATATTCATAAAGAAACAATAGTAATAAAATAGCCATCGGAAGAGATGGCAAATCCCCCAACCAAAAGCCAATATGGCTTCAGAAGATTGTTCACCAATAGATAGGGCACCAGAATTATCCAGCAATATATCACAAAAGTTTTGGAGTTATGGCCATCACAAGAGTATACTGTCAGGCGAGATAACTCAAAAACCAGGGCACTCAGAATTGTGGTTCTTGCGCATGACATGCCTGCTTAAGCTCATGTATTTCTGTCCGAATTACCATTAAAATATGTCTCAAAGGGTATTGGAGATATGGTGATCACAAGCTGGTCATAGTGTTATATTGGAAGGGTAGATAACTCAAATACCACAACACCAACAGTTGTGGTTCTTGCACATGACACCCCTCCTGTACCTTGTATACAATTGCGCCAATTTCCTTCAATATATCTCAAAAGGTGTTGGAGTTATGGCCATCACAAGGTTATATTGTCAGGGGAGATAACTAAAAACCCATAGCACCCAGAGTTGTAAGTCTTGACCTTGACAAACCTGCTTAAAACCTCATGTACATCTGCATCAAGTACCACCAATATATCTCAAAGGGTATTGGAGGTAGGGTGATCACAAGGTGGTCATACTGTTATATTGGAAGGGGAGATAACTCAAATACCATAGCACCCAGAGTTGTGGTTCTTAAGCATCAAGTGCTGTCTCAACCTTGTATACAATTGTGCCAAGTACCATCAATATATCTCAAAGGGTGTTGGAGTTATGGCCACCACAAGGTTATATTGTCCGGGTAGATAATTAAAAAACCGGGGCACCCAGAGTCGTGGTTCTTGCACGTGACAAACCTGCTTAACCTCATGTACCACTTTACCAAGAACCATCAATATATCTCAAAGACTAATGAATTTGGATTAACGCTTTGGTACTAGGATCTGAACTTCATTTTACGTGATAACACTAGTTCTGCAGGTGTAAAAATATATTACCTTCCCGTTTTTGATCGGGAAGTATTATCATATTCTGGTGTTACGTTTCCATGCCTTTAATGGCGTGAGTTAAAGTAATGTACATGATGTTGCGCACATGTAACAGTAAACTTTTGCACGACAATCATTAAATAGACAGAATGGAATATATGGCAACAAATAATATCATGGGGGTTGGGAATTGCCCTTTATACTTATCTTTACCGGAATGCAAGTCTAAAGTTTCGGGCTGATAATGGAGCTTCGGTTTGATAACGAGGGTGATAACCAAAACTCCATGCGATGATCTTTAAGAATAATATAAGTAAACGAGATCATCGATCTTGTTTGGCAGTGCACGGTATCATTTATGGGGTATGCAGTGTACGTGATCATTTATTAGTAGTTTTCAAATTTAATGGAGCTAGAATTTGTTTTCGCAATTTTTATGGTTGAAGAGGATAAACTTCACTGACCAAATTTGTTGTCCACTTTTAAGTAAGATCTTGTCACTTTTCAGGTGTCATCACTTCGACAATATGGAAAGGACCCGTGTTAAATGTAAAACAAATGTACCCCTTCCCCAACCCCTCTTTTGGCTCACCTGTCCAATAGTGACGAGATCACTTTTCGTCAGTCGCTCGTCGTGCGTACGTGCGTCCGTCCTTGAACAATTTCTTCAAACGACATCTAGTACACCTCTACCAAGATTTTCAAATTATCGCCATGGTGCCAAAAATGCAGCCGCCCCGGGGCCCTTTGGTTTTACATAGTCTTACATAGGGAAAAGCTTTCAAAATCTTCGCGTCTGAAACCAGAAGGCTCAGGTGTTTGAGTTTTGGTATAATGCTTCGCCTTGTGTGCTTCGCCTTGTGGACCTCTATCATGATTGTTCGAATTATAGCCATTGGGCCAAAACTGCCCCCGCACCAGGGCCCTTTAGATTTACAAAGACTTATATGGTGAAACCTTAAAAAGTCTTATCTGAAACCAGAAGGGTCAGATATTTGGTATGAAGCTTCGTCTTGTGGACCTCTATCAAGATTGTTTAAATTATAGCCATCGGGCCAAAATGCCTCCGCCTCGGGACCCTTTTGTTTTACATTGACTTACATAGGAAAAATCTTAAAAAGATCTTCTCCTCTGAAACCGCAAGTCCCAGGACTTTGATATTTGGTGTGTAGCTTCATCTAGTTGACGTCTATCAAACTATAGACCTGGGCTTAAGATGTCCTCGCTCTGGGGCCCTTTGGTTTTACATTGACTTATGCAGGAAAAATCTTTAAACTATTTTTTTTTCTGAAACCGCAAGGCCCAAGACTTTGATTTTTGATGTGAAGCTTCATTTAGTGGACCTCTATCAAGATTGTTCAAATTATAGCCCTGGGGCAACAATGTCTAAGGGACCTCTTTTAAGATTGTTCAAATTATAGCCCTGGGACCATAAAAGTTCCTCGCTCTGGGGCCCTCTGGTTTTTACTTTGACTTATGTAGGAAATATCTTTAAAAAATCTTCTTCTCTGAAACCACAAGTGGGTGTGCGTGCGTGCGTGTGTGTGTGTGTGAATTCGGGTTTAACATCGCTTTCAACAATTGTACAGTCATATCACGACGGTGCCTGGTTGCGACAGGGAGCTTATTGCACACTTTTATAGTGCTGCCTCACTGAAGTATCATGTCCCAGACACATTACATGATACCACACCCAGTCACATTATCCTGACACTGGGTCGACCCGCCCTAGCTCTATCCCTTAAATCTGAGTGCCAGCGAGGAGCAGCTAGTACCATTCTTAACGACTTTGGTATGTCGCGGCCCGAGATCGAACCCGTGACCTCCCATTCCCCGGAGAGGACACTCTCACAACTGAGCTATCGGGGCCGGTCTGAAACCGCAAGGCCCAGGTCTTTAATATTTGGTGTGAGGCTTCATCAAGTGGACCTCTATCAAGATTGTTAAAATTATAGCCATGGGGCCACCCCCATCCCCGCCCTGGTGCCCTTTGGTTTTATATTAACTTATATAAGAAAAATCTTAAAAAATCTTCTCCTCTGAAACCACAAGGCCCAGGTCATTGATATTTGATGTGTAGCTTCACCTAGTGGGCATCTACCAAGATCATTTAAATCATAGCCCTGTGGTCAAAAATGGCCCCGCCCCGGGGCCCCTTTTGGTTTTACATAGACTTACACAGGGAAAACATTTAAAAATCTTTTCGTCTGAGACCAGAAAGCGCAGGTGTTAGATATGTGGTATAAAGCTTCGTCTTGTGGACCTCTATCAAGATTGTTCAAATTATAGCCCCGGGCCGAAAAATGTCCTGACCCGGTTTTACATTGAATTATATAGGCAAAATCTTTAAAATCTTCTTGTCTGAAACCAGAAAGCTCAGTTCCTTGATATTTGGTATGAAGCTTTGTGTAGTGGACCTCGACCAAGATTGTTCAAATTATAGCCCTGGGGCCAAAAATGGCTCCTCCACGGGGCTCACTGGTTTTACCTTAAACCTTTAAAAATGTTCTTTCCTGAATTCAGAAGGGTCAGGTCTTTGATATTTGGTATGAAACTTTCGAAAATACTTGAGGGTCACTGATGAGGCCTAATTGGCCGAAACTAGCTAGTCTGGCCCAGAAAACATGTACACTTCATATTTTTCAGTTCTGTGTTGTATTCCTTGCTTCCATAGGATAACCCTATTATAGAAATTATTTAACGTCACTACAGCTGGTGTCTGGGAATTTGTGGCGGCCGTAAAAAGTCGCCCTGCCCTACATCATAGTGTAGTTTATATTTTCTTGTCCTTTGGGATCACTGATTCCAATTATAGAATTTCGAACATATTTGAGGGTCACTGATGAGGCCTAATTGGCCGAAACTAGCTAGTCTGGCCCAGAACACATGAACACTTCATATTTTTCAGTTCTGTATTGTATTCCTTGCTTGTATAGGCTAACCCTATTATAGAACTTATTTAACGTCACTACAGCTGGTGTCTGGGAATGAGTGGCGGCCGTAAAAAGTCTTCCTGCCCTACATCATAGAGCAGTTTATATTTTCTTGTCCTTTGGGATCATTGATTCCAATTATAGAATTTCGAAAATACTTGAGGGTCACTGATGAGGCCTAATTGGCCGAAACTAGCTAGTCTGGCCCAGAAAACATGTACACTTCATATTTTTCAGTTCTGTGTTGTATTCCTTGCTTCCTTAGGATAACCCTATTGTAGAACTTATTTGTCTAGTAGACCTCTACCAAGACTGTTCAAATTATAGCCCTGGGGCCAAGATTTGGCTCGACCCGGTGCCCACTGTTTTTTCATAGACTTATATAGGAGAAACCATTGAAAATTGAAAATGTTCTTGTCTGAAATCAGAAAGCCAGGGTCTTTGATATTTGGTATGAAGCTTCATCTAGTGTTCCTCTACCAGAAGTGTTCAAATTATAGCCCTGGGGCCAAAAAAAGGGGTCACCCCGGGGCCAACTTGTTTTACATAGACACATATTGGGAAAACGTTTGAAAAGCTTCTGGTCTGAAACCAGAAGGCCAAGGTCTTTTATATTTGGTATGAAGCTTGGTCTTGCGGATTTCTTCAAAGATTGCTCAAATTAAATCCCTGGGGCCAAATATGGCCCGGCCCAGGGGCCCATAGGTTTAAGTAGATAAACATGTTTGTATTTCAGCCACCAAGTTTGCTGTGTGTGTTAACGAATGCCAATATAAGCTTCCTACGCTATACTGGTTACCAAAACTACATAAAAAACCTTACAAAGCACGGTTTATTGCCAATTCTAGCTCTTGCACTATCACTAAACTTTCTAAATTATTAACTTCCTGTCTTACTGCTATTAAAACGCATGTAATTAAATATTGTGATAAAGTCTTTGAAAGATCAGGAAGAAATCTGTTTTGGTCTATAAAAAATTCGAATGAGGTTAAATAAATTGAAATCTAGACATTTTCGTGCTTCTAGTCTGTCTATCTACGATTTTTCCACTCTTTACACTACACTTCCTCATAATCTTATAAAAGAAAAGCTTAATGATTTAATTGAATGGGCTTTTCAAAGAGAAGATTCTCTCTATCTTGCATGTAATGTCAGAAATGCATTTTTCACTTCTAAAGAGCATAAGAATTATACACTTTGGTCATGTCAGAAAGTGTGTGATGCCCTAACCTTTCTACTTGACAATATTTATATTAGATTCGGTACTAAGTTATTTAGACAAATTGTGGGTATTCCGATGGGTACTAATTGCGCACCTCTTGTGGCTGATCTGTTCTTGTAATGTTATGAAAGAGACTTCATTTTGTCGCTTTCCATTGATAACCAATCTGAAATTATTGAAGCTTTTAGCTCTACTTCTAGATATTTAGATGATTTATTAAATATTGATAATACCTATTTTGATGGTGTGATCAGTCAGATTTACCCCCTAGAACTTCAGTTAAATAAAGCAAATTCTTCTGATACCGAGGCCCCGTTTTTGGATTAAATCTATCTATTGTAGATGGATTTGTTTCGTGCAAAATTTATGATAAACGCGATGACTTTGATTTTGAGCTTGTAAATTTTCCTTTTTTG
Organism: Lucinisca nassula; assembly: GCA_963580285.1. NCBI lineage: Eukaryota > Metazoa > Mollusca > Bivalvia > Lucinida > Lucinidae > Lucinisca > Lucinisca nassula. The sequence continues at coordinate 210,950,224 of OY757010.1, forward strand.
GATGGTGATGTTCCTCGTGCGCCATCCTATGGCGTTTATATTTCGCAATTAATTCGATTTGCTAGAGTGTGTAGTCATGTAACTGACTTCAACACTCGTAATAAATTATTAACGGCAAAACTCCTTAAGCAGGGTTATCGGTACCATAAACTACGCAAAGCCTTTTCAAAATTTTATAGACGCCATTCTGATTTAATTTCAAAATTCAATATTGGACTTAAATCTCTTCTGCAACAAGGTCTATCTGAACCCGAATTTTATGGTGACTTAGTACATAAATTCAGAAAAATATATAACCGCAATGACTTCAGCACCCAATTTCGTAAAATCATTCTTCGATATAAAAAGATTGGGTACAACATGGATATTATACGACATACTACATGCATGGTAGTTAACCCAATCACGGTTGGCAACTTTGCTTCCTTCTTTAATTGCACGCCGGTGGTTCAGGCCTCAGATTCTATGACGGCTCCAACGTAAAGGCTTATTGAGAATTAGAGAGATAATGATGGTTGGTGCCTGATGCTCTGTCTCTGGTCGGGCTCATCGGAGTCTAACTATTGGTTTTCTTTTGCTCCAGCATTTCAGTGGTTTCTTGCTGTCGAGTCCTCACCGTTGTCTCACCTCTGTGGTTCTTTGATTTTTGTGTTCACGGAGATGTTGCACTGATGAGTTAGGAGGCCTTCGTGCGGACTGAACAAATTATTTGTCTAAATCGCGACGGATGTAAGGGCAAGGATTGTGGCCACGTAAAATCGATTTAAGCCCCCCCCCCCCCAGTGGAAATCTTCCACTGACCGTTCCAAGGCGGCTCTTCTGTGGCGATTTATTTATGTTGTTGTTTGTTACTTACTATGTGTATCACTTGTGTCTTTTAATTTTGGATGGCCATATGGCCATTTTGTGGGAAAGTAACTGTCCTTATGGCCTTCCTTTGTTTAGGTTTCCATTATGGTCTGGTCGCTTAATGTTTGTATTTCTTTCCCTTTGGTGTCTTTTATGGGTGGAGTAAGTTAATTGTATCAATTCCTGATCTTTGTTTTACTTCTACTTTATGTAGACGTATATAAGGAAACCCTTTAAAAATCGTATTGTTTGAAACCAGAAGGCTCCGGTCTTTAATATTTGGTATGAAGCTTCACCTGTTAGACCTACCTCAAGAATATGCAAATTATAGCCCTGGGGCCATTAATGGCCCTCCCCGGGGCCCACTTGTTACATTATGGATCAGGTGTGCGATCCGATGCCATCATGACCCTCATGTTTATAGACGTTGCTTCCAATTTCGATGGACTTTTACCCGGCATTAAGATGACATGACATCTCAATCCCTGACGCCCAATTAAATCAATAGGGTTTATATGCATAAATGGTCCAACTTGCAACACTTTTCCTGGCCCTGTTTGAACCTCTTACCGGTTAACCAGAACTCATGTGCGGTTGGTTTCAGCTCTGCGTGGACCCATCAAGCAGCCCATCTATTTCTTCTATCTGTCTACCTATCTTCTCATACTAAGTCGGTCATATCTGGCCATTACCTCAGTTAGGTGGGTGGCTAAATTTAGAATTTAGCATAAAAAATCATCACTGGAGGAGCCCTTAAAACTATTTACAATTCGAACACAGAGGTATCCTAAAACGCATACCTCTGAGTCTCAGTCTTATACTGTGCGGGCTTTGAACTCATCTGCGGTCTTGGCATTAACCACAGAAGATGGAATTCTGTTCCACTGAGGGATAGGTCGAGGGAAGAAAGAGTTTTTCAGGACATTCTTATAGGACTGGTACCTACGATACTATGAGTTATTCGCTCTTGATGCCCTTGTCCTGGTTGACACTGTTGCACGGGTCAAACTATCCTTGTTAATTGATACTGTGCCAGAATGTATCTTGTAGAAGAAGATTAAGGAGGACTGCTCACGACGAGTCTCCAGGGATGGCCACGGTAGCTCATCAAGCATGTCACCGACACTACTTCTATTTTGCATTCGTCCGCAGGTCCATCGAGCAACAGTCCCCTGCACCTTCTCCACCTGCTGAATCTGAGTTATAACATAGGGATGCTAAATGGGTGATGCATATTCAATTTGAGGGCGAACCAATGTTTTATATGCAACATCCTTTGCCTGCCGAGGTGCAAAAGCCAAATTACGTCTAAGGAACCGTAAGGTCCTAGTTGCTTTAGATGTTATTTCCAAGAAATGTTGACCCCAATCGAGATCGTCAGTGATGGTGATACCAAGATATTTGGCGGAATGAACCTGCTCCAAAGTTTGCTGTGAAGTGTATAATCATACTTAATTTGCTTGTCCCGAAGGTGTCGTGACACCCTCATTGAATGACATTTGGCCACATTGAATTACATCTGCCAATCTGTTTCCCATTTTGCAAGTCGATCAAGGTCATCTTGTAAAATGCGACAATCAGAAGGAGAATATATATCCCTATACAGGACACATTCATCAGCAAACAAACTTATTATCAGGGAGATCATTGATGAATAACAAAACGAAGACCGGTCCAAGGCCCGAACCTTGTGGAACACCGGATATACAGGGATTGGATCCGACGCTTGGCCATCATGTACAACTTGTTGAGAGCGCCCAGAGAGCCATCAGCTAATCCAACTATGTGAGGATCCTCTTATCCCATAGTAGTCCAATTTGTACAATAGCCTTCTGTGAGGTACCTTGTCAAAGGCCTAGGCAAAATCCAAGATGATCAAGTCCGTCTGTTTGTGGCCACAGTTTATGGCCTCATCCAGATTGCTCACAGCGTCATAAAATAATTGAACTAGTTGAGTTTCGAAAGACCTTTGACTTCGGGAACCATGTTGACAGTCAGCAAGAAAGCTTTCAAAGGCATAGTGCTTGTTAATGCTGATAACTATAAAATGCTCCAGGGCTTTGCAACAGGTGCAGGTTAGCGACACTGGTCTATAATTTGCTGCATCATACCCCCGCCCCTCGATGGGCAAAGGCGGAAATCCTTCAAATAATCTCTGACAGACAACTTGAAAATTGAACCATAAAGCCACCTCTCATACTGTTGAAAATTTCAGTGCACCTGATCATCGTGCTGCGAAGAAGTGTACTTGATCGACTTCTAAAAACTTCTCCTGAATCGTAAGCATGAAATGTTAATTTTAAAGTTTTAGTCTTGCAATAACCATCTCTGTAAAACTGCTCATTTTCAAACAGAAATAATATTAGTATGTTAGTAGCACATGATAAAATTCCAAATTTGTTGTCTAAAATTCAAGAACAGTGCACTAGATCCCCGCATTTATTAGTGTTTTTCCAACTTAGAAGTGATTAACCGGGAAGAATGAACATCTGCCTCGAGAAATTTTGACCTAAGCATGAAGTGATCCTTATTTGTCGTACTCTGCGTGGTATTCCAAAACATTAAAAATGAAATACAGGACTACTAGTGGAAAATCATATCTTGAATCGACACGTTTTCAGTACTGGAAGCCATTTTGCATGACGAATTAAACCACGTGATCCCCCACCTTGTACATGCGAGGTATCATTCTTATGACATGAAGTTCTCCATCTAATTGCATTTTAGCCCTTTTTGTACCAAATGGAATCTTCCTCCTTATATATAGCAGGAGTCTATTTCAAAATTTAGGGGTGTCAGGTTGTGTTTTCATCAAAGTTTATTTGGAAAATGGCTGAACTTTTTGCAAATAGTGTAGGCCCTGATCAGACGCCGTATTCTGCGGTGTCTGATCTTGGCATGCACTGTTTGCCAATTGCCCGTTTTGGGGTTTCCGGTACAAAATGGGTTAACATGCCATGTGAAATTCAACTAGAAATTGTGTTTGTAAAACACTATGCCCAAACGATATGCTCACCCCTAACTTTTCAAAGGGCATTAACTGAAAAAAAAAATGTACAGATTTTTTGAAAAAGTTATTCAGGTATCTACTCATCTTTCCATATCAGCCTTTCAAGAACTACCGGCCCCGATAGCTCAGTTGGTAGAGGGTCCGGTCCGGGGAACGGGAGGTCTCGGGTTCGATCCCGGGCCGCGACATACCAAAGTCGTTAAAAATGGTACTAGCTGCTCCTCGCTTGGCACTCAGATTTACGGGGTAGAGCTAGGACTGGTCGATCCAGTGTCAGGATAATGTGACTGGGTGTGGTATCATGTAATGTGTCTGGGACATGATACTTCAGTGAGGCAGCACTATAAACGTGAGCTTTGAGCTCCCTGTCGCAACCAGACACCGTCGTGATATGACTGAAAAATTGTTGAAAGCGACGTTAAACCCTAATTCACACACACACACACACACACACACACACACACACACACACACACACACACACTTTCAAGAACTAAGGCAATAGTAGTTTTTGAGATATCTTGCTGACAAGGTTTTTTCAAAGTAACCAGGGCACTTACTCATCATGCCTTATCAGTCTGTCAAGTTTCAAGGTAATATCTCAAAAGGTTTCCAAGATATCTTGCTTACAAGGTACAAGAGACAAATTATTCAAAAAGAACATTTCAGATATTTTTTTTCAAAAGTTGCTCAGGTCATCAACTCACACTCCCCTATCAGCCTGTCAAGTTCCAAGATAACAGTTTAAACAGCTTTTGAATTATTTTGCTTACAATGTTAAAATGACCAAACTTTTCAAAGGGCCGTAACTCATGAAAAAAATTTCAGATCTTTTTCTAAAAAAATGATCAGAAACGTTGCTTCCAAATCTGTGGGACTTTTACTCAACATTGAGATGAAATGACATCTCAAGCCCTGTTGCCCAATGAATCCAATAGGGTTTATAAGCATGGACAGTCCGACTTGCACTGCGGTTTCTGGACAGGCTTAGATGCTCTAAGCAGTTTACCAGTACCAGTGTGCGGACGGTTTCAGCTCTGTACGGAAACATCATGCAGCCCATCTATTCTTCAAGCCTCGATAGGCTCTACGGTCATTCTCCCCCTTCCGCTGATTCAAGAAGGGCAGTTGTCAGTTTCTAGCAAAAGAATGTCATCTACTTATCTTCACCGGTCAGTCTGTAAAGTTTCAAGACAACAATTTAACCAGGTTTTGAGATATCTTGCTAATAATGTTAAATGCCAAAATTTTCAAAAGGCAATAACTCAAGGAGAAAATCAGGTTATCTTCTAACCCTGTCCTATCAGCCTGTAAAGTTTCAAGGCAATATCTAAAACATTTTCTGGATATCTTGCTTACAAGGTTAAAATTACAAATTGTTCAAAGGGCCATAACTCAAGAAGCAAATTTCGGATTTTTTTTTCAAAAGTTAATCGGGTCATCTACACATCATCTTCTATCAGACACATCATCTTCTATCAGCCTGTCAAGTTTCAAGACAATAACTCAAATAGTTTTAGAGATATTTTGCTTACAAACTTAGCATGCCACAGTTTAAAAGGGCTATAACTTAAGGGGAAAAAAGGGGATTTTTTTTTCAAAATTTCTTCAATCCATCTACTAATCTTCCCTCATCAGTCTGTAAAGCTTCAAGACAATAGGTCAAATGGTTTTTGAGATATCTGGCTTAAAAGCTTGAAACAACCAAAGAAGCTTGAAACAACCAAAGTTTCAAAGGGCCATAACTCAAGAAACATTTTTGAATTATTTTTCAAAAGTTTATCAGTTCATCTGCTCATCATCCTCTATCTGCAGGTTAAGTTTCAACATAATATCTCAAATGATTTTTTAGATATCTTGCTTAAAGTTTTCATTGCAATATTTTGCAAAGGGACAAAACTCAAAGAGGGCATAACCCTGATATAAAAAGAAACAACACGGACCATTTGTTTTTCATAAGATATCCTTTTCTGAAATTTCAAAAACCCAGCATGCATGGTTCAAAAATTATGCTATGCACAAAAAAGCTTGACTGACGGTCCACTGGATGGATGAACGGACGGATGAACAAAGCAAAAGGAATATGCCCCCACAGCTTCTTCGAAATTGGAGGCATAAAAAGATGAAGTTGTGTGGGCGTAAAAATTACAAAAACTGGAAAAAAGTATGTCAGATAAACCCACTCCTTAAACATCAATCGATCTGACAAAGCTTACCTTTGGTAGCTAAAACTTTTCCCAAGCCTCCTGACAATGAAATAGAACTATCTGCGGAGTTAACAAGAACATCAGCCCTGATCAGTGACATGTCTCCTTCAGCAGTATAAACCTTTCTGTTGTCATATGCCCTACCGCTTGCATGAAGTTTTACTCCAACATCTGGAACCTGGCTATACTGCCCTGTTGTCAAAGACGTAATGCCTGTATATTCCTCATCATCACTTCCAACTTTTATAACCACTGGATAAGAATTTTCTACTGTTTGTATATTTTCTTGGCCTTTGTCAGATATAATATGTGAGGCAAGTCCTGGCCTTTTGATTGCATGTTCTTTCTTTTCAATTTGTTTGCTAAGTTTTGAAAGGCTTTCTTTAGCAAGTTGTATACCTTCTTCAGTGCCCTGCACAGAAATACCTTTAGAGCTACTGTGAATCTGAACATAATGTGTCCCTAAATCTTTGGCAATTTGAGATATCTTGTCCATATGATGGCTTTGGATTAATTTAACAATACTTTTATTGCCGAAGGAAAATGTCTCTTTCAATACAGTGTGCTGTTTTAGAAATCTTGTCACCATTCCATGAACTTCATCAATAAGATCATCAGTAGCTGTTATATAAACTTGTGAAAAGTCTGCTTTACAACAAATTTTACATAATCCAGCATTCTTGCTGTGTATTTCATTCAGTCTGTCTTGCCACTGTTGTGAAGTTAATACTGATGATGATTCTTTGTGGACTGGTATGGACTTCTCCTGAACCGATTCATTTATAAACTCTACACAAGCTGATAGGTCTGTCTCAAGGCTACACACTGCTAACTTCGAGTCCATAGCTTCCCAAACACCTACAATTTTGTGGGCTTTCAATTTCTTTATAATGTAGTCTTTTACTGATTTGGACTGAAAAAGATCTACAGCATTGGGGCTGATATTTTCAATAATTCTTGTTGAGAAGGAACTGGTTTGTTCATACATATTCACTTTAGCAGCTTGAATGTCTTGCTGAATGCCTTCATATGTCACTTCATTCTTGTTCAGATTGATTCTTACTTTTAGATTACGGAACTGTTTTTCAATTTCAACAGGGAATTTTGAGGCTAGCAACATTCGTAATTGTAAAGGTTTAAGATTCGATATTGTTTGTTTGACAGTTTGTTTTTTTCTTTCAATTTCATCGCTTACACTTTTTATCACTTTTTCGATCAACTTTGACACCGACTCTACAGTGTGTTTGTAACCAACAACCTTTATCATCTTTTCTGTTTTATCTACAAAGAGTGCTACAGCATCAGGGTTCTCAATATTGATCTCGCCAAGCCCTCCTAAAACTGCATCCCAGCCCTCATCCCAAACAGGATGCTCTTTACAACTCAACTGATTCACGTAGTCCATCAAATTGTTTTCAACATTCGACTTCCAATCTTTCACAACCTTTCTGTAATCTGGTGTCTTTACAGTAATTTCACATTCTATCACAATTGTAGGTCCCTTTTCTGGCCAGATGACTCTGGCATAGCAGCCTTCTAATTGTTTATTTACTGCTTCTTTACAGCTTTCATTTTTCTTTATAAAGTTTATTATCTTTTCATCAATGTTGCCAATGCTAATATTATCTGGAATATTGACTCTTGGTTCAGTGCCATCACCCTGGCTTCTGCCAAGATCTTCAATATAAACCTGCACCACGAGTTCCTCACCTTCAAGTTTGTGTTTCTTTTTCAAAACTCCATCAACAACTGAAAAACATAAAGTGAGCCTCTGCTCATGAAAAGGCACAGGTTGGCATACACAACAAATAAAGACTGAAATCTGCCTGTGCACTACTGCATTGCGATAACACATCGATGTGACATAGTGCATTTTTCATATCTACGAAGTTGTTATTTTTTCTGATGACAATTTCGGACTTTTGTCTTATTTTTACTACAAAAATAAGTTGTGTATGCTCTTTAGAACCGACTCATTAAGGCCGTTCTATCGAGTACCCACAACATATGTCCTGGGGCAGAAATAAGAAAAACTACAGTAAATCGATGGCAGACAATCATATATCCCTGAGCTGTGAAGATCATGTCACAGTAAAAGAACCCAAAATACTTCTTTTTTGACCCCTGGCGACCTCAACACATGCCTCCTGGGCGAACATTTTGCACCACTGTATTCTACTTTTCATTACCTTCGATTTGATATGCAACATTACTATGTTTCTACAAAATAGATTTTTGATCCCCTTGGGCGGGGTTCAGACCCATACCCCAGGGGACAGTCACTACAGCATTCTGAATATGTTCCCCCGGTCCTCTTCCATAGGGCCAATACCTGGTGTATGAATGTCATTTGACATGTCAACAGTAACAATTCTGATTCTGAATACCTATGACAGTTTCAAGATTCTAGCTCAAAAAGCCTATGAACAGTTGTTTGATAATAAACAAGAGGCCCATGTGCCACAATGCTCACCAGAGCTCAGGTTTGCACTGCCCAATGGCAGCCATGTATTTTAACATGATATCATTTTAATCTACCAAATGAACCCCCATGTCCAAATGAGCACCCATGTGGACTCAGTATCTGAAACATTAGGCCTTTTATGAAGTAAAGGGGGTGGGGCATGGACCCAATGGAGCCCTGGTTGGTATCACTAAATGTGTCTTATCATAAGGAACAAGAATATATATGGTTTAGCAGTGGGGATCTGTAAGGCCTCTTAAGTGGTGGAGGGTTGGGGCATGCCCTGTTGATCCCAGGAAAGCCCAAGATTGTTGTCCCTAAATGTGTCTTATCATAAGGACCAAGTATATAATAATATAGTTTAGGGGTGGGAATCTGAACGGTTTCTGAGATTTGAGGTCCTTTTATGAAGTGGAAAGGATAGGAATGGCCCCTGCGGACCCCCCCCCCCTACAATAGGTGTGCAAATAATAAGGAACAAGAACATATATGATTATGAGGTGGGGATTTGAATGGTTTCTGAAATATAAAGCCTTTTATGAAGTGGAAGGGTGGGGCACATTGCCTCAGCACAAAGTGACCCACAGGTTGGTGTGATTGAACGAGTCTTATCATAAGGAACAAGTATATGGTTTAGGGGTGGGGATCTGAACTATTTCTGAGATATATGGCTTTCAATGAAGTAAAGCGATGGGGCATGGCCTTGGCATGCGCTGGGGACTCCGTAGCTGGTGTCACTGAATGCGTCTTATCATAATGAAGATGAATATATATATATGGATTTAGGGTGGGGCTATGAACAGTTTCTGTAGGGTTTCCGAGATATTGTGAGATTATGAAATGGAGGGGGTTGAGCATGGCCCCAGCACATCCCTGGGGACCCCCAGGTTGGTATCACTGAATGCTTCTTATCATAATGAACAAGAATATATATGGTTTAGGGGTGAGGATCTGAATAGTTTCTGAGATATATGGCCTTTTGTGAAGTGAAGGGGTGTGGCAAGGCCCCGGCACATCCCTGAGGACCCCCAGGTTGGTGTCAATGAATGTGTCTTATCATAAGGATCAAGAATATATATGGTTTAGGGGCGGGGATCTGTAAGGTTTCCAAGATATTGGGCTTTTTATGAAATGGAGGGGGTTGGGCATGGCCCCGGCCAATCCCGGGGACTCCCAGGTTGATGTCACTGAATGTGTCTTATCATAAGGAACAAGAATATATATGGTTTAGGGGTGGGGATCTGAATGGTTTCCAAGATATTGGGCCTTTTATTAAGTGGAGGGGGCGGGGCATGGCCTCGGCGCATTCCTGAGGACCCACAGGCTGGTGTCACTGAATGCGTCTTATCAATAGGCACAAGGATATATATGGTTTAGGGGTCGGAATCTGAATGGTTTCTGTGAAATATGGCATTTAATGAAGTGGAGGGGGTGGGGCATGGCCCCGGCACAACCTGAGGGACCCTCAGGTTGGCATAAAAGCATATGGTTGACAGAAGTTTACTCAAGAAACATTTCTATAAAAGTTTTGTCAAAATATCTGCAATGACTTGGCAGTAAATGCCATTTTTCAATTTTCCCCATTATAAGTCTATGGAAACTCTAAGTTGCCATAGCAACCAAACTAATGAGCCGATTTTCATAAAAAAAACACAAACTTTCAATCCCCCAGCCCAATGATGCTACAGATAAAATTTGGGCCCAATCGGCCCAGTGGCTTCAGAGGAGAAGATGTTTAAAAGTGTTGACGCAGACGACGACGACGGACAACTGCCTATCCTATAGGCTTCCCCGGAGCCTTAGGCTCTGGTGAGCTAAAAAGGAATGACATATCAAGCCCTGCCACCCAATGAACCACATAGGGCTTATATGCTGGGCGGTCCGACTCACACATTTTCCTGGGCAGATTTTTTATTTTTATTAGAACCTCGAAGCTGTTTACCAGTACTCCCGTGCGGTCGGGCCAGAACGGGAAACCTACTTTTGAACTTTGGGTGACCCCCAGACATAACCCCTAGACAAAATGCACCACTGTATTCCACTCTTCATCGCCTTCAATTTGATATACAACAGGACAATGTTTGCAAAGAGAAATTTAGACCCCTGCAGCCTCGTCTCGCCGCAGGGGGTTCAAATATGTTCCTCCAGTCTTCATCCATAGAACTATTAACTGTGACAGTTTAAAGATTCTAGCTCAAACAGACTATGAGGGATTGTGTGAAGGGCCATAATTGCCCTGGATCGGTCATCTGATCCTTATTGTACAGATAAAATGGCAGGTAACATAAGATGTAGTTGATGGTCTGAGCTATTTTAGTTGACAGTTACCCAAGGAACATTTCTGTTAAATCATTTCAAAATCAGTCTACCTATTTAATGGCAGAAATCATTTAGAAGGTTTTTTTATTTTTTAGTTTTGGTTGCTATTATGTTCAGTGGAGCGAAACGATTTAAGCAATTTTGTCAGTGAGTGAGTGTTTAAGTTTAACGTGCCACCAACAGCTAAGATCGTACAGAGACGGAGCAGTTTTGTCAGAGGGTCACCCATGCAACATTCCTTTAATTTTTTTCTGAGGATGAAGTTTTCAAAAGTTACCTTCGACAATATAGAGCTGATTTGTATGTTACTATCCTGGTACCGTATGCACATTGAGGGTCAGGTCCTAATGCATGGAGAAGAATTTGCTCAGTCTAATTTACAATGCCCCATGGTAAAGGTTCCAATGTAAAGGCTTACTGAGAATTAGAGAGTATCTAATTTTTGTAATGTTGGTTGGAGCCTGATGCTCTGTCTCTGGTCGGGCCTATCGGAGTCTAACTGTTGGTCTTCTTTTGCTTCTTTTTCTGTGGTTTCTTGCTGTCCAGTCCTCACCAATGTTTCATCTCTGTGGTTGTTTGACTTATGTGTTCACGGAGATGTTGCACTGAAGTGAGGAGGCCTTCATGCGGACTGAACAAATTATTTGTCTTAATCGCGACGGAAATAAGGGCGAAGATTGTGGCCACGTAAAATCAATTTAAGCCCCCACCCCTTCCACCCCAGTAGAAATCATTTCACTGACCATTCCAAGTCCAAGGCGGTTGTTCTGTTGCGGTTAATTTTTGTTATGATTTGTCTTTAAGTGTGTGTGTATAGTTTATATTATTTTGTTTTGGATAGACAATTGGCCATTTTGTGGTAATGTGACTGTCCTTTTGGCGTTCCGCTATTCATTTTTCCATTAGGATCGAGTTGTTTCATGTCTGTGCTTCTTTCCCTTTGGTGTCTCTGATGGGAGCTGTGGGTTAATTGTATCGATTCCTGATCATTGCCTTCATTTCTTTTTTGTATTTTACTATCTGGACACCTTGTGGACATGGAGGGTCTTACTTATAATGAAACATGCTGAGGGGGATGGGGGTGGCATCAGACTCAATGGTTCTGTTTGACAATACAAAATCGTAAAATCGTTCTTCGATATAAAAACATTGGGTACAACATAAATGTTATATGACGGACTGCATGCATGGTAGTTAACCCAATCGCGGTTGACAACTTTGTTTCCCTCTTTGATTGCAAGCCGGTGGGTCAGGCCTCAGATTCTATGGCAGTTCCAGCGTAAAGGCTTATTGAGAATTAGAGAGATCTAATTCAAGGTAATGTTGGTTGGTGCCTGATGCTCTATCTCTGGTCGGGCCCATCGGAGTCTAACTGTTGGTTTTCTTTTGCTCCAGCATTTCAGTAGTTTTTTTGCCGTCGAGTCCTCGCCATTGTTTAATCTCTGTGGTTGTTTGATTATTTGTGTTCACGGAGATGTTGCACTGATGAGTTAGGAGGCCTTTATGCGGACATAACTTAATTATTTGTAAAAATCGCGACAGAAGGACTAGGATTGGCCACGTGGCCACGTAAAATCGATTAAAGCCCCCCCCCCCCACCAGTGGAATTTGTTTTCGCTGCCTGTTCCAAGGCGGTTCTTCTGGCAGGGTTTATTTTTGCTATGGTTTGTCTTTTGGGTGTTTGTGTCGCTTATATTATGTTATTTTGGATAGCCTATTGGCCATTTTGTGGGAAAGTAACTGTCCTTTTGGCTTTCCGCTATTGATGTTTCCATTAGGTCTGTTGTTTCATGTTTGTGTTAATTCCCTTTGGTGTCTCTGATGGGAGCTGTGGGTTGATTGTATCGATTCCTGATCATTTCCTCCACTTCTGTTTAGACCCTCTTAGTGGTTTACCAGTACTCGTGTCCGGGTCGGTTTCAGCTCTGCATGGAAGCATCATGCAGCCCATCTATTTCTTCAATTGTACAAGGTGCAATCAATATATCTCAATCAGTAGTGGAGTTACAGCGATCACAAAGAAATACGCATGGCACGCCTACTTATCCTCATATTGAATTGTACCAAGTACCATCAATATATCTCAAAGCGACCAAAACGTGAACACAAGGAAATACTGTCAGGGGATATAACTCATATTCCATGGCACATAGAGTTGTGGTTCCTGTGCATGACATACCTACTCAACCCCAGGAATAATTGTACAAAAAGCGACAAATACATCTCAAAAGTATTGGAGACACAGCGATTACAAGGTGAACACAAGGAAATACTGTCAGGGAACATGGAACCTAGAGCTGTGGTTCTTACCCATGACAAGCTACTCAACCTCATGTATAATTGTACCAAGTATCATCGATAAAGCCCAAAATGTATTGAAGTTACAGCGAGCACAACATGATCGCGAGCAAATACTGCCAGGGGGGATAACCCCCAAAAAACATAGCACCCAGAGCTATGGATCTTGCACATGACACGCCTTCTCAACCTTGTGTACAATTGTGCCTTGTACCATCAATATATCACATAGGTATTGATGGTCATCACAAGGTTACATCTTTGGACAGAGAGATGAACGGACGGACGCCAGGCTGATGGCTATATTACCCTTACCTATTCGATCAGGGGATAAAAGGACCCATACCCTGTTTTTCTACCTCTGGTGACCCCCAGACATGCCCCTGGGCAAAACGTTTTGCTCCACTGTATTCAACTCTTCATTACCTTCAAATTGATATGCAACATGACTATGTTTGAACAAAATGACTACCCCTTGGGCAGTGTTGGACCCCCGCTGCCTGTATAGGTGGGGGGGTCTCATCAAAATTCTGAATATGTTCATGTAGTCCTCAGCCATTGGGCTTTTGCCTGTGGAAGTTTCGAGATTCTAGATTAAATCGTCTAGGAGTAATGGGGGACATTACAGACGTACTTACGGACAGGACAGATGGACGGACGGGGGTAATACACGATCTTTGTTTTGTCTCCAAAAATGATTATAAAAATCGTTTATGAGTAGCCATGAGATATGACTTTCCAACTTGAAAGATGACTGACACATCAGATCAAAGATCCTCTTAAAGTTCTGGGGCAAGTTTTTCAAAATTTGTTTGTTCGGATGATGTTGTATGTCCTTTAAGCCATTTTGGAGACACTGCTTTCGATTTTGTGGAACTCTTACCCGACAATGAGATGAAATGACATCTCAAGCCCTACTGCATATAAAACCGCTAGGGTTAAGGAATGGTCCCAACTAGCATCATTTTTCTGGGGCAGGCATTGACCTAAAATGGTTTACCAGTTCTCAAGTTCAGTCAGTTTCATCTCAGCGCAGAAGCACCATTCAGCAAAATCTATTTCTCCAAGCCCCGACGGATGGTGGCGCTGTTCAAAACTAACAATGCTGTTAGTTAACATATCATTAAATCTTTGATCATTCAATATGGTAAATATCCTTTTAACTAAATTTTAAAATAGGCTCCTGCTTTATATAAGAAGTAGTACAGAGTTGTAACAATAAAGAGGACCCAATAGCAGGAAATAATTTAAATGCTGGAGAAAACGAAAATGAATAGTTTGACAGAGTCGGGCCCGACCAAAGACAGAGCATCCAGTACTTAAACAAGAGGACCATGATGGTCCTATATCGCTAACCTGAGCCTATAGATTCAACGTTTCAGACAGTTCCAATCGTTACTGAAGGACTAATGCTGATAACAAGATCAAAAATAGAAATTTTCAGCAATCAAGTGGATGTAACGGAGAGATAGGCCAACATTACCAGTTTTCGAAGTTATCCGAACTTTCATCCCCAACCTATTTATATGTAAGTTTCAGGAAGATCCGTTCAAAACTAAAGGACTGTTTGTCATGCAATCTGTGAGTGAACGGATACATTGTTACAGGCTATTTGACTGAACACTAGTCAGCAATGGGTGTGGCTCAATTAAATTATTCAGCAGGATAAGGGTTAAGGCTCTGGAGTTCGCCGCTATGATAACATGTCCATGTTCTAAAAGGGAGCATGCATCTCTTCTCTTGTATTTTATTTCTTTCTTTTATCCTTTTTTTTCTTTTGTTGGCACTTTCAAGTTGGTTTCACTGATTTCAAGCCTATTTATGGAGGTACTACAGAGTACCCATAATATATGTATTTGAGCAAAGATGAGGAAAATAACAATCGTTCAAACAGCTAGTGTGGGTGCTCATTAGAACCGCCCCATTGAGGCGCTTCTTCAGAGTGCCCCCAGTCTATGATTAAGTGCACAAACTGGAAAATAATGAATACCCCCTCCCACTGAAAACCCTATCAGGGATATTTATAGGGGTGTTCATGACATGGACTTGTTTGTTAGATGTTCTTATTTTACGAATGTTTCACAAACTTTAAGTAATCAACAAGTTTTGGTATTTGGTAAATGTATAAGTAAATTCGCCCCGTCAGCTGAAACATTAAGCTATACATGTATTCCATGTACTTTACATGTACATGTATATCATACAAGTAACATGTACATGCATTTCATGAATGTACAAAGTCATGTTGGTTCTTTGTTCTGTTGGGTTAAACACTTTTTTGTTTTTCTTGTATTGTTTTTTTTGAGCACAACATGATCGCGAGCAAATACTGCCAGGGGGGATAACCCCCAAAAAACATAGCACCCAGAGCTATGGATCTTGCACATGACACGCCTTCTCAACCTTGTGTACAATTGTGCCTTGTACCATCAATATATCACATAGGTATTGATGGTCATCACAAGGTTACATCTTTGGACAGAGAGATGAACGGACGGACGCCAGGCTGATGGCTATATTACCCTTACCTATTCGATCAGGGGATAAAAGGACCCATACCCTGTTTTTCTACCTCTGGTGACCCCCAGACATGCCCCTGGGCAAAACGTTTTGCTCCACTGTATTCAACTCTTCATTACCTTCAAATTGATATGCAACATGACTATGTTTGAACAAAATGACTACCCCTTGGGCAGTGTTGGACCCCCGCTGCCTGTATAGGTGGGGGGGTCTCATCAAAATTCTGAATATGTTCATGTAGTCCTCAGCCATTGGGCTTTTGCCTGTGGAAGTTTCGAGATTCTAGATTAAATCGTCTAGGAGTAATGGGGGACATTACAGACGTACTTACGGACAGGACAGATGGACGGACGGGGGTAATACACGATCTTTGTTTTGTCTCCAAAAATGATTATAAAAATCGTTTATGAGTAGCCATGAGATATGACTTTCCAACTTGAAAGATGACTGACACATCAGATCAAAGATCCTCTTAAAGTTCTGGGGCAAGTTTTTCAAAATTTGTTTGTTCGGATGATGTTGTATGTCCTTTAAGCCATTTTGGAGACACTGCTTTCGATTTTGTGGAACTCTTACCCGACAATGAGATGAAATGACATCTCAAGCCCTACTGCATATAAAACCGCTAGGGTTAAGGAATGGTCCCAACTAGCATCATTTTTCTGGGGCAGGCATTGACCTAAAATGGTTTACCAGTTCTCAAGTTCAGTCAGTTTCATCTCAGCGCAGAAGCACCATTCAGCAAAATCTATTTCTCCAAGCCCCGACGGATGGTGGCGCTGTTCAAAACTAACAATGCTGTTAGTTAACATATCATTAAATCTTTGATCATTCAATATGGTAAATATCCTTTTAACTAAATTTTAAAATAGGCTCCTGCTTTATATAAGAAGTAGTACAGAGTTGTAACAATAAAGAGGACCCAATAGCAGGAAATAATTTAAATGCTGGAGAAAACGAAAATGAATAGTTTGACAGAGTCGGGCCCGACCAAAGACAGAGCATCCAGTACTTAAACAAGAGGACCATGATGGTCCTATATCGCTAACCTGAGCCTATAGATTCAACGTTTCAGACAGTTCCAATCGTTACTGAAGGACTAATGCTGATAACAAGATCAAAAATAGAAATTTTCAGCAATCAAGTGGATGTAACGGAGAGATAGGCCAACATTACCAGTTTTCGAAGTTATCCGAACTTTCATCCCCAACCTATTTATATGTAAGTTTCAGGAAGATCCGTTCAAAACTAAAGGACTGTTTGTCATGCAATCTGTGAGTGAACGGATACATTGTTACAGGCTATTTGACTGAACACTAGTCAGCAATGGGTGTGGCTCAATTAAATTATTCAGCAGGATAAGGGTTAAGGCTCTAGAGTTCGCCGCTATGATAACATGTCCATGTTCTAAAAGGGAGCATGCATCTCTTCTCTTGTATTTTATTTCTTTCTTTTATCCTTTTTTTTCTTTTGTTGGCACTTTCAAGTTGGTTTCACTGATTTCAAGCCTATTTATGGAGGTACTACAGAGTACCCATAATATATGTATTTGAGCAAAGATGAGGAAAATAACAATCGTTCAAACAGCTAGTGTGGGTGCTCATTAGAACCGCCCCATTGAGGCGCTTCTTCAGAGTGCCCCCAGTCTATGATTAAGTGCACAAACTGGAAAATAATGAATACCCCCTCCCACTGAAAACCCTATCAGGGATATTTATAGGGGTGTTCATGACATGGACTTGTTTGTTAGATGTTCTTATTTTACGAATGTTTCACAAACTTTAAGTAATCAACAAGTTTTGGTATTTGGTAAATGTATAAGTAAATTCGCCCCGTCAGCTGAAACATTAAGCTATACATGTATTCCATGTACTTTACATGTACATGTATATCATACAAGTAACATGTACATGCATTTCATGAATGTACAAAGTCATGTTGGTTCTTTGTTCTGTTGGGTTAAACACTTTTTTGTTTTTCTTGTATTGTTTTTTTTTTCTTGAATATACAAGTACATTAAATGAAGAAAGTAGTATATGTTTGTTTATTCTTCGTCATTTACGTTCTGTAAATATGGTGCATGCATGTAGCATTCCTGTGACGCCCAGCAATAATGATGGTTTGATCAGCTTGAAGTTTAACGGCCCAGTCAACGCTGTTTAGGTCATATTAAGCCTATCAGTTTACCTAACCATTCTACCTAGGTTTATCTGTTTGCTTGTTTGGAGATTATCCAGCCAATCAACACTTCTCGGGTTATACTGAGCCTGCCAGTCTAACTAAATACACATCCTATGCCTGCGTATACATAACCACTACACTGGACATTAAGAATCAGTCTCCACGAGTGATTGATGCCAAACCGGCAGGTATAGAACCCGCGACCTCCTGGTCATGAAATATGTTCTTATTCTCCACGAATTGATGGGAATCACCGTTTAGACGCACATCCGAATGCGCCACACATACTTATACCTACATGTACCAACAGATAGACATACGTACCAACAGTTATACACGTAATTGATTTAAAATCACGGACGTTAGAATAATCCTCAGTAGCTCAAACTACAACTACCTTGAAATTTGAGCTGCTGAGGGTTATTACCCAGCAGGCACACGTCGCTGGGGCAACGTCAAATCAACGTCGGTGCAACGTCACGACGTTGCACCGACTTTGATGTGACGTTGCATAATCGCCATGACGTTGAACCGACGTCGATGTGACGTCACAAATACGTCATGTGCCTGCTGGGTAATATCACTAGGTCAGGAGGAATATTGAGAGATAAATTATGTCTGTGACTGTGAATAAGGAGTTAAGTCTGAAGTATTAATTTCGATGGCGGTATGGGGGAAGTAACCAGACTACCGTAGTCAAGCGTTACAAAAAAGCAACACACCAAGCAAGCATAGACTCTCCGTCAGGGTCTGGCCGACAGAGATACGGGGTGGCAACGCCGTATCGTTGTCGACCTGACGTTGGCCCGCAGTTTGGTGCTGGCTGGCAGCTGTTTTGTTATTGTTGATTTCGAAGCATCCCAGGGGCCCCCAGATTGGTGTCATTGAATGTGTCTTATCATAAGGAACAAGAGTATGTATGGTTAAGGGGCGGGGATTTTAATGGTTTCTGAGATATATAGCCATTTATGAAGTATGGGGGTGCGGCAGGGCCCCGGCGCATCCCAGGGTGCCCAAAGGTTGGTGTCACTGAATGTGTCTTATCATAAGGAACAAGAATATATATGGTTTAGGGGTGGGGATCTGTAAGGTTTCCAAGATATTGGGCCTTTATGAAGTGGAGGGGGTGGGGCAGGGCCCCGGCTCATCCCGGTGGTCCCCAGGTTGGTGTCCCTGAATGTGTCTTATTGTAAGGAACAGGAATATATTAAGGGGTGGGGACCTGAATGGTTTCTGAGATATATGGCCTTTTATGAAGTGAAGGGGGTAGGGCAGGGCCCCAGCACAACCCCGGGACCCTAAGGTTGGCATTAAAGTTTACTCAAGAAACATTTCTATACAAGTTTTGTCAATTTATATCTGCAAAGGATTGGCAGTAAATGCCATTTTCCACATTATAACTCTATGGAAACTTTAAGTTGCCATAGCAACCGAACTAATGAGCCGAATTCCATAAAAACACAAACTTTCAATCCCCTAACCCAAGGATGCTACAGATGAAATTTGGGCCAAATCAACCCAGCAGCAGGTCCCCGCCCATCGGGGCTTGAAGAAATATTTGGGCTGAAAGATGCTTCCACGCAGAGCTGATACCGGCCGCACAAGAGTACTGGTAAACCACTTATAGGATCTAAGTAGAAGTAAAACAAAGATCAGGAATTGATACAATTAACTTACTCCATTCATAAAAGACACCAAAGGGAAAGAAATACAAACATTAAGCGACCAGACCATAATGGAAACCTAAACAAAGGAAGGCCATATGGACAGTTACTTTCCCACAAAATGGCCATATGGTCATCCAAAATTAAAAGACACAAGTGATACACACAGTAAGTAACAAACAACAACATAAATAAATCGCCACAGAAGAGCCGCCTTGGAACGGTCAGTGGAAGATTTCCACTGGGGGGCTTAAATCGATTTTACGTGGCCACAATCCTCGCCCTTACTTCCGTCGCGATTTAGACAAATAATTTGTTCAGTCCGCATGAAGGCCTCCTAACTCATCAGTGCAACATCTCCGTGAACACAGAAATCAAAGAACCACAGAGGTGAGACAACGGTGAGGACTCGACAGCAAGAAACCACTGAAATGCTGGAGCAAAAGAAAACCAACAGTTAGACTCCGATGAGCCCGACCAGAGACAGAGCATCAGGCACCAACCAACATTATCTCTTTAATTTTCAATAAGCCTTTACGTTGGAGCCGTCATAGAATCTGAGGCCTGACCCACAGGCGTGCAATTAAAGAGGGAAGCAAAGTTGCCAACCGTGATTGGGTTAACTACCATGCATGCAGTCTGTCGTATAATATCCATGTTGTACCCAATCTTTCTACCAAGGCAAAGCAGTGCGAGTCTGTCCATCCATGCTTATTGGTTTCATTGGGCGACACGGCTTGAGGTGCCACTTCATCACAATGTAGGGTAAAGGTACCACACAATTGGAAGCAACGTCTCCAAAATGACATATACCGTGTTGACGGGGATGTAAAACCTAAATCAAACAAACAATCAAACAAACAGCCAAGCGTCTTCAGAGGAAATGTCGTTTAAAATTGTTGACGTCGATGATGCAGATGACGACGATGGACAATGTCCATCCTATAAGCTCCCTCCAAGCCTTCGGCTCTGGTGAGCTAAAAACTGATGGGGCTTTAGTGATGAGAAGGTCAAAGATAGGCATTTTCTGCAATCAAAGGGACATAACACAACTCTTATGATAAATAGGCCAACCTCATCATTTTTCGAACTTACCTGATTTACTTACATGTCAGTTACCAGTACAAGGAGAGCTGACTGTGCCAGTTTTCATACTCATCTGAACTTTTATCCCTGACTTAATAATATGTAAGTTTTCAAGAAGATCTGTGTGCCATGGTATATGCGTTATATCCCCTAACAGTATTTCATTGTGTTCACCTTGTTATCGCTCTAACTCCAATACCCTTTGAGATATATTGATGGTACTTGGTACAATTCTATATGAGGTTAAGTAGGCGTGTCATGCGCAAGAACTGCAACTCTGTGTGCAGTGGTATTAGATCATCTCCCCTAAGAGTATTTATTTGTGATTGCTGTAACTCAACTTCCCTTTGAGATATATTGATCGCACCTTGTACAATTATACATGAGGTTGAGTAGGCATATCCTGCACCAGAACCAGAACTCTAGGTGCCATGGTATTTGAGTTATGAGTTATTTGAAAAAAAAATGATTGAGATCAACCTGCAGGATACAGAGATATAACTGGCTAAAGGTGCTGACAGACAGACGACAGACAGTGGACAACCCACCATACTATAAGCTCCACTGGAGCCTTCAGCCTAGGCGAGCTAAAAACTAAAGGGGCTATGGTGTTGAAAAGCTAGGGATTTCTGTAATCAAGGGGACGTAACTCTATGAAGGATAGGCCAACCTCATCAGTTTTCGAACTCATCTGAGCTTTAATCCCTTACTTATGTACATGTAAGTTTCAAGTAGATTTGGGCTAGGATGATGACAAGGTCAAAAATAGGCATCTTCAGCAATCAAGGGGATGTATATCTAGGACAGATAGGACGATCATGCCAGTTTTCGAACTCTTTCATGCTTTTATGCCCGACTTACTTACATGTAAGTTTAAAGAAGATCTGATAATAACTGAATGAGCTACGGAGATGCCAAAGTCAAAAATAGGTATTTTTCTGTAATCAAAGGGGACGTAACTCTATAACATGGCCTGACCTCACCAATTCGAACTCATCCAAGCCTTTATCACTTACTTACTTACAAGTTACTTTCAAGAAGAGCCAATAAAAACTAAAGTGGCTATGGTGATGACCAGGTCAAAAATAGGCATTTTCTGTTATCAGGGGGGAATAACTCCATAACAAATAGGCTGACGTCATCAATTTTCAAACTCATCAGAGCTTTTATCCCCGACTTACAAACATGTAAGTTTCAAGAAGATCTGATTAAAACTGAAGGAGCTACGGTGATAAAAATGTCAAAAAATGCATTTTCAGTAATGAAAGGGATGTAAATCAACGACAGATAAGCAGACCTTGCCAGTTTTTCAATTCATCCTAGCTTTTATCCCCAGCCAACTTATTTGTAAGTATCAGAATGATCCGACCAAATCTGAAGGCGCTACTTTGATAACAAGCATTTTCCTACTTGAAGTATATGGAAACGTGTGGTTGCCATAGCAACCAAAGTTTTCATTCAATTTCAATAAAAAGCTTATGTCATCAATGCCCACCAGAGGCATGCTACAGATGAGAAAGAATTGTGATCAGCCTGCAGACTGCAGAGATATACCTGGTCAAAGGTGCTGACGGACAGACGATGGACGGCAGACGATCCACACTACAATAAGCTCCCATTGGAGCCTTCTGTCCAGGTGAACTAAAAAGTAAAGTAAGTGTTTTAGCTGGAGCCTTCAGAGTCTGAAGCTAAGACCCTGTTATATAGAGAGAAAATTGGAGTTTACAGGGGCATTCATTACTTTTCGTATTTCTACTCGACTACATTATAACATAGGTTGTTGATTCTGTAACTCGTCAGAACGGCCTCAATCAGGTGGTTCTAACAAGCACATACATCCTTTGTTTGAAGAAAGAATAAGGAAAATATCACAAATTGTCATCCAAAAAGTAACCATCTTGGAGATATGACAGAATACAGCATGCCAATCAGGCGTGTTTTTGTAATGAGCTAACAAAAGTGCTGAATATAGAGACAACCTTCATCGGCACAGACAATGTTTGCTTTAGCTTTGCAGACTTTGGTTTTATTTGCTACTGAGCAAGGATATCATCTGCGGTAATGGTCAAATGTGACCGACGCAGTATCAGAAGATAGATAGATAGATAGATAGATAGATATTACTCAAGCCATATCACTATTGTATTATCAATCACATTACTGCCTGAATTAGTGAGGTTTTGTCTATTTTCAGTCTGAATCACATTTCCTTCAAAACCCATTATCCCATTTGTAACAAATTGTGCAAGATCGCACTCGCCTATGATTCCTTTAAACTAGTGGACGGAGGTATCGAAATCTTGCTCAGATACCCAGATATATATTCAGCCGTATTTCTGCAACCTATTGTTTCCTATTTATTTTCGTATACTCAGTCAACTGTGACCAATACATGCCACACTAATCTGGACGCCATGTTTGCAGAAAGACAACAATGTGAAGAGAATTTCCAGAATCCAGGTTGTATAAACAAATGCTCGTCCCTCGTGTACGACACTTGTACAAAAGGCATGTGCAAACTATCAGTTGCATTCATGCCGATTAACCAGAAACATACCTCTCTGCCAAGAAATCCCAGTAGGCACAGGTTAATGAGAGTTGGTGGTGGATTTTAACTGCATTTTGGTATGCTAACATTTTTATCTCAACTGTTTTTCTCACTCTATACCTACCTGCGTAATCTTGAAAGAAGACAAGGCAAATGCATTCTTCTAGCATTCTTACTTTCTCTATATCCCCACCATTGCTTCGTTTTTTGTTCTCAAAATAGTACTGTACAGTGTCAGAGGTCGTAGTAGCTTTCAGATTGGAAACAATAATACAGTTGGATATAGACACTTTAGATACATTGAGTGAATGCCCTTCTAGTGGCCTCTGTTCACAGACCTTGACAAGCTTATCAAAATCTGAAAATAAATATAAAAGGAGATATATGCTAAAATTATTGCACAAACATTAATTTTGCATATTTAGCTATCCTTTCAAAATTGGATCAGTTGAGTCATTCATATGAGGACGTTTCTGCAAAGTTTAAAATCTTTTTGACTTGCTCTGTCCTTCAAAATACCCTCCATCTACCATCTGTGGAATCTTTTCATAATAGGTGCTTAAAATGGATGAAAAGCAAACTTTTTTCCAATATAAATGCCACCTATCCTTTTTTTTTCTTTCCTTTTGTTAGTGTGTGTGTTTGTGTGTATGTGAGTGTTGTTACTTTGTATACATGTATTATAGCTCGGGGTGAGAGTGTGAAATGACATTTACAGTTTCTTTCCTTCAGTCTATTAGTATTATAAAATGTCTAGGGAGGCAGGCACCCTCTCATCATAAGTTATTCTCAGCCAGGTGATATCAATTAATTTTACTTCTTCATCATTCCTAAATTGTTCTCTAAATTTTAATGATCTCTAAATATTGCTGCCTACAGTACAATGAGAATTTCTACATCAAAAGAAAGCAAGAGTTTTTATTGTTACCATTTACCATTGAGTTTTAGAATTTGGCTGAGTTTAATATTTGTGCATGCTAGGAGGCTGGTTGATCCTTTTTGTCATTTTATAATATCAATCCATGTATTGTCTTTGATATTTTTTTTTCAGTATTTACCCTAAATATTTGGACACCTCAACTCTTCACCGTGCTTGTTGATGATCTTTCTAAAGTCTGAACAAGTATGGATTACTGCCCGATAATGTAAATGGTAAGCAGTGTGGACCCTGATGAGATGCCGCATAAACTACATTCTGCGGTGTCTCATCTGGGACTTTGCTGTTTGCGCAGGCCTGTCTGTCCAAATACATGCGCTAAATGCAGTACTTTGTTCTTTGTAAAATTTGTAAATATGAGGGCCACAAGGGAGATTAGTTATTGTTCTAATTGTGTTACCCTCTTGAAATAAAGACTTTATTATTATTATTATTATTATTAAAAACACCTATTTACCCTAGCTGGTCAATACACTTTTGGAAGCAGTTTTCATACCCTTCAATGGGAACGTCCATCATATACTGATTAACCGCAGATCCAAGGGAATTCTCAAAAAGTAGCTCTTTCCAGAAAGGTGATTTGATTCTTTTTATATTTGGGGGGGATGGGGGGGGGGGGGGTTCTGCCCTTTCAAGATTATATTTTCACTTATTTCGAGCTGACCGTTAATCAAACGTGGGGGAAAACTTGAGTACCTGGAGAAAAACCATCTGACCTTTCGGTGCAGAACTTGGTGTCTAACATGTGACCCATGCCTGGCGTGAACCACAGGGGTTGAGAGACCTAATGATTGAGAGTCAACACTCTTAACCACGAGGCCATGGAGGCTCTGGCTGACATTCTGTTCACTGGAGCAGAAATGTTTAAGTTATTTTGGTAGAGGTCCATATCAGCTACATTCCTATGTATTACGAAAAAACGCTTACACAAATACATTGTAACCTTTATCGCCAAAAAAAGGACCGTTTTTAGATGAAAAATTGTGATATTTTTCTTATTTCTGCTCAAATATAGATTGTGGGTACTCTTTAGAACCACCTCATCGAGGAGGTTCTAACGAGTACCCACAATCTATATTTCAGAGCAGAAATAAGAACAAGAGGGCCATGATGGCCCTGGATCGCTCACCTGATCCATAGAGTAATAAGTGGGCTTCTGGGAGGGCCATTATTGACACCAGGGCTATAATGTGCATAATGTTGAGGGAGGTCTAAAAAGGTGAAGCTTCATACCAAATATCAACAAAGGCTATAATTTTAACAATCTTGGCAAAGTTCCAATAGATGAAGCTACACACCAAATATCAAAGACCTGGGCCTTGCGGTTTCAGAGAAGAAGATTTTTTTTAAAGATATTCCCTACATAAGCCTATGTAAAACCAAATGGCCCAGGGGCAGGGGTAGTTTTAGCCTCAGGGCTTTAATATAAACACTCTTGATAGAGGTCCACTAGATGAAGCTTCATACCAAATATCCAAGACCTGGGCCTTGCTGTTTCAGAGAAGAAGATTTTTCAAAGATTATCTCTATAAAAGTCTATGTAAAACCAGGGGGCCCTGGGGCGGGGACATTTGTCGACCGAGGGCTATAATTTGAACAATTTTGGTAGAGGTCCACTAGATGAAGCTCCATAACAAATATCAAAGACATGGGCCTTGCAGATTCAGAGAAGAAGATTTTTAAATATCTCCCTATATAAGACTATGTAAAACCAAAGGGTCTCGGGGCGGGGGCATTTTTGGCCCCAGGGCTAAAATTTGAACAATCTTGATAGAGGTCCACTAGATGAAATTGCACACCAAATATCAAAGACATAGGCCTTGTGGTTTCACAGAAGAAAATTTTTAAAGATTTTCCCTATATAAGTCTATGTAAAACCAAAGGGCCCCGAGGCTGGGCCATTTTTGGTCTCAGGGCTATAATTTGAACAATCTTGGTAGCGGTCTACTAGATGAAGCTTCATACCAAATATCAATGACCTAGGCCTTGTGGTTTCAGAGAAGAAGATTTTTCAAGATTTTCCCTATAGAAGTCTATGTAAAACCAAAGGGCCCCGGCGCGGGGGGCATTTTTGGCCCCAGGGCTATAATTTGAACAATCTTGGTAGGGGTCCATAAGATGAAGCTTCATACCAAATATCAAAGACCTGGGCCTTGCGGTTTCAGAGCAGAAGATTTTTAAAAGATTTTCCCTATATAAGCCTATGTAAAACCAAAGGGTCCCTGGGCGGGGGCATTTTTGGTCCCAGCACTATAATTTGAACAGGGGTCCACTAGATGAAGCTTCATTCCAAATAGCAAAGACCTGGGCCTTGCGGTTTCAGAGAAGCAGATTTTTAAAGATTTTCCCTATATAAGCCCATATAAAACCAAAGGGCCCTGGGGTGGGGGCATTTTTGGTCCCAACACATTTAAATTCGAACAATCTTGGTAGGGGTCCACTAGATGAAGCTTCTTACCAAATATCAAAGACCTGGGCCTTGCGGTTTCAGAGAAGAAGATTTTTAAAGAGTTTCCCTATATAAGCCCATGTAAAACCAAAGGGCCTCGGGGGGGGGGGGGGGGGTATTTTTGGCCCCAGCACTATAATTTGAACAGTCTTGGTAGGGGTCCACTAGATGAAGCTTCATACCAAATATCAAAGACCTGGGCCTTTTGGTTTCAGAGAAGAAGATTTTTCAAGATTTTCCCTATATAAGCCCATGTAAAACCAAAGGGCCCCTTAGCGGGGGCATTTTTGGTCCCAGCACTATAATTTGAACAATCTTGGTAGGGGTCAACTAGATGAAGCTTCATACCAAATATCAAAGACCTGGGCCTTGTGGTTTCAGAGAAGAAGATTTTATAAGTTTTTGGTGAAAAAAAAAAATTTTTGGCTCCTGTGACCTATATGTGCAACGGACCTGAACCATTTGAACAATTTTGTAAGGGGTCCGCCTAAGGATCATTCCTGTCCAGTTTGGTCAAAATCCGATCAGTGGTTTAGGAGGAGATGTCGTTTGAAGAAATTGTTTACGCACAGATGACAGACAAAAAGTGATCCTAATATAAAAACCAGAGGGGCATGATTGGCAGGATTTATGCATGTGACCACTTGTCATTGCCACATGCTAAATATCTAAGCTCTGGGCCCTGTGGTTTCAGAGAAGAAGATTTTTGAAGCTTTTTTCCATTATGAGTCTAGGGGAGCTAAGGGGCCCCGGGGCGTGGCCCATTTGGACCCCAGGGGCATGATTGGCAGGATTTATGTAGGTGACCACTTGCCATTACCACATGCTAATTTTCTAAGCTCTGGGCCCTGTGGTTTCAGAGATAAAGATTTTTGAAGCATTTTTTCCATTATGAGTCTATAGGAGCTAAGGGGCCCCGGGGCGTGGCTCGTTTTGACCACAGGGGCATGATTGGCAGGAATAATGTAGGTGACCACTTGCTGTTGCTACATGCTAAATATCTAAGCTCTGGGCCCTGTGGTTTCAGAGAAGAAGATTTTTGAAGCTTTTTTCTATTATGAGTCAATGGGAGCTAAGGGGCCCACGGGCGTGGCCAATTTGGACCCAAGGAGCATGATTGGCAGGAATTATGTAGGTGACCACTTGCCGTTGCTACATGCTAATTACCTAAGCTCTGGGCCCTGCGGTTTCAGAGGAGAAGATTTTTGAACTTTTTTTCCATTTTGAGTCTATGGGAGCGAAGGGGCCCGGGGGCGTGGCCCATTTGGAACCCAGGGGCCTGATTGGCAGGAATTATGTAGGTGAACACTTGCCGTTGCTACGTGCTAAATATCTAAGGTCTGGGCCCTGTGATTTCAGAGAAGAAGATTTTTTTTTCCTATATGAGTCTACAGGAGCTAAGGGGCCCAAGGGCGTGGCCTGTTTGGACCCCAGGAGCATGATTGGCAGGAATTATGTAGGTGACCACTTGCCGTTGCAACATGCTAAATTTCTAAGCTCTGGACTCTGTAGTTTCAGAGAAGAAGATTTTTGAAGCTTTTTTTTTCATTAGGAGTCTATAGGTGCTAAGGGGCCCCGGGTTGTGGCCCATTTGGAACCCAGGGGCATGATTGGCAGGAATTATGTTGGTGACCACTTGCCGTTGCTACATGCTAAATATCTAAGCTCTGGGCCCTGTGGTTTCAGAGAAGATTTTTGAACTTTTTTTTCCATTATGAGTATATAGGAGCTAAGGGGCCCAGGGGTGTGGCCAATTTCGACCCCAGGGGCATGATTGGCAGGAATTATATAGGTTACCACTTGCCATTGCTTCATGCTAAATATCTAAGCTCTGGGCCCTGTGGTTTCAGAGAAGAAGATTTTTGAAGTTTTTTTTTTCCATTATGAGTCTATGGGAGCGAAGGGGCCCCGGGGCGTGGACCATTTGGAACCCAGGGGCATGATTGGCAGGAATTATGTAGTTGACCACTTGCCCTTCCTACATGCTAAATATCTAAGCTCTGGGCCCTGTGGTTTCAGAGAAGAAGATTTTTGAAGCTTTTTTCCATTATGAGTCTGTAGGAGCTAATGGGCCCCGGGGCGTGGTCCGTTTGGACACCAGGGGCATGATTGGCAGGAATTATGTAGGTGACCACTTGCTGTTACTACATGCTAAATATATAAGCTCTGGGCCCTGTGGTTTCAGAGAAGAAGATTTTTGAAGCTTTTTTTCCATTATGAGTCTATGGGAGCGAAGGGGCCCCGAGGCGTGGCCCATTTTGAACCCAGGGGCATGATTGGCAGGAATTATGTAGGTGACCACCTGCCGTTGCTACATGCTAAATATATAAGCTCTGGGCCCTGTGGTTTCAGAGAAGAAGATTTTTGAAGCTTTTTTTCCATTATGAGTCTATGGGAGCGAAGGGGCCCCGGGGCGTGGCCCATTTGGAACCCAGGGGCATGATTGGCAGGAATTATGTAGGTGACCAACTGCCATTGCTACATGCTAAATATATAAGCTCTGGGCCCTGTGGTTTCAGAGAAGAAGATTTTTGAAGCTTTTTTTCCATTATGAGTCTATGGGAGCGAAGGGGCCCCGGGGCGTGGCCCTTTTTGAACCCAGGGGCATGATTGGCAGGAATTATGTAGGTGACCACTTGCTATTGCTACATGCTAAATATCTAAGCACTGGGCCCTGTGGTTTCAGAGAAGAAGATTTTTTAAGCTTTTTTTCCAATATTAGTCTATGGGAGCGAAGGGGCCCTAGGGCGTGGCCCATTTGGCACCGAGGGGCATGATTGGCAGGAATTATGTAGTTGACCACTTGCCCTTGCTACATGCTTAATATCTAAGCTCTGGGCCCTGTGGTTTCAGAGAAGAAGATTTTAAAATGTTTTCCCATTATAAGTCTATGGGAGCTATATGTTGCCATGGCAACCAGAATTCCAATCTGATCAGCCCAAAAACCTTATGCAGCCTTTCCCCCTACCTGATGATGATTCACATGTAATTTGATCAAGATTGGCCAAGGGGTATTGGAGATATACTTATTTGAAATTGTTTACGGACGGACGCACGCACGGACGCACGGATGCACGACGGACAAAAAGGGATCCCAAAAGCTCACCTCGTCACTACGTGACAGGTGAGCTAAAAATAAGGTTTACCCATGCAAACCCCAGTTTTACTATATAAAAGTGGGGTTTGAGGGGGTCAAAATTATATAGGCGTGTTTTTGTGCTGGAAATTTGAATGAAATTGACAAAGGGATATAGAAAGAGTTGTTCTTAAAATGTTTTTCTATCTTTAACTCTGATGTCCATCTTGTTCATCAGAGCAGAACGATTCGAACTATTTTGGCAGGTAGTCACCTAGGCAACATTCCATTGATGTTTGAATGAAATTGGTCAAGGGGTATAGGAGGAGTTTTTGTTTAAAGATATTTCTATATTTGGCTCTAGGGGGCAACTTGTTAATCAGAGGTGAACAATCCTAGCTATTTTGATAGGGAGTCACATATGCAACATTCTTGTGAAGCTTCAATAAAATTCACCATAGGGGTTTGGAGAAGTTCCCATTTAAAGCAAGTGTTAATGCACTACAGACGACAGACATTGACCTATCACAAAAGCTCATCTTGAGCTTCATCCTCGGGTGAGCTAAACAGAGAAAATGGGCATCGCGAGGAATATTTCCATGAAAGTTTTGTCAAAATATCAGCAATGGTTTGGCAGTAACTGGCATTTTTCAATTTCTCCCATTATAAGTCTGTGGAAACTCTAAAATGCTGTATCAGCCGAATTGCAATATCAACCAAACTTAAGAGCAGGAGATGATTCACACAAGCCTTCAATTGTTTTCAAATTCTCTCATTGTGATTTGCATGCACTGTTATAATTTGTCTATCTATTGAAATTGAATAGACAGTAAAATTCCTACATTAAGACCACTTTTGGGACTGTTCAAAAGTGGTCTTTAAGACCACTTTTGAACGGTCCCAAAGATAGTCCATAACTAAGGGACACTGTGTGCAGAAAACACGAAGAAAAATAACTACACCCTTCTAAATAAGCTTTCTAAAGCAGAATTAGTCTTAATTTAAGTGGTCTTAATAGCGGAATTTTACTGTAGATTGCATTAAACAAACATTCAATCCCCAAGCTTGAGGTCACTACAGATGAAAATTGGACCTACTAAGCCCAGTAGCTTCAGAGAACAACTGTGTACCTATACTCCATGTGTGCCTTCAGCTAGGTAAGCTAAATATCTGCCACCCTCTCCCCGAAGCCAAATTACCTAAAACACACCCTTACCTGGTTCTGAGTCAAAGGTTACCATGAGAGTGCCCTCCTGCTCTCCATAAATCAACTGGTTTGGAGATGCCCCACTCTTAGCTTCCAGGAAGTTGAATAAACAATCCTTTGTTGTAGCTGGATTCACACCTTGGATTAAACAAAGCAGAATTTATCACATGCTTATGCAAAAGCAGTTAATTAGTACAGAGCATGTTCTTTAGCCAGAAACTGAAATCTGATCACAAAAACATGCCTTTATAATATCAAACCCCCTTGAAACTCACTTTAATATAGTGAAAATGGGGTTTCCAGGGGTAAGCCGTATTTTCTTATTTCCTATGTAAAATATTTTAGAGCAGAAATAAGAAAGTATCACAATTGTTCATCTTAAAATGTTTGTATTTTCGGCGGTTAAGTTTACAATGCATTTGTATAGGTGTGTTTTCGTAATGTGCCCATCTTGAATAAGCAGGAAGGAGAGATTAACCAATTTCAGACCGGAAACTCCTAAACGGGTACCGCAGCAAACAGTGCAGGCCCAGATCAGCCGCTGCAAAACGCGGTGTCTGATCAGGGCCTCCGCTGTTTGCTAAAAGTTCAGACATTTGCCAAATATATTTTGATGAAAAGACAACATAACGTCCCTAAATTTCGAAATGAACTCATGCTATATATATGGAGGAAGATTCGATTAGGTACAGAAAGGGTTAAGGAAAGCTTTCACGATCAATCTCCAAGGAAAAATGTTGCCATGGTAATAAACCCACGACCTAATGACCACCAGTTAGACACACACGGGCAATGTGATCTCAGACTTGCTTCATGTTTGTGTTTCTTTCTTTCTTTCTTCTGGTTTCGCCTTAACCCCAGTAGAGTACACAGACGGTGTATGTTACATACACTCCAGTTTTGCAGGATTAAAGCCTACGCAGAAATCATGTAATCACGGTAGGGTTCTTTAACCTGCACAGGGGATGGTTCAGGAGGCCTCCAGTTAACGTTCCGATCCGAAGGACGGTGCACTTTATGACATTCATCTCTGCAAATGATGCCAGTGGAGCGTGTTCGGACACCAAAATTTTCACACCACTGCCGGGGATCGAACCGGGGACCTCTAGCATCAGAGGCAAGTGCACTAACCACTGAGCTATCATGCTCCCCTTTGGTGTCTCTGATGGGAGCTGTGGGTTGATTGTATCGATTTTTGATCATTGTCTCTACTTCTATTTTCAGATAGAGATGAAATACAGACATACAATCCTAGTGACCATGATCTTTGACATTCATAAAGATTAACATAAAACCTACCATCATTACATAAATTACAATGTACTGGGCAATGTGATCTCAGACTTCAATCTGAGATCAAATACAGACATACAATCCCAGTGTCCCATCTCTAAAAATGCCACGCCATTTCTTGATTTTCCGTGGAATCCACGGATTTCTACAGAATTTGCCGTGGAATTTTCAGGCTGACTTTTCGTGGAATTCCATGGAATTAGCAGCTGGCAGTTTCTCTATCTTTTTCTTTACCACTGATGTCCGTGGAATCCAATAATTTTCTATGGAAACAAGGAAATCATTGACAACTTTCCGCGGATTTTGAAGTAGATGCCGCGGAAAGTTGAACTTAGTCAATTCTGAAGACAGAAAAATGATGGCAAAATTTGATAGCCAATTGAAGGGACGGAAATTTGCGGCACTTGCAAAATTCAAGACCAGATAAGATCATATATTATATAACCAACTCCCAGCAGAATTTGTTGTCATAGTTACAAGATGGTATTTGTTATAACTGAAATCTCTTTATTGCTTTGGAACCAAAGGTCAGGGTCACAGGTCAAATTTTTTGTATGGGTGAGAAACCTTTGTCACAAGAACCTACATACCAAATATGAAGGCTCTATCTCAACTGGTTCAAAAGTTATGGAAATGTAGGTCAAAGGTCAAGGTCACAGGTCAAAATTTTTGTATGGGTTGGAGGCCCTTGTCAGAAGAAACACACATGCCAAATATGAAGGCTCTATCTCAAATGGTTCAAAAGGTATGATAATGTAGGTAAAGGTCACATGACAAACTGTTTGTATAGGATGGAAAGTAGAAGTAAAACAAAGATCAGGAATCGATACAATTAACTGAAGCCTGCGTCAGAAAAAATATTCATGCAAACTATGAAGGCTCTATCCCAAATGGTTAAAACTTAATGATAAAAGAGGTCTTATGTCACAGTGGCCTGTGGCCTCTATAGTGTGTTCACAAGGTTTTTCTATGATTTAACTTACTGACCTATTTTTGACCTGACATGATCCGTATTCGAAATTTTTTATACAATTTGATAAAAAGCTTACGTCATCAATCCCCCACCAGAGGCATCCTACAGATGAAAAATGAATGAGATCAGCAAGCAGGCTACAAAGATATAACTGGTCAAAGGTGCTGACGGACGGATGGACGATGGATCTAAGACTATATTATAAGCTCCCCTGCAGCCTGCAGCCCAGGTGGGCTGAAATGTTTTAACCGTTTATCCATTCAAAGCCTAAAGGAATTAATATGGCCTTGCCATAAAATAGGTCATGGTCAACCCAGGATCATCATTTATATAAATTCTGTAGGATCCAAATCCCTTTTGCTGTCTGCCAAGTTTTAAGGTCATCTGACTAACAGTTCAGGAGAATAAAATTTTCCTTTCCACCTTTATCTCAAAGCTGCATATAAAATTTAACAGAAGTTGGCAAAGCATTTTCAGACATGAAGTCTTTTAAAATCTTGACATACATTGTTTGAGTTGATGTTTTAAGTCATCGTCAACACTATGTCAGTTTGGATATGTTGCTTCCTCTTTTGTGCGACTTTTACCCAACATTGAGATGAAATGAAATCTCAAGCCCTGCCACCCATAAAAAACCGCTAGGGATTAAAACTAGCATCACTTTGCTTGTGCAGGTTTAGACCTAAGCTATTTACCGGTACTCATGTTCGGTCGGTTTCAGCTATGAAAGCACCATGCAGCCAAATCCAAACCCCAACGGGCAAGGGCACGCTGAAGGCAGACACTCGAGTGACCTTGGGCCAAGGTAAAAAATGACCTTGATCTAAGACCAACCTTCATTTCATAAAACTACAATTGTATTGAATAAAAGAATGGTTTTACCTTTTTCACATTCAAAGCATAGGGAAACAAATTTGACCTTGCCATAAAAAAAGTTCGTAGTCAACCCAGAATCATCATTTTTACCATATATGGACATGGCTGCCACCTTTGTCATGTGACCAGGACAAAAAAATAAACTTACAATTGGTATGGCGGCCAGCTTATTCATGAACCAAAAATAAAAGCTTTTGTTCCCATGAAGCATAGATGTTCTATATAAAATCGGACTTAAATTGGCCCTTAGGGTACTGAGGAGAAGACGTTATGAATTTTGATGAAAATTCAATAATTGTGACCTTGTACCAAAGTCAATGACTAATATTGATCTTTGACATTCGTAAAGGTTCATATAAGACCAATTTTCATTCCATAAACTACGAATATTTTTTTTTAAAAAGCACTGATTTACCTTTTATCAGAGTAAAATGCCTTGCGACCAAATTTGATCTTGCCATAGGTCAAGGTCAACCCACAGGAGTCATAATTTATATATTTTTGGAGGGCTCAAGACCTTTTTGCTGTCTGACAAATTCCACGATATCTGACTGAAGGTTCTGGAGGAGGTATTTTAATGGGTTTTTACCCTATATGGTCATGTGACTAATTGAATTAATTATTGTTCCCATGAGGCATAGATGTTCTCCATTAAATCCCAGTTATTTCTGAAAAGAATATGTTTGAAAGTGTGGATAGGTGACAGACAATGGCAATTGGTAAACAATAAGCTCACACTGTGTGTCTTTGGCTCAGGAGAGCTAAACCTGATTTTTTTTTTTTTGGTTTGGGTTTTACGGCCCTTTCAAGATTATTTCACTCATATCGAGCCGATCGTTAATCATAGGTGGGCGAAAACCGGAGTACCCGGAGAAAAACCA
Organism: Lucinisca nassula; assembly: GCA_963580285.1. NCBI lineage: Eukaryota > Metazoa > Mollusca > Bivalvia > Lucinida > Lucinidae > Lucinisca > Lucinisca nassula. The sequence goes on from OY757010.1 coordinate 210,985,062, forward strand.
CCTGACCTTCCGTAGCTAAACCTGATACTACAACATTTGCAATTAAACATGGTAACAGGTATGTAACATCATATTACCGTCTGTGACAACCCTATATTTTCTGTTGACTTCGCAACTTCTTTGGCAATAAAACCTGATTTAAAATCGATACCTGATAACCCTTATCTTGCTGTTCACGACAACCCCTATCTTTGCAAACAGTGTATATCCAGATCAGATGGCTTCTGAAGAAGCCATCTGATCAGGATCTACACTGTTTGGCATTCAGTATATGAATTTGTAGCAATAAATTACATCAAGTAATTTGATTGGTTGATAGACAGAAATGGGTGTGGCTTAAATGAATATTCAGCAAGATAAGGGATAAACAGATTTTTACAGTAGTGTTTATTTCATATAAAATTTATGAAAATTGCCAGAAACTTGTTTCATAAATTTCAAATGAAATCAATTTCATCATATGATTGTTTGAAGCATTTCAAGTCAAGTACAAATTTCTGAACAAATAGAAAAAACGTGTTTGTTATATCATCTCAAAAGAATCAGTGTATAGATACCTGATCATTGCCTTCACTTCTATTTTTAACAACAGAAAAACAGATGTCTGAGAGAGCATTTAAACTTTGAATATGACCAGCAAGGGATTGGCTTCTGTTTAGGTTGAAAAGTTATGCCTAACGTATCTTCCATCTTTCTAACAAAGGGTACAACTTCAGTAGGAACAACTTTCAAGGAGGACAACACATTTTAGTTTACTTTTGTCTGAAAAATGTTTCTACTCTGAAATGAAAGAATCTGCTCCTGGGGAGAAACTTCTTACCTTTAAGAGTAGACACCTATTGAAAAGGGAGACAAAGGTATCAGAATGAGTTGCTTCCTTTTGAAGGAGTTTCCATTCCTCTTAGTCAAAAAGATAAACTTTTACCTTTGATAATAAGGCGATTGGTGTAGGCTGGCCTTCGCCTTGGTGGTCTGTACAGGGACACACGGAGGGTGTTGTTGCATAATTTGTGAGATCTGTTAGCAACTCTCTTCGCAACTGCAATAGACAATAATACCATCTGATCCTACACATCAGAAGAGGACACTTGCATTTTTATTGTAAAGTCAGCCATATGTCCTTTTCTTAGGTCTTAAGTTTGGTCTGGGCTCCATGATATGGTGGTTCTGGCAAGACTGTGCCAATGCAAAGGGATGCCCTAATCTTTGCTGTATAGCTACATAATATTTTGTTTTCAAGTTCAGGCCCCCATGGTCATAAAATCAGATCAAACTTCAGTGAAGTTCATGTCGCACCTGGCCCCAACTGCCCAACCAAAACGTAATGTTTATTTCAGGTAAAAGAAATAAATATAGGAGCTTAAGATGTACCCACAGACTGAGGTCATCATAATGTGGATAATGTGACAAAAAAATAACAACTAGAGCTGTCACTGAAACTGACTAGGGCCCCGGCAGCGCTATCAGAAATTTGTGGACGGACAGACAGACGGACGGACAGACAGACAGACAGAGTGATTACTATAGGGCACCCACACTTTCAGTGCGGGGCCCTAATTATATCCAAAGAACATGCATATTCTTATACCATGCAGAAATGAGAAAACACGTACATGCTAATTTTGAAAAAGATTGGTTCAAAACAGAACGAGGAGTTGCCCTCACAAAGTATCTATTCTAAAAGTAACTGGACCTGGAAAAACTAAGTTAACTAAAAATGCGTCCATAGGACACGGATGCCCCCGCCCGAAAATATGTCTATGTTCGTATTCATCCATAGAAAGTTATTGACAGTGTTTAAGTTTTGGACCCTTTTTATGCCATTTGACCTCCAAGTATGACCTTAGAGGTACTGATCTGGGTTTGCACGTGACACATTGTCTCATGATGGTTAACATTTCTTCAAAATTATTTCAAAATCCATCCAAAAATAAGTAAGTTATTGGCTGTGTTTAAGTTTCGGACCCTTTTTTTTACCTTTGACCTCCAAGTATGACCTTGACCTTTGAGGTACGGACCTGGATTTTGCATGTGACACATCGACTCATGATGGTTAACATTTCTACAAAGTAATTTCAAAATCCATCCAGAAATAAGAAAGTTATTGACTGCGTTTAAGTTTCGGACCCTTTTTTTGACCTTTGACCTCCAAGTATGACCTTGACCTTGGAGGTACCGACCTGGGTTTTGCATGTGACACCTCGTCTCATGATGGTTAACATTTCTGCCGAGTAATTTTAAAATCCATCAAGAAATAAGGAAGTTACTGACTGCGTTTAAGTTTCGGACGCACGGACGGACGGACGGACGAACGGACGGACAGGGGCAACGCTATATGCCCTTTCCACCATTCTTCGAATGGCGGGGGCATAAAAAGGTGAATAAAGGTGAGAAAAAATAACGGAGGATAACCCAAAAAGCATGTGCACATCTGCCGACCTTGACAAAAACAACTGCAAAATTTAAAAAAGATCGGTAAACAAGAGGCCCATTGCCACTTTGCTCACAACAGCTCAGGTGGGCACTGCCCACTGGCAGCCATATATTTTAACATGATATGATTTTTAATCTATCAAGAATAATGTCTTATATGAGACCCCTTTATGGAGTAGAGGGGATACAAACGGTTCCTGTGGACTCCTCCCCCAAGTTGGTGTGACTGAATGTATTGTGTCTAATCATAAGGAACAACAATATATATATATGCTTATGGCCTGGTGCAACCCAAGGTGATCCCCTAGGATGGTGTCACTGAATGTGTCTTATCATAAGAAACAAGAATATACATGAGTAAGGGGTGGGGATCTGTAAAGTTTCTGAGATACCGGGCCTTTTATGAAGTGGAGGGGGACTGGGGTTAGGCCCCGACACATCAAGACCCATAGGTTAGTCTCACTGAATGTGTCTTATCGTAAGGAACAAGAGTATATGGTTATGGGGTGGGATCTGTAAGGTTTCTGAGATATTGGGCCTTTTATGAAGTGGAGGGGGACTGGGACATGGGCCCAGCACATCCTTGGGGACCCTCAGGCTGGTCTCACTGAATGTGTCTTATCATAAGGAACAAGAAAATATATTGTTTAGGGGTGGGGATCTGTAAGGTTTCTAAGATATTGAGCCTTTTATGAAGTGGAGGGGGTGAAGCATAACTATTACATTTCAAATCACGCATGTATTTGTTAGTTACTCTAATTGATCACGGATTTGTAATTTATCGTGAGTGCTATTCACAGGTAATTAAAATGTCAATGCCATTTGAAGTGATATTTGTCAGGGATTTCATAATATTTCAATCTATCATTCAGTGTCTAGAAAGCCTAGATCGTTCAGCAGCAACTGTTCTACATCTGGACAAATTCTGCATTCTGACAGCGCTGTATAGCACTTTCGAATGCAGAAAAGTCTTCTTTTTTTTGTCCGATGAGATGTTAAGCTTTTGAGCCATGGTGAGGCAATCACCCGAATTAAATAGGAGGTCCATGATGGACCTAATTTACCTACTTGTTCAGCGGAGCGGAACCATTTTAGCAATTTTGGTAGTGGGTCATCCAAGGAACATTCCTGTGAAATTATTTAGAAATCGGACCATTAGCCTATGAGAAGATGTCATTAAAAGGTTTTTCTATTTTAAGCTCTGGTGGCCATTTTATTCAGCAGAGCGGAACCATTTTAGCAACTTTGGTAGAAGGTCATACAAGGAATATTCCTGTGAAAATATTTTAAAACTGGCACTGTGGTTTAGGTGGAGAAGTCATGTGAAGAAATTAATGATGGACGGAATGATATACAGATGGATGGATGGATGCAGGACGGGCGAGGGACAAAAAGCAATCACAATGCTCAGGTGACCAAAACAGAAAATAATTCATAATCAATAAATGCTTTGTTTGTATTGAGTAGGAAAAAGACAATGACCGCGTGAAGTCTTTACGTTAGATAGGAAGACATAGAATCTTATTGTCTTGGTCGCACAATTAGTTAATAGTTGTTTGTTGCACACTATTTTCTCATCTATTCAAGTCACGGTTTTGCATGTGTCACATTTAACTATATCACCGATTACGGGAACAGCCCTTTCAAGATGGCAGCTAAGTAGCGGTAGAAAAAAATCAAGGAGTAAATATTTCGTTATATACACCTTTATTTAGGATTTTAGATGGTGGCAATTAGCTAATATGTGACCCATTATCTTATCTCTAGCCTACCCTGATAGAAATGACTAAATTGATCTTTTACCAGACCTCAAGCCAAACCTAGCAGGAATGGCTAGAGATCTGGTACCGGACTTCTAGCCTCACTTCCAATAGTAAAATGGACCAGGAAGGAAAAGAAATTGAAAATGTGTATAATACGCCCATGGAAAATTAACATTTGTTGTACTACAACCTCGAAATAATATGAATTGCTCCATATCATGGTCTAACTATACATCAAGTTTCAGCTTGATCAGATCTAAATTGTAGGAGGGGTTAGTTAGAAACGAAATGTTTACAGAAATTTTCAAAGAGGTATATGCCTATAAATATTTGTGGGACAAGGAAGATATTTTTAGCCTTTCTGTTAGTTTTTGTTCAACGTGTGTCACTCTGAATAGAGCGATTTTCCTTCAAGAGTAAAACATTATTCAACTTCAGGGTGAGTCGCCTTTCCCTAAAGGTCATCACGTTAACAAGTCCGTGAAATGAACACCCCTTTAAACCCCACTTTATATAGAGAAAACTGGGATATACAGGGGTATTCATTATTTTCTAATTTCTGCTCCAAGACAAAGGTTGTGGGTACTCATTAGAACCGCCTCAATGAGGCGATTCTAACGAGCACCGACAACCTATGTTTGCAGTATAAATAAGAAAAAAATTTACGGATTTTCATCAGAAAATTGCCATTTTGAAGATAAGAAAAATATACTTTGCCCCACGGGTCTGTTATCGTAATGGTATCCATTTTACATGAGGCTACCGCCTATACCACCACATAGCAACAGATAAGGGTGGTACTTGGTGATAATAAAAGGATTATTTTTGTAAATTCCCAAACAAGTACCCCAAGTGCAATGACCACTCACCTGGGCCACTGATACCTGTTCATATTTTAAACTTCAATTCTTTTTTGAACTAGAAATGCATCCATAGGACACTGATGCCCCCGCCTGAAAATATGTCTATGTTCCTATTAATCCATAGAAAGTTAATGATGGTGTTTAAGTTTTGGACCCTTTTTTCCACATTTGACCTCTAAGTATGACTTTGACCTTGGAGGTAAGGACATAGTTTTGTGTGAGGCAGACTGACTCATGATGGCCAACATTTCTGCCAAGTAATTTCAAAATCCATCGAGAAATAAGAAAGTTATTGTCTGCATTTAAGTTTTGGACCCTTTTGTTTTTACATTTGACCTCTAAGTATGACGTTGACCTTGGAGGTGCGGACCTGAGTTTTGCACATGACACATCGTGTCATGATGGTTAATATTTCTACAAAGTAATTTCAAAATCCAACTGACTGCGTTTAAGTTTCAGACCCTTTTCTGACCTTTGACCTCTAAGTATAGCCTTGACCTTGGAGCTACGGACCTGGGTTTTGCATGTGACACATCGTCTCATGATGGTTAACATTTCTACAAAGTAATTTGAAAATCCATCCAGAAATTAGAAAGTTATTGACTGCGTTTAAGTTTAGAACCCTTTCTTTGAACTTTGACCTCTTAAGTATGACCTTGACCTTGGAGGTACGGACCTGGGTTTTGCACATGACACATCGTCTCATGATGGTTAACATTTCTACAAAGTAATTTCAGAATCTATTCAGAAATAAGAAAGTTATTGACTGCATTTAAGTTTCAGACCCTTTTTTTACCTTTGACCTTAAGTATGACTTTGACCTTGGAGGTACGCACCTGGATTTTGCATGTGACACATTATCTCATGATGGTAACATTTCTGCAAAGTAATTTAAAAATCCATCCAGAAACTAGAGCTGTCAGTGAAACTGACTAGGGCCCCAGCAGCTCTATCAGAGGAGTAGGAAAATTTGTGGACGGACAGACAGACGGACAGACAGACAGACAGACGGACAGACAGAGTGATTACTATAGGGCACCCACACTTTCAGTGCGGGGCCCTAATAAGGAAGTTATTGACTGTGTTTAAGTTTCGGACGGACGAACAAACAGATGGACAGACAAACGAACGGACGGATGGACAGGGGCAACGCTATATGCTCTCCACCATTCTTCAAATGGCAGGGGCATAAAAATAGATTATGTTTTTTTTTTTTTTTAATTTTTCCAATTTATGGACATAATTGCCACTTTTGCCATGTGACCAGGCCAAAACTTTTGTTCTTGTGAGGCAAAGATGTTCTACATAAGTTTTGATGATAAAACCTGACTGCAATTGACCATGTGGTTTCCGAGAACATATTTGTAATTTTGATGGGCATTCAATTAATAAATGACCTTGGCCTTTGACATTCACTGAGATTCATATAAGACCTACTTTTATTCAATAAACTGCAGTTATTTTGGAAAAAAAGTACTGTTTTACCTTTTTCCCCTTCAAACGCATCAGGGAACAAATATGACCTTGCCATAGAATAGGTCTAAATCAATCCGGGCTATCATTTTTTTTGTAGGGGTCAAGACCCTAATCCAGTTCATCTGACTGTAAAGGGTTTTTTTACCATATATGGGCACACGTGACCAGGACAAATTATATAAACTTGTTTCCATCAGGCATAGATTTTCTATATAAAATCTGACTTCAATTGGTCCAGTGGTTCCTGAGGAAAAAGTGTTTGAAAGTGCGGGTGGACGATGAGGGACCACAGACAACAGACCACTGGTATACTATAACCTCACCTAAATGAACACCCAAAAATAAGTTTATACAGTCAAACTTCAATGACTCGAACACCTTGGGGACCACTAAAATCTGTTCGAGACAGGGGTAGTTCGAGCCACTGCGGGCTACTGCCAGGAGGCAAAACGACACACTTTAGGACGTCTTTTCGGTGTTCTATAATGAAAAATGTATGCTGTGTGTACTCATTAGAACAGCGTCATCGAGGCGATTCTAATAAGTACACATAGTATACATTTGCAAGACAAGAATATCCTAAATTTTACCCTCCCTATTCTTATGTACAGAAATTCCATAGGGACTCAAGAACAGGTTCAACTCTGCCATGGTAAACAAGCCATCGGTGTTCAAGCCATCGAAGTTCTACTGTATAGTGAAATATGGAACATTATCCTTCAGTTATCACCAAATACCCAGCTTATCCGTCGCTATGCCAATACATACATACCATCTTCTCCACTGAAAGTGACATAAGCATAGTCTTCCTCTTGATGAGGGTCCAAGCTTATCACAGAGCCACCACCTGATCTCTTTGCATTCTCAAAATAATACTGCATGGTTTCCATGGAGCTGACCTTGGAAATTCCAGTGACCTTGATCGAACAAAGTGGTTCCTCCTCTTCTGGTTGGGGTTCAAATTTGGACCTCTGCTGTACTGGTTCATAAAGTGACACTTGGACTGTTACCCCACCTACGGTATGTTCATCCTTGTCTGCTACACTCCTAGCAACTAAGAAAACAAGATTATGATTGTTGAGTTTTCCTGAGAAATGTGGCATCCGATCAGCTTCTACACTGCTTAAAGTAGAAGAATTCAATGGTTAAATGAAACAGTCTAAGTCCCGTTTCAGTACCATTGTTCCAGATTACACTCAAGGGCAATACATCTACCCAGTACTGCCATTGCTCAACTGAGAAAAAATGCAAAATTTTCATGAAGTCACTCGAACATGAAATACAGGTCAAGATCAATATTGGATGAGTTTATTCAAGAGGTCATGCAAAGATATGTACCAAGTAGCACTAATGTAGCCCTGAAGTCACTGGACCATGAAATATGTGTAAAGGTCAAATATGGATGACCTTACTCCAGAGATCCTGCCAAAATGTGAGTAAACACTAAGTGCATCTATAATTTACTGGTAACCACAGAGAAACTGACTTAACCAAATGCAGGTGGGAAACCCCTAAAGGGATACCTTAGCAAACAGTGCAGGCCCAGATCAGATGCCAAAGGACACAGCATCTGATCAGGGCCCCCACTATTTGCGAACATAATTTTCTGAAAAAAAAAAATAGAATAAAAATGATCCAGACTTTGGAAATGAAACGGTAGGTCATATAGTAAGATGCCTCGTCAGAAGGAACATACATGCCAAACATTAAGGCTCTATCTCAAAAATGGTTCAAAAGTTATGATCACATAGGTCAAAGGTCAAGGTAACATATCAATTTTTTTGTATGGGTGTCTTGTCACAAAGAACATACATGCTAAATATGAAGCCTCTATTTCAAATGCTTCAAATGTTATGATTAAGTAGGTCGAAGGTCAAGGTCAAGGTCAAATTTTTTGGCATGAGTGCAAAGACCTTGTCACAAGGAACCTACATGCCAAATGAGCCAGCTCATGCAAAATCTACAATAAGTCTTGAGCGACCAGCAAAGACTCAGATCTAGTCTGATCAGAGTCTTCACTGATCCCATGTTCCTACTATAGGCTAATATCTATGCAAAGAGACAAAAGCAAGATGTCTTGTCATAGTGGTCAGTTGCGCAGGTTGATTTGGGTCTCTGCTGGTTGCACCAGTCTTATTGTAGGTTTGTCATGCACCAGCTCAAATACGAGGGCTCTATCTTAAATGATTCAAAAGTTATGACAAAAAAGTAAAAGGTCTAGGTCACTGGTCAAAATTTTTGTGTGGGTGGGAAGCCCTTGTCTAAAGGAATCTACATGCCAAATATTAAGGCTCTATCTGACATGGTTCAAAAGTTAGGGCAAAGTAGGTTAAAGGTCAGTGTCACAGGTCAAAATTTTGTACAGTTGGGAAGACCATGTCACAAGGAACATACATGCCAAATATGAAGGCACTATCTCAAATGGTTCAAAAGTTATGATTAAGTAGGTCTCAGGTCAAATGTTTTGTATGGGTGGGAAGCCTTTGTCACAAGGAACCTACATGCCAAATATGAAGGCTCTATATCAAATGGTTCAAAAGTTATGACAAAATGACCTACTGGTCTACTTTTTGATTCGACATGACCAATTATTCGAACTTAACCCAGATATTGTCAAGATGTTCATTCTGAGCAAGATTTATGATCATTGGACCAAAACTGTGGCCTCTAGAGTGTTCACAAGGCTTTTCTTTGATTTGACCTACTGACCAACTTTTTGATCTGACATGACCCATATTCAAACCTGACCGATATACTGGCAAGCTGGTCATTCTAAGCAAGTTTAATGATAACTGGACAAAAACTGTGGCCTCTAGAGTGTCTATGTTTTGATCTTCTAGCCTTCTTTTAGATCTGACATAGCCCGTATTTGAACTTGACCCAGATATTGTTAAGATGATCATTTTGAGCATGTTTGATGATGATTGGACCAAAACTGTGGCATCTTGTATGTTCAGAAGGTTTTTCTATGATTTGACCTACTGACCTACTTTTTGACCTCACATGACCACTATTCGAACTTGACCGAGATATTGGTATGATGATCATTCTGAACAAGACTGGTGATGATCAGACCAATACTGTGGCCTCTAGTGTGTTCACAAGGTTTTTCTATGATTTGATCTACTGACCTACTTTTTTACCTGGCATGACCCATATTCGAATCTGATCGAGATATTGCTCATTCTGAGCAAGTTTGATGACGATCGGACCCAAAATGCGGCCTCTAGTGTGTACAAAAAGCTTTTCTATGTATGACCTACTGACCTACTTTTTGACCCGAAATGACCAATATTCGAACTTGACTGAGATATTGACAAGAGAAATCCTGAGCAAGTTTGATGATGGATGGACCAAATCTGTGGCCTCTAGTGTCTTCACAAGGTTTTTTCTATGATTTAACCTACTGACCTACTTTTTGACCCAACATGAACCATATTCGAACTTGTCCAAGATATTGTCAAAATGATCATTCTGAGCAAGTATGATGATAATCGGACCAAAACTATGACCTCTAGTGTGTTCATAAGGTTTTTCTGTGATTTGACCTACTGACCTACTTTTTGATCCGAATAACCCTTATTTGAGCTTAATCGAGATATTGTCAAGATGATAATTCTGAGCAAGTTTGATGATGATCGTACCAAAACTGTGGCCTCTAGTGTGTTCACAAGGTTTTCCTATGATTTGACCTACTGACCTAATTTTTGACCCGGCATGAACCATATTCGAACTTGACGGAGATATTGGTATGATGATCATTCTGACCAAGTTTGATGATGAGTGGTTACAGTTCATATGTTATGCACCTTGTCTGATAGTGCTCTACATATCTATGAAGTTTCGTGAAAATATCTCAAACGGTATCAGAGTTATGGAGCAGAAACAAAACTGATAGCAACAGCTATATTCAAAGTTCAAAGAGCAATAACTCCAAAAGTAGGTAAATCAGAGTTACGGTTCATATGTTCTGTACATCGTCTCATGGTGCTCTACACAACTGTGAAGTTTCATGTAAATATCTCAAATGGTATTGAAGTTGTTGAGTGGAAACGAAACTGTGATAGGAATGCCTATGTTCAATTTTCAAAGGGCAACAACTCCAAAAGTAGGAAAATCAGAGTTACTGTTTATATGTTCTGCACATCGTCTGATAGTGCTTTACATATTGGTGAAGTTTTGTGAAAATATCTCCAACGGTATCAAAGTTATGGAGCGGACACGGAACTATGGAGTGCTGATGGACGGACGTTCAGACGGATGGACTGACACTCAAAACTTCAGAGGGTATAACATAATACCCTGCCATTTTGTGAATGGCGGGGCATAAACATTACAAAAACATTTTACAATCTGATATGCTAATATTTTAATTCTGTATGTCAATTCGATAACACATCTGTGTGACAGTGCATTCTTTCATTTCCCAAAAACAGTTATTTTCAGATGAAAATTTGTGCTACTATTCTTATCTGCACTCAAAACAGGTTGTGGGTGCTCATAAGAACAGCCGCGCTGAAGCATTTCTAAAGAGTACTCACAACCTATGTCTTGGAGCAGAAATAAGATCAAGCGGTCCACGATGGACCTAATTTGATCACCTGAGTTATGATGTACTAACATTGTTGTTCACAGTTGTTTTTTCTATATTTAGCTCCGACAGCCATTTTGTACAGAGGAGCAGAACCACTTATAAAGCACTTTTGGTACAGGGGTCACTCAAGGATCATTTATTGTGAAACTGAGCCATTGGAGAAGATGCTCTTTGATGATTTTTCTATCTTTACCTATGCAGTAATGTGGACAATTTGTTCAATTGAGCAAACCCATTTAAGCAATTTAAGCAATCATAAGTACATTATTGATTGATTGTTTTGAGTTTAATGACATGTCAACCCTTGTGGGTCATTTTGTGTCGTCTCCCAGAGAAATGGAGAAAAAAGAGGATCTAAGCCTGCCCAGGCAAAGCGGGGCAAGTCAGACCGTCCATGCTTATAAACCCTATTGGTTTCATTGGGCTACAGGGCTTGAGATGTCATTTCATCTCAATGTTGGGTAAAAGTCCCACAAAATTGGAAGCAAAGTCTCCAAAATGACCTTTATAGTATTGACGGGGACGTTAAACATCAAATCAAACAAACCAACAGACGATGGACAAAAAGCAATCACAAACAGCTAACCTTGAGCACTTTGTGCTCAGTTGAGCTAACAAATAATGTATACCTATGTAAACCCGGGTTTTCTCTATATTACAAGTAAGTGCTGTTTACTGGGGTGTTCGTTTCACAAACTTGTTCATGTTATGCAAGGGTTGATGAACCATCACGAAAACACGCCTATATAATTTTGACCCCCTCGAACCCCACTTTTATACAGAAAAACTGGGGTTTAAAGAGGTAAACATTATTTTTCTTATTTCTGCTCTAAAATATAGATTAAGGGTACTCGTTAGAACCGCCTCGATGTCCCCACAATCTATATTTTGAGTAGAAATAAGAAAAATATTACAATTTTTCATCTAAAAATTTAGTTTTTTTAGGCGGGTAAATTTCACAATATATTTGTAAAGGCATGTTTTCGTAATGCATACCTGCTTCTTCTTCATATGTGATGTATGCTTCATCATCATCCTTATAAACCTCAAACTCTTTGATTGCGCCACCTCCTGACCGCCGACTATTCTCAAAGTATAACTGTAACGTTTCCATTGACTGTACTCTAGACACACCGTGCACCCTTACAATACAGGCTTGTTCAGCTTCTACATTATCTTTTCCACTCTGTCTCACAGACTGCTGGTTTGGCTGGTGTAGTCTCACTTCAACTGTTTTCTTATTAACCTTGTGGTGACCTCGGTCTACAACCCTTTTGGCAACTGCAAATGAGAACAGGTCCCGGTCATTTTTTTATAAAACGTGTTTTCAAATCATACTTGTTTGATCAAGAAGTTTGTCCTGCTCAAAAATTTATATATGAATATGTTAGTATATTAAAGTGTATAATATTCTGTCTTGATCTGATCAGGAAAATTGTTACCTAATTCATTTGCATATAAACATTTCAGAGCATTACCAATTCATGCTCAGCTGAGCCGATCATGAAATAATTCCTATACCTTCATGTCGGAGTAGTGTTCAATAAGCTTATTGATACCATAGCAACAGATTAGGTTGGTATTTTGTTACAAAGGATAGATTTTGTCAATTCTCCTTAAAAACATATGATGTGGGTATTCATTAGAACAGACTCACTGAGGCAAGTCTAATGAATACACACAGCATAGGTTTATACGGAGGGATAAGGTAAACTATCCTTCAGTTATCGCAAAATACCGACCATACTGTTGCTATGTTCGGCCCCCGCCCATTGGGGCTTGAAGAAATAAAAGGGCTGCATGATGCTTCCATGCAGAGCTGAATCCGGCCTGCACTCGAGTACCGGTAAACCGCTTAGAGGTTCTAAGCCTGCCCAGGCAATGCCGTGCGAGTCGGACTGTCCATGCTTATAAACCCTATTGGTTTCATTGGGCGACAGGGCTTGAGATGTCATTTCAGCTCAATGTCGGGTAAAAGTCCCATAAAATTGGAAGCAACGTCTCTAAAATGACCTACATAGAGTTGACATGGACGTTAAACATCAAATCCAACAAAACAAAATCTGAAATCAAGTGGATAAAGATGTTAATACATGTATCATAAAAATTATATGTAGACATGCATTAAACATAGTTAGTGGCAAATAACATCACAGCACTGTCTAATTTCTGTTAAATTCTTTTAAATTGCTTTGGTAAAAAATCTAAAAAATCATCATAGGAGGGCGAGTCAATAAAAAAAACAGCCCAACTTATTTTTGGGTGAGATTGATCTCTTCTTTTACGATGTAATTGCCCTCTAGAATGATACACTTAGACCAACGTTGTTCCAGTGCCATCAGCCAAGAACTGAAGAAGTCAGGGTCCTTGTCTCCGACCCACGCCCCAACTGCTGCCACAACTTCTTTGTTGGACAGGAAATGACGCCCATGGATATCCTTTTTCAAGTTTGGGAATAGGAAACAGTCACAAGGAGCTAAGTTTGGAGAAATGGTGGGGTGCGGTATTAGCTCATACCCATTCTGCTCAACAGCATCCGTTGCAATTTGGCAAGTGCATTGTCCTGTTTGAGCAGAATCCCTTTGAAGAATTTACCTCTGCATTTTTCACCAATTGCAGTTCTCAGTCGTTTGAGAAAATTTGCATTATACACACTTGTTATTGTACATTTCTTTGCTAGAAAGTCCAACACAATAACGCCTAATGCGTCCCAAAATACAGTTGCCATCACCTTGCAAGCACAGGGTTGCGTTTTTTAACTTTTCTGACCTCCGAGACCCTAGCGCTACCCACTTGTGACTTTGAGTTTTATTCTCTAGCTTATAATAATTGACCCAGCCAGGTCTCATCTAGTCACCAGGTGTTGAAGAAAAACATCTTCCTTTGACCTAAACCACTTCAACCATGCGCTGCATACTGATGCTATGCTGGCCATTTGCTCATCACTAAGGGACTGTGACCCAAAGGGCTGTTAGCTTGTGCATGCCAAAGTGATCATGTAAAATTGTTGGCCATTTGCTCATCACTAAGGGACTGTGACCCAAAGGGCTGTTAGCTTGTGCATGCCAAAGTGATCATGTAAAATTGTTGATTTGTTTGTTTGATTTGTGGTTTAACATCCCCATCAACACTGTATAGGTCATTTTGGAGACATTGCTTCCAGTTTTGTGGGCCTTTTACCCGACATTGAGATGAAAAGACATCTCAAGCCCTGTGGCCCAATGAAACCAATAGGGTTTATAAGCATGGACGGTCCGACTCGCACCGCCTTGCCTGGACAGACTTAGATCCTCTTAGTGGTTTACCAGTACTCATGTGCGGTCAGTTTCAGCTCTTTGTGGAAGCATCATGCAGCCCATCTATTTCTTCAAGCACCAATGGACAAAGGCCTGTAAAATTGTTGAAACACTACCATGTGAAATGTGTAATGCATTCGCTATTTTTTCCACCTTTATATCGCCAGGTCCCTTACTTAGTTACACATTTCTTTATCGGTGGTATCTGATGGACCTGGTTTTGTCTTCTAAATATTTAACTTGTACAAACAAAGGTGCAGAAGACCCATAAACATTGGTAAACTCGCAATATAATTCCTGACCTGTTTCCTCTTTCAAATACAAGTACCGAATTACAGCATGGTACTAAACCTTTGATGAAAAGCTTGCCTTTGCATTGCAAGCCATATCTTATGAGTGAATGACATGGGGTACAATTTTGCCCTAATGCCTAAAACATGTATTGAAACAATGTATGAAAATTTTGCTTGTCTTGGTCAACTTGAAATGGGTTACACTGATTACTTATTGTCTTGCCCTCATATTTTTCCGAATTCCTTCAAAATATTAATCAGGCCATATACTTATCACTAGCAATCCACTCATCAACTTTCTAGCTTTAATAGTTTTAGAAATATATTGCTGACAAGATTTTGTCCAAATCTTTTCAAAGGGCCATAATTCAGCAAATGGGCATAATCATGACGAGAAAAAAATGTGTCGGCTATTTTTCATGAAGAATCCATATATGAAATTTCAAAACCCAAGCATGCATGGTTCGTAAGTCATACAATGCATCGAAAAGGTTAACAGATGCACACACCCATGCAAATGTGCAAGCAAAAACCACCCAGAAGCAATATGTCCCTCCAACTTCTTCGAAGTTTTGGGCATAATGATGTTTTGAACAACTGGGCCGAGGACTATGAGCTGTTTTGGAGAAGTTACTGTCAATTAAGCCTAATAGAAAAAAGGGTCATGTTATTATAAAAGATCTCACACTTAAGGTAATTTCATATGAAATTATGAATCATGCATTTGGCTTGTTTCATCTGAAATAACCATAACTGTGAGAGTATTTGTTACCTTCTTCAGAGGCAAATGTTATCAATGTCACATCTCCTTTCTTTTCAATATCAGTTATCTCCCCTCCTTCTGATCGTTTTTCATTTTCAAAGTACATTTCAAGCATTTCAGAGTTGATCACATCTGTTGGGCCTCTGACCTCTATTGTACACAGTGAAACAGGCTCTTCTGGTATGGGGTAATAAACTTCTATGTCCAAGGTCTGACCTGACATGGCTATGGGCATCTTATCAAGTACTATATCTACAGCTGGAAAAAAGAACAAGGAATAATGTTGTTAATGATAAAATGAAAAAGTCCAGTTTCAAAAGTTATAAACAAAAGGCCCAAATGGGCCAAAAATAGCACACATGGATGCGGATAACATGATTTGTGTATGTATGTTACATTGTTCCATTGTGGCCATCATATTGTCAGATGAGATTGCCTATAGCTTTTTCTGAATTTGCATGTTGTTTGATGCATTTGAATCAGACTCAGGATTCAGGAGGGTGTATTGTTGGTGTAAAGTGAAGGCTGAAGAATGTCCTCTGAAGAATTTTAAGCAATTATGAATCTCCATATCACCCTGATGCCTCCTAACAAGTTTCCGCTTGATTTGTCTTTCTGACAGGGAGATGTCATTTGAAGAATTTCAAAATGGCCAACATGGTGGCCATCTTGGATATCAGAATGGAATAAATCAGAAAATTTGAATCTCCGTGTTGTACTGATTCCTCCCATCAAGATTTAGTTCAGTTAGACATTTGGTTTGGAAGGAGATGCCATTTAAATTATTTCAAGATGGCAGCCCTCTATATGCAACAAGATCTCCAAATTGCATCATCACTTGCATTACGCAAACACGCCTATACAAATACATTGCCGGCTTTATCGTCGAAAAAATGAAACTTTTAAGATGCAAAAAATATGATATTTTTCTCTCTGTTCAAAAGATAGATTGTGGGCACTAGTCAGATCCGCCTCGTCGATGGCGTTCTAACGAGTACCTACATTCTATTTTTTAGAGCAGAAACAAAAAAAGGTATACCCCCGGAAACCCCAGTTTTACCATATAAAAATGGGGTTCAAGGGGGTCAAAATTATATAGGTGTGTTTTCGTGATGTCACATATTGTAATAATGCAACAGTTGTAGCAATTTTGAATCTCCATGTCACCCAGATGCCTCCCACAACTCTGACTCAATGGGACTGACCATCGGGAAGCAGATACGGCATTACGGAAACATGCCTATACAAATACATTGTAACCTTTATCGCAGAAAAAATGAAAATTTTAAGAAGAAAAATTGCGATATTTTTCTTATTTCTGATCAAAATATAAATTGTAGGTACACGTTAGAACCCCCTCCTTACGAGCCCACAATCAATATTTAAGAGCAGAAAAGAGAAGAATAAGTTATACACCTGCAAACCCCAGTTTTACTATATAAAATTGGGGTTGAAGGGGGTCAAAATTATATAGGCATGTTTTCGTGATTGTTTATAAAATTTCAAGATGGCCAGTCTGGGATATCAGAATAGATGATTGATTGTGTTGGGTTTATCTACATGAAGAGAAGAAGAACAATATAAACTCAGCTTTCATTCTGATCCTTTTCTTTTGTTCTCACATTTAATTATCTGCAATGAATGTCATTGTATATATCGTTTGAATAAAATATATTTAAACTAAACTACAACCATTGTGGGTCATTTTGTGTCATCTCCCAGAGAAAGAGAGAAAAAAAAGATGAAAGTGAAGGACAGGGGAGAAAGGGGAAAATAAATGGAAGTGTAGAAACATTCCCATCTACCGTTACCTGCTGCAAGCACAACAGGTTAGTCAAACTGTAAGACAATATCAGTTAGACAGCCCAGTGATGCAATAAACATGAAACCATCACCTCACTCAAGTACCCCACAATATCATAATAGAACGATTCTAGCTCTGAATCTCCAGGTCGCTCCAATGCCTCCCGGAAAGTTTTGGCTCCATGCAACGAAAATTACAAGTTGGCACCATGGCAGCCATCTCATCTCGGACGACGGAATGGAATAATTTTAGCAATTCTGAATCTCAATATCCCCAGTGCCTCCCATCAAGTTTCAGCTCAATCCGATTTTTTTGTTTGGGAGATGCTGTTTGAAGAATTTCAAGACGGCCGCCATGCCAGCCATCTTCGATATCTGAATAGAATGTATTGTCACCCTGATGGCTCTCAACAAGTTTCAGCTCAATCCGACTTTGATATGGGAGGTGTCCTTTAAAGAATATCCAGTTGGTCACCATGGTGGCCATCTTGGCTATCAGATCAGGATTTAGCAATATCGCGCTAATGCCACCCATCTAGTTTCACTTCAATCCAATCTTAAGTTCAGGAGATGTCTTTTGAAAATTTTCAAGATGGCTGCCATGGTGGTAATCTTGGATATTGGAATGAAATGAGTTTAGCAAGTCTGAATCTCCATGTCACCCATTGCTTCCGATAAAGTTTCAGTTCAATCCTACTTTAGTTCAGGAGGAGATCCTATTTAAAGAATTTTAATATGGCCCCCTTGGTGGCCTTCTTGCAAATCTAAATCTCCATGATGCTTCCCATTGTTTCAGCTTGACCAGTCCTTTGGTTTTGGAGATGTTGTTTGAAGAATTTCAAGATCGCCACAATGTGGCCATCTTGGATATGAAAATGGAACAATTTTAGCCAGTCTGAATCTCCATATCGCGCTAATGCTTCCCATTAAGTTTCTGCTGATTTGTTTGTTTGATTTGAGGTTTAACGTCCCCGTCAACACTGTAAAGGTCATTTTGGAGACGTTGCTTCCAATTTTGTGGGACTTTTACCCGACATTGAGATGGAATGACATCTCAAGCCCTGTCGCCCAATGAAACCAATAGGATTTATTAGCATGGACGGTCCGCCTCGCACTGCGGTTCCTGGACAGGCTTAGATCCTCTAAGCTGTTTACCAGTACTAGTGTGCGGGCCGGATTCAGCTCTGCGTGGAAGCATCGTGCAGCCCATATATTTCTTCAAGCCCCTATGGGCGGGGGCAGAAGTTTCTGCTGAACCCAACCTTTGCTCAAGAGAAAATCTCGTTTGAAGAATTTCAAGATTGTCACCATGGCAACCATCTTAGGTATTGGAATGGAACAATTTAAGCAAATCTGAAATCTCATGTTGCCCCTATGCCTTCCGCAAGTTTCACCTCAATTTAACATTGGAGTTGGGAGATGTTTGAAGAATTTCAAGATGCCCATCATGGATATCTGAAAGGAACGATTTTAGCAAGTCTGAAGTTCCATGTCAGCCTGATGCCTCCTATCAAGTTTCAACTCAATCCGACCTTCGGTTCAGGAAGAGATGTTAGTTTAAAGGATTTCAGCATGATGCCACCATGGTGGCCATATTGAATATCTAAATGGAAAGATTTTATCAAATCTGAATTTCAATGTTGCCCTGATGCCCCACACCAAGTACCAGCTCAATCTGACTTACATCATAGTGTAGATTATATTTTCTTGTCCTTTGGGATCATTGATTCCATTGTGGAATTTTGAAATTATCAGAGGGTCACTGATGAGGCCTAATTGGCCAAAACTAGCTAGTCTGGCCCAGAAAACATGTACACTCCATATTTTTCACTTCTGTGGTGTATTCCTTGCTTCCAAAGGATTACCCTTTTATAGAACATACTTAACTTCACTACAGCTGGTGTGTGGGAATGTGTGGTGGTGGTAAAACGTCCCTGCCCTACATCATAGTGTAGATTATATTTTCTTGTCCTTTGGGATCATTGATTCCATTGTGGAATTTTGAAAATATCAGAGGGTCACTGATGAGGCCTAATTGGCCAAAACTAGCTAGTCTGGCCCAGAAAACATGTACACTCCATATTTTTCACTTCTTTGGTGTATTCCTTGCTTCCAATGGATAACCCTTTTATAGAACATACTTACATTTGAAAATGTGAAAACCTAACAACGGACAACGGTGGCAGACAACAGACGATTGAGGGCAGATGATGGAGTTTACCTGGAGCTTGCTGAGCTAATAAAATGTGAGTAAAACCACTAATTGTTGTGTTGTGGTTTAACAACCCAATCAACAGCTAAGGTCATGTCTGGCTTGTCAGTTACTGTCCCCATTCCGTTAATTGTATCGATTCCAGATCTTTGTTTTACTTCTACTTTATATACCCTCCAAGAGGTTTACCAGTACATAGTGAGATCACGCTCCCCCACCTGGACACAAACTAACAACAGCCGTCCCTCTAAAGCTGTCTTGCAAGATAATGGGCATTATGAAAAGGAAATATAGGATAGATTACATGCAAAAAACTATAAAAAAAAAAAAGCCCCTACATCACGAAAACACGCCTATATTATTCTGACCCCCTTGAACCTCACTTTTATATTGTAAAACTGGGGTTAACAGGGATTTTTCTTATTTCTGCTCCAAAATATAGATTGTGGGTACTTGTTAGAACCGTCTCGATGAGGCGGTTCTAACGAGTACCCATAATCTATATTTTGAGCAGAAAAAAGAAAAATATCACAATTTTTCATCTTAAAACTTTCATTTTTTTGGCAATAAAGGTGGCAATGTATTTGTATAGGTATGTTTGCGTAAAGAGATCTGTACCTACAGCAATCACAATGAGCCCTTGCCCTACTGAAGTCAAGAGGGCCAAGATGGCCATGAATCCATCACCTGATTTCAAGATGTTGCATAGGTTCTTAATATCATGTGGGTGGCACACATTTCATACAGTCATTGCAACATTCTTGCAAAGTTTGAATAAAACTGGCTCAAGAATTCCTTTTTCAACTCTGTCAGCCATTTTGTTCGCAGGAACAGAAACGTTTCACCTATTTTGGAAGATCACATAAGCAACATTCTTATCAAGTTTGGGTGAAATTGGCCTATGCATACAGGAGGAGTTGCTGTTAAAAGGTTTGTCTATTTTTTAGATCTGATTTTGATCATCAGAGCCAAACCGATTTCAGCTACTTTGGCACTGACAACCATCTACTTCATCGCACTAGAGCTATTTAAGCTATTTTAGTAAGGAGCCACCTAGGAAACATTCCTGCGAAGTTTGAATTCAACAGACCCAAGGGGTTCAGGAGGAGTTCGCATTTCAAGCAAATTGTTGGTGTTTTTTTTTTTTTTTTTTTTTTTTTTGCTCTGGTGGTTATTTTGCTCATCAGTGCGGAACCCATTAACTATTTTGGTAGAGGGTCACATTAGCAATATTTCAATGAAATTTAAATGAAATTGATCCACGTTATAGGAACAATTGTTGTCTAAAGATCTTTCCATTTTTAGCTCTGGTGGCCATCTTGTTCATCACAGCGGAAGGATTTAAGCTATATTGGTAAAGAACCACCTAGGCAACATTCCTTCAAAGTTTGAATTAAATTGGCCCAAGGGTTTAGTAGGAGTTTGCATTTAAAGCAAATTTTGTTGTTGTTTTTTTTCTTCTATTTTTAGCTCTTGTAGCCATCATACTTATCGGAGCTGAATTGTTCAAACTATTTTGGTAGAGATTCACCTTGGCAACAGTCCTATGATGTGTGAATGAAATTCACCCAAGGGTACAGGAGTTTAGTTTAATCATATTTTATTGCATATAAACAGAGCAATGGGGTTGGGCCACAAGTTCTCACAACATTAGTTACGGCCCTTCCCCTACATAGGTACAACTAATATATTAATTTCACGCGACATGGGGATATATAAAGATTCAGATCATATAACATAATATGAAATAAGACTAAGGAAAATAAAACATGTAAAGTAAGAAAGTGAAAGAAGCAACATTAATAAGCATACAATTAATACGTCCTGAGAGAGAGAGAGAACGATGAATACAACTTAATAAATAAATAAATAAATAAATACTGTCAGGTGACTAGTCGTGAAACAGGGGCGTAAATATAAAATAAGAAAAATTAATGGTCAGTATTAGCAAGTCTGCCAGTAACTTTTGTGTAGGTTTGGACTGAAAGGAGAAGAGAAGTATTCTCCTGTATTGACAGGTTATCGTCACCGCAGAGAAGTTTTTGAACATTTAGAGGATGATAGTTATGAGTAGAGTGAAACAATGAAATGCGCTTGTCTGAATAGTGTGGACAAATAAAAAAGAAATGCTCTGCATCCTCTACAACTTCAGCACAACTGCAGAAAGGGTTTATACTGAGATGATTCAAATACAAATCCTGTTTAAGATTACTGCATCTGTTTCTAATTCTTGCGTGTAACACTGATAAATATCTGTTGCCACAGAGAAAGTAAGGAGGGACTTTACTGACATTGGGGCGTAGCGATTTAATATTACTTTTGAATGTTGACACACTAACAGAAGAGCGGATAGTTTCATCAAGAGTGTTCCATAAAGCAACAGACGAAGGGATGCAGGATTTACGGGATATTTCTGTGCGCGTAAAGGGAATAT
This sequence comes from Lucinisca nassula, assembly GCA_963580285.1. Classification (NCBI taxonomy): domain Eukaryota; kingdom Metazoa; phylum Mollusca; class Bivalvia; order Lucinida; family Lucinidae; genus Lucinisca; species Lucinisca nassula. Next base: position 211,006,992 of record OY757010.1, read on the forward strand.
TTAGGTTGTTGTTATTGCGCAGGGAGTAGTTAGATGTTTCCCCAACATATGGAGGGCTTAAATCTAATATATACTCAGGGACAAGACCATTTACTGCTTTATACATGAAAGCTAGCTTTTGTTCTTTGCGTCTTGTCCTTAGTGGGACCCATCCACATTCTTTATAAAGACAATCTAATGAGACTGACCTGGTTAAGCCAGTAACGATTCTGGCAGCTTCATTTTGCAGTTTTTCAAGCATATTCGCGTCTTGGGCGGTGCAATTGTCCCAAACTACTGAAGAATATTCCAATATTGGTAAAACATACGAAATATAAATCTGATTAAGGGCTATACGATGAAAGGTATACTTGAGTTTTCGCATTATTCCAATAATTTTGGATGCACTGTTAATAATATTTTCAATGTGTTTGTGCCATTGCCCATTGTTACTTAAAGTAAGACCTAAGTGCTTGTGGTCTGTCACAAATTTAACTGACACGTCATCAAATAAGATTTGAGGAAAACGTTCAAAATTTTTAAGAGTGAATAACACAAACTCAGTTTTTTGAGGATTGAAGTTGATTAGCCACTGCTTTGCCCATACTGATAGCATATTCAAGTCGTGATTAATGATGCCTTGTAAATCGTTTATCGAAGAAGCTGAAACAAAAAGCGAGCTGTCGTCTGCGAAGAGTCTGGTTAAGCTGAGCAGAGAATCTGAAATGTCATTTACGTATATGAGGAATAAGAGGGGTCCTAGCACTGAACCTTGGGGCACTCCAGCATTAACTGGCTTCTTACTCGAAAAGCTAGACTTTACAAACACCCGCTGAGATCTATTTCTTAAGTAATCCGCAATCCAGTTTAGAAGTGTACCATTGATGCCATGTTGTTTAAGTTTGAATAAGAGACCATTATGCCATACACGGTCAAAAGCTTTTGAAACATCGCAAAAGACTATACAAGAAAACTGACTATTATCAAATGTTTGACAGATGTGGTTGTAAATGTCAATAAGTTGAAAAGTTGTGGAATGGTTGGGCTAAATACATCTGAAAAACCTGAGTAGTGAACAATTTCTAGGGTGCCTCTGCAGGTGATGCCATGAAATAAGCCTATGGCGGTCCGCCATTGGTCAACTGATATATTCATTAGGGATTAAAAGCATCAAAAATTTAGTTTCCCACCTGGCTCATCCAAAGCATCACCTATCCACTGAGTCACCTGACAGATATAAGTACAGAATATATCAAATACAAAATAATAATAATAATGAATTGACATACAACAAAAACAGTATGGACCAAACAAGGTCATATGTGTGTATGTAGGTGGGTGGGGAGCAAAATACTTGGATCAAATAGTGCAATACAAACTTTGGTGATTGGTATAATGAGAACAGAAATAAAGAAATCATGTAAACAAATCTGTGTAGTAAATACCCCTCATAAAACCAACTTTATACTATTTAAAACCTGGGTCTACAGGGGTATAAATTTCCTCCCATTTTGGCCCAAAGACATAGGCCAAGGGCACCCCCCAGAACCACCTCATTGAGATGGCTCCAAAGAAGAGTGCCCACAACCCATGCTCAGAGCTAAGAATAAGAAATTCACATTTTTTTATCATAATTTTTACTGTTTTGGAGAAATGAAGAGTGCCCAAAGTCACACAGATGAGTCACTGAAATTGCATGAAATTAAATGTTGTAATTGATAAGTCTGTTATTGACAATATATAATCAAAGTCCAAATAAAAACAATGGATTTTTCCAGATGTTTTATTTGGGGTACTTGACTCATTCATCCCAACAGCTGATTGCTGGTTCAAAGGGACAAGAGACAGCTGAGACAACTCACATTGATTCCTCTCAAGATGATCCATACTATAATACAAGTGAAACTACAAATGACAAAACCCTAAAATTTACAGGACCATAGATGCATTAGCCCACTTCTGAAATGCAGATGTGAAGCAATTATAATTGAAATTAACCACTCATGATCAAATGTCTCTGTCACATTGATAATAATAATACTAATAATAATGATGAGAAAAATACATGTTCTTTTAGTATATGTTACCTGTAATAACATTCCTCAAGTACAGTGAACAAACACAGTCAAATAATAATGACATCTTGCCTACCAAAAATAATTTGGTTCTATTACAACAACAAGCCTATTTAAATTTTTTAAAACTTTACTGTTACCCCTAGGCTAATACTTCCAATGAAAACTCGGACCCTGGAGATTCATTAGAACTGCCACAGTGAGGCGGCCCCAATGAGCACCCACGTTGCATCCAGAGAGAAACATGAATATTAATGAACATCCCTCCAAATGCCAGTTCCATTGCATAACAGTGGGGTTTCAGGGAGACAAAATTATATAGGCATGCTTTCCACAATACACCTCAGAGGAGATTCTAATGAGCAGGTGTAGCTTTCATTTTCATAAAAGGGCTAAAGGTCCCTCAGATGCGACTCAAATGATCAAAAAAAAAAATGTTTATAGTGCCTTTATAAATGCTCAACATCCCTAAATGCCACCTTTCAAATTCCTGAACAAAAAATTATGTGATCAAATAAATATTTGAGCCGTCAAAGTTCAACCGCATAATGCTTCCACGCAGAGCCGAACCCGACCAGCACACGAGCAACAGTAAACCGCCTAGAGGACCCAAGCCTGCCCAGGCAAAGTGGTGCACACGACTTGGACCGCCGATGCATACAAAGTAGAAGTAAAACAAAGATCAGGAATTGATACAATTAACTTACTCCATCCATAAAAGACACCAAAGGGAATGAAATACAAACATTAAGCGACCAGACCATAATGGAAACCTAAACAAAGGAAGGCCATATGGACAGTTACTTTCCCACAAAATGGCCATATGGCCATCCAAACCCTATTGGTTTTGTTGGACGACAGGGCCTGAGATGTCATTTCATCCCAATGTTGGGTAAAAGTCCCACAAAACAGAAAGCAAGTCTCTAAAATGACCTTTACAGTGTTGATGGGGACCTTTAACCTCAAATCAAACAAACAATGTTCAACTGTATTAAAAAAAAACAAGAGGGCCATGATGGCCCTGGATCGCTCACCTGATCCATAGGGTATCAAGTGGGCCCCTGGGAGAGCCATTATTGGCCCCAGGCTATAATATGATTAATCTTGGTAGTGGTCTAAAAGGTAAAGCTTCATACCAAATATTAAAGAATGGAGACATCTGGTTTCAGACAATATTTTTAAACGTTTTCCTTATATAAGTCTATATAAACCTTGGGGTCCTCGGGGCGGGCTATTTTTGCTCCCCAGGGCTATAATTTGAACCATCTTGGTAGAAATCCACAAGACAAAGCTTCATACCAAATATCAAAGACCTTGGCCTTCTGCTTTCAGACAAGAAGATTTTCAAAGGTTTTCATTGCCTTGACTTCTATTTCCTAGGGCCATAATTTGAACAATTTAGATGAAGCTTCACACCAAATATCAAAGACCTGGGCCTTGCTGTTTCAGAGTAGAAGATTTTTTTTTAATTTCCGTATATAAAGCAATGTAAAAACGTAGGGTCCCAGGGCGGGGGCTTTTTTGACCCAAGGGCTATGATTTGAACAATCTTGGTAGAAGTCAACTAGATGAAGCTACACACCAAATTTCAAAGAGCTGGGCCATCCAATTTTGGAGAAGAAGATGTTTAAAGATTTTCACTGTATAAGCCAATGTAAAACCAAAGGGCCTGCAGGTGGGGGCATTTTTCGCCCTAGGCCTATAATTTGAACAATCTTGATAGAGGTCCACTAGATGAAACTTCACACCAAATATCAAAGAACTGGGCCTTGCGGTTTCAGAGGAGAAGATTTTTAAAGAGTTTCCCTGTATAAGTCTATGTAAAACCAAAGGCCCCCGGTGCGGGGGCATATTTGGCCCCAGGGCTATAATTTGAACAATCTTGGTAGAGGTCCACTAGATGAAGCTTCATACCAAATATTAAAGACCTGGGCCTTCGGGGCAGGGGCATTTTTGGCCCCAAGGCTATGATTTGAACAATCTTGATAGAGGTCCACTAGATGAAGCTTCACACCAAATATCAAAGACTTGGGCCTTGAGGTTTCAGATAAGAAGATTTTTAAATATTTTCCCTATATAAGCCTATGTAAAACCCAAGGCCCACGGGGCGGGGGCATTTTTGGCCCTAGGGCTATAATTTGAACAATCTTGATAGAGGTCCACTAGATGAAGCTTCACACCAAATATCAAAGACTTGGGCCTTGCGGTTTCAGAGAAGAAGATTTTTGAAGATTTACCATATCTAAGCCTATGTAAAACCAAAGGCCCTCGGGGCGGGGGCATTTTTGGCCCCAGGGGTATAATTTGAACAATCTTGGTAGAGGTCCACTAGATGAAGCTTCATACCAAATATCAAAGACTTGGGCCTTGCAGTTTCAGAGAAGAAGATTTTTAAAGATTTTCACTATATAAGCCTATGTAAAACCAAAGGCCCCCGTGGCGTGGGAATTTTTGGCCCCAGGGCTACAATTTGAACAATCTTGGTAGAGGTCCCTTAGATGAAGCTTCATACCAAATATCAAAGACCTGGGCCTTGCAATTTGAGAGAAGAAGATTTTTAAAATTTTCAGCAAAAAAAATCTATTTTTAGCTCCTGTGACCTAGATGTGCAACAGACAGGAACCATTTGAACAACTTTGAAAGGGGACCACCTAAGGATCATTCCTGTGAAGTTTGGTCAAAATCAAATCAGTGATTTAGGAAGAGATGTTGTTTGAATAAAAAGTTTACGCACGCACACACGGACGGACGCACGGACGCACGCACGACGGACAAAAAGTGATCCCAAAAGCTCACCTTGTCACTACATGACAGGTGAGCTAAAAAAAGGCAAAAAAAAAAAAAAAAAAAAAAGAATTTGCTCCAAATCGACAATATGTAACTACCGAAAAGGTGGATTACATCAACTACAATTTGTCAAGTTCGGGCGAAGAACCGACCCATAGGGATACATACTTACTATTAAATTTAAACAATATGGCAGCTGTTAGCGCTGATAAACATGTGGTGAATTTTCAACAAATTTAGAGCTAAGAGATTTTTTTGCCTTTTTTTTTTTTTTTTTTTTTTATGACGAAAATATCTGACAATCGGGCTGTGAAACTTGCAAACAATCCAATAATGATGAGCGATTGATGACCTACGACACCGAGTAACTGAGATTGGTGAGATGCGTCTGTGTGAGATTAAATATTGATCTGATTTTATCGAATTAGAATCCGTTTATTTATAGTACACTGGGAATTTTGACAGATGTAAATAAACAACTACACGTGGTCGGCACTGAGCCAGGAAGATCCCGACACAGTACCAATCTCGTCAGCTCCGTCATCAGGCAAAAGACCCAGTGCCATCTCTAGATTGTCAGCAGGCGAAATACGGATGGGGTTTGTGTCTTTGCCTTTTTTGACGATAATTTTACCGTCTCTGGTCCAAAAACTATCGATCTTTTTCTCCTTTTTAAGGGGCAGTAACGATTTGATTACAGAGTGATTAGTGGCAGTCAAGTCTTCAGTCAGAAATGTTCTATTTGGATTGTTCTTTAAATTTTTCTTGGCAGAAAACACTCTCCATTTATCATGGTACCTAGCAAATTATACAATTATTTGTTGGGCTCCTGAGGTCTTAGGTTTACCAATATAATGGCACCGTTCAATATCGCGCTCAACAAGTTTACTACCAGCACCTTTCAATACAGCTGTGTTTATGAAGTATAGGACTGCATTGGTTAACTGCTGCTCATAGCGAGGTATCCCACTGGGGCCGTCCAGCACTAAATTGTTAATTCTCAGTGAATTTCTCCTTCCATACTGTTCCAGCTCATTATGGCTGATCCTTAGCTGGTCAATTTCAGCAGTAAGGAGGTCTACGGTACACTGTAGGTTATCTATAGTTCCATTGTGCGAATCAATTAGAATCTTCTGATCTTCAATAGAAGCCCCTGTGGTGCAGTGGTTATGCTACTCGCCTTGTAAACCAGGGAGCGCAGGATCGATCCCGGGTTTCTCCAGACTTTCGGATGAGTCTTTAAACCGAGGTCCCGTCTCCGTATGACCTTAGCTGTTGGTGGGACGTAAAACAAAAACTCACTCACTCACTCACTCTGATCTTCAATGATTGCCGTTTGGTCATTGACGATCTGATTTTGCTTTCGAACCGTGTCCTGAAGAGCCTTATTCGATTTTATCATATCATCTAAGACGGTCGATCTTAAACCCTCTATAGCAGCACTGACTGCAGTATTGACAGCCGAAGTAACTGTATCCTTTATCATAGGGCATATCATTTCAACCAAGACGGGCGTAATATTCTCTTTAAATGACTTGTCATTAAACGAGAGTTTTATCATGTCTGAGAAAGCCACAGTTGTCGGCTTCTGGCTTTTAGACTTCTTTTTATCAGTTTCGGTGAATGTGAACATGTTTGGAACGGAACTCTGTCTCCTTAGAACTATTCGCTCAGATGAAGGCTGTTTCCTTGATGGCTCATCCTTACTTAACGGTGATTGGTTATTTTTTGAAGAGGGTCACCTATGCAACATTCCTATGCTGTTTGTATCAGAAAGGAACGGTCCCTGGACATTTCGGCCCATAACAAAATCGGCCTATGACAAAATCGGCCCATAACAAAATCGGCCCATACAAAATCGGCCCATAGCAATTTCGATCCACAATTTTAATGCGGCATAATTATTATGTTTGCATATAATTGATTTGCTTGCACTGCCAATTAAATCAGTAGCATGTAAATCGAAAATGGGATAAAAAGAAAAATATGTTCAGTTTGAGAAATTAATATTCTTTCCTCTAATGATAAAAAATCACATCGTGTTAACAAGTCCGAGAAAATAATACCGCCCTTAACCCCACTTTATATAGGAAATTTGGGGTTTAAGGGGTATATGTTATTATGCTTATTTCTGATCCGAGACATATGTTGTGGGCACTCGATAGAACCGGCATGTTCGGAGTATATAAATAAAACAAATACCACTTTTTGTGTAGGAAAAGTAGTCATTTTGGAGAAAATGAAAGAATGCACTATGTCACACGGTTGTGTTTTCGTAATAGATATATAAGAATTCACCCAGCATAGACAGACCAGCTTGCTCAGCCGCACAGTATGATCATGATTGCTGGAGGCGTGAGGAAGCTTTGGCTACTTCACGAGCCCAGCATACACATCTCGAATTGCTAAGTCATGATCGCTGGAGGCATGAGGTAGCTTTGGCTACTTTATGATTCATAATTACACACAAATCAGACTGTGCGGATGCACAGGCTGATGTGAGTCTTTCGTTGGGCCCCGGCGCTAGGCCCATATATAGCTGTCGATGCGCCCCTGTCCAATAGCATTCATAAAACGGAACCGAATGCAAGAAACAAAGAAAGAATTAAAGACACGCATTAGGAGACATAGACTAATGGGTGATTGGCACGTGCCCCAATAATGACTGAGGTTTGAGTACAGTGATAATCGTTCTGTTTGTTGCTTTAAGGCACGTGTCGATAAAGGCAACAACCTAAAGTGTTTATTAATCATTTTGCATACCGACATGTGCCAACAATATAAGCAAATAAGCAATGACCCCAAAGTTCATAAATATACATTTTTTTTTGCTAAATAAACACATCCTCTTTTATATTATTTTTATTTCTTATCTTCCATCACAAAATCACGTTTGCATTGCGAGAAAACACATCTGAGGGAGGTAATTATTGAAAATAATGATACAGATGCCGAGCGGTAAAAAGAAATTGTATATACACTGATGTATTTTATCATAAATTAACTATATCTTTCATTTTTTTTTAATTTTGGCTGATAATTGACTCCTATAACAGCCTTTTAATCATTTATGGGCCGAAATTGCTATGGGCCGATTTTGTCATGGGCCGATTTTGACATGGGCCGATTTTGTTATGGGCCGAAATGACCCGGAACCAAAGGAACGAACTTTGTATCAAATTGGCTCAATGGTATAGGATGAGTTTGCATTTAAAGCACCTAACTGATGATTTTACTAGTTTTAGCTCTGGCAGCCTTTCTGCTTATCAGAGCTAAACCGATTTAGTTACTTTGGCAAAGGGTAACCTTAGCAACATTCCTATGAAGTTAAGGATATAGGAGGAGATGTCACTTATTTTTTTTCTTCTATTTTTTGCTCTGGTTGTCATCACGTTTTTTGGAGTTGAATGACTTTATCTATTTTAGTAGGGAGTCACCTGCGCAATATTCCTGTGTAGTTTGAATCAAGTCACTGAAAGAACATTCCTATGAACTTATTTCAAAATCCATTTACATGTTTAGGAGGAAATGGTGTTTGAGTAAATTTTGTTGATGGGCAACTTATGATGCACAACAGATATTGGATGATGCACAACAACATACAAGGGACATAGCGGTATCACAATAGTTTAACTTGAGCACTTCACACTCAAGTGAGCTAAAATACTTTGAAAATACTGTCTGTTAGTCATAATTATATACTCAGTCAAAAAAGTAACTATACCAACTTCTGGGTGAAACTCACTAGCTATCTGGCAGCTATTGAGCTAAAGTTGGCTGTAGACATGTAAATCGGACATTTAGCTAAGGAATGCTCAAACTTGCAACTGCCCATACCTTTCTGCTCCAGAGTTGTCTTGCAATATGTGCCTAGAAAGATTTTGGTAGCAAATGGACATTGTGCATGCGCAGAAATTTTCTTTTTGTCTAAGATGAAAGACAATATCCTCTGAACATCGAATAACACTTTACTTTTACAATATCTCATGAGCTCGCATTATAAGCGAGGTTTTAATTTGTGAAATTCTCAAATTATCTCCCTTGCAATTTTTAAAAATATAGCAATTTTCAAACTGCTATCTATCTATCTATCTTCTTATACTGAGTCGGTCATATCTGGCCATTACCTCAGTTGATTGGGTGGCTAAATTTAGAATTTAGCTGAAAAAAAAAGAGAGGCACTGGATGCGTCCTTAAAACTATTTACAATCTGCATAACAGAGGTATCCTAAAACGCATACCTCTGAGTCCCAATCTTACACTGTGCGGGCTTTGAACTCTTCTGCAGACTTGGCATTCACCGCAGAGGAGGGAAGACTATTCCATTGAGGAATAGTTCTAGGAAAGAACGAGTTCTTCAGGACATCACTATAGGACTGGTATCTACGATATTGTGAGTTGTTTACTTTTGATGCCCTTGTTTGGGTCGACACTGTTACAGGGGTCAAGTACCTATCTTTATCAATAGACACTGAATCAGAGTTATCTTGTAGAAGAAGGTTAAAGAGGACTGCTCACGACGGGCTTCCAGGGACGGCCACTCTAGCTCATTAAGCATGTCACCGACGCTACTTCTATTTCGCCATCGCCTACAGGTCCATCGAGCAGCTGTCCTCTGCACCTTCTCCACCTGCTGAGTCTGAGTTTTAACATAGGGATGCCAAATGGGTGATGCATATTCAAGTTGAGGGCGAACCAATGTTTTATATGCAACATCCTTCGTCTGCCTAGGTGCAAAAGCCAAGTTCCGTCTAAGGAATCCCAAAGTCCTAGTTGCTTTAGATGTAATCTCTGAGATATGTTGACCCCAATCAAGATCGTCAGTGATGGTGATACCAAGATATTTGGCGGATTGAACATGCTCCAAAACTTGCTGGTGAAGAGTATAGTCAAACTTAATTTGCTTGTCCGGCGGGTGTCGTGACACTCTCATTGAGTGACATTTGGCCACATTGAACTTCATTTGCCAATCGGCCTCCCACTGTGCAAGTTGATCCAGGTCATCTTGTAAAATAAGACAGTCAGAAGGAGAATATATATTCCTATACAGGACACAATCATCAGCAAACAAACGGACCGATGACCTGATATTATCGGGGAGATCATTAATGAAAACCAAAAAAAGGACCGGTCCAAGGACCGAACCTTGGGGGACTCCAGATAAAACAGGGACTGGATCAGACGCTTGGCCATCAAGTACAACTTGTTGTGAGCGCCAAGAGAGCCATGAGCTAATCCACCTATGAATGGATCCTCTTATCCCATAGTACTCCAGTTTATATAATAGCCTTCTGTGAGGTAACTTGTCAAAGGCCTTAGCAAAGTCCATGATGATCAAGTCAGTCTGTTTGTGGCCACGGTTTATGGCCCCATCCAGATTGCTCACAATGCCATGGTAAAATTGAACAAGCTGCGTTTCGCAAGACCTTTGACTCCGGAAACCATGTTGACAGTCAACAAGAATGCTCTCAAAGGCTAAGTGCTTGTTGATGTTGCTTACTAATATATGCTCCAGGGTTTTGCAACAGATGCATGTTAGCGACACTGGTCTATAATTTGCTGCATCATATTTTTCCCCTTTTTTATAGACAGGGGTTACATTTGCTTGTCGCCAGTCATCTGGTACAGTGCCCTGGGCAAGTGAATGATTGAAGATAAAAGGCCAACACAGGAGATATTTCAGCACTACATTCCTTAAGTACCCTGGCATTCAGGTCATCGGGCCCAGATGCCTTATGTATCTTGAGCTTACCTAACAGTTTAGCGACCCCATTGGGGTCAACTGTTATGTCCCCCATAGAGGGGAACAGACTTACACCTTTAGATGGTAGCTCACCATCAGTTTCACGCGTAAATGCTGATTGAAACTGTTTATTGCAAATATTAGCCTTATCGCGCGCATCTGTTTTTCGAATTCCATTTTCCCTTAGCGAAGTGATCCCAAACGCATCCTTTTTCAGGGACTTTACGAGTGACCAAAACTTTTTAACTTAACCATTCCTATGGGGACTATCGGGATCTATATTGTCATCGTCAAAGGTAAAGATGCTGGAAACATGCTTCCAATTGCATCTCTTATAACCTTTTGCACATGTGCTCTGAACCGTTTGTAATGGTTCTTAACGCCAGGGCTGCTAGACTTGCGAGCACGAAAATACATTCTATTCCGTCTTCTGATGAGATGCTTGATCGTGTTATCGATCCATGGTGCCCTATATTTTGTTTTGGTCATTTTCGTTGGTATAAACCTTTCCATTGCCGTGGTTAATTCGGACTTAAAACTGACCCACAAGTCATTAACTGACATGTGCGAGAGGTCAGAGGAAAGGAACGAATCCTTAAATCGCGCCATATGGTCTCGCAGACCAATCATATCCGCACGTTTGTAGAGAAAAACTTTACGCGGGACTTGGCTGATTCGATTAGCTTTTATGTTATACTCAACAAGGACTATGTCATGATCAGCTTTGCCAATCGGGGACATCCCCTTAACTCTGCTTACTGGGGATGGAGAATTTGTAAACAATAAATCAAGGGTTTTTTCTTGTCGGGTGGGTATGTTAACAACTTGGGCCAGGCAGTGTTCTTTAATTATGTCCAAAAGTTGTTGCTGTGTCTGCCTTTTAGGCACCCCATGGGGCACCTGCATGCTGCTCCATTCAATGTCACCACAATTAAAGTCTCCGCCAACCAAAATATGGGCATTTGCATTTGACATTATCCTAGACAAAGATGAATAAAAAGCCTCAAGATATTCTGGGTCAATCTGATCTGGTGGGCGATAAAAAGATCCAAGGTACAAAGTCCTACATCCAATGATGTTCAATTTACACCAAACTAGTTCACAGTTGGTGTCCAACTCCGGAGTTTCTGTACAGAGTAGGTCTCGCTTGAAAGCCACGAAGACACCTTCATGTGCATCCCCAACTCTGTCTTTTCGGATGGCCTCAAAGGATTCAGGGAAAATTTCCGAGTTTTTAATTTCTGGGGTTAACCAAGACTCATTGCCCAAAATGATATCTGGTTTCGCCGAGTCGATAATTGTATGAAGTTCAGCCCTTTTATTCTTTATTGACTGACAATTCATGATCAATATTCTGAGGGGATGGTTAAGGACCACCTTTTTGGTCTTTCGTTTAGCTTCTTTTGACTGCTGCACAATGGGCGATGAAGCTGCCGTGGGTGGGCCGATGTTGTCTGGTATCGGACTATCAGGCTCAGATAGGGTAGATAAAGGTTCAAAGAGGTTGTACGTGTCTATAGAAGATGAGGTGTCAAACAGAGATGTGGAAAAGTTTGGCATTCCACATTTCATACACTCCCATGCAACATTTTTATTCAATGATCTGTTGTAAAAACTATACATAGTTGATGACATGCCTTGACATCCTATGTGATACCAGACATTGCAGGTGTCGCAACAAATTCCCCGGTCTTCCCAACCAACACTTTTTTGACAGTGTCCACAAGGGAAGTGTGAACTGTCATTTCGGGAGTTTGGACCAGGATTTGATTCAACATCCCAAGCATTACCTATAACAACTGTAAATATATACAAGTAGAAAAGTTTAATTGAACCAGGAAACCCCTTCATTCTTAGAGATTTTTTTAAGATTGATATTGTACAAACATGGGGCAAATGAAATGCAAAGTTACGGTCGATTGCTGTTGAACCACATGTGTCCGCATAAACTGGGAAGAAGTTAACTGGGATTTCCTGTAGATCCTGTCCACTGCAACTGAGAAGAGATGCAAGTCTTGTTGCCAGCAACATGCAACATACTCCAAAAAGGAGGTCAAATGCAAAATGGCTCATTATTGTTGGTTTTCTGGTGACTCTTTGGTTACTGAAGGGCAAAAAATATCAAGTGGTGTCTGGGAAAGTCTCCTCTGTTGGGCAATATCATCAAAAATCACATTTAAACTTAACTGTTTACCTTAATGTCAATCCGCCTGTAATTTTTATTCCTGTCAATCATTTTTTGCAATTTTTTCAAAAAACACTTTGTTTCCACCAATGCTGTTCATCATGATGCTACAAAATACGGAAAACTCATGTAGCATTAGCGGTTGCGATTTTCTATGGAGTTCCCGTTGAAAGCAGCATTTGCACACAACTTCTAAGAATTGGAGGTAAGAATTGGCGGTCAATATGTGATAGCCTGTTTCTCGTAGCTGATGCAACTTAAGTTCCAAATTTTTTTGTGAATAGACGCAAATGGTATCTAAAGAAATGTAACATGTATCCAATTTTAGAAAGGTAGGGTACAGAAAAATTGTGTGATGTTAAATCATAGCATGTTTGAATGATTTTCTCTGTGAAAATGACACAGTGACCCCTTGGATGTTTAAAGCAATAGTCTACGATGATGTATTTACGAAAACAAAAATGAATGGGGCTTTTGCACTGAAAAATGAGTCTTCTTAGCAAACCATAACAAACTTTGTGTAGTTTTTATCTGTAGTAGCTATAGAAACAGAAGCAATTTTACTTATAGGAACTTCTTTGACTGAGTATAGTTGAACATTTAACCCTTAAGACATCAAGACAAATTGCAGCTGAAAAAGTTGTCAATTATGTTGTTTGCTGCATTGTTTTGCAAACACATCTTTCCATAAATGTAAACAGTGTGGATCCTGATCAGACTGCTCCTAGTCTGATCTGAGTCCACAGGGTTCGCAACAATAACAGCATTAATTAAAGCAGACAACAAAGCAGATGAAAGTTGTTGTTGTTGGCATCTTAACCCTTATCTTGCTGTTCACAACAACCCTATCTTTGGAAACAGTGTAGATCCAGATCAGATGGCTTCTGAAGAAGCCAGCCATCTGATCATGATCTACACTGTTTGGCATTCAGTTTACGAATTTGTAGCAATAAATTACACCAAGTAATTTGATTGGTTGATCTAATGAAATGGGTGTGGCTTAAATGAATATTCAGCAAGATAATGGTTAAGGGTTAAGATATGCACTGCCAAGCTACCGTTTCAAGTGAAGTAGTTCCTTACCTTCTGGTTTTTCAAACTCAACAACAGCGACAGTACCATCCTCATAGAAGTCCACATTTACCACACTCCCGCCACCTTGTTTCCTTGTGTTCTCAAAAAACATGGTCACATATTCTTCATTTGCAACAGATGGAATATTTCTCACAACAATTTTGGTTTGTTGTTCATCATTCATACTATGTTGTCTTGAAGATCCTAGAAATGGAATTTACTAACATCACTTGAGATGACAATGTCCCTTGCCAAAACGGGCTGGCTGTTTTATGTCAGCACAGGTTGCCTGATGGCACCTTGGCTATGGAAATGACAGAAGTCGGTTTTGTGTGTATTTGACAACATGGTCGTTTTGAGTGTGTGGGGTTTTAGTGATTAATAGTGTGGATAAATATATATAAGGCACTGTTACGAGCCAGGGGTAGCAGAAAGAAAAAGCAAACAAGCCTTTAAAAAAATTTAACAAAATTCATTTACAAACTATCTTTAACCTGTAGAAGTTAGAAAAGTTTACTTAGCTCTGTTATGAAATATCCTTGAATGAATCTATTTTCCTTGATCCTACAGAATTCACAGTCCAAAGTGAAAAATATTATCCTTAAACAATCCAACACAGAATTCGGAAATAACTTTTCTTATAAACCCAAACTTCAAACTCCAAAGTCTGACTCAAAGAGGATTATTCCAGCTCTTTTATAGTCCCTAAGATTTTCCTAGAACATTCCAGAGGGCTGTGGAATAAGATTAGGTAATTTTCTAAAAATAATGCAACCCCGAGCTTTCTGGAAGATCCCAAAGTACTTTTCCTTGTAAACAAGTTGTTTACAAACTGAAATTAACCTGTGACTAATTTTTCCAGAAACTTCTTTACGAAGAATAAACAAGATATTAATAGCATTATTAGGTCACCAAGTGGGTTGAAAGTGGGAATCAGAAAAATAAATTCTTATGCATAACAGGCACATCATTACTTAACCTGATTTTAAGCCTGCAGATCCATGCAGGCTGATAAATATCTTAAGTCTCCCATGCTTCAAAAGCACAACACCACTAATTTCTATACCTAGAATTTCATGAGGCTTGCTAGTCTGTGTAACTGTGCAGGGCCCAGTCGGTCAAAACTAACAATGTCATTAGTTAACGTATATGGCAAATATGCTTATATTTTTGCTGAAAAAAATGTGAGCAGCTTTTGAAAATACAAAAGCTGCTCACATTTGTTTTTTCAGCAAAATATACAAAAGTTAAAATGCTGTACTGGCTAGAAGAGTTAACAAATTGACCACTAACGAGCTCCTTAAGCTAATGATGCTTTGAACAACTGGCCCCAGGCCTTTTTGTGTCTGGCCTGCTAGGTTTTCTTGTGAAGGTGTACTAAATCCACTGTGACATAATAAATGAGCCAGTGCATGAAAAACCTACAGTAACACCGGTGCAACCAGCAGAAACTCAAATCAACATGTGCATCCATCTACTATTACAAGAACTTTGCTTATGTATCCTTGCTTAGATATGAGCCAACAGTAGGTAAATGCGATCAGGGAAGACTCTGATCAGACTGCATGAATGGGCAGGCTGATCTGAGTCTTTGCTGGTCACTCAAGCCTTCTTTTAGGTTTTGTCATGAGCTGGCTCAATTCTAAGTAATTTTCTCTTATGTTAATGCTTGTATGTTAGCTTGTAAGTACTGGACCATAACACTTATGTGAATGCCACTGCTTCTAAGTTGGTTTATAACAAGTAGGTACTGGACAATAACGCCAATTTGAATGGTTGTAAGTCAGCTCATAACAACTCGTTACTGGACCATAAAACCAATGTTAATGCTAATGCTTTCCAGCTAGCTCATAGCAATTTGGTACTAAACAATAACACCAACGTGAAAACCAGTGATTGTAAGTAAGCTTGTAACAACTGGGTATTGGACCATTACACCAATGTAAATGCCAATGCTTGTAACATATGAATGCCACTGCTAGTATGTAAGTTTGTAACAACTGGGTACTAGTCAATAACACCAATGTTAGTGCCACTGCTTGAAACAAATAAGTACTGGACCATTACACCTATGTAAATGCCAGTGCTTGTAATTTAGCTTCTAACAACTTGTGGACTAAACAAAATTAGTGTATACTGCGACAGAGGTAAGGGCAAGGATTATGGCCATGCAAAATCCATTTAAGCCCCCCAGTGGAATTCTTTTCACTGACTGTTCCAAGGCGTTTCTTCTGTGGCGGTTTATTTATGTTGTTGTTTGTTACTTACTGTGTGTATCACTTGTGTCTTTTTATTTTGGATGGCCATTTGGCCATTTTGTGGGAAAGTAACTGTCCTTATGGCCTTCCTTTTTTTAGGTTTCCATTATGGTCTGGTCGCTTCATGTTTGTGTTTCCTTCCCTATGGTGTCTTTGATTGGTGGCGTTAGCTAATTGTATTGATTCCTGAGCTTTGTTTTACTTCTACTTTGGTACTGGACCATAACACCAATGTGAATACAACTGCATTTAAATTAACTTTTATCAACTGGGTAGTGGACCTAAACACTAATGTTGATGCTAATGCTTGTAAGTAAGCTCGTAATACAGTCGAACTTCGATGGCTTGAACACCTTAGGAACCCCAAAAATCTGTTCCAGACAGGGGTAGTTCAAGCCACTGAAGGTTACTGCCAGGAGGCATAATGAGATACTTTTGGACATCTTTTAGGTATTCCATAATGAAAATGTATGCTGTGTATACTCATTAGAATCGCCTCATCGAGGCGATTCTAAGGAGTACACACAGCAAACATTTGTAATATAAAAATCGAAAATCTCTTAAATTATCCCCACTATTTTTTATGTGGGAGTTTTCCCTAGGGGCTCAAAAATGTGTTCAACGAAGCCATGGTAAACAAGACATCGGTGTTCGAGCCATCGAAGTTCTACTGTAGCTGGATACTGGACCATAACACCAATGTGAATGCAAATGCTTGAAAACTAGCTTGCAAATGCTTGTGATTTAGCTAGAAACAACAGGGTGCTAACCTTAAATACCAGTTAATGCTAATGCTTGTAAAGTAGCTTGCAACAACTCGGCAATGGACCGAAATACAAATATTAATGTCAATGCTTGCGAGTTAGCTCATAACACCTGGGTACTGGACCATAACACCACTTTGAACGTTATTAAGGTCACACAGCAATATGACAGAGTTTGTCATGGCTCATAAAATGACATTTTTGCAAAGAAAATCCATGACAGTTTTGGTATGTCTGCTGCAAACACAGATGGTTGGTGCCTGCTAAATAGAGAATACCAGGTTCATGTCTTTTGATAGGTTCGTGTCTTTTGATATCAAGTTTATCAGGCAAGGCTTCTAGAATGCTTGTAGAATCACGAGGCTTGCCGAACGATTGTAAATGCCTTCTCAAAGCAGATCCTGATAAGCTTGGTATCAAATAACACAAATCTGGTATTCTATTTATCAGTTATTCCTCTTGTATACTCTTACATTTTTGCAATTATTTTCCAGTAGTCCAGTTCATAGAAGTGCAATGTCACGTTGACCTGAGGAAGCTCACTTGTCCTGAGATAGCATATCTTTATCAGGTCAAGTTACAATGCAACTAATATAGGGGGTAACTGATAAAGCTATTTCATTATTTACTTGTGTTGGGGTTTAACAGCATATCAACCTTATGGGCCAGTTTGTGGAAAGGGAGAAAAGATAGAAGAGAAAGTAGAGGAGTGAGGGACAGTGGAGAAGGCGGACAATTACTGGAAGTGTAGAAACTGAAGAAATAACAATATTTTCCCCCATCAGTTGGACACCCCAGTGGTACAAGATAAAGAAACTTTTGCCTCGCCCAATGGACCGTTTCAATGTGGTAAGAATGATTACATGTACTCACAATCTATGTTTTGGGGCAAAAATAGCAAAATAGAATATTATCTTGTGAACCCCATTTTTTCTCACAATAAGGTTGTGTTGTTAAAGGTGTTGTTTTCCCATAACATGCAAATCGCAACAATTGTCGTCTGCTTTGTTGTCTGCCCATTACATTAAAGTCATTTTTTTGCAAACAGTGTGGACCCAGATCAAACTGCTTTGGAGCAGCCTGATCTGGGCCCACACTGTTTGGCTGAAAGCAAAAATATGTTTAGAACATTTGCAAAAATACAGTAGACGACATAAACAGATGACATTTTCAATTGTAGTTTTTCTCAATATATCTTAAGGGTTAACATTATGTTTAGCAACTCTTTCTTAAACTTAATACAGACCAATTGAATAAGATGTGTATTACAGAAGTGACGCAATGATGAGAAATTGATACAACTAGAGCTGTCAGAGGATCTGACTATAGCCCCGCTTCAGCGCTGTCAGAGAAGAAAGTTATTTAAGCTGCAGAGAAAACAGTTATGAACAAGAAATAACTGTTGAAAATTTTACATTATCTGGAAAAACTCTAAGAGTTGTGAGCCCTTGTCCCTCATTTCAATGAGCATGATACATTACCAGAATGTCCATGTTTATACTAAATTTCATCTTCCATTTTTCAATGTTCAAAGGGTAATAACTCCTAAAGTAGGCAAATCAGAGTCAGGGTTCCTGCGCTCTGCACATTGTCTCATGGTGCTTTACACTTGTGTGAAGTGTCATGAAAATATCTCAAATGGTTTGTGAGTTATGGAGCCGACACAGTCAAAATTGCCTTTTTAAATGTTCAAAGGGCAATAACTCCTAAAGTAGGCAAACCAGAGTTATGGTTCCTGCACTCTGCACATCATCTCAAGGTGCTTTTCATTTATTTGAAGTTTCATGAAAATATCAGAAACGGTTATGGAGCGGACATAGTTAAAATTGCCATTTTTTAATATTCAAAAGCCTATAACTGAAAAAGTAGACAATCCAGAGTTTTGGTTCCTGCGCTCTGCACACGTAATATGGTGCTTTACATTTGTGTGAAGTTTCATAAAATTATCTCAAACTCGAGCAAATTGATATTTTTCAATATTCAAAGGGAAATAACTCAAAAATTAGGCAATCCAGAGTTATGGTTCCTGCACTCTGCACACCATCTCATGGTGTTTAATGTTTGTGTGAAGTTTCATGAAAATATGTGAATGGGTTTTAAAGTTATGGAGCGGACACGAAAATTGTTAACAGACACAGACAGACACACAGACAGACACACAGAAAATACGAAAACCAGAGTTATGGTTCTTGCGCTCTGCACATTGTCTCATAGTGCTTAACATTTGTGTGAAGTTTCATGAAATTATCTCAAACGGTTTTCGAGTTATGAAGCGGACACTGTTAAAATTGCCATTTTTCAATGTTCAAAGGGCAATAACTCCAAAAATAAGCAATGCAGAGTTATGGTTCCTGCGCTCTGCACATCGTCTCATAGTGCTTAACATTTGTGTGAAGTTTCCTAAAAATATCTCAAACGGTTTTCGAGTTATGAAGCGGACACAATTAAAATTGCCATTTTTCAATGTTCAAAGGGCAATAACTCCAAAAGTAGGCAATCCACAGTTATAATTCCTTCGCTCTGCACATTGTCTTATGGTGTTTAACATTTGTGTGAAGTTTCATGAAAATATGTTAAGCAGATACAAAGTTATGGAGCCAACACAAATTAACGGAATCACGGAATTACGGAATTACGGAAAATGTTCAAAGGGCAATAACTCCAAAAGTAGGCAATCCACAGTTATAATTCCTTCGCTCTGCACATTGTCTTATGGTGTTTAACATTTGTGTGAAGTTTCATCAATATTCAAAGGGAAATAACTCAAAAATTAGGCAATCCAGAGTTATGGTTCCTGCACTCTGCACACCATCTCATGGTGTTTAATGTTTGTGTGAAGTTTCATGAAAATATGTGAATGGGTTTTAAAGTTATGGAGCGGACACGAAAATTGTTAACAGACACAGACAGACACACAGACAGACACACAGAAAATACGAAAACCAGAGTTATGGTTCTTGCGCTCTGCACATTGTCTCATAGTGCTTAACATTTGTGTGAAGTTTCATGAAATTATCTCAAACGGTTTTCGAGTTATGAAGCGGACACTGTTAAAATTGCCATTTTTCAATGTTCAAAGGGCAATAACTCCAAAAATAAGCAATGCAGAGTTATGGTTCCTGTGCTCTGCACATCGTCTCATAGTGCTTAACATTTGTGTGAAGTTTCCTAAAAATATCTCAAACGGTTTTCGAGTTATGAAGCGGACACAATTAAAATTGCCATTTTTCAATGTTCAAAGGGCAATAACTCCAAAAGTAGGCAATCCACAGTTATAATTCCTTCGCTCTGCACATTGTCTTATGGTGTTAAAGATTTGTGTGAAGTTTCATGAAAATATGTTAAGCAGATCCAAGTTATGGAGCCAACACAAATTAACGGAATCACGGAATTACGGAAAATCGTCTCATAGTGCTTAACATTTGTGTGAAGTTTCCTAAAAATATCTCAAACGGTTTTCGAGTTATGAAGCGGACACAATTAAAATTGCCATTTTTCAATGTTCAAAGGGCAATAACTCCAAAAGTAGGCAATCCACAGTTATAATTCCTTCGCTCTGCACATTGTCTTATGGTGTTTAACATTTGTGTGAAGTTTCATGAAAATATGTTAAGCAGATACAAAGTTATGGAGCCAACACAAATTAACGGAATCACGGAATTACGGAATTACGGAAAATGTTCAAAGGGCAATAACTCCAAAAGTAGGCAATCCACAGTTATAATTCCTTCGCTCTGCACATTGTCTTATGGTGTTTAACATTTGTGTGAAGTTTCATGAAAATATGTTAAGCAGATACAAAGTTATGGAGCCAACACAAATTAACGGAATCACGGAATTACGGAATGACAGAAGGACATGGCAAATCCAATATAGCCCCACTTTTTCAAAGCGGGGCTATAATTACCCCAAACCTCCCATCAGAGACACCAAAGAGAAAGAAACTCGAAAACATCACAAGCGGAAAGCCAAAAGGACAGTTACTTCCCCCAAAAAATGGCCAAACAGCTATCCAACAAAAAAAAGATATAAGCAATACTTACATGCAAAGATGGACTATAACAATAATAAAACATGAGAAAAGAAATGCCTTGGATCTGAAAGGATCTTATTGCTTAGATCTGGTGAGAATTTATTCAAAAAAATTTCTCTTTCATCTACTGAATATGAGACATAGTTAAGCAAAGAGTTTACCTCTGTCTTGAGCCCTGTATTCACAAACTGGAGATTTTGGTCTTCCTGGAGAATATAGGCAAACCTCAAGTTGGGCACCAGCCAAAGTATGGTCTCTCTGGACAACATTTTGAGCCACTGAAAACAAAATTTAACAAATATAAGAGAGGTCACTGTATAGGGCATAATTTGACATGCGAGAACATCAGTGCTTAATATCTTGTAAAACCATTTTCTTCCTGATTATTTCCAGTCGACCTTAACCCATTTTGTACTGGAAACCCCCTAAACGGGTACCCTGACAAACAGTGCAGGCCCAAATCAGATGCCGCAGAATGTGGCATCTGATCAGGGCCAACACTGTTTGCATAAAGTTCAGTCATTTCCAATTAAACTTTGATTAAAACACAACCTGATACCCCTAAATTTTGATATGGATTCCTGGTATACCGGTATATAAGGAGTAAGATTCCATTTGGTACAACAAGAGGGCCATGATGGCCCTGGATCGCTCACCTGATCCATAGTGTAACAAGTGGGCCCCAGAGAGGGCCATTATTGGCCCCAGGGTTTTAATGTGCATAATGTTGAGGGAGGTCTTAAAGGTGAAGCTTCATACCAAACATCAACAAAGGCTATAATTAGAACAATCTTGGCAAAGGTCCACTAGATAAAGCTACACATCAAATTTCAAAGACCTGGGCCTTGCAGTTTCAGAGAAGAAGATTTTTTTTAAAGATATTCCCTACATAAGCCTATGCAAAACCAAATGGCCCCAGGGCTATATAAATCTATGTAAAAACAAAGGGCCCCGGCCCGGGGTGGGGGCATTTGTGGCCCCAGGGCTATAATTTGAACAATCTTGGTAGAGGTCCACTAGATAAAGCTCCATACTAAATATCAAAGGCCTTGGCCTTGCAGTTTCAGAGAAGATTTTTAAAGATTTCCCTATATAAGTCTATGCAAAACCAAAGGGCCCCGGAGCGGGGACATTTTTGGTACCAGGGCTATAATTTGAATAATTTTGATAGAGGTCCACTAGATGCAGCTTCATACCAAATATCAAAGACCCAGGCCTTGTGGTTTCAGAGAAGAAGATTTTTGAAGATTTTCCCCATGTAAGTCTATGTAAAACCATAGGGCCCCAGAGTAGGGGCATTTTTGGCCCCAGGGCTATAATTTTAACAATCTTGGTAGAGGTCCATTAGATGCAACTTCATACCAAATTTCAAAGTCCTGGGCCTTGTGGTTTCAGAGAAGATTTTTAAAGATTATCCCTATATAAGTCTATGTAAAACCAAAGGGCCCCGGGACGGGGCCACTTTTGGCCCCAGCACTATAATTTGAATCATCTTGGTAGGGGTCCTTTAGAAGAAGCTTCATACCAAATATAAAAGACCTAGGCCTTGTGGTTTCAGAGAAGAAGATTTTTAAAGATTTTCCCTATATAAGTCTATGTAAAACCAAAGGGCCCCTGAGCGGGGGCATTTTTGGCCCAAGGGCTATAATTTGAACAATCTTGGTAGGGGTCCACTAGATGAAGCTTCATACAAAATATCAAAGTCCTGGGCCTTGCGGTTTCAGAGAAGAAGATTTTTAAAGATTTTCCCTATATAAGGCCATGTAAAACCAAAGGGTCCCAGTCGGAGGCTTTTTTTGCCCCAGCACTATAATTTGAACAATCTTGGTAGGGGTCCACTAGATAAAGCTTAATTCCAAATATCAAAGTCCTGGGCCTTGCAGTTTCAGAGCAGAAGATTTTTAAAGATTTTCCCTATATAAGCCTATGTAAAACCAAAGGGCCCGGCGGCGGGGACATTTTTGGCCTCAGCACTATCATTTGAATAATCTTGTTAGGGGTCTTTTAGATGAAGCTTCATACCAAATATAAAAGACCTAGGCCTTGTGGTTTCAGAGAAAAGGATTTTTAAAGATTTTCCCTATATAAGTCTATGTAAAAACAAAGGGCCCCTGAGCGGGGGCATTTTTGGCCCAAGGGCGATAGTTTGAACAATCTTGGTAGAGGTCCATTGGATGAAGCTTCATTCTAAATATCAAAGTCCTGGACCTTGCGGTTTCAGAGAAGAAGATTTTTAAAGATTTTCCCTATATAAGTCTATGTAAAACCAAAGGGCCCCTGAGCAGGGGGATTTTTGGCCCAAGGGCTATAATTTGAACAATCTTGGTAGGGGTCCACTAGATGAAGCTTCATACAAAATATCAAAGTCCTGGGCCTTGCGGTTTCAGAGAAGAAGATTTTTAAAGATTTTCCCTATATAAGCCTATGTAAAACCAAAGGGCCCCAGGTGGAGGCTTTTTTTGCCCCAGCACTATAATTTGAACAATCTTGGTAGGGGTCCACTAGATAAAGCTTAATACCAAATATCAAAGTCCTGGGCCTTGCAGTTTCAGAGCAGAAGATTTTTAAAGATTTTCCCTGTATAAGCCTATGTAAAACCAAAGGGCCCGGGGGTGGGGACATTTTTGGCCTCAGCACTATCATTTGAATAATCTTGTTAGGGGTCTTTTAGATGAAGCTTCATACCAAATATAAAAGACCTAGGCCTTGTGGTTTCAGAGAAAAGGATTTTTAAAGATTTTCCCTATATAAGTCTATGTAAAAACAAAGGGCCCCTGAGCGGGGGCATTTTTGGCCCAAGGGCGATAATTTGAACAATCTTGGTAGAGGTCCAATGGATGAAGCTTCATTCTAAATATCAAAGTCCTGGACCTTGCGGTTTCAGAGAAGAAGATTTTTAAAGATTTTCCCTATATAAGGCCATGTAAAACCAAAGGGCCCCGGAACGGGGGCATTTTTTGCCCCAGCACTATAATTTGAACAATCTTGGTAGGGGTCCACTAGATAAAGCTTAATACCAAATATCAAAGTCCTGGGCCTTGCAGCTTCAGAGCAGAAGATTTTTAAAGATTTTCCCTATATAAGCCTATGTAAAACCAAAGGGCCCGGGGGCGGGGACATTTTTGGCCTCAGCACTATCATTTGAATAATCTTGTTAGGGGTCTTTTAGATGAAGCTTCATACCAAATATAAAAGACCTAGGCCTTGTGGTTTCAGAGAAAAGGATTTTTAAAGATTTTCCCTATATAAGTCTATGTAAAACTAGAGTGTTCACAAGTTTTTTCTTTAATTTGACCTACTGACCTACTTTTTGACCCGAAAAGACCTTTATTCAAACTTAGCCAAGATATTGTCACAATGACCATTCTGAGCAAGATTAATGATTTAACCAAACTTGTGGCCTCCTGAGTATTCACAAGGTTTTTCTATGATTTGACCTACTGACCTACTTTTCAACCGGACATGACCCATATTCAAACTTGACCGAGATATTGTCATGATGATCATTCTGAGCAAGTTTGATTATGATTGGACCAAAATTGTGGCCCCTAGGGTGTTCACAAGGTTTTTATATGATTTGACCCGCTGACCTACTTTTTAACCTGATATGACCCATATTCGAACTGGACTGAAATATTGTCACAATGGTCATTCTGAGCAAGTTTCATGATAATTGGACCAAAACAGTGGCCTTCAGAGTGTTCACAAGGTTTTTCTATGATTTGACCTACTGACCTACTTTTTGACCGGACATGACCCATATTCGAACTTGACCAAGATATTGTCATGATGATCATTCTGAGCAAGTTTGATTATGATTGGACCAAAATTGTGGCCTCTAGGGTGTTCACAAGGTTTTTCTATGATTTGACCCGCTGACCTACTTTTTAAGCCGACATGATCCATATTCAAACTTCACTAAAATATTGTCACAATGATCATTCTGAGCAAGTTTGATGATGATTGGACCAAAATTGTGGCCTCTCGAGTGTTCACAAGGTTTTTCTATGATTTGACCTACTGACCTACTTTTTTACCCGACATGACCCAAATTCGAACTTGACCGAGATATTGTCATGATTATCATTCTGAGCAAGTTTGATGATAATTGGACCAAAACTGTGGCCTCTAGTGTGTTCACAAGAAAAAGTTTACGCACGACGGACGACGGACGACGGACGACGCACGACGACGCCGGACATCTTACTGTCACAAAAGCTCACCATGACCTTCGGTCAGGTGAGCTAAAAAGGGTTAATAGCTAGACTATCTCTAGTACCATGAAATTTGTTCAAGGTAAAGGAAGTTCTAGCAAAACTGGGTTAATCATAACACCAAGTCATACGGAATAATAACACCAAGTCATACGGAATAATGGTGATGTGTTTTCAATCTTCTATAAAACAAATATATGCCGTGTACTCATTAGAATTGCCTCATTGAGGTGATTCTAATGCGTACAGACAACATACCTTTTCAATAGAGAATCAGCATAAGAAAAAGCCTGAAATGATCATAAACATATTGACATCTGCAGCTCTAGGGACTCTATAATGAGTTCATATTAACCATGGTAAACGAGCCATCTCTGTTTGTGTTATCGAAGTTTCACTTATATGGTTTTTTTATCCTAAGGTTTAACCCATTGTATACTAGTGGATTCGTCCATTGCTATATATTGGACAAGTCCATTCTTCATATAAGGGGAGTCAGGCCTATTTTTTTTGTGTTTTTATTCTAGTTTTGATAGAAAATTCTGTTAGCAAACAGTGCAGGCCCTGATCAGATGCCACATTCTGGGCCTGCATTGTTTGTCAAGGTACCCCTTTAGGGTTTTCCCGCATGCAATGGGTTATTGTCCCTGTCAACACTATGGAAGTGATTTTCGGAAACTTGCTTCTGATTTTGTGAGAGCTTTACCAGACATTCAGATGAAATGACATCTCGAGTCCTACTCCCCAAAGAAACCACTATGGGTTAAGCAGCGGTCCACATCACACTTAGTAGGACTGTAGGAGTTACTTTTAAAATTTAGGGATGTCAAGTTGAGTTATTAATAGGAATTTATCTTGAAACTGCTTGAGCCTTCTGTCAGAAAGTGTGGGCCCTGATCAGATGCTGCATTCTCTGGTATTTGATCTGGGCCTGCACTATTTGCCATTGTCCATTTTGCAGTTTCCTGCCTAAAATGGGTTAACAAGCACCTTTGTAAGTGTAGGAGTTATAAAAAGAGGATCTTACATGAGTGTTCATGTATTATTGAATTTATTAAAGGAGCTGAGGAAAAGGGATGAAATGCCAGGCCTTGCTGAGCATTTTATCCCTTTTCCTCAACGAGTTTAATAAATTTAATAATACATGAGCACGAATGCAAGATTCTGTTTATCATATGACATTTAAAACACATTTTTTTCAGGATTGTTTGCAAAACTGTCAATATTCCGTCGGTATTAAACGCGACGTTGTTAAGGACGTCGTACATGTAATGTTACGGGACGTATCTAGCTAATTTGCATATTTAATCCACTAGTGGATTATCGAAAATATTACATGGCGTTATTACACCCTCAGACGCGACATCATATGATAAAGGAGTATATTACTTTGCTCAGTTTTGCTCCATAGATTGTTACAGTATACCGACATTCGTTATAACGGCAAAACTTGTTATAACAACAATTTGAAGGGGATGACTACTTAGCTAAAGGTTTAGCCTTGGTTCCAAGTGGCATGGGCTTCCCTCGGGATGGAAATGCCCAAATTGAGTCCATAGTCATGAAAGGGCCTTGTAATCTAATACTCCAAGAAATAAATGTTAAAGACATTTGTTAGAAACGCCTCTAGTAATAAAACCCTAACTGGGATCCTTTATAACGGCAAATTCTTTATAACGGTACAATAATAGGGAACAAATACTGTTGTTATAACCTTGGTCCTCTGTATTACTCATTAGATTCAATGAGACACATCCCGAAAACATGCCTATATAATTTTGACCGCCTAGAACCCCACTTTTATATCGTGAAACTGGGGTTTACAGGGGTAAACCTTATTTTTCTTATTTTTGCTCTAAAATATAGATTGTGGGTACTCCTTACGACTGCCTCGATGAGGCAGTTCTAACGAGTACCCACAATCTATATTTTGAGCAGAAATAAGAAAAATATCATAATTTTTCATCTTAAAATGTTTGCTTTTTAGGCGGTAAAGTTTCCAATGCATTTGTATAGGCGTGTTCTCGTAATGGGTTCTAATCAACACCAACAACCTATATTCAGATCCATAGTGGGGAAAATTTCACAAATCTTCCTCAGAAAAATGCCATATTTACAGAAGAATAAGAGCTCTGGTGGTATTACTAAAACATGCCTATACTACTACATTGTAAATTTTACCGCCGAAAAAATGAAAATTTTCTGATGAAAAATGATGATATTTTCCTATTTCTGCTCCAAATATAGATTGTGGGTACTCATTAGAACCGCCTCGATGAAGCGGTTCTAACGAGTACCCACAATCCATGTTCTTGAGCAGAAACTAGAGCTGTCAGTGAAACTGACTAGGGCCCCGGCAGCGCTATCAGAGGAGTAGGAAAATTTGTGGACGGACAGACGGACAGACAGACGGACGGACAGAGTGATTACTATAGGGCACCCACACTTTCAGTGGGGGGCCCTAATAAGAAAAATAGCTTATACCCCTGCAAACCCCAGTTTTACTACATAAAAGTGGGGTTTAAGGGGGTGAAATTTATATAGGCGTGTTTTCGTGATGAGCTAAAAACCAGTAGGGTTTAAGGGATGGTTTAAAACTCACACTTGTAGCACTCAATTTTTAAAATTTAGGTGTGTCTGGTTGAGTTATTAATAGGACTTTATCTTAACCTATATCCTGCTGAATAAATTAATTTTTCCACACCTATTTACATTTCAACCAATCAAAATACTTGATGTAAGTTATTCATCCAAATTTCCAAACTGAATGGCAAACTGTGTAGATCCTGATCAGATGGATTCTTCTGAAGCCACTGAATAAGCCATATGATCTGGATCTACACTGTTTGTAAGGGAGGGGTTATTGTGAATAGCAGGATAAGAGTTAAGGTCAAATAGCAATAATTCTGATTAGACTTCAAGGATGCGGAGGCTGATTTGAGTCTTCTGTGAGTACACATGCCCCGTAACACATTTTTGTCACAGTTTACAGGTTAAACATTACCGTAATAGTCCTAAGTATTTGGACAGATAGGCCTAAGCATACAGTGCAGACCCTGAAGGAGCAGTCGGATCAGGGTCTACACTGTTTGTCATTCTGTCTGGCTTGCTGTATTGTGAAACTTATTTATTAAAAATTTTGTAAAATTACAGCAAACATCAAGAAAACACGCCTATATAACTTTGACCCCCTTGAACCCCACTTTTATATAGTAAAACTGGGGTTTACAGGGTAAACTTTATTTTTCTTATTTCTGCTCCAAACTATAGATTGTGGGTACTCGTTAGAACGGCCTCGATGAGGCCGTTCTAACGAGTACCCACGAGGCCGTTCTAACGAGTACCCACAACCTATATTTTGAGCAGAAATAAGAAAAATAACACGTTTTCATCTCAATATAGTCGTTTTTCGGCGGTAACGTTTACAATGTATTTGTATAGGCGTATTTTCGTAATGTCCTCAAGGTGTCTGAACTTATTAGGATTTATATAGTAATACTACTTGAAATATTACCCTCCTCCGTTTCATATGTAAGCAAGGCCACATCAGCTCCATCAGTATACTCAAATGTCGCCAAAGTGTCACCACCTGACTTTTTTGGATGCTCAAAGTACAACAATAAAAACTCCTCGTTGACAGACTTGGGAATCCCACTAACTCTAACTGTATACTGTGGTAGCTCCTCCACTGGCTCGGGCTCATATTTCTCCACCTCAACTACAACTTTTGATATCTCAATCGGTCGCTTGCTGAGTACCATTTCAACAGCTAATCAGAAAGAAATTCTTCTGATGTTAGCCCTTGTACTGCTGAGCCCGGATATGCCTTATTTTCCAAACAATGAAGATCCAGATCAGCTGATCAGGATCTACATTGTTTGCCATTCAGATTAAGAATTTGTTGCAATAATTTGCATCGAGTAATCTGATTGGTTGATAATCAGTAGTCGGTGTAGCAGCTTAAAATATTCAGCAGGACAAGGGTTAGTATAAACCAGAGATGTATCTACTGTAAACTGATACCCCTCCCTCAATAGTTGCATTCTTTATTGGATGGTTTAGCCAAGCTGATTCTCATGTAATTCTGGCTTTCTACTTCTTCAGAAGCCATCTGATATGGATCTTGACTGTTTGCAAGGGTAAGGGATGTTGTGTTCAGCAGGATAAGGGTTAATGTTTCATTAACCCTTATCTTGCTGAATAGTCATTTAAGCCACACCCATTTCTGTCTATCAACCAATCAAATCACTTGATGTAATTTATTGCTACAAATTCGTAAACTGAATGCCAAACAGTGTAGATCCTGATCAGATGGCTTCTTCAGAAGCCATCTGATCTGGATCTACACTGTTTGCAAAGATAGGGGTTGCCTTGAACAGCAATATAAGGGTTAAAGCTTGACCATTTAATAAGACTAATACACGTACTTATATTTTGCTGAAAAACTTGAATAGCAAAATTCAAAAGCTCCTCATGCTATTTTTTTCAGCAAAAAAAGTTTATTTTTCAGCAAAAATGCAACACTGTATTGGATACAGAACATGATACACAAGTCAAGATAATAATTATTCATTAATATGCAAATGAGCAAATTAACATATAAATAAACAAGAGGGCCCTGGTTCGCTCACCTGTGTGTCACTGTCTCGAGTACATTCTATTTTTAGCTATGGTGGCCATCTTGTTCATCAGCAGAGTGATTTTAGCTTATTTGGTAGGGAGTAACCAAGGCAACATTCCTGTGAAGTTTGAATCAAATTGGCCTAAGGGTTTACGAGGGGTTCACGTTTGAATCAGACTTACAATATTCATACCTGCCAACTTTCCAAATTTTTCATGGGGGAGATGCTGCGTGTCACGGCATTTTTCGATGGAATAAAGTGTGGTGAATATTTTCCCCAAAATTTCCATGGGGGAGATTTTTTTTCAAACTAGCAGACATACTCCAGTTCACTAGTACAATCAGAAAAATGCATGTTTACATTTTATATATTATCCAATAAATCACTGGTATAATACTTAATCTTCAATATTAAATAGTATTTGCAATAACTAAAGATTGTCTGAATATATGATCTGTCTGAAATTAGGTTCTTTTACTCAGAAACAGTTTTCATGCAATTGCAAGGAGTGCTTAATGTCTGACTATAACAGCCTTTATTTGGCAAAACAATTGTTTCTGAAGTGTTAGAACACTCATTACCAAATAACAATACAATTCTTAGTTTGAGAGATAAAATCTATTGTTTTCGTAGTCACGAAAATACGTGACATTGCTCATTCATAGGTAAATATTTACTTTCATTACATCTGGGAGAGATTAAATAATTGTTCAAAAATACTTACATGAAAAGATCAGCAAAGGCATCCCTGTTCATGCTCCTACAGATAGAAAACTGTTGGCAACTTGCATTTGTTTGTGGGTACTGGGTAATCCATCATTGGGTTAAAAATAGTCAATACAGCTAAATATATACTCAGGGTTTTTCCAATCTCCAAAATAGATAGTGAAGAAATCCAAGATTTTCCAAATGACTATCCACAAACAATATGGCTGATAAAAATACAAAGCGTGAGGAGGTGGAAAATCGTGATTTTTGCCTTATTTTGGCAACACGATCGTGAGGTCAAAATGCATGGAAAAATCGTGAAACTCACTCCTAATGGGTGAAAGTTGGCAGGTATGAATATTTGTAGCTCCGGTGGCCTTTTTTTTTCATCAGAGTAAGATTGTTTTAGCCTTTTTGGTAGAAGGTCATCTAAGCAACATTACTTCGAGTTTGAATGAAATTGGCCCAAGAGTACAGAAGGAGTCGTTTGAAGATGTTTTTTTTTTTTATTTTTAGCTCTGGCAGCCATCTTTTTCATTGGAGTGGAATGGGTTTTAAGTATTTTTATTTTTAGCTCTGGCAGCCATCTTTTTCATTGGAGTGGAATGGGTTTTAAGTATTTTGGTAGGGAGTCACCTAGGCAACATTCCTGTGAAGTTTTAAATCCAATTGGCCCAGAGGTTTAGGAGTTGCATTTGAAGCAAATTTACAATGTTTTTTCTAAGACTCTGTTCTGGACCATTTTTCCAGCCTACACAAAGAGACAATCGAACTACCAGTGCTTTCATTGCTTTGATTTCATGATGTGGCTCACATGACATCAACATATGCATCCTACCATGAGAAAAACCTGTCAGACATTTGCAAACAAGTAAGACAACTGCACAGAATAGCAACAGGTTTAACATCTATAACCTAGAAGTACTGTTCCAATAATGTTTTTGACTGTGCAAATGTGCCGACTGATTGGCACCTTTGTTGATGCAAAAAAGAAGTTTTTCCATGAAATGGCTTGAATGTCTTTGCTAAGAACTGGGCATTCACCACAAATTATTAATTAAATACACAACCTCTTTATAACACTATTAATGAGGTTCAAAGTAAAAACTGGCTAATTAAACAATTGTGTTATATTCAAACAACTCGAGTACATTCTATTTTTAGCTCTTGTGGCCATCTTGTTCATCAGCAGAGTGATTTTAGCTTATATGGTAGGGAGTAACCTAGGCAACATTCCTGGGAACTTTGAATCAAATTGGCCTTAGGGTTTAGGGGGAGTTTCCGTTAGAATCAAATTTACAATATTTTTCTGTTTTTACCTACGGTGGTCATTTTGTTCATCCAAGTGGGATTGTTTTAGCCTTTTTGGTAGAGGATCATCTAAGCAACATTGTCGCAAGGATCCTACATGCTAAATATGAAGGCTGTATCTCAAATGCTTTAAAAGTTATGACAAAGTAGGTCAAAGGTCAAGGTCATGGGTCACAAGTTTTGAATGGCTGAGAAAACCTTGTCACAAGGAACATGCATGCCAAATATGAAGGCTCTAACTCATATGGTTCAAAAGGTATGATAAAGTAGGTCACAGTTCAAATATTTATGAGTGGGAAGCCCTTGTCAGAAAGAACCTACATGCCAAATATGAAGGCTCTATCTCAAATGGTTCAAAAGTTATGACAAAATAACCTACTGATCTACTTTTTGATTTGACATGACCCATATTAGTACTTAACTGAGATATTGTCCAGATGGTCATTCTGAGCAAGTTTTATGATGATTTGACTGAAACTGTGGCCTCATAGAGTGTTCAAAACGTTTTTCTATGATTTGACAGGCTGACCTACTTTCTGACCCGACATGACCCATATTCAAACTTGACACACATATTGTAAAGATGATCATTCTGAGCAAGTTTGATGATGATCGGACCAAAACTTGGGCCTCTAGTGTGTTCACAAGGTTTTTCAACAATCTGACCTACTGACCTACATAATGACCAGAAAATACCCATATTCGAAATTAACTGAGATATTGTCAAATGATCATTTTGAGCAAGTTTGATGATGATCGGACCAAAACTGTAGCCGCCAGTGTGTTCAGAGGGTTTTTCTATGATTTGGCCTACTGACCTACTTTTTGACCCGACATGACCCATATTTGAACTTGACTGAGATATTGTCACGATGATCATTCTGGGCAAATTTGATGATGATCGGACCAAAACTGTGGCCTCTAGTGTGTTCACAAGGTTTTTCTATGATTTGACCTGCTGACCTACTTTTTGACCCGACATGACCCGAATTCAAACTTGACCTGGATAATGTCAAGATGATCATTCTGGGCAAGTTTGATGATGATCGGACCAAAACTGTGGCCACTAGTGTGTTCACAAGGTTTTTCTAAGATTTGACCTACTGACTTACTTTTTGACCCTACATGACTCATATTCGAACTTGACCGAGAAATTGTCAAGATAATCATTCTGAGCAAGTTTCATGATGATCAGACCAAAACTGTGGCCTCTAGTGTATTCACAAGGTTTTTCTATGATTTCACCTACTGACCTACTTTTAGACCCGATATGACCCATATTCAAACTTGACCAAATTATTGTCAAGTTGATCATTCTGGGCAAGTTTGATAATGATTGGACCAAAACTGCGGCCTCTAGTGTATTCACAAGGTTTTTCAAAGATTTGACCTACTGACCTACTTTTTGACCGGTCATGACCCGTATTCAAATGTGACCAAGATATTATCAAGATGATCATTCTGAGCAAGTTTGATGATGATTGGACATAAATTGTGGACTCTAGTGTGTTGAGAAGGTTTTTCTATGTTTTGACCTACTGACCTACTTTTTGACTCGACAACACCCATATTCGAACTTGACTGAGATATTGTCAAGATAATCATTCTGCGCAAGTTTGATGATGATCGGACCAAAACTGTGGCCTCACGGGTCTTCACAAGGTTTTTTTTCGGATTTGACCTACTGACCTTCTTTTTGACCCGACATGACCCATATTCGAACTTGACCGAGATTTTGTGGTGGTACAAATTGTGTGCAAGTTTAGTTAAAATTAAATCATAAATGAAACATCTATCATGCAGACAAGACCAAAATAGGCAATTTTTGCCCTTTCAGGGGCCGTAACTCTGTAACACATGATGAGATATGGCTGGTTCAAGAAAGGAACCCAGATCTCATGGTGGTGCATGTTGTGTGCAAGTCTGGTTAAAATCAAATCATAAATGAAGATGCTATCGTGCGGACAAGACCAAAATAGGCAATTTTTGCCCTTTCAGGGGCCGTAACTCCGTAACACATGATGGGATATGGCTGGTTCAAGAAAGGAACCTAGATCTCATGGTGGTACAAGTTGTGTGGAAAGTAGAAGTAAAACAAAGATCAGGAATTGATACAATTAACTTACTCCACCCATAAAAGACACCAAAGGGAAAGAAATACAAACATTAAGCGACCAGACCATAATGGAAACCTAAACAAAGGAAGGCCATAAGGACAGTTACTTTCCCACAAAATGGCCATATGGCCATCCAAAACCAAAAGACACAAGTGATACACACAGTATCACAGTCTGGTTAAAAGCAAATCATAAATGAAGATGCTATCGTGCGGACAAGACATCAAATTGGCAATTTTTTCCCTTTCAGGGGCCGTAACTCCATAACACATGATGGGATATGGCTGGTTCAAGAAAGGAACCTAGATCTCATGGTGGTACAAGTTGTGTGGAAGTCTGGTTAAAATCAAATCATAAATGAAGATGCTATTGTGCGGACAAGATATTGTTTACGCACGCACGCACGGACGGATGCACGGACGACGGACAAAATGTGATCACAAAAGCTCACCTTGTCACTACGTGACAGGTGAGCTAAAAATGTATAGATTTATGGTTATTTTTCTATATTTTCTATTCAATTGTTTGGATCCACCTTGAAACCATGTTATATCCCAAACCATGTTAAAATGAACAATGTTATAACAAGGTCATGGTGTACTGCCCCTAAAATTACCTTCATGATCTTCAAACTCTATCACTGCAGAGTTATCTTCCCTGTTCACATCACATGACCTAACTGTACCACCCAGCTTCTCAAACTTCAATACCACAAATTCTTCAGAAATATTTACAGGCAGGCCAGTGACTAGAATCTTGTTCATGCTCTCATCATCATGAATCACCTCAAAACTGGAACTCTCATCGGGGCTTTTTCTCGTCTCATCTCCTAAAAAGTTAAGTGGGTTGACATTAGCCCTTATCCTCCCCTACCTTTGCAAACAGTGCAGATCCAGATCAGATGGCCTCCCCTACCTTTGCAAACAGCAAAATTCCAGATCAGATGGCGTCCCCTACCTTTGCAAAAAGTGAAGATCCAGCTCAGATGGCCTCCCCTACTTTTGCAAACAGTGCAGATCCAGATCAGATGGCCTCTCCTACCTTTGCAAACAGTGCAGATCCAGATCAGATGGCCTCCCCTACCTTTGCAAACAGTGCAGATCCAGATCAGATGGCCTCCACTACCTTTGCAAACAGTGCAGATCCAGATGAGATGGCCTCCCCTACCTTTGCAAACAGTGCAGATCCAGATCAGATGGCTTCTGATGAAGCCATCTGATCAGGATCTACACTGTTTGACATTCAGTTTGTGAATTTGCAGGAGTAAATTACATCAAGTAATCTGATTGGTTCAGAGTCAGAAATGGGTGTGGTTAAACTAATAATTCAGCAGAATAAGGGTTAACCCTTGTTCTGCTGAGCCCAGATATGCATTTTCTTTGAAGCAATGAAGATCCAGCTCAGATGGCCTCCCCTACTTTTGCAAACAGTGAAGATCCAGATCAGATGGCCTCCCCTACCTTTGCAAACAGTGCAGACCCAGATCAGATGGCCTCCCCTACCTTTGCAAACAGTGCAGATCATGATCAGATGGCCTCGCCTACCTTTGCAAACAGTGCAGATCAGGATCAGATGGCCTCCCCGACCTTTGCAAACAGTGCAGATCCAGATCAGATGGCCTCCCCTGCCTTTGCAAACAGTGCAGATCCAGATCAGAAGGCCTCCCCTACCTTTGCAAACAGTGCAGATCCAGAACAGATGGCCTCCCCTACCTTTGCAAACAGTGCAGATCCAGATGAGATGGCCTCCCCTACCATTTGAAACAGTGCAGATCCAGATCAGATGGCCTCCCCTACCTTTGCCAACAGTGCAAATCAGGATCAGATGGCCTCCCCTACCTGTGCAAACAGTGCAGATCCAGATCAGATGGCCTCCCCTACCTGTGCAAACAGTGCAGACCCAGATCAGATGGCCTCCCCTACCTTTGCAAACAGTGCAGATCCAGATCAGATAGCCTCCCCTACCTTTGCAAACAGTGCAGATCCAGATCAGATGGCCTCCCCTACCTTTGCAAACAGTGCAGATCCAGATCAGATGGCCTCCACTACCTTTGCAAACAGTGCAGATCCAGATGAGATGGCCTCCCCTACCTTTGCAAACAGTGCAGATCCAGATCAGATGGCTTCTGATGAAGCCATCTGATCAGGATCTACACTGTTTGACATTCAGTTTGTGAATTTGCAGGAGTAAATTACATCAAGTAATCTGATTGGTTCAGAGTCAGAAATGGGTGTGGTTAAACTAATAATTCAGCAGAATAAGGGTTAACCCTTGTTCTGCTGAGCCCAGATATGCATTTTCTTTGAAGCAATGTAGATCCAGATCAGATGGCTTCTGAAGAAGCCATCTGATCAGGATCTACATTGTTTGTCATTCAGATTGTGAATTTGATGTAATAATTTGCTACAGGTTATCTGATTGGTTGATAATTGGTAGTGGGCGTGGCATATATGAATATTCAGCAGGACAAGGGTTAAGATAACACCTATGTGCTATAATGATGTCTTTCTTAGATGTAGAACCAGAATGTTTAACCTTTATCCTGCTGTAGGCGACAAGCCCTATCTTTGCAAACAGTGTAGATCCAGATCAGATGGCTTCTGAAGAAGCCATCTGATCAGGATCTACTCTGACATTTAGTTTATGAATATGTATAAATAAATTGTATGAAGTAATCTGATTGGTTCAAAGTCAGAAATGGGTGTGGCTTAATTGAATATTCAGCAAGTTAAAGGTTAAGACTGTTGATTTGGGGTTGATTGTCAATTGACAGAAATTACAAAGCACAGTAGCTTTTCCCTGTTGATGTGACTAACACAGATTTGCAGGAAATCCAGGCAATAGTTAGCTATAGAAAATTGTCATGTTATATCTTATCGCTGTGCGGTCAGTGTTGAATAAGAAGGTTATCTTTAGAAGCTGGACTGGATTCATATGTCAGGTTTGCCGCAGAATAAGACAACTGATCAATATCTGCATTCAGACCATGAGCTTTTTATGTTCACACCATAATTCATGTGTTCAGACCATGATTCATTTAAGAAATGAAATTTATTTTTCTGCAGTTCATGGAAGTATGAACGTGTGCAAAGTAAATGAACCCCGAAGGGGTTCATGTAAACTTTGCTAGCGAGCCACTGCCGTTCATACCTTCAAATTAAGTTTATTTTTTATATTTACATTATTTGCCCCTCATCACTGGGCAAAAAAGGTGCTTATAGGGCAACGTTTTAAAGCTGAAAAACATTTACACGCTGTTTTATCTACGAAAAGCGGAGCAGCGTTGACGTCATCAACGCCCGTAGAGAACAATGGTTTAGAATGACGTCACTTAATAGCATGCGATGCGTTCATGGAAGTATGAACGCAATTTTTTTCTATAGGTTTACAGTAGACTTTACACTGGAAATGTAAATATATGTTCATACCATGAGGTTCATATGTTCACAAAATGAGATCCATGTTTTGATTCAACATGGTTTTTACTGGAAACAGCAAGAGAGACTGTGATTTTTTTAAATGACATTGTGCTGCATATAACTTCCCTCGCTCCCCTGAATGAGTTTACAATTTTTACTGATTTCAACGACAATATCTGCAGACTAAATATTTATGCCATTGTATACAATGCCCTGAATTCAACAATCATGTTGATTTTATTGATTTCATACATGTCTCTAACAACTTTTAATTTTAATTTAAATTCTAACACAGCGCGCCTATATAGGCAATGGAAAATAACTGTGTTTTATTCTGCAACAAATCACAGCTCGGAAGAGCGTGACAAGTGACGTCATTAAAATTCCCAATTTATGACGTCACTAGTCGATTTCCTTGACGTTAGACGGTGTAACGTCATTTTCTCGCATCGAAAAACGTAAGAAAAGGATGTGCATGTGTTTCAGTCGATAATTTTAGCGGGATTTCTTATAACAATGGCGAAAGGTTGTGAGATTTTGAAGGAAACAACAACATTATTGCCGATTTACAGCGTGTTAGAATCCAAATAGATCAGCTCTAGCCAGTGATTTGTTGTGTAGTAAATCACAGTTTGTCGGTCAGTTGTAAGTAGACAAATCGCGTGCGCTACGCGCTCGTGATTTGTCTACTTTACAACTGACCTCCAAACTGTGATTTATTACACAACAAATCACAGTTAGAGCTGATCTATTTCTTAAACATAAGTTTGACAAAAAGTATTACAGAATTGTGTAAGCTATGCCAGCTAAGCTATCAACCATGTTTGTTTCAGTGCACTACCCTAATGATCCTGACAGTATTGGGAAAGATCGGCCTAAGCAAACACTGCAGACCCAGATCAGACTGCTCCAAAGTCTGATCAGGGTCTACACTGTTTGCCATTCCATTTGCACTTTTCGGACTCCTTGCTGGACCGTGAAACAAATTTGTCAAATTTCTAGGAGAATTACAGCAAGTTCTCAAGATGTCTGATTTTTTTACGATGTTTATGGTAACATCTATTTGCCTGGCTTCTCAGAAGATGTATGAATAACCTATTGAGTACCACAAACCTGTAAAGGGGTACCTTGGCAAACAGTACAGGCCCAGATCGTTCTGTGGCGTCTGATCAGGGCCTACACGGTTTGCAAAATTTTCAGCCAATTTCCAAATAGATTTTGAATGAAACACAACCTGACACCTCTAAAGTTTGAAATGGACTCCTGCTATATATAAGGAGGAAGATTCCATTTGGTACAAAAAGGGATAATCTACCTACAGTCAGCCTTTTTTTTTGATTTGGCAAATATTAACCCGTTTCGTACTAGAAACACCAAAACGGGTAATGTTGTTGTTGTTGCCTGTTGTTGTTGTTGCAATGTGTTATTGCAATGGATTAACCCATTTTGTACCATAATAAAAATAATGGGCAGACAATGCAGGCTGAGATCAGACGCCGCACACGGCGTCTGATCACAGCCTACACAGTTTACAAAAAGGACAGCCATTTTCCAAATTAATTTTGAAGAAAATACAACCCGACTACCCTAAATTTTGAAACGGAATCCTGCTATGTATTAGGTGGAAGATTCTATTTGGTACAAAATGGGTTAATCCATTGCAATAACACACACCCATGTGATGCAATGGCATGTTTCTTGTCAGTAAAACAATCATTACAGACAAAATTTATGACATTTTCTTATTTCTGCTCCAAAACAGATTGAAGGCGCCCATTAGAACCCCCTTATTGAGGTGGTTCTAATGAGTACCACAATCTATGTTTTTGAAGAATTGAATCAAAAGAATGTATACCCTACTAAACCCTATTTTTTCTATATAGAGTGGGCAGACACGAGTACATGGTAGAAATGGCTATGTTCACTTTTCCAAGAAGTAGAACAAGAGGCTCAATGAGCCTAAACCGCTCACCTGAGGAACTTAAGTTTTAACAATTCACAGACTTGACTACCAAATCTGCTAATAGAATCCAGCCCATTGACCCTTACAGGATATAAGTCATCATTATTGCATTGCATTCCAAGTTTGAGACTTCTAGCTTCTATAGTTCCTGAGAAATCTTTGACGAAAATTTAACATTGGTCAAAATGGAGAGAAAGAAGAATGAAAGAACAGATGAACAAATAAGCTGAGAAAGCCCAATGTCTCTTGCACAAAATAAGTCATCATTATTCTATTGAATACCAAATTTGATGCTTCTAGCTTTTATAGTTCCTGAGAAATCTTTGATTAAAAATTTAACATTGGTCTATTATCTCTATATGGAGAGAAAGAAGAATGAAGGAACAAATGAACCAGACTAGCTCCAAAACCTAATGCAGCCTTTCCCCTTGCCCAATGGTGCTACACATAAAATTTAAACAAGATTGGTCGACTGCCTTCTGAGATATGCTTCATTGAAAGTGTGGACGACGGATGGACGGACGACAGACAACGGACTCTGGAGCCTTGGTATACTATCAGCTCACTGGAGCCTTTGGCTCAGGTGAGCTAAAAATTCAAGTCGCTATTTCTGTCACAACATTTTCCCTACATTAAGTCTATGGGCAAATTTTTTGTCACGTAACTCCGAGGTCAATATTCCGATTCGGCCCAAAATCGAACTTAACCGAGATTTTATGCCTGTCCTCGTTACCTGCAAGTTTGAAGCTGATATGAATAAAAATAAAGTTGCTATCGTGGTCACAACGTATTTTTTTATGCTCAAGGGCAGGTAACTCCAAGGCAAATATTCCGATTCGGCCCAAAATCGAACTTAACCGAGATTTTATGTCTGTCCTCGTTACCTGCAAGTTTGAAGCTGATCTGAAAAAAATTCAAGTCGCTATCGTAGTCGCAACATTTTCCCTAATTAAGTCTATGGGCAAATTTTTTGTCGCTCAAGGTCACGTAACTCCGAGGTCAATATTCCAATTTGGCCCAAAATCGAACTTAACCGAGATTTTATGCCTGTCCTCGTTACCTGCAAGTTTGAAGCTGATATGAATAAAAATAAAGTTGCTATCGTGGTCACAACGTATTTTTTTATGCTCAAGGGCAGGTAACTCCAAGGCAAATAATCTGATTCGGCCCAAAATCGAACTTAACCGAGATTTTATGTCTGTCCTCGTTACCTGCAAGTTTGAAGCTGATCTGAAAAAAATTCAAGTCGCTATCGTAGTCACAACATTTTCCCTATATAAAGTCTATGGGCAAATTTTTTGTCGCTCAAGGTCATGTAACTCCGAGGTCAATATTCCGATTCGAACTTAACTGAGATTTTATGCCTGTCCACATTACCTGCAAGTTTGAAGCTGATCTGAATAAAAATAAAGTTGCTATCGTGGTCACAACGTATTTTTTTATGCTCAAGGGCAGGTAACTCCAAGGCAAATAATCCGATTCGGCCCAAAATCTAACTTAACCGAGATTTTATGTCTGTCCTCGTTACCTGCAAGTTTGAAGCTGATCTGAAAAAAATTCAAGTCGCTATCGTAGTCACAACATTTTCCCTATGTTAAGTCTATGGGCGAATTTTTTGTCGCTCAAGGTCACGTAACTCCGAGGTCAATATTCCGATTCGGCCCAAAATCGAACTTAACCGGGATTTTATGCCTGTCCTCGTTACCTGCAAGTTTGAAGCTGATCTGAATAAAAATAAAGTTGCTATCGTGGTCACAATGTATTTTTTCATGCTCAAGGGCAGGTAACTCCAAGGCAAATAATCCGATTCGGCCCAAAATCGAACTTAACCGTGATTTTATGTCTGTCCTCGTTACCTGCAAGTTTGAAGCTGATCTGAAAAAAATTCAAGTCGCTATCATAGTCACAACATTTTCCCTATGTTAAGTCTATGGGCAAATTTTTTGTCGCTCAAGGTCACGTAACTC
The DNA here is from genome assembly GCA_963580285.1 of Lucinisca nassula. NCBI lineage: Eukaryota > Metazoa > Mollusca > Bivalvia > Lucinida > Lucinidae > Lucinisca > Lucinisca nassula. The sequence goes on from OY757010.1 coordinate 211,048,211, forward strand.
CGAGGTCAATATTCCGATTCTGCCCAAAATCGAACTTAACCGAGATTTTATGCCTGTCCTTATTATCTGCAAGAATGAAGTCGATCAGGAAAAAATTGACGGAGCTAGTGTGATGACAAGCTTTTTCCTATGTTAAGTCTATGGGAGCTATATGTTGCCATGGTAACCAGAGTTCCACTCAGATCTGCATGAAAACCTTATGCAGTCTTTCCACTTGCCCAATTATGTTAACATGAAATTCGATCAAAGTCGGCCAAGTAGTCTTCAAGATATACATTTTTGAAATTCACATTAACCCTTATGCAAAAATGCAGGTAACTCCTAAGTGTATGATCCGATTCTGCCAATTATCGAACTTGACCGAGATTTCATGGCTGTGCTGGTTATCTGTAAGAATGAAGCCAATCTGAACAAAATTGAAGCAGCTACAGTGATGACAACATTTTCCCCATGTTAAGTCGATAGGCAATTTTTCGGGCGCTCAAGGGGACGTAACTCTTGAGTGAATTATCTGATTCGGCCCAAAATCGAACTTGACCGAGATTTTATGCCTGTACTGGTTATCTGCAAGAATGAAGTCGATCAGAAAAAAATTGACGGAGCTAGAGTGATGACAAGCTTTTTCCTATGTGAAGTCTATGGGAGCTAGATGTTGCCATGGCAACCAGAGTTCCACTCAGATCTGCCTGAAAACCTAATGAAGCCTTTCCACTTGCCCAATAATGCGACACATGAAATTTGATCAAAGTTGGCCAAGTAGTCTTTAAGATATACATTTTTGAAATTCCCATTAACCCTAATGCAAAAACACACAAGGGCAGGTAACTCCTAAGTGAATGATCCGATTCTGCCAGTTATCGAACTTGACCCAGATTTCATGGCTGTGCTGGTTATCTGCAAGAATAAAGCCAATCTGAAAATAATTGAAGCAGCTACGGTGATGACAACATTCTCCCCATGTTAAGTCAATAGGCAATTTTTTCAACGCTCAAGGGCACGTAACACCTGAGTGAATAATCCGATTCAGCCCAAAATCGAACTTGATCGAGATTTCATGCCTGTCCTCGTTATCTGCAAGAATGAAGTCGATCAGAAAAAAATTGACGGAGCTAGAGTGATGACAAGCTTTTTCCCTATGTTAAGCCTATGGGAGCTCTTTGTTGCTGTGGCAACCAGAGTTCTCATCCGATCTGCACGAAAACCTAATACAGCCTTTCCCCCTACCTGATGATGGTTCATATGAAATTTGATCAAGGCCGGCCCACTGGTTCCAGAGATATACTTCGTTGAAAGTGTGGACGACGGACGACAGACGCCGGCTCGTGGTATACTAATACCTCACATGAGCCTTCGGCTCAGGTGAGCTAAAAATGCACAAGGGCAGGTAACTCCTAAGTGTATGATCCAATTCTGCCAATTATCGAACTTGACCGAGATTTCATGGCTGTGCTGGTTATCTGTAAGAATGAAGCCAATCTGAACAAAATTGAAGCAGCTACAGTGATGACAACATTTTCCCCATGTTAAGTCGATAGGCAATTTTTCGGGCGCTCAAGGGGACATAACTCTTGAGTGAATTATCTGATTCTGCCCAAAATCGAACTTGACCGAGATTTTATGCCTGTACTGGTTATCTGCAAGAATGAAGTCGATCAGAAAAAAATTGACGGAGCTAGAGTGATGACAAGCTTTTTCCTATGTGAAGTCTATGGGAGCTAGATGTTGCCATGGCAACCAGAGTTCCACTCAGATCTGCCTGAAAACCTAATGAAGCCTTTCCACTTGCCCAATAATGCGACACATGAAATTTGATCAAAGTTGGCCAAGTAGTCTTTAAGATATACATTTTTGAAATTCCCATTAACCCTAATGCAAAAACACACAAGGGCAGGTAACTCCTAAGTGAATGATCCGATTCTGCCAGTTATCGAACTTGACCCAGATTTCATGGCTGTGCTGGTTATCTGCAAGAATAAAGCCAATCTGAAAATAATTGAAGCAGCTACGGTGATGACAACATTCTCCCCATGTTAAGTCAATAGGCAATTTTTTCAACGCTCAAGGGCACGTAACACCTGAGTGAATAATCCGATTCAGCCCAAAATCGAACTTGATCGAGATTTCATGCCTGTCCTCGTTATCTGCAAGAATGAAGTCGATCAGAAAAAAATTGACGGAGCTAGAGTGAGGACAAGCTTTTTCCCTATGTTAAGCCTATGGGAGCTCTTTGTTGCTGTGGCAACCAGAGTTCTCATCCGATCTGCACGAAAACCTAATACAGCCTTTCCCCCTACCTGATGATGGTTCATATGAAATTTGATCAAGGCCGGCCCACTGGTTCCAGAGATATACTTCGTTGAAAGTGTGGACGACGGACGACGGACGCCGGCTCGTGGTATACTAATACCTCACATGAGCCTTCGGCTCAGGTGAGCTAAAAATGCACAAGGGCAGGTAACTCCTAAGTGTATGATCCAATTCTGCCAATTATCGAACTTGACCGAGATTTCATGGCTGTGCTGGTTATCTGTAAGAATGAAGCCAATCCGAACAAAATTGAAGCAGCTACAGTGATGACATTTTCCCCATGTTCAGTCAATAGGCAATTTTTCGGGCGCTCAAGGGGACGTAACTCTTGAGTGAATTATCTGATTCGGCCCAAAATCGAACTTGACCGAGATTTTATGCCTGTACTGGTTATCTGCAAGAATGAAGTCGATCAGAAAAAAATTGACGGAGCTAGAGTGATGACAAGCTTTTTCCTATGTGAAGTCTATGGGAGCTAGATGTTGCCATGGCAACCAGAGTTCCACTCAGATCTGCCTGAAAACCTAATGAAGCCTTTCCACTTGCCCAATAATGCGACACATGAAATTTGATCAAAGTTGGCCAAGTAGTCTTTAAGATATACATTTTTGAAATTCCCATTAACCCTAATGCAAAAACACACAAGGGCAGGTAACTCCTAAGTGAATGATCCGATTCTGCCAGTTATAAAACTTGACCCAGATTTCATGGCTGTGCTGGTTATCTGCAAGAATAAAGCCAATCTGAAAATAATTGAAGCAGCTACGGTGATGACAACATTCTCCCCATGTTAAGTCAATAGGCAATTTTTTCAATGCTCAAGGGCACGTAACTCCTGAGTGAATAATCCGATTCAGCCCAAAATCGATCTTGATCGAGATTTCATGCCTGTCCTCGTTATCTGCAAGAATGAAGTCGATCAGAAAAAAATTGACGGAGCTAGAGTGATGACAAGATTTTTCCTAATTCCCATTAACCCTAATGCAAAAACACACAAGGGCAGGTAACTCCTAAGTGAATGATCCGATTCTGCCAGTCATCGAACTTGACCGAGATTTCATGGCTGTGCTGGTTATCTGAAAGAATAAAGCCAATCTGAAAATAATTGAAGCAGCTACGGTGATGACAACATTTTCCCCATGTTAAGTCAATAGGCAATTTTTTCAACACTCAAGGGCACGTAACTCCTGAGTGAATAATCCGATTCAGCCCAAAATCGAACTTGATCGAGATTTCATGCCTGTCCTCGTTATCTGCAAGAATGAAGACAATCAGAAAAAAATTGACGGAGCTAGAGTGATGACAAACTTTTTCCTATGTTAAGTCTATGGGAGCTATTTGTTGCCATGGCAACCAGAGTTCCAATCCGATCTGCCCGAAAACAGTATGCAGCCTTTCCCCCTACCTGATAATGCTTCACATGAAATTTGATCAAGATTGACCCACTGGTTCCGGAGATATACTTCTTTGAAAGTGTGGACGACGACGACGGACGACGGATGCCGGCTCGTGGTATACTAATACCTCACATGAGCCTTCGGCTCAGGTGAGCTAAAAATCAAAGTTATGGTTCATATATTCTGCATGTCATCACACAGAGCTTCACGAATTTGTGACGTTTCATGAATACATCTCAAACGCTATCAGAGTCATGAAGGTGACACAGAATTTTGAGGTATTGGCTGACAGACACTGAAAATTTCAAAGGGTATAACATAATACCACTTCACTTTTTGTGGCAGGGCATAAAATTTCGAAGTTGTCTCCTTTGGATTAAATAAATGAAAATATTCCAGGTATCTCTTACACAATGTCATCATGATTTTATTCTCTGCCACATTACGCAAACACACCAATACAAATACATTGCCACCTTTATCGCCGAAAAAATGAAATTTTTATGATGAAAAATTGCGATATTGTTCTTATTTCTGCTGCAAATATAGATTGTGGGCACTCGTTAGAACCGCCTCATCGAGGCGGGGCACTCGTTAGAACCGCCTCATCGAGGTGGTTCTAACGAGTACCCACAATCTATATCTTAGAGCAGATATAAGAAAAATAAGGTATACCCCCAGAAACCCCAGTTTTACTATATAAAAGTGGGGTTCAAGGTGGTCAAAATTATATAGGCGTGTTTCCGTGATGAAGTTTGAAGCTTCTAGCTATTACGATTTTTCAAAGATTATTAATGGAAAATTTAATAAAGGATTATATAGTGAGAAAAATGATAGGAAATTTAGGACTACAAGAAGAAAATCAAACAGAGAAAGGGCATTGTCTCTTACAGAATATAACACATCATCATTGTATATTGTTCTTTTGAGGCATATCTTTTACAGTTCTTAAGAATTTTTTCATGAAAAATTGGCCTACCGTATACAGAAAAAAACAAGAAATCCACTGAAGACTATGTTGCGCATCATAGTCAAGGTCAAACATGAATGCTTGTACGAAAGTTGTCAGCCACAGATATCAGTTTGTACTAAGCATTATTAATGAAGCTCGTATAATATTTGAGAAAGGGACTCCTAAATTATGGTGAACACTAGGGATGACACAATAAATTACAAAGTCAGTGAACCATGAAATGTAAGTCAAATTCAAATATGGATGTTTGTATAAAAGTTGCCATTCCTAGATGCATGGTTGTATCAAGTATTATTAATGAAGCTCTTAAAGATCTTACAAATGGACTCTTTCATTAGGGTAAACGCTACAGTTGATGCAATATTTTACAAAGTCAGTGAACCAAGAAATGTAGGTCAAGGTCAAATATGGATGCCTGTATTGGGATTGCCATTCCTAGATGCAAGATTGCATCAAGTATATTGATGAAGCTCTTTTAGTTCTTGAGAAGTGAACTTTGACCATTTGGGTGAATGCTATATTTGATGCAATAGTTTACTAAGTCAGTGAACCATAAAATGTAGGTCAAGGACAAATGTGGATGCTTGCTTTAAAGTTGCTATCCCAAGATGCAAGTTTTTTCCAAGTATCATTAATGAGGCTCTAATAGTTGCTGCGAAATGGATTCTTACATAAGGGTGAATGCTAGGGTGAACCCAATTGTTGACAACTTGACCATCATGTCAACAAGTCCGTGAAATGAAGACCCCCCTAAACCCCACTTTATATAGACAAAACTGGGGTTTACGGGGGTCTTCATTATTTTTCTTATTTCTGCTCCAATACATAGGTTGTGGGTACTCGTTAGAACCGCCTCAATGAGGCGGTTCTAACGAGCACACACAACCTATGTTATGAGCATTTATAAGAAAAATATGGCAGGTTTTCATCAGAAAAGTAGCCATTTTGGAGATGTGAAAAATGCACTATGTCGTACGGGTGTGTTATCGTAATGCAGACAAAGGGATGGAAAACCAGACTCCTATATCACGCCATGCTAAAAGCAGGTGTAACAAAAGGCATGACAACCATGAAATGACAGAAGGACAAATAAGCCAAGAAAGCCCAGTGTCTCCTACAAACCATCTACCAAATTTGAGGCCTCTGATTTTTAAGGCTCCTGAAAAATCTTCGATGTTAAAGGACAGACAGATGGAAGGTCAAATATAAATCAGTATACTCAATATTTCTGAAAGGGATGTATAAATATGTGTGTCTCTCTTTATCAAAAGTAGTCTCATCTTAAAGGTCAGAGGTTGCTTGCAAGAAGAAAATTCTTGCCTTTAACCCATTGAGTACCAGAAACGCCAAAAGGAGTACACTGACAAACAGTGCAGGCCCAGATCAGACGCCACAGCGTCTGATCAGGGCCTCCACTGTTTGCTAAAAGTTCAGTGATTTTCCAAATAAATTTTGATGAAAACACAACTTGACACCCCTAAACTTTGGAATGGACTCCTGCTATATATAAGGAGGAAGATTCCATTTGGTACAAAAAGGGTTAAGAGAAGACCCATTGTTCAGATGGTCCTAGTGTAAAGGAAAGCAATCAGGAAAACAAATCCCAAACTTTGTCTCCTCCCTTGTAAACAAATGGTGGAAAATATTCCTACAGGTAAAAAATTTTATTCAGCAATAACCCCGCCCCGTGACTTAAGTGGGGGGTGGGGGGGTGAATCTTCCTCCTTATATGTGGCAGGAGTCCATTTCAAATTTTAGGGGTGTCAGGTTGTGTTCTCTTCAAAACTGATTAGGAAAATGGCTAAACTTTTTAGCAAACAGTGGAGGCCCTGATCAGATGCCGCATTCTGCGGCGTCTGATCTGGGCCTCCACTGTTTGCCAGGCTACCCGTTTGGGGGTTTCTGGTACTAAATGGGATAATTAAGGATAATTTTTCTCCTTTTCTCCATAAAAATATAAATCAAACTTGTTAAGGTGCCTCAATAACACAATTTTACCAACAGGTTTGTTTTAGTTTGATTTGAGGTTTAATGTCCCCATCAATACTGTTTAGGTCATTTTGGAGACATTGCTTCCAATTTTGTGAGACTTTTGCCCAACATTGAGATGAAATGACATCTCAATCCCCGCAGCCCAATGAAACCAATACGGCAATTTACCTACAAGTAACCACAACATATATCGTCAAATAAGATTGTTTATTGTTTGAGGTTTAACGTCCCAGTCAACACTGTAAAGGTCATTTTGGAGACATTGCTTCCAATTTTGAGGGACTTTTACCTGACATTGAGATGAAATGACAGAACTAAGGAAAATTATCCCTTAACAAGCATAATTAAGGAGCATTTTTTTTTTATTTCTAAAAACAAAACATAATTATGTAATAGGTACCTGTTAGAATCATCTAGTCGAAACAATGTATTTAGGAGTTTTAGTTTATTTTGGAGTTTTTGTATTATTATTATAAATGAGCCCCGCCAAGCGAATTTGTGTCTTCGAGCATTCCACCATGACAAATTTTAACTGCACATGCCCAACCATTCAGAGGGGCCATGGATATGGATTTCAGTCTGAAGGTTCCTCTTGATTCACTGCTTGTATGAGCGAGCAGCGAAGGTTCTGGCGAGACTGCGCGGATGGGAACCCCCATGCTGGTGTCACTGATTGCGTCTTATCAAAAGGAACAGGAATATTTATGGTTTAGGGATGGGGCTCTGAACAGTTTCTCAAATATATGGTCTTTTGTGAAGTCAAGGGGTGGAGCATGGCCCGGGTGTGCCCTGGGTGACCCCTAGGTTGGTGTCACTGAATCTGTCTTATCATAAGAAACATAATATATATGGTTTAGGGGTGGGGATCTGTAAGGTTTCTGGAATATTTGGCCTTTAATGAAGTGGAGGGGGTGGGGCATGGCCCCGGCACATCCCGGGGGACCCCCAAGTTGGTGTCACTGAATGCAACTTATCATAAGGAATGAGAATATATATGGTTTATGGGTGGGGATCTCAATGGTTTCTGAGATAAATGGCATTTAATGAAGTGGAGAGGGTGGGGCATGTCCCCGGCACATACTGGGGGACTCACAGGTTTGTGTCACTTAATGTGTCTTATCATAAGGAACAAGAATATATATGGTTAAGGGGTGGGGATCTCAATGGTTTCTGAGATAAATGGCATTTAATGAAGTGGAGAGGGTGGGGCATGTCCCTGGCACATCCTGGTCTTTTGTAAAGTCAAGGGGTGGAGCATGGCCTGGGTGTGCCCTGGGTGACCCCTAGGTTGGTGTCACTGAATCTGTCTTATCATAAGAAACAAGAATATATATGGTTTAGGGGTGGGGATCTGTAAGGTTTCTGGAATATTTGGCCTTTTTTGAAGTGGAGGGGGTGGGGCATGGTCCCGGCACATCCCGGGGGACCCCCAAGTTGGTGTCACTGAATGCAACTTATCATAAGGAATGAGAATATATATGGTTTATGGGTGGGGATCTCAATGGTTTCTGAGATAAATGGCATTTAATGAAGTGGAGAGGGTGGGGCATGTCCCCGGCACATACTGGGGGACCCACAGGTTTGTGTCACTTAATGTGTCTTATCATAAGGAACAAGAATATATATGGTTTAGGGGTGGATATCTGAATGGTTTCTGAGATAAATGGCCTTTTATGAAGTGGAGGGGTCAGGGCATGTCCCCGGCATATCCCGGGGGACCTACAGGTTGGTGTCACTTAATGCATCTTATCATAAGGAAAAAGAATATATATGGTTTAGGGGTGGGGATCTGTAAGGTTTCTGAGATATAAGGCATTTTATGAAGTGGAGGGGGCGGGGCATGGCCCCGGCACAACCTAGGGGACCCCCAGGTTGGCAAAAAAGCATAGGGCGAAGAGAAGTTTTCTCAAGGAACATTTCTATGTAAGTTTTGACAAAATATCTACAATGGCTTGGCAGTAAATGGCAATTTTCATTTATTCCCATTATAAGTCACTGGAAACTCTAAGTTGCCATAGCAACAAAACTAAATGGCCAAATTTCATGAAAAACACAAAACCTGTAAAGGCAAATATGGTGAATATTTTGATAAAGTCTCCACCTCCTAGAGCTTACAGTTTCTCAGGAGATGATTTTTTAAGTTTTTTTTTTTCTATTTTTTTGCATTTTGGTTTCCATGGCAACCAATGAAAATGATCATAGGCCTAAAAGCATATGGCAAATAGTAGATTGCCTAAGAAACATTTCTATGAAACATTTGTCAAAATATCTGCAGAGGCTTGGCAGTAAATGCCATTTTTCAATTTTCCCCATTATAAGTCTATGGCAACTATAAGTTACCATAGCAACCAAACTGATGAGCCGATTTTCATAAAAAACACAAACTTTCAATCCCCAAGCCCAAGGATGCTACAGATAAAATTTGGGCCCAATCGGCCCAGTGGCTTCAGAGGAGATGTCGTTTGAAAGTGTTGACGGACGCAGACGACGGACAACTGCCTATCCTATAAACTCCCCCGGAGCCTTCGGCTCTGGTGAGCAAAACAAGAGGCCCATGGGCCACTATGCTCACCAGAGCTCAGGTGGGCACTGCCCATCCTGCCCAATGGCAGCCATGTATTTTAACATGATATCATTTTAATCCACCAAATGAACCCCCATGTCCAAATGAGCACCCATGTGGACTCAGCATCTGAAAAGTTAGGCCTTTTATGAAGTAGAGGGGGTGGGGCATGGACCCAATGGAGCCCTGGTTGGTATCACTAAATGCGTCTTATCATAAGAAACAAAAATATATATGGTTTAGCAGTGGGGATCTGTAAGGCCTCTTTAACAGTTGAGGGGTTGGGGCATGCCCTGTTGATCCCAGGAAAGCCCAAACTGTTGTCCCTAAATGTGTCTTATCATAAGGACCAAGTATATATATGGTTCAGTGCTGGGAATCTGACCGGTTTCAGAGATTTGAGGCCCTTTTATGAAATAGGAATGGCCCCTGCGGACCCCGCTACAGTAGGTGTGCTAATAATAAGGAACAAGAACATATATGATTATGGGGTGGGGATTTGAATGGTTTCTGAAATATAAAGCCTTTTATGAAATGGAAGGGCGGGGCACATTGCCTCAGCACAAAGAGACCTCCAGGTTGGTGTGATTGAACGAGTCTTATCATAAGGAACAAGTATATGGTTTAGGGGTGGGGATCTGAACTATTTCTGATATATATGGCTTTTAATGAAGTAAAGCGGTGTGGCATGGCCTGGGCGTGCCCCGGGGACTCCCAAGCTGGTGTCACTGAATGCGTCTTATCATAAGAAAGATGAATATATATGGTTTAGGGTGGGGCTAAGAACATTCTCTGAGATATAAGGCCTTATGTGAAGTGGAGGGGTGGGGCAAGGCCCAGGGAGACTCCAAGGTTGGTGTCAATGAATGTGTCTTATCATATGGAACAAGACTATATATGGTTAAGGGGTGGCCATCTGTAGGGTTTCCGAGATATTGTGATATTATGAAATGGAGGGGGTGGGGCATGGCCCCAGCATATCTCTGGGAACCCCCAGGTTGGTGTTACTGAATGCGTCTTATCATAATGAACAAGAATATATATGGTTTAGGGGTGGGGATCTGAACAGTTTCTGAAATATATGGCCTTTTTTGAAGTGGAGGGGTGGGGCAAGGCCCCAGAGCGTCTCTGAGGACCCCCAGGTTGGTGTCAATGAATGTGTCTTATCATAAGAAGCAAGCATATATATGGTTTATGGGCGGGGATCTGTAAGGTTTCCGAGATATTGGGCCTTTTATCAAATGGAGGGGGTGGGGCTTGGCCCCGGTGCATCCAGGGGACTCCAAGGTTGATGTCACTGAATGGGTCTTATCAAAAGGAACAAGAATATATATGGTTTAGGGGTGGGAATCTGAATGGTTTCCGAGATATTGGGCCTTTTATAAAGTTGAGGGGGTGGGGCCTGACCTGTGCGCATCCCTGACGACCCCCAGGTTGGTGTTACTGAATGCGTCTTATCAATAGGAACAAGAATATATATGGTTTAGGGGTGGGGATCTGAACAGTTTCTGAGATATATGGCCTTTTGTGAAGTGGAGGGGTGGGGCAAGGCCCCAGCGCATCTCTGAGGACCCCCAGGTTGGTGTCAATGAATGTGTCTTATCATAAGAAGCACGCATATATATGGTTTAGGGGCGGGGATCTGTAAGGTTTACGAGATATTGGGCCTTTTATGAAATGGAGGGGGTGGGGCATGGCCCCGGCGCATCCAGGGGACTCCCAGGTTGATGTCACTGAATGGGTCTTATCATAAGGAACAAGAATATATATGGTTTAGGGGTGGGGATCTGAATGGTTTCCGAGATATTGGGCCTTTTATTAAGTGGAGGGGGTGGGGCATGACCTCGGTGCATCCCTGAGGACCCCAAGGTTGGTGTTACTAAATGCGTCTTATCAATAGGAACAAGAATATATATGGTTTAGGGGTCGGGATCTGAATGGTTTCTGAGATATATGGCCTTTTATGAAGTGGAGGGGGTGGGGCATGGCCCCGGCACAACCTGGGGGACCCTCAGGTTGGCATAAAAGCATATGGCTGAAAGAATTTTACTCAAGAAACATTTCTATAAAAGTTTTGTCCAAATATCTGCAATGACTTGGCAGTAAATGCCATTTTTCAATTTTCCCCATTATAAGTCTATGGAAACTCTAAGTTGCCATAGCAACCAAACTAATGGGCCGATTTTCATAAAAAAACACAAACTTTCAATCCCCCAGCCCAAGGATGCTACAGATAAAATTTGGGCTGAATCGGTCCATTGGCTTCAGAGAAGAAGATGTTTGAAAGTGTTGACGTCAGACGACGACAAAGACGACGACGCCGGACATCTGCCTATCCTATAAGCTCCCCCGGAGCCTTCGGCTCTGGTGAGCTAAAAAAAACAGGGCACTCAGAATTGTGATTCTTGTGCATGACATGCCTGCTTAAGCTCATGTATTTCTGTACAAAGTACCATCAATACATTGTCTCAAAGTGTATTGGACTGGAGATATGGTGATCACAAGCTGGTCATACTGTTATATTGGAAGGGTAGATAACTCAAATACCACAGCACTAAAAGTTGTGGTTCTTGCACATGACACCCCTTCTGTACCTTGTATACAATTGTGCCAAGTTCCTTCAATATATCTCAAATGGTGTTGAAGTTATGGCCATCACAAGGTTATATTATCAGGGGAGATAACTCAAAAACCAGAGCACCCAGAGTTGTAATTCTTAAGCATGACACACCTGCTTAACCTCATGTACATCTGCATCAAGTACCATCAATATGTCTCAAAGGGTATTGGAGGTACGGTGATCACAAGGTGGTCATACTGCTATATTGGAAGGGGAGATAACTCAAATATCATAGCACCCAGAGTTGTGGTTCTTAGGCATAAAGTGCCGTGTTAACCTTGTATACAATTGTGCCCAGTACCATCAATATATCTCAAAGGGTACTGGAGTTATGGCCATCACAAAACTATATTGTCAGGGGAGATAATTAAAAAAAAAACAGGGCACCAAGAGTTGTGTTTCTTGCACGTGACACACCTGCTTAACCTCATGTACAACTGTACCAAGTGCCATCAATATATCTCACAGAGTATTGGAGATGTGGCCATCACAAGGTAGTGATTCTATATTATTGGAAGGGGAGATAACTCAAAATCCATGGCACCCAGAGTTGCGGTTCTTGTGCATTACACACTGTCTCGGCCTTGTGAACAACTGTGCCAGGTATCATCAATATATCTTAAAGGGTATTGGAGTTATGGCCATCACAAGGTAGTCACTCTATTTTATTGGAAGGGGAGATAACTCAAAAACCATGGCAACTAGAGTTGTGGTTCTTGTGCATGACACACTGTCTCAGCCTTGTGAACAACTGTGCCAGGTACCATCAATATATCTCAAAGAATATTGGAGTTATGGCCACCACAATGTAGTCATTGTATTTTATTAAAAGGGGAGATAACTCAAAAAGTATGGCATCCAGAGTTCTGGTTCTTGCACATGACACAGCGTCTCAGCCTTGTGAACAATTGTGCCAAGAACCATCAATGAATCTCAAAGGGTATAGGAGTTATGACCATCACAAGGTTGCGTCTACGGATGGATGGATGGATGGATGGATGGATAGACGGACAGACGCCAGGCTGATCGCTATATCCCCCGAACCTATTCGGTCGGGGGATAAACATATGCTGTGGGTACTTGTTAGAATCGCTTCAACAAAGCAATTCTAACAAGTTCCAATAAAAAGGTTTGGAAATAAGGAAAACTAGAGCTGTCAGTGAAACTGACTACGGCCCTGGCAGCGCTATCAGAGGAGTAGGAAAATTTGTGGACGGACAGATGGACAGACAGACAGACAGACGGACGGACAGAGTGATTACTATAGGGCACCCACACTTTCAGTGCGGGGCCCTAATTATCTCTTGATTATCCTAGTTATGCCTCCTTATCTGGGGCTATGCTGAGGTGTATCCATTCCCATTTAATTAAACACTTTCAAACAGGCTAGGTGTAAAAAATTTGAATGTTATACCTGATTCACTACTAACTGTACGTGGGGAGTGGGCTTCATCAGCTTTTCTGAGCATTTTAAGTTTATTTTCATAGAACTGCCTTGTGCTCTCTGAAACATAATAAACCAGTGCTGTCAGATAATCTGACCACGTATACTGAGCTACAGTCCCTCTTCATAAACAAGAAGTCATGATTCTACAGGGTGTTGTCGGTGATATTCTTCATAGACCCTTAAATGTCAGTTGTCCCTTATACAATGCTAATAGAGATCCCACGTATGTAAATGTAATAATTCTTATCATTGAGGAGTGAGTGAGTTTTAGTTTTACGTCCCACCAACAGCTAAGGTCATACGGATACGGGACCTTGGTTTAAAGAATCATCCGAAAGTCTGGAGAAGCCCGGGATCGATCCTGCGATCCCTGGTTTACAAGGTGAGTAGCGTAACCACTGCACCACGGAGGCTTCTTTATCATTGAGGAAAACATTGGGTATTGAAATAGTGAAAGAACAAATAAGCCAAGAAATTCCATCATCTCTTACTGGACACAATTCAACATGAATATATACTCTGCTAAGTTTGAGGCTTGTACTTCTGATGGATCTTTTGAGAAATCTTTGACATAAAAAAACTTTGGCTGGTGTTTTCTCTTATATGGTCTTAAACATAATAAATAATGTTGTGCTGTTGTTTACCATGATCCATCTGAAACATAAAAATACCCTGTTGTTTTGCAATGTCTGAAACATAATTATGCTCTGTTGTCTTGCACTGTCTGAAACAGAATTATGCTGTGTTGCTGTATACTGTCTGAAACATAATAGATTATGTTGTATTGTTTTGTATTGTCTGTAACATAATTATTCAGTATTGTCTTATACTGTCTGAAACATAATAGAATATGTTGTGTTGTCAAATACTGTCTGTATCATAATAAATTATGCTGTGTTGTCTTGTACTGTCTGGAACATGATAGACTATGCTATCTGTACATAATTATGCTGTATTGTCTATTACTGTCTGAAGCATAATTATGTTGTGTTGCTGTATAGTCTGAAACATAATAGATTATGCTGTGTTGTCTTTTACTGTCTTAAACATAGTTCTGTTGTGTTGTCATATACTGTCTGAAACATAACAAACCATGATGCATATCTTGTACTGTTAGTAACATATTTATGCTGTATTGTCCTATACTGTCTGAAATATAAAAGACCAGTATGATCACACACCGTGCAACATAGTGCATTTTTCACATCTCCAAAATAGCCATCTTTCTTATAACAAGAGGGCCGTGATGGCCCTGGATCGCTCACCTGATCCATAGGGTAACAAGTGGGCCCCTGGGAGAGCTATTATTGGCCCCTGGCTATAATATGATTAATCTTGGTAGTGGTCTAAAAGGTGAAGCTTCATACCAAATATCAAAGAATGGAGACTTCTGGTTTCAGACAAGATTTTTAAACATTTTCCTTATATAAGTCTATATAAACCTTGGGGTCCACGGGACGGGCCATTTTTAACCCCAGGGCTATAATTTGAACCATCTTGGTAGAAATCCACAAGACAAAGCTTCATACCAAATATCAAAGACCTTGGCCTTCTGCTTTCAGACAAGAAGATTTTCAAAGGTTTTCATTGCCTTGACTTCTATTTCCTAGGGCTATAATTTGAACAATTTAGTTGAAGCTTCACACCAAATATCACAGACCTGGGCCTTGCAGTTTCAGAGTAGAAGATTTTTTTTTAAATTTCCCTATATAAGTCAATGTAAAAACGAAGGGCCCCGGGGCAGGGGCATTTTTGACCCAAGGGCTATGATTTGAACAATCTTGGTAGAAGTCCACTAGATGAAGCTACACACCAAATTCAAAGTACTGGGCCTAAGGTTTTGGAGAAGAAGATTTTTAAAGAGTTTGACCCTGTATAAGCCAAACTAAAACAAAAGGGCCTGCAGGTGGAGGCATTTTCGCCCTAGGCCTAAAATGTGTACAATCTTGATAGAGGTCCACTAGATAAAGCTTCACACCAAATATCAAAGAACTGGGCCTTGCAGTTTCAGAGAAGAAGATTTTTAAATATTTTCCCTATATAAGCCTATGTAAGACCAAAGGGCCGCGGGGCAGGGGCATTTTTGGCCCTAGGGCTATAATTTGAACAATCTTGGTAGACGTCCACTGGATGAAGCTCCATACCAATTATCAAAGACCTGGGCCTTGTGGTTTCAGAAAAGAAGATTTTTAAAGATTTTCCCTATATAAGCCTATGTAAAACCAAAGGCCCTCCGGGCAGGGGCATTTCTGGCCCCAGGGCTATAATTTGAACAATCTTGGTAGAGGTCCACTAGATGAAGCTTAATACCAAATATTAAAGACCTGGGCATTGTGGTTTCAGAGGAGAAGATTTTTAAAAAAATTTCCCTATGTAAGTCTATGTAAAACCAAAGGGCCCCGGGGCGGGCATTTTTCGCCCTAGGGCTATAATTTGAACAATCTTGATAGAGGTCTACTAGATGAAGCTTCATACCAAATATCAAGGAACTGGACCTTGCGGTAAAAGAGAAGAAGATTTTTAAATATTTTCCCTATATAAGCCTATGTAAAACCAAAGGCCCCCGGGGCTGGGGCATTTTTGGCCCCAGGGCTATAATTTGAACAATCTTGGTAGAAGTCCACTAGATGAAGCTTAATACCAAATATTAAAGACCTGGGCCTTGTGGTTTCAGAGGAGAAGATTTTTAAATATTTTCCCTATGTAAGTCTATGTAAAACCAAAAGGCCCTGGGGCGGGGGCATTTTTTGCCCTAGGGCTATAATTTGAACAATCTTGATAGAGGTCTACTAGATGAAGCTTCATACTAAATATCAAAGAACTGGGCCTTGCGGTAAAAGAGAAGAAGATTTTTAAAGATTTTCCCTATATAAGCCTATGTTAAGCCAAAGGCCCCCGGGGCGGGGCAATTTTTGGCCACAAGGCTATAATTTTAACAATCTTGGTAGAGGTCCACTAGATGAAGCTTCATACCAACTATCAAAGACCTGGGTCTAGCGGTTTTAGAGAAGAAGATTTTTTAAGATTTTCCCTATATAAGCCTATGTAAAACCAAAGGCCCCGGGCCGGGGGCATTTTTGGCCCCAGGGCTATAATTTGAACAATCTTGGTAGAGGTCCACTAGATGAAGCTTCATACCAAATATCAAAGACCTGGGCCTTGCGGCTACAGAGAAGAAGATTTTTAAAGATTTTCAGTAAAAAATCTATTTTTAGCTCCTGTGACCTAGATGTGCAACAGACCGGAACCATTTTAACAACTTTGAAAGGGGACCACCTAAGGATAATTCCTGTGAAGTTTGGTCAAAATCCGATCAGTGGTTTAGGAGGAGATGTTGTTTGAAAAAAAAGTTTACGGACGCATGCACGCACGACGGACGATGGACAAAAAGTGATCCCAAAAGCTCACCTTGTCACTACATGACAGGTGAGCTAAAATCAATGATTTTTTTCTTATTTATACTGCAAACATAGGTTGTGGGTACTTGTTAAACTGCCTCATTGAGGTGGTTGTAAAGAGTACACACAACCTATGTCTTTGAGCAGAAATAAGAAAAATAATGAATACCCCGTCAACCCCTGTTTTCTCTATATAAAGCGGGGTTTAGGGAGGTGTTTATTTTAATGATTTTGTTCAAGTGATGTTTTGTTGTACTGTCGGAAACATAATTAAGCTGAATTGTCTTATTCTGTCTGAAACATAATTTTGCTGTGTTACCTTGTACTATCTGAAACTAATTTATGTTGTGCTGTCTTCTACTGTCTGCAACATAATTATCCTGTGTTGTGTCATCTTATACTGTTTGAAATATATTAAATTTTATAGTGTTGTCTTATACTGTCTGAAACATAATTATCAGTGTTGTCTTGTACTGTCTGAAACATAATTATGCTGCTGTCTTGTAGTGTTTGAAATATAATTATGATGTGTTGTTTTGTAATGTCTGAAGCATTATGTTGTGTTGACTTATACTGTCTGAAACATACTTAAGATGTGCTGTCTTCTACTGCAACATTAATAGGCTCTGTTGTCTTTAAAGTCTGAAACATTATTATTTTGTGTTGGCTTGTACTGTCTGAAACATTAAGCTGTGTTGTCTTGTACTGTCTAAAACATAATTATGCTGAGTTGTCTTGTACTGTCTAAATATAATTATGTCTGACTAAACATAATTATGATGTGTTGTCTTGTACTGTCTCAAACATAATTTTGCTGTGCTGTCTTGTACTGTCTGAAACAAAAATTATGTTGTGTCCACTTTTGTTATCTTAAACATAATTATGATGTGTTGTTTTGTACGTACTGCCTGAACCATTACTATGTTGTGTTGACTCATACTGTCAGAAACATAATTAAGATGTGTTGTCTTGTACTGTCTGAAACATAATTATGATGTGTTGTCTTGCACTGTACTGTCTGAAACATTATTATGCCCTGTTGTCTTGTATTGTCTGAAACATTATTATATTGTGTTGACTTGTACTCTCTGAAACATAATAAAGAAGTCTTGTCTTGTACTGTCTGAAACATAATCATGCTGTGTTGTCTTGTACCATCTGAAACAAAATTATGTTGTGTTGACTTGTAATGTCTGAAACATAATTATGATTTGTTGTCTTGTACTGTCTGAAACATTATTATGTGGGGTTGACTTGTACTGTCTGAAACATGCTTAAGATGTGTTGTCATGTACTACCTGAAATTTAACTATGCTGTATTGTCTTCTACTGTCTGAAACATAATTATGATGAGTTGTCTTATACTGTCTGAAACATAAGCTGTGATGTCTAGTACTGTCTGAACATAATTATGCTTTGTTGTCTTGCACTGTCTGAAACATTATTATGTTGTGCTGACTTGTACTGTCTGAAACATAATTATGCTGTGTTGTCTTGTGCTTTTTGAAACAAAAGTATGTGGTTTTGTCTTGTAATGTCTGAAACATAATTATGCTGTGTTGTCTTGTGCTTTTTGAAACAAAAGTATGTGGTTTTGTCTTGTAATGTCTGAAACATAATTATGTTGTGGTGTCTTGTACTCACAACTGTCCGATGAAAAACAGCTATTCTTTGTTCTATGCTGCCTTGTACTGTCTGGCAGATAATTATGCTGAAATGTTTTGTACTCTCTGGAACAAAATTATGATAAGTTGTCTTGTACTGTCTGATATATAATTATGCTGTGTTGTTTTATTCTGTCAGAAACATAATCAGGTAAATTGTAGTGTAGTATAAGCCGAATTGATAAATCTTCAGGGAAGAAAATAGCCATTAGAAATGGCAAATCCCTTGATCAAAAGCTAATACAACATTCAGAATGTGTGTGTGTGTGTGTGAATTCGGGTTTAACGTCGCTTTCAACAATTTTTCAGTCATATCACGACGGTGTCTGGTTGCGACAGGGAGCTCAATGCTCACGTTTATAGTGCTGCCTCACTGAAGTATCATGTCCCAGACACATTACATGATACCACACCCAGTCACATTATCCTGACACTGGATCGACCTGTCCTAGCTCTTCCCCGTAAACCTGAGTGCCAAGCAAGGAGCAGCTAGTACCATTTTTAACGACTTTGGTATGTCGCGGCCCGGGATCGAACCCCAGACCTCCCGTTCCCCGGAGCGGACACTCTACCAACAGAGCTATCGGGGCCGGTCATTCAGAAGATTTTTCACATGTTTTTGTTTGTTTGAGTTCAGGTTTTATGCCCCCCTCAACACTATTTAAGTTATTTTGGAGATGTTGCTCCCGATTTTGTGGGACTTTTACCCCACATTAAGATGAAAAGACATCTCAAGCCCTCCTGCCCATAGAAACCGCTACTGTTAAAGGAGCGGTCTGACTTCCATCACTTGGCCTGGGCAGGCTTAGACCTAAGCTGTTTACCTGTGCTCAAGTTTGGTCGGTTTCGGCTCTGCATGGAAGCTCCAAGCAGCCCATTATATTTCTTCTAGCCCCAATGGGTGGGAGAAAGTGCACTTAAATAAGACTGCTGGAGCTTAGGCAATCACAAGGTTTTACTGTGAGGGGAAATAACTAAAATACTATGGCATCCAGTGTTACCCTCTATAAATAAGGTTGACTGCTATTACTATACCAAGAACTATCAACGTATCTCAAAAGGTATTTGAGTTATTGCGATCACAAGGTTAACTGACAGGGGGAAAAACTAAAATACTATGGTACACAGAGTTGTGGTCCTTGTTCATGAAACACTTGCTTAACCAAGCGTACAATTGAACCAAATTCCATCAAAATATCTCAAAGAGTATTGAAGTTATGCAGATCAAAATGTTATATTGCCAAGAGAGGTAACTAAAATACCATGACAGCCAGAGTTGTGCTTTTTGCGCATGACAAGCCATCTTAACCTCATGTACAATTATACCAAATTCCATCAAGTTGCCAGTGCACTCCAGTTGTGGTTCTTGCTAAAGACATGTCTTCTCAACCTTATGTACAAATTGAAAATACTGTGGCACCCAGAGTTATACTACCAGAGGAGACAACCAAAATACCATAGCATCCACACATGTGTTCTTGCTCATGACATGTCTTCTTAACATCATGTACAACTGCACCAAGAACCATAAACATGTATCCAGAAAGGTGCTGGAGTCATTACGATCACAAGGTTAAACTGACAGGGCTGATTACTGTTGGTTCTTGCTAAAGACACACCTTCTTAACCGCATGTACAATCGTGCCAAGTAGCATCAGTATATCACAAAAGGTATTGGAGTTATTGTGATCACAAGGTTATATTGTTAATGGAGATAACTAAAATATCATGGCATCCAGTTTTGGTTCTTCCTCAAGACATGTCTTCTGAACCTCATGTACAACTGTACAAAGTTCCACCAATATATCTCAAAGGGTATTGGAGATATGGTGATCACAAGGTTGAGTCTATGGATGGACAAACATGGGTGGAAGGATGGGTGGATGCCTGGCTAATCAAAATCAGCCGGGGCATATAAACTTATTCAAAATTATGTTGCCCCTTGTACCAATAGGGCCTACTCTTAAAATC
Source organism: Lucinisca nassula (assembly GCA_963580285.1). Lineage (NCBI taxonomy): Eukaryota > Metazoa > Mollusca > Bivalvia > Lucinida > Lucinidae > Lucinisca > Lucinisca nassula. Next base: position 211,068,543 of record OY757010.1, read on the forward strand.
AAGAATTTGCTCCCTAGTGTTGAATTCATTCTACTGAAAGCAGCTTCCTTTTCAGAATGGGTTCAGTTTAAAATAAGCAAACAGGAAGTCTTGAAAGTGGTCATACATGTAAAATAAAGGCAGAAAATATGCTGTTTATGCATTCCTGTTCACAACACATCAGCCCTAGAGGGCCATTCTATGATGCCTCCCAGAGGACAGAAAAGAATGAGGAGCATCACACGAAAACATACCTATATAATTTTGACCCCCATGAACCCCACTTTTATATGGTAAAACTGGGGTTTCCGGGGGTATACCTTATTTTTCTTATTTCTGTTCTAAAATATAGATTGTGGGTACTCGTTAGAACCGCCTCATCGAGGCGGTTCTAACAAGTGCCAACAATCTATATTTGGAACAGAAATAAGAAAAATATCACAATTTTTCATCATAAAATTTTCATATTTTCGGTGATAAAGGTGGCAATGTATTTGTATAGGCAAGTTTGCGTAATGGAGAGTGAGTGAAAAGAGGAGAATGAAAGTGAAGGAACAAAAGAAGAAATACAAGCATTCTCTTCTATACTTAAAACATGTAGCAAGACATATAAAATGTCTTGCCCAACTACAGTCGAACTTCAATGGCTCGAACATCTTTGGGACCACGAAAATCTGTTCGAGACAAGGGCAGTTCGAGCCTCTGAGGGTAACTGCCAGGAGGCATAACGGGGTTAATTTTGGGACATCTTTTCCGTGTTCTATAATAACAAGAGCTGTTGCGTGCCGGCATAGCTCGCCTGTTTCCCGACTTCAAGATATAAGGTAAAATTTATGAACCATGAAATGTAGGTCACACTCACCTTGATATATTTGAGATCAATAATTAGGACACATGGAACATATATTCCAGAGATTTCATTTCAGAATCAAATTGTGTCTGAATTATAAGGCAAAGTCATTGAACCATGAAAATAGGTCACAAGGACCTAGATATATTTCTATGTCAATCATCGGGTCACATGGAACTAATAATCCAGGTGAGACATTTCTCCATCAAATAGTATTCAACATAATAGGAAAAATCACTGAACCATGAAATATAGGACACACTGACCTAGATATAATTCAAGCTCAATCATGGGGTCACATGGAATAAATAATCCAGGTATGACATTTCTCCATCAAATAGTGTTCAAGATAATAGGCAAAATCACTGAACCATGAAATATAGGTCACACTGACCTGGATATATTCTGTGGTCAATTATTGGGTCACATGGAACTAATAAGACGTTTCTCTATCAAATAGTATTGAAGATAATAGGCAAAATCACTGAACCATGAAATATAGGTCATACTGGCCTAGATATATTCTGAGGTCAATAATGGTGTCACATGCAACTAATAACCCAGGTATAACATTTTTCCATCAAATAGTATTCAAGATAATAGACAAAATCACTGGACTGTGAAATGTAGGTCACCATGACCTAGATATATTTTGTGGTCAATTATTGGGTCACATGGAACTAATAATCCAGGTATGACATTTCTCCATCAAATAGTATTTGAGATTATAGGCAAAATCGCTGAACCATGAAATATAGGTCACAGTAACCTAGATATATTTTGAGGTAAATAATGGGGTCACATGCAACTAATAACCCAGGTATAACATTTCTCCTTCAAATAGTATTGAAGATAATAGACAAACTCACTGGTTCGTGAAATGTAGGTCACCATGACCTAGATATATTTTGCGGTCAATCATGGAGTCATATGGAACAAATATCCCAGGTATGACATTTCTCCAACAAATAGACTTCAAGATATAAGGCAAAATCACTGGACCGTGAAATGTAGGTCACCATGACCTAGATATATTTTGCGGTCAATTATTGGGTTACATGGAACTAATAATCCAGGTATGACATTTCTCCATCAAATAGTATTTGAGATAATAGGCAAAATCGCTGAACCATGAAATATAGGTCACAGTGACCTGGATATATTTTGAGGTCAATCGTGGAGTCATATGGAACAAATATCCCAGGTATGACATTTCTCCAACAAATAGACTTCAAGATATAAGGCAAAATCACTGGACCGTGAAATGTAGGTCACCATGACCTTCACCCTTTTACACTTGAACCAATGTCACTTGATTGGCTGATGTATAACCAATTGTGTCTATAACTTGTTAGTATAATAGAAAGGTATACAGCAAATTACAACGGTGTCCTTGATTTTGACCCCTAGCCCCACCCCATCCCCACTCCCAGGCATGAACCCAGGGGTGTGTTGTCTTTGAATCTCAGAAGACACTCCCAGGTATCCAAGTTGTAAATATGAATGCTTTGTGATGAGTGACTGTTAAGATATAAGCATTTCTAAAACTTTAACACAGAATTACAAAGGTGTTCTAGATTTTGACCCCTAGCCCCACCCCGGGGCATGAACCCAGGGGTCTGTTCTCTTTGAACATCAGAGGACCCTCTCAGGTACTTAAGTTCCAAATATGAGTGGTCTGTGATGAGTGACTGTTGAGATATAAGCATTTGAAAAACTTTAACGCAGTGTGACGGGAACGCAAACGCAAACGCACACGCGCACGCCATCCGAGGTGACAACAATAGCTCTCCTTGTACTTCGTACAGGCGAGCTAAAAATGTATGTTGTGTGTATTCATTAGAATTGCCTCATAGAGCATACATTTACAAGAGAATAGGAGAACATTTCCTTAATTACCCTCACTTTTTCTTATGTGGAGAAATTCCCTCGGGACACAAGAACTGGTTCCACTCAGCCCTGGTAAATGAGCCATTGGTGTTAGAGCCATTGAAGTTCTACTGTATAAATCAATATCAACAGTACTATTAGAATAACATGCTTAGTTAAATTAAAGCTGTCTTTCATGTCTCACGAGAAATTGGGACATTTTTTCCTTATTTATTCTCAAAACATAGACTGCTGGTGTTCAACAGAATGTTGAAGCAGTTCTAATGAGCACCTACAACCTATGTATTTGAGCAGGGAATAATAATGTATAACCTGTAGCATCTACAACCTATGTATTTGAGCAGGGAAAAATAATGTATAACCTGTAGAATCCAATATTATGTATGCAAATGAGGTTAACTTGGGTATCCATTGCACATACTTGTTAATGTGATGGTCCCTTTGCTTAAAGGTGAACAAAAACTTTGGCTCACCAAATCACCAAAATTCTACAAGTGATCAAATTCGTTTCTGGATAAACCAACATTGTATTTTAAAACTTTTGCAAAGTTAAATAAAACTACATATTGCAATGTACCACCGAGACTGAGTTAACAACATATTACAATGTACCACCTAGACTGAGTTGACAACATATTGCAATGTACCGCCTACACTGAGTAAACTACATGTACATAATGCAACGCACCACCTACACAGAGTAATCTACATATTGCAATCTACCATCTAGACTTCAGTAAACTACATATTGCAATGTACCACCTAGACTGAGTAAACTATGTTTTGCAATGTATCAACAAGACTGAATAAACCACATACATGTATTGCAATGAATCCCCTATAATGAGTTAACTACAAATTGCAATGTACCACCTACACTGAGTAAACTACATATTGCAATGTACCACCTACATTGAGTAAACTACATATGGCAATTACTACCTACACCAAGTAACCTACATACTGCAATGTACCACCTACACTGAGTAAACTAAATACATGTATTGCAATTTATCACCTGCACTACATATTGCAATGTACCATCAACACTCGAGTAAAGTACACATTGCTGTATACCACCTACACTGAATAAACTACATATTGCAATGTACCACCTACACTGAGTAAACTACATATTGCAATGTACCACCTACACTGGGTAAACTACATATTGCAATGTACCACCTTTACTGAGTAAACTACATATTGCGATGTAACACCTACACTGAGTAAACGACATATTGCAATGTACCACCTACACTGGGTAAACCACATATTGCAATGTACCACTTACACTGAGGAAACTACATATTGCAATGTACCACCTACATTGAGTAAACTAAATATTGCAAAGTACCGCTTACAGTGAGGAAACTACATATTGCAATGTACCACCTACACTGGGTAAACCACATATTGCAATGTACCACTTACACTGAGGAAACTACATATTGCAATGTACCACCTACACTCAGTAAACTAAATATTGCAATGTACCACTTACACTGAAGAAACTACATATTGCAATGTACCACCTACACTCAGTAAACTACATATTGCAATGTACCACCTACGCTGAGTAAACTAAATATTGCAATGTACCACCTACACTGAGTAAACTACATATTGCAATGTACCACCTACAATGGGTAAACTACATATAGCAATGTACCACCTTTACTGAGTAAACTACATATTGCAATGTAACACCTACACTGAGTAAACGACATATTGCAATGTACCACCTACACTGGGTAAACCACATATTGCAATGTACCACTTACACTGAGGAAACTACATATTGCAATGTACCACCTACACTGACTAAACTAAATATTGCAAAGTACCGCTTACAGTGAGTAAACAACATATTGCAATGTACCACCTACACTGGGTAAACCACATATTGCAATGTACCACTTACACTGAGGAAACTACATATTGCAATGTACCACCTACACTCAGTAAACTAAATATTGCAATGTACCACTTACACTGAGGAAACTACATATTGCAATGTACCACCTACACTCAGTAAACTACATATTGCAATGTACCACCTACGCTGAGTAAACTAAATATTGCAATGTACCACCTACACTGAGTAAACTACATATTGCAATGTACCACTTACACTGAGTAAACTAAACATTGCAATGTACCATCTACACTGAGTAAGTACCAAACCACACTATTGAGGTCATATGACTCATATCACCAAGTCAGTTTACCTGATCACATATTCCTAAGTAGTCCAGAACAGTGCACATTCATTTGCCAAAAACAGAAAAATGCCCTTCTTGAATCAGCTAGAGGGAAAGAATGGCCATAAAAAATATTTATCTTTTTCTAAACAATCCATACATTTTGCCAACAAGCTTCTAATTTGTTGTATCTAAAATCAAGTAACAAATGGGCCAAGAAGGCCTAAACACATTATATTTTTAGCTCTGGCTGCCACCATATACATTGAGGTTGAACTGTTTTAGAACTTTTGGGAGAGTGTCACCTTGGAAATATTCTTGTGAAGGTTGAACTGTTTAAGCTATTTTGGGAGAGTGTCGCCTTGGAAATATTCTTGTGAAGGTTGAACTGTTTTAGCTATTTTGGGAAAGTGTCACCTTGGAAATATTCTTGAGATGTTTGAACTGTTTAAGCTATTTTGGGAGAGTGTCACCTTGGAAATATTCTTGTGAAGGTTGAACTGTTTTAGCTATTTTGGGAGAGTGTCACCTTGGAAATATTCTTGTGAAGGTTGAACTGTTTTAGCTATTTTGGGAGAGTGTCACCTTGGAAATATTCTTGTGAAGGTTGAACTGTTTTAGCTATTTTTGGAGAGTGTCAACTAGGAAATATTCTTGTGAAGGTTAAACTGTTTTTAGCTATTTTGGGAGAGTGTCACCTTGGTAATATTCTTGTGATGGTTGAACTGTTTTAGCTGTTTTGGGAGATTGTCACCTTGGAAATATTCTTGTGAAGGTTGAACTGTTTTAGCTATTTTGGGAGGGTGTCACCTTGGAAATATTCTTGAGATGTTTGAACTGTTTAAGCTATTTTGGGAGAGTGTCACCTTGGAAATATTCTTGTGATGGTTGAACTGTTTTAGCTATTTTGGGAGAGTGTCACCTTGGAAATATTCTTGAGATGGTTGAACGAAACTGGATCAAGGGGTCAAATTTTAAGTTTTTTAGAACAAAGTCATGCCACTCATGTAGTATATCAAATCAAAGGGGATGATTAGAAGAATATAATACAAGTAAAATTTTGACCCTATGATCTGACTAATGCCCTAGGGGAGGGGTCAAAATGTCAATAAAATTCAATTACAAATATATAGCCCTTGTAGAGAAAGTGTGAGGATTTGCAATTCTGTGCCATCGACTGTGTGTTCTAGTTATTAGTATTACTATTATTGCAGAGGCAGATCAGATTGATTCTGTCTCCACTATTTGGACTCCTTGATGCATCGCGAAACAAACTTGTTAAAATATTAGGAGAATTACAGCAAGTCCTCAAGGAGTCTGAATGTTTAAGATTTTTCAAGTTTTCATTGACTGAGAGTAAATGATCATCAGTCCTTGAATAAGCTGATGATCAGTCACACACTTTGATCTTACTGTAACCACTGCTAGGTGGTCACTGCCACCTCACATTGTAAACTTTACCGCTGAAAAAATGAAAATTTTAAGTTGAAAACTTGTGACTTTTTATGAGGCAGTTCTAAAAAGTACCCAAAATCTATATTTTTAGCAGAAATAAGAAAAACAAGGCTTACCCCTGTAAACCCCAGTTTTACTATATAAAAGTGGGGTTCAAGGGAGTCAAAATTATATGGGCGTGTTTTTGTGATGGTAACCACTGCTAGGTGGTCACCATCTACCAACAACAAGAGGTGACAACTTTCTAACAACAGGTGGTTACAACCTACCAACAACTGGGCCAACATTTTCTCCATGTCTGATAAGCTCTTCTCTCAATTCATTATTTGATAAAGCTGTCACATCAACTGTTTTACTGTCTTTACCTGAAAAAAATGAAAGAATACAACACATGACCCATGTATGCCAGAATTAACATTTTATACCTAGCACAAATAAAAATATTTTCACATTGTGGTTGTGTGGGTGTGTTTGAGTTTTACATCCCACCAACAGCTAAGGTCATAGGGACACAGGACCTCGGTTTGAAGACTCATCCAAAAGTCTGGAGAAGCCGTGGAACAAACCCAGGACCCCTAGCATAACCACTCCACCATGACCCTGGTTTATGAGATGAGTAGCATAACCACTACACCATAAAGGCTTCTATATTCAAACTGTTAAAATACATGACATAAAATAACATGACCGTAAATTTACAGTTTTCAATAGTTTTCAGTTTTCAATAAATACTAAAAATATTTCAACAAGTGTGTGGAAAAGAATTTTCATGACTGCCATGCATGAGAGAATATTCTGATGTTTTCAATATACAAGATAAAATATGTTTGGTTTTCACCACAAAAAAGGAAATACTTGAGATGAGTAGCATAACCACTACACCATAAAGGCTTCTATTTTCACCCTGTTAAAAGATGATATTTTTCACATGTTAATTTTACAGTAGCAGCCCAGACTACATTTTTTCATGTATAAAATAAAAATAAAATTTACTTTTTTCAACAAATACCAAAAATATTTCAACAAGTGTGTTGAAAACATCAGAATTTTCAGGACTGCCATGCACAGGTGAATATTCTGATGTTTTCCACATACAAGATAAAATATGTTTGGTATTCACAACAAAAAAATACATGTCTCCTTTATTTACCTACTAGTTGTGAGCAAGTAAACCTCATGAAAACATGCCTATATCATTTGACACCCCTACTAAACCCTACTTCTGTATAGTAAAACCAAAGATTACAGGGGTATACATTATTATGTTTTATTTCAGCTCAATGCCCCCCCCCCCCCCCACACACACACACACACACACCCAACGGTGCTTGAAGAATTAGATGGGCTGCATGATGCTTCCACGCAGAGCTGAATCCGACCTCACACGAGTACTGGTAAACCCCTTAGAGGAGGTAAGCCTGCCCATGCAAAGCGGTGCAAGTCGGACCATCCATGCTTATAAACCCTATTGGTTTCATCGGGCGACAGGGCTTGAGATGTCATTTCATCTCAATGTCGGGTAAATGTCCCATAAAATTGGAAGCAACGTCTCCAAAATGACCTATATAGTATTGACAGGGATGTTCAACCTAAATTAACCAACCAACCATTTCAGCTCCAAAACATACAGTATGGGTACTAGTAAAAACCCTTGCTGAGACAGTTCTAACCACTACGAGTACAATCAGATAGATAAAAAATATCAGAATTTTTTCTATTTGAAATTTTTGTTCTTTTTGTCTGTGGTAAAATTTTCAATAAATATGAACAGGAGTGTTTTTGTAATTTTTCCAGGGTTGCCAAAAACCAGAGGAAACAAAAGTCTCAAACCTTTCCCTGACAATTTCCAACTTTCCCTGACATGATACACTGCAAAATTTGGTTTTTCTGTCATAACTATTTAGGAAGTTATGTTAGTATAGTTTTAAAGCAAATGTTGGCCTCCATCCACAACTTAGCCAACCTTCACTACCTCAAATCTTGTTTTGAATATTTGCAGTATTGATTTGTTTTTATTTTTGGTTAAGTTTTATTTTTTAAAACAAATGGATATGGTGCATAATTCACATTATACAAAGGAAAACAGTAAATCTTCCAGAATAAGTTTGCATCTGGCAGAGAATAATGTACTTATAACAACAGCAAACTAATACAAAGCAAATTAGCAGAATATTTATGATGCAGAAGCTAAGAAGCTATTTACATGCCCTTGTCAGAGCTAGGGTAAAAACATGAAAATTTGTACCGACCTGTTCATTTCCGCATTTTTAACCCTTATCTTGCTGAATATTCATTTAAGCTACACCCATTTCTGTCTATGAACCAATCAAATTACTTGATGAAATTTATTGCTACAAATTCATAAACTGAATACCAAACAGTGTAGATCCTGATCAGATGGCTTCTTCAGAAGCAATCTGATCTGGATCTACACTGTTTGCAAAGATAGGGGTTGTCGTGAACAGCAAGATAAGTGTTAAAACACGATCTACATTTGTCATATTTGGGAAAAAATACAAAACATTACACAAAATGTGAATTATAAGCAGGCTAGCTAAATTTAAACAGAATGCTTAAATTTAGCCTGCTCATAATTCACATTCAAAGCATTCTGTTATCTGCATACATCACATATAGGTTCACTAACACTAGCAAAAGACATATACATGTTGCAAAGCAACAGAGCAAATACTGGTATCTCAATGTTTTGTTTGTTTGTTTGATTTGAGGTTTAACGTCCCTGTCAACACTGTGAAGGTCATTTTGGAGACGTTGCTTCCAATTTTGTGGGACTTTTACCTGACACTGAGATGAGATGACATCTCAAGCCCTGTCACCCAATGAAACCAATAGGGTTTATTAGCATGGGCCGTCCGCCTCGCACCGCGGTTCCTGGACAGGCTTAGATCCTCTAAGCGGTTTACCAGTACTAGTGTGCGAGCCGGATTCAGCTCTGCGTGGAAGCATCATGCAGCCCATATATTTCTTCAAGCCCCTATGGGAGGTATCTCAATGTACAGTAAATGGAAATGATTATAGGCAAGTGTTAGAGATGTTACTACCAACTCTTAGTCATTCCAGAATAAACTATGCTTTGCATTCTACTCAACTATTATCATATTAAACATGATAGAACTCATCAACAGAGTGTTTTGACAATTCTAGTATTTAAGTAACTAGTATGTGGAATATAATTGCTCAAGAGGCAGGGGGTACAGATCCCTTTCACCTTCTTTACTTTCAATGGGGCCAACTTTACTTTATACCCAGGCAGACAGATTTCTAAACACTGAAGAAGCTGCATTAGCCATCAACCAACAATACCAATGTGGAGCGCTGTGGTGCAGCGTTAAAGCATCGGATTTGAGATCGAGAGGTAGCTGGTTCGATCCCCGCAAGCGTCAAGTGATGTTTCCTTGAGCAAGAGGCTTTATCCACATTGCTTAGTACTGGTTCCTGCCCAGGATAAGAGGGCCACATGGAAGATTAGTACTAGTACTAAATGTGTTACCCTCTATATGGAAGGTTGATTATTATTATTATTATTATTATTAGGTATTTGTAAGTTAGAAAAGCTTGCACTACATTAACCCTTTTGGTACCAAATGGAATCTTCCTCCTTACATATAGCAGGCGTTCATTTCAAAATTTAGGGGTGACAGGTTGTGTTTTCATCAAAATTTATTTCGAAAATGACTGAACTTTTAGCAAACAGTGGAGGCCCTGATCAGATGCCGCGTTCTGCGGCGTCTGATCTGGGCCTGCACTGTTTGCCAACTACCCATTTTGGCGTTTCCGGTACTAAATGGGTTAATTGTATATGAGTGTTAAACTGCCTTCAATCTATTACACTATAGTTGATGATTTTGAATTCATTCGAGCTACATGGCAATGAATCTCCTTTTATCAAAATTCCCTGACAATTCCATGACATTTTGCTTACATTCCAAACTTCCCCGACAGTTCTCAGAATTCCCTGACCTTCAAAAAACTTAAATTTCCCTGACTTTTCCCTGGGGTGTCAAAAACAAGAGGGCCCACAGGGCCCTGGTTCGCTCACCTGTGTGTCACTGTCTCGAGTACATTCTATTTTTAGCTATGGTGGCCATCTTGTTCATCAGCAGAGTGATTTTAGCTTATTTGGTAGGAGTAACCTAGGCAAAATCCAGTGAAGTTTGAATAAAATTGGCCTTAGGGTTTAGGTGGGGTTCACATTTGAATCAGATTTACAATATTTTTCTATTTTTAGCTCCGGTGGCCATTTTTTTCATCAGAGCGGGATTGTTTTAGCCTTTTTGGTAGAGGGTCATCTAAGCAACATTACTTCGAAGTTTGAATGAAATTGGCCCAAAAGTACAGAAGGAATTGTCGTTTGAAGATTTTTTTTTTTATTTTTAGCTCTGGCAGCCATCTTGTTCATTGGAGTGGAATGAGTTTTAACTATTTTGGTAGGGAGTCACCTAGGCAACATTCCAGTGAAGTTCTAAATCCAATGGTTCAGGAGTTCGCATTTGAAGCAAATTTGCAATGTTTTTCTATTTTTAGCTCTTGTGACCAGTTGTTAATCGTTATGCTATTTTCCTAGAGGGTCATCTACACAACATTCCAATGAAGTTTAGAAGCCTTCATGGTGAAGTGGTCATGCTACTTGCCTTGTAAACCAAGGGTAGCAGGATCGATCCCAGGCTTCTCCAGACTTTCAGATTGGTCTTTGAACAGAGGTCCCATCACTGTATGACCTTAGCTGTTGGTGAGACTTCAGCTCAAACACTCACTCCTATGAAGGAACCTATATGCCAAATAAAAAGGCTGTATCTTAAATGCTCCACAAGTTATGACAAAGTAAGTCAAAGGTCAAGGTCATGGCTCAAAAGTTTTGAATGGTTGGGAAAACTTTGTCACAAGGAACATACATGCCTAATATGAAGGCTCTATCTCATATGGTTCAAAAGTTATGATAAAGTAGGTCACAGGTCAATGTCACAGGTCAAATCTTTATATGAGTGGGAAGCCCTCGTCACAAGGAACCTACATGCCAAATATGAAGGCTCTATCTCAAACAGTTCAAAAGTTATGACAAAATGACCTACTGATCTCCTTTTTGATTTGACATGACCCATATTCAAACTTAACTGAGATATTGTCCAGATGATCATTCTGAGCAAGTTTTATGATGATTTGACTAAATCTGTGGCCTCTTAAAGTGTTCAAAATGTTTTTCTATGATTTGACCTGCTGACCTACTTTTTGACCCGACATGACCCATATTCAAACTTGACCCAGATATTGTCAAGATGATCATCCTGAGCAATTTTGATGATGATCAGACCAAAACTGGGGTCTCTAGTGTGTCCACAAGGTTTTTCAACAATCTGACCTACTGACCTACTTACTGGCCAGATATGACCCACATTCGAAATTAACTGAGATATTGTCAAATGATCATTTTTAGCAAGTTTGATGATGATCAGACCAAAACTGTGGCACATAGTGTGTTCAGAGGGTTTTTTTAATTATTTTATCTACTGACCTACTTTTGGACCGACATGACCCATATTCGAACTTGACTCAGATATTGTCAAGATGATCATTCTGGGCATGTGTGATGATGATCGGACCTAATCTGTGGCCTCTAGTGCGTTCACAAGGTTTTTCTATGATTTGACGTACTGACCTACTTTTTGACCTGAAATGACCCATATTCGAACTTGACCGAGAGATTGTCAAGACTATCATTCAGAGCAAGTTTGATAATGATTGGACCAAAGATGTGGCCTCTAGTGTGTTCACAAGGTTTTTCTCTGGTTTGACCTACTGACCTACTTTTTGACCTGCAATGACCCATATTCAAACGTGACCAAGATATTATCAAGATGATCATTCTGAGCAAGTTTGATGATGCTCGAACCAGAACTGTGGCCTCTAGTGTGTTCACAAGGTTTTTCTCTGATTTGAACTACTGACCTACTTTTTCGCGCCGACATGACCCATATTCGAACTTGACTCAGATATTGTCAAGATGATCATTCTGGGCAGGTTTGATGATGATTGGACCAAAACTGTGGCCTCTAGTGTGTTAACAAGGTTTTTCTATGATTTGACCTACTGACCTACTTTTTGAACCGACATGACCCATATTCTAACGTGACCTAGATATTATCAAGATGATCATTCTGAGCAAGTTTGATGATGAATTGGACATAAATTGTGGCCTCTAGTGTGTTCAGAAGGTTTTTCTATGATTTGACCTAGTGACCTATTTTTTGACCCGACAACACCCATATTCGAACTTGACTGAGATATTGTCAAGATGATCATTCTGGGCTAGTTTGATAATGATCGGACCAAAACTGTGGCCTCTAGTGTCTTCACAAGGGTTTTTTTCTGATTTGACCTACTTTTTGACCCAACATGACCCATATTCGAACTTGACCGAGATATTTTGTGGTGGTACAAAATGTGTGCAAGTTTAGTTAAAATCAAATCATAAATGAAACGGCTATCATGCAGACAAGATCAAAATAGGCAATTTTTGCCCTTTCAGGGGCCATAACTCCGTAACACATGATGGGATATGGCTGGTTCAAGAAAGGAACCCAGATCTCATGGTGGTACAAGTTGTGTGTAAGTCTGGTTAAAATCAAATCATAAATGAAGATGCTATCGTGCGGACAAGACCAAAATAGGCAATTTTTGCCATTTCAGGGGCCGTAACTCTGTAACACATGACGGGATATGGCTGGTTCAAGAAAGGAACCAAGATCTCATGGTGGTACAAGTTGTGTGCAAGTCAAGGTGAAATCAAATCATAAATGAAGATGCTATCGTGCAGACAAGACCAAAATAGGCAATTTTTGTCCTTTCAGGGGCCGTAACTCAGTAACACATGACGGGATATGGCTGGTTCAAGAAAGGAACCTAGAACTCATGGTGGTACAAGTTGTGTGCAAGTCTGGTTAAAATCAAATCATAAATGAAGACGCTATCGTGCGGACAAGAAATTGTTTACGCACGGACGCACGCACGCACGCACGACGGACGACGGACAAAATGTGATCACAAAAGCTCACCTTGTCACTACGTGACAGGTGAGCTAAAAATAGAAGTGATAGCAATGATCAGGGATTGATACAATTAACCCACAACTCCCATCAGAGACACCAAAGGGAAAGAAACACAAACATGAAACAACTCGACTCTAATGGAATCATCAATAGCGGAAAGCCAAAAGGACAGTAACTTTTCCATAAAATAGCCAATTGGCTATCCAAAACAAAATAATATCGATTTTACGCTGCCGCAATCCTTGCCCTTACTTCAGTCGCCATTAAGACAAATAAGCACGAAACAACTAAAATATAAACTGAAGGACGGACTCCGGTTGGCACGCTGTGAACACAGGCATGAACAACCCCCTTTTACTATTTTACTGGGTGACCAGTCCTTCTCATTTATTGTGTGTTAAACAAAAAAAAAATATTTTAAGCAAACATTGAAGATCTTGATCAGATACCACAGATATCTGTGGCAGATAACCTTAGGTTACATTAAAACCTACTACAAGATGGGATTGAGTGTCAAAAGTATACATGATGAGCTATGTGCTATTTATGGGGATAAACAAATGTCATTTTCCATGGATTACCAAATTCATTTCAGGTCAGGAATTTGTCAAAGATGCCCATAGCTCAGAGAGACCCAGGTCTGCAGATACCAAATCTAACATTGAAAAGATCAAAGTCAATTACTGATAAGAATGCACATTTCACTGGCAGACAGCTGGCACAAATGACGAACTTGGGTTTAGCATCTGTCCACTTCATTCTGAAGAAAATACTTAAGGGAAATCGATACACCTGGCAGACTTTTCTGCCATTTTTCAAAGGGAGACACATTTTTTGGACTTCCTGTTCACTTTCCTATAAATTCTATCTCACAGAAAAAGGGTTCTACTCTTAAAGGAAAGAACTTGCTCCTCATGATGAATTATTTTACTTTTCCCAGTTGCCGCCGGTTGACATGGGAGACAATACTGTTTTGGAAGTTGCCTACCCTGAAGGTGTACCCAGTCCCCTTAACCCATTTAGTACCATAAACCAAAAAAGGGTACCCTGGCAAACAGTGCAGGGCCAAATCAGTTGCCGCAGAACACAGCATCTGATCAGAGCCTACACTATTTGCCAAAAGATCAGCTATTTTCCAAATAAATTTAAAAAAAAACACAACCTGACACGCCTAAATTTTTAAAAAGGACTTTTGCTATATATAAGGAGGAAGATTCTATATGGTCCGAAAAAGGGCTAAAGATTACAAAGATAATTGCTCACTGGATCCTCTATTTCCTCGTGTGTGTGTGAATAGGGTTTAACATTGCTTTCAACAATTTTTCAGTCATATCACGACGGTGTCTGGTTGCAACAGGGAGCTCAATGCTCACTTTTATAGTGCTGCCTCACTGAAGTATCATGTCCCAGACACATTACATGATACCACACCCAGTCACATTATCCCAACACTGGGTCGACCAGTCCTAGCTCTACCCCGTAAATCTGAGTGCCAAGCGACGAGCAGCTAGTACCATTGTTAACGACTTTGGTATGTCGCGGCCCGGGATCGAACCCGTGACCTCCCGTTCCCCGGAGCGGACACTCTACCAACTGAGCTATCGGGGCCGGTTTGATGAGCTATAAATGTACCTGACTGTTCTTCTTGAATCTTCTTACTTAACTTCTCCATATACTCTTCCTGGTCACCAACTGCTTTTGAAATTACAGGCTCTGAAATATATACACAATATTAGGTCGACTCTTTGTTAACCCTTGTCCTGCTAAGCCCGGATATGCTTTATTTTCCAAACAATGAAGATCCAGATCAGATGGCTTCTGACGAAGATTCAGATTTTGAATTTGTTGCAAAAATGTGCATCAAGTAATCTGATTGGTTGATAATCGGTAGTGGGTGTGGCAGATTAAAATATTCAGCAGGACAAGGGTTAATCAACCCAAAGTTTCTAATGAATCTGATCTATATTGCTACTGTCAATGTTACTACTGCTGACCAATGAATTTTAACCCTTTTTGTACCAAATGGAATCTTCCGCCTTATATAAAACACATGTCCATTTCAAAATATAGGGGTGTCAGGTTGTGTTTTCTTCAAAAACTGTTTGGAAATTGCTGAAAATTTTGCAAACAGTGTAGACCCTGATCAGACGCTGCATTCTGCAGCATCTGATCTGGGCCTGCACTGTTTGCCAAAATACCCCTTTAGGGGTTTCCGGTACAAAATGGGTTAACCTTGTGAATAGCATTTCTACAAAATCAAGCTCCTATTATGATCCTTAGTACTGGGACAGATGGATCTTAGCCAACAGTGCAGTCCCAGATCAGACTGCTCATCTGCTCATGAAGGAGCAGTCTGATCAGGATTTTCACTGTCTGTTATTCCGTTTGCACCTTTTAGGAGAACTACAGCAAGTCCTCAAGGTGTCCCAATTTTAGGACTTTACGGTATCACTGTCAGTTATTCAAAGCAGTGCAATTTTGTCACTGTGCCTCGGTGAAGCCATTCTTATGAGTGCACACAATGTACCTTTATTTGAGCCGGAACACAGCATTTCCTACAAATTACATGTGCACTCTAGGAAAACTATGATCAGCCTGCACACCCGCCTAGTCTGATCAGAGTCTTCAGTTCATGCTCCAATGATAACTAAGGACCCAATGCTCCTTTATGCAGCACGAGAAGTCCCTGGTCAGACTATATGGATGCGAAGGCTGATCTGATTCTTCGCTGGGCACACATATAAATTGTAGGAAATGCTGTGCTTGTACTCATTTAGTGGAAGATGGAACTATTATTCTAATGCACTAACGTATGTAACGCGACGTCTGATTGGATAACGTTAAAAATTTGCAACAGTATATTCAGCGATATACTGTCAGAAACCTAATGTCATCTCGTAACGTCGCTTTTTATTGGCTGGTGTTTGGTTTACGCAGCTCACAGGGCTTGCTGTTTTGGAAAAAACAGTACCGATTTTAAGACAAGAGAATAAGTGCATTAGAATGGGGATAACTGTATTGCAAAATTGTCATTTGGAGAGGTAAATTGTGGGTTTTACGGTCGCAAATTCCATTTTACAGCTCTGCTGATGCGTCGCGTAAAACGAAAACTCTGACCGTAAAACCGCCTATTTACCTCCCCAAATGACAATTTTGAATACAGTTATCCCCTAATTACCACTTTGCCTCGTGATCTGGTACTATAATTTACACTCAGTGGCTCAAGCTTACCCTATCACAAACAAGTTTAGGGTTGGTTGTTTGTCAATCGACCCAAAGCTATACTAAGCACAGAATTTTTTAAGTCCTGATGTCAATGTGACTATCACCGACATGTAGGAAATCCAGATAACAGTTATTCATAGAAAACAAACATGCTTTTCTTATTGCTGTGAGGTCAGAGTGTTGCTTAAGAGAGTTATCTCTAGATTATAGACTGGAATCATGTGTTGGGTTTGGCAACAGTGTAGACCTAGATCAGACAACACAGAATGTGGCACACTATTTGTGTACAGTAGAGGCATTTAAGGGTTAAATGAACTAGACAAAGTGCCCAGTGGGGCACGTATACCCCCGGCCAGTGCCATCGCCTGAGTTGAAAATGGCAATAGCAAAAGGTTCTTTGCATATACAGGCCACATTCCATACAAGTAGTCATACTGGTTGTTGCTACCAAATTTTAAGTCTCTATGTACAGTAGTTATTGAGAAATCTTTGACACAAAATAATAAAAATATACACTATTAAACAACAAGAACTACAAAGGGAAATAACTCTAAAAGGCCTGACCCCTTGGCCCTTATTTTCTTTCCCACAATACAACTAGTCATACTGATCATGTTTGCAAAATTTCAAGTTTCTATGTACAGTAGTTATTGAGAAATCTTTGACACAAAATAAAAATATACACTACAAGAAAATATTGAGACCGGTACAGAAGTTATGAGGAAAATTACATTTTAAAATAGCAAGAATTAGAAAGGGAAATAACTCCAAGAGCCCTGGTCCTGGTCCCTTGGCCCCTTTTTTCTTTACCACAATACAAGTAGTCATACTGGTTGTTACTACCAAATTTTAAGTCTCAATGTACAGTAGTTATTGAGAAATCTTTGACACAAAATAATAAAAATATACACTACAGCAAGAACTACAAAGGGAAATAACTCTAAAAGGCCTGACCCCTTGGCCCTTATTTTCTTTCCCACAATACAACTAGTCATACTGATCATGTTTGCAAAATTTCAAGTTTCTATGTACAGTAGTTATTGAGAAATCTTTGACACAAAATAAAAATATACACTATTAAACAGCAAGAACTACAAAGGGAAACAACTCTAAAAGGCCTGACCCCTTGGACCTTATTTTCTTTCCCACAATACAAGTAGTCATACTGATCATGTGTGCAAAATTTCAAGTTTCTATGTGAAGCAGTTCCTGAGATATCTTTGACACAAAATAATTGTTTACAAGAACTACAAAGGGAAATACCTCTAAAAGGCCTGACCCCTTGGCCCTTATTTTCTTTCCCACAATACAACTAGTCATACTAATCATGTTTGCAAAATTTCATGTTTCTATGTACAGTAGTTATTGAGAAATCTTTGACACAAAATAAAAATATACACTATTAAACAGCAAGAACTACAAAGGGAAATAACTCTAAAAGGCCTGACCCCTTGGCCCTTATTTTCTTTCCCACAATACAAGTAGTCATACTGATCATGTGTGCAAAATTTCAAGTTTCTATGTGAAGCAGTTCCTGAGATATCTTTGACACAAAATAATTGTTTACAGACAGACAGACAGACAGACGGAAAAGACAAAAACTATATACCCCCATGGCATACTTCGTATGCCGGGGGTATAAACAGTCTAAGTCCTCATTCAAGACCCTTTTTTCCAGCCTACACTCAGAGAAAACAGTCATTTGTCAAACATTACCACATATCCTGCTTAATATATTAATTACATCACACCACTATCCACCAATCAAAAAACTTGATACTATGCATTTGTTCAATTCACTTACAACATGACAAAAAGTGTAGACCCTAATCAGAGGCTGCATTCTGATCTTTCACTTACACCCTCTGAAGAATGTAATATCCATGTAATGCACTATGCCTCAAGGGCTTGTTAACCTTAAGATCTTTCATAGAAGTCAAGAGTTGATAAGAGATACAGTAGAACTTCGATGGCTCGTTTAACATGGGTGAGTCGAACCCGTTCTTGAGCCCCTAGGGAAATCCTCGACAGAAGAAATAGTGGGGGATAATTTAGAAGATTTTCGTCTTTTATCTTGCAAATATATGCTGTGTGTACTCATTAGAATCGCCTTAATGAGGCGATTCTAATGAGTACACACAACATACATTGTCATTATAAAACACAGAAAAGACATCCAAAAGTATATTGTATACCTCCTGGCAATCTCCCCCAGTGGCTCGAACTACCCCTGTCCGGAACAGATTTTTGCGGTCCCAAAGGTGTTCGAGCCATTGAAGTTTGACTCTACAAGTATGACAAAAATATGAACCAGGACATGACAAAAAAATAAGACCTGTGCAACCACCAAAGGCTCAGATTTGCCTGCAGTCTGATTTGTCTATGAAGATCACATGAGCCTTCTACAGCCTCCACACTGATCACATGATCCTTCTATAGCCTCTGATCACAAGATCCTTCTACAGCCTCCAAGCTAGTCACATGGTCCTTCAACAGCCTCAATGCTGATCACATGATCCTTCTACAGCCTTCATGCTGATCACATGATCCTTCTACAGCCCCCACGCTGATCAAATGTTCCTTCTACAGCCTCCACGCTGATCACATGATCCTTCTACAGTATCCATGCTGATCACACGATCCTTTTACATGCTCCATGCTGATCAAATGATCCTTCTACAGCCTCCTTGCTGAGCACATGATCCTTCTATAGCCCCCATGCTGATCACATGTAAAATGAATATGTGATCTGTGATATATGTATAAGTGAAAACTCTTGCTATACTTGGTGGTTGCACAGGGTGCCCCCAGTCATTGCTGGACATATACGCCTTCTTGTAGGTTTAGTTATGTCCTGGCCCCAAGGATATAAAATGTTTTTCCTGCTCAACTCCCTTGAACATGAAATTTGTCTTGCAAATAAATTTTTAAAATACCAACAATTATTAGCATTTTAAAATTTATAACGTTATAAGCAGGACAAACAACACTAGCAATGTTTTCAGAGGAAAACAATGTCCCCTACCATAAATATATCTTAAACACCCATTTGACTTAAATAACTAGAGAAAGTGACCAGTGGGTCACGTATACCCCCGGCCAGTGCCACCCTCTGATATATCTTTCGAGCTTGTATGTAATATGAATGAAGTCAAGAAGCTATAAGAATCTATAAATGTGCTTGTAAAAGCTAAACCAAACATAAAATTTCTAAATGGACCAAGGGAGTGAGGGCATCAAATAGAACATACAGGCATCTATAAACTTTGACATAAAACTTTAACCAAATGTAAAATTTCTAAGTCCGTGACCTTGAGGTCAAGGTCACCGTGGGTGGGGGAAGGGGCATGCATCATGAAATCATTTATCAAACATGAAGAGAATCTAACATGTGGTTACAGAGATATCAGCCATGAAAAAGGTTTAACACAAAACTTTGACGTAAAAGAAGATGAAAAGACAGACAGACAGCCCACCCAGGGGCTTGACCCAGAGGCTTAGATATTCCATATGAAAGGTAATGCTATAGAGATATCCTTTACCAAACATGAAGAGAATCTTACATGTGGTTGCAGAGATATCAGCAATGAAAAAGGTTTAACACAAAACTTTGACGTAAAATTAGATGAACAGACAGACAGACAAACCACCCAGGGGCTTGACCCAGCGGCTTAGATATTCCATATGAAAGGCAATGCAATAGAGATATCCTTTACCAAACATGAAGAGAATCTAACATGTGGTTAAAGAGATATCAGCAATGAAAAAGGTTTAACACAAAACTTTGACGTAAAATTAGATGAACAGACAGACAGACAGCCCACCCAGGGGCTTGACCCAGGGGCTTAGATATTCCGTATGAAAGGTAATGCTATAGAGATATCCTTTACCAAACATGAAGAGAATCTAACAAGCGGTTGCAGAGATATTAGCAATGAAAAAGGTTTAACACAAAACTATGACGTAAAAGTAGATGAACAGACAGACGGACAGACAGACAATCCACCCAGGGGCTTGGATATTCCATATGAAAGGTAATGCTATAGAGATATCCTGTACCAAATATGAAGAGAATCCAACCTGTGGTTACAGAGATATGAGCAATCAAAAAGGTTTAACGAAAAACTTTGACGTAAAGGTTGACGAACGACCGAACGAACGTACGAACGAACAAACGAACATACGAACGAACCAACGAACGGACGAACGGACGGAAAGACGAAAACTATATACCCCCTGACATACTTCGTATGCCGGGGGTATAACAAGGTAAAGGTCACCAAAATGTAAGCTGTAAACAAGCCATTTTCGGCAAAAAACTGACAGTTTCGGGAGCCTCTGACCTTAAAAAAAAAAACAGTCATTAAAAAGGTCAGGTAACAAAATTCTAAAAACAAATATGCAGTATGTTGCAATGATACATTGTACCAAGTTTGACTAAATTAATCCATTCATTAATGAGATTTGCTGCAGACAAGCAATTTTTGGCCCCAAATTGACAGTCTTTGGGGGCCGGTGACCTTGACCTTTAAAAGGTCAAGGTCACCAAAATCTAATCAAATTTGCAGTATGTTGTAATAATATTGTATCAAGTTTGACTAAAATTAATTAATTTGTTAATGAGACAGAATGCAGACAAGCCATTTTTGGGTCCAAAATTGACTGTTTTGGGTGCCTGTGACCTTGACCTTGAACAAAAATGGTCAAGGTCTAAATCTAATCAAATCTGTGGTGTGCTGCAATGATAAATTGTACCAGGTTTGACTAGAATTAATCAATTCTTTAATGAGAAAGTGCAAACAAGCCATTTTTGGCCCGAACTTGACAGTTTTTGGGTGCCTGTCCCTTTAAAAAAGGCCAAGGTCACCAAAATCAAATCAAAGATGCAGTATGTTGTTATGATTTTGTACCAAGTCAGACTAAAATTAATCAATTCATAATGAGATAGAGTGCAGACAAGCCATTGTTGGCCCAAAATTGATTGTTTTGTGGGGGGGCCTCTGTGACCTTGAAAAAAAGGTCAAGGTCACCAAAATCTAATCAAATCTGCAGTATGATGTAATGATATATTTTACTAAGTTTGACTAAATTAATCAATTTATCAATGACATAGAGTGCAGACTATCCATTTGTGGCCCAAAATTGACTGTTTTGGGGAGCATGTGACCTTGAAAATGAGGTCAAGGTCATCATGACCTAATGACCATTTTCCCCCATCCTAATGGTGTAATCATGCAAGTTTGGTCAGAATCCATCCACAGGTTCAGGAAATATAGTGCTTTAAACAGTCCGATGTCAACGCCAACGCAAACAGGATCCGCACCAAAATCAATCAGGAAGGGGAACATAATTATTTGCTGATGTGAGCAGACAAATTGCCTCATTTGTTTGTATTCCAATAATTATGAGCATTTCAAATTTCATGCTCAAATGAGTTGAGCATGAAACTAGAAATGCGTCCATAGGACACGGATGCCCCCGCCCGAAAATATGTCTATGTTCGTATTCATCCATAGAAAGTTATTGACAGTGTTTAAGTTTTGGACCCTTTTTATGCCATTTGACCTCCAAGTATGACCTTGGAGGTACGGATCTGGGTTTGCACGTGACACATTGTCTCATGATGGTTAACATTTCTTTGAAATTATTTCAAAATCCATCCAAAAATAAGTAAGCTATTGGCTGCGTTTAAGTTTCGGACCCATTTTTTGACCTTTGACCTCCAAGTATGACCTTGACCTTGGAGGTACGGACCTGGATTTTGCATGTGACACATTGACTGATGATGGTTAACATTTCTACAAAGTAATTTCAAAATCCATCCAGAAATAAGAAAGTTATTGACTGCGTTTAAGTTTCGGACCCTTTTTTTGACCTTTGACCTCCAAGTATGACCTTGACCTTGGAGGTACGGACCTGGGTTTTGCAGGTGACACATCGACTCATGATGGTTAACATTTCTTCAAAATAATTTCAAAATCCATCCAGAAATAAGGAAGTTATTGACTGCGTTTAAGTTTCGGACCCTTTTTTTGACCTTTGACCTGTAAGTATGACCTTGACCTTGGTGGTATGGACCTGGGTTTTGCACGTGACACGTCGTCTCATGATGGTTAACATTTCTGCCGAGTAATTTTAAAATCCATCAAGAAATAAGGAAGTTATTGACTGCGTTTAAGTTTCGGACGCACTGACGGACAGACGCACGGACGAACGGACGGACAGGGGCAACGTTATATGCCCTTTCCACCATTCTTCAAATGGTGGGGGCATAAAAAGTTTTATTACCTCGAGGCCTGGCCCCGAGGTTATAAAACTTTTTTTCCTCAACTGAGCATGAAATTGTTGTGCTAAGATGTATTAAATGTTGGCATTTTAAAATTTATGAGCAGGATAAATTTCATGCTCAATTGAGTTGAGCATGAAAAAAGCTTTATTTCCTCGAGGCCTGGTTTTCTACAACATACCTGCTTTCCTAGGCTCTGTTATTGGTTCTTTTAACTCTGAGAGCTGAGGTTCTTTAACAACACATTTCTCTGTAGTCTCAGATTCATGTGTGTGGTCTGGAATGTTTCCGTTATAGGGTGGTGGAGGACCCGAATGTGGCTGCTCTGTGTCATGTTGCTGAGGTTGTGGATACATGCCTGAGAACATCTGAGGATCAAATGGAGGCCATGGCATTCCCATGTAAGGATAGTTAGATTGATAAGGTCCCTCACCTTGACCTTGGTATTTTTTGCCTTCTTCTTTAGAGTGTACTGGCATGAGGTGTGGAGGGACCATAAATCGAAATGGCATGGCATTTTGCATGCCAGGCATAAATGGTATTGGATATGGTCCCATTTGTTGATCTTGTCCTTGTGAAGGATGAGGAACTTGACCTTGCATTCTAGGGTGACCCTGTGCATAAACTGGAACAAACTGGTGTGGCAGTCCTCGTTGCATTTCTGCTGGCAATGGCCCAGGAGTTTGTCCTGGGACAGAACTTGGAACTGATGGTGGGTGTGGCCCTCGATACTGCCCTGGTACTGGCCCTGGATACTGCAAAGGTCCAGTCCCTGGATACTGCCTGGGTTGTTGTCCAGGTGGTTGGCTCACATTCTGATAAAATGTTGCCATGCCATGTGGCACCTGGTGATGCTGGGTACCATGAGGCGCACGTGGTGGTACAGCAGGCCCTCCAGGAATGACTGAAGCTTCAATCTACAACAGAAATTAGCCAGTTTTGTACCAAATGGAATCTTCCTCCTTATATATCACAGGAGCTCATTTCAAAATTTAGGGGTGTCAGGTGGTGTTTTCATCAAAATTTATTTGGAAAATGACTGAACTTTAAGCAAACAGTGGAGGCCCTGATCAGACGACGCATTCTGCGGCGTCTGATCTTGGCCTGCACTGTTTGCCAGGGTACCTGTTTAGGGGTTTCTGTTACTAAATGGATTAAGTCAATAATAAATTTATATACTAATATCACTCTTTGAAGGACAAAAACAGGCTGTTGTAGGTGACTGACCATAGCTGGACAAGAGTAGTAAGGATAATTACATCTATGCCCACAAAACTGTTAAAACTCCTATGCAGTACATTTCAATGAAACTCTTTGCATCAGTTTAGCTTGACAAGCAAACGTCTTCCATCAAAGAATTCTAAATATCTTAGCATCAATTTGGCTTGTCAAGCAAACGTCAATCATCAAAGAATTCTAAAACTGGATCTATATATACATTGATCGGTCTCAATTTGGTAAGCTCTTTTTGTTTTAAGGTCTGATTGACATTTGAGATGTATTTTAATTGGACAGTGCAAAGAGTCCCCAATGAAACTTTTATGTACACTACTTTCTGTTTTGAATTTATTTCTGGCTGGAATTTGACTGATGAGATGTCAGAATTAACTGAATGATTTTTCAAATCAAAATGAAATGACACAGGTGGTAATCTAGGGAAATACCTCAAAATTGCATCAATGGAATAGTGTTCCCTCACCACATCTGGGAACTGTGGAGGAAATGCTAACGACTGAAAATGGGTAAACAATGGTATGGGTCATAGAATTTTAAGTCTAATTATTTTGTTATCTATATTGAAATATAAAAAATCGGGCAATGCTATTCCATGTAGATATGATTTAACTTTATCCTTGGTTAGAATTTTCTGCAGAAATCTTCAGAATAGAAGTGAAGGCAATGATCAGGAATTGATACAAGTAACCCACAGCTCCCATCAGAGACACCAAAGGTAAAGAAACACAAACATGAAACAACAAACACTAATGGAAACACCAACAGCGGAGAGCCAAAAGGACAGTTACTTTCCCACAAAATGGCCAACTGGCTATCCAAAACAAAATAATATAAGCGATACAAACACTCAAAGACAAACCATAAAAAAATAAACTGCGACAGGCAAACCGCCTTGGAACGGTCAGTGAAACGAATTCCATGGGGGGTGGGGGGGACTTAAATCGATTTTACGTGGCCACAATCCTAGCCCTTACTTCTGTTGTGATTTTGACAAATATTTTGTTCAGTCCGCATGAAGGCCTCCTAACTCATCAGTGCAACATCTCCGCGAACACAAAAAAATCAAACGACCACAGAGAAGAAACAATGGTGAGGACTCGACAGCATGAAACAACTGAAATGCTGGAGCAAAAGAAAACAAGAGGGCCCAGAGGGCCCTGGTTCGCTCACCTGATACAATGTATAACAAGTGGGCCCCGGGCAGGGTCAATTTTGGCCCCAGGGCTATAATTTGAACAATCTTGGTAGAGGTCCACAAGATGAAGCTTCACATCGAATATGAAAGACCTGGGCTTTCTGGTTTCAGGGAAGAAGATTTTAAAGGTTTACCCTGCATATAGAAATCTATGTAAAACAAGATTTTCCCTATAAAAGTCTATGTTATACCAAAGGGCCCCGGAGCAGGGGCATTTTTGGCCCCAGGGCTATAATTTGAACAATCTTGGTAGAGGTCCACTAGCTGAAGCTTCATAACAAATATCAAAGACCTAAGCCTTGTGTTTCAAAGAAGAAGATTTTTCAAGATTTTCCCTATATACGTCTATGTAAAACCAAAGGGCCCCGGAGCGGGGGCATTTTTGGCCCCAGGGCTATAATTTGAACAATCTTGGTAGAGGTCCACAAGATGAAGCTTCATACCAAATATCAAAGACCTGGGCCTTGCGGTTTCAGAGAAGAAGATTTTTCAAGATTTTCCCTATATAAGCCCATGTTAAACCAAAGGGCCCCCGTGTGGGGGGCATTTTTAGCTCCAGCACTATAATTTGAACAATCTTGGTAGGGGTCCACTAGATGAAGCTTCATACCAAATATCAAAGACCTGGGTCTTGCGGTTTCAGAGAAGAAGATTTTCCCTATATAAGCCTATGTAAAACAAAAGGGCCCTGGTGCGGAGGCATTTTTGGCCCCAGCACTATAATTTGAACAATCTTGGTAGGGGTCCACTAGATGAAGCTTCATACCAAATATCAAAGACCTGGGCCTTGCGGTTTCAGAGAAGAAGATTTTTCAAGATTTTCCCTATATAAGCCCATGTAAAACCAAAGGGCCCCCGTGCGGGGGCATTTTTAGATCCAGCACTATAATTTGAACAATCTTGGTAGGAGTCCACTAGATAAAGCTTCATACCAAATATCAAAGACCTGGGCCTTGCCGTTTCAGAGAAGAAGATTTTTAAAGATTTTCCCTATATAAGCCCATGTAAAACCAAAGGGCCCCCGTGTGGGGGCATTTTTGGCCCCAGCACTATAATTTGAACAATCTTGGTAGGGGTCCACTAGATGAAGCTTCATACCAAATATCAAAGACCTGGGCCTTGCGGTTTTTGGTGAAAAAAATCTATTTTTGGCTACTGTGACCTATATGTGCAACGGACCGGAACCATTTGAACAACTTTGAAAGGGGACCACCTAAGGATCATTCCTGTGAAGTTTGGTCAAAATACGATCAGTGGTTTAGGAGGAGATGTCGTTTGAAGAAAAGTTTACGGACGGACGCACGGACGGACGCACGGACGCACGACGGACGACGGACAAAAAGTGATCCCAAAAGCTCACCTTGTCACTACGTGACAGGTGAGCTAAAAAACAGTTAGGGCTTCATAAGAATGCAAATTTTCTCAGTTTTCTGCCAAGAAAGAGATTTGGACCCACCAATTTTCATTTCCTAGTAAATCTACAGCTCTGAGACTCAATAAGGCAACAGCATGTGAAAACAAGAGGCCCATGAGCCACTATGCTCACCAGAGCTCAGGTGGGCACTGCCCAATGGCAGCCATGTATTTTAACATGATATTATTTTAAGCTACCAATTATAAAGTCTCCCAAATGAACCCCCATATCCAAATGAGCACCCATGTGGACTCAGCATCTGAAACATTAGGACTTATATGAAGTAGAGGAGATGGGGCATGGACCCAATGGAGCTCTGGTTGGTATCACTATAAGCCTCTTATCATAAGGAACAAGAATATATATGGTTTAGCAGTGGGGATCTGTTTGGCTGGAGATATAAGGCCTCTTAAACAGTGGAGGGGTTGGGGCATGCCCTGTTGATCACAGGAAAGCCCACGATTTTTGTCTCTAAACATGTCTTATCATAAGGATCAAGAATATATATGGTTTAGGGGTAGGAATCTGGATATGAAGTGGAGAGGGGAGGACTGGTGTGCTCATAATAAGGAATAAGAGCATATATGATTATGGGGTGGGGATTTGAATGGTTTCTGAAATATATTGCCTTTTATGAAGTGGTGGGGTGAGGCACATTGGCCCAGCACAAACAGAGACCCCCAGGTTGGTGTGATTGAATAGGTCTTATCATATAGAACAAGAATATATATGGTTTAGTGGTGGGGTTCTAAACGAATTCTGAGATATATGGCTTTAAACGAAGTAATGCGGTGAGGCATGGCCCTGGCACTGCCGGGGAATCCCAAGCTGGTGTCACTGAAATTGTCATATCATAAGGAAGATGAACATATATGGTTTAGGGCTGGGGCTCTGAACAGTTTCTGAAATATAAGGCCTTTTGTGAAGTGGAGGGGTGGGGCAAGGCCCCGACGCAACCCTGGAGAGCCCCCGGTTGGTGTCAATAAATGTGTCTTATCATAAGAAACAAGAATATAAATGGCTTAGGGGTGGGGATCTGTAAGGTTTCTGAGATATATGGCCTTTTATGAAATGGAGGGGGGGTGCATGGCCCGGCTGCATCCCGGGGGACCCCCAAGTTGGTGTCACTGAATATTTCTCATCATAAGGAACAAGACTATATATGGTTTAGGGGTGGGGATCTGAATGGTTTCTGAGATATTGGGCCTTTTTAATTTTAACAAGTGGAGGGGGAGGGGCATGGCCCCGGCGAATCCTGGGGGACTCTAAGATTGGTGTCGCTGAATACCTCTCATCATAAGGAACAAGAATATATATGGTTTAGGGGTGGGGATCTGTATGGTTTCTGAGATATCAAGCCGTTTAACAAGTGAAGGGGTAGTGGCATGGCCCCGGCGAATCCCGGGGGACCCCAAGGTTGGTGTCATTGAATATGTCTCATCATAAGGAACAAAAGTATATATGGTTTAGGGGTGGGGATCTGAATGGTTTCCGAGATATATGGCCTTTTGTGAAGTGGAGGGGCGGGGCAAGGGCCTGGCGCACCCCAGAAGACCCCAGGTTGGTGGCATTGAATGTGTCTTATCATAAGGAACAAGAATATATATAGTTTAGGGTGGGGATCTGAATGGCTTCTGAGATATATGGCCTTTTATGATGTGGAGGGGGTGGGGCACAGCCCCGGCACAACCTGGGGGACCCTCAGGTTGGCATAAAAGCATATGACTGAGAGAAATTTACTCAAGAAACATTTCTATAAAAGTTTTGTCAAAATATTTGCAATCACTTGGCAGTAAATGCCATTTTTCAATTTTCCTCATTATAAGTCCATGGAAACTCTAAGTTGCTATAGCAACCAAACTAATGGGCCAATTTTCATAAAAAACATAAACTTTCAATCCCCCCACCCAAGAATGCTAGAGGTGAAATTTGGGCTGAATCGGCCCAGTTGTATCAGAGGAGATGTTGTTTGAAAGTGTTGACGTCACACGACATACAACGTCAGACGACGATGACGGACAACAGCCTATACTATAAGCTCCCCCTGAGCCTTCGGCTCTGGTGAGCTAAAAATAATCATGAGATATAATAAATGAGCCAGCGCATGACAAAACCTACAATAAGATGTGTGCCCAAGGAAGACTCAGATCAGCCTGTGCATCTGTGCAGTCTGATCAGAGTCTTTGTTGTGCGCTCTAAGGACAGCTAAGGGCCCAATGCTCCTTCATACAGCAAGAGAATTATCTGGTCAGACTATATGGATGTGCATGCTGATTTGATTCTTTGCTGGATGCACATGTCTTATTATAGGTTTTGTCGTGCGCTGGCTCATATAATAAATAAAAGCATGCAGACTAAAAATGACAATATTTACAGCTGAGTTAGTTCCATCAATACAGCATTAGGCCCATCAACAAAGAGCTAGGTGACATCAAAACAAGTTTACCCTAATCATTAGGCCCTAAATCGTATTCAAACATACTGATTCAACATTTGTAGGTCAAACCACTGTTTTAACTGTTTCGGATTATCCTCAGATAGAAAAATGTAAAGAAATAAATGAGTTCCGAACCACATTAAAAGTGAAAGCTGAGGGTTGAATACTCGTAAAAATTAAACCCACCAGTAATTTATTATGGAGCATTCAAAGTCGGTGCCTGAGTTGTAGTTGCTTGCTGTTTGTTTTGTTGATGATACTGTTTCATTTTCCTATTATGTAAATAGAGGATCTTACATGATTGTTCATGCATTATTGAATTTATTCAACAAGTTGAGGAAAAGGGATAAAAATGCTCGCATTTTATCCCTTTTCCTCAACAAGTTTAATAAATTCAATAATGCATGATGATGAGCACGAATGCAAGATTCTATTTATCATATTATGACATTTAAAATGCATTTTATTCACGATTGTTTACAAAAATGTCAATATTGTGCCATTAATAAACTTGATGTCGTTAAGGACGTTGTACATGTAACGTTAAGGGACGTATCTAGCAAATTTGCATACTTAATCCACTAGTGGATTATCGAAAATATTACATGGCGTTATTACACTCTCAGATGCGGCGTCATATGATAAAAGCAAATATTATTCAGAAACAGAAAATGTCCATGTAGCATAGACATTCTTCATTTCAAATACCAAATTTATAACAAATGTTAAGCACTAGTTTAACTCTTTTTGAACCAAATGGAATCTTCCTCCTTATATATAGCATGAGTCCATGTCAAAATTTAGGGGTGTCAGGTTGTGTTTTCAAATTTATTAGGAAAATGGCTGAACTTTTTGCAAACAGTGTAGGTCCTGATCAGATGCTGTATTCTGCGGTGTCTGATCTTGACCCGCACTGTTTGCCCTGGTGTCTGTTTTGGGGTTTCTGGTATTAAATGGGTTAAAAACCCTATTGGTTTCATTGCTTATAAACTCTATTGGCTTCATTGGGCGACAGGGCTTGAGATGTCATTTCATCTCAATGTTGGGTAAAAGTCCCACAAAATTGGAAGCAATGTCTTCAAAATGACCTATACAGTGTTGATGGGGACGTTAAACCTCAAAACAAACAAACAAAAAGTTTATTGATTTCTGGAACTAGTTTACATGATGTATACATGTAACTATCTAGTCATCATGTGAAATGAACGCCCCCTAAACCCAAATTCTATAGAGAAAACTGGGGTTTGCAGGGGTGTACATTCTTTTTCTTATTTCTGCTCCAATACATAGGTTATTGGTGCTCAATGAGGCAGTTCTGACGATCACTCACAATCTATGTTTGGAGCATAAAGAAGAAACATATCACGGATTTTCATCAGAAAATTAGCCAGTTTGGAGATGTGAAAATGCACTATGTCACACAGGTGTGTTATCGTAATGTACAATTTTTCACCTTGGTCCAACGATCTGGTATCTCACATTCTGTACTTCTTTCATACTTCAAATCATATGTTTCTCCATCTTTCTCCATCACTTCATGTTGAATTTCTTCACATAGTTTATCTGCACCTGTTACAAGATATATCTCAACAATTAACTTATTTTCAGCTCAGCAGTTTTCTTCAATTTACATCACGTGAACAAGTCCCTGAAATGAACACCCCAGAAAAAAATGAGGTTTACAGCGGTGTACATTATTTTTTTCTTATTTCTCCCCCAAGATATAGGTTGTGAGTACACGTTAGTACCGCCTCAACAAGGTGGTTCTAACAGGCACCCAAACCTATGTTTTCAGTATAAATAAGAAAACAAGAGCTCCACAAGCGGGGCATTATACGCCCGTGGCAAATTCATATTTGGTGGACTGAAACCTGAAAACAGTATTCACTGCTCCATCATGGTGTAACTATTTTTCAAGTTTCAGCCTTAATAAATGGAAAATGATTACATGACCAAATCTGCCACACCTTAATTCAGGAGTAATTAACCTCGACACTTTACACACATCTCCACATCACAGTCTTGCTATCTACCAAGATTCAGGTTGATCGGATGAAAACTGTAGGAGGCATTATCCCCGAAAGAAAATGCTTATGGGCAGATGGGTGGACAGGAGGATGGATGCATTTCTGACAGACGCCAACTCCATAACGTAATGTGACCGTTTTTATCAAAATGAGCATATTTTTCAGGTTGATCAGATGTTATCCGTAAACAAAATTTTTAACAAAATTTTCAAAGGGTCATAAATTTATTAATATTTGGTGTTTGGTTAACCTCAAAACTTAAAGCATATCTCCACCTCAGTCTTACTATCTACAAAGTTTCAGCTAAATCAGATGAAAACTGTAGGAGGAGTCATACGGAAATGATAATGTATACCTAAATTCTCAAAAGGGCATAAGTCTATAAATATTTGGTGTACGGTTAAACTTGAAACTTTACGCATATCTCCACATCATAGTCTTGCTATCTACAAAGTTTCAGGTTGATCAGATGAAAACTGTAGGAGGAGTTTTCCAGAAATGAAAATGTATACAGAAATTTTCAAAGGAGCATAACTCTATAAATATTTGGTGTATGATTAACCTCGAAACTTTACGCACATCTCCACCTTGTAGTCTTACTATTTACAAAGTTTCAGGTTAATTGGATGAAAACTGTAGGAGAAGTTCTACGGAAATGAAAATGTTTACCCAAATTTTCAAAGGAGCATAAGTCTATAAATATTTGGTGTACGGTTAACCACTTTATGCATATCTCCACATCATAGTCTTGCTATCTACAAAGTTTCCCTATCTTCCTAACATGTGTTCTATGCAAAGTGCTAGAACACATTGTCGCCTCCAGTATGTCCAAGCACTTCAACAGCCAGAATATTCTTTATGAACTACAGCATGGGTTCCGAGAAAGGCGTTCCTGCGAGACCCAATTGATCATGTTGATAGATGAATTATCTAGAAACATGCAATTAAGAAAACAGACTGATTTAATATTACTGGATTTTAGCAAAGCTTTTGACAAAGTCACCCACGAAAAACTTTTACAAAAACTTCACTACTACGGCATCAGGGGCGGCACTCTAAACTGGATAAAAAATTTCTGAGATAACAGGTCACAGTCTGTTGTCACTAATGGTACCAACTCCAGCATTATCCCGGTCTCCTATGGTGTCCCGCAGGGCTCTGTTCTCGGACCTATACTGTTTCTTGCATACATAAATGACCTCCCAGAGCAGGTTAGGTCAAAAGTCCGACTCTTTGCTGACGACACAGCAATGTACTTATATGCATTAGCTCCTTGTCTGAAGCAAACCTCCTTCAAGAAGATCTCTGCAAATTGGAGCTATGGGAAAAGGCCTGGGACATGAACTTCAACCCGACAAAATGTCAGGTTTTACATGTCACCAGGATGAAGACACCCATTCCCTCCAAATACTTTCTCCATAACACTCAACTTGAAAGTGTGTCTGCTGCAAAGTACCTTGGGGTCACCATATCTGACGACCTCAGCTGGGGAACGCACATAGACAATATCACAAAAAAAGGCAAATCAAACCCTTGGCTTTATCAAAAGAAATATCAAAGTACACAACCAAGACCTTAAGTCCACAGCATACAAAACTCTTGTCCGACCGCAATTGGAATATGCTTCCAGTGTCTGGTAACCCCATACAGCTACAGATATCTACAAACTTGAATCTGTCCAACGCAGAGCTGCCAGGTGGACCACAAGAGACTATAGGTACACATCAAGTGTTACAGCTATCCAATGGCGTCCACTAGATCAGAGAAACATCGATAATCACCTTATCATGCTATACAAGGTCACGCATGACCTTGTTGCAATCCCTGTCTCAGATTACCTCACACCAAATCGCAGAGAGTCGAAATTTATCCACCCTTTGGCATACAAGCAAATCCCCACCCAGACCAACTATCACAAGTATAGCTTCTTCCCAAGATCAGTTATACACTGGAATGCTCTCCCAGCCTATATTGTCTTGCTACCAACCTTGGCACAGTACTGTCATGCTGTCTGCCGGGTGGTGCATGTGTCCCCCTAAGCCACCAGATTCTGTTTTATCTTTTAACTATACTAACTTTCTTTTCGCACTGTACAAACTCATTTCACCTACTTTGCTTACCTATTATTTCAGCTAACCCCCTTTAGCACTTGGTATACCGGATACCCTTCTGTTGTCCTCTTATGAGGTTTAGAAGTATCGGAAGAAAGAAAGAAGTTTCATATTGGTCAGATGAAAACTAGTTTTATCCGGAAATGAAAATGTTTACCGCAATTTTCAAAGATGCATAACTCTATTAATATTTGATGTATGGTTAACCTTGAAACTTTACGCACATGTCCACCTCAGTCTTACTATCTACAAAGTTTCAGGTTAATCGGATTGAAACTGTAGGAGGAGTTATCCGGAAACGAAAATGTTTACCGCAATTTCAAAGGGGCATAACTCTATTAACATTTGGTGTATGGTTAACCTTGAAACTTTATGCACATGTCCACCTCATAGTCTTACTATCTACAGTTTCAGGTTAATCCAATTGAAACTGTAGGAGGAGTTATCCGGAAATGAAAATGTTTACGGACGGATGCCGACCCCATAACATAATACGACCGTTTTTTTCAAAACGGGCATATAAAAATCACGGATTTTTTACATAAATGTAGCCATTTTTGAGATGTGAAAAAAATGCACTACGTCGCCAGCTGTGTTATCCTATTGTTTATCAGGACTCAATTTCAAAATTTTGGAGTGCCAGGTTGAGTTATTTATAAAAAAAACAACATTAGACAAGAGCTGTCATTGGACAGCATTGCATGCCTGGAAAGTGGGAAGATGTCTGTCCCCTTGAGGTCATTGGCTGGGAGTCTATGAGGTGCAGCTTTACTATTTAACCCTTTACCACTCAGGGATTTTGTGAATTTCGCTAATTTTGCACAGTGTTGCACCTGACAGCAACTTCAACTAGCCATTGTTTCATAATGGATGGTCTGTTTTACACCAAACTCGGTCTGAATGTTCATTGGGCCGTAGCCTTTCAAATGCAACCTTTCATGACTTATACATTGTTGTCATGGTAAAGAGGGGGCATCTCAAAGTTGGCAAAAAATGTGTTTTCATGAATTTTTGACCACATTTTAATCTTCACACAGCTGTCAAGGCAACAATTAAGGTGTTTGGCACTGGCCATTTTCACTGTTTGCAGCATATTTTATCAGCATCAATTTTCAGGCAGTTTTGACCCCAGACACCCTCAGATATAAAATTTTAGCGGCCGGTTGGGCCATACACCCAAAATTTTTCGGGATGTGAGGGGGGCGTTGCCCCCCTTCAATCCCCCCTAGAATATTTTTAGTGGGGA
This sequence comes from Lucinisca nassula, assembly GCA_963580285.1. Lineage (NCBI taxonomy): Eukaryota > Metazoa > Mollusca > Bivalvia > Lucinida > Lucinidae > Lucinisca > Lucinisca nassula. The sequence continues at coordinate 211,103,162 of OY757010.1, forward strand.
GGCACGCGAAAAAACAGGTCACTTTTTTGCCCAACAATTCCTAAAGCAAACATAACCATCCAGGGGTAGAAATGCAGATTTTAGGTGCTTCTGGGGCTTAAAATGGGGGGGGGGGTGCAGACACGTAAAAACACGTATCTGAGTGGGAAAGGGTTAACTGAAATCTGGGAACATACTGAATTTTAGTCTAAAATGCATTAATTATATCTGAAATATTGTTTCTTGCAATAAAATGATGAAAACACATTATTTTGGTCAGTTGGGATTTTCTTCTTTAACCCTTTACCACTCAGGGATTTTGTGAATTTCGCTAATTTTGCACAGTGTTGCACCTGACAGCAACTTCAACTAGCCATTGTTTCATAATGGATGGTCTGTTTTACACCAAACTCAGTCTGAATGTTCATTGGATAGTAGTCTTTCAAATGCAACCTTTCATGACTTGATTATTGTTGTCATGGTAAAGAGGGGGCATCTCAAAGTTGGCAAAAAGTGTGTTTTCACATGAATTTTTGACCACATTTTAATCTTCACACAGCTGTCAAGGCAACAATTAAGGTGTTTGGCACTGGCCATTTTCACTGTTTGCAGCATATTTTATCAGCATCAATTTTCAGGCAGTTTTGACCCCAGACACCCTCAGATATAAAATTTTAGCGGCCGGTTGGGCCATACACCCAAAATTTTTCGGGATGTGAGGGGGGCGTTGCCCCCCTTCAATCCCCCCTAGAATATTTTTAGTGGGGAGGCACGCGAAAAAACAGGTCACTTTTTTGCCCAACAATTCCTAAAGCAAACATAACCATCCAGGGGTAGAAATGCAGATTTTAGGTGCTTCTGGGGCTTAAAATGGGGGGGGGGGGGTGATGCAGACACGTATCTGAGTGGGAAAGGGTTAACTGAAATCTGGGAACATACTGAATTTTAGTCTAAAATGCATTTATTATATCTGAAATATTGTTTCTTGCAATAAAATGATGAAAACACATTATTTTGGTCAGTTGGGATTTTCTTCTTTAACCCTTTACCACTCAGCAATTTTGTAAAATTTCGCTAATTTTGCACAGTGTTGCACCTGACAGCAACTACAACTAGCCATTGTTTCATAATGGATGGTCTGTTTTACACCAAACTCGGTCTGAATGTTCATTGGGCAGTAGCCGTTCAAATGCAACCTTTCATGACTTGAACATTGTTGTCATGGTAAAGAGGGGGCATCTCAAAGTTGGCAAAAAATGTGTTTTCACATGAATTTTTGACCACATTTTAATCTTCACACAGCTGTCAAGGCAACAATTAAGGTGTTTGGCACTGGCCATTTTCACTGTTTGCAGCATATTTTATCAGCATCAATTTTCAGGCAGTTTTGACCCCAGACACCCTCAGATATAAAATTTTAGCGGCCGGTTGGGCCATACACCCAAAATTTTTCGGGATGTGAGGGGGACGTTGCCCCCCTTCAATCCCCCCTAGAATATTTTTAGTGGGGAGGCACGCGAAAAAACAGGTCACTTTTTTGCCCAACAATTCCTAAAGCAAACATAACCATCCAGGGGTAGAAATGCAGATTTTAGGTGCTTCTGTGGCTTAAAATGGGGGTGGGGGGGTGCAGACACATAAAAAACACGTATCTGAGTGGGAAAGGGTTAATCGAATTTCAAGATGTCTATAAATAAAATTAATGATATCTATAATAAAAATATAGGATAACAATAAATATTATTAGATATCTTTAAATAATATGATATATCTATTATTTATTTTATGATATACATAATATGTTAAGGGATATCTATTATTCCAATTATTGATACCTATTATTCCATATATAGATATTAAATAATGAAGAACATTTTAGGATATCAATAGTTACATTTATTGATATCCATAATATATTTTCTGATATCCATTATTGAAAACTGTAATATCTATATTTCAGCCTTTTAAATGATAATTTGATTTTTAGATACCTATATATGTAAAGGAATGATGGATCATAAAACAAATTTATAGATATCAAAAATAAATGTTACATATCATCGATTACATTTTATGATATCATAAAATACTGATAATTATAGATATCACTAATGTGAATTATCACTAATGTGAATTATAGATATCCATAATTTGATTTATAGATATCTATAACAAAAATAAAGGATATCAATGTTATAAGATATCTGTAAATAATATTTGATATCTATTATTTATTTTATGATATGTATAATATGTCAAGGGATGTTTATAATTCCAATTTAGATATGTATTATTGGATATACAGATATCAAATATTGAAGAATATTTTAGGATATCAACAATTACATTTATTGATATCCATAATATATTTTCTGAAATCCATATATATATTATATAACTGGATTTTTAGATATCTATATATGCAGCAAAGGAATAATGGATATCATAAAACAAATTTATAGATATCAATAAATATATATTACATATCATTGATTACATTTTATGATATCAAAAAATTATTGATAATTATAGATATCTATAATTTGATTATTAGATATCTATAATAAAATATCTTGGAATTTGTATCAAATAGTAAAACGGCACCCCATAGTCATCACATAAAATAAAATGTTTGAGAAAATTTGTGTTTAGAAATTTTAATGTGAAACTTAAACATAAAATACCATCATATTTTTTATTCTTTACCTTTTCTTTGTTAATCTGAAAATAAAACAGAACCCTGGTTGTTTTTGAAAACTGCAGGTACAAACCTTCAATTTCATTTCTCAAGAATATCAGAAAATTGGGGTGGCTTGCTAAACTGAATTGAGAGAAAAAAAATCCTGCCAACAATTTAACAGACAAACCAGATTCCTCTTTCTGTCTTTTAGATTGTACGTATCAAAAATAAATAAGTAAACTTTTTGACTGTCTTGCAAATAATTCACAAAACCATATAACACAGGCGAAATCTTCATCAGTGTCTGTAAAAGAGGCAGCATACAAAGACCTTGTTTGCCTAGTTTTGGAATATGGCAGTTGTACCTGGGACCAGCCGGCCTCAGTGGCTCAGTCGGATGCGCGTCTGACTGGTGATCAGGTCTGACAATGGAACCAAAGCTACTTAAATGTTTTAAATTGGTTGGTTGTTTCTTAAACTGTAAGCAACAGCTGAAAAAGGTAAAATTGTCATAATTGGTTTATTGTTTGGTTGTTTCTTTAACAGTGAGCAACAGCTGAAAAAGGTAAAATTGTCATAAAACAAAAGATAAACCAATTAAGACAATTTTACCTATTTCAGCTGCTGTGCACTGTTAAAAAACAACCAACCAATTTAAAACACTTAAGGAGAGATCAGAATTGTTACTGGTGACACGTCAAATGACATTCATACACCAGGACCTGTGAAATGGGAAGTTAGTCCCTAGCTCGAACCAAAGAAGTAAACTTAGTTACACAGTCATTAGCACCTTCAGCTATCCAGATAATTAAAGATAGAGCATGTGTTTTCACACCTCACCTTTAATCGCATTAATTGCATGAAGATAGTGTGATTCATGAATCAGAATTGTTACTGGTGATACTGCAAATGACAGGTTGGGTATAAAAGACAAGGCCGCACTGCCGAGCCAAAAATGCTGATCCAAAGATTTTATATTCCGTCTCTTGTCACAATGAAGATATTTATTGCAGTCAGTTTGGAATAAAATTATTTTGAACTAGATCAGCAGTTGATGATAGTCCATCGCAAATACCCGCTTTTTCTATTAATAACACTAATGACTATGTATTAGCTAGCCAAAACTACATGTAAGTTAAAAAAAGTTGCAAAGAACATTCTAACTATTAAGCAAAGTTTCAGAAGTGTAACTCTTATAGTTTAGAAGATATGGCAAAGTCATACTTTTTTACCTTTGACCTTGGGGTTATGTTGAGGTCCACCTAAAGTATCCCAATTTGTTCTTTATTCCAACAGCCATCCAATAACCAAGTTTCAGAAGTGTAACTCCAATAGTTTAGAAGATATGGCAAAGTCATATTTTTTTACCTTTGACCTTGGGGCCAGGTCACACCAAAAGTAGCCCAACATATTCTATATTCCAAGGACCATCCAATAAGCAAAGTTTCAGAATTGTAACTCCAATAGTTTAGGAGATATGGCAAATCATAATTTTTTACCTTTGACCTTGGGGTCATGTTGAGGTCAAGGTCACACAAAAAGTATCCAAATTTATTCTATATTACAAGGGCCATCCAATAACCAAAGTTTCAGAAGTGTAACTCTAATAGTTTAGAAGATATGGCAAAATCATACTTTTTGACCTTTGGGTCAAGGTCACACCAAACGTAACCTGACATATTCTATATTCCAAGGACCATCCAATAAGCAAAGTTTCAGAAGTGTAACTGCAATAGTTTAGGAGATATGGCAAATCATATTTTTTTACCTTTGCCCTTGGGGTCATGTTGAGGTCAAGGTCATCAAAAAATTGCCCACTGCCATCTACATTCCATGTACTATCCACATGCAAAGTTTCAAAAGTGTACCTTCAGTGGTTGCAGAGGAGATCCATTTACAAGAAACGTAACGGACGGACAGACATACTGACACCGAACTCAACTGTGGTATGAAAACAATATACCCGATTTTTCTTCGAAAAAGAGGGTATAATAACATTTTTGATAACTGCACAAAGGTTCATCTCTCTACATTGTTTTATTTTCTTGTAATAACAATTTTTCTGAAATCGAGGGGTATAAAAGCCAAGGCCAGGAAAATTGGAAATATTTCTAAATTTCTTATGATTTTATCTGTTAGAGAAATTCTTTTTGCCCTGATGATATTTAAATTTGATTACTTTTTATCATGTGTATATAGAAAATATAATAAATATATCAAAATCACCTTAAATGATCCAATCTCTTATTTTCTAATGGTTTCTATTTTTAGATTAACTTTATAAATGGAAAGGACCAAAATATACCAAAAAGGAAAAAAGTATCATTACTACTAGCTGGATTTAAAGAAATATAAAAATGGGTTGTTATATTTGTTAACATGTGTATATTATAATGATAAAGAAAAAAATGTTGTTGTTTTTTTTATTTTACTTTAATTCCAGCTAGCAGTAAACCAAACTCTCTACCCTTTCAGTCCTTTTCGGTCTTTTTCTTTAATTAACCTTTAACCTGCTGAATATTCAATTAAGCAACACTCATTTCTGACTTTGAACCAATCAGATTACTTGATGCAGCTTATTTCTACATATTCATAAACTGAATGTCAAACTGTGTAGATCCTGATCAGATGAGAAGCCATCTGATCTGGATCTACACTGTTTGCAAAGATACGGCTTGTCGCCTACAGCAGGGTAAAGGTTAAGTCAATCTAAAAAATAGATAAGAAATTGATAATTTAAGGTAGTCTTGTATGTTTGTTATATTTTTCTATGGACAAATGATGAGAATGATCAGATTCAAATATTTTCAGGACAAAAAGAAGTACTTTAACCTGTAAATTTGCAAGAAATTAAGAAATATTATCATTTTTCTCGGCCTTGGCTTTTATACCCCTGGATTTCGGAAAAACAGTTATTACAGAGATAAACCTTCGTGCAGTTATCAAATATGTTATTTATAATGAATTGATACCCAACAGACTACAATATATATCTTAATTATAACAAGAGATGGGATATAAAATCTTTGGATCGACAATTTTGGCTCAGTCCAGCCCGGCCTTGGCTTTTATACCCAACCCAAATGACATTCATACACCAGTGATGAGAAGTTAGTCCCTAGCTCTCACTTCATGAGAGGCAAAGTGAGAAGTATTCGGTGGCAAAACGACTAGGGGATGAATAAAGGGGCTAAATGACTAGGGGGAAAACAACAAGCGTGGAATCATCTTGGTGGGCAACACGTCTCTCTACCTATCTAGTTTCTATCTCTATCTATCTACTGATACTGCATCGGTCACATTTGACCATTACCACAGGTGTATATTACATACACTCCAGGTTTTGCCGGATGAAAGCCTATACAGTAATCATGCAATTACAGTAGGGATCTTTAACCTGCACAAGGGATGGTTCTCCCTTCACAGGGGGCCTCCAGTTAACGTCCCGATCCGAAGGAGGTAGCCCTTTATGACATTCATCCCTGCAAATGATGCCAACGGAGTGTGTTCGGACACTGAAATTTTATCACCCCTGCTGGGGATCGACTCCGGAACCTCTAGCATCTGAGGCAAGTGCACTACCACTGAGCTATCACGCTGTAACGTCTTGTTACAGCAGAAACCACAATTCATTGGCATTTCAGATCCTACTGCAAAGACTGACATTTTATTTCCCTAGGACCATTAGTGATTGGAATGCCCTCCCAATTTGATCATTTCCATGACGGAAGGTGCTTAGTGAAATCCAGGTACTAACTTACCATATTACAGGTCTTGGTGTATGAAAGTGATAATTCTGATTCAGGCCCCTGCCCATCAGGGCTTGAAGAAATATATGGGCTGCATGATGCTTTCATGCAGAGCAGAATCCGACTGCACACGAGTACTGGTAAACCGCTTAAAGGATCTAAGCTTGCCCAGGCAAAGCGGTGCGAGTCTATCTATCTATCTTCTGATACTTTGTCGGTAACATTTGACCATTACCGCAGGTGTATATTACATACACTCCAGGTTTTGCAGGATGAAAGCCTATACAGTAATCATGTAATTACGGTAGGGATCTTCAACCTGCACAGGGGATGGTTCTCCCTGCACAGGGGGGCTCCAGTTAACGTCCTGATCCAAAGGACGGTGCACTTTATGACATTCATCCCTGCAAATGATGCCAATGGAGCATGTTGGGACACTGCAATTTTATCGCCGCTGCAGGGGATCGAACCCAGGACCTCTAGCATCAAAGATAAGTGCACTAACCACTGAGCTATCACGCTCCATTACCTACAATTCACCGAGTCGGTCCGTCCATGCTTATAAACCTATTGGTTTCATTGAGTGACAGGGCTTGAGACGTCATTTCATCTCAATGTCGGGTAAAAGTCCCACAAAATTGGAAGCAACGTCTCCAAAATGACCTTTACAGTGTTGACGGGGATGTTAAACCTCAAATGAAACAAATAATTCCAATTCACATCCAATGACGTAAAAAACGAAAATGAAAGTAAATATACAAAAACTTTGTTTGTAAAGATGAACCAATATTTTTCTGCAGTTATCTGTTAAAATGTTTTACGGCATTCTAAAAATCGAAAATGGCTGAGAATTCATTGTTCTCTTACTCTTTATGTCCCCCAGATGGAAAACAAATCGACTGAGTCCACTTTCAACATGATACCCGGCCACTTCCTCGACGGATATATTTCCTTCAGGTATCTGTAGATGTTGAGCAATCGCGTGTTTCAACTCATTTTTCAGTGAAGTTGGAACCTGTTCTACAGAGATGCAGCGAGAAGCCGTTTCTTCATGCGCTGACATTTTCGTTTATGTCTCTATCATTTAGCTGAACGGGTGAAGTTTCCCATTCTACTTTCGTTTTCTCGGAATTTCACGTGACCGTGACGTCAACTGGTTGATAAGACAATTCACGGGAAAGTATAAAAAGTAGAAGTAAAACAAAGATCAGGAATTGATACAATTAACTTACTCCACCCATAAAAGACACCAAAGGGAAAGAAATACAAACATTAAGCGACCAGACCATAATGGAAACCTAAACAAAGGAAGGCCATAAGGACAGTTACTTTCCCACAAAATGAATCAGAATCAGAATCAGAATTGTTACTGGTGACACGTCAAATGACATTCATACACCAGGACCTGTGATATGGGAAGTTAGTCCCTAGCTCTAACCAAAGATGTAAACTTAGCTACACAATCCTCAGCACCTTCAGCCGTCAAAATAATAGAATCGGGAAGGGCATTCCAATCTCTAATGGTTCGGGGGAAAAACGATTCTTTATAAATATCCGTTCTTGCAGTAAGGGTCTGAAACGTCATTGAATGGTGTTTTCTACAATGCCTAGCTGGGGGAACAAGGTCATCTGTTGGAATGCTGGCAGCACCCTTTAGACCTTTGTATAAGAGTATGAGCCTACTGTCTCTTCTCCTTTTCTTTAGAGACTCCCATCTTAATTTTCCTAGAATTCCAGTCATGCTCCCAGTTTCAAAGCAATAATTTCCAGTTACAAATCTAGCAGCTCTATTCTGAACTTTTTCAATTTCTTCATTTAGGACCACTCCGCTTGGGTCCCAGATGCAACTACCATATTCCAAGATTGGGCGAACAAGTCCCCTGTATGCTGTTTCTTTCACATCCTGAGGACACTGATGAAGATTTCGCCTCAGGAAACCAAGTGTTCTATTCGCCTTTGTACACATATTGCTAATGTGTGTATTCCATCTCAAATCGTGAGTGATTGTCACACCAAGGTATTTAATGGAATTCACATTTTCGAGGACCGTTCCCTCTAAGGTGTAAGAAGCCTCAACTTTATTAGATCTCTTCCTTGTTATCTGCATAATATTGCATTTAACTGGTTGAAATCTCATGCCCCATTTTCTGGCCCAACATCCTAATCTATCTATGTCAGCCTGAAGTTTCAGTGAGTCATCTGTATCTCTAATTTCCCGGTAACAAACACAGTCATCTGCGAACAGTCTTATTTCTGAGTCAATATCAGTGGAAATATCATTGATGTACAGGGAGAACAATAGAGGACCAAGAACGGTCCCTTGTGGGACTCCAGACAAAACTGGCGCCCATACTGAAGATTCACCATTAACAACAGCACGCTGTTTTCTGTAGCAAAGGAAGGAATCTATCCATTTAAGAGTCTTCCCACCAATTCCATAACCAAATAATTTGGATTTAAGTAGTTCATGAGGAGGGGTGTCAAAAGCCTTCTCAAAGTCCAGAATAAATGTGTCCACCTGCCCCCCTTTGTCCAGGATTTTTGCCCAATCATTAATAACCGTGCTCAACTGAGTTTCGCAACTATGCCTTTTCCTAAATGCATGTTGTCTGTCTGACAAAAGTTTATGTTCATCCAAGTGGGCCATGATGTTTGAGCAAACTATGTGTTCAAGCAATTTACATAGAACACAGGTCAGTGATACCGGGCGATAATTACGAGCAAGAGCCCTGTCCCCTTTTTTGAAAAGTGGACAGATGTTCGCTAGGAGCCATTCTTTGGGAATTTCACCCGTATCGAGAGATTGTTGGAAAAGATGAGCAAAAACTGGACCTAACTCGTTTGCTAGTTCCTTCAGGACTCTAGGATGAAGCTCATCAGGCCCTAAAGCTTTAGAAGGGTTCAAGCCTTTAAGTAATTTGATCACTCCCGCAGAGGATACAACAATATTTTCCATGAAAGGGGCCGATCTTCCAGTCAATGGAACCTCGTTGAACTCAGTTTTATTAAATGCATCATTGAATTGACCAACCAATTCCTCTGCCCTTTCAGAGTCCGATTCAGCGACCCCGTTCCCTCCTCTTTTATTAAGGGGTGGGATACCTTGCCTATCTTTCTTCTGGCTATTGATATATCTGTAGAAGTCTCTGGGATTCGCCTTTACATCACCTACCAAGTTATTTACATACTGATCATGCTGATTTTTGATGTCATTTTTAATTTCTCGTCTCAAGTTTTCAAATTTTGCTCTGAGTTTACCACTTCCCGACTTTTTTGCCTTAGCATGAATCTTATTTCTCCTCCGAATTTTTCTTCTTATTTCTGGTGTGATCCAAGGAATTGAAGATACAGACCTGCTAGTTTTGGAGGGGATATGATTTTCGGACGACCATATGGCCATCCAAAACCAAAAGACACAAGTGATACACACAGTAAGTAACAAACAACAACATAAATAAATCGCCACAGAAGAGCCGCCTTGGAACGGTCAGTGGAAGATTTCCACTGGGGGGCTTAAATCGATTTTACGTGGCCACAATCCTCGCCCTTACTTCCGTCGCGATTTAGACAAATAATTTGTTCAGTCCGCATGAAGGCCTCCTAACTCATCAGTGCAACATCTCCGTGAACACAAAAATCAAAGAACCACAGAGGTGAGACAACGGTGAGGACTCGACAGCAAGAAACCACTGAAATGCTGGAGCAAAAGAAAACCAACAGTTAGACTCCGATGAGCCCGAACAGAGACAGAGCATCAGGCACCAACCGACATTATCTCTCTAATTTTCAATAAGCCTTTACGTTGGAGCCGTCATAGGTTCTGAGGCCTGACCCACCGGCGTGCAATTAAAGAGGGAAGCAAAGTTGCCAACCGTGATTGGGTTAACTACCATGCATGCAGTCTGTCGTATAATATCCATGTTGTACCCAATCTTTTTATATCGAAGAATGATTTAACGAAGTTGGGTGCTGAAGTCATTGCGGTTATATATTTTTCTGAATTTATATGCCAAGTCACCATAAAATTCGGGTTCCGATAGACCTTGTTGCAGAAGAGATTTAAGTCCAATATTGAATTTTGAAATTAAATCAGAATGGCGTCTATAAAATTTTGAAAAGGCTTTGCGTAGTTTATGGTACCGATAACCCTGATTAAGGAGTTTAGCCGTTAATAATTTATTACGAGTGTTGAAGTCAGTTACATGACTACACACTCTAGCAAATCGAATTAATTGCGAAATATAAACGCCATAGGATGGCGCACGAGGAACATCACCATCCAAAAAAGGAAAATTTACAATCTCAAAATCAAAGTCATCGCGTTTATCATAAATTTTGCACGAAACAAATCCATCTACAATAGACAGATGTAAATCCAAAAACGGGGCCTCGGTATCAGAAGAATTTGCTTTATTTAACTGAAGTTCTAGGGGGTAAATCTGACTGATCAAACCATCAAAATAGGTATTATCAATATTTAATAAATCATCTAAATATCTAGAAGTAGAGCTAAAAGCTTCAATAATTTCAGATTGGTTATCAATGGAAAGCGACAAAATGAAGTCTCTTTCATAACAATACAAGAACAGATCAGCCACAAGAGGTGCGCAATTAGTACCCATCGGAATACCCACAATTTGTCTAAATAACTTAGTACCGAATCTAATATAAATATTGTCAAGTAGAAAGGTGAGGGCATCACACACTTTCTGACATGACCAAAGTGTATAATTTTTATGCCCTTTAGAAGTGAAAAATGCATTTCTGACATTACATGCAAGATAGAGAGAATCTTCTCTGTGAAAAGTCCATTCAATTAAATCATTAAGCTTTTCTTTTATAAGATTATGAGGAAGTGTAGTGTAAAGAGTGGAAAAATCGTAGGTAGACAGACTAGAAGCACGATCTTTCAAAGACTTTATCACAATATTTAATTACATGCGTTTTAATAGCAGTAAGACAGGAAGTTAATAATTTAGAAAGTTCAGTGGTAGTGCAAGAGCTAGAATTTGCAATAAACCGTGCTTTGTAAGGTTTTTTATGAAGTTTTGGTAACCAGTATAGCGTAGGAAGCTTGTCTTGGCCTTCGTTAACACACACAGCAAACTTGGTGGCTGAAAGACAAACATGTTTATCTACTATAGCTCTCTCTTCAGCTAAAGGCTGAAGTTCATAGGCCATAGTACCACCAAGTTCCTGCTTAAGCGTGTTAACATAGTGGAGCCGTCACACAACGACGACGTTGTTAGCGGCCTTGTCTGCAGGGGCCAAAACAAACTTCTTATGAAATTCTTGAATACCTAGTTTAAGATGACGTAAAGACGTCTTGGGCTTAGGAGGTAATAAGTTAGTATTTTGAGAATAGAAAGACATGCGTTTATTTACTAGTTTTAAAATGCTAAGTTTCCAGTCCTTAAGGGCTTTATGCTCAACATACTCTCGCTTACACCATCGATTACCGAATTCATTCAAGGAAGCAGCGATTTCATCTCTACATTTACTGAAATCAATTTTAGAAGGAAACCGATATTTCGGTCCTTTAGAAATTATATTCCTTATCCTAGAATCAGGAATAATTTTCAAATTGCCAGTAATTACATGACCAGCAGCAGGATAGCAATACTTTGAGTTTTTACAATCACATGAATCAGGAGTATTATTATCAATATCAAGATCTGAAACAAGTTTATTGAAATTAAAAATGATAGATCTAACAGGTTTGTTATATTTATAGCAAATTATAGGTGTTTCAGTATTTTGAAAATAAGCAGGAATGGAAGAAAGCACCGATCTCTCACGGAAGATACTGGGCAAATCTATAAAATCCATACCCTTATTAATGAAGGATATTTTGAAGAAATGGCGTTTATGATTAATTTCAGAATCAATGTAAGGACGGAGAGTATGCTGAGTATAGCCTCTAGTTAAGAGAGCCGCATCATATAACTGATGAGAACTATTGTAGAATTTATTCGCCTCGGTGTCCAGAAGACGTAAAACAGAAACGGGTAATGAACTTAAAAATGAAAGCATAGAGTGGCGTCCATGATTTAATAATATAATTGACAGTCACTTCAGTCTAGTATTGTTTCGTTTAAACGCACGTGTTTTACGTTTAAAGTTACCATTTTTCCTGGTGCCGTGAGATCTAGTTCTGCGTTTTCGACATTCCAGGAGTGAGAAAATATCAAAGTCCGGCATTCTGGAAATATTACCCTCATGATAAATGTTGTCATTAAATCCCAGTGGAAAAGGGGTCTGTAAAAATTTAATCCATTTCAGTTCAGCTTCATGTCTTTTGATTATTTTGAATCTAGATGTAGAATTTGCATCGTAATAAAGTTTTTCCACTGGTTGTATAACAATGTTATTTACAGAATGACCTGTACGTCGAAAGTGACGGTACAAGAAAGTGTCAGTTTTCTTAGGCTTACTCATTCTACGATAATGCTCGTTCAATCTAGTTTTAAGCATGCGGTTAGTTTGACCGACGTACTGTATATTACAGTTTGTAGCACGTCAAGTAATTAGATAAATTAAATCTGTAGACTGTCATGTCAAATCAGACATGTTAACTACAGAGAAGCGTCTACCGTTTACAGATGAAGTAACGGTAGACGCAGTGCTTAAATGCGAACAACATCTGCACCTCTTGGCATTGCACTTAGAAATACTGGGATACATTCCACTTCTTTTCCACGGATTAGTATATTTTCGAAGGATGGGCGATTTGAGAGGAGATAGTCTTATACGAAGACTACTCCCAAAAACATTGGTATAAAACCCGGGAGTAACAGCCGAAAGCCGGAAGTAAAATCCGGGAGTAAATTTTGACAATCGAATAAAGGTATTAAACATTCAGATATCTGGATAAAATTTGGAACTAAAGTTATATATAGACTCCTCTGTAAGATTCATATAAGTTTTATATTCATAATCGAGTTCTTTTCAAGATATGAACCGAAATATATGACCATGTCGCAAAATTTTCGCCCGGGAGTAGCTTTTGCGGTATTGACGATGTCAAGCATTTTGCAAAGTATGTTCAGTCTGGGATTGCTACAAGAATAGGTTTATGTATGATCAATTAAAAACAAATCAAAGATTAGAAACATACAAAAATAAAGTTATTTCATCGCTTCGTGGAGAAAATAATTGAACCGGGAGTAGGCCGGGAGTAATTTCTGGGTTGAAATCGGCGTTTATTTGCGTTATTGCCTATGTCACATACATTGTTTTTATTAAACGTAGTCGTACTACCCTGACAGCTAATAGCAAAGGTACTGATCAGACTGTGGGGGTAATCTGTGTCATTTTTCTACATTATACGGCCATAAAACAAATAGCGCCAGATATAAATGTCCCAGGGTCACATAATCAAACACCTCTTAACTCATATGCGCAGGAGCAGGGTGTGAGATGGGTTGGGGGTTTGGATGTGTGTCGAGTCCCGATATGACAAGTAAATAAATTCTTGTACTCCATGCTGAATCTCAGCTTCTCTGTTGACAAACGTTAAAGAAATACAATGTATGTGACATAAGCAATAAGGCCGAGCATAAGGCAAAAAACGCCGATTTCAACCCAGAAATAACTCCCGGCCCACTCCCGGGTCGATTATTTACTAGATGGAGCGACGAAATAACTTTATTTTTGCATTTTTCTCATCTCTGATATGTTTTTAATTGATAATACATAAAGTAATCATTGTAGAAACCCCAGACTGAACATATTTTGCAAAATGCTTGACATTGTCAATACCGCAAAAGTTACTCCCGGGGCGAAAATTTTGCGACATGGTCGGATATTTCGGTTCATATCTTGAAAAGTGCTTAGTAATAATGTTATAAATTATATGCATTTTAAAGCAATGTCTATATTCTACTTTTGGTCCAAATTTCATCCAGATATGTTAATGTTTAGTACATTTATTCGATTATCAAAATTTACTCCCGGATTTTACTCCCGGCTCCCGGCCGTTACTCCCGGGTTTTATACTTTCCCACAATTCACCGACACGCAATTTGATGCAGTAGGAAGACTGTTCACGGGCAAACATTTTTAGAGGCTAAACACGCATGAAAATATTGCTAGATAAAATAATGAACACTATTGTAACAGGTCGACCGTGTGGCTCGGTAGCTCAGTCGGTAGAGTGTTCGCACGGTATGCGAGAGGCCCTGGGTTCGAGTCCCGGTCGAGTCATGTTCTTTTTCCACCCCTGTGACATTTGGTGGCCAGTGTGGGTCCAGCACAACGTCTGAGAACATGAAATAGTATGAAAATAAGTCTTGCAGCCTGACTGGATAGGACTTAGAGATTCGGGACTTATCTCATTGGGCATGGGGAAAATATAACAGGTCGACCGTGTGGCTCGATAGCTCAGTCGGTAGAGTGTTCGCAGGGTATGCGAGAGGCCCAGGGTTCGAGACCCGGTTGAGTCATATTCTTTTTCCACCCCTGTGACACGATGAAAGTAAAGTATCTAAAATAAGTGTAGTCCAAAAGAACACCGATATAAATGTATTCTGGCTTTTATCCAAGCTCCGATGTTCAGTGTTCAGGCTGATTGGCAGATGAAGTTCAATGTGGCCAATGTCATTAAATGAGGGTGTCACGACACCCTACGAACTAACAAATTAAGTTTGACTATACACTTCAGCAGGAAATTTTGGAGCACTTTTATCCGCCAAATATCTTGGTATCACCATCACTGACGATCTTGATTGGGGTCAACATATCTTTCTTTCTTTATTTATTTCTGTATGAACTCCCAGTTGAGGGACACCATGACGAATCATGTAATCTTCAGTCTTCTTGAACTCACATTTACGTTTAAATAGTTTTTAAAATGATTTTAAAATACTGAGAGGGCGCATAGTACAACTCACTTCTCGAACTTATTCACAAGTTAAGATCCTATTCACATACATACAACTGAGGGTCGTTGCATAAAATCCTTTTCTCCCTGGTCGTTGGTGTCTTGTTGAATTATCCAAGTTTATTCAGCCTCGTAAGGTGGAGCCTATGGTATAATTCCGTTGTGAGACGAAGAATGTCATCAAACGGTTTATTCACTTCTATTTTGGTTTTTGACTTGCTTCATTCTGTAGTTTTGAAGTCTAATATTCGTTTACTGCCTGTTTAACACTGCGTTTTCACTGTTCTGTTGTGGTTATGTCTTTCTGTAATTCTTTGAGTAAGGGTAGTTTGTACAGGTCCAATATCTCCTGAACTCTGCAGTAGTAACTTAGCGTGTTGTCTAGGTTGATAGCTGTTTGACGTTTTTTCAGTTCAGAAATAGTTTCATTTGTTGATACTAGAATGTTATATAGAAGACTCAGTTGTCTCTTATGCAGTTCAGTTTCAATAAGGAGTGCCCCTATCAGTAGATACACTGCACAGGTAGCTGTTCTTGTCGGTAATGACTGGAAGCGTTTAAGGTTTTCCAGATGAAATCTTGAGAGAAAGTTCAGCTGAGAGTCTGTAATGGATAGTACTTCCAGGCCGATTAACAGTCTGGGTAACACATACTATTGGTATATTTTGTATGAAACTGTCGGATTTAAACGGGTTGAACTGTGAACACCAGTATTGATGAGTGCATATAAAGTTCTTCGAGCAAGTTTAAAGTAGAAGTAAAACAAAGATCAGGAATCAATACAATTAACTCACTCCACCCATCAAAGACACCAAAGGGAAAGAAATACAAACATTAAGCGACCAGACCATAATGGAAACTTAAACAAAGGAAGGCCATAAGGACAGTTATTTTCCCACAAAATGGCCATATGGCCATCCAAAATTAAAAGACACAAGCGACACACACAGTAAGTAACAAACAACAACATAAATAAATCGCCACAGAAGAACTGTTTTGTTTTGGTCTATAAAAATTCTAATGAAGTTTTAAATAAATTGAAATCCAGGCGTTTTCGTGCTTCAAGTCTGTCTACTTATGATTTTTCCACCCTTTACACTACACTTCCTCATAATCTTATAAAAGAAAAACTTAATGATTTAAATGAATGGGTATTTCATAGGGAAGACTCCCTCTATCTTGCATGTAATGTAAGAAATGTTGTTTTTTTTTCACTTCTGAAGAGCATAAAAATTATACTTTATGGTCATGTCAGAAAGTGTGTGAAGCTATCCCCTTTCTACTTGACAATATTTACATAATATTTGGTTCTAAGTTATTTAGACATGTTGTGGGTATTCCGATGGGTACTAATTGCGCACCACTTGTGACTGATCTTTTTTTTTATGAGAAAGAATTCAGTTACATGAAGTTCAGAGACATTCTAGCTCTTGCATTACCACTGAACTTTCTAAATTATTAACTTCCTGTCTTACTGCTGTTAAAACGCATGTGATTAAATATTGTGATAAAGTCTTTGAAAGATCAGGAAGAAATCTGTTTTGGTCTATAAAAAATCGAATGAGGTTTTAAATAAATTGAAATTCAGACATTTTGTGCTTCAAGTCTGTCTACTTACGATTTTTCCACTCTTTACACTACACTTCCCCATAATCTTATAAAAGAAAAGCTTAATGATTTAATTGAATGGGCTTTTCACAGAGAAGATTCTCTCTATCTTGCATGTAATGTCAGGAATGCATTTTTCACTTCTAAAGAGCATAAGAATTATACACTTTGATCATGTCAGAAAGTGTGTGATGCCCTCACCTTTCTACTTGACAATATTTATATTAGATTCGGCCCTAAGTTATTTAGACAAATTGTGGGCATTCCGATGGGTACGAATTGCGCACCTCTTGTGGCTGGTCTGTTCTTGTATTGTTATGAAAGAGACTTCATGTTGTCGCTTTCCATTGATAACCAATCTGAAATTATTGAAGCTTTTAGCTCCAATTCTAGATATTTAGATGATTTATAAAATATTGATAATACCTATTTCGATGGTTTGATCAGTCAGATTTACCCCCCCCCCAGAACTTCAGTTAAATAAAGCAAATTCTTCAGATACAGTGGCCCCGTTTTTGGATTTACATCTTTCTATTGTAGATGGGTTTGTTTCGTGCAAAATTTATGATAAACGCGATGACTTTGATTTTGAGATTGTAAATTTTCCTTTTTTGCATGGTGATGTTCCTCGTGCGCCATCCTATGGCGTTTATATTTCGCAATTAATTCGATTTGCTAGAGTGTGTAGTCATGTAACTGACTTCAACACTCGTAATAAATTATTAACGGCCAAACTTCTTAATCAGGGTTATCGGTACCAAAAACTACGCAAAGCCTTTTCAAAATTTTATAAACGCCATTCTGATTTAATTTCAAAATTCAATATTGGACTTAAATCTCTTCTGCAACAAGGTCTATCGGAACCCGAATTTTATTGTGACTTAGTATATAAATTCCGAAAAATATACAATCGCAATGACTTCAGCACCCAATTTCTTAAAATCATTCTTCGATATAAAAAGATTGGGTACAACATGGATGTTATACGACAGACTGCATGCATGGTAGTTAACCCAATCACGGTTGGCAACTTTGCTTCCCTCTTTAATTGCAAGCCGGTGAGTCAGGCCTCAGATTCTATGACGGTTCCAACGTAAAGGCTTATTGAGAATAAAAGAGATCTAATTCAAGGTAATGTTGGTTGGTGCCTGATGCTCTGTCTCTGGTCGGGCCCATCGGAGTCTAACTGTTGGTTTTCTTTTGCTCCAGCATTTCAGTGGTTTCTTGCAGTCCTCACCGTTGTCTCACCTATTTGGTTCTTTTATTATTTGTGTTCACGGAGATGTTGCACTGATGAGTAAGGAGGCCTTCATGCGGACTGAACAAATTATTTGTCTAAATCGCGACGGAAGTAAGGGCGAGGATTGTGGCCACATAAAATCGATTTAAGCCCCCCAGTGGAAATCTTTTCACTGACCGTTCCAAGGCAGTTCTTCTGTGGCGATTTATTTATGTTGTTGTTTGTTTCTTACTGTGTGTCACTTGTGTCTTTTTATTTTAATGGCCATATGGCCTTTTTGTGGGCAAGTAACTGTCCTTATGGCCTTCCTTTGTTTAGGTTTCCATTGTGGTCTGGTCGCTTACTGTTTGTGTTTCTTTCCCTTTGGTGTCTTTGGTGGGTGGAGTAAGTTAATTGTATCGAGTCCTGATCTTTGTTTTACTTCTACTTTTCATGATGTCCCTTTCTGCTGAAAACCAGTCTGAAATCATTGCAGCTTTAAGCTCGACTTCTAGATATTTGGATGATTTATTAAATATTGATAATACCTATTTCGATGGTTTGATCAGTCAAATAACCCCCCCCCCACCCCACACCCCAGAACTTCAGTTAAATAAAGTAAATTATTCTGATACCGATGCTCCGATTTTGGATTTACATCTATCTATTGTAGATGGGTTTGTTTCGTGCAAAATGTATGATAAACGCGATGATTTTGATTTTGAGATTGTAAAATTTCCTTTTTTTCCTAAACAAAGGAAGGCCATATGGACAGTTACTTTCCCACAAAATGGCCATCCAAAATTAAATGACACAAGTGATACACACAGTAAGTAACAAACAACAACATAAATAAATCGCCACAGAAGAGCCGCCTTGGAACGGTCAGTGGAAGATTTCCACTGGGGGGGCTTAAATCGATTTTACGTGGCCACAATCCTCGCCCTTACTTCCGTCGCGATTTAGACAAATAATTTGTTCAGTCCGCATGAAGGCCTCCTAACTCATCAGTGCAACATCTCCGTGAACACAGAAATCAAAGAACCGCAGAGGTGAGACAACGGTCAGGACTCGACAGCAAGAAACCACTGAAATGCTGGAGCAAAAGAAAACCAACATTTAGACTCCGAGCTGTATCAACTCACTAGGGGGTGGCGCAAAGTCACTAGGATGGCGGGTGGCGTAAACTCACTTGGGTGGCGTTCACTTGAGGACAGGCGAGCCGACGCCCGCCTGATACTATTTTACAAAATAGTAAATAGTTTAGTTGCTGCTCCCCTCCCTAGCCACCCCATCAGGCTGACCAGGCATATGCATCCGCTTCACTATGTCCAGATACTGACTACAGCCAGCTACTATAAATACTCTTTTTTTCCTCTTCGCTGTTGAACCAATCAGATTGCATCATATAATGTTTTCGTTGAAATTCGAAAACCGAATGACAATGTAGATCCTGATCTGATGGCTTCAAAAGCAAAGGTAATAAGTACCGCATGACCCAAGGAATTTCTGTTTTAGTTGCTCAGTGTAGTCATCAACAGCTTTATCAGCTCAAAAATAGGACGAAGCTCCAGCCTTTCCAAGATGTTGCAAGAGGCATTAGCCCTTATCTTGCTGAATATTCATTTAAGCCACACCCATTTATGTCTATCAACCAATCAAATTATTTGATGTAATTTATTGCTACAAATTCATAAGCTGAATGCCAAACAGTGTGGATTCTGATCCGGTTCAGAAGCCATCTGATCTGGATCTACACTGTTTGCAAAGATAGGGGTTGGCGTGAACAGCAAGATAAGGGTTAAGGGTTAACTGAATTGACTCCTCCGTATGCGCCGCTTAGCCACGCCCCATCAAGGAACATAACTCTATTGTTGCTACCTTAGACAAGCTATTCAAAAAATGGCGACGTAAGCAATAACTACACGAGCAACATTGAAATATTTACTGGCTGAATTTTTTGAAAGGACCGCCAATTACAACAGGCTGCAGAAGAAGACTGTCACAATGTGAATTTTCTTATTCTTTTTGACATTTCGACTTTTAATTAGAAAAAAAAAACGCACTTAAAGAACATTTCCTAGAGGGTTCTGAAATCTTCATACAGTTTCGGGTATTGATGCACATCACAATAGAAACTCCCTGGTTTCGACCTAAAACTTCATAAGTCTCTAGAAAATCACCACATTGTACCCCTGTGTACTATATTTTATCAGATATAAGAAAAATAATGTATACCCCTAAAACCCCCAGTTTTACTAAAAAAAGAGGGTGGGGTGTAAGGGGGTCAGAATTATACAGGCATCTTTTCATGATGATTGGCTGAGCTTAAACAATTAATAATAATAAGAATAATTTACAGTGGACCCTCTTTATACCGACATTCGTTGTAACGACACATGTCGAACTTTAACGGACATCCAGGTAACTGATGTCGGTTAAAGTTAATACATAGATTTATATAGGAACTTGATAATTATTTCCGCATAAAATAAAAACTTATAAGAATATCTTTTCTGTGCAAGCGGCTGATGATTTTACATTCTTTTTCAATTATCCACATGTATTTTTAATGAAGTTTTATGAACAACTTTTTAGTCCTTTTTACATATATTTGGAAGCACCCACTAAATGTATAGAATATATACAAAAACTATTGATAACAGCGACAAAAACTGATGAATTTCTTTTCATAATTTTATTGTAAATTGTTATTTCTTTTCTGTGCCAGCGGAAGTAAAATTGCAAATTTATTGTGAACACGCCCATATATATTTTGTAAAATAAAAATGAAAATAATTTGGTCCTTTTTGAAAATGAAATATACTGCTCCCTTTTTCTATTTCCAGTTTACCTTGGTCTCCTAGGAAACCATGGCTAGGAGCTGTGGGAGATAACCATTTATTTTCTGTGTTGTACGCGTTAATTCCCTACATTATCAGCACAGCTGAGAAAGGTCGTGTCCGTATAAGTCCGGTATGAAAGGTTATAACGAAAATTTCCTCCGAATGAATCCTTAGCCCAAGGCTTAGCATTGACTTTGATCAGCACGAGCATCCCTTTGGTTGGAAACGCCCATTTTGAATACGTAGTAATGAGATTCTTGTAATCTGGTACTCGTAGAACAAACGTTCTAGACATTTGTCAGAATCGCCTCGACGAGGCGATGCTAAAAATATCAATCACATTTCTTTCTTGGAGTAATTAAGGGGTAAAGGGCCTTTATTATCTATCATAACCATTGTCGTTCTTTGTTATTATGGCAAATATGTTAGGAAACAAAAACAGTCGTTATAACGAGGGTACCTTGTACTTGTGCAACATTATGTTATATATCATTGCCCAAGGTAAAGCAATTATCAGATGTAATGTTTTTACATTTTCTAGTCTACTCCAGACAGAGATTTTGAGTTCTCACAGGGGCGATTTAATGAGTACTTGCAATTTTTGTTTTTAGCAGAAAAAATTGTCGTCTGAACAAATATTTCATTTGTTAAAATCTTTTGACTGATCCCCTTATATGAGGTTACAATCGGCATATATTAAAGTGAGGTTTTCCAGGATGTCCATTTTGGACTTGTTAACGGTTTTTGTACTGAATGGACCACCCCTTTATATAATGCAGGAGTCCATTTCAACAACTAGGGGTGAAAGGGTGCGTAATTTGAGAGAGTTGTTCAGAAAATGGTTGAAATTCCTGTCATAAGACCCTGATCAGACGCCGCGTTCTATGGCGTGATTGTGGCCACGTAAAATCGATTTAAGCCCCCAGTGGAAATCTTCCACTGACCGTTCCAAGGCGGCTCTTCTGTGGCGATTTATTTATGTTGTTGTTTGTTACTTACTGTATGTATCACTTGTGTCTTTTGGTTTTGGATGGCCATATGGCCATTTTGTGGGAAAGTAACTGTCCTTATGGCCTTCCTTTGTTTAGGTTTCCATTATGGTCTGGTCGCTTAATGTTTGTATTTCTTTCCCTTTGGTGTCTTTTATGGGTGGAGTAAGTTAATTGTATCAATTCCTGATCTTTGTTTTACTTCTACTTTGCACTGTTTGCCACTTTCCCGTTTTGAGGTTTCCAGTACAAAATTGGTTTACACATCATGAAGTTACTACCATTCATATTGTGTGTGTTTGTTTGTTTTTTTTTTGTGTGTAGTTTTTAGCTCACCTGACCGAAGGTCATGGTGAGCTTTTGTGACAGTAAGATGTCCGGCGTCGTCGTGCGTCGTCCGTCGTCCGTCGTCCGTCGTGCGTAAACTTTTTCTTGTGAACACACTAGAGGCCACAGTTTTGGTCCAATTATCATCAAACTTGCTCAGAATGATAATCATGACAATATCTCGGTCAAGTTCGAATTTGGGTCATGTCGGGTAAAAAAGTAGGTCAGTAGGTCAAATCATAGAAAAACCTTGTGAACACTCGAGAGGCCACAATTTTGGTCCAATCATCATCAAACTTGCTCAGAATGATCATTGTGACAATATTTTAGTGAAGTTTGAATATGGATCATGTCGGCTTAAAAAGTAGGTCAGCGGGTCAAATCATAGAAAAACCTTGTGAACACCCTAGAGGCCACAATTTTGGTCCAATCATAATCAAACTTGCTCAGAATGATCATCATGACAATATCTTGGTCAAGTTCGAATATGGGTCATGTCCGGTCAAAAAGTAGGTCAGTAGGTCAAATCATAGAAAAACCTTGTGAACACTCTGAAGGCCACTGTTTTGGTCCAATTATCATGAAACTTGCTCAGAATGACCATTGTGACAATATTTCAGTCCAGTTCGAATATGGGTCATATCGGGTTAAAAAGTAGGTCAGCGGGTCAAATCATATAAAAACCTTGTGAACACCCTAGGGGCCACAATTTTGGTCCAATCTTAATCAAACTTGCTCAGAATGATCATCATGACAATATCTCGGTCAAGTTTGAATATGGGTCAAATGGTTCCGGTCCGTTGCACATCTAGGTCACAGGAGCCAAAAACAGATTTTTTTCACCCAAAACTTAAAAAATCTTCTTCTCTGAAACCACAAGGCCCAGGTCTTTGTTATTTGGTATGAAGCTTCATCTAGTGGACCCCTACCAAGATTGTTCAAATTATAGTGCTGGGGCCAAAAATGCCCCCGCACGGGGGCCCTTTGGTTTTACATAGGCTTATATAGGGAAAATCTTTAAAAATCTTCTTCTCTGAAACCACAAGGCCCAGGACTTTGATATTTGGTATGAAGCTTCATCTAGTGGACCCCTACCAAGATTGTTCAAATTTGAGTGCTGGGACGAAAAATGCCCCCGCCACGGGGCCCTTTGGTTTTACATTGGCTTATATAGGGAAAATCTTTAAAAATCTTCTTCTCTGAAACCACAAGGCCCAGGTCTTTGATATTTGGTATGAAGCTTCATCTAGTGGACCCCTACCAAGATTGTTCAAATTATAGTGCTGGGGCCAAAAATGCCCCCGCCCCAGGGCCCTTTGGTTTTACATAGGCTTATATAGGGAAAATCTTCAAAACTCTTCTACTCTGAAACCACAAGGCCCAGGACTTTGATATTTGGTATGAAGCTTCATCTAGTGGACCCCTACCAAGATTGTTCAAATTATAGTGCTGGGACAAAAAATGCCCCCGCCACGGGGCCCTTTGGTTTTACATTGGCTTATATAGGGAAAATCTTTAAAAATCTTCTTCTCTGAAACCACAAGGCCCAGGTCTTTGATATTTGGTATGAAGCTTCATCTAGTTGACCCCTACCAAGATTGTTCAAATTACAGTGCTGGGGCCAAAAATGCCCCCGCCCCGGGGCCCTTTGGTTTTACATAGGCTTATATAGGGAAAATCTTAAAAAATCTTCTTCTCTGAAACCACAAGGCCCAGGTCTTTGATATTTGGTATGAAGCTTCATCTAGTGGACCCCTACCAAGATTGTTCAAATTTTAGTATTGGGACAAAAAATGCCCCCGCCACGGGGCCCTTTGGTTTTACATGGGCTTATATAGGGAAAATCTTTAAAAATTTTCTTTTCTGAAACCACAAGGCCCAGGACTTTGATATTTGGTATGAAGCTTCATCTAGTGGACCCCTACCAAGATTGTTCAAATTTTAGTGCTGGGACAAAAATGCCCCCGCCACGGGGCCCTTTGCTTTTACATTGGCTTATATAGGGAAAATTTTTAAAAATCTTCTTCTCTGAAACCACAAGGCCCAGGTCTTATATATTTGGTATGAAGCTTCATCTAGTGGACCCCTACCAAGATTGTTCAAATTATAGTGCTGGGGCCAAAAATGCCCCCGCCACGGGGCCCTTTGGTTTTACATAGGCTTATATAGGGAAAATCTTTAAAAATTTTCTTCTCTAAAACCACAAGGCCCAGGACTTTGATATTTGGTATGAAGCTTCATCTAGTAGACCCCTACCAAGATTGTTCCAATTTTAGTGCTGGGGCCAAAAATGCCCTGCCCCGGGGCCCTTTGGTTTTACATAGGCTTATATAGGGAAAATCTTTAAAAATCTTCTTCTCTGAAACCACAAGGCCCAGGACTTTGATATTTGGTATGAAGCTTCGTCTAGTGGACCCCTACCAAGATTGTTCAAATTATAGTGCTGGGACAAAAAATCCCCCCCTGCCACGGGGCCCTTTGGTTTTACATAGGCTTATATAGGGAAAATCTTTAAAAATCTTCTTCTCTGAAACCACAAGGCCCAGAACTTTGATATTTGGTATGAAGCTTCATCTAGTGGACCCCTACCAAGATTGTTCAAACTATAGTGCTGGGGCAAAAAATGCCCCTGTCCCGGGGCCCTTTGATTTTACATAGGCTTATATAGGCAAAATCTTTAAAAATCTTCTTCTCTGAAACCGCTAGGCCCAGGTCTTTGATATTTGATGTGTAGCTTCATCTAGTGGACCTTTGACAAGATTGTTCAAATTTTAGCCTTTGTTGATGTTTGGTATGAAGCTTCACCTTTACGACCTCCCTCAACATTATGTACATTAAAGCCCTGGGGCCAATAATGGCCCTCTCTGGGGCCCACTTGTTACACTATGGATCAGGTGAGCGATCCAAGGCCATCATGGCCCTCTTGTTATTTTTTTTTCTCTCTAGAAAAAATAAAGTTCACGCATCTGAAAGGGTTTGAAAACTGTCCAATCACGTTGTCGAATCACTTTGGCTTCTAAACAAAATTTTAATCACTGTATTTCAATCCCTTGTTAGACGTTAGCTTGTCTAAGGTTATGGAGGTTAGTAACGACCAGCGCGCGCAACGCTGAATATCGATCGAACGATTGGCTTGAATACCGGTCAATCAATTCTTGCGGAGGGGTCAATTCAATAGGTAGTTTACATTGTCATTTTTCATGAAAAGAAGAAATTCATCTCAGGATTTTTTATGGTGTAAAGTAGCCTTAAGATTAATCTCCAGGATGGTAAACTTAAGAATATTATCTGAAAAAAAATAACTGTCAGTTGCATTATATGCTAGGATTTAATCTGTAAACAGTTTTGTCATTTTCAGCTTCACGCCTTACAATAGCATTCGATTTGTCTCTAATTCATTTTACAAAACAAGTTCCTCTGATAATTTCTCATGCTATCAAATTATCCAGTTACCAAATTCACATAACCTAAGGATTGTTTTTCTCTACGAAATTCCAGTGTTAGTTTAGTCTGTAGGTTAACGTACTTAATGGTCATGTACAAAGGTACAGAAATCCATTGAATTTAAAAATACATTGATTCAAGAAATCGAAGGGTAAAAACCGCATCAAATTATCTAGATATTATAATTTGAAGAGTGAAATATTTCATGGAGACAGAGCAACTTCAAACTGTCTCATTAATATTCATGAGGTATTTCATGATGTCATAGATGCACACTAATTTTTTTTAAACTTTTAAAATATGAAGTACCTTGTGTTTTATAGTGCTCAGGAACAGTATTATCACCTATTTGAATTTTTGAAACTGATCTCAACTGTAATGCTAAACCAATTTTCTCCTATTTTCACTGAGTTGCAAACCTTAAATTCAAACTTTAAATAATTTAATAAATTCCAGTTTCTGTATCACACCAAATGGACTTGACCTTTAGCATTCATAGACATTCATTTTGTATCTATTCTCACGTCGTTTGCTTTGGTAGTACTCAGTCATCCAGTGTAACATACCATGTTCCAGTGATTCTGGAGAAGAAAGTTAATTTTAAGGTTTTTACCATATTGTGGCCATCTTGGTCATTCAAACAAATTTGCATTCCCTCACTGTCTTAAGGCTGCATATAAATCTGTAATGAAATTGGCCAAGTATTCTGAAATGTCAATGAATCTTAAGCCAAGGTCATCAAATTGGCATTCGTAGACATTCATTTTGTATATATTCTCATGTCATAGACCAAAATATTTTTTTCGAAAACTGCATTGTTTTGCCTTTTTTCCCCATTTCAAAGCCGAATGAGCAAAATCTGAACTTGGGGTGAAATAGGTCAAGATCAACCTTGGGTCATCGCTTTTGCAAATTTGGCAGTACTCAGTCACCCAATACTACGTAGCATATTTGGGTATGGCTGCCATCTTGGTCATGTAACCTAGACCATTCTTTCAAACGTTCATTCATATGAAATTTAAATTACAATTTGCCCAGTGGTTTCATAGAAAAAGTATTTTGAAGTGTCAGTGGACCTGCAATCCAAGTGAATTTGGGCCAAGCTCACCAAATGACTTTTACCTTTAGCATTCATTGACAATACTTTGTATCTACTGTCATATCACAGACCAAAATATATTTCGAAAATAAAGCATTTTGGAACCAAATTTGACCTTGGAGTAAAATACGTCAAGGTCAACCTAGGGTCATCTTTTTTGCAAACATGGTAGCACCCAGTCACCGAATGCCACATACGAAGTTTCAAGACAATCGGCCCAGTGGTTCTGGAGAAGATTTTTTACCAGTTTTTTGGGGGATGGCGGCTATCTTTATTCTTGGTCATGTGACCTGCACCATTCGAACAGATTTCTGTTCCCTCACTGTCCTAAGGTTGCATATGAAATTGGCCCAGCTAGTGGTTTCAGAGAAAATGTATTCTGAAATGTCAATTGACATGCAATACAAGTGACTTTGGGCCAAGGTCACCGAATGACCTTGACCTTTAGCATTCATAAACATTCATTTTGTACCTATTCTCATGTCATAGACCACATTTTTTTTTTCGAAAAATGCATTGATTTACCTATTCTCCATTGAAAAGCCTAAGGAACACCATTTTACATAGGCGTAAAATAGCTCAAGGATAATCTAGGGTCGTCATTTTTTGCAAATTTGGTAGTACTCAGTCACCGGATGCAATATACCAAGTTTCAAGGCAATCGGCGCAGTGGTTCTGGAGAAGATGTTTAAAAGTTTTCACCATAGTTGAGCATGACGGCCATCTTGGTCATGTGACCTGGGCATTTCTTGCAAACTTTCATTCCTTCAATGCCAGGATCTGCATGTGTAATTTAACTGATATTAGACTAGTGGTTTCAGAGAAGACATTTGAAAGTGGTGGACGGACGGACGGATAACGGACGGTCGACGGAGACTTACCATCCTATAAGCTCCCCCGGAGCCTTTCAGGGGAGGTAAAAATAATCAAAGGGGATAAATCAGAAACTAAGAAAGGGGGAACAATCATTCTTGTGTGAGACATCATATCGTCTTCACCTAATACATACTCCTGTAAAACTGCATGAAGATATATTACGGATGGGCGGACAGACTGGCGGACAGTACCATGTCATAATGCGAACTTTTTGTTCAAAACGGGCGTATAAAATGGCCCTGTACCAAGAGCCCACAGATAGGTTAAAAATGGACTGATACTGAAAAAAAAAATTCTTCTTCTTGGCTCAGGCATTTGATATTTGATACACAGCTTTGCTAGTGGACCTCTGCCAAGATAATTCAAATTATAGTCCTTGGGCCAAAAAAGGCCCTGCCCAGGGCCCACATGTTTTCCATAGATAATTCAAGGAAAACCTTTATAAATCTTCTCGTCTGAAAGCAGGAGCCCAAACCTTTGATATTTGGGACACACCTTTATCTAGTGGAACTCGGCCAAGATATTTTACATTATAGCCCTGTCCAGGGTCACACATGTTTTACAGACACTAATACATGTATAGGGAAATCCTTTGTTTATTTGTTTGTTTGAGGCTTTGCATCCCCGTCAACACTATTTAGGTCATTTTGGAGACATTGCTTCCAAATTTGTGATACTGTTACCCGACATGGAGATTAAATGCCATCTCACTCTCTGCTGCCCAATGAAACCAATAGGTTTTATATGCATGAACGGTTCGACTCACATCATTTCACTTGGACAGGTTTTGACCTTCTAAGCGGTTTACCAGTCCTCTTGTACGGTCGTTTTCAGCTGTGCGTGGAAGCATCATGCAGCCAAATCTATTTCTCCAAGCCCTGGTGGCGGGGCCATGGAAAAACCTTTTAGGATCTTCTTTTCTAAAATCGGATGCTCAGAATGATGCTTGATACTCGTCTAATGAACTTTTACAAAACATGCTCAAATTATACACCTGGAGTATAAAGGGGTCAACTTGTTTCACATAGACCCTTATTGAGAAAAACCTTCAAAAATCATCTTGCATGAAACCTGAAGGCATTTAAAAACTTTGGCACATAGCTTCATCTGGTAGACTTCTTCAATGTAAGGAAACCCTTTAAAATCATTTCTGAAATCAGAAGGCCCAGGTGATCGATACATAGCATGTAATTTTATTGGGCCTCTCCTTCTTCCTCTTCCAAATACAGTGCATGGTTCAGTCTGGTACATCGGCGCACTGGTGAAACTTTACAATGTCGCTGTGAGGCGCGACGTGCGAAGCAAATTAAAATCGGATGAAACAAGATAAAAACGTGCGCAGGTGTCTAGTGGTAGGCAGCCAGTCCAGCCTTGATAGCGTCCAAGGTGGTGGCGGCAACAATAGATTCCGGCAACTGGTTCCACAGTCGAATACCAGATGGGAAGAAGCTGCAGCGGTATATTCCTGTACGGCAGAAGGGTAGAAGAAATCTAAATGAATGTCCTCTGGTGGCTGGGGCTATAGGATGAAGGTATGCAGGTGCTGGGATATCCACCAGGCCAGTATGGATGAAGATTGTTCTACTTAAAGCCATTGGGCCCCGTGGTTGTTACGAGATGGATAATGTTGAAGCCTATCTTTTGCTTCAGTTTAGAAGATATATCGTAAAGATAGCGCGACTAAATTATTTTAGATGCTATATGGTACGGCCAAATATTTCTCATGATTCGTTTATCGTATGATACGATAGTACGATCTACGAGTATTCATACGCAATTTGTAAGGGTGTTATTCGTGGCTATATGTCTATTGTTCTTTCTTTCTTTCTACTGATACTGCGTCGGAAACATTTGACCGTTACTGCAGGTGTACATTACATTCACTACCGTTTTTGCAGGATTAAAGCCTACACAGTAATCAAGTAATTACGGTAGGATTCTTTAACCTGCACAGGGGATGGTTCTCCCTGCACAGGGGGCCTCCAGTTAACGCCCCGATCCGAAAGGACGGTGCACTTTATGACATTTATCCCTGCAAATGATTCCAATAGAGCGTGTTCGGACATATGTAGTTTGCAAAAACAATCACTAATCGTCAAATAGTGCCATAAATATTTTCACGCGCAAAATGTTATTCGTAGCGATATTATACTGACATGTTACATCACGGGTTCCTAAAGGAATTTTGACCGGTCTCCTTCAAGGGAAACCCATTTTTAGTAGAGATTCCTGTTCTGCTTAATTTTGCAGCATGGCTATAATTTTGGCCTGAAACATAACACAACATAAACTTTATTTTACACAGGTCTTACAAAGACATATGAGGATAAGACAAAATACAGTAACTTTTACATGGACATGGTATTACAGAATATCTATAGATATATATTTGGGGAGAGGGTTGGGACTTTAGCGTGTACAGTTTAATTCATAAGTAGTAACAGTGCAGATCAGTGCAAATCAGAGAATGGGCCAGGGTTGCGTACCTGCTCCCTATGTTACGAATACACCTATTTAAATATATGAACATTTTACTACCAACATTTTAAGGTTTTCAAATAAAAGAATTTGATATTTTTCATATTCTGGCTTAAAATATAGATGGAACCGCTCTGGCGAGACAGTTCTATCGAGTACCCACAAGCAATATTTGTACTGGTGCCATATTTTTATTGCAAAACAACAATGAGCTAGGAACCGGTTATATCTTCTTTAACCCTGCTTACTTGTAAGTAGAAAGAAACTCTTTATCCTGAGTTGCCAAAAGGCAACATAGCTCGTCTATTGGGGCCTATGTTGAACAAGTTATGTATGAGTGTGTGCGCGAATGTATGCATGTGTGTGTGTATACAGCGTGTGTGTACATACATGCTTGCATGAGTGTGTGCATGCATGCGCATGCACACATGCATGTATGCGTGCATGCATGCACAAGAGTGTATGTATGCGCATGTGATCCTGGCAAGCATGAGTGTGCATGCATGCATGAGCGTGTGTGTGCATGCATGCAGGTAAGTATGTGTGCATGCAAGTATGTGTGTGTATGCATGCATGAGTGTGTGCATGCATGCATGCATCGGTGTGTGCATACATACATGTGTGTATGCATGTATCTGCACATGCATGCATGCATGATTGTGTGCATGTATGCACTCATAGTGTTTGTTCATGCATGCATGAGTAAGTGAATGCACGTATGTGCGCATGCATGCTTGAGTGTGTGCATGTATGGATGTGTCTGCATGCATGCATGTGTGTGCATGAATGCATGTGTGTGCATGTGTGTGAATGCATGGTTATGTGCATGCATGTTTGTGAGAAA
The DNA here is from genome assembly GCA_963580285.1 of Lucinisca nassula. Taxonomy (NCBI): domain Eukaryota; kingdom Metazoa; phylum Mollusca; class Bivalvia; order Lucinida; family Lucinidae; genus Lucinisca; species Lucinisca nassula. The sequence goes on from OY757010.1 coordinate 211,134,181, forward strand.
TAGTGTGTATGCATACATGTGTGCATTCAAGCATGCATGCATGCGTGTGTGCATTTATGGGTACATGCACGTATGTGTGATGACATGCATGCGTGCATGCATGTGTGTGTGTACTTGCATGCATACCTGTGTAATGCACGTGCATGCATGAGTGTGTTTGCATATGTGCACGCAAGTATGCATCTGTGTGTGTGTGTGCTTGCATTCATGCATGAGTGATGCACATGTGTATGCCTGTATGCATGAATGTGTGTGTGCATGCATGCATGAGTGTGTGCATGCATGAATGCATGTGTGAGTCCATACATGCATGTGTGTGAATGCATGTATCTGCACATATGCATCCATGAGTGCGTGCATGTATATATGTAGAATGTGTTTGTTCATGCATGCATGAGTGTGTGAATGCACGTATGTGCGCTTGCATACCTGAGTGTGTGCATGTATGGATGTGTCTGCAGGAGTGTGTTTGCATGTGTGCACGCAAGTATGCATCTGTGTGTGTGTGTGCTTGCATTCATGCATGAGTGATGCACATGTGTATGCCTGCATGCATGAATGTGTGTGTGCATGCACGCATGGGTGTGTGCAGGCATGCATGCATGTGTGCGTGCATACATGCATGTGTGTGAATGCATGTATCTGCACATGTATGTATGCATGAGTGTGTGCATGTATGCATGCAGAATGAGTTTGTTCATGCATGCATGAGTGTGTGAATGCACGTATGTGCGCATGCATGCCTGAGTGTGTGCATGTATGGATGTGTCTGCGTGCAAGCATGTACATGCATGTATGTGCATGCTTGTTTGTAAGAAATAGTGTGTACGCATACATGCGTGCATTCAAGCATGCATGCATGCGTGTGTGCATTTATGGGTACATGCATGTATGTGTGATGACATGCATGCATGCATGCATGTGTGTGTACTTGCATGCATGCCTTTGTAATGTACGTGCATGCATGAATCTGTGTTTGCATGTGTGCACGCAAGTATGCATCTGTGTGTGTGTGCTTGCATTCATGCATGAGTGATGCTCATGTGTATGCCTGCATGCATGAGTGTGTGTGTGCATGCATGTTTGAGGGTGTGTGCATGCATGCATGCATGTATGTGTGAGTCCATATTTGTCATTCAGCCACCAAGTTTGCTGTACGTGTTACAGAAGGCCAAGACAAGCTTCCTATCTTATATCGGTTACCTTAACTTCATAAAAGACCACACGAGGACTGTTCAAATATGAATGCAAGTAGAACATTTTCTCATGCACTAATGCGAAAATCACCTGGAAATAAATATCACAGCGTAGAAAAACATTTTACCTATATATTGATACCAAACCTGTTAAAATCCGTGCACTTTAGCCATGTATATCGTTCGATAAACATTGTCTACTATTGTATACTAATACAAAACATGGTTGGAAGAAGGCCAGAGTACGCCGTTGAAATACGGTCCTATATTAAGAATCGTGGTATTCTTGGTATCCGGTATATTCCCCCCCCCCCCACCCCCAGTGGAATTCGTTTCCGCTGACCGTTCCAAGGCGGTTCTTCTGTCGCGATTTATTTGTTATGGTTTGTCTTTGGGTGTTTGTGTCGTTTATATTATTTTATTTTGGATAGCCTATTGGTCATTGTGTGGTTAAGAACTGTCCTTTTGGCTTTCCGCTGTTGATGTTTCCATCGAGGTCTGTTGTTTCATGTTTGTGTTTCTTTCCCGTTGGTGTCTGATGGGAGCTGTGGGTTAATTGTATCGATTCCTGACCATTGCCTCCACTTCTATATTGAAGGTGTGCATGCAAACATGTATGTATGCATGTATGTATTTGTGTGTGTATGCATGGGTATGTGCATGCATGCCTGTGTGAAATTGTGTGTGTGTGTGTGTGTGTGTGTTTGTGTGTGTGTGTGAATTCGGGTTTAACGTCGCTTTCAACAATTTTTCAGTCATATCACGACGGTGTCTGGTTGCGACAGGGAGCTCAATGCTCACTTTTATGGTGCTGCCTCACTGAAGTATCATGTCCCAGACACATTACATGATACCACACCCAGTCACATTATCCTGACACTGGGTCGACCAGTCCTAGCTCTACCCCGTAAACCTGAGTGCTAAGCGAGGAGCAGCTAGTACCATTTTTAACGACTTTGGTATTTCGCGGCCCGGGATCGAACCCGTGACCTCCCGTTCCCCGGAGCGGACACTCTACCAACTGAGCTATCGGGGCCGGTGTGTGTGTGTGTGTGTGTGTGTGTGGTGTTGTGTGTGTTTGTGTGTGTGTGTGCATGCAAGCATGCATGCATGCGATTGTGCATGTGTGGGTGCACGAATGCATGTGTGATTGCATGTGTGTATATATTCGTGTGTTTCTGCATGTGCGTGTGTGCTTGCATGCATGCGTGATGCACATGCGCGTGTGCATGCATGTATGCATGTATGCATGAGTGTGTGAAAGCATGTATGTGCACATGCATGCATGCACGAGTTTGTGCATTTATGGACGCAGCATGTGTGTGTGTTTGAGTGTGTGAATGCATGTGTATGCGCATGCATGCCCGAGTATGTGTATGTATGGATGTGTGTGTGTGTGTGTGTGTGTGTGTGTATGTATGTACGTATGTATGTATGTATGTATGTACAGAACAAATTCAATATCCCCATCCCCTCACATTTTATGCGTTTTATTACCTTTGTTTAGGTTTCCATTATGGTCTGGTCGCTTAATGTTTGTATTTCTTTCCCTTTGGTGTCTTTTATGGGTGGAGTAAGTTAATTGTATCAATTCCTGATCTTTGTTTTACTTCTACTTTTAAAAAGGAAAAAAAAATAGAAAGAACAAAAAACTGTTCCTCGACTGGGATTTGAACTCACAATCCTTTGAATCAGAGTCCTAAGCGATATCCATTATACTGCAGAGGTTGAAAGTAAACTGATCATCGTTTTACTTCTATTTTTAACATAGGGAAAAAAGGGTGGAAATACAGGGGGACTCTAGTGTTAACAAAGTTTTTCTATGATTGGACCCGACATGACCCATATTCAAACTTGACCAAGATATTCTCAGTATGATTATTCTGAGCAAGTTTGAGGATGATTGGATCAAAACTGTGGCATCTAGAGTGTTAACAAGGTTTTTCTATGATTTGACCTACTGACCTACCTTTTGACCAGACATGACCCATATTCGAACATGACGGGAGATATTGTCAGGATAATCATTCTGAGCAATTGGAGGATGATTGGATCAAAACTGTGGCCTCTCGAGTATTAAAAAGAAAGTTAACGCATGACGCACGATGACGACGCACGACGCTGCCGGATATCTCAAGGTCACAAAAGCTCACCATGACCTTCGGTCAAGTGAGCTAAAAATAGCCTCAGAAGAGATGGCAAAACCCCGACCAAAAGACAATATGGCCATCAGAAGATTGTTCACAAATAGAAAGTGCACAAGAGTTAATATACACTGGTAAAATTAGAAGTGACGGCAATGATCAGGAATCAATATAATTAACACACAGCTCCCATCAAAGACACCAAAGGGAAAGAAATACAAACATGAAACAACAAGACCAAACGGAAACACCAACAGCGGAAAGACAAAAGGACTGCCACCCTCTCACAAAATGGCCTATTGGTTATCCAAAACAAAAGCCCTAAGTATATTTTGTATATTCAATGTTTATTGAGACTATCTTCACCTAATGAAATTAGGGATCGCTTCTTAACATAATAAATATCCAAGATTTCCAATGCACAAAGTACGGTATACGGAGTTGTGGTTCTTGCACATGAAATGCCTTTTTCAACCTAGTATACAGTTGTGGCAAGTACCAGAAATATATCTCAAAGATATTGGAGTTACAGTCATCACAAGATAATACTGTCATGGGGATAAACTCAAAACACCAGGGCACTCAGAATTGTGGTTCATGCGCAGGACACGCCTGTTCAACCTCATGTTCATTTGTATCAAGTACCATCAATATTAATCAAAGGGTATTGGAAATATGGTGATCACAAGCTGGTCATACTGTTATATTGCAAGAGGAGATAAATCAAATACCATAGCACCCTGAGTTGTTGTTCTTATGCATAGAACACAGTCTAAACCTTGTATTCAATTGTAATGGCAAGTACCATCAATATATCACGAAAGATATTGGAATTATGGCCATCAAAAAGTTATATTGTCAGGGGAGACATTTTAAAAACTAGGGCACCCAGAGTCATGGTTGTTGCACATGACATGCCTGCTTTACCTCATGTACAAATGTACCAAGTCCTATCAATATATTTCAAGGAGTATTGGATATGGACATCACAAGGTAATGATTCTATTTCACTGGAAGGTGAGATAACCCCAAATAACATGGCACCTTGCGCATGACACGCCGTCCCAGCCTTGTGAACAATTCTGCCAGGTACCATCAATATATCAGAGTATTGGAGTTATGGCCATCACAAGGCAGTAATTATATTTTATTGAAAACGGGCCTCCGTGGCCTAGTGGTTAAGAGCGCTGACTCTTGATCATTAGGTCTCTCACCGCTGTGGTTCGAGCCTCGCTCGGGTCACATGTGAGACGCCAAGTTCTGCAACGGAAGGTCAGGTGGTTTTTCTCCGGGTACTCCGGTTTTCGCCCACCTCTGATTAACGATCGGCTCGATATGAGTGAAATAATCTTGAAAGGGCCGTAAAACCAAAACCAAAAAAAAAAAAATATATATATTTTATGGAAAAGGGAGATAACTAAAAAAACTATGGCACCCAGTTATGTTTCTTGCGCATGACATGCCGTTTTAGCCTTGTGAACAATTGTGCCAAGTACCATAAATGAATCTCAATGGATATTGGAATTATGGCCATCACAAGGTTGTGTCTACGGACCGACGGACGGACAGACGGATGGAGGCCAGGCTGATTGCTATATCCCCCGAATGTATTCTGTCGGGGATAAAAAGATATAAGCAATACACACATTGATTGATAGACTGATAATAAGAACCTGGTCATGAGGACATGGCCATAAGTATGCCTACACATTAACTGGAAATCAAAGAACAAATAATATATACTGTTTTCAAATTTAATATGGCATTATACAAAAATATTTTACTGATACATCATCTTAACGAGTCTACGTAATCAAGACCCTTGTGAATCTCACTTTATATTTTGTTTGTTTGATATGAGGTTTAACGTCCCCATCAATACAGTATAGGTCATTTTGGAGACGTTGCTTCCAATTTTGTGGGACTTTTACCCGGCATTGAGATGAAATGACATCTAAAGCCCTGTCGCCCAATGAAACCAATAGGGTTTATAAGCATGGTCGGTCCGACTCGCAACGCGGTTCCTGGACAGGCTTAGATCCTCTAAGCGGTTTACCAGTACTAGTGTGCGGCGTGGAAGCATCATGCAGCCCATCTATTTCTTCAAGCCCCGATGGGCGTGGGCGGCTCACTTTAAATAGAGACAAGAATTCCGCCTAAAGCTATGTCGCACCTCTGAAGGTGCAAAGTCATTAAACCATGAAATCTAGGTCAAGGTCAAACATGAATGCCTGCAAAGAAGTTGTCACTCCTAGATGTAAGCCTGTGCCAAGTATCATCAATGAAACACTTATAGTTCTCAAGAAATGGACTTACATTAGAGTTTAATTTATAAGATGATCGCAATAATTCAGGTAGTGAACCATGACATGTCAAGGTGAGTTCCAGACTTTCAGACGAGTCTTTAAACCGAGGTCCCGTCTCCGTATGACCTTAGCTGTTGGGGGGGGGGGGGGCGTAAAACTGAAACACTCACTCACTCAGGTCAAGGTGAGATATGAATGCTTGCATTAAAGTTGCTATTCCTAGATGCGAGCTTGTACAAAGTGACATCAATGAAGCTCTTAATAGTTCTTGAGAAATGGACTATTTCATTAGGGTAAAAGTTAGGGTGGTCACAACCCAGCAGGCACACCTCACCAGGGCAACGTCAAATCAACGTCGGTGCAAGGTCATGACCTTGCACCGACGTAGATGTGACGTTGCATAAACGTCATGACCTTGCACCGACGTTGATGTGACCTCACAATCACGTCATGTGCCTGCTGGGAATAATTCACAGTCAGTGAACCATGAAATGTAGTTCACGGTCAGATATAGAGTTGCTATTCCTAGATGCAAGCATCTGGTCGGGCCCATCAGTCTACCTGTTGGTTTTCTTTTGCTCCGGCATTTCAGTGGTTTCTTGCTGTCGAGTCCTCACCCTTGTTTCATCTCTTTGGTTGTTGGATTTTTGTACTCTCGGAGATGTTGCATTGCTGAGTTAGGAGGCCACTAAATCGCGACGGAAGTTAGGGCGAGGATTGCGGCCAGGTAAAACCGATTTAAGCCCCCCAGTGGAATTGATTTCACTGACCTTTCCAAGGCGGTGCTTCTGTCGCGGTTTATTTTTGTTATGGTTTGTCTTTGAGTGTGTGTATCGCTTACATTTTTTTGTTTTGGATAGCCAATTCGCCATTTTGTGGCAAAGTGACTGTCCTTTTGGCTTTCAGCTATTGGTGTTTTCAATGGGTCTACTTACAACAACGCAACCGGCAAGTTAGCACTAGGCCTTCTCTCAGACGCACTTTTGATCTTGTTTGAGACGACTATCAAATACGTGCCGAAAGCTTTGTAGCACCGTTTTGAACTCTCCATCACGTGCTTCTGAACTGGTATTTGCGATGATTGACAACCGTCTTTGAACGTTAAAAGCGTGGGCGGGACAATAGCGCTGTCACTTTATGTTACAATCGATTTTCAATACTGCTGAAAAGGAGATTGTGGATACTCGTTAAAACATCGAAGCGGTTCTAACTAGCAGTACCCACAATCTATAGTCTGCTCAAAACAGAGATTGTGGATACTCGTTAAAACCTCGATGTGGCGACAGGGCTTGAGATGTCATTTCATCACAATGTCGGGTAAAAGTCCCACAAAGCCGGAAGCAACGTCTCCAAAATGACCTATACGTACAGTTGTGTGTATTTCTGCTCAAAATATTGATTGTGGATGCTCGTATCGCCTCATCGAATTTTTCTTATTTCTGCTCAAAATATAGATTGTGGATACTCGTTAGTATCGCCTAATCGAGGCGGTTCTAACGAGTACCCACAATCTATATTATGAGCAGAAATAAGAAAAGTAAGATGTACCTCTGTAAACCCCGGTTATTCTAATACATATGGTTCAAGCCCCAAAGTCTTTCGGATCCTTACGAGACACATGTTCATGGTGCTGCCTAACACAACAGCCTATAATACTGGCACAGCATGCAACGCTTCAGATGTCTGTTAACTTTAGCCATAAAGTCCCTAAGCCTGCCCTGGCGAGTTGGGACCATTTCACTGGGATTGAAATGTCATTTTATCTAACTGTTGGGTAAAATTTCACACAAAACTAGAAGTAATGTCTCAAAAATGACCTAAATAATGTTAATGGGGATGTTAAACCTCAAATCAAGTAAACAAACAGTCAACAGAAACGCAGAAATATTGGTCAATTAAAGTCTGTTATTGGTGACATGAATTCTGAGGGGAATGACTTGGCAGATTTTCCACCATTTTTCAAAAGGGGACAACTTTCGGAACTTCCTGTTTGCTTTTCTATAAGCTTTGTCCCACGAAATAGTGATATACTCTAAAAGGAAAGAATTTGCTCCTCGGGAGCAAATTCTTTCCTTTAAGAGTTGACCCTTATTGACATGGGAGACTAAAATACGCTTGAAGGAGTTGCCTCCCCTGAAGGTGTATGCATTCCACTCAAAGTCTCAAAAATATTTGCCACTTAATTGCTCGACTCGACGGTTAGTAAAATATTTGGGCGGATTTTTGCGTGCTCCCAGGAGACCTTATGGGTCCAGCCTTTTAAATTTGGAAACCTTCCTCACAACTGGACAAAAATGGGCGGTAAAAAAGAGAAGAAACCCAGAAAAACCAACAAGTCTTAACCCTTATCCTGCTGAATAAATAAATTTAGCCACAGCCATTGCTGACTGCCAAACAATTTCTTAACATCATTCACAAGCTGCATGACAAACAGTGTAGGACCTCATCTCTGTTTGCAAAAGTAGGGGTTGTTATGGGTTAAATATACACTAAAGCCACTTTTTAACTGAGCTTCCTGTTGTGCCCATTTCTGTTTGTTTGTTTGAGTTGAGGTTAAACGTCCCCTTCAACACTGTATAGGTCATTTTGGAGACGTTGCTTCCAATTTTTGGGACTTTTACCCGTCATTGAGATGAAATGACATCTCAAGCCCTGTCACCCAATGCAACCAAAAGGGTTTATTAGTATGGGCGGGCTGCCTCGCATCGCTTTGCACGGGCAGGCTTAAATCCTCTAAGCGCTTTACCAGTAGTTGTGTAGTCTGCGTGGAAGCCTCATGCAGCCCATCTCTTTCTTCAAGCCCCGATGGGCGGGAGCCGACAATTTCTGTATGTATTGGAATTGCACAAGGAGGATAAATTACAAGGATTCGTGTAAAAAATACATTCAAATCAATCAAATCTTTTATTCACTCTGATTACAAATAAATGTAATAACAAAAGGAGCGATACAAATATGCAACGTTCGGCGGCAAAGTATAAGTCAAAAAAAAAAAAAAAATAAATAAATAAAACACAAACAAAACAAAACAACCAGAGGGCAACATTAAATTTTACGAGATGAAATCAGTACTTTCTCTCTCTCTCTCTCTCTCTCTCTCTCTCTCTCTCTCTCTCTCTGTGTGTTTTGAGCACGCGACGCTGAAACAGCACCGAATCTATGGCATTGTGTGCTTCGAGTTTGTCAATCAACAAAAATCAAATCAAATTTATTTCTCTCAGCATCGCGAAAACACGCCTATACAAATACACTGCAAATCCTATCGCCGAACAAAAGAAATTGGAAACAATTTTCCAATCTCTGCCCAAAACATAGACCGCGGGTGCCCGCACGAACCGCCTTATCGATACGGCTCTAACGAGCACCCCCAATCCAGTCCCAGAGCAGAAACAAGAAAAATAAGGTTTACCCTCTGTAAACTCCAGTTTTACTGTGTAAAAGTGGGGTTCAAGGAGGTCAAAACCATATAGGCGCGTTGTCGCGATGGGTTTTACAATAGGATAAAGAGGAGCAAAACGTTGTGCAAACATACTGTTTCATGTAACAAACTTATTATTTCATCATTTATTATTATTATTTATTTTATTTATCCGACCACACCCTTTCCTGACTTTAAACCAATCAGATAGCTTATGTAATTTCAAACAGTGCAGATCCCGATCAGACTCAGAAGCCATCTGGTCTGGATCTGCACTATATGCAAAGCTAGGATTTTTTATCAAGAACGGCAAGTTTTGCTCGGACTGGTCCGTATGCAGTAAACTATGTTCCATTCAAAAAATCATAGAGCATGAAACGTGTGAAAAATAAATGGGCCGTTACAAAGCATGTTCTGCACGAGCATGTGTAGTCAGACGTGTGGCCAACACGCTAAAGAAAAATATGAATGGGATATTATGTTCACTCCAGAGTGGTAAGTGTAATAAAATATTATAGATGCGTCTCTCTCTCTCTCTCTCTCTCTCTCTCTTAACCAGCCAATACACAGGTGTAAACAGATACATTCATTACGAGTACACGCCCATACAAATACACTGCAAACCCTACCGCCGAAAAGAACGAATATTTTCCGATGAAAAACTGATATCCGACACAGATCGTGGATACACGTTAGAACCATTGTGTACAAAGTTGTTTTGTGAAAGCAGGGTTAATTTAAAATATTAGGTAATAGTAATTTTCTCTAGTATGATAAGCGCTAGGACGTAGCAAACCTAAATCAAGATTATAGATAAAGGTATGCACATGTATGTAATCAGACCGGACAGTCGTCGGCAGTCGCGAGCGGACGACAAAGGCGAACGGCGCAAAGGGGAAGCGTCCCCGACTGCCACGGGATGTAGGCTGGGAAGATAGTCTCGGACTGAGATCCAAACTTTCGTTCAAGCCCTAGATTCCACTTTTTATGTAAACAGTGTAGACCCCGATCAGACGCCGATAGAATGACATGTAGAGTAGCCTATGACATTAAAAATCCGCGCTTTTTGGATGTACTTTGACGCCGCGTTCTGTGGCGCCTGATCTGAGTCTCCATTGCTTGCCAAGCTCCTCACGGCGAATATACGCTAACTGGTGATTGATTTTTTACATGACCCGTGACGTCCAAACAATATTAAATATGGAGCGCGAAGCAGTAGATTTTGACAATCGCTTAGCTCCGCCCTCTCCTGTGGGTTAACCGGTATTGGATGGTGATGTTAAGTATTGATTACCGTTACTTTGACAAACTTGACTCTTCTAACACCAATTGTGGTGTGGCGCGTCAGTGTTTTTTTATGTATCTGCTCTTTAATGAACCGGCGGGATATGGCGTACTGCTAACTTGCCGGTTGCCCTGTTGTATTACATGTTTGTGTTTCTTTCACTTTGGTGTCTCCAATGGGAGCTGTGGGTTTATTGTATCGATTCCTGATCATTGCCTTCACTTCTATTTAGTACAAAGTATCGTTAATTAAGCTGAATTGGACTCTTACATTACATAAAGGTGAAAGTTAGGGTGGTTGCAATAATTCATGAAGTCTAGTGATCCATGAAATGTAGGTCAAGGTTGAGATATGGGCGCTTGCATTGAAGCTGCTAGTCCTAAATGCAAGCTTGTACCAAGCAACATATAGGAAACTCTTTTAGTTCTCAAGACATTGACTCTTACATTAGGGTGAAAGGTACGGTGGTCGCAATAGTCAGTAAACCATGAAATGTGTAGGTCAATGTCAGATTTGGATGCTTGCATTGAAGTTGCTGTTCCTAGATGCAAGCTTACAGCAAGTAACATTCATGCAGTTCTTACCGTTTTTGAGAAGTGGACTCTTACATTAGGGTGAAAGTTAGGGTGGTAGCAATAATTCACGAAGAGAACCATGAAATGTAGGCCATGGTGGGATATGGATGACTGCATTAAGTTGCTGTTCCTAGATGCAAGCAGTTCTCAAGAAATGGACTCTTACATTAGGGTAAAGTCGGCCTCGGTGGCTCAGTCGGATGCGCGTCTGACTGGTGATCAGGAGGACGCGGGTTCGACTCCCGCCGGGGTCGGCAACATTCTTTCGTGGAGATTGATCATGAAATCTTTTCTGCGGTCATTCTCTCCCTTCCGCTGATTCAAGAAGGGCAGTTGTCAGTTTCTGGCGAAAGAATGTGCACTGAACTGGTTAACCGCTTACGTATAAGCCTGCCCAGGAAAGTGTGGATAGGTAAACTGACCGGCTCTAAAATGACCTAAATAGTGTTGACTGGGCCGTTAAACTCCAAAACAAACAAAAACATTAGGGTAAAAGTTAGGGTGGTCGCAAATGTTGACGGCTTGGCGACCGAACGGAAAACTGGACTTCTATATCTCACAATGCTTAAAGCAGGCGTGACAAAAACTGGAGCATACATAATTTTCTTAGTTCTGCTCCAAGACATAGGTTGTTGGTACTTGATAAAACTGCCTCAGTTCTAACGAGTCCCCACAACCTGTGTTTTTGAGTAAAGATAAGATATCATAAACGTTCATAGAAAAACAACTCATTTAATAACAAAGAATGCACTGTGTCACTGTCACACAGATGTGTTATTGTAATGTTGTATGTGAGGTTTAATAACTAGAGAAATTAGATCTGACCAATATTTGGGCCCCGTCAAGCGATTTTGGTACTTATCGCCTATGCGAGCAGCGAAGGTTCAGGCGAGCCTGCGCATCCGCGCAGTCTCGCCAGAACCTTCGCTGCTCGCTCATACAAGCAGTGAATCAAGTGGAACCTTCAGACAGAAAGCCATATCCCTGGCCCCTCTGAATGGCTGGGCATGCGCAGTTAAAGTTTGTCATGGCGGAATGCTCGAAGACCCAAATTCGCTTGGCAGGGCTCATATCACATGACTACAAAACTCCAGATAAGAGAAAGCACAAGTATAATAAATACAAAATCTTTTACTAGAATTTGTCTTAACCCTTATCTTGCTGAATATTCATTTAAGCCACACCCATTTCTGGCTATCAACCAATCAAATTACTTGATGTAATTTATATCTAAAAATTCATTAACTGAATGCCAAACAGTGAAGAAGCCATCTGATCTGGATCTACACTGTTTCCAAAGATAGGGGTTGTCGCGAACAGCAAGATAAGGGTTAAACAAGAGGCTCATGGACCACTATGCTCCCCAGAGCTCAGGTGGGCACTGCCCACTTGCAGTCATGTATTTTAACATTTGGTTATATATATAATCTACTAATTATAAAGTCTCCCAAACAAACCCCCATACCCAAATGAGCACCTATGCGGACTCCTTATCTGAAACATTAGGCATTTTATGAAGTAAATGGGGGTGAGGCATGAACCTAATGGAGCCCTGGTCGGTATCACTGAATGTCTCCTATCATAGGGAACAAGATTGTATATGGTTTAGAGGTAGTGACCTGAATTGTTCCGGAGATATAAGACCTTTTAAGCAGCGTGGAGGGGTTGGGGAATGTCCATGCAGACCAAAGCGAAGCCCAAGACTGTTATTTTATGTGTGTGTGTTTTTTTTTTTTTTTTTTTGTTATTCTGGGGGAGGAGGGTTTGGTTGTATGGCCCTTTCAAGATTATTTCACTTATATAGAGTGGATCTTTAATCTGAGGTGGGCGAAAACCGGAGTACCCGGGAAAAAACCACCTCACCCTGCAGGGCATAACTTGGTTTCTCACATGTGACCCGAGACAGGCTCGACCAACAGCTTTGAGACACCTAATGATTAAGAGTCAGCGCCCTTATCCACTAGGCCACAGAGGCCCGTTGATTGTTACTGAATGTCTTATCTTAAGGACCAAGAATATATATGGCTTAGGGGCAGGGATCTGAGCGGTTTCTGAGATGAGGCCTTTTTATGAATTGGAGGGGACAAGAATGGCCCCTACAGACCTTTGGGACCCCCAAATTGGTGTGACTGGCCCCTGCAGTCCCGCGGAGACCCCCAAGTGGGTGGGACTGAATGCATCCTATCATAAGGAGCAAGAATATACATGTATATGATTTAGGGGTGGGAATCTGCATTGTTTCTGAAATATATGGCCTTTTATAAAGTGGAGGGATGGGGTATGGCCCCAGACCACCCCTGGTTGGTTTGACTGAATGAATTTTATCATAAGGAACATAAATGTATACAGTTTAGGGGTGGGGATCTGAACAGTTTCTGAGATACATTGCTTTATATGAAGCGGAGGGGTGGGGCATGGCCTGATGCACCCCAGCAGACCCCCAGGTTGGTGTCACAGAATGTGTTTTATCATAACGAGTGTGGTTCACGGGTGGGGCTCCAAACAGTTGGTCTTTTATGAAGTGGAGCGGTGGGGCATGGCCCCGGCGCACCCGGGGAGACCCCCAGATTGGTGTTACTGAATGTGTCCGATAAAAAGGAATATATATGGTTTGGAGTGGGGATCTGAAAGGTTTCTGAGATTTTTGGCCTTTTATGAACTAGAGGGGGTGGGGCATTGATTCGTTAGTTTCCAAAGCAACCAAACCAGTGAACCGAATTAATTAAAAAAAAAACCACAAACCTGTTAAGGCAAGAATGGTGAATATTTCCAAAAACTCTTAGCCTCATAGAACAAATGGTTTCTGAGATGATTTTTAAGTATGAGCAGTCATATGTAAGACAGAAGATTGCTAATGGAACATAACAAAGGTTTTGTCAAAATATCTGCAAAGGCTTGGGTCAGGCGTCAGATTCTATGACGGCTCCAATGTAAAGGCTTATTGAGAATTAGAGAGATCTAATTCAAGGTAATGTTGGTTGGTGCCTGAAGCTCTGTCTCTGGTCAGGCCCATCGGAGTCTAACTGTTGGTTTTCTTTTGTTCCAGCATTTCAGTGGTTTCTTGCTGTCGAGTCCTCACCGTTGTCTCACCTGTGTGGTTCTCTGATTTTTTTGTGTTCACGGAGATGTTGCACTGATGAGTTAGGCCTTCATGCGGACTGAACAAATTATTTGTCTAAATCGCGAAGGAAATAAGGGCGAGGATTGTGGCCACGTAAAATTGATTTAAGCCCCCCAGTGGAAATCTTTCCATTGACCATTCCAAGGTGGTTCTTCTGTGGCGGTTTATTTATGTTGTTGTTTGTTACTTACTGTGTGTATCACTTGTGTCTTTTTATTTTGGATGGCCATATGGCCATTTTGTGGGAAAGTAACTGTCCTTATCGCCTTCCTTTGTTTAGGTTTCCATTATGGTCTGGTCGCTTAATGTTTGTGTTTCTTTCCCTTTGGTGTCTTTTATGGGTGGAGTAAGTTAATTGTATCGATACCTGATCTTTGTTTTACTTCTTCTTTGGTAATCAGTGCCATTTTTCTATTTTCCCCATTATAGGTCTACGGAAAAAGTTGCCACAGCAACCAGACTTATGAGCCAGTTTTCACAAAAAAATGCAAACTTTCAATGCCCCATCCCAAGGCTGCTACAGATGAAACTTGAACTGAATTGGCCCAGTGGCTACAGAGGTTTGAGTTGTGACATCAGATGGCAAATGCCCTTCCATAAGCGCCCCCTGAGCCTTCGGCTCTGGTTAGCAAAACATAAAGCATGCCAGAAAGACAGAAATGTTGGGTATTTTGTGATAACTGAAGGCTATTTCTGTCAGTTTTGTCAGTTCTCCACCAGAATCTATGTTTTCATTAGAACAGTCTTGATGAGGTGGCTCTAATGAATATCCAAAACACATGTTTATATTGGCAAATATGGAGAATTGTCTTTAAAAAGTCACAAAATACTGCCTTATCCATTGTTTTTACAGATGGGTGGAATTCTGGACTTCATCCCAAGGTTTTTCTAGAAAGTTCATTCCTCTCAATGCCGGCCTAAATAAACAGTTTCAAGGATATCCCGGTTATTGGCTCCACATCTGGGGCTGTGATGAGAAACCAAACACCAGTTTTCCTCATCCCCCATTAACCCTTTTGGTACCAAATGGAATCTTCCACCTTATATTTAGCATGAGTCAATTTCAAAATTTAGGGATGTCAGGTTATGTTTTCTTCAAAATTTATTTGGAAAATGGCTGAACTTTTTGCAAACAGTGTAGACCCTGATCAGACGCCACATTCTGCGGCATCTGATCTGGGTCTGCACTGTTTGCCAACTGGGACTTTGGTTTAAAGACTCATCCAAAAGTCTGGAGAAGCCCAGAATCGATACTGCAATCCCTGGTTTATAAGGCTAGTATCTTAACCACTACACAATGGATGCTTCTAAATATAAATAAATGAGACAATTACGGTAAAGTTCTGCTGTTAAGACCACCTAAAATTAAGACTAATTCTCCTTTAAAAAGCATATTTAAAAGGTTTCAGTCACTCATTTAGCCGTTTGACTCATTTAACATGCATGATGGTTAACCAAACCATACACATCTTGGGCAAGTGGCTGGTGGGCCGGCAAGCTTAGTCTTTCTAAGTGGTTACAGTAAACCAGTGCAAGCACATCCTTTTGCTTTCTCTTCAAACTAGAAGTGAAGGCAATGATCAGGAATCTATACAACTACCCCAAACCTCCCGTTAGAGACAACAAAGGAAAGAAATACAAACATGAAATAAGTAAACCCTAATGAAAGCAAGCGGAAAGCCAAAAGGACAGTTACTTTCCCACAAAATGGTCAAATGGCTATCCAAAACAAAAAGTTATAAGCAATACATACAGTCAGCAGAAGCTAAAGATATTTATTTATCAATATCCATGAAAGAATATTGCCAAACTTGACAGGTACTATTGATCCAAACATGCAACAAAATGCACTACTCTGCCAGACCATTTTAACCCTTGTCTCGCTGAGCCCAGATATGTCTCATATTAAACAATGTAGATCCAGATCAGATGGCTTCTGAAGAAGCCATCTAATCAGGACCTTCACTGTTTGTCATTCAGTTTATGAATTTGTTGCAATGATTTGCATCAAGAAATCTGATTGGTTGATAAGCAGTGGTGGATGTGGCATATATAAATAACCAGCAGGTCAAGGGTTAAATAAAAGGTGGATTTCCTACCTGATCCTTTAGTAGCTGTACCCTACTTTTAAAGAAAAGTACTTGCTCCCTCTCGGGGGAGAAATATCTTTTATTTTTTAAAGCCTTTTATGAAAGGGACAAAATTCATTTTAAGCATGAGTTAACTGAAATTCTCTTTAAGAGAATCCAATTACCAATAATTATTACACCTAGCACACACAAATTAAATAAATAACCAAAGCACAAAAAGAAAAAAAACAATAGAAACAAAAGAAAAACAAACAAAAAAGGACAGAACTATCTAACAAACTTTGCAACAATAAGCCTTAACTTAAACAAGAGGGCCATGATGGCCCTGCATCGCTCACCTGATCCATTTTGTACGAATGAAATGGTAGGTAATAAAGCAAGGTGGAGTGGAGTGTTTGAGCAATTTGGAATGACAGTGACCCAAGGAACATTTCTGGGAAATTCTATCAAAATCGGTCTAGCTGTTAAGGTGGTGGCTATCATGTTCATTTAAGCCATAAGCCATAACAAGGTTTATTTTTCTAAAAATAGCTATTGCGACCTTGACCTTCAGCCCAGGACCCTGAATGTTGATCTTGCTTGAGAATATTATCATACCTAACACTTGTGTGAAGTTACATCAAAATCCATTGATAAATCTAAGTGCTAGCTAGTGCCATGAAAAGTTTTTCTAAAAACAGCTACATTAAAATCCATCAACAGATGTAGGCGCCAGAGCGATATGTCAAAGTTTATTCTATAAAATAGCCAAAGTGACCTTAACCCCGGAATCCTGAAAGTCATACTTGCTTGAGATATTATCATACCCAACATTTGTGTAAAGTTACATAAATCTTTTGAAAAATGTAGGCGCTAGAGTGATGACAAAGTTTTTCTAACAAGAGGGCCATGATGGCCCTGGATCACTCACCTGATCCATAGTGTAACAAGTGGGCCCCAGGGAGGGCCATCATTGGCCCAAGGGCTTTAATCTGCATAATGTTGGGGGAGGTCTTAAAGGTGAAGCTTCATACCAAACAACAACAAAGGCTAAAATTTGAACAATCTTGACAAAGGTTCACTAGATGAAGCTACATACCAAATATCAAAGACCTGGGCCTTGCGGTTTCAGAGAAGAAGATTTTTTTAAAGATATTCCCTACATAAGCTTATGCAAAACCAAATGGCCCCGGGGCTATATAAGTCTATGTAAAACCAAAGGGCCCCAGGGTTGGGGCATTTGTGGCCCCAGGGCTATAATTTGAACAATCTTCGTAGAGGTCCACTAGATGAAGCTCCATACCAAATATCAAAGACCTTGGCCTTGCAGTTTCAGAGAAGAAGATTTTTAAAGATTTCCCTTTATAAGTCTATGTGAAACCAAAAGGTCTCGAGCTGTGACATTTTGGCCCCAGGGCTAAAATTTGCATAATCTTGATAGAGTTCCACTAAATGAAATTCACACCAAATATCAAAGACCTAGGCCTTGTGGTTTCACAGAAGTTTTTTCAGATTTTCCCTATATAAGTCAATGTAAAACCAAAGGGCCCCTGAGGGTGGGGGGGGAGGGGGGGCATTTTTGGTTTCAGGGCTACAATTTGAACAATCTTGATAGAGGTCCACTAGATGAAGCTTCATACCAAATATCAAAGACCTAGACCTTGTGGTTTCAGAGAAGAAGATTTTTAAAGATTTTCCCTATATTAGTCTATGTAAAACCAAAGGGCCCCGGAGCGAGGTCAGTTTTGGCCCCAGGGCTATAGTTTGAACAATCTTGATAGAGGTCCATTAGATGAAGCTTCATACCAAATATCAAAGTCCTGGGCCTTGCCGTTTCAGAGTAGAAGATTTTTAAAGATCATCCCTATATAAGCCTATGTACAACCAAAGGGTCCCAGAGTGGGGGCATTTTTGGCCCAAGGGCCCTAATTTGAACAATCTTTGTAGAGGTCCATTAGATGAAGCTTCAAACCAAATATCAAAGTCCTGGGCCTTGTGGTTTCAGAGAAGAAGATTTTTAAAGATTTTCCCCTATATAATCCTATGTAAAACCAAAGGGCCCCAGGGTGGGGGCATTTTTTGCCCCAGCACTATAATTTGAACAATCTTGGTAGGGGTACACAAGACGAAGCTTCATACCAAATATCAAAGACCTGGGACTTGTGGTTTCAGCGAAGAAGATTTTTTAAGTTTTCAGTGAAAAAAATCTATTTTGGCTCCTGTGACCTAGATGTGCAACGGACTGGAACCATTTGAACAACTTTGAAAGGGGACCACTTAAGGATCATTCCTGTGAAGTTTGGTCAAAATCTGATCAGTGGTTTAGGAGGAGCTGTCGGTTGAAGAAATTGTTTACGCACGCACGCACGGACGCACACATGCACAACGGACAAAATGTGATCCCAAAAGCTCACCTCTTCACTACGTGATGGTTAGCTAAAAATAGCCACTGGCCTGGGACCCTGAAAGTCTAACTTGCTGGAGATATCATCATATCCATCATTTGTGTGAAGTTACATTAAAATCCATCAATAAATGTTGGAGCTACAGTGAAGACAAAACTAGTCCCAAGAACATTGACTTTGAGCATAACACCCTAAAAGTCTGATTTGCTTGAAAATCAAAGACCTGGGTCTTGTGGTTTCAGAAGAATATTTCTAAAAGTTTTCCATATATAAGTCTTTGTAAAACAGTGGGCCCTGAAGTAGGACCTTTGGCCCCAGGGCTATTCTTTGAACCTTCATAGTAGAGGACCACCATATGATGCTTCATAATGATATCAAATATCAAAGACTTGGGCCTTCTGGTTTCAGACAAGACCTTTAAAGGTATTTCCTAAAAAAGTCATAGTAAAACCAGTGGGACCCAGGCTGGGGCCATTCTGATCACAGGACTATAATTTGAACAACCTTGGTAGAGGCCACTAGATCAAGCTTCATACCAAACACCAAATACCAATTTAGAACCAGTGGGCCCTGGGCGGGGCATGTTTTGGCCTCAGGGCTATAATATGAAAAATCATAGTAAAGGTCCACCAGATGAAGCTTCAAACCAAATATCAAAGACTTGGGCCTTCTGGTTTCATACCAGATTTTTAAATATTTTCCCCTTTGTAAGTCTATGTAAAACAAGTAGGCCCGAGGCTAAACTTTGAACAGTCTTGGTAGAAGTCCCCAAGATGAAGCTGTATACCAAATATCAAAGACCTGGGCCTTCTGGTTTCAGACTAGAAGATTTTTAAAGGTTTTCCCTATATAAGACTATCTAAAACCAGGGACCCCAGTGCAGTGGCATTTTTGGCCCCAGGGTTATGAAGTAAACATGGTAGAGGTTCTCTAGATGAAGCTTCATAGCATACATCAAAGACTGCGCCTTCTGGTTTCAAACAAGAAGCTTTTCAAAGGGTTTCCCAATATAAGTCCATGTTAAACCAGTGGACCCAGGGACGGGGCCATTTTTGGCCCAAGCGCTATAATATTAATAACAACCTTGGTAGAGGTCCACTAAATGAAATTTCATACCAAATATCAAAGACCTGGGCCTTCTGGTTACAGACAAAAATATTTTTATAGCTCTTCCCTGTATATGTTCATGTAAAACCCATGGACCCCGGGGCGTGGCCATTTTTGGCCCTAGGGCTATAATTTTAACTACTGGGTAGAGGTCCACAAGACAAAGCTTCAGTTGTTTATGGATGCACACACACAAGAATGATGGATGAAAAGTAATCACAAAAGCTAACCTTTTCACTAACAAAAAACAAGAGGCCCATGGGCCACTATGCTCGCCAGAGCTCAGGTTGGCACTGTCCACTGCCAGGAAGAGACTCAGCTCCTGTGCAACCTCAACTGTGACTGAATGTATTGTGTCTAATCATAAGGAATAACAATATGTAGGGAGGGATCTGAATGGTTTCTGAGATATACGGCCTTTTATGAAGTGGAGGGGCGGGGAATGGCCCCAGCACATTGCCCCTGCACAAAGAGACCCCAGGTTGGTGTGGCTAAATGAATATATATGGTTGAGGGGCAGGCTTTGAAGAGTTTCTCAGATATTTGGCCTTTTGTGAAGTGGAGGGGTGGGGCATGGCCCAGACACACCCTGTGAGACCGCTAGGTTGCAATCACTGAACATGTCTTACCATTAGGAACAAGAATATGTATGGTTTAGGGGTGGGGATCTGAATGAGAGTGGAGGGGGGGTGGTTATGGCACCGGCACATCCTGGGGGACCCACATGCAGATGTCACTGAATGCGTCTTTTCATAAGTAACAAGAATGTATATGGTTTAGGGGTGGAGATCTGAGATATATGGCCTTGTATGGAGGTGGTGGAGCATGGCCCTGGCACTCAGACCCCTTAGTTAGTGTCACTGAATGTGTCTTATCACAAGGAACAAGAATATATGTGGTTTAGTGGTGGGGATCTGTAAGGTTTCCAAAATATTGAGCCATTTAAGAAGTGGAGTGGGTGAGGCATGGCCCCGGTACATCCTGGGGTACCCCTAGTGTCGCGAAGACATCGCGAATTGTTTATTTTTTGATCATGTATCTGTGATATAATGTTCAGTTAGTCATCATTTCTATTCATGTTTGCAATTATTAAGCTTTTAATATTCAATAGCATAAGGTCTAAGTGATTTTAAGTACTTTTAAGTGACTTTGACGTCTAAAGACGTAACGTCATTAGGACGTGACGTCAGAGTTAAATGACGTTGGATACCAGAAAGAAGAAAAGATGGAAGGGATTTACAGTTATTAATAGTTTTGGACAATTTAAGCATAGAAACTGTTGGAAATTTAACAGACAGGAGAACATTCTTTTAATTTAAACCTTTCTCAATGATTTATCCTCAAAATATTGGTTAACAGATTAATCTGACTACATAAAATTGTTCTTTAATGTGGCACCAAAATAAATGACAGAAAATTCCATTGTGTTTTATATGGTTTCGCCACATTAAATTGGTGCCGGAACCCGGGAACAGCAGGGACCTATAGATCAGCAAAGGGATACAGTCAGAATATCAATCAGGAACAATGTCTTTAAGTTTCCTAAAGGGAAATAGGACTCGGTATAAAAATTTACTGGACAAAGAACTGGGAAAGGGAAAGCATCTGCTGCAAGAAGACAGAGAAGGTGAGATAAAAGCTATCTTAAAAAATATTAATAACTGTATAAACAGGCTGAATGATTTCCAACAAAAGCTGGAAGATACCAATGAAAGGCTATCAAAAGAGGTGGATGGACAGGAAGGGGAAGACGAGATTACAGATATAATTCAAGGGGATTGGGAATACATCTCAACAGTGATGGATTGTCGAGATGAATAGGTAGATCTGTACAGTTCTCTTCAGGAACAAGAGTCACCCAGGGAAAATTGCTCGTCTGTTACTGTAACAGAAAACAGGCTCGACCAAATGGTGCAGCTGACAGCTCAAATGCAACAAGTTTTAATTGGACAACAACAGCTGCAAAATCAACAAATTAATATGGCACAGTCAAATAACAGGCAACACTGTTCGGCGAGGCTTCCAAAGCTAGAAATCCCGTCATTCAATGGCGAAAAATTAAAATGGTCCGAGTTTTGGGACTCATTCAATGCTACAATACACAAAAATACAGCAATTTCTGACATTGACAAATTGAATTACCTGATGAGCAAATTAACAGGAGAGGCACGGCAATCAGTTTCAGGAATATAACTTTCAAATGAAAATTATTCAGTCGCAGTCGATTTACTGAAAGAAAGATACAGTGATGCTCAGACAGTGATCAATACACACTATGTCGAACTCATCAATTTGAAGCCTGTACCAAATACCGCCAAGGGACTATGTAGCCTGTATGATCGTATTGAGAAACACCTCAGGAGCTTAGAAGCACTTGAACAAAATGTTGATCAGGACATATTCATTGCAATGATCACTTCAAAGATTCCGAAGGAGGCAATTATTCAGTTAGAATTACAAAAGGGGACCAGAAATAAATGGAGCGTCAGGGAACTCCGGGAGCTGTTCAATAATTATGTTTCAGCCAGGGAAAGAGCAGAACAGAGCCATGGGGCTACAAGAGAAGAAACAACTGAAGTTTTCAATAAACCAAAGGTAAGCTCGGCAGAAGCATTGGTAGTTGGGGCCCAAGCAGTTGGTGGTAAAACGGAAAGAACGCTCTCGGTGCAATGTAGGTTCTGTGATGCAAATCACTGGAGTGACAAATATGACACAGCAGAGAAACGGAAACAAAGGATAAAGGGCTGCTGTTATAGGTGCTTGAAGCAGGGACACAATGCCAATGATTGTCCCAAAAGGATAACTTGTGTTCATTGCAACAAGCGAAACCATCACCATAGGAGCATCTGTCCAAAGAAATTTGGTGCGTCTAAAAGGGAACAAGCCAATTTAGCTGAGGAGATAGAATCTGAAGCAGATGAAGATGACGAACCGAACACAGAGAACAGCCTGATTTCCTCGGGAGAGATGGTTCTTATGCAAACTGCCAGAGCAAATATAAACAACCCCAACAATGGTTCGAAACAAAATGTACGCATGCTTCTTGACTCAGGCAGTCAAAGGACTTATATCACAGAATCATTAGCCAAGAAACTGAATCTCAAAATAGGGGAAAAGAGAAGAAATCATGCTGGTAACATTTGGTTCTAACACACCTAAAAGGATTAAAACACCCACAACTAAGCTGAACATCTTCCTAAAAGATGGAAGCACTTTAAAGATAAGTGCAAATATATGTAGTTACACAAATTGCTGGGTCAATACAAAGGCGTCCTGTCAATTTGAAATCCTTTGAAAACTGGGAATATCTGTGGAATGAGTTTTCATTGGCCGATGACTTCCCTAACGTCCGAGAGACATCATCAGTTGAACTTTTGATAGGTAATGACTATTATTTGGACATTATTTTACCACAGAAAATTGAAGTTCAACCGGGGCTGTATATGCTGGGGTCTAAACTGGGATGGATTCTGTCAGGACGGACCTCGGAATCTGCTGAGAATGCAGAAGAACCCAGCATGCTTATACTAAACTATGGCGCAGATGTTAACAGGGAGACAACTCTGGTAACGCATATAGATGACTCTCTCCCCTTGAAACCAAACCTAGAAGATTTTTGGAGGTTGGAGTCTATTGGGATACAAGAATCTCCCACAGAGAATAATGACAAGGTAGCTTTAAACAGGTTCAGAGAAACATTAAAGTATGAAAACGGACGATATGCAGTTACATGGCCCTGGAAGAAGGACAGACCAGATCTGCCAGAAAACCATCGATTAGCAGTAGGGCGATTGAAATCCCTTGTTAGCAGAATAAAGAGACACCCGGACTTGGCGGAGAAATATGGGGAAATCATAGAGGATCAGCTAAAACAGGGAATTATAGAAAAGGTGAGACCTGGGGTGAAATCAACAGACACCATTAAGCATTATATACCTCACCACCCAGTGATAAACCCTTCAAAAGCAACCACTAAAGTTAGAATCGTGTATGATGCATCTGCTAAAACACGACCAGAAAACAATAGCTTAAATGAAAGTATGCACAGAGGACCCATTATGCTACAAAACCTGGCTGGAATCTTATTTCGTTTCCGCTTAAATAAAATAGCAATGGTCTCGGATATTGAAAAGGCTTTCTTACAGATAGGGCTTCAGGATGATGCTAAAGATGCTACACGGTTCCTTTGGTTAAAGGACAAAGCCATACTAGAGACAGATAACAATATACAAACATATCGTTTTTTGTAGGGTGCCTTTCGGTATCATAGCAAGTCCTTTTCTGCTGGCAGCAGTGATCAATCACCATATACAGAACTTTGGAACAAATATATCTTAAAATATTAGAGAGAACATTTACGTAGATAATGTTATCACAGGGGCAAAATCGGTACAGGAGGCTCTAGAACTTTACAATGAATCGAAGAAATTTTTTGAAGGTGCAGCAATGAATTTAAGAGACTGGATGTCAAATAGTAAGGAGGTTCTTGATAATATTCCATCGCATGACCAGGCAGCAAACAAGAAAACATTAAAAGTACTGGGTCTTAGGTGGTCTTTGGGGGAGGACACCATGGCTGTGATGTATAACATGAACAAAAATCTGGTACTTTCAAAACGCACAGTTCTTAAACAAATAGCTTCAATTTATGACCCACTTGGTCTTTTCAGCCCAGTCACATTGCGGGGGAAATTGTTCTTGCAAACGTTTTTGACTTGTTCCTTTTAATATCGTCATAATTATTCATGCCGTTTAACCATTAACCGACTGACGCTTATGACCCACAAAGAGGGTTGACGCGTCGTTAAACACGAAATCATCATCATCATCTTGCAAACGTTATGGAATAAAAACAGCTTGGGACAAACATCTATCGGTACAGGAAATAACACAATGGAATGAAATATGTAAGGATTTGAGGGAACTACCAAGTTGCTGTTTTCCAAGAAATATAGGGCTGAATCATGGTGGGAAAGTTGAAAACCAGCTTTTAGTCTTCTGTGATGCTTCGAAGTATGCTTATGCAGCAGCAGTGTATCTACGACAAGGAATACATGAAAAGGGTTGTAAGGTGGATCTTGTTTTCTCAAAAACTAGATTAGTTCCTAATAAAAAAATAACAATCCCACGACTGGAACTGCTCGCTGCAACCATAGGTATACGGTGCATGAAATTTGTTCAGGTGGAGCTCCAAGTAGAAATATCTGAAAAACATATATGGGTAGATTCCCAATGTGTAATAAATTGGATTAACAGTAAAAAAGCACTTGGAACATTTGTAGAGAACAGAGTAAAGGAAATAAAACAAGACAAAGACACAAAGCTACATTGCATCTCTACAAAAGAAAATCCTGCGGATATGGCTAGTCGAGGAACTAGTACTCAAGACCTAAAGGATAACAAATTATGGTGGCATGGTCCAAAATGGTTGACAAATTCAAAACAGTACTGGCCAGAATGGCAACCTGGGTTTACAAACAAACAAAGGGAAGAGGTGCGGACACAGACAGAATCTGAATATAGGAAAACTCAAGTTATGTTTGAGGCAAAACTTGTCACTGGGGAGGGTCCTAAAGATGAGAGAAAAGTTGAATCAAAAATGCCATATGGTATAGATATCAGAAGATTTTCTTCCCTGACAAAACTGTTGCGCGTGACAGCACTATCTAACAGATTTGTAAATAAATTAAGGAAGAAAGCAAATAGGTCTGGTCCTGATGAATCAGAAATAGCCAATGCTGAAAGGTCATTGATAATGTATCTACAAAGGGATCAGTTTGGTGAGATTATAGAGTCCATTCAAAAGGCAAAATCTAACAACCTTAAAACTCAACTTGGAATTCGAATGGACACAAAAGGATTACTGAGATGTCATGGTAGACTTGAAAATGCTGAATTATCTGAAGGTGCTAGACAACCAATACTACTACCACAAAACAGCAGGTATACAGAACTGATAATTGATATGAACCATAGAAAGGCTCTTCATACTGGCATTGCTCAGACACGCTTAATAAGGCAAACCTACTGGATTCCTCAGGGTAGATCAACAGTTAGAAAAGTTGTAAGGGCGTGCAAAATATGTCAAAGACATGAAGGGGGTCCCTACAAGATGCCACTAATGCCACCATTGCCAACTGAACGGGTATCGGTAGCTTCCCCCTTCACAAACACGGGGATCGATTATTTTGGACCTCTTTACATCAAAACAAAGGGGGATACACAAAAGGTCTGGGTTTGTCTATATACATGTTTAGTGACCCGGGCTATCCATCTGGAGTTGATGCAGGATATGTCAACGTATCAGTTTCTGCTTGGATTCCGAAGATTTATAGCTCGACATTGGAAACCAAATAAAGTAATCTCGGACAATGCCTCACACTTTAAACTTGCAGCGGACACATTTGGAAAACTATGGAGAGACATCTTAATGGAAAATGATGTAGTGTCTTACGCGGCAAACGAGAACATACAATGGAAATTCATAGTGGAGCTGGCACCATGGATGGGTGGGTTTTACGAAAGGCTGGTGGGACTGGTAAAACGATCACTACGTAAGGCATTAGGAAAGGTTTGTCTAACAAACGATCAACTCCTGACTTTATTGAAACAGGCAGAAGCAGTAGTAAACTCAAGGCCACTTGTTTATGTTGGGAGTGACATAAACTCTTATGTAACATTAACACCATCACATTTTCTGTCATTAAACCCTAAAATTGGACTACCTGCATGTAGTGGTGATGATCTCTTAGACAATGACTATAACCCCAATGTAACATCAGCAGAAAGACTTCTAGTTACATGGAAAAAGGGTCTGAAGCATCTTGAAGCATTCTGGAAAATATGGAAGAATGACTATTTATTAAGCTTGAGAGAAAGATCCCAAATCAAATTAAAGGAAACACGAGCAAAAGCACCATACAAGGCATGTGTTGGAGATGTAACTCTTATAAAGGAGGATCTCCCGCGAGGGGCATGGAGAATGGGTCGAATTAAGGAACTGATACAGAGCAAGGATGGGCAGGTACGATCAGCGAAGATTTTGCTACCCAACAATAAGGTAATTGGACGTCCAATTAACTTATTGTTTCCGATCGAATGTCCTACAACAGACGGACCTGAGGAGAAGACTCGGTGCAATGACAGTGTAAATACCAATAAACAAAAGGGCGACAAAACAGACTTAGAGAAACCAAAGAGGGATGCAGCTATTAAAGCTCAGAAAAAAATCCAGGAACAGTTGAAAGACAATTAAAACTTTCTGGCAGGAGTGTCGCGAAGACATCGCGAATTGTTTATTTTTTGATCATGTATCTGTGATATAATGTTCAGTTAGTCATCATTGCACGACCCGCAGAAAAAGCAACCGACTGAAGTCGTTTTTTTTCTAAGAGTGCCCTAAAATCACCGTGTCATTCTGTCAGTCTGTCATTCTGTCAGTCTGTCATTCTGTCTGTCCGTCCGTAACCCGTTTGTGAAAATTGGTGATAGTGACTTAACCGCTTGGAATATTTAAACAATTTTTGGCATACTGATAGATATCAATGGGATCTAACCAATGAACTTACGAAATATTACATTCCATTTAATATAGCCTCGCCGAGGCGAAAAATGTGAAAATTTTCGAACATTTTTGAACTGCTTCTCCTCGGAAACCGTTGGGCCGATTGAAGTCAAATTTCATATGGAGCCTCTATGGGATGGGGGAAACCAAAATTTGCTCATGGGGTCAAGGTCCCATGACCAAAATGGCCGCCAAGCCATATATGGTTTGTCTGTCTGTCCATCCGTAACCCGTAAGTGAAAATTGGTGATAGTGACTTAACCGCCTGGAATATTTAAACAATTTTTGGCATACTGATAGATATCAATGAGATCTAACCAATGAACTTGCAAAATATTACATTCCATTTAGTATAGCTTCGCCGAGGCGAAATATGTGAAAATTTTCGAACTGCTTCTTCTCGGAAACTGTTGGGCCGATTGAAGTCCAATTTCATATGGAGCCTCTATGGGATAGGGAAACCAAAATTTGCTCATGGGGTCCAGGTCACATGACCAAAATGGCCGCGTAGCCATATATGGTAAAAACCCTTCAAAAATAGTCTTTTCCAGAACCAATGGGCAGATTTCCACGAAACTTGATAAATAGCATCTGGGATGTAGGCATATCATAAATTGCTAAAATGGTGACCCTGGGTTGACCTTGACCTTCTTTGGGTCCGTCCTAAACCCGTTTGTGAAAATTGGTGATAGTGACTTAACCGCTTGGAATATCAAAACAATTTTTGGCATACTGATAGATATCAATGAGATCTAACCAATGAACTTACGAAATATTACATTCCATTTAGTATAGTCTCGCCGAGGCGAAAAATGTGAAAATTTTCGAACATTTTTGAACTGCTTCTCCTCGGAAACTGTTGGGCCGATTGAAGTCAAATTTCATATGGAGCCTCTATGGGATGGGGGAAACCAAAATTTGCTCATGGGGTCAAGGTCACATGACCAAAATGGCCGCCAAGCCATATATGGTTTGTCTGTCTGTCCGTCCGTAACCCGTTTGTGAAAATTGGTGATAGTGACTGAACCGCTTGGAATATTTAAACGATTTTTGGCATACTGATAGATATCAATGAGATCTAACCAATGAACTTGCGAAATATTACATTCCATTTAGTATAGCTTCGCCGAGGCGAAATATGTGAAAATTTTCGAACCGCTTCTCCTCGGAAACCGTTGGGCCGATTGAAATCAAATTTCATATGGAGCCTCTATGGGATGGGGGAAACCAAAAATTGCTCATGGGGTCCAGGACACATGACCAAAATGGCCGCCAAGCCATATATGGTCTGTCTATCTGTCCGTCCGTAACCCGTTTGTGAAAATTGATGATGGTGACTTAACCGCTTGGAATATTTAAACAATTTTTGGCATACTGATAAATATCAATGAGATCTTATCAATGAACTTGCATTATATTACATTCCATTTAGTACAGCCTCGCCGAGGCGAAAAATGTGAAAATTTTCGAACTGCTTCTCCTCGGAAATTGTTGGGCCGATTGAAGTCAAATTTCATATGGAGCCTCTACGGTATGGGGGAAACCAAACTTTCCTCATGGGGTCCAGGTCACATGACCAAAATGGCCGCCAAGCAATATTTGGTAAAACCATTCAAAAATAGTCTTCTCCAGAACCACTGTGCAGATTTCAACGAAACTTGATAAATAGCATCTGGAAGGTAGGCCCATCATAAATTGCTAAAATGGTGACCCTGGGTTGACCTTGACCTTCTTTGTGCCTAGGTCAAACTTTGACACATATGCTTTTGTGTTGGATTTTATCCTGCAAACGATTCAGAATACAGTACTAAAGTATAAGATATATTTTTGCTCCTTACGATAAGGCGCATTTATTGGGGGAACCGTTTTATGTCCAGGTCACATGACCAAAATGGCCGCCATACCCATATATGGTAACACTCATAAAGCTAAAAGCATCCGGCGGGTCGTGCACTTCAGCTGAAGCACTGGTTTCTATTCATGTTGCAATTATTAAGCTTTTAATATTCAATAGCATAAGGTCTAAGTGATTTTAAGTACTTTTAAGTGACTTTGACGTCTAAAGACGTAACGTCATTAGGACGTGACATCAGAGTTAAATGACGTTGGATACCAGAAAGAAGAAAAGATGGAAGGGATTTACAGTTATTAATAGTTTTGGACAATTTAAGCATAGAAACTGTTGGAAATTTAACAGACAGGAGAACATTCTGTTAATTTAAACCTTTCTCAATGATATATCCTCAAAATATTGGTTAACAGATTAATCTGACTACATAAAATTGTTCTTTAATGTGGCACCAAAATAAATGACAGAAAATTCCATTGTGTTTTATATGGTTTATATATGGGGTCGATGTCACAGAATGCGTCTAATCATAAGGAATGAGAATATATGATTTTGGGGTAGGGATCTGAATGGTTTCTAAGATATATGGCCTTTTATGAAGAGGAGGGGTTAGCGCATGGCCCTGGCGCATCCCCGGGGACTCCCAAGTTGGTGTCACTGAATGCGTTTTATTATAAGGAACAAGAATATATGGTTTAGGGTTGGGGATCTGAATGGTTTCTGAGATATATGACCATTTATGAAGTGGAGGGGTGGGGCATGGCCCCGGCGCACCCTTCAAGTCCCATAGATTGGTGTCACTGAATGTCTCTTATCATAAGGAACAAGAATATTATATGGTTTATGGGTGGGGACTTGTAAGATATCAGAGATATAGGGCCTTTTATGAAGTGAAGGGGGTGGGGCATGGCCCCGGCGCATACCTGGGGACCCCACAGATT
Source organism: Lucinisca nassula (assembly GCA_963580285.1). Classification (NCBI taxonomy): domain Eukaryota; kingdom Metazoa; phylum Mollusca; class Bivalvia; order Lucinida; family Lucinidae; genus Lucinisca; species Lucinisca nassula. Next base: position 211,164,161 of record OY757010.1, read on the forward strand.
GGTGTCACTGAATGGGTCCTATCACAAGGAACAAAAATATATATGGTTTAGGGGCGGGGATCTGAATGGTTTCAGAAATATATGGCCTTTTATGAAGTAGAAGGGGTGAGGCATGGCCCCAGCAAAACCTGGGGGACCCTCAGTTGGCATAAAAGCATATGGCTGAGAGAGGTTTACTCAAGAAACATTTCTATAAAAGTTTTGTCAAAATATCTATAATAACTTGGCAGTAAATGCTCTTTTTCAATTTTCCCCATAATAAGTCTATGGAAACCTTGAGTTGCCATAGCAACCAGATAAAAGAGCTGATTTTCATAAAACAAAAAAACAACACAAACTTTCAATCCCCCAGCTAATGGATGCTACAGATGAAATTTGGGCCCAATCGACCCAGTGGCTTCAGGGGAGAAGTTTAAAAGTGTTGACGCAAGATATATGACGACGGACAACTGCCTATCCTATAAGCTCCCCCGGAGCCTTCGGCTCTGATGAGCTAACAAGAGGACCATCGTGGGCCTTCTTGGCCCTAGGGCACTCACCTGGTCAGTATTGTGCAAATGAAACGGTATAAGGTGTTGTGGAGGATTTTAGCAAGGAACATTTCTGTGAAAATATTTCAAAATCAGTCTAGCTGTTTAGGAGTAGATGTAATTTAAAGGCTTCTATATTTTTAGCTCTAGGGGCCATCTTGTGCAGTGGAGCCAAAGTATTTTGAGCACTTTTATTAGAAAGTCACCCATGCAACATGCCTGTAAAATTATTTCAATATCAATCCACCAGTTTAGGAGAATAAGTTATTTAAAGGTTTTTCTATTTTTAGCCCTGGTGGCCATATTCATCCGAGCAAAACAGTTTGAGAAATGGAGGGTCGCTCAAGAAAAATTCCTGTCAAAGTATTATAAAATCCATTCACTGGTTTAGAAGTGGAGTTTATTTAAAGGTTTCTGTTTTCAGCGCTAGTGGATATCTTGTCCATCAAAGCAGAACGGTTTGAGCAATTTTGGTCAATAAAGAAACATTCCTGTGAAATTATTTCAAGATCCATCCACTGGTTAAGGTAAAATAGAAGTGAAAGCAATAATCAGGAATCTATACAATTTACCCACAATTAAAGCTGCAATTAAAGGTTTTTCTAATTTTAGCTCTGGCAGCCATCTTGGTCATCCAATTGGAACAGTTTGAGCAATTTTGGTAGAGGGACACTCACAGAACATTTACGTGAAATTATTTTAAAATCGGTCCACCGGTTAAGGAGAAGTCATTACAAGGTTTTTCTATTTTTATCTATGGTGGCCAGTCGTTTAAAGGTTTGTTTTTCTGTTTTTAACTGGCAAACATCTTGTATATCCAGCTGGAACAGATTCAGCTATTTTGTTAGAGGGTCACTCAAGGAATATTCCTCTGAAATTATTTTGACATTGGGCCAATGGCCTAGGAGGAGATGGCATTTTAAGGTTTTTCTGTTTGTTTGTTTTTTTTCTCTATTTTTAGCTCTGGTGGCAATTGTGTTTAGCGGAGCAGAAACATTGTGGTAATTTTGGTACAAGGTCACCCAAGGAATATTCAAATAAAATTATTTCAAAATCTGTCCACCGGTTAAGAAGGAAAAGTTGTTTAATTTTTTTTTTCTATTTTTATTTTGTTCATCAGAGTTGAAATAGTTTAGACAATTTTTGGTAGAGCGCCGACCAAGGAATATTCCTGTGAAATTATTTACAAGTTGGGCCAGTGGTCTAGGAGGATTTGTTTATTTGATAGAGGTTTAACATCCCCATCAACACTATTTAGATCATTTTGGAGACATTGCTTCCATTTTGTGGATTTCTTACCCAACATTGAGATGAAATTACATCTCAATCCCTGCCGCCCCATGAAATCAATAGGGTTTATATGCATGGACTATCTGACTCTCACCCGCTTAGACCTAAGTGATTTACCAGTATTCATTTCTCCAATCCTCGATGGGTGGGATGGCCTAGGAGGAGATGGCTCTTTAAAGATTTTCTATTTTTTATCTATTTTTAGCTCTGGTGGCCATTTTGTTCAGTGTACCGGAACCATTTAGGCAAATTTGGTATGGTGTCACCCAAGGAACATTTCAAAATCCGTCTACTGGTTAAGGAGATGTTGTTTAAAGATTTTCTTTTCTATTTTTAGCTCTAGCTGACATATTGTTCATCCTAGCGGAACAGTTGGGACATTTTTTGTAGAGGGTCACTGGTTTAGGAGATGTCTTTAGGTAAATTGTTGACAGACAGACAGACATTAATCTTTCACAAAAGCTCACCATGTCACTATGAGTATGTGATAGGTGAGGTAACAAAACAAAAAGAACAAAGCACAAAATGCAAAAACGAATTCAAAACAATCTGCCTAAAATACTTTTTTTCAAAGGATAAAATAAACTTTCATTGACTGGTTTCAGTCGTACCGTGACCTTTCCAAAGATATTTGTGTTTGTTTATGCCTTTTTATTTCATAATTTGTATACCTTTGTATACATGTATATAATGATTTCATTTTCATAAATAAGTAAACCACCTGGAAAATAATACGCCTAATATCCAAGTAGGCATATTCTTTTTCTATATGTATGTTTTTTGTAATCAGTACCTGAAAGCACTACTGGCCTGGGGATTTTTTTCCAAGAATATTATGCAAAATATCTGTGGCACCCACATCCAGTTCAACAGATTAAAGATCAGTGCCTTCACTCATCGTGTAAGTTCTCAGTTTGGAAACGGTGTTTGGGTTTATATGCTTGCCAACGGCACACAGGGCAAAAATGATTGTCTCTCATTAGCCATGTAAGAATACATTCATTGTGGAAGGCATGGAAACAAGGCAATCCACGTAATAATATGCCAGGAATATAGTTCTCTAGACAGATTACACACTGGCTGCTATCAAGGAAACCATCCGGTTTACTGCGCCACTCTTTTGAACTTCTTGCCTTATGTTGCTCACGACTATCAACATGGATCTCTTTCCCTGCTGATGGGTTACTAAGGCTAGGCTTGTTTTCAAGGTCACGATTGTCTAAAACATCATCAGGATTTCTTCTGGGACTTACCCTGGGACAGTCACAGACTTGTTCACATTCACAGCTGTAGTTACTATCCATAACATTTGTAACCATTCTGCTTGTGTTACTGTCATCAGCTGTTTCTTCACCAAATGGTTCTGGTCCAATGAATTTGGTTTTCAATTTATTTTTGGGAGCATGCTTTGTAAGTTTATTCCTGCTTTCAGATCCTATTTTACTATCTGTTGTAATAGCATCAAAGTGCCATGTTGGTAGAAGCTTAATGTAGTCCTTATTTACATATGGTTTATCATGATCTAAAGCATTGACAAAGAAACTAATTCCAGCTACAGATGGATTAAATATCTGGTCAAATGGTCGCAATCTTGACAGTTCCCAGGCTTGTTCATAATCTAAAGTAGCCATGTTGGAAAAGTTCCAAAAATCCTGTTCATCTGGTGGGGTTCCAGACTGATACTTTAATTTAATGACCCATGCAACTAGCAACATTACGGTAAAAACTATAATCAGTAGAATCCAATTTGAAGTGTAGAATAAAATATCACTTCTAATTAATGAGAATAAAAATGATGAGGTGAAAAGCCTTATACCTTTCAAACCCCATAGAGAAATATTTTCCAAACTTGATACTGAAAATACTCCAAGCAAAAATATCCATACCAATAAAAGGACTATGTTGTACTTAAATACACAAATAAGTAAATTCATAAAACGTTTCCAAATAGTTCCCTGAGATAAACTCAGTTCAAAAAAACTTGCAATATTTGTTAATAAAATACTAACAATAAAAAGATCATTAACATTTGGATGTAATGCTTTTAAAAATAATTCCATAGATCTGAAGTTAAAATACTCAGCTGGATTATAGCCATAAAAATATGTCTTCTCCTGTGTAATCACAACAAATGATGGTACGCTTGAAAGTCCAGACTTCTTCATTATATTCTTTCCTGCCTCTGTGTTTGCATCAATACTTCCAATTTTGACTCGACCAGGAAATTTTACTGCTAAAGCTGACAAAAACAAGGGAACAGTTGAGAGTGTTGAAGCAAGAATAACACGGACTTCTGGATCCAAATGTCTATGGTAAGTCAACCAATCATTTTGAAACACCTGGTAAGAATCTACTGGTCTTATCTGTCCACTAACTTTTGACTTGATCCAATCGAAAAGAGGATTTATTCTGACTGGCCCAGTATAAGTATGGATTGCCACATTAGCTTTACTCATGTGGTTTTCAGGAAGAGCCAGGACTAGGCGGGAGGAAAACCAGGACTTTCTTGTGCACAATCTGCAATGAAAGAAGAACAATGAACAAGTGATCAGCAGCCCAGGAATCGTTGGGACACTGTCTTGGGAACAGAACATTAAACACTGGGCCCAATCTTCTCCTTTCATTTCCATTAACCCTCCAAAAACTGAAGAAAATTCTAGAGAAGATGGGGATCCATTTTTTTTTTCATTATTTTTCTTTTTTTTGGTGGAGATTCACAACATAGCAACAGGTAAGGTTGGTATTTTGTTATAATTGAAGGATTGTTTTCCATATTTCTCAATATAAACTTATGTTGTGGGTATTCATTCAAACCACCTCGCCAAGGCGGTTCAAATGATTACCCACAACATAGGTTTTATGGGGAACAGGCAAAAATTATCCTTCAATTATCACAAAATACCAACCTTAACTGTTGCTTTGTTCACATATCGGGGCTTGAAGAAATAGATGGGCTGCATGATGCTTCCAGGCAGAGCTGAAACCGACCCACATATGAGTACTGGTAAACCACTTAGAGGATCTAAGCCTGCCCAGGCAATGTGGTGCCAGTCGGTCCGTCCGTGCTTATAAACCCTATTGTTTCATTAGGCGGCAGGGCTTGAGATGTCACTTCATCGCAATGTCGGGTAAAAGTCCCACAAAACTGGAAGCAACGTCTCCAAAATGACCTTTACAGTGTTGACGGGAACGTTAAACTTCAAATCAAACAAACAAACAAACAATCAAGGAAAACAAGATGGAAAAGAAGAACTTTGAAGTGAGCCAGCACATGACAAGACCAACAAGAAGTCTTGAGTTACCAGTGAAGACTAGAATCAGCCTGTACATTAGCGCAGTTTGATAAGTCTTCGCTGATTGCATGTACCTACTATAGGCTAATATCTATGCAAAGAGACATAGGCATAAGGTCTTGTCATAGTAGATGGGTGCACAGGTTGATTTGAGTCTATGCTGGTCACACCGGTCTTACTGTAGGTTTTGTCAAATTGGCCCCGTCCAGCGATTTTGGTACTTATCCCCTATGCGAGCAGCTAAGGTTCAGGCGAGGCTGCGCATCTGCGCAGTCTCGCCAGAACCTTCGCTGCTCGCTCATACAAGCAGTGAATCAAGAGGAACCTTCAGACAGAAAGCCATATCCCTGGCCCCTCTGAATGGCTGGGCATGCGCAGTTAAAATTTGTCATGACGGAATGCTCAAAGACACAAATTCGCTTGGCGGGGCTCAAATGCTGAACATGCTTAGCACTTGAAGGGTTAACCTTTCCTGAAATATATCAGGCACCCACTGACACATTACGAAAACACGCCTATACAAATACATTGCCACCTTTATCGCAGAAAAAATGAAGCTTTTAAGATGAAAAAATACGATATTTTTCTTATTTCTGCTCAAAATATAGATTGTTGGTAATCGTTAGAACCGCCTCATCGAGGCAGTTCTAACGAGTACCCACAATCTATATTTTAGAGCAGAAATAAGAAAAATAAGGTTTACCCCTGCAAACCCCAGTTTTACTTTATAAAAGTGGGGTTCGAGGGGGTCAAAGTTATATATGCGTGTTTTCTTGATGAGCAGTTAAACAGGGAGATTTTCAGTCAATGGCCCAAGTCAGACTTGAACTAGCACCTTTAGCATTGAAACTGAATGCTCTAACTACTGTACTAGACAGATAGTCTGTTTGTGTTGACTTTTGACATCCCCTTCATCACTGATGAGGATATTCTGGGGACACTGCTTCCAATTTTTGCGACTTTTACCCGACACTGAGATGAAATGACATCTCGGCCTTAATGTCCAAAGAAACCGTTAGGGTTTATAGGCAGGGATGCTCTCACCTTGCACCACTTTGCCTGGACAGGCAAGACCTTCTAAGTGGTATAGCAGTACTGAAATTTGGTCACTTTAAGCTCAGCGCCGAAGCACCATGCAGCCCTATCTATTTCTCCAAGCCCCTACAGATGGTAAACTGGCCCCCCGCCCATCCTGGCTGGAAGAAATAGATTGGCTGCATGATACTTCCATGCAGAGCTGAAAACCTACCGCACATGAGTACTGGTAAACCGCTTAGAGGATCTAAGACTGCCCAGGCAAAGCGGTGCGAGTCGGACCATCCATGCTTATAGACCCTATTGGTTTCATTGGGCGACAGGGCTTGAGAAGACATTTCTTCTCAATGTTGGGTAAAATGCTCACAATATTGGAAGCAATGTCTCCTAAATGACCTATACAGTGTTGACGGGGTCGTAAAACCTCAAATCAAACAAACTAACAAATACAGACAGATAACATGGATGGACACCAGCATCATATCTTAGCATATTCTAAATTTATCCATACAGTAAATAACTAAACTAAGATAATAACTAACCTGTAATCTCGCTGGCAATCAAGACGCCCAAATCTAACACCAAACTTGTCCACCTTCTTTCTGATAGATTTCCAGCTCTCGTATGACAGCAGATCTCGGCTATCTACCACAACCTCTACCAACCACATACTATCTTTAGCATCTTCTACCTGTAACAAAGCGTTCATTCAATCCTCTATGCTATGCCTTAACTCTCATCCTGGTGAATTAATTGATGTAGCCACACCCATCTCTCACTATCCACCAATCAAATTACTTGATACAATTTACTGTGAATTAATTCACAAACTGCATGACAAACAGTGCTTCTTCAGAAGCCATCTTATCAGGGTCTACACTTTTTGTAAAGGTAGGGTTGTTGTGTTCAGCAAGATAAGTGTTAAGGGAAATTGTGGATACTCAGACATATTTTCTGTGAATTTCTACTGAGGTAGCAACTTTACTTTTCACCTTCATTCAATGGATGTCCTTCTGAGCAAATTGGTGCCAATGAATACCAGAGAAATAACAAACTATCTTTCAGTTATCACAAAATACCAAGCTACTCTGTTGCTATGTTGTGTTCAACAAACATTAAGAAAGCAATGAAAACCTGAGGACCAGTGGTCCTGAACCGCTCACATGAATGCTGTTTTCGGAGCAATTTGGTTTCCGAGAAGGTTTATGAAGGATTTTTACCATGGCAGCCATCTTGATCATGTGACCTAAAACATTTGAAACTTTTTGTTTTTCCATCCCATAAAACTAACCGCATGCTTAAAACTAGATTGAACTAGAGCTGTCAGTGAAACTGACTAGGGCCCCGGCAGCGCTATCAGAGGAGTAGGAAAAAATTTGTGGACGGACAGACGGACAGACAGACAGACAGACAGACGGACGGACAGAGTGATTACTATAGGGCACCCACACTTTCAGTGCGGGCCCTAACGAGCATTATCGTAGTATGAGTAAGCCTAAGAAAACTGACACTTTCTTGTACCGTCACTTTCGATGTACATGTCATTCTGTAAATAACATTGTTATACAACCAGTGGAAAAACTTTATTACGATGCAAATTCTACATCTAGATTCAAAATAATCAAAAGACATGAAGCTGAACTGAAATGGATTAAATTTTTACAGACCCCTTTTCCACTGGGATTTAATGACAACATTTATCATGAGGGTAATATTTCCAGAATGCCGGACTTTGATATTTTCTCACTCCTGGAATGTCGAAAACGCAGAACTAGATCTCACGGCACAGGAAAAATGGTAACTTTAAACGTAAATCACGTGCGTTTAAACGAAACAATACTAGACTGAAGTGACTGTCAATTATATTATTAAATCATGGACGCCACCCTATGCTTTCATTTTTAAGTTCATTACCCGTTTCTGTTTTACGTCTTCTGGACACCGAGGCGAATAAATTCTATGATAGTTCTCATCAGTTATATGATGCGGCTCTCTTAACTAGAGGCTATACTCAGCATACTCTCCGTCCTTACATTGATTCTGAAATTAATCATAAACGCCATTTCTTCAAAATATCCTTCATTAATAAGGGTATGGATTTTATAGATTTGCCCAGTATCTTCCGTGAGATATCGGTGCTTTCTTCCATTCCTGCTAATTTTCAAAATACTGAAACACCTATAATTTGCTATAAATATAACAAACCTGTTAGATCTATCATTTTTAATTTCAATAAACTTGTTTCAGATCTTGATATTGATACTAATACTCCTGATTCATGTGATTGTAAAAACTCAAAGTATTGCTATCCTGCTGCTGGTCATGTAATTACTGGCAATTTGAAAATTATTCCTGATTCTAGGATAAGGAATATAATTTCTAAAGGACCGAAATATCGATTTCCTTCTAAAATTGATTTCAGTAAATGTAGAGATGAAATCGCTGCTTCCTTGAATGAATTCGGTAATCGATGGTGTAAGTGAGAGTATGTTGAACATAAAGCCCTTAAGGACTGGAAACTTAGCATTTTAAAACTAGTGAATAAACGCATTTCTTTCTATTCTCAAAATACTAACTTATTACCTCCTAAGCCCAAGACGTCTTTACGTCATCTTAAACTAGGTATTTAAGAATTTCATAAGAAGTTTGTTTTGGCCCCTGCAGACAAGGCCGCTAACAACGTCGTCATTGTGTGACGGCTCCACTATGTTAACACGCTTAAGCAGGAGCTTGGTGGTACTAAGGCCTATGAACTTCAGCCTTTAGCTGAAGAGAGAGCTATAGTAGATAAACATGTTTGTCTTTCAGCCACCAAGTTTGCTGTGTGTGTTAACGAAGGCCAAGACAAGCTTCCTACGCTATACTGGTTACCAAAACTTCATAAAAGACCTTACAAAACACGGTTTATTGCAAATTCTAGCTCTTGCACTACCACTGAACTTTCTAAATTATTAACTTCCTGTCTTACTGCTATTAAAACGCATGTAATTAAATATTGTGATTAAGTCTTTGAAAGATCAGGAAGAAATCTGTTTTGGTCTATAAAAAATTCGAATGAGGTTTTAAAAAATAGCCATCGGAAGAGATGGCAAATCCCCCGACCAAAAGCCAATATGGCCTTCAGAAGATTGTTCACCAATAGAAAGTGCACCAGAATTAAACCAGCAATATATCACCAAAGTATTGCAGTTATGGCCATCACAAGATTATACTGTCAGGGGAGATAACTAAAAAACCAAGGCACTCAGAAATGTGGTTCTTGCACATGACATGCCTGCTTATGCTAAGGTATTTCTTTACAAAGTACCATCAATATGTCTCAAAAGGTATTGGAGATATGGTGATCACAAGCTGGTCATACTGTTATATTGGAAGGGTAGATAACTCAAATACCACAGCACCAACACTTGTGGTTCTTGCACATGACATCCCTTCTGTACCTTGTATACAATTGTGCCAAGTTGCTTCAACATATCTCAAAGGGTGTTGGAGTTATGGCCATCACAAGGTTATATTGCCAGGGGAGATAACTAAAAAACCAGAGCACCCAGAGTTGTAATTCTTGAGCATGACACACCTGCTTAACCTCATGTACATCTGCATCAAGTACCACAAATATGTCTCAAAGGGTATTGTAGGTACGATGATCACAAGGTTGTCATACTGTTATATTGGAAGGGGAGATAACTCAAATATCATGGCACCCAGAGTTGTGGTTTTTAGGCATAAAGCGCCATCTCAACGTTTTATATAATTGTGCCAAGTACCATCAATATATCTCAAATGGTATTTGAGTTATGGCCATCACAAGGTTATATTGTCAGGGGAGATAATTAAAAAACCAGGGCACCCAGAGTTGTGGTTCTTGCACTTGACACACCTGCTTAACCTCATGTACAACTGTACCAAGTATCATCAATATACAGTCGAACTTCAATGGCTCGAACACCTTTGGGACCTCGAAAATCTGTTCGAGACAGGGGTAGTTCGAGCCACTGAGGTTACTGTCAGGAGGCATAACTAGATACTTTTAGACATCTTTTCGGTGTTCTATAACGAATATGTATGCTGTGTGTATTCATTAGAATCGCCTCATCGAGGCGATTCTAATGAGTAAACACAGCATACATTTGCAAGATAAAAGACTAAAAGCTCCTTTATTATCCCCCACTATTTCTTATGTAGAGGATTTCGCTAGGGACTCAAGAATGGGTTCGACCCATCCATGGAAAACGAGCCATCGGTGTTCGAGCCACCGAAGTTCTACTGTATCTCAAAGACTGTTGGAGATGTGGTCATCACAAGGTAGTGATTCTATATTATTGGAAGGGGAGATAACTAAAAAACCATGGCACCCAGAGTTGTGGTTCTTGTGCATGACACACCGTCTCGGCCTTGTGAACAAATGTGCCAGGTATCATCAATATATCTTAAAGGGTATTGGAATTATGGCCATCACAAGGTTGTCACTCTTTTTTATTGGAAGGGGAGATAACTCCAAAACTAGTGGTGGGCCGATGATCGACTATAGTCGAAAGTCGGTTGGTTTTGGCTTCCGATAGCGATAATCGATTGAGAATTCTCTAGTCGGTTGTAGTCGGTTCCGGTACTTGGTATTCCGAGTTTTAGTGCATTCCGGTATTCCGTCGCACTTTTCTCTTACCGTATTCGGGCGTGAATTACCCGCAGTTTTTTCCCTCAAATTACAGGCCCAAGTTCAGGGTAATCCACCCGAATTATTTTTACTTTTGTCAGCTGAAAATACGATGCATCTCATGTTATGCTCTATCCTTTTACGATTCCCGACATAAATAACGTTTAATTGCCCACTCAATTTTACTTACACACGGGTAATATAACAATCTCCACTACTAGCAAGCCCAATTTTGTGAGTATTATTCCTAAAACTCTGATTTTAAACGAAATAAACAAGCAAGTTCAATGCGAACATCAAAGTTTTCCGGCATCCAAACCGCCGCCCACAAACCATCGCTACAGTTTTTTTCTGCACGCGATCGGTAAATGACGTCATCGGACCCCAGCAACCCCACAGGTGTCTGTTGTTTTAGCTTAATGGGGCGTATCTTTCATAAAAAATTGTTTGGAAACGGTAAAAAAATTCTCGATTGCAAAACAGTTGTGGAAAACAGCGCTTTCCGTAAGCTCCGTGTTAATAACCAACAACAGCATACAGATGTGTTAACACAAATCAAAGCGTTCAACTTTTCTCGCCAAGCGTCTGCTATTTGGCGCCAAAACATTACCATTCACGAGATAGTAGAATAGTCGTAGCAACTCGTCTTAGGAGCAATTAAATAATTTTCACACTGATTGATTAAATTTTATGATTGGGTAATAAACGCCAATTAGAGACATAACTTGACCATATTTTCACACATTATCGACACGCACCGCAGGGTGGCAATTATATGACAGGGATTAACAAAAGTGTCATAATTGAACCGTTATAAATCATCAAACAGTGTTAATTCAAATCAGACGTCCGCGGCTTCTTTCTGAGGTGTGTGATCTGGGACTGCACTGTTTGCCGATGTCCCAAAAAGGGCCGCGGGCATATTTGGGTTAATAAATAAATTACAAGAGGGCCATGATGGCCCTGGATCGCTCACCTGATCCATAGTGTAACAAGTGGGCCCCAGAGAGGGCCATTATTGGCCCCAGGGTTTTAATGTGCATAATGTTGAGGGAGGTCTTAAAGGTGAAGCTTCATACCAAACATCAACAAAGGCTATAATTAGAACAATCTTGGCAAAGGTCCACTAGATAAAGCTACACATCAAATTTCAAAGACCTGGGCCTTGCAGTTTCAGAGAAGAAGATTTTTTTTAAAGATATTCCCTACATAAGCCTATGCAAAACCAAATGGCCCCAGGGCTATATAAATCTATGTAAAAACAAAGGGCCCCGGCCCGGGGTGGGGGCATTTGTGGCCCCAGGGCTATAATTTGAACAATCTTGGTAGAGGTCCACTAGATAAAGCTCCATACTAAATATCAAAGGCCTTGGCCTTGCAGTTTCAGAGAAGATTTTTAAAGATTTCCCTATATAAGTCTATGCAAAACCAAAGGGCCCCGGAGCGGGGACATTTTTGGTACCAGGGCTATAATTTGAATAATTTTGATAGAGGTCCACTAGATGCAGCTTCATACCAAATATCAAAGACCCAGGCCTTGTGGTTTCAGAGAAGAAGATTTTTGAAGATTTTCCCCATGTAAGTCTATGTAAAACCATAGGGCCCCAGAGTGGGGGCATTTTTGGCCCCAGGGCTATAATTTTAACAATCTTGGTAGAGGTCCATTAGATGCAACTTCATACCAAATTTCAAAGTCCTGGGCCTTGTGGTTTCAGAGAAGATTTTTAAAGATTATCCCTATATAAGTCTATGTAAAACCAAAGGGCCCCGGGACGGGGCCACTTTTGGCCCCAGCACTATAATTTTAATCATCTTGGTAGGGGTCCTTTAGAAGAAGCTTCATACCAAATATAAAAGACCTAGGCCTTGTGGTTTCAGAGAAGAAGATTTTTAAAGATTTTCCCTATATAAGTCTATGTAAAACCAAAGGGCCCCTGAGCGGGGGCATTTTTGGCCCAAGGGCTATAATTTGAACAATCTTGGTAGGGGTCCACTAGATGAAGCTTCATACAAAATATCAAAGTCCTGGGCCTTGCGGTTTCAGAGAAGAAGATTTTTAAAGATTTTCCCTATATAAGGCCATGTAAAACCAAAGGGTCCCAGTCGGAGGCTTTTTTTGCCCCAGCACTATAATTTGAACAATCTTGGTAGGGGTCCACTAGATAAAGCTTAATTCCAAATATCAAAGTCCTGGGCCTTGCAGTTTCAGAGCAGAAGATTTTTAAAGATTTTCCCTATATAAGCCTATGTAAAACCAAAGGGCCCGGCGGCGGGGACATTTTTGGCCTCAGCACTATCATTTGAATAATCTTGTTAGGGGTCTTTTAGATGAAGCTTCATACCAAATATAAAAGACCTAGGCCTTGTGGTTTCAGAGAAAAGGATTTTTAAAGATTTTCCCTATATAAGTCTATGTAAAAACAAAGGGCCCCTGAGCGGGGGCATTTTTGGCCCAAGGGCGATAGTTTGAACAATCTTGGTAGAGGTCCATTGGATGAAGCTTCATTCTAAATATCAAAGTCCTGGACCTTGCGGTTTCAGAGAAGAAGATTTTTAAAGATTTTCCCTATATAAGTCTATGTAAAACCAAAGGGCCCCTGAGCAGGGGGATTTTTGGCCCAAGGGCTATAATTTGAACAATCTTGGTAGGGGTCCACTAGATGAAGCTTCATACAAAATATCAAAGTCCTGGGCCTTGCGGTTTCAGAGAAGAAGATTTTTAAAGATTTTCCCTATATAAGCCTATGTAAAACCAAAGGGCCCCAGGTGGAGGCTTTTTTTGCCCCAGCACTATAATTTGAACAATCTTGGTAGGGGTCCACTAGATAAAGCTTAATACCAAATATCAAAGTCCTGGGCCTTGCAGTTTCAGAGCAGAAGATTTTTAAAGATTTTCCCTATATAAGCCTATGTAAAACCAAAGGGCCCGGGGGTGGGGACATTTTTGGCCTCAGCACTATCATTTGAATAATCTTGTTAGGGGTCTTTTAGATGAAGCTTCATACCAAATATAAAAGACCTAGGCCTTGTGGTTTCAGAGAAAAGGATTTTTAAAGATTTTCCCTATATAAGTCTATGTAAAAACAAAGGGCCCCTGAGCGGGGGCATTTTTGGCCCAAGGGCGATAATTTGAACAATCTTGGTAGAGGTCCAATGGATGAAGCTTCATTCTAAATATCAAAGTCCTGGACCTTGCGGTTTCAGAGAAGAAGATTTTTAAAGATTTTCCCTATATAAGGCCATGTAAAACCAAAGGGCCCCGGAACGGGGGCATTTTTTGCCCCAGCACTATAATTTGAACAATCTTGGTAGGGGTCCACTAGATAAAGCTTAATACCAAATATCAAAGTCCTGGGCCTTGCAGCTTCAGAGCAGAAGATTTTTAAAGATTTTCCCTATATAAGCCTATGTAAAACCAAAGGGCCCGGGGGCGGGGACATTTTTGGCCTCAGCACTATCATTTGAATAATCTTGTTAGGGGTCTTTTAGATGAAGCTTCATACCAAATATAAAAGACCTAGGCCTTGTGGTTTCAGAGAAAAGGATTTTTAAAGATTTTCCCTATATAAGTCTATGTAAAACTAGAGTGTTCACAAGTTTTTTCTTTAATTTGACCTACTGACCTACTTTTTGACCCGAAAAGACCTTTATTCAAACTTAGCCAAGATATTGTCACAATGACCATTCTGAGCAAGATTAATGATTTAACCAAACTTGTGGCCTCCTGAGTATTCACAAGGTTTTTCTATGATTTGACCTACTGACCTACTTTTCAACCGGACATGACCCATATTCAAACTTGACCGAGATATTGTCATGATGATCATTCTGAGCAAGTTTGATTATGATTGGACCAAAATTGTGGCCCCTAGGGTGTTCACAAGGTTTTTATATGATTTGACCCGCTGACCTACTTTTTAACCCGATATGACCCATATTCGAACTGGACTGAAATATTGTCACAATGGTCATTCTGAGCAAGTTTCATGATAATTGGACCAAAACAGTGGCCTTCAGAGTGTTCACAAGGTTTTTCTATGATTTGACCTACTGACCTACTTTTTGACCGGACATGACCCATATTCGAACTTGACCAAGATATTGTCATGATGATCATTCTGAGCAAGTTTGATTATGATTGGACCAAAATTGTGGCCTCTAGGGTGTTCACAAGGTTTTTCTATGATTTGACCCGCTGACCTACTTTTTAAGCCGACATGATCCATATTCAAACTTCACTAAAATATTGTCACAATGATCATTCTGAGCAAGTTTGATGATGATTGGACCAAAATTGTGGCCTCTCGAGTGTTCACAAGGTTTTTCTATGATTTGACCTACTGACCTACTTTTTTACCCGACATGACCCAAATTCGAACTTGACCGAGATATTGTCATGATTATCATTCTGAGCAAGTTTGATGATAATTGGACCAAAACTGTGGCCTCTAGTGTGTTCACAAGAAAAAGTTTACGCACGGACGACGCACGACGGACGACGGACGACGCACGACGCACGACGACGCCGGACATCTTACTGTCACAAAAGCTCACCATGACCTTCGGTCAGGTGAGCTAACAATGGTGAAAAGGTAATGATTTTTCAACATTTTAATGTAAAATACATGCTTTCTGGTGATACCTGCAAGCACGTGCATTTTCCCGCCTTTTGAAGACGATCGAGCGTTCCGATGTGTGTTACAAAAACTAGCCAAATTCTTACTTGTTCTCACACGCATCCACCAAAATTTCAGCAAATGTTCCATGAGGGTATTTGACATAGCTGCCTCAGTTGCTGATGTGTACATTCTCCTTAAATTAGAATTCTTGAGAGATTAAACAGACTGATCACTTATCTAAAGTGGTCAGTCTTCTAGTCATTCGGTGCTCAGGTCTGCACCGCCATAAGGTGTTGTTTCTAGTCTGGATTTGTGCACAAATATTGTTTCATTGTCAAAACATTTAGTCATTACTAGTCATTATAATATCTCTTTCAGAACCAAACAGCATAATGATTGAATAATAAACCATTCCTTTCAATATAAATCATCCATTCAACATTAGTCATTCAAATTTCTCATTTCACTGAATTATTTTAAGGTTATTAGGAAATAAAACAAAGAGTTCTGTGTTTATGTTTTCCCTTTATTTTTTGAACATAATGTCCAGAAAAATCTCTAACATACAGTAAGTATTATGCATATATAAACAAAACTACAAAAGGCATTAAAACATACTCAAATTTCAACATAAAAGAGAAACCGATTATGCAATCGATAGCTAGTTGGTTTTCTCTTCCAATTATAAACCAATAATCGATTGTGATTTGAAACCGATTGCCCACCACTATCCAAAACCATGGCAACCAGAGTTGTGGTTCTTGTGCATGACACGCCGTCTCAGCCTTGTGAACAACTGTGGCAGGTACCATCAATATATCTCAAAGGGTGTTGGAGTTATGGCCATCACAAAGTAGTCATTCCATTTTATTTAAAGGGGAGATAACTAAAAAGGTATGACATCCAGAGTTCTGGTTCTTGCGCATGACACGCCTTCTCAGCCATGTGAACAATTGTGCCAAGAATCATCAATGAATCTCAAAGGGTATAGGAGTTATGGCCATCACAAGGTTGTCACTCTATTTTATTGGAAGGGGAGATAACTCCAAAACCATGGCAACTAGAGTTGTGGTTCTTGTGCATGACACGCCGTCTCAGCCTTGTGAACAACTGTGCCAGGTACCATCAATATATCTCAAAGGGTATTGGAGTTATGGCCATCACAAAGTTGTCATTCTATTTTATTAAAGGGGGAGATAACTAAAAAAGTATGGCATCCAGAGTTCTGGTTCTTGCGCATGACACGCTGTCTCAGCCTTGTGAACAATTGTGCCAAGAACCATCAATGAAACTCAAAGGGTATAGGAGTTATGGCCATCACAAGGTTGTCACTCTATTTTATTGGAAGGGGAGATAACTCCAAAACCACGGCAACTAGAGTTGTGGTTCTTGTGCATGACACGCCGTCTCAGCCTTGTGAACAACTGTGCCAGGTACCATCAATATATCTCAAAGGGTATTGGAGTTATGGCCATCACAAAGTAGTCATTCTATTTTATTAAAAGGGGAGATAACTAAAAAAGTATGGTATCCAGAGTTCTGGTTCTTGCGCATGACACGCCTTCTCGGCCTTGTGAACAATTGTGCCAAAAACCATCAATGAATCTCAAAAGGTATAGGAGTTATGGCCATCACAAGGTTGCGTCTACGGACGGACGGACGCACGGACAGACGGACGGACGCCAGGCTGATCGCTATATCCCCCGAACATATTCGGTCGGGGGATAATAAATTGAAATCCAGACATTTTCGTGCTTCTAGTCTGTCTACTTACGATTTTTCCACTCTTTACACTACACTTCCTCATAATCTTATAAAAGAAAAGCTTAATGATTTAATTGAATGGGCTTTTCACAGAGAAGATTCTCTCTATCTTGCATGTAATGTCAGAAATGCATTTTTCACTTCTAAAGAGCATAAGAATTATACACTTTGGTCATGTCAGAAAGTGTGTGATAACCTCACCTTTCTACTTGACAATATTTATATTAGATTCGGTACTAAGATATTTAGACAAATTGTGGATATTCCGATGGGTACTAATTGCGCACCTCTTGTGGCTGATCTGTTCTTGTATTGTTATGAAAGAGACTTCATTTTGTCGCTTTCCATTGATAACCAATCTGAAATTATTGAAGCTTTTAGCTCCACTTCTAGATATTTAGATGATTTATTAAATATTGATAATACCTATTTTGATGGTTTGATCAGTCAGATTTACCCCCTAGAACTTCAGTTAAATAAAGCAAATTCTTCTGATATCGAGGCCCCGTTTTTGGATTTACATCTATCTATTGTAGATGGATTTGTTTCGTGCAAAATTTATGATAAACGCGATGACTTTGATTTTGAGATTGTAAATTTTCCTTTTTTGGATGGTGATGTTCCTCATGCGCCATCCTATGGGGTTTATATTTCGCAATTAATTCGATTTGCTAGAGTGTGTAGTCATGTAACTGACTTCAACACTCGTAATAAATTATTAACGGCTAAACTCCTTAATCAGGGTTATCGGTATCATAAACTACGCAAAGCCATTTCAAAATTTTATAGACACCATTCTGATTTAATTTCAAAATTCAATATTGGACTTAAATCTCTTCTGCAGCAAGGTCTATCGGAACCCGAATTTTATGGTGACTTAGTATATAAATTCAGAAAAATATATAACCGCAATGACTTCAGCACCCAATTTCGTAAAATCATTCTTCGATATAAAAAGATTGGGTACAACATGGATAATATACGACAGACTGCATGCATGGTAGTTAACCCAATCACGGTTGGCAACTTTGCTTCCCTCTTTAATTGCACGCCGGTGGGTCAGGCCTCAGATTCTATGACGGCTCCAACGTAAAGGCTTATTGAGAATTAGAGAGATCTAATTCAAGGTAATGTTGGTTGGTGCTTTTGCTCCAGCATTTCAGTGGTTTCTTGCTGTCAAGTCCTCACCGTTGTCTCACCTCTGTGGTTCTTTGATTTTTGTGTTCACGGAGATGTTGCACTGATGAGTTAGGAGGCCTTCATGCGGACAGAACAAATTATTTGTCTAAATCGCGACGGAAGTAAGGGCAAGGATTGTGGCCACGTAAAATCGATTTAAGCCCCCCAGTGGAAATCTTCCACTGACCGTTTCTGTGGCGATTTATTTATGTTGTTGTTTGTTACTTACTGTGTGTATCACTTGTGTCTTTTAATTTTGGATGGCCATATGGCCATTTTGTGGGAAAGTAACTGTCTTTATGGCCTTCCTTTGTTTAGGTTTCCATTATGGTCTGGTCACTTAATGTTTGTATTTCTTTCCCTTTGGTGTCTTTTATGGGTGGAGTAAGTTAATTGTATCAATTCCTGATCTTTGTTTTACTTCTACTTTTCATATGAAAATTGGGCCTAAATATGCCCAGCTGTTTTTTTTTTTATTATTTTCTTAGAAAAAAGTTAATTTGATATCTGAGTGGACCTGGACCAAGGTCAATGACTAACAATGACATCTGGTACTCATGCAGTTTCATTAACTTGTTAAGCTGATTGCATATACCATCCAAGTCACAGTCAAAATGGCAGTTTTTTTTTTTTTTTTTTTAAAGTATTAATTTCAACTTCCATCTACCTTCATCTACATATTTTCAGATGACAGGCTGCAATAGTTTCCAAAAAATACAGTTTTGACTTTGTCCCATACAATTAAAGCCCATGCAAACAAAGCTGACTATGGCCTAAATTTTGTCAAGGTAATCAAGTAATCATTTGAACAAATATGACTGGCTTGAGTCCCCAATGCAACACATCAAGTTTCATGAAAATCAACCGACTGGTTCCAAAGAAGGGTTTTTACGATATATGGGCATGGCCGCCATACTGGTCAAGACACCAAACTCATATTAATTAATTTTCATTTCCTTGTTTCTAAAAAACCTTTCATGACATTTGGTTACAAATGGTCCAGTGGTTCCTGTGGAAAATAAATTTTAATTTTCATATCTGCATGGCCTAAGGCCAAAGTCAAACTTTTAGAATGACCTTGACCTTTAACACCCATGTAGTTTCATCCACTTATTTAGCTAACTGTATCTACCAATTTTCAGATCACAGGCTGCCATACTCTCTGAAAATACATAATTTTAACTTTTTTCTCAGATAAATTTAAAGTCTGTGACCAAATTTGATCTTGGTGTAAAATAGGTTGATGTCATCCAAGGGTCATCACTTGAACATACTATAATATCCTTGTGCCTTAAAACTTTCATATGAAATTGGGTTACAAATGGCAAAATGGTTTCTGTGGAAAACAAGTTTTAACAGGCTGCAACAGTTTATAAAAAATACTATAAAATAAAATAGCTTACTGAGAGAATTAATCACAATCCCGGAAAGAGTAAAATAAATAGTAACAAATAAACCCCTATATACAGAGTGTACTGCAGTGCCGGATAGCCTTATATGCGCTATATGAGCATCCTTTTTTGGGGATGCCTCTGTGGCGCAGTGGTTAAGGACGTCGGCCACTGCAGTGCTAGGCGACGTCGCCGCATCTGTGCGTGGGTTCGAATCACAGTCAGAGCATGATTTATTTATCCTTGATTGTGTCTCCGTTATGGTTGTAAAGACGAAAAGTCGCTTCCATTACTGAGAGAATTAATCACAATCCCGGAAAAAGCAAAATAAACAAGATGTGTTTGTGAAACACTGATGCCCCCAGACAGCACATGTTAAATATGAAAGCAGTATCACTAAGCAATCAAAAGGTATGGCCAATGTTCAAGTCTTAAAAAAGTAGGTCAAGTTTACAAGGTAAAAAATTATGGGATTGTTGAAAAGGTCTTGTGACATAGTATGCACATGTGAAATATGAAAGCCCTATCACTTACCAATTTAAAATTTAAAGTTATGGCCAATGTTAAATTTTAAAAAAAAGGTCAACCATCAAGGTAACGAGGTAAAACTAGAGTGATGACCATGTTTCTCTAAAAATAGCCATAGTGACCTTGACCGCGAAAGTAGATCTTGCTTAAGATATTATCATAAGCATCTTTTGTGTGAAGTTATATTAAAATCTGTTAATAAATGTAAGCGGTAGAGCGATGACAAAGTTTTTCTAAAAATAGCCACAGTGACCTTGACCTTGAGGTCATGACCTTGAAAGTCAAAGCAACTCAAGATGTCATCATAAGAAACATTTGTGTGAAGTTCTATTAAAATCCATCAATAAATGTAGGTGCTAGAGCGATGGCAAAGTTTTTCTAAAAATAGCCACAGTGACCTTGATCTTGAAAGTCAAAATCGCTTGAGATATTGTCATAAGGAACATTTATGTGAAATTATATTGAAATTGGTGAAAAAATGTAAGCGCTAGAGCGATGACAAAGTTTTTCTAAAAATAGCCACAGTTACCTTGAACTTGAAAGTGGGACTCGCTAGAGATATTGTCATAAGGAACATTTGTGTGAAGTTATATTGAAATTGGTGAAAAAATGTAAGCGCTAGAGCAATGACAAAGTTTTTCTAAAAATAGCCACAGTGACCTTGACCTTGAAAGTGGAACTCGTTTGAGGTATTGTCATAAGGAACATTTGTGTGAAGTTATATTGAAATCAGTGAAGAAATGTAGTCACTAGAGCGATGACAAAGTTTTTCTAAAAATAGCCACAGTGACCTTGACCTTGAAATTCCAAATCGCTCGAGATATTGTCATAAGGAACATTTGTGTGAAGTTATATTGAAATCAGTGAAGAAATGTAAGCGCTAGAGCGATGACAAAGTTTTTGTAAAAATAGCCACAGTGACCTTGACCTTAAGCCATGACCTTGAAAGTCGAATTCGCTCAAGATATTTTTATAAGGAACATTTGTGTTAAGTTATATTGAAATTGGTGAAAAAATGTAGGTGCTAGTGCGATGACAAAGTTTTTCTAAAAATAGACACATTGACCTTGACCTTGAGGTCATGACCTTGAAAGTCGAACTCGCTCGAGATATTTTTATAAGGAACATTTGTGTGAAGTAAAATTGAAATCAGTAAAGAAATGTTGGCGCTAAAGCGATGACAAAGTTTTTCTAAAAATAGCCACAGTGACCTTGACCTTGAGGGGGGGGGGGGTGTCTGGATGGACAAAAAGTATGGTACCACTAGAAAGGTCTTGTGACAAGGAGTGCACGTGTGAAATATGAAAGCCCTACTACTTACCAATCGAAAGTTATGGCCAATGTTAAAGTTTATAAAAGTAGGTCAAATGTCAAGGTCAAGGTCACGAGGTCAAAAATTATGGTACGACTAGAAAAGCTTGTGACAAGGAGTGCACATGTGAAATATGAAAGCCCAACCACTTACCAATCGAAAGTTATGGCCAATGTTAAAGTTTTTAAAAAGTAGGTCAAACATCACGGTCAAGGTCACAAGGTCAAAAATTATGGTACCACTAGAAAGGTCTTGTGACAAGGAATGCACATGTGAAATATGAAAGCCCTTTCACTTACCAATCGAAAGTTATGGCCAATGTTAATGTTTTTAAAAAAAATTGTAAAAAATAGGTCAAAGGTCAAGTTCAAGGTCACGAGATCAAAAATTATGGTACCACTGGAAAGGTCTTGTGATAAGGTATACACATGTGAAGTATGAAAGCTCTATCTATTACCATTCAAAAGTTATGCCCAATGTTAAGGTTTTTGTAGACAGACAAACGGACAAGCGGAAAAAATTTGCAAAAAAATAGGTCAAAGGTCAAGTTCAAGGTCACGAGATAAAAAATTATGGTACCACTGGAAAGGTCTTGTGATAAGGTATACACATGTGAAATATGAAAGCTCTATCTATTACCATTCAAAAGTTATGCCCAATGTTAAGGTTTTTGTAGACAGACAAACAGACAGACAGACCAAAAACTATATGCCCCCGAATCTCTTAGATTCCGGGGGCATAAAAATACAGTTGTGACTTTTTCCCATACAAACGTCTATGTGACCAAATTTGACCTTGGCAGAAAATAGGTCAAGGTCAACTGAGGGTCATTATTTGTATAAACTAGGATGGGCTTGAGTTCCCAATGCTACATACCAAATTTCATGAAATTTGGCCTACTGGCTCCAGAGAAGAAGATTTTTGAAAACTTATAAGGACATGGCGGCCATCCTGGTCAAGTGACCAAACTCAAATTAATCAATTTTCATTTCATTTCCTTAAAGCTTTCATATGAAATTTGTTTACAAATGGCCCAGTGGTTTCTGTGGAAAACAAGTTTGCATTTTCATATATGAATGACCTTGGACCAAGATCAAATACCTTCAATATTCCTGTAGTTTCATCCACTCATTTAGCTTACTGCATCAACCAATTTCCAGATCACAGACTGTTATAGTTTTAAAAAAACAAGAGGCCCAAGAGGGCCTGTCGCTCCACTGGCTAACTTCAGACAATTGTCATATTTATTACATTAACCAATGGTATACTAGTGGACTCTTCTATTGCTATATGTTGGACCAGTCCATTTGTCATATAAGGGGTGTCAGGCCTATTTTTTTCTATTTTTGATGGAAAATTCTGTTAGCAAATAGTGCAGGCCCTGATCAGACATGGTGTTCTGTGGGGTCTGATCTGGGCCAGCACTGTTTGCCAAGGTACCCATTTAGGGTTTTCCCGCATGCAATGGGTAAAAAAGAAACAAGTGATCCACCCAAGGAATGTCCATTCTATATTTTTTGGACCCCAGAGCCATGGTTGGCAGGATTTATGTGAGTGACCATTTGGCATTGCTCCATTCTAAATATCTAAAGCTCTGGGCCTTATGGTTTCAGAGAAGAAGACTTTTTTTAAGTTTTTCCTATTATAAGTCTATGGGAACTAATATGCCTCTGGGCGTGACCAATTTTTTACCCCAGGGGCATTGTTGGCAGGATTTATTTGAGTGACCACTTGACGTTGCTGCATACTTAATATCAAAGCTCTGGGCACTGATGGTTTCAGAGAAGATTTTTGTCAGTTTTTCCCAGTTTAAGTCTATGGGAGCTTATGGGCCTCAGGGTGTGGCCAATTTGGACCCCAGGGGCATAGTTGGCAGGATTTATGCAGATGAATACTTCAAGTTGCTACATACTAAGCTCTTGGCCTTATGGTTTCAGAGGAGAAAAGTTTCAAGATTTTGTCATTATTAGTCTATGGGAGCTACTAAGCACCGGGGCGTTGCCAATTTGGACTCAAGAGTCATAGTTCGCAGGACTTAGTAGGTAACCACATAACTTTGCTACATACTACAGTTCAACCTGTATTAAGCAAATGCCTAAGGGATAGTCAAAATATGCTTGCTTAAGACAGATTCTTGCTTAATACAGGTGAAATTTAACACATCTGCCTTTCTTGGGAACTGAATGCCTGCTTGCTTAAGACAGGTTGCTTGCTTAATAGAGGTGGCCACTAAGACAGGTTTTACTGTAAATGTCTTAGCTTTAGGCTTTATGGTTTCAGAGAAGAAGTTTTTCCGTTTATTGGTCTATGGAAGCTAATGAGCCAAAGGTGGTGGCCATGGCGGCCATGTTTTTTGTCTGATCAAAATTTCTTCTGTTTTTTATCTGATCAAAATTTCTTCAATGAATCTGACAATGGTAGACACAAGGAACATTCATGAAAATTAAGAACGAAATCCATTTAGCGGTTTTGGAGGAGAAGATTAAAAAAAAAAAAAGATCCCTTTATGAGTCTATGGAAGCTAATTAGCCAATGGGCGTGTCCATGGCGGTCATGTTTTTTGTCTGATCAAAATTGCTTCAAGGAATCTGACAGAGGTTCACCCAAGGAACATTCATGCAAAGTAAGAATGAAATCCATTATGTTGAGCGGTTTTGGAGGAGAAGGTTTTTAAAACTTTTCCCCATATAAGTCTTTGAAAGCTAATGAGCCAAGGGGCATGGCCATGGCAGTCATGTGGGGCATGGCCATGGTGGCCATGTTTTTTGCCTGATCAGAATTTCTTCAAGGAATCTGACAGAGGTCCACCCAAGGAACATTCATGCAAAATAAGAATAAAATCCATTGAGCGGTTTTGGAGGAGAAGATTTTTAAATTTTTTTTTTTGCTTTCGATGCCATTTTGTTCTGCATGTAACAAAATTCTTTGAAGGAATTCAGAAGAGGACTATGTGAGAAACATTCCTGTGAAGTTTGGTTACAATCGACCAAGTAGTTAAGGAGGAAATGTTTAAAGAAAAAAGTTAACGCACGGATGCACACAAGCACAGACGCACAACAGACACAGGGCCATAACATATAACATAAGACCCGCCGGTCTTTGGCCAGTGGAGCTAAAAAATGAACAGATTTATGTTTTTATTTCTTTATTTATTTTTTCCTTTCCTCCATCGGATTCGGTATGCCTCCCTTTTCAACTAAGCCATTTTAACCCTCAGGGATCTGGAGAACTGTTGACACTGTAGTATAATTAGGTCTAATAAATCAATCTCCCTCAGTATTTTTAATTTATTTTGAAACATCAAGTCGTATAAATAGAGTTTGTGTTGAAAACATCTGTTCTACCACCAGTGTGATGGGCATGTGAAATTTCTGATGTTTTGAATTATAGAATGACAATTTGTAGGTGGACCTCTATAGATATGTGATAGTCAGCAAAATTGGAGGAGATTAATTCAGATACAGGAAGGTACTTTTAAATAAATAAATAAATAAATAAACAAGAACTTTTGAAGAAGAGAAGACTTTTTTAACATTACACTACATGTTATATAGTGAAAATAAACCCCGCCCACTGCAGCCATGTTTTATATCGGATCAAAATTTCTTCAAGGAATCTGACAGAGGTCCACCCAAGGAACATGCATGCCAAATAACTATGAAATAAAACAAGAACTTTTGCAGAAAATATTTTCAGCATTACACTATATGTTATATAGTGAAAATAAGCCTCGCCCATGGCGGCCATGTTTTTTGTAAGATCAAATTTTTTTCAAGGAATCTGACAACAGTCCACCCAAGGACAATTCATGCAAATTACAATGAAATCCCACAAGTACTTTTGCAGAAAATGATTTTTTAGCATTACATTATATGTTAAATAGTGAAAATAAGCCCTGCCCATGGCGGCCATGTTTTTTGTCGGATCAAAATTTCTTCAAGGAATCTAAAAGAGGTCCACCCAAGGAACATTCATGCAAAATAAAAACAAGGCATCACATGCGATACAAATCCCCTCGCACTAGACAACTTCGTGTGTGGAAAACACTGAAATGGCAAAAGTCCAACTTGCTTGAGATATTATCATATGCAACATTTGTGTAAAGTTTGTTTAAAAATCCTCCAATAAATGTACATTCTAGAGTGATGACGTGTCTCTAAAAATAGCCATAGTGACCTTGACTTGAGGCCATGACCACGAAAGTAGATCTTGCTCAAGATATTATCATAAGCATCTTTTGTGTGAAGTTATATTAAAATCTGTTAATAAATGTAGGCGGTAGAGCGATGACAAAGTTTTTCTAAAGATAGCCACAGTGACCTTGACTTTGAGGTCATGACCTTGAAAGTCGAAGTAAGTCGAGATACTATCATAAGAAACATTTGTGTGAAGTTCTATTACAATCCATCATTAAATGTAGGCGCTAGAGCGATGACAAAGTTTTTCTAAAAATAGCCACAGTGACCTTGACCTTGAAAGTCTAAATAGCTCGAGATATTGTCATAAGGAACATTTGTGTGAAGTTATATTGAAATTTGTGAAAAAATGTAGTCACTAGAGCAATGACAAAGTTTTTCTAAAAATAGCCACAGTGACCTTGACCTTGAAAGTCAAACTCACTCGAGGTATTGTCATAAGGAACATTTGTGTGAAGTTATATTGAAATGGATGAAGAAATGTAAGCGCTAGAGCCATGACAAAGTTTTTCTAAAAATAGCCACAGTGACCTTGACCTTGAAAGTGGAACTCACTAGAGATATTGTTATAAGGAACATTTGTGTGAAGTAATATTGAAATTGGTGAAAAAAATGTAAGCGCTAGAGCAATGACAAAGTTTTTCTAAAAATAGCCAGTGACCTTGACCTTGAAAGTCAAACTCGTTCGAGGTATTGTCATAAGCAACATTTGTGTGAAGTTATATTGAAATCAGTGAAGAAATGTAGGCGCTAGAGCGATAACAAAGTTTTCTAAAAATAGCCACAGTGACCTTGACCTTGAAAGTCGAAATGGTCAAACTCGCTCAAGATATTGTCATAAGGAACATTTGTGTGAAGTTATATTGAAATCGATGAAGAAATGTAAACGCTAGAGGGATGACGAAGTTTTTCTAAAAATAGACACAGTGACCTTGACCTTGAAAGTGGAACTCGCTAGAGATATTGTCATAAGGAACATTTGTATGAAGTTATATTGAAATTGGTGAAGAAATGTAAACGCTAGAGCGATGACAAAGTTTTTCTAAAAAATAGCCACAGTGACCTTGACCTTGACCTTGAGGCCTTGACATTGATAGTCGAGCCCGCTTGAGATATTGTCATAAGGAACATTTGTGTGAAGTTATATTGAAATCAGTGAAGAAATATAGGCGATAGAGCGATGACAAAGTTTTTTCTAAAAATAGCCACAGTGACCCTGACCTTGAGGCCATGAGTTGGAAAGTCGAACTCGCTGGAGATATTTTTATAAGGAACATTTGTGTGAAGTTATATTGAAATTGGTGAAGAAATGTAGGCGCTAGAGCGATGAAAATGTTTTTCTAAAAATAGCCACAGTGACCTTGACCTTGAGGTCATGACCTTGAAAGTCCAACTCGCTCAAGATATTGTCATAAGGAACATTTGTGTGAAGTTATATTGAAATCAGTGAAGAAATGTAGGAGTTAGAGCGATAACAAAGTTTTTCTAAAATTAGCCACTGTGACCTTGACCTTGAAGCCATGACCTTGAAAGTGGAACTCGCTCAAGATATTTTTATAAGGATCATTTGTGTGAAGTTATATTGAAATTGGTGAAGAAATGTAAGCGCTAGAGCGATGACAATGTTTTTCTTAAAATAGCCACAGTGACCTTGACCTTGAGGTCATGACCTTGAATGTCCGACTTGCTCGAGATATTTGTATAAGGATCATTTGTTTGAAGTTATATTGAAATTGGGGGAGAAATGTAGGCGCTGTGAGCCATTACAAAGTTTTTCAAAAAATAGCCAGAGTGACCTTGACCTTGAGGTCATGACCTTGAAAGTCGATCTTGCTCCAGATATTGTTGTAAGGAACGTTTGTGTGAAGTTATATTAAAATCGGTCAAGAAATGTAGGCGCTAGAGCGATGACAAAAGTATGTACGTACGTACGTGGCGCTAGAGCGATGACAAAAGTATGTACGTACGTGGCGCTAGAGCGATGACAAAAGTACGTACTTACGTACGTACGGGACAAATGCTGTATCCCCACTCACAACTATGTTGTGCGAGGGGATAATGAAATCCAACAGGTGGGTTTGGAGGAGAAGATGTTTAAAGATTTTTAATTTTTTGTGTGGTTTTGTTGCCATGGCAACCAGAGTTCTGGGTGTAACAAAATTCTTTGAAGGAATTTAGAAGAGGACTAAGTAAGGAACATTCCTGTGAAGTTTGGTTACAATTGGCCCAGTAGTTTAGGAGGAGAAGATGTTTTAGCATTACACTATATGTTAAATAGGTAAAATAAGCCCCGCCCATGGCGGCCATGTCTTTTGTCGGATCAAAATTTCTTCAAGGAATCTGAAAGGGGTCCACCCAAGGAACATTCATGCAAAATAAAAATGAAATCCAACAGGTGGTTTTGGAGGAGAAGATTTTTAAAGATTTTTAATATTTTGTGTTGATTTGTTGCCATGGCAACCAGAGTTTTGGGTGTAACAAAATTCTATGAAGGAATTTAGAAGAAGACTAAGTAAGGAACATTCCTATGAAGTTTGGTTACAATGGGCCCAATAGTTTAGGAGGAGAAGATGTTTTAGCATTACACTATATGTTAAATAGGGAAAATAAGCCCCGCCCATGGCGGCCATGTTTTTTGTCGGATCAAAATTTCTTCAAGGAATCTGAAAGAGGTCAACCCAAGGAACAGTCATGCAAAATAAAAATGAAATCCAACAGGTGGTTTTGGAAGAGAAGATTTTTAAAGATTTTTATTTTTTTTTGGTTTTGTTGCCATGGCAACCAGAGTTCTGGGTGTAACAAAATTCTTTGAAGGAATTTAGAAGAGGACTATGTAAGGAACATTCCTGTGAAGTTTGGTTACAATTGGCCCAGTAGTTTAGGAGGAGAAGATGTTTCAAGAAAAAGTTAAAGCACGGACGCACGACGGACACAGGGCCATGACAATAGCCCCGCTGGCCTTCGGCCAGTGGAGCTAAAAATACTCAGTTTTGACTTTTTCCCATACAAAAGTGACCAAATTTCACCTTGGCATAAAATAGGTCAAGATCATCCGAGGGTCATCATTTGAACAAACTTTGATGGGCTGGAGTCCCTAATGCTACATACAAAGCTTCAGGAAAAACCAAGTTTCGTGACAATTTGCCTTCTGGCTCCGGAGAAGTTTTTTTTAATGGTTTTTACCTTATGTGATCTTGGTCATGTGACCAAACGAAAATTAATCAGTTTTCATTTCATTGTTCCTTAAAACTTTCATATTAAATTTGGCTACAAATGGCCCTGTGGTTTCTGTGGAAAACAAGTTTTAATTTTCATATCTAAATGACCTTGGGCCAAGGTTAATGAAAGACCTTGTCCCTGAATACATGTACTCTTGAAGTTAGCTTACTGCATCAATCAATTTTCAGAAAACAGGTTGCACTAGTTTTCAAAAAGTACTCAGTTTTGACTTTTTCCCCATACAAAAGTCTGTGTGACCAAATTTCGAACCTAGCGTAT
Organism: Lucinisca nassula; assembly: GCA_963580285.1. Taxonomy (NCBI): domain Eukaryota; kingdom Metazoa; phylum Mollusca; class Bivalvia; order Lucinida; family Lucinidae; genus Lucinisca; species Lucinisca nassula. The sequence continues at coordinate 211,193,450 of OY757010.1, forward strand.
AATAGTTCAAGGTCATCCGAGGATCATCATTTGAACAAATGAAAATGGGCCCCCGAGTCCCCAATGCTAAAAGTTTCATGACAATCAGCACACTGGTTCCAGAGAAGAAGATTTTTGAAGGGTTTTAACCTTATATGGACATCTTGGTCATGTGACCTGGTCATGGTCCCGTGAACAAAGTTTCGTTCCCCCATCCCATGGATGCTCCAGGTGAAATTTGACTTCAATCTGCCCAGTGGTTTCGGAGATGTCAGACAGACAGACAAAGGAAGCTCACCTATGAGCCTTGGGTTCAGTAGAGCTTACAAAGGTCCCCCAAGTACCCGAAAGTGTTTTCATTATTGAATTGGGTATATGTCTAAGGTCCCCGAATGGCGCTTTGGCAAGCAGTGTTTGGTAAAACCAGATTTGGGGTCATTTTTTAACCAACACAATTGACCCACCAGTACTATCAGTGTTTTAAGATGAAATAACCTCAATTTATAACTTTTTCACATGAAAATTACAACAAACTAAAGAAAGGCTGCTGTCATGTAAAGATGAGCTTGCAAAAACATCACATTAAATATCACATTACATACCTGTTCATAAAAATCGGCAGCACCAGTGTAATTCACAATGGAAGATTCTTCAAGGGGTACAATAGAGGACATCTCTGCCTCTCCTTCGTGTACAGAACCTAAGAAAGAAAGAACATGCTATTATGTAAACACCTGTGATATGTTTGTTGGCCTGAATGGCCTACTTCCTGTGTGCTACCTAAAGTTTCGGAAACTGCTTTTCAAGGTGTAGTCAACCCTCTTTGTTTCGTTTGTGTGTTGAGGTTTTATGTTCCTGTCAACACTTGGTCATTACTTAAACATTGCTTCTGATATTATGGGACTTTTACCTGAGCCCCGCCAAGCGAATTTGTGTCTTCAAGCATTCCGTCATGACAAATTTTAACTGTGAATGCCCAGCGATTCAGAGGGGCCAGGGATATGGCTTTCTGTCTGAAAGTTCCTCTTGATTCACTGCTTGTATGAGCGAGCAGCGAAGGTTCTGGCGAGACTGCGCGGATGCGCTGGCTCGCCTGAACATTCGCTGCTAGCATAGGCGATATTACCAAAATCGCTTGACGGGGCCCACCTGATATTGTGATGAAATGAATCTCAAAGAAACCACTAGAGTTTAAGTGACAGTCCAACTCGCATTACTTTCGCTTGGCAAGCTTGGACCTTCTAAGCAGTTTACAAGTACTGTTCAACTGGTTTCAATCCTGTGTGGAAGCACCCTGCAGCCCAATCTATTTCTCCAAGCACCAATGGGCACGGCCTTAGTCAACACTCTCTATACCAACATTCAGTATAACAGCAAAATTCTTTTAAAACATCATTTTGACTTGCTCATAAATACTCTGCTCATGTACAACTGTTTTTGTTGTTGTTTTGATTATTCAATATCCCACATTTTCACACAGAATATATAGAGATTACTCATTCTCCTGTTTAAAATATGGGATTATAAACCAAGGGAGGTAAAACAATCTGATAAAGAAACAAGTGCAAAGCACACGTTTTTTTAATGGATTGTTTTACATCCCGGGGTTTATAAATTCCATATTTCAAATAGGAGAAATGAATAATCTGCATATTACATGTACATGCACTTCCATAGACTTTTAGGACAGTTTGGATCTTGAATTTTGGATCTGAAATCCCATTCAGTTGACTGTTTACAGCTCATGTTAACGGTTCAATCAGCGTAGTGTTAAAGAAGCTGGGTGGAAGAAAATCTGGATGGGCACCATTTTGAAAGCGCTTTCTACAGTTGTGAACAAAAAGAGAAGAAACAAAGTGTTTCAGTGATAAAACAACTAAAATGTGAGATTAAACAAGAGGGGCCAGAGGGCCCTGATTCGCTCACCTGAATACTTCTGTCTCTAGTACATTCTATTTTTAGCTCTGGCGGCCATATGGTTTGTCAGGGCAGAAGCATCTTAGCTTATTTGGTAGGGTGTCACCTAGGCAACATTACAGGAGCAGTTGTCATTTGAAGACTTTTTTCTTTTTTTTAGCTCTGGAGGCCACCTTGTTCATTAGAGCAGAATGGTTTTAGCTATTTTGGTAGGGAGTCACCTGAGCAACATTCCAGTGAAGTTTGAATCAAATTGGCCCAAGGATTTAGGAGAAATCCGCATTTGAGAAGCAAATTGACGTTTTTCTAATTTTAGCTCTGGTGGCTATTTTTTTCATCGGAGCGAGATCGTTTTAGCTATTTTAGTATTATAGTCATCTAAGCATCATTCCTACGAAGTTTGAATGAAATTGGCCCGAGGGTACAGGCATACCTGCCAACTTTCACCCATTAGGAATGAGTTTCACGATTTTTCCATGCATTTTGACCGCACGATCGTGTTGCCAAAATAAGGCAAAAACCATGATTTTTCCACCTCCTCACGCTTGGTATTTTTATCAGCCATATTGTTTGTGGATAGTCATTTGGAATATCTTGGATTTCTTCACTATTATTTTTGGAGATGAAAAAACCCTAAGTATATTTTTAGCTGTATTGACTATTTTTAACCCAATGATATATTACCCAGTAACCACAAATAAATGCAAGTTGCCAACAGTTTTCTATCTGTATGAGCATAAACAGGGATGCCCTTTGCTGATCTTTTCATGTAAGTATGTTTGAACCATTATTTAATCTCTCCCAGATGTAATGAAAGTAAATATTTACCTATGAATGAGCGATGTCACGTATTTTCGTGACTACAAAAATTGTAGTTTTTATCTCTCAAACTAAGAATTGTATTGTTATTTGGTAATGAATGTGTTCTAACACTTCAGAAACAATTGTTTTGCAAAATAAAGGCTGTTAGAATCAGACATTAAGCACTCCTTGCAATTGCATGAAAACTGTTTCTGAGTAAAAGAACCTAATTTCAGACAGATCATATATTCAGACAATCTTTAGTTATTGCAAATACTGTTAATTATTGAAGCTTAAGTATTATACCAGTGATTTATTGGATAATACATAAAATGTAAACATGCAATTTTTTCTGATTGTACTAGTGAACTGGAGTGTGTCTACTAGTTTGAAAAAAAATCTCCCCCATGGAAATTTTGGGGAAAATATTCACTGCGCTTTATTCCATCTAAAAATGCCGTGACACCCAGAATCTCCCCCATGAAAAATTTGAAAAGTTGGCAGGTATGGTACAGGAGTTGTTGTTGTTTGAAGATTTTTTCTATTTTAGCTCTGGTAGCCATCTTGTTCCTCAGAGCAGAAAGATTTTAGCTATTTTGGTAGGGTGTCACCTACATAACAGTCCTGTGAAGTTTGAATCAAATTGGCCCAAGGGTTAAGAAGGAGTTTGCGTTTGAAGCAAATTTACCATGTTTTTCTATTTTTAGCTATGGCAGCCATTTAGCTCATAAGAGCCAAACCATTTTAGCTATTTTGGTTGAGGGTCACCTCAGCAACATTGTCATGAAGTTTGAAAGAAATTGGCCCAAGGGTACAGGAGGTGTTGTCATTTGTAGATTTTTTCTATTTTTAGCTCTGGTGGCCATCTTGTTTGGCAGAGCGGAATGATTTTAGCTATTTTGGTAGATAGTCACCTGGGCAACATTCCTGTGACGTTTGAATTAAATTGGCTCAAGGGTTTAGGAGGAGTTCGCATTTGAAGCAAATTTGTTTTTTCTATTTCTAGCTCTGACCACCATATTGTTCATCGGAGCAGAATGATTTTAGCTATTTTGGCAGAGGATCACCTAAGCATCATTTCTATGAAGTTTAAATGAAATCGGCCTAGGGGTTTGGGAGGAGTAGTTGTTTAAAAAATTTTCTATTTTTAGCTCTGGGAGCCATCTTGTTCATCGGAGCAGAATGATTTTAGCTATTTTGGTACAGGGACATCTAGGCAACTTTCCTATGAAGTTTGAATGAAATTGGCCAAGGGGTATGGGAGGAGTAGTTGTTTAAAGATTTTTCTATTTTTAGCTCTGGCAGCCATCTTGTTCATCAGAGCTGAACCATTTTAGCTATTTTGTAGAGAGCCACCTAGGCAATATTCCTGTGAAGTTTAAATGAAATTGGCCCAAGGGTTTAGGAGGAGTAGTCTTTTAAAGCAATTGTTGACGACGGAGGATGGATATTGACCGAACACAATAGCTCACCATGAGCACTTCATGCTCGGGTGAGCTAATAAAGCGAAACGTACATCCTAATCAATGGTCATATACATGTTTTCTTTTGTTTCAGCATTGCAGCCGACTCATGTGCTACACATTATGCATGTCTGTTGATATCTTCCCATACGCCTTTGCAATGACTTCATGAATAACGTTGATGTGACTGAAACTTTCCCGCATTTGAATATGACAATTTCACTACAAATTTTGAAAGCAGTACCTTGGATCTTGAACATAAAGTAGTTCCAGCTACAAAGATTTATTTCCCCAGCTAAGAGGAAATATTTCTCCTTAGCGAAATTGAAAATGCCAAGTTTATAATTGGTAGAAATCATATTATTCATCTGTTATGCATGTAATATATATTCTTAATCTTTATTTCCTGAAAATATCGGTCCTCACCTCTGCAAACAGTGTAGATCCAGACCAGATGGCTTCTGATCAGGATCTTCATTGATTGTCATTCAGTTTTTAAATTTAACCACCTCACTTGGTTCTAATATTATATCGAGTAATTTGAAAATAGATTGGTTGATAGTCAGAAATGGGTGCGACCAAATAGATTTATTCGGCAGGATAAGTGTAAACTTTATGAGAGCAAATTCAGTTACACAGCAGAAGTAGTCATTGTAAAAAGGATCCACTGTATTTTCATATACACCACAACCTCTTTATAACACTATTAATGGGGTCCAAAACAGAAACCATGCTAGTTAAACAACCGTGTAATATCCAAAAAAAATGTATAGCTTATATAGAACCAGAAATTCAACTTTGGTGAAGTTGATGTCGCACCTGCTCCCCACCTGCCCAACACAAAAAATAAAGTTTATTTAAGGCAGAAGAAATGAATATAGGGCTTTGAGAAGAATCCATAGCCTATATATGTGAGGTAAAAAACTGACAAAGTTCACAACGTGACAAAATGAACTAAAATGATCCAAGAATTATATCCAAAGCATATGAACATCCTCATATCATGGAGAAAATATAAGCTAAGTTTCAAAATGATTGGTATAAAACTGTAAGAGGAGCTGCGATGACGAGGTACCTATCATATATCAACTGAAGATTAACAATGACTAAGTTCACAATGTGGAAAAAGTAACAAAAATTTATCCGAAGATTAAGTCCAAACCACATGCAGAGCCTCATGCTATGGCAAAAACACATGCAAAGTTTCAAAATGATTAGTATAAAACTGTAAGAGGAGTTGCGGTGACAGAGGTACCTCCTGTATATCAATTGAAGGTCAAAAATGACTAAATTCACTATGTGCAAAAAGTGGAAAAAAAAATATTCCGAGAATTATGTCCAAACCACATGCACATCTTCATACCATGGTGAAAGCACATGCAAAGTTTCAAAATGATTAGTATAAAACTGTAAGAGGCTTTGCGATGACAAGAGGTACCTATGGTATATCAATTGAAGCTCAAAAATGACTAAGTTCACAATACTCAAAATACGAAAAAAAAATATTCTGAGAATTATGTTGAAATCACATGCACATCCTCATACCATGGCAAAAGCACATGGAAAGTTTCAAAATGATTGGTATAAAACTGTAAGAGGAGTTGTGATGACAAGAGGTACCTATCATATATCAATTGAAGGCTAAAAATGACTAAGTTCAAAATGTGAGAAAAGTGATAAAAATTGATCCGAAGATAATGTGCAAACCACATGCACATCTTCATACCATAGCAAAAACACTTACAAAGTTTCAAAATGATCGATATAAAACTGTAAGAGGCGTTGCGATGACAAGAGGTACCTGTTGTTTGTCAACTGAAGCCTAAAAATGGCTAAGTTCACAATGTGCAAAAAGTGATAAAAAATATTCTGAGAATTATGTCGAAACCATATACACATCCTCAAACCATGGCAAAAGCACACACAAAGTTTCAAAATGATCGGTATAAAACTGCAAGAGGAGTTGCAATGACAAGAGGTACCTATCATATATCAATTGAAGGCTAAAAATTACTAAGTTCACAATGTGGAAAAAGTGACAAAAATTGATCTGACGATAAAGTCCAAACCACATGCGCATCCTCATACCATGGCAAAAACACATGCAAAGTTTCAAAATAATCAGTATGAAACTGTAGGAGGAGTTGCAATGACAAGACACCCAGTGTAAAATGTTGACGGAAAGACGGACGGACGAACGAACGGGCAGACAGACAACCGGATGGATGGAAACTTGCACGCCTATGTCTTCCTGCTAAAGCAGGTGCGACAAAAATGGCCATGTATGGTCATTTTTCTGTATAATCCATACATTCTTGGGATCCATCTTGAAATTGTGTTATATCCAAAACCACGTTATAATGAGCCGTGTTTTAACGAGATTGTGGTGTAATAAAAACAGAATTTACATTTTCAGGTCTAAACATCCCTTGGAGATTCATTTAGTCAATTTTATTGCATTATTTCTTTGTCTACAATTGTCTACATTAACCCATTTTGTACCAAATGGAATCTTCCACATTATATATAGCAGGACTCGATTTCAAAATGTCAGGTTGTGTTTTCTTCGAAATTGATTTGGAAAATGGCATAACTCTTTAAAAACAGTGTAGGTCCTGATCAGACGCCGCATTCTGATCTGGACCTGCACTGTTTGCCAAGGTACCCCTTTAGGGATTTCTGGTACTGAATGGGGTTTATATGCAATGACAGTCCGACTCAACACCACTTTGCCTGGGCAGGCTTAGACCTTCTAAGCAGTTTACCAGTACTCATGTGTGTGGTGGGTTTCAGCTCTGCGTGGAAGCACCATGCAGCCCAATCTATTTCTCCAAGCCCAGATGGGCAGGAGGTAGAAAAAAAAAAGTATCACAAATTTTCATCCAAAAATGGCATTTTAGAGATATAAAATTATGAAAGAAACTATTATCTCACACGGATAGGTTGTGAATCAAATGGGCCCCGTCAAGCGATTTTGGTACTTATCACCTATGCGAGCAGCGAAGGTTCAGGCGAGCCTGCGCATATGCGCAGTCTCGCCAGAACCTTCGCTGCTCGCTCATACAAGTAGTGACTCAAGAGAACCCTTCAGACAGAAAGCCATATCTCTGGCCCCTCTGAATGGCTGGTTATGCGCAGTTAAAATTTGTCATGACGGAATGCTCGAAGACACAAATTCGCTTGGCGGGGCTCAAATGTAGAATACAATTCTGTCTAGTCCCTTAGAGCCATCCCCATACACCTGTATCCCACCTCCCCTGCCAACCAAAATTTACCTGAAGCCTCAACTAATTCTGTCAACTCTGATTTCTCTACTACATTATCATAACTGATGCCTCGCTGTTCTAGTAGAGCTTTCAGCTTCAGTACCGAGAGGGTCATTGGATCAAGGAGGCTACGAGACAACTGACCATGTTCATACCATGCAATAGCCTCGAGAAGCCTGGCTAGTAGGAACAAGACTGATAAATAGATCAACAGCAGGGTGATCTGAAACATGAAAGGAGATGTGTCAAGCATGTATCAGAATCTGTTAGCATCCAAATAATACCATATTTACCCCAGGCCTGGGGTCGAATACTTTCAAAAGTATTCAAATACAAATACAAATACTTTTATATTTCACGAATACAGAATACAAATAAAAATACATTTTTTATGAATGTATTCGAATGAGAATACAAATACTTTGCAAATGTATTCAAATACTTTTAGAATACTTTTGAATACATTTCCATCAAAATGGAAATATATGTATAGTAAATGAAGGACTTATACAAAACAAAAACACCTGGTGACTGTAGTAATCTTTGGGTCATAGCCAGAAACGCATCTCTTTGTTTTCTCTAGAACAATTTAAGACACAGTCAATGAAGGTGTGCAGGATCTTGTATGGCACAGGTCATTTGTAGTGTCTGTAGCATTTATCAATCAAAAGCTAATGATTGATGAATTACATTACATCACATAAACACCTATATAATTCTGACCCCTTTGAACTCCAATTTTATACAGTAAAACTGGGGTTTACTGTAAACCCATTTTTTTCTAATTTCAGCTCTAACATACAGATTGTGGGTACTCATTAAAACCACCTCATTAGGATAATGTATCACTTTTGAAAATTCTGCTTGATTATTGCGATGACTTTTTGACACATTTCTTTATAAATTTCATGATGTAAATACACATTATGCTATTAAGTCAGTTCAATTAATTAAATCTCTTGCCATGACTAAAGAAGTACTTTGTTTCATTTTTAATGTTCTTATTCATTGTTAGAATTTAGTCATATTGATGATTCTACTGTTCTGTATTTTGTCACCTGTTGTAGCTGCTTGTTGCAATAATTTCTCCATTAGCACCAATATAGCTATGATATTCTAAATATGATTTGGAATCTGCAGTTTTTACAACGATACATGTACATACAAATTGATTTTCAAAAATCAGTAATTGTGCATGTGGAGGTGTGGGGGATTTTGTCCACCTTCACAAACAGCAGCTGGGATTATGTCTAAAGGGGATTTTGCCCACCTAAAAAAATGATGGGGGAGATTTTGTCAGGGGGATTTTGTCGGGGGATGGGGGATTTTGTCTGTGATTAAAATAAGCCGGTTATAACAAGTACCCACAATCTATATTTTGAGCAGAAATAAGAAAAATATCACAATTTTTCATCTTTGAATTTGTGATTTTTTGGCGATAAAATTTACAATGTATTTGTATAGGCAGCATGTTTTCGTATTATCAATTCATATACTGCTGAAACCAAATAAGGGTCATTATTGTGTTCTGTTTCTTGTGAGAAACAAGTGTCAAAGGTGGCCAGCACATAATAAATTAATCAGTTTGCCTATTGCCTTCTATTTAAACTTTTGGGATTTCAGTTTTCAGATTGCCTTCACTTTCATTTTACTACTTAGGCATTTTTTTTTTTTTTTTTTTTTTTTTGGTGTATGATTTTTAATATTTTATCAACAGGGAGAATGTTCTTATCAAACAAAGCTCATCAATTTACCAGTATTGAGAATTACATACATGTGGGTAATTTGTAGGTTTTTACTTTGGCATGCATATGGCTCAGTTGTAAAAACACCAAGTCTTGTCCCTATCTTTCTATCCTGAGGCAATCTATTGGAAGATGACATACAGGTAACTTCACAGATTTACACATCAATGCCTACAGTCCCTTAAAAAGGGACCTTGGCAGTGTAGATTAAGATCATATGTCACAGAATATAGTGTCTGATCAAAGTGTACAGTACTTCCTAATTTTCTAAAGATCATAAAATATTGGAAAAATAATAAAAGTAAGCAGACTCCTCTTAAATTGAAATGGACCTGTCTAATAATACAAATTGAAGAGTTCACTGGGCATAAATGGGTAGCAGAACTTATTTTATGCAATCAGCACAGATCAGTCTAAAATATCATATATTAATGTCACAGGGTGAAATTATGGAAACTGGAGGAGCGCTTGCGCTTAGGACTTTCTAGTCATTCCCAGTTATTTTCCCCTATTGATCGTCGCTTTTCATACATCATATACTCATATATTGCATCTTTCATTAAGCATTAAGCATTCCTGAGTAGCCTATATCTATTTCCGGTGTCCTTATGTAAGTTTCGCGCGCTTTTCACTTCACTGATTAACACCGCATGCGCACATTCTTACCTCAGCCTTTGTCAGTCTTTCTTTGTCCCTGGCGAAGGTAGGTCTCACGACCACCTGACGGACACCATTTATATATTGTTCCTTATTACTAAGGATGTTTATATAATATTATTCAGGTATGCGTTTACTTTATTTCATTATCTTGTTGAACATTTGTAAATTATCATAATTGTCATTATTTCATGAATATTCGTATCTTGCCATTTCGATCTCTCGACCTCGGAGTCAGTCTTTCTTTGTCCCTGGCGAAGGTAGGTCTCACGACCACCTGACGGACACCATTTATATATTGTTCCTTATTACTAAGGATGTTTATATAATATTATTCAGATGACGAGGTCGAGAGGGAGAAGGTTCTCCTAGCTTCAAAAACATGGAATCACACAACTTAGTTGTCATTTCTTGAACCCCGAACCCCCTCGAGAAAGCGGGAGAAGTTCTAACGTTGTATCAACATCAACAACTCATCATGTGGCCACAACCACCTTAATTCATTCATCAACTCGATACAAACAACCCGTAACAACAAAATCTTTCCCGTGACACTGGCGCCCAACGTGGGGCCCGAACCCACGACCCCGAGATTAAGAGTCTCGTGCTCTACCGACTGATGTCCATGGAATACAGGTAAACCCTGATAATTTGAAAATTTGAAATTGAATTAATAAATCAATTTTCATTTTTTTCATTTTGTTTACTTATCTTCAATTGTTTATAGTGAATCATGGCAGAAGGAGGTGAAGGCATTAATTTTAAATCTTTATGGCCTGAAAAGGACATAGACTTCATGGTCGAGATGTTAAGGCGTACAGGCCGCTTTGACATAATTCCTCGCCATGAAGAGGAAATAGAAGAAGAAGAGGAAGAAGAAGAGATAGAAGAGGAAGAAGAAGAAGATAAAACTCAAGCTAGTGAGCTTGAATACATAGGGGCTACCAGCACACCTGTGGTGCCTGCTTTAACCACCCAGCCCCAATTTAAAGTTGTTCACCCACCCACACCCATAAGGAGGTATCATATTCAACCCCAGCCCAACCCAATGTCTCCAATTGCCCCGCCCACAACCAGACAAAGGAGTTCTGTTTTCCCTCCCCCACCCAAACAAATCAACCTAGTTGTCCCACCCACACCCAAACCAATGACCCCAGTAACCCCAGCCCTACCCCAAGAATCCCCACTTAAATATCAGGAGTCAAACCAAGGACCTGTTATTGGCAAACGCTCTCCCAGCCCACCTGCAAGACCCCCTTACCCTAAAGAGTTCCAACACCTATTGCTTGTCATCTTAAAAGCTTTTATTTGCACCAATGCAGTCAAAATAAATCAATTAATATTCTTGGATTTCTGTTATGTATTGTGTTAAACCATCTAATAGTAATTTCAGAAGTTCCTACATGAGCAGTCAAGGACTTTAGTGACATCAATTAAAACATTTATGTATTGTTTCATAATTTTTTCCCTGTAAAGAGCAAAGTATTCATAATGTATTCGTAAAACTATTCATGAATACATGACTTTTGAAATGTATTCGATTACAAATACAAATACTTTTATTCTAAAAAATCCACGAATACAGAATACTTCACGAATACTCAGAAATGTATTCGAATAGTATTCGAATAAGAATACAGAATACGATTACCCCAGGTCTGATTTACCCTCAGTATTTGGACACCCACTATGATAACACACCCCTTTTTTACATCTCCAAAAAGGTTAATTTTCTGAAGAATATTTGTGATATTATTCTTATTTATACTCAAAACATAGGTTGTGGGTACTTCTTAGAACCCCCTCATTGAGGCAGTTCTAACGAGTACCCACAACCTATGTCTAGGAGCAAAAATAAGGAAAATAATGTATACCCCTGTAAACCCTAGTTTTCTCTATATAAAGTGGGGTGTAAGGAAGTGTTTATTTCACAGACTTGTTAGCTTGATGCCTCAGCTGCACACCATACTTGTTCTACAAGTACAACTTGCTACCCAACGTTGTGTCTAAAAAAAGCTGGATGACTGGCACACAGTTTAGACCCTGATGAGATACGGAGTTCTTTGGCACCTCTTCTGAGTTTGCACTGTTTGCTCAGGTCTGTCTTTCCCAATACATACTGTAATGAAAAAAGTGAATAAGCACTGCTTACCCCCCGCATGACAATGGTCATTAATAAAAAAGAGCAGACATGTTAAAAAGAAGTTGAACTCATAGCCGGCAACTTGGCCCAAAATTATTGAAACACAAAATCTATTTGATGAGTTTTAAGCATATGTTCAACGTCTCGCTAACAAGGTGTCCACTCCCTATACACTTTAACATTATTAGACCTCAAAAAATTGCTAAGTTAAAAAAGACAAAAAAAGTGAAAGAAATAATTTTAGGAGTATGAAAATCACATGCACATCTTAAGACCTACATAAAAACACCTGCAAAGTTTCAAAACCATCACACTAAAACTGTGAGATGGGTTGCGCTAACAAGGTACCCACTCCCTATACACTTTAACATTATTAGACCTCATAAAATGGCTAAGTTAAAAAAGATGAAAAAAGTCAAAGAAATAATTTTAGAAGTATGAAAAAAACACATGCACATCTTCAGACCTATATGAATACACCTACAAAGTTTCAAAAAGTTCTACCTAAAACTGTGAGACGAGTTGCGATAACAAGGTACCCACTCCCTATACACTTTAACATTATTAGACCTCAAAAAATGGCCAAGTTAAAAAGACAAAAAAAGTGAAAGAAATAATTTTAGAGTATGAAAAAACCACATGCACACCTTAAGACCTATATAAAAACCCCTGCAAAGTTTCAAAAGGATCACACTAAAACTGTGAGAGGAGTTGCGCTAACAAGGTACCCACTCCCTATACACTTTAACATTATCAGATCTAAAAAATGGCTAAGTTAAACAAGAGGGCCATGATGGCCCTGGATCACTCACCTGTTCCATAGTGTAACAAGTGGGCCCCAGAGAGGGCCATTATTGGCTCCAGGGCTTTAATGTGCGTAATGTTGAGGGAGGTCTTAAAGGTGAAGCTTCATACCAAACATCAACAAAGGCTATAATTTGAACAATCTTGGCAAAGGTCCACTAGATGAAGCTACACATCAAATATCAAAGACCTGGGCCTTGCGGTTTCAGAGAAGATTTTTTTTTAAAGATATTCCCTACATAAGCCTATGCAAAACCAAATGGCCCCGGGGCTATATAAATCTATGTAAAACCAAAGGGCTCCGGGGTGGGGGCATTTGTGGCCCCAGGGCTATACCTTGAACAATCTTGGTAGAGGTCCACTAGATAAAGCTCCATACCAAATATTAAAGGCCTGGGCCTTGCAGTTTCAGAGAAGAAGATTTTTAAAGATTTCCCTATATAAGTCTATGTAAAACCAAAGAGCCCCAGAGTGGGGACATTTTTGGGTCTCAGTGCTATAATTTGAATAATATTGATAGAGGTCCACTAGATGCAGCTTCATACCAACTATCAAAGACCCAGGCCTTGTGGTTTCAGAGAAGAAGACTTTTAAAGATTTTCCCTATATTAGTCTATGTAAAACCATAGGGCCCCGGGGCGGGGGCATTTTTGGCCCCAGGGCTATAATTTGAACAATCTTGGTAGAGGTCCATTAGATGAAGCTTCATACCAAATATCAAAGTCCTGGGCCTTGTGGTTTCAGAAAAGAAGATTTTTAAAGATTATCCCTATATAAGCCTATGTAAAACCAAAGGGCCCCGGGGCGGGGGCATTTTTGGCTCCAGCACTATAATTTGAATAATGTTGGTAGGGGTCCTTTAGAAGAAGCTTCATACCAAATATAAAACACCTAGGCCTTGTGGTTTCAGAGAAGAAGAATTTTAAAGATTTCCCCTATATAAGTCTATGTAAAACCAAAGGGCCCCAGAGCGGGGACATTTTTGGCCCAAGGGCTTTAATTTGAACAATCTTAGTAGAGGTCTATTAGATGAAGCTTCATACCAAATATCAAAGTCCTGGGCCTTGTGTTTCAGAGAAGAAGACTTTTAAAGATTTTCCCTATATAAGCCTATGTAAAACCAAAGGGCCCCGGGGCGGTCGCATTTTTTTCCCCAGCACTATAATTTGAACAATCTTGGTAGGGATCCACTAGATGAAACTTCGTACCAAATATCAAAGACTTGGGCCTTATGGTTTCAGAGAAGAAGATTTTTTAAGTTTTCATTAAAAAAATCTATTTTTGGCCCCTGTGACCTTGATGTGCAGCAGACCAGAACCATTTGAACAACTCTAAAAGGGGTCCACCTAAGGATCATTCCTGTGAAGTTTGGTCAAAATCCGATCAGTGGTTTAGGAGGAGATGTAGTTTGAAGAAATTGTTTACGCACGGATGACAGACAAAAAGTGATCCTAATATAAAACACAAGAGGGCCATGATGGCCCTGGATCGCTCACCTGATCCATAGTGTAACAAGTGTGCCCCAGAGAGGGCCATTATTGGCCCCAGGGCTTTAATGTGCATAATGTTGAGGGAGGTCTTAAAGGTGAAGCTTCATACCAAACATCAACAAAGGCTATAATTTGAACAATCTTGGCAAAGGTCCACTAGATGAAGCTACACATCAAATTTCAAAGACCTGGGCTTGGCGGTTTCAGAGAAGAAGATTTTTAAAGATTTTGCCAATATAAGCCTATGTAAAACCAAAGGGCCCCGGGACGGGGGCATTTTTTGCCCCAGCACTATAATTTGAACAATCTTGGTAGGGGTCCACTAGATGAAGCTTCATACCAAATATCAAAGTCCTGGGCCTTGTGGTTTCAGAGAAGAAGATTTTTAAAGATTTTCCCTATATAAGCCTATGTAAAACCAAAGGGCCCCGGGGCGGGGGCATTTTTGGCCCCAGCACTATAATTTGAACAATCTTGGTAGGGGTCCACTAGATGCTTCATACCAAATATCAAAGTCCTGGGCCTTGTGGTTTCAGAGAAGAAGATTTTTAAGATTTTCCCTATATAAGCCTATGTAAAACCAAAGGTCCCCGGGGTGGGGGCATTTTTGGTCCCAGCACTATAATTTGAACAATCTTGGTAGGGGTCCACTAGATGAAGCTTCATACCAAATATCAAAGAACTGGGCCTTGTGGTTTCAGAGAAGAAGATTTTTAAAGATTTTCCCTATATAAGCCCATGTAAAACCAAAGGGCCCCGGGGCGGGGGCATTTTTGGCCCCAGCACTATAATTTGAACAATCTTGATAGGGGTCCACTAGATGATGCCTCATACCAAATATCAAAGACCTGGGACTTGTGGTTTCAGAGAAGAAGATTTTTTAAGTTTTTGGTGAAAAAAATCTATGTTTGGCTCCTGTGACCTAGATGTGCAACGGACCGGAACCATTTGAACAACTTTGAAAGGGGACCACCTAAGGATCATTCCTGTGAAGTTTGGTCAAAATCCGATCAACGGTTTAGGAGGAGATGTCGTTTAAAGAAATTGTTTACGCACGGACCCACGGACGCACGCACGACGGACAAAAAGTGATCCCAAAAGCTCACCTCGTCACTACGTGACGGTGAGCTAAAAAGACGAAAAAAAGTGAAGAAAAAATTTTAGGAGTAAGAAAAAACCACATGCCCATCTTCAGACCTTTAATAATTATCACCACAAATCTAATTACCAACTTTCAAGGCTCTAGCTATTATAGTTTGAGAAATATTTAGCTGACAAGATTTTATCAAAATTTGTTCAAAGGGCAATAACTCTTGAAAGGGGCATAATTTGGATGAGAAAAAAATACACATCAGCTAATTTTCCATGAGGAATCCATATAAAAATTTCAAAACTCTAGCAAACTTGATTCTCAAGCTATGTTATGCATCATAAAGCATAATATAATGTACAAATATCCAAAGTGACGAAGGGCCATAACTCATGAAGTATTTTTCTGAATTGAGTCAAAAGTTAATCAGGCCATCTACTCATTACCACAAATTTATTCAACAACTTTCCAGGCTCTAGCTCTAATAGATTTTGAGGTATTTTGCTGACAAGATTTTATCAAAATATTTTCAATGGGGCAATAACTCTTGAAAGGGGCATAATCAGGAAGAGAAATAAAAAACATGTCAGCCAATTTTCCATGAGGAATCCATATATGAAATTTCAAAACCCTATTATACTCGGTTCTTAAGTTATGCTATGCATCACAAAGCATAAAATATGTACAAATACCCAAAATGACAAAGGGCCAGAACTCGAAGTATTTTTCAGAATTTAGTCAAAATTAACCAGGTCATCTACTCATCACCACCCATCTATTCAAAAACTTTCAAGGCTCTAGCTCCAATAGATTTTGAGATTTTTTTCTGACAAGATTTTATAAAAAAAATTTCAAGGGGCAATCGCTCTTGGAAGGGGAATAAACCGGACGAGGAAAAAATATGCATCAGCTAATTTTTCATGAGGAATCCATTTATGAAATTTCAAAACCCTAGCAAACACAGTTCTTAAGTTATGCTATGCATAACAAAGCATACAATGTACAAATACCCAAAATGACAAAGAGCCATAACTCAAAGTATTTTTTGGACTCTAGTCAAAAGTTAATCAGGTCATCTACTCATCACCACAAATCTATTCATTAACTTTCAAGGCTCTATCTCCAATAGATTTTGAGATATTTTGCGGACAAGATTTAATAAAAAAATTTTCAAGGAGGAATAACTCTTCAGAGGGGCATAATCTGGATGTCAGAAAAAAAATGAAGTGTCACCTAATTTTCTATGAGTAATCCTAGGGCTGACTATCGAGGCCAATTTTGACTATCGTGATAGTATTGCTATCGTGGAAACTACTATCAGGATTCTATCACTATTGGGACATACTATCACGATACTATTGTGATACTATCTGGTAACTTATAAATGATTCCTAGATGTTATATCACACACTTGTGTGTTTCAATATCAGCATTCATTCCCTCGGGGCTATTCCAGAAAAAAAAACACCATGGGGAGCTGCTCTTTATTTACCCCCACCACCTACAGAAGGACCCCCTGCCTAAAAAATAGCTTGCAGCTTCCAGAGTAATGGTTATCTTAGCTTTAATACCTATGCATATTTTGAGATTTTATGCTAGTGGAAACTGACAGATGCTGATCGTTCTTCAATTGTTTGATGTTTGCCGCCTCTGGTAAATAAATCTGTGGATTCAGTTAATTGGGTAACCCGATTTATCATTACACAGCACGACATAAGTTATTATGTAATGAAATTGGGCCGTTTTGGCCTGTTATTTTTTTCTGGAATATCCCTCAAGAAAGAAAAACGCCAGTTTGTCCCAGGTTGTCCACAATCAGAACGTCCAGAATGACCTTAAGGAAGTAATTGATAGACAGAGACCAAGTATCAAGGCCTCATGATGCATGTTTTTTTCTCCCTACAGAAAAACGGCAGGAAAATAAAACTTCGTTAACTTAAATGTTCCCCCAAGAGTTCTAGAAATTTTGAAATCCCAATCGGTCCGGCTAGCTGACTGATTACGTCATCATTAATGCATTTGTGCATACTTATTTACTAATCTGAATCTATCACGTACGCACATGCTGTGAATTTCTCGAGAAGCATTTCAGGGCGTCTTAACAGTCTGGTCCTAATACTTATTAGCTGTCGTGTTTGTTGGACGCAAAAAGAGTCACATATACAAGTTAAACTGCATTATACCGCCGTTTATTATACATTTACCTATGTGAATGAGTCAGCACACAGCAAAAACAAACATTTCTTCATTCAAAAGATCAGCTTGTGCATCTTGCAAATGTCTTCAAAATTGAACAGGGAAATGAGTTTAGTCCCATACCACGGAAGGCTAATTTTCCATACCACCGAAGGCTAATACAAACAGCAAACATTTATATATGACTTTGTAGGTTGATCTGAGCCGTCACATGTGGCACAGGTTTCAAAAAGTTGCATGCATCAAGCATGTGAACAAACTGTCATTGACGTTTTTTTTTTTTTATTGAAAAATGCAGGAAAAGGCTTTCTGACTGCCTAAACTGCACGTGCAAAAGTGACGGCTGGAAATTCATTGCCGCACGGCAAAAAACTATGATACACATGTGCTACCAGCGAGAGACTCAGATCATCACACACATATGTGAAGGCTTATCAGTCTGTCCTGATTGCAGCTGCATGGATATCCTAAGCAAACTACTTGCAGCATTACACAACAGTACAGGTATATTTTCAAAGTCTATTCAAGAAAAAAAAAACTATCGAAACTATCGATAGTTGAATGAACTATCGGCGATAGTTATCAATAGTCCAATAGTCCAAAGTACTATTGATGCATTGCTATCGAGGCAGTCCCTATCGTGATGCATTGAACTATCGATGCATCGTTACACCCCTAAAATTGAATTGATAAAAATGGTCATAACTTTTGATGAAAATCACCACCCCAGTGGCAACAGGCAGCAAGATAAACATGAGGTAATGGCTTAACTTAGGTAATGGCCAACTGTGACCGACTCAGTATGAGAAGATAGATAGATAGAAACAACATCAGAATTGTCACTGGTGACACATGACATTCATTCAATGAAAGAACCAAGAGTCCCAGCTGTTTGTTTGTTTGATTTGAGATTTACTGTCCCCGTCAACACTGTGAAGATGTGTGTGTGAATTTGGGTTTAACGTTGCTTTCAACAATTTTTCAGTCATATCACGATGGTGTCTGGTTGCGACAGGGAGCTCAATGTTCACTTTTATAGTGCTGCCTCACTGAAGTATCATGTCCCGGACACATTACATGATGCCACACCCAGTCACATTATCCTGACACTGGGTCGACAAGTCCAAGCTCTACCCCGTAAATCTGAGTGCCAAGCGAGGAGCAGCTAGTACCATTCTTAACGACTTTGGTATGTCGCGGCCCGGGATCCAACCCGTGACCTCCCGTTCCCCGGAGCGGACACTCTACCAACTGAGCTATCGGGGCCGGTACACTGTGAAGGTAATTTTGGAGATGTTACTTCCAATTTTGTGGGACTTTTACTCGACATTGAGATGAAATGACATCTCATGCCCAGTTGCCAAATGAAACCAATAAGGACAATCGCGTGACGTCACTTCCGATTGGGTCCCCCATTTTCGGAGGTGTAAACAAAGGTAATCTTAGGTATTCTGCTATATGACCATACCAAATTCGCACAAGAAATATTTACAAGGCTTACTTTATGCTATTGTTCCGTATATTTCCTTTTAATTCTGAATCAGAATTGTTACTGGTGACACGTCAAATGACATTCATACACCAGGATTGTCGATAAAATATCTTTTGCTTTTAAAACTGTTTAAAAATGATCAAATTATAGCGATAAAAACCGAAGCTTTCACCTCCACCAAATGAGAAAAATGGCGGGAAAGATAACCGTTCTTCGTTTCTTTTTTACTGAAGAGTTCCCGGGTCGGTCTGAAAGCCCCAAGACACCATTATGATTACACATTTATTATTATTTCATATATATTATGATATAATTGAAGCAATTTTCGCGAAGATTTACATTTGGCCACTTTTAGAAAACCTGATATCAGTATATACCGGCCCCCACCCATAGGGGCTTGAAGAAATATATGGGCTGCATGATGCTTCCACGCAGAGCTGAATCCAGCCCGCACACTAGTACTGGTAAACCGCTTAGAGGATCTAAGCTTGTCCAGGAACCGCGGTGCGAGGCGGACCGAACATACTAATGAACCCTTTTGGCTTCATTTGGCAACAGGGCTCGAGATGTCATTTCATCTCAATGTCGGGTAAAAGTCCCACAAAATTGGAAGCAATGTCTCCAAAATGACCTTTACAGTGTTGACGGGGACGTTAAACCTCAAACAAAATCAGTATATACAGATATCAGTATACATACAGAATTAATTTTTTTCTGTCAACATGTTTATACCATCGATGTTAATATTTAACAATACTTATAAGTATATATACGGAATTTGTTGGTTTGTTGGTCGCACGTCTTTTTCACCCTTAATAATAATATAATTCTGTTTCATACTACCCAGTACATATTTGATATTCGCAAAATATACTTAAGGTTCCTCAATACATTTGCTCAAGAAAAATATAGGTGTGAGATTTGCATGTTATTTTTTCCCAAAATATGACCCTGATTTCCTTTTAAAGTGCCTGTCCTAGAAGAAAAAGGTCTGGAGATACCAAAGATTATTACAGCAAGTACTTTCTTGCATTAGCTACATCTCTGTGCCTTTGAAAAGAAATGCAATTCTGTATTTTCACTTTTACCAGGAAAAAAATGAAACTGCTTTCTAGCCTTTTTACAAGTTACTAAAACAGCTGCAGATCAATAGTTCACATCAAATACTAGTGACTCGGACCAAGCTTTCTATTAAAAAGCCTACCTAAATTGAAAATCAGAAAAAAAAAACTTTGACATGTTTTTCTTCATGGGCGCCGCCATCTTCTTTTTTGCGGTAAATTTGAATACTCAGAATGCTCATCATTTATGCATTCCACATTTAATTTTGCCCATCATCAATGAATACACCTTGAAAATTCAGCTATGTAGCCTTCTCCCTGCATACAGCATTATGACATCGCCTATCTAGGAAGCCTGTCATCACTGATAAATTATTGTAGCTGTCAAATTGAGGAATTATCCATCTTGCCAACTAAAATTGTAATCATACGCCTTGGAACTAATTTCCCAAAAATAACAATGGTACACCATGGTAACTGGTCAACTCGTACCTAAGTCAACTCGTACCTGTTTTTGGTCAACTCGTACCCCCTAGTCAACTCGTACCTATTTTGGTCAACTCGTACCCCAGGGGTAGGTGGGGTACTCTATTATTTTGCCGAACAATAGTTGAAATGGGTTATAACTTGCCCCGAGACATGTCTTGACATGTCTTGAGTTCACCGGAGGCCAGAAAGAAGTACTTTGGGTCTTTTTATTGTAACATGGTTTTCACAGCGCGGGGATTTGCGATCACGCGCCATCAACCTGCTCTAGTTATTATTATTTTTATTCTCATTATTATTATTATTTTATTAGTATTATTCACTTTAAACCCATTCCGTCCCTGAAACCCACAAAGGGGTACCTTGTCAAACACTGCAGGTCAAGATCCGACGCCGCAGAACGCAGGGATATGCGATGGCGCGCCATCAACCTGCTCTAGTTATTATTATTTTTATTTTTATTATTATTATTATTACCATTATTATTAGTATTATTTTATTATTATTCACTTTTAACCCATTCAGTATCAGAAACCCACAAAGGGATGCCTTGTCAAATACTGCAGGCCCAGATCAGACGCTGCAGAACGTGGCGTCGTATGATCAGGGCATACGCTGTTTGAAAAAGTTAAGCCACTTCCCGAATAAATTTTGAAGAAAACACAACCTGACACCCCTAAATTTCGAAATATATAATATGGCAAATTCCATTTGGGTAGTCAAACACTGAATGCCCTGATCAGACGCCGCAGAACACGGCGTCGTCTGATCAGGGCGGACGCTGTTTGAAAAAGTATAGCCACTTCCCGAATAAACTTTGAAGAAAACACAACCTGACACCCCTAAATTTCGAAATATATAAGATGGAAGGTTCCATTTGGGTTAATTTAATTAACACATTAGTTAATCGTGTACCGATTAATGTGGGTGTAAAAACGATTATCGGTACTAGTTTAATCTAATCATCCTTCAATAAAGACTGTTTTTGCTTTAATTTAATTTTGCCGGCGAGCGGCTGTTTTTGTTCTGACAAAACTTAAAACTAAATCCCAGTTTTACTATTTATATATAAAAGTGGCTTTTAAGCGGGACAAATTCATATAGGCTTGCATTCGTGATGATTGTTTTTATTTAAGAGTTTGTTAGTTAAACGGTATAACAAATGTTTATAATTTAAGCAATGAAAATATATAAATAACTGAATTTATTTTTATTGTGCTACCTGTACATCCCGCTGTGTTTATACTCGCCGACATGTAACCGGTTTTGTCCGTGCAATGGGCACACCCCTAAACCTCAGTTTATATAGAGAAACTCAGGTTTACGGGGGTATACATTATCTTTCTTTATTTATGCTCCAATACATAGGTTGAGGGTACTCGTTAGAGTCGTGCCAACTAAAGATCACAGCCTATGTTTGAAGTATAAATAAGAAGAAGAAAAAAAAAAAACACGGATTTTCGTAAGAAAAATTGCCATTTTGGAGATGTGAAAAACGCACCATATTGCACGGGTGTGTTATCGTAAAGTAAAAGTAATAAGGAATATGCAACGTTTATGTTAGCCAACATTTATGTTTTGAGCATATATGAGAACAAATTATAATTGTATAACTACATTTTATTTGCAACTGAGCATGAAATGTAAGTTCTACAATTATATTTTTCTCATTATTTTCATTTACATATTTACATATGAAGCTCGTCTTATGTTGAGCATGGTGTTATGTACCAATCACATCCCTCTGGAGCATAGATTGTTGGCACTCGTTAGAGCTGCACCACAGGGATAGTTCTAACGAGCACCCATAAATTATGTCTGGCTTAAGGGATATGGGGGTCATACACATGAAAGGCGCCATTTTGGCGCACGTGCGTAATGGCGTCATGCACACACTATGTATCGTCTTCATCGTCGGGAAAAGGATCAGGAGTCTGCATAGACCATAAAGTTGACCTGTATATATGTGTACTTAAGCCAAACTAACCCCAAAACAAATTTTATTTTTACTAAGGTACGAGTTGACTTAGGTACGAGTTGACTAAGGTACGAGTTGACCAAATTCGGGTATGAGTTGACTAAGGTACGAGTTGACCAGAAACCTACACCATTGTTTTTAATTTAAAACGTAATATTAAAATTTGAAACTGTCTTGCAACAAATTTCAGATACTTTCTAACATAATTTGTTTGTTACTTTATGAAAAGCATGCATTCATTTTGCGAACTATTTTTTGGTGTAACATCGTCCTGATTGTGTTGTTCGGTCCAGCTGCAAGTAAACACATTGAAAAAAAAAATAAAATTTTCAAGCTTTTTTCATCAAAACATATTACATGCATTGGGCTTCTGTGAGTTTTAACCAGCCTACACATTGGTAAGTAGGTGACACAACAGATCATTTAGTAGATTAGATAAATATAACCTTTGTGTTGTCCAGAAGTTCACCTGTCAAAAAGTCACTATTTTGTTTATGGTGGCTCATGTGAACCAATGTAACAAACCAATGGGTAAAAATCATTTCTATACCATTGCAGTTATTGGCAGTTGCACAAAGTGTCTGGTGCTGAACAGGCTGCTTTCAGTCCTTCAGTTCAAATATGGGGATAGACTGTTGGCTTCTCTTAATTTCAATTTTTTTGTTTTTGATTTATCAAGTATCAAATCACCCATCCTGTAAACACAATCAGTAACACAGGGAAACTTTGGTGCAGTGATTGCATGAATTGTTATAAATTGCATGACTGAAATATATAAAATGAATAACTGAAAGCACCAAAGAAGGGCAATCATTTTACAAGCTAAATGCAAGAGATTTCAACACCTCAACCCAATCAATGAGATTGTTGCCAAATTGGTAGAACTGATCATTTTTGGCTACCATACACTGAATTTAAAATAGTACCAGGTGAGATAATTACATTTTTTTAATTTTTGGGAATCATTAATTTTCAGTACTATTTAGGTATTTTACTTGAAATTCCTCTGTTGCAGTACCTAAAGGCAACCTTGAGCCACATTTCTATGATAGTATTTTACACATTGTGGTTCTGCGGATTGAGATATCATTTTTTTGCAAAACCAAGGAAAAATGCAATAAATTACAAAAATGGTGACTTTCGAATATCTTTGGCTTCCATATTTTTACATTTACATGGACTACCATCTGATGAAAAATCTTTTTGGGTAATTATTTGCAAATATGATTTTTTAGTACCTCAAATATAGGGGAACAAGACAATTCATCGACAAGACAATTCATCGACACGGGTTTTGGAGACAATTCATCGACACAATTGAAGA
Organism: Lucinisca nassula; assembly: GCA_963580285.1. NCBI lineage: Eukaryota > Metazoa > Mollusca > Bivalvia > Lucinida > Lucinidae > Lucinisca > Lucinisca nassula. Next base: position 211,217,342 of record OY757010.1, read on the forward strand.
CAACTCATCGACACTTTTTGAAGACAATTCATCGACACATTATTATGTTGAAATTATACACTAGTTGATAGAATGAAGACACTGTTTTGAAAATAAAATTATCTTTTATCACGTTTATGATCAAAATAACGAATTTAGAAACATTTAATTCAATAGTTTGGCTTATAGACCCTTTTAACCGCATAAAAGAAAATGTATACGGAACTTGGTCAAATATTATTCAAAACTTTCATAATCAAAATAAAAAAGATGGCAAGTGAAGCTTGATTGTGAGTTACATGTATGTTTGCATTTTTCCCCTAAATTTTCAGCATTAGATAAGATTCTGCTCCAATCGAAACGATTCCAACGATAACGCCTAACGTTTATAGGCAGAAATATGAAAAGTAAACATAATCCCATTCAATACCATATACCCCAAAACGGGTACCCTGGCAAACAGTGTAGGCTCAGCTCAGACGCCGCAGAACGCGGCGTCTGATCAGGGCCTACACTGTTTGCAAAAAGTTCAGCTATTTTCCAAAACAAATTTAGTTGAAAACACAACCTGACAACCCTACATTTTTAAATGGACTCATGCTATATATAAGGAGGAGGATTCCATTTGGTACAAAAATGGTTAAACTGAACTTTTACCCCTAAAGTGGGATTAATCAAGGTCCATCGCATAGGCTTATTATCTAGATGATAATTCACCGACACAGTTTATATCTCATGATCAGAATTATGTATCTAAATGCGAATTGTACAAATCTCGAGGCTAAATTATCCTTCAACTCCAGTGGTCGTACTATCAATACTGCCACTACATAGCAATCAGCACCCTAAAAGCTACATGCTATCCTCAACTACTTTGAGACAGCTCCCCGACAGTCACTGTTTTGCGACATCAAATCAGACGAGGCAAACTAATGCGGTTAAAATGGTCAATAAGCCAAAAGATAGAATTAATTTTTTCTAAATTCGTAATTTTGATCATAAATGTGATAATAGATAATTTTATTTTCAAAACATTGTCTTCATTTTATCAGCTTGTGTATAATTTCAACATAATAATGTGTCGATGAATTGTCTTCAAAAAGTGTCGATGAGTTGTCTTCAATTGTGTCGATGAATTGTCTCAAAAAACCGTGTCGATGAATTGTCTTGTCGATGAACTGTCTCGATTCCAAATATAGCTAAGTAACTGTATTGAGGAACCTTAACCTATTCCTTGGTACCGAATCATAGCCGTACGATATATGCTATATTGGCTAAACGTACGGGGCCGTACAATTAGCCAATACAGGCTATTCATCCGGGGTTGTACGAATAGCCACTGCGAGCTTAACATACAGGGCCGTAGGATTAGCCAATACAGGCTATTCATATGGGGCCCTACGAATAGCCCGTGCCTTATCCTACAACCGACATCAGTGAAAAACGCTATCCATGCCAAAGTCATCTGAAATCACATTTTGGCTTGTTGTGGCTCATTTACCTTCAACCACATAATGACTGTCAGTGTGGCATCAGCCGTTAATCATTTTGCCCTGGGGATATCTCGAAATGACGTGTCAACCCGCGATCTGGAGCGTGATAGCTCAGTGGTTAGTGCACTCGCCTCTGATGCTAGAGGTCCCGGGTTCGATCCCCGGAAGCGGCGATAAAATTTCGGTGTCCGAACACGCTCCATTGGCATCATTTGCAGGGATGAATGTCATAAAGTGCACCGTCCTTCGGATCGGGACGTTAACTGGAGGCCCCCTGTGCAGGGAGAACCATCCCCTGTGCAGGTTAAAGATCCCTACCGTAATTACATGATTACTGTGTAGGCTTTCATCCTGCAAAACCTGGAGTGTATGTCATATACACCTGCGGTAATGGTCAAATGTGACCGACGCAGTATCAGAAGATAGATAGATAGATAGATAGATCTGTCAAATATTCGGAACAGATATTAATTTGAGTATAAATTTCAATCAGAAGCGAAAAGCTTCCTTCATTTCATGTCCAGCTGCAAAATGGCCCAAAAAGAAAATATTCAGTTGTCTACAACTGTATGAGCTGTTGGCTATTTGGAAAAATTGCAATAGTTCTGTTCAGCCGTAGATTGTTTGCAGTGCTCCATGAAATTGTCACGTGATAATTTGCTGTGATCGATTAGCAAGTTCGAGAGCTTATCGACAAGACAGTTTACCGGCGAACACTAATGTCCGGGAATTGTCAGAGTAATGTCCGGGAATTGTCCAGGAAATGAAACAGAATTGTTACTGGTGACACTTCAAATGACATTCATACACCAGGACCTGTAATGTGGGAAGTTAGTCCCTAGCTCTAATCAAAGAGGTAAATTTAGCTACACAATCATCAGCACCTTCAGCTGTCGAAATAATCGAATCGGGAAGGGCATTCCAATCTCTAATGGTTCTTGGGAAGAACGACTCTTTATAAATGTCAGTTCTTGCAATAAGGTTCTGAAACGCCAACGAATGGTGATTTCTACAGTGTTTAGCTGGGGGAACAAGGTCATCTGTTGGAATGCTGGCAGCACCCTTTAGACCTTTGTATAAAAGGATTAGCCTACTGTGTTTTCTCCTTTTCTTGAGAGACTCCCATTTCAATTTTCCAAGTATTCCAGTCATGCTCCCAGTTTCAAAGCAGTAATTGCCTGTTACAAATCTAGCAGCTCTATTCTGAACTTTCTCAATTTCATCGTTAAGGACCACTCCAATGGGGTCCCAGTTACAACTACCATATTCCAAGATTGGGCGAACAAGACCTTTATATACTGCCTCTTTTAAATCCTGAGGGTACTGATAAAGATTTCGCCTCAGGAAACCAAGCGTTCTATTGCCTTAGTACACATGTTGCTAATATGAGTATTACATCTCAAGTTGTGTGAGATTGTCACTCCAAGGTATTTAACGGAGTCCACATTCTCGAGGACCGTTCCCTCTAAGGTGTAAGAAGCCTCAACTTTATTAGATCTCTTCCTAGTTATCTGCATAATATTGCATTTAACTGGCTGAAATCTCATGCCCCATTTTTGGGCCCAACATCCTAATCTATCTAAGTCAGCCTGACGTTTCAATGAGTCATCTGTATCTCTAATTTCCCGGTAACAAGCACAGTCATCTGCGAACAGTCTTATTTCTGGGTCAATGCGAGTGGAAATATCATTGATGTACAGAGAGAACAAAAGTGGACCAAGGACGGTCCCTTGCGGGACTCCAGACAAAACTGGAGCCCACTCTGAAGATTCACCATTAACAACGATCCGCTGTTTTCTGTAGCAAAGAAAGGAATCTATCCATTTGAGGGTATTCCCCCCCCCCCCAATTCCATAACCAAGTAACTTAGATTTAAGTAGTTCATGAGGAGGGGTGTCAAAAGCCTTCTCGAAGTCCAGAATAAATGTCCGGTAAATGGGGGGGGGGGGGGTAGTGGTGCGTTATCCCCAATATCTCCACTTCGGGTTGTCAGAAATTAATAAACTTAGTAACAAATAAAAATATAAGCTCCGTTCGAAAAGATTATAAAAAATTATTTTTCATTTTAAGCATTTTAAAGGTCCATTTCTGAAGTTAATTTGTCTGGGAAATTCCCGGATTGTGACCTGGATGTTGGGGTAGTGGTGCGTTAACCCTAATATCTTCACTTCGGGTGGTCAGAAATTAATAAAAAAAATAGTATCGTATAAAATTTTAGCTCCATTCTAAAAGATTATTAATTATTATTTGCCATTTTTAATATTTTAGGGGTCCGTTTTTTTTTAACTTGATTTGTCCGGGAAATTCCCGGATTGTGTCCTGAATGTTGTGGGTAATGGTGCCTTATCTCTAATATCTCCACTATCTATCTATCTATCTTCTTATACTGAGTCGGTCATATTTGGCCATTACCTCAGTTGGGTGCGTAGCTAAATTTAGAATTTAGCTGAAAAAAAAAAAATTAAAGATTTTGGGTCGTCAGAAATTAATGAAATTAGTATCAAATAATGACAATAATGTATGTCGTGTGCTCATTACAAGCGCCTCACTGAGGCGATTTTTATGAGTGCAAACAACATGACTATATATTACAGATGATCACAAAGATATAATAAGTGATCTTTAATTACGGCTCAAGACCTACTTGGCAAACAGTGTAGAACTTGATCAAAGGTTTAAAGTAGAAGTAAAACAAAGATCAGGAATCGATACAATTAACTTACTCCACCCATCAAAGACACCAAAAGGGAAAGAAACACAAACATTAAGCGACCAGACCATAATGGAAGCCTAAACAAAGGAAGGCCACAAGGACAGTTACTTTCCCACAAAATGGCCATATGGCCATCCAAAATAAAAAGAAACAAGTGATACAGTAAGTAACAAACAACAACATAAATAAATCGCCATAAACCTCCACAGAAGAACCCATATATGCCTAGCGTCCCATTGTCGGGACATTGGCAAATAGTGTAGATCTTGATTAAAGAGTTAACCCACAAAGACCATGAGTACCATTTGTGGGAAATTGACAAACAGTGTAGATTTAGATCAGATATTTAACCCATGATGCCTGGCGTCCCATTTGTGGGACATTGGCAAACAGTGTAGACCCAAATAATCAGACGCTGCAAAATGTGGCGTCTGATCTGGGCCGCAAAAATGCGGTATCTGATCTGAGTCTACAATGTTTGCTTAAACAACGATGAAATTTTACCCCATCCATTTCTTTCTGGCGATGTTTTAAGTGTACGGATTTTGAGTGATTTTACGGACCATTATGATCAGACGCTGCAAAATTTGGTGTCTGATCTGGGCTGCAAAATGCGGCATCTGATCTGGGATCTTCACTGTTTGCTTAAACAACGACGAAATTTAACCGTATCCATTTCTTGCTGGCGATGAATTAGGTTTACGGACTTTGAGTGTTTTTACGGACCATTATGATCAGGCGCTGCCAACTTGGCGTCTGATCTGAGCTGCAAAATGTGGCATCTGATCTGGGTCTACACTGTTTGCTTAAACAACGACGAAATTTAATCGTATCCAATTCTTGCTGGCGACGAATCAGGTGTACGGACTTTGAGTGTTTTTACGGACCATTATGATCAGGCGCTGCAACTTGGCCGACGAAATTGAGCCGCATCCATTTCTTGCTGGCGATGAATTAGGTGTACAGACTTTGAGCGATTTTACGGGCCATTAATTTTCTAACGAGATTATACATGTGTTAAGTTAATTGCTTTAAAGTTGTGTCCAGTTGATATTTTGAATGAATGCTGTTATTTTGTTTGTTTGAATTGAGATTAAACATCACCGTCAACACGATTTTGGTCATTTTGAAGACTTTGCATTCCAATTTTGTAGGACTGAACGTTTCGAGATAAAGTGCATTTTTTCACATTTCAAAAATGGTTACTTTTCTGATAAAAATTCGTCATATCGTTCTTATTTATACTGCAAAAATAGGTTGTGGTTGCTCATTAGAACATCATCGTTGAGGCGGTTCTAACGAGTAACAACAACCTATGTCTTGGATCAAAAATAGGAAAAATAATGTATACCCGAATGAACCCCAGTTTTCTTTATATAAAATGTAGTTTATTATTATTGTCCTTATTTCTGCTAAAAAATCGATTGTTGGTACTTTTTAGAATCACCTCACCGAGGCTATTCTGACGAGTAACAATATTGTACGTTTTAAGCAGAGATCTAGAACATGTAAATTTAGCAGCCCTAAAATGAAATTCCGATAAAACAAAAAATCCCATATTTTTTCAGATTTCTGCTCTAAACAGCAGGTATTCGAACTCCATAGAACGGCGAGACGGTTTTAACGAGTACCCACAACCTATGTTTATGAGCAGAAATAAGGATCAAATGTATCCCAAATATGGGATTTTTTTTTTAATTTTAATTTTCCAAGTATTCCAGTCATGCTCCCAGTTTCAAAGCAGTAATTGCCTGTTACAAATCTAGAAGCGTGATAGCTCAGTGGTTTGTGCACTGGCCTCTGATGCTAGAGGTCCCGGGTTCGATTCCCGGCAGCGGCGATAAAATTTCGGTGTCCGAACACGCTCCATTGGCATCATTTGCAGGGATGAATGTCATAAAGTGCACAGTCCTTCGGATCGGGACGTTAACTTTAGGGGAAGGTATAATTTGAGGACGAAAGCTTTTGGGGGCGAAACGACTCGGATTCACCCTTACGATACCGGTACGTGGATACCGCAAGTACTGTACTCTTATACCGGTTTGGAAGTGTAGTTTGTTGGATTTATAATCGAGAACAGCGTAAACACAAGAAGTGGGAGTTCGTGACTGGTAAGACGTAAGTTTTCACATGTTTTCGATGATTAAAACAATAATAATAATAAAAAAAAATGATTGACAAAATATCATCAAATGATCACATAAATACATTAGTTATCAGCTGGTGGATAAATAGACCATTCTGAGTGCGCAATAATTTTAAATTCTTTCTTGATGTGTCATGCAGTTGGTGTCAATCAACAGATTAAGCTTCTATCTAGTATCTTATCGAACCTGGGTCGGTTCACCCGTGGGTCACTTTGCCCTTATTGTGTGAGTCGTTTCGCCCTACTCCCATACATGAGAGTTCTGCGTTTTCAGATGTTCATATTTTACATTTATATGATTTATGTTGTAGCTCACCTGAACACAACCTGCCCCCGCCCATCTGGGCTTGAAGAAATATATGGGCTACATGATGCTTCACCGCAGAGCTGAAACCGACCCGCAGACAAGTACTGGTAAACAGCTAAGAGGATCTAAGCCTGCCCAGGCAAAGCAGTGCGGATCGGGCCCGTCCATGCTTATAAACCCTATTGGTTTCATTGGGCAACAGTGCTTGTGATGTCATTTCATCTCAAGGTCGGGTAAAAGTCCCACAAAATTGGAAGCAACGTCTCCAAAATGACCTTTACAGTGTTGCCGGGGACTTTAAACATCAAATCAAACAACCAACCAAAACCTGAACACAAAGTGCTCATGGTGGGCTATTGTGATCAGTTAATGCCCGTCGTCAACATTGCTTTAAAAGACTACTCATCCTAAACCCTTGCGTCAATTTCATTTAAACTTCACAGAAATGTTGCCTAGGTGGCTCTCTACCAAAATAGCTAAAACTGTTCTGCTCTGATGAACAAGATGGCCGCCAGAACTAAAAATAAAAAATCTTTAAATGACTACTCCTCCCATACCCTTTGGCCAATTTCATTCAGACTTCATAGGAAAGTTGCCTAGGTGACCCCCTACCAAAATAGGTTAAACTGTTCTGCTCCAATGAACAAGATGGTCACCAGAGCTACATGTAAAAATAGAAAAATCTTTAAACGACTACTCCTCCCAAACCCATAGGCCAATTTCATTCAGACTTCACAGGAATGATGCTTAGGTGACCCTCTACCAAAATAGCTCAAATCATTCTGCTTTGATGAACAATATGGCCGCCAGAGCTAAAAATAGAAAAACATAAATTTGCTTCAAACGTGAATTGCTCCTTAACCTTTGGGCCAATTTGATTCAAACTTCACAGGAATGTTGCCCAGATGACTCCCTACCAAAATTGCTAAAATTGTTTCGCTCTGCCAAATATCATGGCCGCCAGAGCTAAATAGAAATAGAAAAATATCTTTAAACGACAACTCCTCCTGATCCCTCATGCCAGTTTCATTCAAACTTCATAGGAATGTTGCTTAGATGACCCTCTACCAAAATAGCTAAAACAGTTCTGCTCTGATGAGCATAATGGCTGCCAAAGCTAAAAATAGAAAAACATCGTAAATTTGCTTCAAACACAAGCTCCTCCTTAAACCATGGGCCAATTTGATTCAAACTTGACAGAACTGTTATGTAGGTGATATAATAGTTCTGATCTGATGAACAAGATGGCCACCAGAGCTAAAAGTAGAAAAACTTCATAGGAATGTTGGTTAGATGACTAAAATACTAAAATAGCTAAAACGATCCCAGTCTTATGAACAAAATGGCCACCAGAGCTAAAAATAAAAAAAATTTAATTTGCTTCCAACGCGAACTTCTCCTTAACCCTTGGGCCTATTTAATTCAAACTTCACAGGACTGTTGCCCATGTGACTCCCTACCAAAATAGCCAAAATCATTTGGCTCAGATGAACAAGATGGCCACTAGAGCTAAAAATAGAAAATAATCTTCAAACAACAACTTCTCCTGTACCCTTTGGCCAATTTCATTCAAACTTCAAAGGAATGTTGCATAGATGACCCGCTACCAAAATAGCTAAAATGATCCTGCTCCAATGATCAATATGGCCATCACAGTTAAAAATAAAAAAAAACATTGTAAATTTTCTTCAGCGGCGAAATCTTCCTCAACTCTTGGGTCAATTTGATTCAAACTTCACAGGAATGTTACTTAGGTTACACACTACCAAAATAGCTAAGATCGTTCCACTCTGACGAACAAGATGGCCACCAGAGCTCAAAATAGAATGTACTACAGACAGTGACATTCAGGTGAGCGAATCAGGACCCTCTTATTGTTAATCTTCGGAACGCGTGCACAACTATAAAAAACAAATCTATAAATGAGTGCATGCGTATGTCTAACTTCTTGGACTATTTTCGCCCATGTGTCATTTCGCCTTTGGGTTGTTTCACCACAATTATGGTATACATTTTTAGCTTACCTAAGCACGAAGTGCTCATTGTGAGTTATTGTGATCGGTCAATGTCCGTCGTGTGTCGTGCGGCGTCAATAATTTTCTTTAAATGCTAACTCCTACTAAACCATTGAGCCAATTTCAATAAAACTTCACAGGAATATTGCTGAGGTGACCCTCTACATAAATAGCTAAAATTGTTCCGCTCTGCTGAACAAGATGGCTGCCAGAGCTAAAATTAGAAAAAACTTCAAACAACAACAGTTACTTCTCCTGTACCTTAGGGCCAATTTCATTCAAACTTTATAGGAATGTTGCTTAGGTGACCCTCTACCAACATAGCTAAAACGTTTCCGCTCCGGTGAACAAAATGGCCACCAGAGCTAAAAATAGAAAATTCTTTAAACGACAACTGTACCCCTTTGACCAAATTTATTCAAACTTCATAGGAATGTTGCTTAGGTGACCATCTACCAAAGTAGCTGAAAAGATTCTGCTCTGATGAGCAAAATGGCCGCCATAGCTAAAAATAGAAAAACATCGTAAATTTGCTTCAATCAAGAACTACTCCTTAACCCTTGGGCCAATTTGATTCAAACTTCACAGGTGTGTTGTGTAGGTGATTCCCTAAAGAAATAGCTAAAATCATTCCGCTCTGACTAACAAGATGGCCGCCAGAGGTAAAAATAGAAAAAATCTTCAAAGGACTACTCCTCCTTTACCCTTGGGCCAATTTCATTCAAACTTCATGGGAATGTTGCTTAGATGACCCACTACCAAAATGGCTATAACGTTTTCGCTCTGATGAGCAAAAGGGTCGCCATAGCTAAAAACAGAAAAACTTTGTAAATTTACATCAAAACGCAAACTCCTCCTCAACCCTTGGGCCAATTTGATTCAAACTTCACAGGAATGTTAGTTAGGTGACTCCCTACCAAAATAGCTTAAATCGTTCAATGTGGCGAACAAGATGGCTGCCAGAGCTAAAAATAGAAAAAAATCTTCAAACGACAACTCCTCCTTGGGTCAAATATGATTCAAACTTCACAGGACTATTATGTGGTTGCCTCCCTACCAAAATAGCTAAAATTGTTCCGCTCTGACTAACAAGATGGCCGCCAGAGCTAAAAATAGAAAAATTCTTCAAATGACAATTCCTCCTTACCCCTTGGGCCAATTTGATTCAAACTTCACAGGAATATTGTCGTTGACCCTCTACCATATAAGCTAAAACGATCCCGCTCCGATGAACAAAATGGCCACCAGAGCTAAAAATAGAAAAACATTGTAAATTTGCTTCAAACTTCACAGGAATGTTGCCCAGGTGACTCCCAACCAAAATAGTTAAAATCATTCCACTCTGATAAACAAGATGGCCACCAGGGCTAAAAATTGAAAAATCTTCAAACGACAACTCCTTCTGTACCCTTGGGCCAATTACATTCAAACTTCATAGGAATGTTGCTTAGATGACTCTCTACCAAAATAGCTAAAATGTTGTTGCTCCGATGAACAATATGGCCGCCAGAGCTAAAAATAGAAAGCATTGTAGATTTGCTTCAAATGCAAACTCTTCCTAAACCCTTGGGTCAATTTGATTCAAAATTCAAAGGAATGTTGCCTAGGTGACACCCTACCAAAATAGCTAAGATCCTTACACTCTGATCAACAAGATGGCCACCAGAGCTAAAAATAGAATATACTAGAGACAGTGACATTCAGGTGAGCTAATCAGGGCCCTCTGGGCCCTCTTGTTATGGGAGTGACAAATGGGGTGGAGTGGTAAATGGACAGACGGTTGAATGAATAAACAAATGAATAAATGAATGGAGTTGTGTGTTGGTAGATGTTCGGACGGACGGACGGACGGTTGAATGTAAGGAGATGGATAAGTGAAATAATGAATGATTGAGGTTTCACGTCCGAGTCAACACTGTATAGGTCATTTTGAAGACATTGCTTCCAGTTTTGTGGGGTTTTTTTACTCGACATTGAGATGAAAATGATTATTGTTTCTCATGACGAGGATCATATTTGATTGTTAAAGATTCTTTTACGTATTGTCAGAGTTGTGAAAAATTACCAGAATTTGTTTGTCATAAAAATATTTGGATTTTTTTTTTTTGTGGAAAATCATTCCACAATGTAAGCAAGTCTATGTAATGAAGAACCCCCACCCCTAAACCCCACTTTATACAGCAATTAATGAGTCCTCACATATACATGTACTTTATTTTTCTTATTTCAGTTTCTAAAACATAGACAATAAGAAAAATATCACATTTTTAGCTCACCGTCACGTAGTGACGAGGTGAGCTTTTGGGATCACTTTTTGTCTGTCGTCCGTCGTGCGTCCGTCCGTGCGTCCGTGCGTAAACAATTTCTTTAAACGACATCTCCTCCTAAACCACTGATCGGATTTTGACCAAACTTCACAGGAATGATCCTTAGGTGGTCCCCTTTCAAAGTTGTTCAAATGGTTCCGGTCCGTTGCACATCTAGGTCACAGGAGCAAAAAATAGATTTTTTTCACCAAAAAATTAAAAAATCTTCTTCTCTGAAACCACAAGGCCCAGGTCTTTGATATTTGGTATGAAGCTTCATCTAGTGGACCCCTACCAAGATTGTTCAAATTATAGTGCTGGGGCCAAAAATGCCCCCGCCACGGGGCCCTTTGGTTTTACAAAGGCTTATATAGGGAAAATCTTTAAAAATCTTCTTCTCTGAAACCACAAGACCCAGGTCTTTGATATTTGGTATGAAGCTTCATCTAGTGGACCCCTACCAAGATTGTTCAAATTATAGTGCTGGGGCCAAAAATGCCCCCGCCCCGGGGCCCTTTGGTTTTACATAGGCTTATATAGGGAAAATCTTTAAAAATCTTCTTCTCTGAAACCACAAGGCCCAGGACTTTGATATTTGGTATGAAGCTTCATCTAGTGGACCCCTACCAAGATTGTTCAAATTTTAGTGTTGGGACAAAAAATTCCCCCGCCACGGGGCCCTTTGGTTTTACATTGGCTTATATAGGGAAAATCTTTAAAAATCTTCTTCTCTGAAACCACAAGGCCCAGGTCTTTGATATTTGGAATGAAGCTTCATCTAGTTGACCCCTACCAAGATTGTTCAAATTACAGTGCTGGGGCCAAAAATGCCCCCGCCCTTGGGCCCTTTGGTTTTACATAGGCTTATATAGGGAAAATCTTTAAAAATCTTCTTCTCTGAAACCACAAGGCCCAGGTCTTTGATATTTGGTATGAAGCTTCATCTAGTGGACCCCTACCAAGATTGTTCAAATTATAGTGCTGGGGCCAAAAATGCCCCCGCCATGGGGCCCTTTGGTTTTACATTGGCTTATATAGGGAAAATCTTTAAAAATCTTCTTCTCTGAAACCACACGGCCCAGATCTTTGATATTTGGTATGAAGCTTCATCTAGTGGACCCCTACCAAGATTGTTCAAATTATAGTGCTGGGGCCAAAAATGCCCCCGCCCCGGGGCCCTTTGGTTTTACATAGGCTTATATAGGGAAAATCTTTAAAAATCTTCTTCTCAGAAACCACAAGGCCCAGGACTTTGATATTTGGTATGAAGCTTCATCTAGTGGACCCCTACCAAGATTGTTCAAATTATAGTGCTGGGACAAAAAATGCCCCCACCCCGGGGCCCTTTGGTTTTACATAGGCTTATATAGGGAAAATCTTTAAAAATTTTCTTCTCAGAAACCACAAGGCCCAGGACTTTGATATTTGGTATGAAGCTTCATCTAGTGGACCCCTACCAAGAATGTTCAAATTATAGTGCTGGGACAAAAAAATGCCCCCGCCACAGGGCCCTTTGGTTTTACATAGGCTTATATAGGGAAAATCTTTAAAAATCTTCTTCTCTGAAACCACAAGGCCCAGGACTTTGATATTTGGTATGAAGCTTCATCTAGTGGACCCCTACCAAGATTGTTCAAATTATAGTGCTGGGGCAAAAAATGCCCCTGTCCCGGGGCCCTTTGATTTTACATAGGCTTATATAGGCAAAATCTTTAAAAATCTTCTTCTGAAACCGCTAGGCCCAGGTCTTTGATATTTGATGTGTAGCTTCATCTAGTGGACCTTTGCCAAGATTGTTCAAATTTTAGCCTTTGTTGATGTTTGGTATGAAGCTTCACCTTTAAGTCCTCCCTCAACATTATGCACATTAAAGCCCTGGGGCCAATAATGGCCCTCTCTGGGGCCCACTTGTTACACTATGGATCAGGTGAGCGATCCAGGGCCATCATGGCCCTCTTGTTAGATATACACAGTAATTTTTACAGCCATAAGTCCCATTATATCAGTGTCAAATATGGATATTTGCATTATAATTGTCATCACTTACAAAGTTCATTAACATAATAACAAGTTACAACGCTCTTATAGTTCTTGAGAAATTAACTTGAATGGCAGGATGGTCACAAAGTTTTACGTAATATTTTACAAAGTCACTAAACCCTGAAAAGTGAGTCAAGGTCAAATATGGGTGCTTGAATTATCACTGCTATCCAAAGATGCAAGTTTGTACCAAGTATCATGATAAATGAAACTCTTACAGTTCTTGAGAAATGAACATAGAAGGGTGAACTTTGGGTTTGACGCAATAGTTTTCAAAGTCAGTGAACCATGAAAAGTAGATCAAGGTCAAATATAGCACCAAATGAGGATATTACAATATTTTCCGGGACTCCCTATACCCCATCAACCCCTTTATATACCAAAACATATCTAACCTCAATCCATAGGGTTTGAAAAATATAAGGGTGAAACGACCATACCAAATCAGGGCGAAATGACCCATGGGCGAAACGACTTAACGTCTTAATATATGCTTTCCATGCAGGGCCATAGAAATACCAAAACACACCTGTATTTACCAAAACCCACTGCTAATATTGGAATTTGATATACATGGGTATGCTTTTAATAATGTGAGCCTTTTATCTTGAAATTTGATACTCAGGTGTTCTCGGCCCAGCCCATCCGGGCGTGAAGAAATAGATGGGCTGCATGATGCTTCCATGCAGTGCTGAAACCGACCCGCACACAAGTACTGGTAAACAGTTTAGAGGATCTAAGACTACCCTGGCAAAGCGGTGCTAGTTGGCCCATCCATGGTTATAAACCCGGGGCTTGAGATGTCATTTCATCTCAATGTCGGGTAAAAGTCCCACAAAATTGGAAGCAAAGTCTCCAAAATGACCTTTACAGTGTTGACGGTGACGTTAAACCTCAAATCAAACAAACAAACTCAGATGTTCTTTATGGGCTGTAGATAATGTATCTATAATGCACATAAACCGATATTTATAGTGCGTTTTAGTAATTGTTTAGGTCGAAGTGCGTTCCGTTTAGCGCAATGTATTTTTAATTGGATGGTGTAAAGCTGTCAGTGGAATAGCAACAAAGACATCTGGTCGAAATTGCAATCTTAGTATTTAACTCTTATCATGCTGTTCACGACAACCCCTATCTTTGGAAACAGTGTAGATCCAGATCAGATGGCTTCTGAAGAAGCCATCTGATCAGGATCTACACTGTTTGACATTCAATTTATGAATTTGTAGGAATAAATTACATCAAGTAATCTGATTGGTTCAAAGTCAGAAATGGTTGTGGCTAATCTGAATATTCAGCAAGAGAAGGGTTAAGTAACATCGGGCCTTGAACATAGAAACCCGAGTTATTCTATCCAGGCAGGAAATAAAAAAAAGGCATGCATTAAGATAACACACCCATATGACTTGGTGGATTCCTTCATATGGGCCCCGTCAAGCGATTTTGGTACTTATAGCCTATGCGAGCAGCGAATGTTCAGGCGAGCCTGCGCATCCGTGCAGTCTCGCCAGAACCTTCGCTGCTCGCTCATACAAGCAGTGAATCAAGAGGAACCTTCAGACAGAAAGCCATATCCCTGGCCCTTCTGAATGGCTGGGCATGCGCAGTTGAAATTTCTCATGACGGAATGCTCGAAGACCCAAATTCGCTTGCCGGGGCTCATTTCATCAAAATGGTTAATATTCTGATGAGAATTTTTGATATTTTTCTGTGCATCTGTGCACACGCTGAGCAATGCTTTTGTTGTTCACATGTGTTTAAATTGTATGTTTGGCAGCACAAAAGAAAGAAATAATGAATTTATTGGTCCATTATTTATTTTCAAATTTCAAAATCAATTGTATAATCTCTCTCTCCCTCTCTTTCTCTCTCTCTCTCTCTCTCAAATGTCGCAGGACGTACAGTGTAGCTTTATCTAGTGGACCTCTACCAAGTTTGTTCAAATTATAGCCCTGAAATCAAAAATGCCCCCGCCCGGGGCCCTTTTTACATTGACTTACATAGGAAAAACCTTCAAAAATCTTCTTGTCTGAAACCAGAAGGCACAGGTGTTTGATATTTGGTTTGAAGCTTTGTCTTATTCTAAGGACCTTTATCAAGTTTGTTCAAATTATAGCCCTGGTTCCAAAAATGTCCCGCCCCCGGACCCTTTGGTTTTACATAGACTTATAAAGGGAAAACCTTGAAGTAATAAATGGGCTCATGATGCTTCCATGCAGAGCTGAATCCAACCGGTACTGGCAAACCGATTAGAGGATCTAAGCCTGCCCAGACAAAGTGGTGCGAGTCGGACGTCCATGCTTATAAACCCTATTGGTTTCATTGGGTGACAGGGCTTGAGATGTCATTTCATGTCGGGTAAAAGCCTCACAACATTGGACGCAACGTCTCCAAAATGACCTACGGTATATAGTGTTGACGGAGACGTTAAACATCAAATCAAACAAATGTAGAGAAAACCTTTAAAAATCTTCTTGCCTGAAACCAGGAAGCTCAGGTGTTTGATATTTGGTATGAAGCTTCAACTTCTGGACCTCTATCAAGACTGTTCAAATTATAGCCCTGGGGCCAAAAATGCCCCTGCCCCAGGGCCCTTTGGTTTTACATTGACTTATATAGGAAAATCTTCTCCTCTGAAACCGAAAGGCCCAGGTCTTTGATATATGGTGTATAGCTTCATCTAGTGGACCTCTAACAAGATTGTTTGAATATAGCCCTGGGGCCAAAAATGCCCCCGCCCCAGGGCCCTTTGGTTTTACTTTGACTTATATAGGAAAAATCTTTAAAAAAATCTTATTCTCTGAAACAGCAAGGCCCAGGGCTTTGATATCTTGTGTGAAGCTTCATCTTGTGGACCTCTACCAAGATTGTTCAAAATAAGGCCCCTCCGCGGGACCCTTTGGTTTTACGTAGACTTATATAGGGAAATCCTGTCTGAAGCCAGAAGACTCAGGTATTTGATATTTGTTATGAAGCTTCATCTTGTGGACCTCTATCAAGATTGTTCAAACTATAGCCCTAGGGCCAAAAATGCCCCCACCCTGGGGGCCCTTTGGTTTTACATTGACTTATTTAAGGAAAAATCTCCAAAAATCTTATCTTAAACTGCAAGGTCCAGGCCCTTTTATATTTGGTGTGTAGCTTCATCTAGTGGATCTCTACCAAGATGGTTCAAATCAAGCCCCAGGGCCAAAAATGCCCCCAGCCTGGGGCCAAAAATGCTCCCGGCCTGGGGCCCTTTGGTTTTCATTGACTTATATAGGAAAAATCTTCTTCTATGAAACCGCAAGGCCCAGGTCTTTGATATTTGGTGTAAAGATTTATCTACCAAGATTGTTCAAATTATAGCCCTTGGGTCAAAAAATGGTCCCGCCCTGGGGCCCACTGGTTTCACTTCGACTTATATAATGGAAAACCATTTAAAATTATTCTCGTCTGAAACCAGAAGGTCCAGGTCTTTGGTATTTGGTATGATACTTTATCTTGCGGACCTCTGCTACGTTGTTCAAATTATAGCCCTAGGGCCGAAGGTGGCCCCACCGGTTTTACATAGACATACATGGAAAATCTTTAAAAATCTTCTTCTCTGAAACTGCAAAGCCCAGGTCCTTTGATATTTTGCTTGAAGCTTCATGTGGGTGACCTCTACCAAGATTATTCAAATCATAGCAATGGGGTAAAATATGGCCCTGCCCCAGGGCCTGCCGGTTTTACATGGACTTACATAGGGAAAATCTTTAAATACCCTCCTGTCTGAAACCAGAAGGCCGAAGTCTTTGATATTTGGAATTACACTTCCTCTAGTTGCCCTCTACCATGATTGTCCAAATTATAACCCCATGGGGTCAAAAATGGTCCTGCCCGGAGCAGGCCTGGGGTCGAATACTTTCAAAAGTATTTGAATACAAATACTTTGCATTTCACGAATACAGAATACAAATAAAAATACATTTTTTATGAATGTATTCGAATGAGAATACAAATACTTTGCAAATGTTTTC
Organism: Lucinisca nassula; assembly: GCA_963580285.1. NCBI lineage: Eukaryota > Metazoa > Mollusca > Bivalvia > Lucinida > Lucinidae > Lucinisca > Lucinisca nassula. Next base: position 211,234,342 of record OY757010.1, read on the forward strand.
AAATACTTTTAGAATACTTTTGAATATATTTCAATCATGCAAAACAAAAACACGTGGTGACTGTAGTAATGTTTGGGTCATATCTTTGTTTTCTCTAGAACAATTTTAGACACAATCAATGAAGGTGTGCAGGATCTTGTATGACACAGGTCATTTGTAGTGTCTGGAGCATTTATCAATCAAAAGCTAATGACTGATGAATTACATTACATCACATAAGCACCTATATAATTCTGACCCCCTTGAACCCCACTTTTATACAGTAAAACTGGGGTTTACTGTAAATCCAATTTTTTTTTATTTCAGCTCTTAAATACAGATTGTAGGTACTCATTAGAACCACCTCATTAGGATAATTATCACTTTTGAAAACTCTGCTTGATTATTGTGATGACTTTTAACACATTTCTTTGTAAATACACACTATGCTATTAAGTTGGTTCAATGAATTAAAATCTTGCCATGACTAAAGAACTACTTTGTTTCATTTTTAATGTTCTTCTTCATTGTTAGAATTAAGTCATATTGATGATTTTACTGTTCTGTATTTTGTCACCTGTTGTAGCTTTTTGTTGCAATAATTTCTCCATTAGCACCAATATAGCTATGATATTCCAGCAGTTTTTAAAACGATACATGTACATACAAATTGATTTTCAAAAATCAGTAATTGTGCATGTGGAGGTGTGGGGGATTTTGTCCACCTTCACAAACAGCAGCTGGGATTATGTCCAATGGGGATTTTGCCCACCTAAACAAATGGTGGGGGAGATTTTGTCAGGGGGATTTTGTCGTGGGATAGGGGATTTTGTCTGTGATTAAAATGAGACGGTTATAACAAGTACCCACAATCTATATTTTGAGCAGAAATAAGAAAAATATCACAATTTTTCATCTTAAAATTTGTGATTTTTTGGGCGATAAAATTAACAATGTATTTGTATAGGCAGCATGTTTTCGTATTATCAATACATATACTGCTGAAACTAAATAAGGGTCACTATTGTGTTTTGTTTCTTGTCAGAAACAAGTGTCAAAGGTGGCAAGCACATAATACATTAATCAGTTTGCCTATTTTGGGATTTCAGTTTTCAGATTGCCTTCACTTTCATTTTACTACCTACTTAGGCATATTTTTTTTCTTGGTGTATGATTTTTAATATTTTATCAACAGGGAGAATGTTCATTTCAAACAAAGCTCATCAATTTACCAGTATTTGGAATTACATACATGTGGGTAATTTGTAGGTTTTTACTTTGACATTCATATGGCTCAGTTGCAAAAACACCTTGTCTTGCCCCTATCTCATCCTGAGGCAATCTATTGGAAGATGACATACAGGTAACTTCACAGATTAACACATCAATGCCTACAGTCCCTTAAAAGGGACCTTGGCAGTGTAGATTAAGATCAAATGTCACAGAATATAGTGTCTGATCAAAGTGTACAGTACTTTCTAATTTTCTAAATATCACAAAATTTTGCAAAAATAATAAAAGCAGGCACCTCTTAAATTGAAATGGACCTGTCTAATAATACAAATTGAAGAGTTCACGGTAGCAGAAATTATTTTATGCAATCAGCACAAATCAGTCTAAAACATCATATATTAACAAATGGATACATTTGTAAAAACAGACTAGAAACAGTCATGTGCCAAAGTGATGGGCCATGATTGTGAGTTATTTGTGATTGAAGTGTCTCTGAATATTAAAAATATTATCCTATATTTTCTATTGTTTTTCACACCTCTCAGTCAACAAACTATAATGTCAATTTAAAAGCAACATATTCATAATAACTAGAGCTGTCAGTGAAACTGACTAGGGCCCCGGCAGCGCTATCAGAAATTTGTGGACGGACAGACAGACGGACGGACAGAGTGATTACTATAGGGCACCCACACTTTCAGTGCGGGGCCCTAATGAAATGTTTGCCATCTTAAGTAAAAGCTTTTATTTGCACCAATGCAGTCAAATAAATCAATTAATATTCATTGATTTCTGTTATGTATTGTATTAAACCATCTAATAGTAATTTCAGAAGTTCCTACATGAGCAGTCAAGGACTTGAGTCTCATCAATTAAAACATTTATGTATTGTTTCATAATATTTTTTTCTGTAAACAGCAAAAGTATTCATAATGTATTCGCAAAATATTCATGAATGCATGACTTTTGAAATGTATTCGAATACAAATACATGTACTTTTATTCTAAAAAATCCATGAATACAGAATACTTCACGAATACTCGGAAAATGTATTTGAATAGTATTCGAATAAGTATACAGAATACAATTACCCCAGGTCTGGCCCGGAGCCCACTGGTTTTATATATGGTTAAGGCTGAGCTGGTTCATCTCTGTCTGTTGCACTAGGACCTGACCCTCAATGTCCATAAGACAGTGACATACAAGTCAGCTCTGTATTGTCAAAGGGAACCACTGACCCATAACCAACTGGTGACCCCTCCCCCTCCCTTTGTGACCATGTGACATTATTAGTTAGACCGAGCCTCTTCATCTCCTTCTGTTGCACTAGGACCTGACTCTCATTGTCCACAATGTGTCCATAATAGTGACATACAAGTCAGCTCTGTATTGTCAAAGGGATCTACTGACTCATATGTTTAGCATCTTATGCCAATTCTTGCCACTGTGCATGACATCATGATACACATACCTGACATACCATTGTAAATCTATTGGCTGTGCCAGGTGTGTGATGTGCACAGTTTCATTAAAAACAGATAATTGGTTGTAAAGTTATAATAAAAATCCTTCTATTTATTGGATGACCCTCATATTTCATGAACTACTTACATTCTTTGGTTATGGAATTCGGGGGTGGGGTGTAAACCCTCAAATGGAAAAGTTCCTTTCTTTGCTACAGAAACAGTGTGTTGTTGTTAATGGTGAATCTTCAGTATGGACTCCAGTTTTGTCTGGGGTCCCACAAGGGACTTTTTTTGGTCTGCTATTATTCTCCCTGTACATTAATGATATTTCCAATGACATCGACTCAGAAACTATGACTGTTGGCAGACGACTGTGTTTGCTATCAGGAAATTAGAGATTCAGAGGACTCAATAAAACCTCAGAATGATATAGATAGATTGCCATGGGATGTTTGGCAGGAAAATAGGGCATGAGATTCAGCCTGTTAAATGCAATAGTACCGGCCCCGATAGCTCGGTTGGTAGAGTGTCCGCTCCGGGGAAGGGGAGGTCACGGGTTCGATCCCGGGCCGCGACATACCAAAGTCGTTAAAAATGGTACTAGCTGCTCCTCGCTTGGCACTCAGATTTACGGGGTAGAGCCAAGACTGGTCGACCCAGTGTCAGGATAATGTGACTGGGTGTGGTATCATGTAATGTGTCTGGGACATGATACTTCAGTGAGGCAGCACTATAAAAGTGAGCATTGAGCTCCCTGTCGCAACCAGACACCGTTGTGATATGACTGAAAAATTATTGAAAGCGACGTTATACCCGAATTCACACACACAATTCACACACACAAATGCAATAGTATGCAGATAACTAGGAAGATTGAGGCTTCTTTCACCTTGGAGAAAACGGTCCTATAAAATATGAATTCTATCAAATACTGTTATACATGTACCTTGGTGTGACAATCACACACAATTTGAGATGGAATATAATATACACATAAAGTGACATTAGCAGCATGTGTACTAAGGTGAATAGAACACTTGGTTTCCGGAGGCAAAATCTTCATCAGTGTCCTCGGGATGTGAAGGAGGCAGCATATAAGGGTCTTGTTCATCCAATCTTGGAATATGGTAGTTGTATCTGGAACCCCAGGGGAGTGGTCCTTAATAAAGAAATTGAAAAAGTTCAGAATAGAGCTGCTAGATTTTTAGCAAACATGATTTCCACTTTGAAACTGGGAGCATGACTGGAATACTAGGAAAATTAAGATGGGAGTCTCTCAAGAAAAGGAGCAGAGTCAGTAAGCTCATACTTTTATACAAAGATCTAAAAGGTGCTTCCAGCTAGCATTCCAACTGTTGACCTTGTTCCCCCTAATAGGCACTGTAGAAATCATCATCAACTAGCGTTTCAGACCCCTTCTGCAAGAACTGATAAAGAATCATTCTTCACTCGAATCATTAGAGATTGAAATTCCCTTCCCGATTTGACCATGTCCACTGCTGTAGGTACGGAGGATAGTGTAGCTATGTTAATCTCTTTGGTGAGAGCTAGAGACTGACTTTATAATCATGGACGGCCCGACTTGCACAACTCTGCCTGGGCAGGCTTAGACCTTCTAAGCGGTTTACCAGTACTCATGTACGGTCGATTTCAGCTCTGCATGGAAGCATCATGCAGCCCAATCTAAAGGGTGCTGCCAGCATCCCAACAGATGACCTTGTTCCCACAGCTAGGCACTCATCACATTAACAAGCGCGTGTAATAAACACCCCCTATATCCCACTTTATATAGAGAAAACTGGGTTTATGGGGTTAAACATTATTTTTCCTATTTCTGCTCCAAGATATAGGTTGTGGGTACTCGTTAGAACCACCCCAATGAGGTGGTTCTAACGAGCACCCACAACCTATGTTTACAATATAAATAAGAAAAATAGTAAAGATTTTCATCAGAAAAGTAGCCTTTTTGGAGATGTGATAGATGCACTATGTCGCACGGGTGTGTAATCGTAATGTGTAGAAATCATCATTTGACTGGTGTTTCAGACCCATGCTGCAACTGACATCTATGATTATTATCCCCACGTTTTTCAACGAAAAGTGGGGATATTGTTATCACCTCCGTCCATCTGTCTGTCTGTCTGTCTGTCCGGCTATCTCCTCCTAAACCGTTAGCCGGAATTCAACAAATTTGGCATGCGAGTTGCTTACATGAATGGCTTGCGCAAGAGCACATTTTTTTTTGTTCCCGCCCCCAGGGGCCCTACTGTGGAGAAAACGTGGGGATTTGCAATGGCTTGCCATCGACTGCACGCTCTTTATCCCCACGTTTTTCAATGAAAAGTGGGGATATTGTTATCGCCTCCGTCCGTCCGTCCGTCTGTCTGTCCGGCTATCTCCTCCTAAACTGTTAGCCGGAATTCAACCAAATTTGGCATGCGAGTTGCTTACATGAATGGCTTGCGCAAGAGCACATTTTTTTTTGTCCCCGCCCCCAGGGGCCCTACTGTGGAGAAAAAGTGGGGATTTGCGATGGCTTGCCCGTTTTTCAACGAAAAGTGGGGATATTGTTATCGCCTCCGTCCGTCCGTCTGTCTGTCCGGCTATCTCCTCCTAAACTGTTAGCCGGAATTCAACCACATTTGGCATGCGAGTTGCTTACATGAATGGCTTGCGCAAGAGCACATTTTTTTTTGTCCCTGCCCCCAGGGGCCCTACTGTGGAGAAAACGTGGGGATTTGCGATGGCTTGCCATCGACTGCGCGCTCTAGTTAATAATTATTTTAACCCTTGACCTGCTGAATATTTATATATGCCACACCCACTACTGATTATCAACCAATCAGATTACTTGATGCAAATTATTGCATCAAATTCATAAACTGACTGACAAACAATGTAGATCCTGATCAGATGGCTTCATCAGAAGCCATCTGATCAGGATCTACATTATTTGAAAGATAAGACATATCCGGGCTCCGCAGGACAAGGGTTAATAATTATTTTAAGAATCATTCTTCCCTGGAACCATTAGAGATTGGAATAACCTTCCTGATTCGATCATATCCAGAGGATAGTGTAGCCAAGTGTATCCCTTTGGTGAGAGCTAGGGACTAACTTTCCATATCACAGGTCCAGGTGTATGACTATGAATGTCATTTGACTTGTCACCAGTAACAATTCTGATTCTGATGTTATTTTCTGTTTGTGTAAATACCCAGTCTCTCTTTGGATGGATTTAGATAGGAATTTTGCAATTTTCAAGCAGTTTTCAGTATACCAACAAAATTTATAATGTTAGTATATATCATATGTCTCCTGTGGTAGTGATGCTTGGATGGGTTGTGAACATTCTGTTTTCTCTAAAAACCATTCTAGTTCAACCATTCATTCTTGTTAACAGACAAAAGATGGTGGTTACTAGGTCTCACAGTCAGAATGGAACAGTGGATATGGAAGTATCAACGAACAGCAATGGAACAAGTAGCCCACTAAAACAGCCTTCAGACCAACAAAGTTTATCAAGGGAGGAGAAGAAGTTATTGCGAACTGTGTTTCTGTCTCTTGTCATTGACTTGTTAGCGTTTACTGTGATATTACCATTACTGCCTTCACTGCTTGACTACTATGGAACAAAAGAGGTACAGCTATTTTCTGACATTACTTGCACCTTTGTCCTGCTGAATATAATTAATTTTGCCACACCTGCATCTGACTATAAACCAATCAGATTACTTGATGCAATTTATTGCTACAAAATAGAAGTGAAGGCAATAATCAGGAATCGATACAATTAACCCATAGCTCCCATCTGACAGAGACACCAAAGGGAAAGAAACACAAACATGAAATAATTATACCCTAATGGAAACAAAAATAGCCGAAAGCCAAAAGGACAGTTACTTTCCCACGAAATGGCCAATTGGCTATCTAAAACAAAAAGATATACATGTATGCGATACACACACTCAAATACAAACTACAGTCGAACTTCGATGGCTCGAAGTTCGAACCCATTCGGGACCATAGAAATTTGTTCAAAACAGCGGTAGTTCGAGCCACTGTTGTATACTTCCAGAAAACATAACAGGGTATTTTTTGACTTCTTTTCGGTGTTCTGTAGCATTAATGTATGTTGTGTGTACTCATTAGAATCGCCTCACAGCATACATTTGCAAGATAAAAGTCGACAATCTCCTTAATTATCCCACACTTTTTCTTATGCAGAGGAACTCCCTAGGGACTCAAGAAGGGGTTCGACTCAGCCATGGTAAACGAGCCATCGGTGTTCGAGCCATCGAAGTTCGACTGTATAACAAAAATTAACTGCGACAGAAGAACCGCCTTTGAACGGTCAGTGAAATGAATTTCACTGGTTTGCGTAAATTGATTTTACGCGGCTGCAAGTTCACATACTGTTTACAAGTTCACAAACAAGTTTACAAGTTCATGAACTGAATGACAGAGTAGATTCTGATCAGAAGCCATCTGATCTGGATCTACACTGTTTGCAGAAGTAGAGGTAGCTGTGTTAACAGAAAAAGGGTTATATGCCAGATCTGGGAATGAATGCACCTCGCACATTTTCTGCTCTGCCACTTCTATAAGGGAGAGGATGTTCTTGAATACATGTTCCCTTGCCCAGAAACTGATCTCCTATAAAACAGGCCTCATATTTTTCAGGCATTTGCAGGATTTCAGGCTTTTAGAGCTTGATTTTTTCTTGATTTCAGGCTTTTAGATTTTGATTCTTGTGCCTATAGTCTGTGTAAAAAACTATTTAACCATTATCCTGCTAAATACATGTAAATTTATTAACCCACATCCATTTCTGACTATAAGTCAACCAAAATACTTGATATTTTGGTTTAAACAATATTTTATTCAAACTTTAGCAAATGAACAACACAAATACATAGATGTGGAATGTATAAGGATCTGAACGGAAGCCTATGGCTTATAGAGTTCATTTCCTTGTGGTATCAATAAGTTCACAGCAATAAAATTTGTCTGTGTGACAACATGATTAACTAGTTCATATCATTTAAACGCATACTATATATGTTTCTGAATAGAGAAATGAAAATATAATGAACATAAACAGAAAGGATGATAAATGACTAAATGAGATCATGAAACCATCAGGCCAAACACCGTGGAACGCACTGTCAAACTTGGTTCTGATAAATTCCTAGCCCAGCAGGTACACAACGCGCAGGCAACACCGCACCAACGCCGATACAACGTCATGGCGTTGCATCGACGCCGATGCGACACCGCCCAAACGTCAGTGCGCCGGGTAGGAGTGGTCGCAGAGTGGCACTCTGATTTTAATTAAACCGTTTAGTAGCCAAAATATACAACTGGACGCGTCTAAAGATGGCATTGTTCACGGTTACATTTTCATCTGTTTTCCCATTTAATAGTATATTTACTGTCAATGGCAGGCCGAGTCCAGAAAAGTAACGCTGTCTCAAGTCACTATAGTGAACACAAGATAACAAAAAATGAAATGATGTTTCTGGTGCTCCACACGAACAGAGGGGGCTTGCAACCAAGTTTTTATTGTATAGATGATGATTTAAGGAGCTGCATTCAAGCCTTAAACGTGTGTGCAGAATTTGTCCCAGGCGTGATGTTTGTATGGTATTATAATAGATCGGTGGAATTCGTAGTTGGGACTTGAGTTTATGCTTAAATACAAGTAAGGAGGCCGATTCTTTTACATCTTGATCCAGCAAGTTCCATTCTCTTAGAGTCGATGGTAAAAAGGAATTAAAATGGTATGTCGTTCTAGAGGCAGGTATCACAAAGTTTGTAATATTTCGAAGAGTGTATCGTGTTTGATCCTGGACTCTTGGAGGGATCAATTCTTGTAGGTAAGGAGGAGTCAGATTATTCACCATTTTATATAGTTGACATAATTTATGTTTTTCGCGGCGAGTCGTTAATGGTTCTATACAAGTGTCATCATATAACATTTGTGTACTACATAATTTAGTAGCTCCTGTGAGTATTCGAGCAGCATCAAGCTGGATATTTTCTAAGTTACGTTTATTTTCCAGACTACAGTTATCCCATATTATGTCGCCATACTCTAACAATGGCCTAACAAACGTTGTATACAGCTTAAGCAGGGAACACCTATCTAAAGCAAATTTGTGCCGCCTTAATGCCCCTAATCGTTTGCAAGCCTTTTCTTGTATAGTTTTTAAATGATCATTCCATGAGAAATCGCAAGATATCATTAACCCAAGATGTTTATGCTTTGGGATCTCCTTTATTTGAGTATCTCCCATGAACAATGGAGGATGATATAATTTTATTCTTTTCTTGGAAATGAGAAGGACCTCAGTTTTGAGGGCATTGAATAAAACTAACCATTGTTTTGCCCAAGCAAGTATTTTCTTTAAATCGCCGTTTAAAGTCGCTGCGGAAGCAACAGGATCGTCAACTATTTCGAAAATACAAGTGTCATCTGCAAAAAGCCTTATGAGACTATTGATACCATTTACTATATCATTAATAAAAACAATAAATAGCAGAGGTCCCAGGATAGAGCCCTGGGGCACACCAGCAGTAATCTTTTTCCATGAAGATCTGACGTTTCTTATGCATACACGTTGATACCTGTCCGATAGATAATTACTGAACCAATCAAGAAGTTTACCAGAGACACCTACTGACTTAAGCTTGTACAACAGACCTTTGTGCCAGACACGATCAAAGGCCTTACTGATATCTAGAAATACTATTCTTAGTTCCTTATTGTTATCAAGCGCGTTAGATATTTCATTACAAATATATAAAAGCTGGTTTACCGTGGAATCACCGCTCTGGAATCCGGACTGAAAGGGCGTAATGATAGAATGTTCAATTAGGTATTCAGATACATGTTTATGTATACACCGTTCCATTAGTTTACCAGCATAGTTCAATAATGAAATGGGTCTATAATTACTAGGGTTGGAGCGACTATCCTTTTTGTGAACGGCGGTTAAATTAGATATTTTCCAAGAAACAGGAAACTCTCTTACTGCCAGAGAGAGGTTAAATAACTTCCTTAATTGAGGAATAAGTACGTCTGCACCTTCTTTATACAGCCTGGGGCTTATATAGTCTGGACCAGGGGCCTTGTTCGATTTCACTAAACTAATTGCTTCCCTTACATCATCGTTTGTTATAAGTATATTTTCAAGTAATTCATAGTTCGGAGTGTGGGATTCTGGGAGCGAGGCTTGACTGTCATCTAATGTTGACTGCTCGAGAAAGTACTTGTTTAAAGTTTCTGCTATTTCTGGATCAGATTGTACAATTTCATCATCAATTCAAAGAAATTGGATTGGCTGTTTATTGTTTTGAGGGATAATAATTTGATTAACTAATCTATGCCATCGTTTGGAGTTCGTGTTACTACTTATCAGGTCATCAGTGAGTTTATCGTTGTACTGTTTCTTGGCCTCTCTTATCATTAAGGTCACTTCATTTCGTTTCTGTTTAAACTTGTTCCAGGTGACACTTGTATTTTTACATCGAGCGTTTTTAAATAGGCGTTTCCGTTTTCTTATTTCACGTTTTATTTGTGCGTTTATCCAATCAGGTTCGTTAGGTCTAATGGTCACTGTTTTATTAGGAATTGTAGCTTTAGCTGCTTTTAAGATGGAATCTGTAAATTTATCAGCACATTCATTTATATTATCGGTTGCAAATACCTGGTCCCAGTCCACCAGAGTCAATTTGTCTCTATACTCATTATAGTCACCTCTGTCATATAGCCAGATATGTCGCTTGTACGTCTTGCCAACAGGTTTTCGATATTTTAAATACAGGACAGTTGGGCAATGATACCGAACAAGGTTTGGTATAAAAGGAGATATGACGTCAGAATAGAGTACGTTTTCAGGCTTACTGACAAGAACAAGATCAATTATTGAATGCGAATTTTCAGTGTAGTGAGTTGGTGCAGCTATAAGTTGATGAAAATTATAAGAGGAAATGAGATTTGTCATTTTAGTCGAGGCAGTAGAATTCAGCATGTCATTGTTAAAGTCACCTACAATTATGATGTCCCTAGTTCCTGAATTTGACAGACTATCAAACATGTCGTCAATTAAGTCCCAATGTGCATTAGGGGAGTTTGGTGGTCGATACATACCACAAACGAGAAGTTTATGGTGTTTTAACATAAGTTCAATGCAAAGTCCTTCGAGTTCTCCGTTGATCAAGTCTGGTCTACAAATACAGTTGAGACCAGTTCTGACATAGATCGCAACCCCACCCCCAGGTCTGTCCGTCCTATCTTTCCTATATGGTGTATCAAAGTTTGAAATACGTAAGTCATCGTCTAGATTTTCTGGTTTGAGCCAGGTCTCGGTAAATACCAGTATATCATAATATTGCATTTCGGTTTCAAGAATATCGAGTTTTGGGATTAAGCTTTGTATGTTCAACTGTATTATGCTGAGATTGTGATTGAATAAAGATGTGTTATTTGCGCCTGGAGTGTTTGATAATGAAGCACTTTCAGGACCGGGGTTTGGATGTATATCATTTGATAGAAGGATATGCACTAAGAAGCACCATGTAGTACAAAAAAAGAGGCTGCAAAATACTTTTTTGGTGAAATTCACATTATCAACTGCATGTTTACCAAAGACTGCTTTTCTGTGTATACCGGTATAAAACCGTGTACCTTGCCTAAGGTTCAAATGAATGCTAAACATTATTTCAGGCCGTTTTGAGCAGATAACAAGAAGCAAACTAACGAGCACCATCCGCGAAGCCACTGAGATTCTACAGTTAAATATATTGCTACACTGACCCCCAATCCCACGTGGGGCGGCAGAACCAAGAATAGGTACATCAACCATTTTCATCAAAAAAGCTGGCTACAAGGTTGGCACTGCCGCCCAAAACAGGGGAGAGGACTACGCAGCATGCCAATGATACATAGAACATGCTTGACAATACGTCACACGAGTACGGCCTGATGAAAATGAAGATGAAAAAGGAAGACAAAAATAAAATTAGAAATATTTTCATACTTTTGAATAGCTGTTATTAAAAGGATCTTGAGGGCGTGAGCTGCTAGGTACAACGTGTCATTATACACAGCCACAGACAGGAGGGGAATCCACAAATTGTCTAAAATATTTTCACAAACTACATTACAAACAGTGTAGATCCTGATCAGATGGCTTCTTCAGAAGCCATCTGATCTGGATCGACACTGTTTGCAAAGGTAATAGTTGTGTCTTGTTTAGCAGAATAAGGGTTGAAGCTGCAAAATCGGGGCTTTCAGGTATGGAAAAGCGTGTTCAGTACAAGGCCTGTTAAAAGGAAAGAATTTGCTCCAAGGTCTTCTTTGGGATGGGAAAATATACCCCGCAATGATAGGAAATGCAATCTTTGTCAGAAAAATGCTATACATGTAGGCAGTAGTTTTCATTACCTGCTACTTTGTCCCTTTTTCAAAGAAGAGAGACATCACGTGAACAATTCCGTGGAATGAAGACCCCACTAAACCCCACTTTATATAGAGAAAACTGGGGTTTAGGGGGGGTATTCATTATTTTTCTTATTTCTGCTCCCAGACATAGGTTGTGGGTACTCGTTAGAACCGCCTCATTGAGGCGGTTCTAACGAGCACCCACAACCTATGTTTGCAGTATAAATAAGAAAAATATCAAGGATTTTCGTCAGAAAAGTAGCCAGTTTGGAGACGTGAAAAAATGCACTATGTCGCACGGGTGAGTTATCGTAATGGAGGTGAAATGCTTAAACTACACTATTGTAGGAGACCAAACATTATAAAATACAAAGAACTGCTCACCAGTACAAACAAAAATGTGCTAATAAAACTGTCGAAATTAATGAACATTATAATGGGTAAGTTCCATTTTCTCAGTTGCTGTCTTTAATCAAGTAACATAAATAAAAATAAATAAATAAACCCGCTGCCACATACAGTCCTTCCTTACAACAACTGTCCATATTATGTGTATTGGATTGTTATAGTTTATACCAGAAAGAAAGAAAGAAAGAAAGAAAAACCTTCAGGTTCAGATAGTAATAATTTGCATTCCACTTACCTCTCCATAGTAAGCAGATCCCATTCATATTTTCTCACGTGGTGATAACAAGTTTGTACACATTTTAAACTGTATCTTCGCGTGCGGAACATGCTTCGTAATGGTCGGCTATCAGCGATCTATATGTATTCTTATATTCATCCTATGGAGTTTATATTTCGCAATTAATTCGATTTGCTAGAGTGTATATATAGTCATGTAACTGACTTCAACACTCGTAATAAATTATTAACGGCTAAACTTCTTAACAAAGCCTTTTCAAAATTTTATAGACGCCATTCTGATTTAATTTCAAAAATTCAATATTGGACTTAAATCTCTTCTGCAACAAGGTCTATTGGAACCCGAATTTTATGTTGACTTAGTATATAAATTCAGAAAAATATATAACCGCAATGACTTCAGCACCCAATTTCGTAAAATCATTCTTCGATATAAAAAGATTGGGTACAACATGGATGTTATACAACAGACTGCATGCATGGTAGTTAACCCAATCAAGGTTGGCAACTTTGCTTCCCTCTTTAATTGCACGCGGGTGGGTCAGGCCTCAGATTCTATGACGGTTTAACGTAAAGGCTTAGTGAGAATTAGAGAGATCTAATTCAAAGTAATGTTGGTTGGTGCCTGATGCTCTGTCTCTGGTCGGGCCCATCGGAGTCTAACTGTTGGTTTTCTTTTGCTCCAGCATTTCAGTGGTTTCTTGCTGTTGAGTCCTCACCGTTGTCTCACCTCTGTGGTTCTTTGATTATGTGTGTTCACGGAGATGTTGCACTGATGAGTTAGGATGCCTTCATGCGGACTGAACAATTTATTTGTCTAAATCGTGACGGAAGTAAGGGCGAGGATTGTGGCCACGTAAAATCGATTTAAGCCCCCATTGGAAATCTTTCCACTGACCGTTCCAAGGCGCTTCTTCTGTGGCAGTTTATTTATGTTGTTGTTTGTTACTTACTGTGTGTATCACTTGTGTCTTTTTATTTTGGACGGCCATATGGCCATTTTGTGGGAAAGTAACTGTCCTTATGGCCTTCCTTTGTTTAGGTTTCCATTATGGTCTGGTCGCTTAATGTTTGTGTTTCTTTCCCTTTGGTGTCTTTGATGGGTGGAGTAAGTTAATTGTATCGATTCCTGATCTTTGTTTTACTTCTACTTTATTTCCCACACATTTTTACACACTTTGAATGTGTGAATGGAAAATGGCAAACATCTTTATTTGTGAAATGATCACTCCTCTGTCCATATGCCCTAAATGTAACGTACTTACCAGCTATCCAATGTACAATTCCACTTCTGGTTTGCGTCGCATAGGCGTCAACGCAACGCCATCGCTGTATCGACATTGATGCGACGTTGCCAAAACCTGGTGTGCCTACCTGGCTGTGAGCGATACTGACTATGTTGTGCATGTCAGATAGTTAAGTACGTGTATTTATTTTCCTCCTATGCCACCTGCGTGTGGCCTAAGAGATTTTATGAAATAAAAGCTGTGTTCTGTTCTGTTCTGGTAGAGGTTTGGGCCACAGCCTTCACACAAACACCGACATGATAACACTGGTCAGGCACACTTTCACACCTCAATTGTTTACCGGTAATTAGTGTCACTTGACTCACTTACACGTGTTATCAAAATACAGTTATGACTTCTTAAAGTGAGTTAATTAGTACTTAATTGTACTTAATTAGTTCAGGGGGGTTTGCAGTCAATTATAAATAGGGACTGTCAAATAGGCAACAATTTATTGTAAAAATGTCTAAAAGTAAAATAGTCATTAAACAGGCATAACTTTGGAATCTTTTGGCAAATTTCAGTGATTCTTGTACCAAAATGTATGGCAACATTTACTCTGTCTGAAACGAGGCATGGCACTAGAAAAAAAGGGCATGATGTTAGAGAAAAGGGGCATGGCGCTGCGTCATGCTAAAAAGGTCGGGGGAAACACTGTCTCCATTTAAAGAAAAAAATTACTTCTCGGGAGAATCGTCTGCTGCCTGAATGTGTAACCATATCTCTGATTTTAGCTGCCATTTTAAAAGGGAGTCAGCTCTTCTAAAGAATGTGTTTCACACTTCATTTACAGAGCAGACCTGAAGCCTTCTCTCTTGTGAAGAGGTAACAAGGACTTGTATCCTGAAGTTGCATCACTTAGTGTGTTTAGCCCAAGGCCAACAACTTTTTATGACAGTTTTATAGTAGCCTTAGTAGAGAAGAAAAGATAAAATATCAGTTATGCATGTTTATAAGCTGTTAACATGGCATTCTTAACCTTTTCAAATCTATATAGGCCCCGTCAAGTGATTTTGGTACTTATCGCCTATGCGAGCAGCGAAGGTTCAGGCAAGCCTGCGCATCCGCGCAGTCTCGCCAGAACCTTCGCTGCTCGCTCATACAAGCAGTGAATCAAGAGGAACTTTCAGAGAGAAAGCCATATCCCTGGCCCCTCTGAATGGCTGGGCATGCGCAGTTACAATTTGTCATGACGGAATGCTCGAAGACACAAATTCGCTTGGCGGGGCTCATACAGTACAAGTCGCGCAGAAAAGCCGATTTTCTTTTTCACTCCGAATGTAATTTTCAATGTACTCCAAACCACTCCGCATATTTTCATCAAAACACTCGGACTGAGGACACAAACCACTCCCAAACACTCCGCGACTCGGAGTTTTACAAACGACTATACAGGTAATGTTTGGTCAATAATGCCCCGGGCTAATATTCCGAATGTCGGTAGAAATACTCTGAGTGGTTCAAGTTTACATTTATTCATATTGGTCTTAAATTAATTGTTATTATTATTTTTTTTTATTATTATTATTTTTACTGACAATTTTTAATTATGTTTTTCCTTCCCCTATCAAAATTTCACCTTGCTAACATGCCTCGCCAACTTTCGCGCAGCCTAACATGTATCATATGACCCCATCTTTTTTCATGCCGGTTGGATTTTTAATTTGCACGTGCAACTAATATACCCCAGCACGGAAACGGGACCGTTACGGTAAAATGCCTCACTTGTAATAAACAGGCATATAATGAGTACATCACGAAAACACACCTATATCATTATGACACCCTTGAACCCCACTTTTATATAGTAAAACTGGGGTTTCCGGGGGGTACCTTATTTTTCTTATTTCTGCTCAAAATATAGAGTATGGGCACTCGTTAGAACCGCCTCATCGGCTCTAAAATACAGATTGTGGGTACTCATTAGAACCGCCTCGATGAGGCGGTTCTAACGAGTGCCTCGATGAGGCGGTTCTAACGAGTGCCCACATTCTATATTTTGAGCAGAAATAAGAAAATTTTCACAATTTTTCATCTTTAAATTTTCATTTTTTCGGCGATAAAGGTGGCAATGTATTTGTATAGGCGTGTTTGCGTAATGATAAGGTACTTGAAATGCAATATATTTATTTATATAATTTTTCTTTTTTTTCGGTTTGATGTTCTGTTGAAGAATTCACTTCTTTCGACCAGATCGTTGTTAATGGCTGGTGGAATCCAAACTTCAAGGAGAGGAAGGGAAAAAGGAAAACATCCGATTCAGCATGCACAGCATCCGTAGCCTAGCACGTGTCCGTCAGGTGAACCGGTCCGTGAGATCAACAAATCATATAAAGCAGTGGGTTAACGAGGATTGGGGATATTCATTAATTCTCTTATTTTTAGACAGAAGCTTACATTTACAGATTTATGGATTGTAAGGATCTGCTAATTGTGGCTGTTCTTACGAGCACCAGTAGTTAACATTTGAACTAGATTTGTAAGAACATTACGGAAGCACGCCTATTCAAATATATTGGATAATTTTACCACTAAAAATTGAATTTTTTCAGTGTAAAAAAAATGTGATATTTGTCTTATTTCTGCTCAAAATATGGATTGTGGATACACATTGAAACCGCCTGATCGAGGCGGTTCTAAAGAGTACCACTGGCTATGTTATAGAGCGGAACAAAGAAAATAACGTTTACTCCTGTAAACCCCAGATTTACTATATAAAAGTGGGGATAAAGGGGGTCAGAATTATTTAGGCGTGTTTTTGCGATGATACAGAACTCATGATGTCATCTAAAAAAAAAACAAAAAAAAAAACGTTAGTTCTAGAGATAAGAAAGACGATAAGAGCTTCCTCTGCAAGAGCAATGATTTGGTCTCTCACCGCTGTTGAGCCTCACTCAGGCATGTAAACAAACAACGGCTGTCAGGTTCTATCTGGGTACTCCAGTTTTCGCCCATCTCAGATTAGCATTTTGATAGAAATAAATGAAATAATCTTTAGAGGGCCGCGAAACACTCCCACCCCTTAGCTCACAGTCTTGTTATCGTCAATACACGTTATAATATGAGAAATGACGCTATTATATCTTATTTATGGTCCGTCATTCTATGTGATTTGTTGAGTTATAAATCACAGTTTGGAGGCATTTGTAAAGTAGACCAAATCACGATTGGTGTATCTACTTTAAAGTGACTGGCCACTTGAATTGTGATTTCTTTTGCAATGATTCACAAACTGGAGCTGATCTATTTCGATTTAACAACTTTGTTAAAAGGAATCCCAGCAAATTAAGTGATTCAGGAGGATGCGGATTCTATACCTGCCAGCAGTCGGCAGCTTTCTATCGTGGAAATCGATCATTACAACTTTTCTACCGTCATTCTCTCCATTTCGCTGGCGGTCCCCGCCCATCGGGGCTTAAAGAAATGGATGAGCTGCTCAGGCTTCCACGCAGAGCTGAAACCGACCACACACGAGTACTGGTTAACTGCTTAGAGGATCTAAGATGTCTTTTCATCTCAATGTCGGGTAAAAGTCCCACAAAATTGGAAGCAAAGTCTCCAAACTGACCTATACAGTGTTAACGGGGACGTAAACCCCAAATCAAACAAACAATTCCATTACGCTAAGTCAAGGGCACTTGTCAGTTTCTGGTGAAAGAATATGCGCACTGCAGCCTATTAGTTGAACGCTTACGTAGCCTATAGGCCTGCACAGGAAGTGTTGACATCCAACACAAGAATTCCGCCGAAGGCTATGCCGCGCCTGTGGGGGTAAACGCTAGGGTGGTCGCAATATTTTAAAAAGTCAGTGAGCCATAAAATGTAGGTCAAGCCAAATATGGATGCTTGCATTTAACTTGCTACCCCCAGATACAAGTTTGTACCAAATATTATTAATGAAGCTCTTATAGTTCTTGAGAAATAAACTTGACCATTAGGGTGAACGCTAGGGTGGTCCTAATATTTTACAAAGTCAGTGAACCATAAAATGTAGGTCAAGGTCAAATATGGATGCTTTCATTTAAGTTGCCATCCCCAGATACAAGTTTGAACCAAGTATCATTAATGAAGCGCTTATAGTTCTTGAGAAATATACTTGACCATTAGGGTGAACGCTAGGGTGGTCGCAAATGTTGACGCCTCTACAAACGGACGAACGAACGGAAAACCGGGCGCCTATATCGCGCCATGCTAATAGCAGGCGCGACAAAAATTACCTAAAATAGTATTGAATGGACCATCAAACTCTACTGAATACAAACAAACATACAAGGAGTGACGTTCTACACCTGCGGCTGTTCGGTCACGCTCTTCTTTGCTGAGAAAACACTCCATTTCCATTGACGTTATGGGCGTCATTTTTTAACTGATCAGTTTACCCATCAGATCTATTCCTGGGCAGTCTTTTACCGTAACGGTTAACCAGTACAGTGCGCATTCTTTCGCCAGAAAATTAACCCTGCCCTTCTTGGTTACTGCGGAAAGGAGAGAAAGGCCAGAACAAATCCATTATCAATCTCCACAATAGAATGTTGCCAACCCCGGCAGGTATCAGACCCGCGTTCTCCTGATCCCCAGTCAGACGCGCATCCGCATGAGTTACCGAGGCTGGCAATGGGCGTGCTGTGCTAGAATAAAATGATTATAGAAGAAATTGTGTTTGTTGGTTTTGAACATTCTAGGATGAGCAACCTAGCAATTAAAATTATATGACCGCAAAGCCACACGGCGTAGCAACATTACTCGCTGTAGGTCTGACAAAGGCCTGCTGTTGCACGCTAGTTGGAATAGACATTCGTGCAGACTGGTGCCGAACGGGCTGTACGTGTATAATCCTTCCCACGAAGGGTGAAGCTGTGTTGACGAGACCTAAAGATTTTTATATGAATCGGTATCAAGATTTGTAGTTAGGGATTTGGATGATGACCTAAACAGTGTTGACTGTGCTGTTACTGGATAATCATATCTCAAGTTTTTGTAATAATGACCAAAATAACTTAAAGCAGTATTGAGTGGATCGTAAAACACGTGGCTGATTTATTTGAAAGAGAAAACAATTCGAATATACTTCACACTTTAATAGAACATGTAAGCATGATATGGATACAAAATTCAAAGTTTTAAACTCGTGACCTTCAAATGTGACCTTGACCTTAAGTCGGCATGGTTCATTTATGGGTTCTGCACATAAGCTCACTGAGGGGGATGATTGACCAAAGTTTAATAAGAATCCTTGAAGGGGTAAAGGAGATATGGAACGGACGCAAAATTCAAATTTTCAAACTCTTGACCTTCAGCTGTGACCTTGATCTTGAGCCGGCATGGTTCATTTATGGGTTCTGCACATGAGCTCACTGGAAAAAATATTTGACTAAAGTTTAATGAAAATCCTTCCAAGGGTGAAGGAGATATGGAATGGACACAAAATACCAAGTTTCAAACTCGTGACCTTCAACTGTGACCTTGACCTTGAGTCGGCATTGTTCATTTATGGGTTCTGCACTTCAGCTCATTGAGACTAATACTTGACCAAAGTTTAATGAAAATCTATCAAAGGGTAAAGGAGATATGGGGCGGTCAAGAAAGTGATACGGACAGACAGACGGCCGGACAGACAAAGACATTCCCCCTCCGCGGCGGGGAATTAAAATTGCTGATGTCTATGTGACTATCAAATCCTGGCATTGATAGCCTCACTGTTCTTATCGCTGTGAGGTTAAGAGTGTTGCCCAAATGTGTTGATTATCTATTGAATCTGGACTGGAATCCTGTTCTCGGGTTTGAAGACCCAGATCAGACGCCGCATGAAATCGGAAGTAAAGAAATTTAAAATAATAATGATTCTGTAGTCTGTTAACGGACCACTTAACATATAATATGTAACTGAGGAATAGATAATAATAGCCGGGATTCAAGAAGGGCAGTTGTCAGTTTCTGGCGAAAGAATGTGCACTGAACTGGTTAACCGCTTACATATAAGCCTGCCCAGGAAAGTGTTGATAGGTAAACTGACCGACTCAAAAATGACCTAAATAGTGTTGACTGGGCCGTGCATGTTATTCTGGGTCTTTGTTTTGTTTGTTAGTTTGATTGAGGTTTAACGTCCCCGTCAATACTAT
Source organism: Lucinisca nassula (assembly GCA_963580285.1). Lineage (NCBI taxonomy): Eukaryota > Metazoa > Mollusca > Bivalvia > Lucinida > Lucinidae > Lucinisca > Lucinisca nassula. The sequence goes on from OY757010.1 coordinate 211,254,519, forward strand.
AAAGGTCAATTTGGAGACGTCGCTACCAATTTTGTGGGATTTTTTGGCTTTTACCCGACAATGAGATGAAATGACATCTCAAGCCCTGTTGCCCAATGAAACGAATAGGGTTTATATGCATGGACGGGCCAGCTCCCACCGCTTTGCATGGGCAGGCTTAGATCCTCTTAGTAGTTTACCAGTACTCGTGTGCGGGTCGGTTTCAGCTCTGCGTGGAAGCATCATGCAGCCCATATATTTCTTCAAGCCCCGATGGGCGGGAGCCGTCTGGGTCTTTGTAGTAGCACGGGTTTTATGTCGAGCGCTAACTAATGTACGATCTCAGTGGTTTGTTTTATAATGTGCCGAACATGAGGCCGGCTGCGACATTTATTTTCAGTTAAAGGGTATACGATTCCTTGGTCGAGTCTACTGATTAAAATAGGGGTGTGTTGTTGATTTTAATATACTTTTTTTTTTTTTGAAGATAAATAAACATGGGTATATTATTTTCGTCATTGTTGTTCGTCCGTCCGTCACAAGTGGCCGCAGTTCTGTCCAAGGTGAAATGAGCGAAAACACTTACCTTTGACAGTGCATGTTATTCTGGGTCTTTGTTCATGTCGAGCGCTAATTAATGTACGATCTCAATGGTTTGCTTTAAAACATGCTGAACATGAGACCGACGCCAAAACCAGGTACCTCCGGCTACGACATTTTATTTTTCAGCTAATGGGTATACGATTCATTGGGTGTGGCCACAGGTTGTTTTTTTTTTTGGGGGGGGGGGGGGTATATTATTTTCGTCACTGGTGTTCGTCCGTCCGTCCGTCCTTCCTTCCAACTGTCACAAACCTTGTGAATGCAACTACTTTTTTATTCATCACGCAAACATGCCTATAAAGTTTTGACCCCCTTCAACCCCACTTTTATATAGCGTAGCTGGGGTTTACAGGGGTTAATCTTTATGTTCTTATATAGATTGTGGGTACCCGTTACAACCGCCTCGCCGAGGTTGTGCTAACGAGTACCCACAATCTATGTTTTGAGCAGAAATATGAAAATTATCAGGATTTTTATCTGAAAAATTCCATTTTTGATGGTAAAATTTTACCGATGTATTTCAATGGGCGTGTTTTCGTAATGTCTTAGCCTGTGGTGACCAAAGCCTATGGTGACCAAACTTGGACTGTAAAACTTGCACGAACTGCAAAGCCTCGGGACTTGTAGACCGGAAAAAACCTGCACGCTCATATTTCAAACGCCTCGGCGAGTCGATAAAGTTAGCAGTGTAGTGAGAAAGAGTCTGACTGATCAGTGTTTGTAAAGGTCAGACCCAGTACCTAGCGCCGGCCAAAACCTGCACGCTCCTTTTGAAACGCCTCGGTAAGGTGATAAAGATAGCTGTGTAGCGAGAAACACTGATCAGTCTATGAAAACCTCATGAGGTACACGGATAAGGAACTGAACTGTTTACGCAAATAACAAAAATTATGTATGTTTTGTTTGTTTGTTTGATCTGAGGGTTAACATCCCCGTCAACACTGTATAGGTTATTTTGGAGATGTTGCTTCCAATTTTGTGGGACTTTTACCCGACTTCGAGATATAATGACATCTCAAGCCCTGGCGCCCAATGAAACCATTAGGGTTTATAATCATGGACGGTCCTAATCGCACCGCTTTGCCTAGGCAGGCTTAGATCCTCTAAGCGGTTTACCAGTACCCGTGTGCGGTCGGATACAGCTCTGCGTGGAAGCATCATGCAGCCCATTTATTTCTTCAGCCCCGATGGGCGGGGGCAAAGAGGTTGTGGTGTATATAGATATCTAGAGCTTTAGGAACAATTCGCTATGTGCTCAAGAGCGATTTCGATTTGGTCATTATAAACAGGCAAGTACTCGTGTGCGGTCGGTTTCAGCTCTGCGTAGCCCATTTATTTCTTCAAGCCCCGATCGGTGGGGCTTAATTATGTATGCTAAAGTCATGACTGATCATTCTTGTGAACGTCACTTTAACCCAACAGACCCAGTGCTTGCACGACCTGCAAAACCTCAAGATTAACCTGCAAATCCTGCCTAACCAGTGTAGATCAGCCTTTCCGTATGCGCAGTTTGATTAGCATTTCCGTTTTGTAGGCATCTGATCATGATCTACACGTTTCAAAAAAAAAAAAACACGCACACACACAGTTATATAAATTACAAGTAATGCTATATATAAAAATGTCATGATTGTTATTATAAATAATGGAATCGCCTCGTTAAACACGAAGCAAAGTTCGAGCATAAGATTCGCATGACCGGTAAAGACTCAGATTGGTGCCTGACTAGAGTTGATTAGCCTGCACAACCGCGAGGTCTGATCAGAGACAATCGTTGGGCATTCAGATTGGGATCTGAACTGTTTACGCAAATAGCGCTGGTCATGTCACAGATACGTTCACATGTATCGCTACGACGAACAAACACTACAAAAAATGGAATCGCCTCGCTAACTGTAGTTTGAGCCAGCGCATGGAAGTAAGTCCTGAACGAGCAGTAAAGACCTCACAGCCTGTGCACCCGCTCAGCCTCATCAGGACCAGCCTGCGCATTCGCGCAGTCTCATCTGCAGCATCTGAGGAATCAAAGGAGGGAAGTGAAAATATGCTAAGTTCTGCACCGGAAGGTGAAGTGGATTTTCTCCGGGTAAGCCGAGTTTCGTCCACCTTCAATTAACGATCACCATATTGAAAAAGCCATATTACCACACTACACCTACCAAAAAGATGGGTCAATTTAGGAGTGTTTACGAGATGCAATCTTGCATTTTCTAAACTCTATCTGTCTGTCTGCCAGTTGGTCTATCTTGCCTGTCTGTGCCTATCTGTTTGTCTGTCGGTCGGTCGACCAAGGTCCAAGACTGGTGTCCGAATTTTGATCGAAAGGCAAAAAAACATGGAAACTTCAAAACATCTAATGCGACATCACATAGAAACATAAAAACAACACGCGACCAAACATCGGAAGACAAAACATCTTGAATGTCACACAAACACACACACACACAAAGACAAAACATCGAAAATAAATCGTCTTTTTTGGTATACAGAAAACGGACCGGGAAAACACACGAGCATACAAAAGATAAATTCTTCAACACTGATACACGGCGCCATTCAAACGTGTTTGTTTTAAACCTTTTCTCTTTTTCATTTCCAATAACTTTCATTATTATTTCTTTTTTTTTTTTCTTCTCTTTTTTTCATAAATAATTATCAGTTGTACACACAGGTAATAATTAAATACACTCCGCATAACTTTAGCATGCATTTCGCGACAAAGATAGCCTGCGGCAAAGAGGTAAAGCTTCCGAAACACTCGGAATATGCTCCGCGAATCGCGAACGACGACGGGTCGCGGAGTGTTTGCGAGTAAAACACTCCGAATAATTTTCAGATTCGGAATGTTTTAGAGGGCCAAAAGAATCATGCGAAATGAAGAAATTCGGAATAAAGAGTCTTTCGGCTTTTCTGCGCGACCTGTACTGTATATGCTAATAGTGTAGATGCAGATGAGACAGCTTATAATAAGTCTCTTCTGGTTCAACATGCACACATCACGCTTTTAATGAGTTTTAACAGACAAAATCATATTTACACAAATGGATATATCCCACTTTAAAGATTTACATGGATGAGAAACTCAGGGCTAGAAGGGTTAACGTTAAAACCCTAACAATTCGGCAGTCTTGTGGACTAATCCCTAGCTGTAATTCTCCTAAACTTTTAACAGATTTGATTTATGATCCAGCAAGGAGTCCAAAAAGTGCTGACAGAATGGCAAACAGTGTAGACCCTGATCAGACTGCTCCTGAAGGAGCAGTCTGATCAGGATCTGCACTGTTTGCTTAGGCCAATTTGTCCCAATACTTCGGATCATTATAGTAAATGAAAATGGAAGTTTCAGGCTTTAATACATGGATCTTAGATACTGTTGTCACCGTGACTTTGGCATGAGTATGGGCATCACACACACTTTATATATAGCTGCTATAAGTTTCGCAGTTTATCATTCTTTTTAACCCTTATCCTGCTGCATAAATTAATTTAGCCACACCCATTTACATTTCAACCAATCAAATTACTTGATGTAATGAATTCCTTTAAATTTGCAAACTGATTGTCAAACAGTATAGATCCAGATCCATCTGATCGGGATCTGCACTGTTTGCAAAGGTAGGGGTTGTCGTGAACAGCAGGATAAGGGTTAAACTTTGAAACATTCATAACTCAGCAGCCACTGACGAGATCCCTTTCATATTTGGAATATAATCATATGATAGGGTAAACTTCTATATCATGACACCGGGCCCCAGGATAGGCCTTGGGATGGAGTTAAAAGGTCAAGAATAAGGCCATACTTACTTTGAAGTTTTACAACAAAGTTCTTTAAAAGTTTATACATGTACATGTATGTTAGCATCCACAGGCCAGGACCCTTTCCATTTAGAATATAATCATACGATGTGTATAAGGTAAACTTCTAAACCGTAACACCAGTCTCCACATTACGAAAACAGGCCTATTCAAATATATTGAAAATTTTACCACCAAAACTTGAAAATTTTCAGATAAAAAAGTCTGATATTTTTTCATTTTTTTCTGCTCAAACATAGAGCAGAAATAAGAAAAATAATGTACACCCCTGTAAACCCCAGTTTTACTATATTAAAGTGGGGTTTAAGGGGGTCAAAGACTCAAAATTATATAGATATGTTTTTGCTTAGGGAAGGTCACTCACAAACAGCAGTAATGGCTAGTACCTCTTGTCATATAATTGGTAAGCTTCTGTTCCATAACACCAGCACTCACAGTCAGGCCCTGGGACCTAGGAGTCAAGAATTATGTCATACTCACTTTAAAGTTTTACAAAAAACATGGTGTTCATATCTGTGATACTTTGGTCAGAACCCTTTTTCTATTTGGAACAAAATCTTATAAACTTTTGATCCATAAGGTTAGGCCCAGAGGTTGTAACTCAACTCACTTGAACATGAAATTTGTCCTGCTCATAAATTTTAAAATGCCAACAATTGTTGGCATTTTAAAATTAATTGTTGGCATTTTAAAATTTATGAGCAGGACAAATGACATTCTTTGCTGATGTGAGCAGACAAATAGCTTCATTTGCTTGAATTTTAATATTTATGAGCATTACAAATTTCATGCTCAAGTGAGTTGAGCATGAAAAAGTTTAATAACCTCTGGGCATGGTCTTGGGTTGGTCACACTTTATAAAAGTTTTACAACAAAGCTTCTGACTGGCTGTTTCATGTAAGAGCTATCTCAAACATTTTCTGTGCTGTTGTCAAAACACAGTCAAAAGATGCAAAACAGGTCTTGTAACTGACGACACTTCTCCTTCAATCAATGGAAGGGGTCGAATGACAGACTTCATGAGGATTGAACCCTTGACTTCCAAGTCACCAGTCAGCTTTACCGTAAAAATCCAAAAAATTTGGACACCTTGAGGAATTGCAAACAGTGGAGACCCTGATCAGACTGCTCCTTCAGGAGCAGTCTGATCTGGATCTGCACTGTTTGCTTAGGCTTGGCTGTCCCATTACTCAGAATCATTACAATAGAAGAAACATGTGGTTTGTTTTCATGATTCAGTGTACATGTACCTATATAACATAGATACACGTGTATATAACACAGCAATTTTTCTGATTTCCAGGACTCACTGTATCAGCATTTAAAGGAATCAGTCCATGGTTTCAGGGAGTTGGTAGGGGCTCCAGATACACCCAGATGGAACTCAGTACTGTTTGGAGGTAAATACAAATAACTTGAGAAACTGATAATATTGTTGCATGATTTTCTGGTTTTCTCAAAAAAAAAAAAAAATTAACACCATGGGTATTTGGAAACTCATTTTTTTTTGCTGTTATCAGATGTATGGGGTCAGGTGAGCATTCTCACTGTAATGTTTGCAAATTCAAACACTTCTGATAATCATCAAACATGATTAAAATCTCTAGACAAAGTTTTAGAATGGTTCATTTTACACTGTCACAAGTCAAATAAATATACTCATACTTTGTCTAGGTACTCATACTTTGTCTAGAACGCCCCCGCCCATAGGGGCTTGAAGAAATATATGGGCTGTATGATGCTTCCACGCAGAGCTGAATCTGGCCCGCACACTAGTACTGGTAAACAGCTTAGAGGATCTAAGCCTGTCCAGGAACCGCGGTGCGAGGCGGACCGTCCATGCTAATAAACCCTATTGGTTTCATTGGACGATAGGGCTTGAGATGTCATTTCATCTCAATGTCGGGTAAAAGTCCCACAAAATTGGAAGCAACGTCTCCAAAATGACCTTTACAGTGTTGACGGGGACATTAAACATCAAACAAACAAACAAACAAACACTGTCACAAGTCAAATAAATATACTCATACTTTGTCTAGAAAATTATTACTTTTGTTATTTTACATATCTTAGACCAATAGACTACTTCGGAAATCTGTCTCCAGTAGTAACAGGTATGTTTACTCACGTGACCCAGGGACAAACATTTCAAAATAGCCAGCTAAAATAAGCATTAATTAGACATTAATACTGATATGAAATACTTTCTATGCCCTAATATTATAGAAACAGAAAGTGATATGAAATACTTTCTATGCCCTAATATTATAGAAACACATGCTAATAGCATGTGTTTCTATAATATTAGGGCATAGAAAGTGATTCATATCAGTATTAATGTCTAATTAATGTTTATTTAAGATCAATTTGTGGTAGATGTTACAATTTGCTGCTCTGATATGTAGTTTTTGGTGGGTTGAGAAATTTAATATTGAAACATTATGGAACAGCGATTTCAGATTTTAGATCTAGTAGTTCTGTCAAAGCTTCGAGAGTTTTTAAAACAAAGGGGAGTGACAGAAGCACATCAGTGAAAACTGGACCGAATAAGTATTTGTGAAGCTGCACACAGCATGGGATTAGAAATTGATCCATGACGGAAATGAAGTGTTGGATCAAAAACTAAGCAAACTTTTTTATGCCCCCGCCATTCGAAGAATGGTGGAAAGGGCAGATAGCATTGCCCCTGTCCGTCCGTCCGTCAGTTCGTGCATCCGCACTAACAAATGTATAGTTAGGTGGCTATGTAAATGGACAGAATCAATGTAAGTCTATGGGATTTATTCCATTAGACACCAAAAACACTTCTTTTCTGTGGCTAAAAGTAGCCACATAAGTATCAATCCTGCCAAAAATAGCCACATAAGTATACATCCGTGAGAACGTCCGTGCGTTCGAAACTTAAACGCGGTCAATAACTTCCTTATTTCTTGATGGATTTTAAGATTACTCAGCAGAAATGTTAACCATCATGAGACTATGTGTCACATGCAAAACCGAGGTCCATACCTCCAAGGTCAAGGTCATACTTAGAGGTCAAAGGTAAAAAAAAGGGCCCGAAACTAAAACGAAGTCACTAACTTTCTTATTTCTAGATGGATTTTGAAATTACTCTGTAGAAATGTTAACCATCATGAGACGATGTATCACATGCAAAACCCAGGTCTGTACCTCCAAGGACAAGGTCATACTTAGAGGTCAAAGGTAAAAAAAAGGGTCCGATACTTAAACCAGTCAATAACTTACTTATTTCTGGATGGATTTTGAAATTACTTTGAAGAAATGTTATCCATCATGAGATGATATGTCACGTGCAAACCCAGATCCGCACCTCAAAGGTCAAGGTCATACTTAGAGGTCAAAGGTCGAAGAAATGGTCCGAAACTTAAATGCAGTCAATAACTTCTTTATCTCTGGATGGATTTTGAAATTACTTGGCAGAAATGTTTGCCATCATGAGACAATCTGCCTCACACGAAACCAAGGTTCTTACCTCCAAGGTCAAGGTCATACTTTGAGGTCAGATGTGAAAAAGGGTCCAAAACTTAAACACGGTCAATAACTTTCTATGGATGAATACGAACATAGACATTTTTCCAGGCGGGGGCATCCGTGTCCTATGGACGCATTTCTAGTTCTTAATTCGGTTGTATATATGAAAATAAAAATATAGATCAGTGATATCATCAGGGTCAGGAACAGATGCAATCAGATCCCAAAATCTTCCTAAACATCAACAGGGAAAGAACAAAGGGCATAGCCCCAGATAAGAGGGGGTATCCACATTTTATTTTTAGCTCACCTGAGCCGAAGGCTCAAGGTGGGCTATTGTGATTGGTCAATGTCTGTCGTCCGTCGTGCGTCTGTCAACAATTTACTTAAATGACATCTCCTGCTAAACCAGTGAATGGATTTTGATATAATTTCACAGGAATGTTCCTTGAGTGACCCTCTTTCAAAATTACCTAAATCGTTCCGCTCCGTTAAACAAAATGGCCGCCAGAGCTAAAAATAGAAAAACCTTTAAATGACATCTTTTCCTAGGCAAATGGCCCGATTTGAAAATAATTTCACAGGAACGTTCCTTGAGTGACCCTCTTTCAAAATTGCCTAAATCGTTCCGCTTCGTTAAACAAAATGGCCGCCAGAGCTAAAAATAGAAAAACCTTTAAATGACATCTTCTTGTAGGCAAATGGCTCGATTTGAAAATAACTTCACAGGAATGTTCCTTGAGTGACCCTCTTTCAAAATTGCCTCAATCGTTCCGCTCCGTTAAACAAAATGGCCACCAGAGCTAAAAATAGTAAAACCTTTAAATGACATCTCCTCCTAGGCAAATGGCCCAATTTGAAAATAATTTCACAGGAACGTTCCTTGAGTGAGCCTCTTTCAAAATTGCCTTAATCATTCTGCTTCGTTAAACAAAATGGCCACCAGAGCCAAAAATAGAAAAACCTTTAAATGACATCTTCTCCTAGGCAAATGGCCCGATTTGAGAATAATTTCACAGGAATGTTGCTTGAGTGACCCGCTTTCAAAATTGCCTAAATCGTTCCGCTCCGTTAAACAAAATGGCCACCAGAGATAAAAATAGAAAAACCTTCAAATGACATCTCCTCCTAGGCAAATGGCCCGATTTGAAAAAAATTCACAGGAATGTTCCTTGAGTGACCCTCTTTCAAAATTGCCTAAATTGTTCCACACTGTTAAACAAAATGGCCGCCAGAGCTAAAAATAGAAAAACATTTAAATGACATCTCCTCCAAGGCAAATGGCACGATTAGGAAATAATTTCACAGGAACGTTCGTCGAGTGACCCTTTTTCAAAATTGTCTAAATCGTTCCGCTCGTTAAACAAAATGACCACCAGAGCTAAATATAGAAAAACCTTTAAATGACATCTTCTCCTAGGCAAGGAGCCCGATTTGAAAATAATTTCACAGGAATGTTCCTTGAGTGACTCTCTTTCAAAATAACCTAGATCATTCCACTCCGTTAAACAAAATGGCTGCCAGAGCTAAAAAATAAAAATGGCCTCCAAACATAAAAGACTTTGATCCACATCTCCTTAAAACAGTGAATCCTTCATTTCCATAAGCTTTGAAACATCTTGGATTCAGGTGAGCGATTCAGGGCCATCATGGCCCTCTTGTTCTTATTTTGCACAAAAACAAATGTTGTGGATACTTATTAGAAGTGCCTCACCAAGGCGTTTCTAATGAGTACCCACAACATACGTGAATATATTTTTTTGAAGAAATAAGAAAAATACACCACAACTTCATTATAACACGGTTCGTTATAACACGGTTTTGAATATAACACGGTTTCAAGATGGATCCTAAAATGTGAAGATTATATAGAAAAATGACCATTTATGGTCATTTTTCCATATAATCTTCACATTTTTGTTTGGATATAACACAGTTGTTTAACTAACACAGTTTCTGCTTTGGACCCCAACAATAGTGTTATAAAGAGGTTGTAGTGTACCAGTAACTTTCTCATGAAAAAAACCTTATCTTGAGCTGTGAATGGGGTAAAGAAAACAGCAACAAAGTTGTTGGAAAACAAATTTCAATGATAATGATAATAATCAGCAAGCCCTGCCGGGGTCGGCAACATTCTTTCTTGGAGATTGATCATGAAATCTTTCCTTCAGTCATTCTCTCCCTTCCACTGATTCAAAAACGTCAGTTGTCAGTTTCTGGCAAAAAAGAATGTGCAATGTACTGGTTAACCGCTTATGTATAATCCTGCCCAGGAAAGTGTGGATAGGTAAACTGACCGGCTCAAAAATGACCTAAAATAGTGATAACTCAGCCGTTAAAGTCCAAAACAAACAAACAACAAAATAATCAGGAAGCAGAATCTGAAAAAAAATATTTGTAAAAACATGAGAGCAAAATTATAATGAGAACAATTAAATCATGTTAAAAACTTTGTGTAATGAACACCTCACTAAACCTACTTTATATAGGGAAAACCGGGGTTTACAGGCATATACATTATTTTCCTTATTTCTACTCCAAGACATAGGTTGTGGGTATTAGTTAAAATCACCTCATGGAGGCAGTTCTAACAAGCACCTAGAATCTATGTTTGGGGCAAAGATAGAAAACTGTCACAAATTTTTATCAGAAAAGTAACCATTTTGTAGATATGAAAGAATTCACTATTTGCATGTATGCACAAGGATGTGTTATCGTTATGTTGTAGCCTTTTTTTTTTTTTCTTTTTTTTTAAGTATCGATGGTAGGTTCCACACTGTTTGAGCTCATTGATTTTATTGATGATGCCAAGAGAAAAAGTGTCGGTTCTGGGGACTGCCAGTGGGTACATCGGCCAAAGGAGAAAGAGGACCCAGTTCTCCTCACAGACCTCAGGACATCAAATACACAAAGCAGTGATACTCCCCTTCTGTACCCTACTGAAGAAAATTTATGCATGCATACGTATCTGTAGTCATTGATTCTATTGACATTAAGTTGTTTGTGTGCCTTCCACAAAGCTTTATCCATTGTAGGCACTTCTCCAGGCTTTTTGTGAGCTTTGGAAATGGCACAAAGTCGGCATTGTCCATATGTGGCCTGTCTACAAATCTGCTGTCATATTACACTGTCCCAAAGAACATCTTTTTGTTGGCATTTTGACATAACATGAAAAAACTGTTAAAAGCATAAAACTCATTCCATGTAAACACACTGATTTCTATACAAATACATGTACACAGATTTTATCTCTCAGCACAGCAAACTTGTCCGTGGTTCACGTGGGTAAACCACATCTGTTGCTACTAGAGATAAGATTTCTTGGGCCAGTTGTTCAAAACTAATGACGTCGTTAGTTAACATATTGTTAAAACTTTGATCATTTAATGACAGATATGCTAATATTTTTGCTGAAAAAAATGTGAGCAGCTTTTGCAAATACAAAAGCTGCTCACATTTTTTCAGCAAAATATCAAAATTTTAAATACTGAACTTGGTTTACCGGCCTCATTGGCTCAGTTGGTAGAGTGTCCGCTCCGGGGAACGGGAGGTCACAGGTTCAATCCCGGGCCGCGTCCTACCAAAGTCGTTAAAAATGGTACTAGCTGCTCCTCGCTTGGCACTCAGATATACGGGGTAGAGCTAGGACTGGTCGACCCAGTGTCAGGATAATGTGACTGGGTGTGGTATCATGTACTGTGTCTGGGACATGATACTTCAGTGAGGCAGCACTATAAAAGTGAGCATTGCGCTCCCTGTCGCAACCAGACACCGTCGTGATATGACTGAAAAATTGTTGAAAGCGACGTTAAACCCGAATTCACACACACACACTGAACTTGGTTTAACAGTTAACAATATGACAACTAACGAGCTCGTTAAGCTAACAAGACTTTGAACAACTGGGCCCTGGATATTTACTATTGATGAATTTTGATCAGATAATAATAATAATAAATAATAATCAACCTTATTTATAGAGGGTAACACATTTAGTACTAGTACTAATCTTCCATGTGGCCCTCTTTTCCTGGGTAGGAACAAGTACTAAGCAATATGGATAAAGTCTCTTGCTCAAGGATTGATATTGACTAGATCTAGTTGGGGGTTTGAAATTTACTTCAGGAATTACCTCACCATGACATGGCATATATAAAATACAGTGAAATTCCGCTATTAAGGCCACCTAAAATTAAGAGTAATCCTGCTTTATAAACCTTATTTAGAAGGTTGCAGTAATTCTTTCTTTGTGTTTTCTTCAACCATTGTCCTCTTGTCAGAGACCATCTTTGGGACTGTTCAAAAGTGGTCTTCAAGACCACTTTTGAACAGTCTCAAAGCTGGTCTTAATATATAGGAATTTTACTGTATATCATTATAACTGCTCAGTATAACATAGTTTTGGATATAACAAGGTTTAAAGATGAATCTCAAAAATGTATAGACATTATAGAAAAGTGGCCATAAATGCTCAGTGTTGTATATAATCATCCAATACAAAAAACTTAACTCTTATCATGCTATTCACGACAACCCATATCTTTGGAAACAATGTAGATCCAGATCAGATGGCTTTTGAAGAAGCCATCTGATCAGGATCTACACTGTTTGACATTCAATTTATGAATTTCCAAGTAATCTGATTGGTTCACAGCCAGAAATGGGTGTGGCTAAACTGAATATTCAGCAAGAGAAGGGTTAACCTTGGTCATAACTTCAGAAGTATTTGCCCCTCTCTCATGAAACTTCACACACATACTAACCATTACAAGACCTACATTCTGACAAAGGGCCATAGATATATTGCTTTTTTCCATTTGTTTGTCACGCCTTAAACAAAAAACTTACTCATAACTTCTAAAGTAGCTGCTTTACTCTCATGAAACTTCACACACATGCTTACCATCACAAGACATACATTCTGACAAAAACTTGTATCATACCTCTTTGACAGCTTTATGTGGGACCCTTTCTGACTTGGTCAGTGATCTAGTTTTGAGGTTTTGGTCCAGCAATAAAAAAATTTACACCCCTTTGAAAATTTCTGGAAACATTTTGTTTTGGCTAACTTCGCCTATAATTTAGATCTTGTCAAGCTGAAACTTGATATATAATAGTTAGGCCATGATGTGGAGCAGTGTATATTGTTTCGAGGTTATATATTGTTTCGAGGTTACAGTGGACCAAATATTTACAGAGTTATCTCCTTTGAAAATTTTGTGAACATTTTGTCTCTGGCTAAGTCCTCCTACAGTAAACATTTAATCAAGCTGAAACTTGATATACATGTAATAGTTTAACCACAATGCGGAACAGCAAATATTGTTTCAAGGTTACGGTTCCTTCAAAAATTAATTGATGTATGCCCTATGAACATTTCTGTACACATTTTGTTTGTGGCTAACTTCTCCTGCAGGTAAAATTTGATCTCGCAAAAACTTGATATTTAGTTTGACTATGATGTGGAGCAGCGCATGTTGTTTAGAACAGTCCATATTGTTTGTAGAACAGTTCATATTGTTTCAAGGTTGCAGTCCAACAGATATTAACTTGCCACGGGTATATAATGCCCCACTTGTGGAGTTCTTGTTGTTCAGATATAATACAGTTGTTTTAACCCTTATCCTGCTGTTCACGACAACCCCTATCTTTGGAAACAGTGAAGATCCAGATCAGATGGCTTCTGAAGAAGCCATCTGATCAGGATTTACACTGTTTGACATTCAGTTTATGGATTTGTAAGAATAAATTACATCAAGTAATCTGATTGGTTCAGAGTCAGAAATGGGTGTGGCTAAATTGAATATTCAGCAAGAGAAGGGTTAAACTAACATGGTTTCTGCTTTGGATCCCAACAATAGTGCTAGAAGATATACCTTAATGATCCTAAATATTGGGACAGACAGGTCTTAGGAAACAGTGAAGACCCTTATCAGACTGCTCCTGAGCAGTCTGATCAGGGTCTTATCTGTTTGTCATTCCATCTGCACTTTTTGGAAGCCTTGCTGGATTGTGAAACAAATTTCTCAGAATTTTAGGAGAATTACAGCACGTCCTCCGGTGTCTGAATTTTTAGGATTTTTACGATATGGACAAATGAGGTGTTAACAAGAGTATGCATAATAGTTTTATTTCTCTAAAATATTGCTTGTTTGTCTTTGTTGGAACCATCCCACTGAAGCAGCTGAATAGAGCCCCAACAATCTATGTCGACTTATGTGTCTGTGATATATGTTTATTTTCAGGTTTGATTGGTTCCCTGTTCTCTCTGCTGCAATTCATAGCCTCTCCAGTAATAGGAGCAGCTTCAGATGTGTATGGCAGGAAACCACTCTTAATCATATCTATGGTAGGCTTCTTTGATCCCTTCACGGCCCCCGCCTATTGGGGTTTGAAGAAATAAATCGGCTGCATGATGCTTCCTCCCGAGTTGAATCTGACCACACACGAGTACTGGAAAACGGCTTAGAGGATCTAAGCCTGCCCAGGCAAAGAGGTGCGAGTCGGACCATCCATGCTTATAAACCTTATTGGTTTCATTGGGCGACAGGGCTTGAGATGTCATTTCATCTCACTGTCAGGTAAAAGTCCCACAAAATTGGAAGCAACGTTTCCAAAATTACCTTTATAGTGTTTACGGGGACGTTAACCATCAAATCAAACAAACAAATCATTACCCCTTCAAGTGTCAAGCAAAGTAGCAACAGATGCAAAATTAAATCAGAATTCTTTATTTGTCAGGAAATAGATGTTGACATTATGTAAATTGATATGATGCCATGTTATTTTAGTTATCTCCCCTCACAGTAAAATCTTGGTATCGCCATAACACAAATAGTTTTTGCCCATATAATTTAAATTCTAATGCACTTGTGTATGTGACGCAACGTCTGATTGGATACCATTGGATACTGGGATTTACTGTCGGAAACCCGACGTCACATGGCTTTTCATTGGTTTCCATTCGGTTTTACGCAGCTCACAGCTCTAGGCATTTTGTGCAAAATAATACAGTTTTTTAACAAAACAACCATAGATTACATTAGAATGGGGATAACTGTATTGCAAAATTGTGATTTGGGGAGATCGTCGGTTTTACGCGTCATCGTAAAACGAAATTTCCGACCGTAAAACCTACGATTTACCTTCTCAAATCACAATTTTGAAAACAATTATCACATAATTTATGCAATATCTTGCAGATGTCTTGCTGATATTAGCAGCAGTATAGTTGTGGATTAGTGGGTATGTTTTATTTCTAGTGCACTTGCTGCATGTGTAAAATATTCTGAATGCCATATTGGCTTTCGGTCGGTGTGGGCGGTGTGTGGGGGGATTTGCCATCTCTTCTGATGGCTATGTTTGATCTGGCTGATGTGACTGAGACTACAAGGAAAGCATCCTCTCAACACTGTCATTTAAATTCCATTAACCTTTAACCTGCTGAATATTCAATTAAGCCACACCCATTTCTGACTTTGAACCAATCAGATTACTTTATGCAGATTGTTTCTACATATTCATAAACTGAATGTCAAACAGTGTAGATCCTGATCAGATGGCTTCTTCAGAAGCCATCTGATCTGGATCTACACTGTTTGCAAAAACAGGGCTTGTCGCCTACAGCAGGGTAAAGGTTAAAATATTTGGATTCATTCAGAACTGTTATGGGAGTTGAGTAAAACTTTACTTTTATGTTTTTTGGGCGACATTCTGTCATATACTTTCACCTTGTATTGATCAGTTGAAAAACAGGTGCAGGACAGTTTTTGCCGTATATGGCTATAATGCATTTTTTTAAAAACTCTGCTTCAAGGATTTTGACAATTTTGTTTACAGGGGTGTTGTTTGGGAGACGTTCTGTCAAATTCTTCCAGCTTATGTTGATTGGTTGAAAACAGCCACAATTGGGTGGGGCATTTTTGACTTCTGTGGTTATATCCAAGAATGATTTTATGAAATTGGGTGCTGAAGACATTGACTTCGATATAAAAAGATTGGGTACAACATAAATGTTATACGACAGACTGCATGCATGGTAGTTAACCCAAACACGGTTCACAACTTTGATTCCCTCTTTAATTGCAGGCTGGTGGGTCAGGCCTCAGATTCTATGAGGGTTCCAGCATAAAGGCTCACTGAGAATTAGACAGATCTAATTCCATGTAATGTTGGTTGGTGCCTGATGCTCTGTCTCTGGTCGGGCCCATCAGAGTCTAATTGTTGTATAAAGGCATGATATGGCTGAAATATTTTGTAAACAGCACAAATTTTCACCCCAAAAACTACATGTACAATCAGTCGCAAAACAGCTCTGGTTAGAAATCCAGGGCCATCATTGCCGTCTTGTTTATGCTACAAGAGCAGCTTATTACACATTTAATTGAGCCAGTGCACGACAAAACCTACAATAAGACATGTGCACCCACCGAAGACTCAGATCAGCCTGCGCATTCATATACGAGTAGTCTAACCAGAGACTTCTCTTGCTGCATGAAGGAGCATTGGGCCCTTAGCTATCCTCAGAGCGCACAACAAAGACTGATCAGATTGTGCGGATGCACAGGCTGATCTGAGTCTTCGTTGGGCGCACATGTCTTATTGTAGGTTTTGGCATGCGCTGGCTCAATTAAGTTTTCCGAAAATTCATACTAGAACAATGAGTTCAGCTTTGTCATTGTACACAATTATGGTAGATATTTTCTTTTCCAGGCTGGTGTTGCACTGTCCTATGCATTATGGGCCGTATCACACAGCTTTGGTTTGTTTGTGATAGCAAGAATCATTGGTGGTGTCAGCAAGGGCAATATTAGCCTCAGTACTGCCATTGTGGCTGACATCTTGCCCCCACAGAGAAGAGGAAAGGGAAAGGTGAGTGCTGTTTCGTAGCTTGTTTGTATCAAGAACAATATTTACCCTAAGTAATTGGTCACCTAAAACCCTTATTACCGTTTCCTAAAATTTGAGCATGTACAATTTACCACTGGATGTTGTGCCTCAAAATAGGTGGATGAATGGCAAATAGTGTAGACCCAAATGAGATGCCGCATTCTGCAGCATCTCATCTGGGTCTGCCTTCACATAAACAAATTCGTGAAATGAACACCCCTCTAAACCCCAGTTTATAGAGAGAAAACTGGGGTTTACGGGGGTACACAGTATTTTTCTTATTTCTTCTCTAAGACATAGGTTGTGGGTACTCGTTAGAACCGCCTCAATGAGGCGGTTCTAACGAGCACCCACAACCTATCTTTTCTGTACAAATAAGAAAAATATCATGGATTTTCTTCAGAAAAGTAGCCATTATGGAGTTATGAAAAATGCACTATCTCGCACGGATGTGTTATCGTAATGACTGTCTGTCTTGTCTGCCCAAATACATAAGGGAATGAGGGCTGGGCTGGAAAATTCTTCAAAAATTCACTCGTACTGCATGACCAACAGCATTTAAATTCTGGAAAATTTCATAGGGAAGTGACAAAAAATTTAGTCATTCTCCAAAAATTTCACTCATCATGGCAAGTAGACAAGAAGAATTTTCCAGCCCTGAACACAGTAAAAGCTTTTGCAGTCCTGCTGAAATGCAAATTTGGGCCCAGTTGTTCAAAGCATCGTTAGCTTAACGGGCTCATTAGTGGTCATATTGTTAACTCTTCTAGCAAGTACAATATTGAAAATTTAGGTATTTTTGCTGAAAAAATGTGAGCAGCTGCTCACATTTTTTCAGCAAAAATTTCAGCATATTTGCCATATTTAATGACCAAAGTTTTAACGATACGTTAACTAACGACGTCGTTAGTTTTGAACAACTCGCCCCAGTACTTGGGTTGTTGCAGGCATCTATGGTTAATTCCAGTTGTCCTTCAGTGCCTCCGACCACTTGTTAGAGATAGGGGTAATCAGAGGCACTGAACACCTGGTCTGGAGGCATAAAAATAGGAATAATTATATTTAGGGTCATATGTGGTGTGTATGTATTTGGACCACCTCAGTGGGGGAAATCTAATAAGTAAAGACAACATAGATTTTCAAGATAAAAAAGGAGGGAAATGTGCTTTGTAAATGCTATTGTTGACGGAGGCTGGTAGTTGTGTACTGACCAGTCATTTTACTTGATGGTTAATCATCTCAGGCTATTCATTAACGTGTGCATAAACGGTCATGGTTTTCCGTGATAAATTTTGTCCCTGTATACATAGCCAGTTCTTATAATACCATTCTTGGATTCAAAGACTTTGGGCTTTTTACTCTGTTCTGGCAAGTTGATGAGTGTTTGTCTCTTTCTCTGCTTTCATCAGGCTGTGATAGGTGTAGCATTCTCGATTGGTTTTATATTCGGGCCGCTGATTGGTGCAATATTTTCTCGCTGGGCGAGAGAGCGACAGGGAGAGTTCTATGTATACCCAGCGTTGTTTGCACTGGTCTTGGCAGTAGCAGATATTCTGTATGTAGCAGCTGTACTCAGAGAAACTCTGCCGGAAAAGAAAAGGGTAAGAATTTCAGTTTGTGCAGTGAAGAGAAATATATATACCTTCAGGGGAGGCAACTCTTTGAAATAGATTTATCTCCCTTATCAACGGAGTCTACTCTAAGAGGAAAGAATTTGCTCCTCAGGAGCAAATTCTTTCCTCTAAGAGTAGATTACTGTTTTGGAGCTGTTCTGTGTATACAAAACCAAACACAAAGTAAGAAAAGTTTTTGTTTGTAAAAATGGTGGAAAATATGTGCATATGTTTAAACAAAGGTGTTGATGTTTCATCAAAAGTTTGGGGAGCCATTTAATTGCTCATAACAATAACACCATTCAAGTGCTTTAATGGTGCCTTTATCTCTAGAACTAGCTTTTTTTCAGGTGAAATTTGTGATCTTTTCCTTATTTTTATTCCTAAAAAATATTATGGGTTTGTTGGGACTGACTCAGTGAGGCAGTTATAATGAGTACTAGCAATATTTGTTTTTGAACAAAAATAAAGAAGTTTTGTATTCCCCAGTAAATGCCAATTTTCTCTTTATAAAGTTGGGTTTACCTGTGTTAACCTGACGCTTCCCTTTGTACATTATCCTGAGTGTGTTTTTGCTGAGACTAAATTTAACCCATTGCATTTGGGAAACCCCTAACGTGGTACCTTGACAAACAATGCAGGTCCAGATCAGATGCCGCAGTATTTGCTAATAGAATTTTCCATCAATAATAGAATAAAAACAAAAAAATAGGCCTCACACCCCTTATATGACAAATGGACTTGACTAGCATATAGCAATGGAAGAGTCCACAAGCATACAATATTCAGTATAATATATGATATAAGTTAAAGCATATGAATATGTTAGGCACAACTTATGGTTATTCTTAACTAATGTTTAACCCTTTTTGTACCAAATGGAATCTTCCTCCTTATATATACAGTACGGCTCAGGTATTTGAACCGTTTTTCTTTTTCATTCCGCGGACAACTTTTAAAATCCGCGTTTTTCCGCCGAATGGTTTGAAGTAAACCACTCTGAGTGAAAATATTTTACTCCAAGTTATGCACTCGATATTCCGAGGAAATTCCGCGGATCTCGGAGCTTACCTGTGATATTCCGAGTATTTGCGAGTGGTAATTATTTTAATTAAACTGTACAGGTAAGTTTGACAACGGGATGTATCAGAGGCCAATAATGGCGGCCGAAACCCGTCAAAATTTCGCTGACAGTTATCACTTTGATTATTTGTTTCTCAATTGTCCGATAATACTTCACATTAAATTTATTAAAGAATGAAAGACAAATGATTCTATTATATCAAAATACTTTTCTTTTTTTTTTGAAAATATAAAAATTACATGGAGAAATTTTTAGTTCAAAATGACCGATTTTGCAGTTAAAAGAAGCCAATAATGGCGGCCGAAACCCGTCAAAATTTCGCTGACAGTTATCACCTTTGATTATTTGTTTCTCAATTGTCCGATAATACTTCACATTAAAATTATTAAAGAAAGAAAGACAAATGATTATATTATATCAAAATACTTTTCTTTTTTTTTTGAAAATATAAAAATTACATGGAGAAATTTTTAGTTCAAAATGACCGATTTTGCAGTTAAAAGAAGCCAATAATGGCGGCGGAAACCCGTCAAAATTTCGCTGACAGTTATCACCTTTGATTATTTGTTTCTCAATTGTCCGATAATACTTCACATTAAAATTATTAAAGAAAGAAAGACAAATGATTATATTATATCAAAATAGTTTTCTTTTTTTTAAAATATAAAAATTACATGGAGAAATTTTGAGTTCAAAATGACCGATTTTGCAGTTTAAAAGAAGCCAATAATGGCGGCCGAAACCCGTAAAATTTCGCTGACAGTTATCACCTTTGATTATTTGTTTCTCAATTGTCCGATAATACTTCACATTAAAATTATTAAAGAAAGAAAGACAAATGATTATATTATATCAAAATAGTTTTCTTTTTTTGAATATATAAAAATTACATGGAGAAATTTTGAGTTCAAAATGACCGATTTTGCAGTTTAGAAGAAGCCAATAATGGCGGCCGAAACCCGTAAAATTTCGCTGACAGTTATAACTTTTGATTATTTGTTTCTCAATTGTTCGATAATACTTCACATTAACATTATTAAAGAATTAGAGACAAATGATTATATTATATCAAAATAATTTTCTTTTTTTGAAAATATCAAAATTACATGGAGAAACTTTGAGTTCAAAATGACCGATTTTGCAGTTTTAAAGAAGCCAATAATGGCGGCCGAAACCCGTAAAATTTCGCTGACAGTTATCACCTTTGATTATTTGTTTCTCAATTGTCCGATAATACTTCACATTAAAATTATTAAAGAATGAAAGACAAATGATTATATTATATCAAAATAATTTTCTTTTTTTGAAAATATAAAAATTACATGGAGAAATTTTGAGTTCAAAATGACCGATTTTTGTCCTCGCATTTTGAAAGAGTTGTATGTTCTCGTCATGCCCAACTGATTCCCTTGTTTGAAATCACTATACAGTTTCACACCCTGGGTAATTAGTGATTACCTCTTTGTTGACTTTTGACAGCGTTTAAATTACAATAATTATCAGTGATATATATTATCTTATAATTATATACAAATATAAATGATGGTAAAAGAACATTAAATAAACAAAAAAAAAAAAATGCCCAGGAATTTCGTCAAATTCCTCCGAGTATTTCCGCATATTTTCGAGAGAAAATATTGCCTCCAGGTACGATATTACGACTCGGAATAATTTCGGGAAACTTCGCGTACCGCATACTTAGCGCGGACCTTGCGAGTGTTTTCGAGGAGTGTCTGCCGAATATATACACGTAATCGGAACAATTCCGAGTGTTTTGGAAAGTACTCGAAACGCCGAGATTCGGAATAAAGAGTTTTTTGGTTCTTATACCTGAGCCGTACTGTAGGAGGAGCCCATTTCACAATTTAGAGGTGTCAGGATGTGTTTTCTTCAAAATCTATTTGGAAAATGGCTGGACTTTTTGCAGTGTAGGCCCTGATCAAACGTCGCATTCTGCGGCGTCTGATCTGGGGCTGCACTGTTTGCCAACTACCTGTTTAGGGGTTTCTGGTACTAAATGGGTTAAAGTTGATGAAAAAAAAGAATTATGCCTACAACCTATTTGAGTTGAGGATGAAAATTTGCAATGCTGATAAATATTAGAATAAAAACAGATGAGACATTTCTCCCCAAATCAACAGAAAATATTACATGTATTCTGCTCATAAATTTAAAATAATATGCCAACAATTTAAAATTTATGAGCAGGACAAATTTGAGCAGGAAAAAGCTTATTTAGCTCACCTGAGCCTTTAGGCTCATAGGTGAGCTTATAGTATAGCCATGATCCGTCGTCTGTCCGTCCGTCCGTGCATCCGTCCGTCCGTCTACCATTTTCAAAGATCTTCTTCTCCTATACTGCAGGGCCAATCAAAGCTAAATTTCATATGGAGCCTCAGTGGGATGGGGGAACGAAAGTTTGTTCGCGGGGTCTGGATCACATGACCAAGATGGCCACCATGCCCATATATGGTAAAAAGCCTTCAAAAATCTTCTTCTCCAGAACCATAACGCCAGTGGCCTTGAAACTTGGCATGTAGCATATGGTACTCGGGCCCATCATGGTTTGTACAAATGGTGACCCTGGGTTGACCTTGACCTATTTTACAGCAATGTCAAATTTGCCGAAGTAGGCTTTTGCATGGGGCAAAGTGAAAATAATGGATTTATAGGAAAACCATTGAGGACAGTGTCACCAAAATTTGTAGATCAGGTAAAGTAACTGAATACATGAAGATCTATGGGTCAGAAAGGTCAAGGTCATTCATTGGCCTTGTTCGCGGGTCTAGATCACATGACCAAGATGGCCGCCATGCCCATATATGGTAAAAAGCCTTCAAAAATCTTCTTCTCCAGAACCATAAGGCCAGTGGCTTTGAAACTTGGCATGTAGCATATGGTACTCGGGCCCATTATGGTTTGTACAAATGGTGACCCTGGGTTGACCTTGACCTATTTTACAGCAATGTCAAATTTTCTGACTTAGGCTTTTGCATGGGGCAAAGTGAAAATAATGGATTTATAGGAAACCATTGAAGACAGTGTCAACAAAATTTGTATATCAGGTAAAGTAATTGAATACATGAAGATCTATGGGTCAGAAAGGTCAAGGTCATTCATTGGCCTTAGACCAAGGTCATTCAGGATCCATATTTCAAACATTTTTTTCTCCAAAACTGCTGAGCCAATTTAAGTAAAATTTAATTTGGAGCCTTTGTGAGTTGAACAAATGAAAACATGCCAATACGGTCTAGATCACATGACCAAAATGGCCGTCACGCCCATATATGGTAAAAAGCCTTAAAAATTCTTCTCCTCCAGAACCGTAAGGCCAATGGCCTTGAAACTTGGCATGTAGCATATGGTACTCGGGCCCATCATAGTTTGTACAAATGGTGACCCTGAGTTGACCTTGACCTATTTTACAGCAATGTCAAATTTGCCGACTTAGGCTTTTGCATGGGAAAAAGTGAAAATAATGGATTTTTAGGAAACCATTGAAGACACTGTCACCAAAATTAGAAGATAAGGTAAAGTAGCTGAATACATGAAGATCTATGTGTAAGAAAGGTCAAGGTCATTAATTGACCTTAGACCAAGGTTAACCAGGTTCCATATTTCAAACAGTTTTTCTCAGAAACTACTGAGCCAATTGAAGTGAAATTCAATATGGAGCCTTTGGGAGTTGAACAAATGAAAAGCTGCCAATATGGTCTAGATCACATGACCAAGATGGCCACCACGCCCATATATGGTAAAAACACTTCGAAATTCTTCTTCTCAAGAACTGTAAGGCCAATGGTCTTGAAACTTGGCATGTAGCATATGGTACTCGGGCCTATCATAATTTGTTCAAATGGTGACCCTGGGTTGAACTTGACCTATTTTACAGTAATGTCAAATATGCTGACTTAGGCTTTTGCATAGGAAAAAGTGAAAATAATGGATTTTTAGCTCACCTGAGCCTTTAGGCTCATAGGTGAGCTTATAGTATAGCCATGGTCCGTCGTCCGTCCGTCCGTCGTCCGACGTCCGTCCGTCCACCATTTTCAAAGATCTTCTTCTCCTATACTGCAGGGCCAATCAAAGCCAAATTTCATATGGAGCCTCAGTGGGATGGGGGAACGAAAGTTTGTTCGCGGGGTCTGGATCACATGACCAAGATGGCCGCCATGCCCATATATGGTAAAAAGCCTTCAAAAATATTCTTCTCCAGAACCATAAGGCCAGTGGCCTTGAAACTTGGCATGTAGCATATGGTACTCAGGCCCATCATGGTTTATACAAATGGTGACCCTGGGTTGACCTTGACCTATTTTACAGCAATGTCAAATTTGCCGACTTAGGCTTTTGCATGGGGCAAAGTGAAAATAATGGATTTATAGGAAACCATTGAAGACAGTGTCACCAAAATTTGTAGATCAGGTAAAGTAACTGAATACATGAAGATCTATGGGTGATAAAGGTCAGGGTCATTCATTGACCTTAGACCCAAGATGGCCGCCATGCCCATATATGGTAAAAAACCTTCAAAAATCTTCTTCTCCAGAACCATAAGGCCATTGGCCTTGAAACTTGGCATGTAGCATATGGTACTCGGGCCCATCATGGTTTGTACAAATGGTGACCCTGGGTTGACCTTGACCTATTTTACAGCAATGTCAAATTTGCTGACTGAGGCTTTTGCATGGGGCAAAGTGAAAATAATGGATTTATAGGAAACCATTGAAGACAGTGTCACCAAAATTGGTAGATCAGGTAAAGTAACTGAATACATGAAGATCTGTGGGTGAGAAAGGTCAAGGTCATTCATTGGCCTTAGACCCAAGATGGCCGCCATGCCCATATATGGTAAAAAGCCTTCAAAAATCTTCTTCTCCAGAACCATAACGCCAGTGGCCTTGAAACTTGGCATGTAGCATATGGTACTCGGGCCCATCATGGTTTGTACAACTGGTGACCCTGGGTTGACCTTGACCTATTTTACAGCAATGTCAAATTTGCCGACTTAGGCTTTTGCATGGGGCAAAGTGAAAATAATGGATTTATAGGAAACCATTGAAGACAGTGTTACCAAAATTTGTAGATCAGGTAAAGTAACTGAATACATGAAGATCTATGGGTGAGAAAGGTCAAGGTCATTCATTGGCCTTAGACCCAAGATGGCCGCCATGCCCATATATGGTAAAAAGCCTTCAAAAATCTTCTTCTCCAGAACCATAACGCCAGTGGCCTTGAAACTTGGCAAGTAGCATATGGTACTCGGGCCCATCATGGTTTGTACAACTGGTGACCCTGGGTTGACCTTGACCTATTTTACAGCAATGTCAAATTTGCCGACTTAGGCTTTTGCATGGGGCAAAGTGAAAATAATGGATTTATAGGAAACCATTGAAGACAGTGTCACCAAAATTTGTAGATCAGGTAAAGTAACTGAATACATGAAGATCTATGGGTCAGAAAGGTCAAGGTCATTCAATGGCTTTAGACCAAGGTCATTCAGGATCCATATTTCAGATATTTTTTTCTCCAAAACTGCTGAGCCAATTTAAGTGAAATTTAATATGGAGCCTTTGTGAGTTGAACAAATGAAAAAATGCCAATACGGTCTAGATCACATGACCAAGATGAAAAGTCGCCAATATGGTCTAGGTCACATGACCAAGATAGCCACCACAACTATATATTTATATATTTTTCTTATAACTATTTGATTTTGTGCAGAGTTTAATAAAAATAAATAAATAAAGGCTGTTTATAGTTTTAAGCGTCGGTTGTTATTGTTTTTTAGCTCACCTGTCACGTAGTGACAAGGTGAGCTTTTGGGATCACTTTTTGTCCGTCGTGCGTCCGTGCGTCCGTGCGTGCGTGCGTGCGTGAGTGCGTCCGTAAACTTTTCTTCAAACGACATCTCCTCCTAAACCACTGATCAGATTTTGACCAAACTTCACAGGAATGATCCTTAGGCGGTCCCCTTTCAAAGTTGTTCAAATGGTTCCGGTCCGTTGCACATATAGGTCACAGTAGCCAAAAATAGATTTTTTTCACCGAAAACTTAAAAAATCTTCTTCTCTGAAACCGCAAGGCCCAGGTCTTTGATATTTGGTATGAAGCTTCATCTAGTGGACCCCTACCAAGATTGTTCAAATTATAGTGCTGGGGCCAAAAATGCCCGGGCTCCGGGGCCCTTTGGTTTTACATGGGCTTATATAGGGAAAATCTTTAAAAATCTTCTTCTCTGAAACCGCAAGGCCCAGGTCTTTGATATTTGGTATGAAGCTTCATCTAGTGGACCCCTACCAAGATTGTTCAAATTATAGTGCTGGAGCTAAAAATGCCCCCGCACGGGGGCCCTTTGGTTTTACATGGGCTTATATGGAGAAAATCTTGAAAAATCTTCTTCTCTGAAACCGCAAGGCCCAGGTCTTTGATATTTGGTATGAAGCTTCATCTAGTGGACCCCTACCAAGATTGTTCAAATTAAAGTGCTGGGGCCAAAAATGCCCCCGCACGGGGGCCCCTTGGTTTTACATGGGCTTATATAGGGAAAATCTTTAAAAATCTTCTTCTCTGAAACTGCAAGGCCCAGGTCTTTGATATTTGGTATGAAGCTTCATCTAGTGGACCCCTACCAAGATTGTTCAAATTATAATGCTGGGGCCAAAAATGTCCCACCGCACGGGGGCCCTTTGGTTTTACATGGGCTTATATATGGAAAATCTTTAAAAATCTTCTTCTCTGAAACCGCAAGGCCCAGGTCTTTGATATTTGGTATGAAGCTTAATCTAGTGGACCCCTACCAAGATTGTTCAAATTATAGTGCTGGAGCTAAAAATGCCCCCGCACGGGGGCCCTTTGGTTTTACATGGGCTTATATAGGGAAAATCTTGAAAAATCTTCTTCTCTGAAACAGCAAGGCCCAGGTCTTTGATATTTGGTATGAAGCTTCATCTAGTGGACCCCTACCAAGATTGTTCAAATTATAGTGCTGGGGCCAAAAATGCCCCACCGCACCAGGGCCCTTTGGTTTTACATGGGCTTATATGGGGAAAATCTTGAAAAATCTTCTTCTCTGAAACCGCAAGGCCCAGGTCTTTGATATTTGTTATGAAGCTTCAGCTAGTGGACCTCTACAAAGATTGTTCAAATTATAGCCCCGGGGCCAAAAATGCCCCCGCATGAGGGCCCTTTTGTTTTACATGGGCTTATATAGGGAAAATCTTTAAAAATCTTCTTCTCTGAAACCGCAAGGCCCAGGTCTTTGATATTTGGTATGAAGCTTCATCTAGTGGACCCCTACCAAGATTGTTCAAATTATAGTGCTGGAGCTAAAAATGCCCCCCGCACGGGGGCCCTTTGATTTTACATGGGCTTATATAGGGAAAATCTTGAAAAATCTTCTTCTCTGAAACCGCAAGGCCCAGGTCTTTGATATTTGGTATGAAGCTTTATCTAGTGGACCCCTACCAAGTTTGTTCAAATTATAGTGCTGGGGCCAAAAAAGCCCCCGCACCAGGGCCCTTTTGTTTTACATAGGCTTATAAAGGGAAAATCTTGAAAAATCTTCTTCTCTGAAACTGCAAGGCCCAGGTCTTTGATATTTGGTATGAAGCTTCATCTTGTGGACCTCTACCAAGATTGTTCAAATTATAGTCCCGGGGCCAAAAATGCCCCCGCACGGGGGCCCTTTTGTTTTACATAGGCTTATATAGGGAAAATCTTTAAAAATCTTCTTCTCTGAAACCGCAAGGCCCAGGTCTTTGATATTTGGTATGAAGCTTCATCTAGTGGACCCCTACCAAGATTGTTCGAATTATAGTGCTAGGGCCAAAAATGCCCCCCCCCCCCCCCCCCCCGGGGCCATTTTGTTTTACATAGGCTTATATAGGGAAAATCTTGAAAAATCTTCTTCTCTGAAACTGCTAGGCCCATGTCTTTGATATTTGGTATGAAGCTTCATCTTGTGGACCTCTACCAAGATTGTTCAAATTATAATGCTGGGGCCAAAAATGTCCCACCGCTCGGGGGCCCTTTGGTTTTACATGGGCTTATATAGGGAAAATCTTGAAAAATCTTCTTCTCTGAAACCGCAAGGCCCAGGTCTTTGATATTTGGTATGAAGCTTTATCTAGTGGACCTCTACAAAGATTGTTCAAATTATAGCCCTGGGGCCAAAAATGCCCCCGCACCAGGGCCCTTTTGTTTTACATAGGCTTATATAGGGAAAATCTTTAAAAATCTTCTTCTCTGAAACCGCAAGGCCCAGGTCTTTGATATTTGGTATGAAGCTTCATCTAGTGGACCCCCTCCAAGATTGTTCAAATTATAGTCCTGGGGCTAAAAATGCCCCACTGCACCAGGGCCCTTTGGTTTTACATGGGCTTATGTGGGGAAAATCTTGAAAAATCTTCTTCTCTGAAACCGCACGGCCCAGGTCTTTGATATTTGGTATGAAGCTTCATCTAGTGGACCCCTACCAAGATTGTTCAAATTATAGTGCTAGGGCCAAAAATGCCCCCCGCCCCGGGGCCCTTTTGTTTTACATGGGCTTATATAGGGAAAATCTTGAAAAATCTTCTTCTCTGAAACTGCTAGGCCCATGTCTTTGATATTTGGTATGAAGCTTCATCTTGTGGACCTCTACCAAGATTGTTCAAATTATAGCCCTGGGGCCAAAAATGCCCCCACTCTGGGGCCCTTTGGTTTTACAAAGACTTATATAGGGAAAATCTTTAAAAATCTTCTTCTCTGAAACCACAAGGCTTAGGTCTTTGATATTTGTTATGAAGCTTCAGCTAGTGGACCTCTACAAAGATTGTTCAAATTATAGCCCTGAGACCAAAAATGCCCCCGCCATGTGGCCCTTTGGTTTTACATAGACTTATATAGGGAAAATCTTTAAAAATCATCTTCTCTGAAACACAAGGCTTAGGTCTTTGATATTTGTTATGAAGCTTCAGCTAGTGGACCTCTACCAAGATTGTTCAAATTATAGCCCTGGGGCCAAAAATGCCCCGCTCCGGGGCCCTTTGGTTTAACATAGACTTATATAGGGAAAATCTTGTTTTACAAGGACTTCTATATGCAGGGTAAACCTTTAAAATCTTCTTCTCTGAAACCAGAAAACCCAGGTCTTTCATATTCGATATGAAGCTTCATCTTGTGGACCGCTACCAAGATTGTTCAAATTATAGCCCTGGGGCCAAAATTGACCCTGCCCCGGGCCCACTTGTTATACATTGGATCAGGTGAGCGAACCAGGGCCCTCTGGGCCCTCTTGTTTTTATTATTTTCTACTTGAAAATAGACAAAAAGGGGACCAGTCTGAAGCATAGGCACCGAGGTTATAAAACTTTTTTCACGCTCAACTCACTTCAGCATGAAATTTACCCTGCTCATAAGTTTTAAAATGCCAACAAATATTGAGATGGCATTTTAAAATTTATGAGCAGAGTAAATGACTTTTTCTGCTGATCTAAGTAGGAAAATTGTCACCAGACAGGTGAGAGGTTCAGGACCACTGGTCCTCTGGTTTAACCTTATGGCCTTATAACGACATGTCACTACTACTTGGTTTTGCATTTGGCATCGACGTATGACATGGTGGTTACCTATCTAAAGTCTGGATTTCCCCAGGGTATTCTGGATTTCCCCACCTTATAAGGCGTGTGACATGGTAGTAGTCAACTATTCAGTGTCTGTGGTACTCAGGTTGCCTCCTCCTGATGAAAATTTGAGATACTTTTTCTTATTACTGCTGCAAACATAGTTTATGGGTGCTTGTTAGAACCACCTTAACCCATTTAGTACCAGAAACCCCAAAACAGGTACCCGGGCAAACATTGCAGGCCTAGATCAGATGCCGCAGAACGCTGTTTGCAAAAAGTTCAGTCATTTTCACAACAAATTTTGATGAAAACACAACCTGAAACCCTTAAATTTTGAAATGAACTCCTGTTATATATAGGGTGGAAGATTCCATTTGGTACAAAAAGGGTTAATCTATGTATAGTAGAACTTAGCTGGCCTGAACACTGATGGCTTGTTGATCATTGCTGATTCGCTGACATTCTTGTATCCCTAATCCCTAGGAAATGTTTTCTGTAAGTCATGATAAGACTTAGTTACTTAGGTATAATTTAGGAAGATATTTCATTGTGAGAAAGTATTATGTGTGTACTCATTAGAATTGCCTCAATGAGGCAATTCTAATGAGTACACACATCATACCTTTATTTTACAGAAGTATTATGCATCTGGCATGGCACTACGAATGACTCTCAGTTGCTCAAATTAACCCTGTCCCAAAGGTGTTCGAGCCATTCAAGTTTTACTGTATGTTTATTTTGTAAAAATAATGTTTATCATTATAAACCCCATTTTCTGTCTGTATAAAGTAGGTTTGACAAGTTTATTCATTACAAGGACTTGTTAACATGATTTTTGTTCTTTTTCCAGGCACAGACAATATCCTCTGGCTGGCAGAACACTTCTTACCTTATCAATCCTGTCTCATTATTCAGATTTTCTTCAGTTCAAAAACTCAATGTCTCAGGTAATTCACCACAGTTATTTTATCCTTCAGATCCCTTGACAACGGACTATAGGTGCATGGATACATCCTGACATGATCTCAGGTTTATGACTTCATGTTTATCTTTCCCATGATGCCAATCACAACTGTTGTCCTCTGTTTATTACTTTAATCATTACCACTCTCTGGGCTAATTCTGAAGATGACAATTTTTTCATATTTTTCCCAAAAAACAGGATATGACATCTCATGCAAATTGCTCTCAGGTCAGTGGAGAATTCTTTCAAAAGCTCCAGCTGCCTATATATTTGAATATTTTACTCAGGTTTTACTGATATTATTCTTAAAAGGTATTTTGTTGTACTCACAGAAGGTGATTCTATTGAGTACTCTCAATATACTTTAATTATATAGAAGATCCCAAAGATCTCCTTTATTGAGCCCCATTATTCCTAATGACTTCACACAATGAATAAACCTCATTAGTTTTACCTGTAAGACTACCAGTTTCAAAAGGTAATTTATCATAACATGTTCACATCACTATTGTTAGGTCCAAAAGCAGAAAAGATATAGAGGATATTAGATTTTTTCGGTGTAAGATTGATTTTTGTTTCAATGAGTGAACATCGAAAGAAGAGTAAAATAAAAATTGATCTTACACTGAAAAAATCAATTTTTTGTTTCTTTCATGCTTTAAATTGTAATTTGTAACGCAGTTTCAAAGCGTCAGCCATCATCACAGAGAACAAACTTTTTCAAGGGTGATTTTGCATCAGTTTAGATGTGTTCAGCCTATTAACTAGTATAATATGGAAAATAGCTTGGAATGTAACTTCTTGAAATTTGCATTTAAATAATGACCACAGTTGCTAAGCTTGTCCGGGGTCGCGTGCTTTATTTACGTTGCATTTAGGTGAAAAAAGTGATGTCATCAATGTCAAAATGACATGAAAATGTGTGTGACGTAATGTCTGTCACTCAAATATAACATTTAGCCAATTGACTTTTCACAAACGGATAATATATGTTATTTTTTTAAGAAACATCAAATAAATATAAATCGTATTTTCACTGTTTGAAACAGTGAGGATATTGATTTAGAATTTACTGAGAAATCTCTATCATTCATTGAAAAGCATGTAAGAAATTGTAATGGTTTAGTGATATATCTAGTAGAAAGATAAGTTTGATTCAAATGGGACTGGTTGTGAAGCCAGCACAATGTCCCAAAAATTGTCTCCCTTGTTAATCACCCGCCGCGTAGTGGAGTAGGGATTATATGAATGGCCTTCATCTGTCTTTCGGTTCGTCTGTCTGTCTGTAACACTTTCTTGTCCGCTCCATATCTCCTGAACCCTTTGATAGATTTTCATTAAACTTGGGTCAAATATTCGTCTCAGTGAACTGATGTGCAGAACCTATAAATGAACCATGCCGACTCGAGGTCAAGTTCACAGTGGAAGGTCACTAGTTTGAAACTTTGAATTTTCTGTCGGTTCCATATCTCCTTTCCCCTTGGAAGGATTTTCATTAAACTTTGGTTGAATATTCTTTTCCGTGAGCTAATGTGCAGAACCCATAAATGAACCATGCCAACTCAGGGTCAAGGTCACAATTGAAGGTCTAGAGTTTGAAACTTTGA
This sequence comes from Lucinisca nassula, assembly GCA_963580285.1. Lineage (NCBI taxonomy): Eukaryota > Metazoa > Mollusca > Bivalvia > Lucinida > Lucinidae > Lucinisca > Lucinisca nassula. Next base: position 211,286,174 of record OY757010.1, read on the forward strand.
ATTTTGTGTCCGTTCCATATCTCCTTTACCCCTTCAAGGATTCTCATTAAACTTTGGCCAATTATCCTCCTCAGTGAGCTGATATGCAGAACCCATAAATAAAGCATGCTGACTCAAGGTCAAGGTCATGGTCACAGATGAAGGTCACAAGGTTGAGCTTTGATTCAAAGTGCGGCAGGGGATATGGCTGTCCCTCAGAGTGCTTTCTTGTTAAAAAAAATGTCTGAGGTTTATGCAAAAATGAAGGTAATTCCAGCCCTTGAAGGCGTGTGTAATCTACTGTTTCTTAGCCGGCCTTGGTAGCTCAGTAGGATGCACATCTGACTGATGATCAGGAGGTCGCGGGCTCATTGCCTTCCAGGGTGGGCAGTATTCTTTTGTAGAGATTGATCATGAAATCTTTTTTGTGGTCATTCTCTCCCTAGCGCTGATTCAAGATGAGCAGTTGTCAGTTTCTGTCAAAAGAATGTGCACTGTACTGGTTAACTGCTTACGTATAAGCCTGTTCAGGAAAAGTATAGATAGGTAAACTGACTGGCTCAATATCAGCTTAATAGTGTTGACTGGGCCATTAAACTCTAAGCAAGCAAACAAACAAAACTGTTTCTTAACCCTTGTCCTGCTGAATAAATCAGTTTTGCCACATCCATCTCTGACCATCAACCAATCAAATTTCTTGATGTAATATATTCATTCTAATTCGGGCCCCGCACTGAAAGTGTGGGTGCCCTATAGTAATCACTCTGTCCGTCCGTCTGTCTGTCTGTCCGTCTGTCCGTCCACAAATTTCTGATAGCGCTGCCTGGGCCCTAGTCAGTTTCACTGACAGCTCTAGTTCTCGAACTAAATTTACCTAAATCAGAAAGAAGATTCTGAATCCTCTTTCTGTTTCAGCTTTTTATTTATGTGAAACAGAAACACAACGCTGAAACAAGTGACATCACGAAAACACGCCTATATAATTTTGACCCCCTTGAACCCAACTTTTATTTAGTCAAACTGGGGTTTCCGGGGGTAAACTTATTTTTCTTATTTTTACTCTAAAATATAGATTGTGGGTACTCGTTAGAACCGCCTCGATGAGGCGGTTCTAACGAGTGCCCACAATCTATATTTTGAGCAGAAATAAGAGAAATATCACAATTTTTCATCATAAAATATTCATTGTTTTGGCGATAAAGGTGGCAATGTATTTGTATAAATGGGTGTTTGCCTAATGATCATGCACAATTCTTGATGGCCACAAACAAAGTACTTGCTTCTGCTTCTTTGATGTTTACTTTAAATGCTACAGATATGGGCACAGTCTCTTCAGGAAAACGATATTAGTAATAAAATGAAAATTTCAATCACTCGAAATGGAATATAATGCTGCTTCTAAACATAGTGTCCACATACAATAGAGCATCTCTTTGGTTGGTCCCAGCAATAATCTTGTTCATTTCACAGCCTACATTGGTCTAGTGTAATTAATTTCCTTAAAGTTGAAATTTCAGGCTTATAAACCCAGCAACAGAAGCAACTGCATTTTGTTTGCATCAAATTTGAATCATTATATCAAAAAGTAGTGTTTTTAACATGGCAGAAACATGTTTATGATTAGTATTACGAAATCATGATTCGGAATCCTGTTTCAGATTCAGATGAATCAAATGCGCCTCTGGATCTACACTGTAAAGATAGGGCTTAACATGTTCAGCAGGACAAGTGTTAATGGGAATGGGATCACCTGGCAGATTTTTTCTGCCATTTTTCAAAGGGAGACAATTTTGGGACTTCCTGTTCGCTTTTCTATAGGCTGAATCCCACTGAAAAAGGGGTCTGCTCTTTAAGGAAAGAATTTGCTCCTTAGGAGCAAATTCTTTCCTTGAAGAGTTGACCCCTATTGACATGGGAGACAAAAGTACTTTTGCAGGAGTTGCCTCCCCTGAAGGTGTTCCCATTCCCCTTATGGTTTACAGTAAAAATGTGTAACTTTTGTTTGTTTTTCCTTACAGATCTAAAGGACGTGCGAAAGATTGGGACAGTCTACTTTGTGTATCTGTTTCTCTATTCTGGCTTAGAATTCACTCTGACATTTCTCACACATAACAGACTCAATTACGACAGGTAAAAATATAACGCATAGAGGACCTTACATGAGTGCTCCTGTATTACTGAATTTATTAAACTTGTTGAGGAAAAGGGATAAAATGCGAGGCATTTTATCCATTTTCCTCAACGAGTTTAATAAATTCAATAATACATGAGCAAGAATGCAAGGTTCTATTTATCATATGACATTTAAAACTCATTTTATTCACAATTGTTCACAAAAATGTCAATATTCTGCCATTAGTAAACGCGACGTCGTTAAGAACGTCGTACATGTAAGTAACGTTATGGGACGTATCTAGCTAATTTGCATATTTAATCCACTAGTGGATTATCGAAAATATTACATGGCATTATAACACTCTCAGACGCGACATCATATGATAAAACCTTTTGTAACACTGTTCATTGTAACAGGGTTTTGGATATAACGAAGTTTAAAGAGGGATCCCGAAAATATAAAGATTACAGATCATTTTTTCTATATAATCTATACATTTTTTGTTTGGGTAAAACATGGCTGTTTAACTAACACAGTTTCTGCTTTAGACTCCAGCAACAGTGTTATAAAGAGGTGGTGTTACATAGCTATTCTGTGAATAAAGGTGTGGGTGTTTTAGTGAACCAACATCTAGGTTGTTTGGTGACAAAAAAATCAAGATTTTGTTTGTTTGTCTGATTTGAGGTTTTAATGTCCCTGTCAACACTATATAGGTCATTTTGGAGACGTTGCTTCCAATTTTGTGGGACTTTTACCCGACATTGAGATGAAATGACTTCTCAAGCCCTTGTGCAAACTTCTCAAGGGTCCAACTCGCACCGCTTTGCCTGGGCAGGCTTAGATCCTCTAAGTGGTTTACCAGTACTCGTGTGCGGTTGGTTTCAGCTCTGCGTGGAAGCATCATGCTGCCCATCTATTTCTCCCAGCCCCAAAGGGCGGGGATTACAGAAAATCAAGATATTTGTAGGTGCTTACAAAGTAGCAATTCTTCCAATATGATTGTTGGGGATCATTCCAAAGTACCCTAGAACTTTTGTGTTTGACCTTTTCATCCCTAGGTTTCTGAAGTGAATTCTTCCCCATTTTAATTTAGACACCTCCATTCTTGCACAAAGGAGAGAGAGATCATATACACTATGGCAAGCATTGCAGATCCTGATGAAATGGCTCATTATGAGCCGTCTTATATCTGGATCTACATTGTTTGCACATTCCATACATATTTGTACCTGTCCACGGGTTGAAAAGGCTAAGAGAATGGAACTACTTTGACTGGAGAAACTTGGCAGGAAAACTGCTTTCTTTCTTGTCAAAAAAAGAACACATACCAACACAGATCAGCTTGCATGTTGGTGCTTTATGTGAACCCTGGGAAGAGTCTTTATTGCTCCCCTGAGCTGCGTACTAGACTACTTAGATGGTGACAAGAGAGCTGGATCTGATAAGCTTATACAGATGACCAGATCTATTACCGGTCATACAATGAACCTTCAACGACTCGAACACTGTTTCCTAATTTATCATGGCTGATTCTAACTTGATTTAACCCATTTAGTACTGGAAAGCCCAAAACAGGTAGTTGGCAAACAGTGCAGGCCCAGATCAGACGCCGCAAAATGCGGCGTCTGATCAGGGCCTACACTGTCTGTGAAAAATTATGCCATTTTCCAAATAAATTCCGAAGAAAACACAACCTGACACCCCTAAATTTTGAAATAGAATCCTGCATATATAAGGGGGAAGATTATGGTTGAGTGTACTTAAGCTTGGAATAAGATACAGTGAAATTCCGCTATTAAGACCACCTAAAATTAACCCTTATCTTGCTGAATATTCATTTAAGCCACACCCATTTCTGTCTATCAACCAATCAAATTACTTGATGTAATTTATTGCTACAAATTCATAAACTGAATGCCAAACAGTGTAGATCCTGATCAGATGTGTTCTTCAGAAGCCATCTGATCTGGTTCTACACTGTTTGCAAATATAGGGGTTGTCGTGAAGAGCAGGATAATGGTTATGACTAATTCTGCTTTAACAAGCTTTTTAGAAGGGTGCAGTTATTCTTTCCTAATGTTTTCTGCATCCAATGTCCTCTGGTCAGGGACCACCTTCAGAACTGTTCAAAAGTGGTCTAAAAGACCACTTTTGAACAGTCCCAAAGGTGGTCTTAATGTTGGAGTTTTACTGTAGTTTTATTTTACATGACTAATACACCAGGAGTCAGTTTTTCAAAGCATCATTATCTTAACAAGCTTATTGGTCAAAATGTTAGCTGTTCTAGTAAGTACTAAGACTTATACTTTTGCTGCAAAAATTTGTGTAGGAATGCAAAAGCTAATCACATTTTTTTAGCAAATACATTGCTATATTTGCCTTATTAAATGATCAATTAAAGTCTTAAGGATACATTTGGTAATGACTAATCATGATATCTTATCTACTATCATTATCTCCCTGCTGCTGATTCAAGAAGGGAAGTTGTCAATTTCTGGTAAAAGAATGTGTACTGTACTGGTTAACAGTTTATGTATAAGCCTAACAAGGAAAGTGTGGTTAGATAAATTGATTGGCTCAATGTGACCTAAATCTGTTGACTGGGCTGTAAAACTCAACAAACAAAGAATTACCTACCGGTAATGGCATGATTAGTTTTTAAAAAACTTGATCCTGGCCTTTTTGTGACAAAAAGAAAGCACATCATTTAAGACATGCCATTATGTTAACAAGCCTGTGAAATGAACACCCCTCTGAACCCCACTTTATATAGAGAAAAATGGGGTTTATAGGGGTATACTTTATTTTGCTTATTTCTACTCTGAGACATATGTTGTGGGTACTCGTTAGAACCGCCTCAATGAGGCGGTTCAAACTAGCACCCACAACCTATGTTTGGAGTATAAAATAATAAGAAACATATCATATTTTCATCGGAAAAGTAGCTATTTTGGAGATATGAAAGAATGCACTATGGGTGTGTTATCCTAATGCAGTTACTGCCAGTAAATGTTTCCATGCATGTGTTATGTTCACAGACTGTGGTATATTTCATTTGTTGAAGGCTGGCTCCACAGGCATGATGAGTTAACATACAATTCTTGTCTGTATAGAGTTAATCTTTGGAAGTAAGAAAAACACCACAGAATTGAAAATTATGGAGTGAACATTGTTTTTCTTGGCAAGACTAGCTAGTTTTGGCCATTTAAGTCTCAACAGTGACCCTCAAATATTTACAAAATTTCACAGTGAAATCAATATTCCACTAGGACTAGAAAGTATAATCTACACTACAATGAAATCTTAAGACATTTTACAGCTGCCACATATTAACACCAGGTGTAGTGATGTGTATTGAGTGCACAAGTTTTTCATGGTCAACTCAACTGAAATTGTTGTGCTAATATGTATTAAAATATAAACAAATAAGGCAATTTTACTGCTTAGATCAGCACAGAATGTCATTTATCCTGCTCATAAAACAAGCTAGTTTTGGCCAAGTACCAGGTCTCATCAGTGACTCTGAGATATTTTCAGAATTCCACAATGGAATAAAACTTTGATTTGTTTTTGACCTCTCTTTTCAGTATGCAACAAGGAAAGATGTTCTTTTTCATTGGTTTCATAATGGTTGCTGTACAGGGTAAGAACAGGAAATATTTAGACATCTTACTTCATTGTGTCAGTTTAACCCATTTAGTACGGGAAACCCCTAAAGGGGTTGTTGGCAAACAGTGCAGGCCCAGATCAGATGCCGCAGAACGCGGCGTCTGATCAGGGCCTCCACTGTTTGCTAAAAGTTCAGCCATTTTCCAAATAAATTTTGAAGAAAACACAACCTGACACCCCTAAATTTTGAAATGGACTCCTGCTCTGTACAAGGAGAAAGATTCCATTTGGTACAAAAAGGATTAATCAGCTGTAGAGCAGGATTTAGACTCTTATAGATCTACCCTCTGTCCAAGAGTGAATTATATATGAGGCCTGATATATTATTTACATGTAGCTATATCTATTGAAGGACTAGAAATGACCATTATTAATTGACTATCCTGTATTGTTGGAGGTCATCCATATTAAACACTGATGTCAAAAATCAATAAACATGTTTTTAATTGTGTTAATTAATAAAATAGTCATTAATCAAGCATTTTTGTATTGTCCCAGTTAAGGTCCTAGGTCAGCTGTATTGGCCTCGGCCTTCGGCCTCGGGGGCCAATACAGCAGACCTCGGACCTGTTACTAGGCCAATACAAAATTTCTTGATTAATAACATTGTAGTACGAATGTGCACATATTCTAATCTAACACTGGTCGCCTATATTGCCAATATTAAAATCTAATGATATATTTAATGGTAAATCACTTGGCCGAAGAGTGTGATGCTAAGAGCCACCTTTTTATCACATTTTATGACGTTTTATGATGTCATCCCTTTTTACCTTAACTTAAGGGGACTTGGAACACCTGGCATATTTTTCCACCATTTTTCAAAGGGAAACAACTTTCAGGACTTCCAGTTCGCTTTTCTATAAGCCCTGTCCCACTGAAAAAGGGGTCAACTCTTAAAGGAAAGAATTTGCTCCTATTGACATGGGAGACAAAAATACTTCTGTAGGAGTTGCCTCCCCTGAAGGTTTTCCCATTCCCCTTTAGATGGTGTAACTTCATTTTCTTGTAGCAGATATTTTTTGAAAACAGATAAATGCATGTGATACAGTCAATTATTTAAGACAATGGCAGAATATAGGGAGAATCTGAAGGAATCGATAGTATTTTCATTGGCTTTTAGTGTGTTAGGATCAAAATAAATCAGCTGTATTGCTGTGATTTATTGAGTGATAAATCACTGTTCGTCGGTTAGTTGTAAGTAGACAAATCATGAGCACTACAGGGCATAGTACTCATGATTTGATCTACTTTACAACTGACCTCCAAAGAGCAAATTATCACTCAGTAAATCACAGCTAGAGCTGATCGATTTCTGAAATAAAAGGTTTATTACACTGATATTTGTGAATATTGTCCCTAGTTGGGATATTGAAAGACAGGTATGCAAGGGACAGTATTCATCAACGTTAGTGCAATAGCCGTATCTTTTCAGTATATTGACGTGTATGGCATTTATACTGAAATACTATCTGGAAAAATATCCTGTAATATTAGCCTATATTGACGTGTATGGCATTTATACTGAAATACTATCTGGAAAAATATCCTGTAATATTAGCCTATACTGACGTGTATGGCATTTATACTGAAATACTATCTGGAAAAATATCCTATAATATTAGCCTATACTGACGTGTATGGCATTTATACTGAAATACTATCTGGAAAAATATCCTGTAATATTAGCCTATACTGACGTGTATGGCATTTATACTGAAATACTATCTGGAAAAATATCCTATAATATTAGCCTATACTGACGTGTATGGCATTTATACTGAAATACTATCTGGAAAAATATCCTGTAATATTAGCCTATACTGACGTGTATGGCATTTATACTGAAATACTATCTGGAAAAATATCCTGTAATATTAGCCTATACTGATGTGTATGGCATTTATACTGAAATACTATCTGGAAAAATATCCTATAATATTAGCCTATACTGACGTGTATGGCATTTATACTGAAATACTATCTGGAAAAATATCCTGTAATATTAGCCTATACTGACGTGTATGGCATTTATACTGAAATACTATCTGGAAAAATATCCTATAATATTAGCCTATACTGACATGTATGGCATTTATACTGAAATACTATCTGGAAAAATATCCTATAATATTAGCCTATACTGACGTGTATGGCATTTATACTGAAATACTATCTGGAACTAAAAATAAGCGCAATGTTACCAGACTCGACTGTAATTCATAGATTAGCCTTATACTCAAAGTTGGCGATGACTTTACTTTTAACCAAAAGAACAAAAATACTGTGCAACAAATCACCATGGATATGTATGGAAGGCATAATTTTTTATTTCTAAGAATTCATGAATATTTAATGGCCAGCATAATTTTTATTGCTAAAAGAATTCTTAAATATTTATTGACTAACATAACTTGTCTTGCTCAGAAATTCATAAATATTTAATGACTAACATATAAGATGTCATTCATGCATCAGTCACCATAAAGTCATATTTGCACTGCTCATAAACAGTTGTTGGCATTTTAATATTTATGAGTAGGGCAAATATTGTGCTCAATTTAATCAAGCATGAAAACAATTTATAACCTGATGCTGAGATAACTGTCAGCTGTGTGCATCTTTCAGGTGGTTATGTACGCAGAGCTTCAGCGGGGAAGGAAAAGAAGATAGCAGCAATGGTGAGTAGATTTACAGATAGAAAAACTGACCTGCTCAGCTACAAAAAGTCTTGAAATTTTAGATACAGAAACCAGAAGTGTTGTACTATCCAAGCAGTGAAAACTAAGGTGCTGATAGACTGCACATAGTTGTTAAACTGTATTATTTGCTAAGCCCTGTTACAAGAGATTTAGATGTAATAGAACAGTGGACAATAAAGGCTCATGTCAGGAAAGGGCCTTTACAAGGCAGTTGAACATTCGACAAGAATGCTAAATCATTTGGAAAATTACTGTATTAAAACTTTTACCCGTCAGAATGGCAGAAGTAATATGTCAGGTGAAAAAATGTGAATAACTAAAATACTTCTGTATTAGCGAGTCTACACTGTTTAAAACAAGTACTTTTAAACCATCCAGCAGAAAACAAAGCAGATGGAAATTTTTGTGAATTGTGTCTTTATAGTTAGATATTGTACTTGTCTGAAATATATTTTTAACCCTTTTTGTACCAAATGGAATCTTCCTCCTTATAAATAGCAGGAATTCACATCAAAATTTAGGGGTGTCAGGTTGTGTTTTCATCAAAATTTATTTGGAAAATAACTGAACTTTTAGCAAACAGTGGAGGCCCTGATCAGACGCCGCCATCTGCGGCTGTTCTGAGGCGTCTGATCTGGGCCTGCACTGTTTGCCAGGGTACCCGTTTGGGATTTCTGGTTATAAATGGGTTAATAAATTCCAGCTGCACCGGTGTATCTGATAATTCCAGCCTAAATCTCATTGTTTATTTTTCAGGGGATGGCCATACTTATACCATCATTTATATTAATGGCTTTTGCCTCCTCAGCACTCACAATATACATTTCACTGGCTTTGTTTTCATTTGGTAAGTACTTAGTAATTGATGTGCACATGCTGTTTTTATATAGGTCGAACAAATTGACCCGAGACTGGTGAACTCTATCAACATAATTACACACCTGACTGAATGCATGTATTTATCTTCGTCGTTTTCCGAATATTGCAATATTGTTAGACAATAGATAGAGGTTGGTAAATGGGTCGCTTTTCACGAGATGCCGAAAAATCATGAGAAGTCTACGAAAGCCGACGTATTAGGCGATAACACTGACTAATTTATTCCTTGCATAAAGGTCAGTCTCATGTCAAATTGTTTGAACTTTACCATTACCATAACACACCCATGCGCTATAATGGCATCTTTGATATCTCCAGAACCAGCATTTTTTTCTATGAAAATGTTCCATATTTTTCTTTCTTATCCAAATATAGATTGTTGTGTCTGTAAGAATAGCCTCAATGAGACGATTCTAATGAGAACCAACAATCTATATTTTTGAGCAAAACTAAGGAAAATAATGAACACCCCGCTACCCATGAACCCACTTTTCTCTAAAGTGGGGTTTAGAGGGGTGTTCATTGCATGGACTAGTTAACCTGATGTATCAATAAAAATTCTGTATTCATAATAATTATTGCATATGATTTGGTAAATGTACACCAATGCTTTTTCTAAAGGTGTAATTAATGCCAAGTAATAGTTCTGGATTCTGAAGTGTGTTTAAGCTGAAAGATGTGCTATAAGATAACTCTTCGGTATAAATTGTTACTTGTTTTACCTAACTATAGAGAAAGAATGTGCGTGTATAAATATATGCTTGAACATTCTAGACTTGAGATAAGACTTTTGTAGGACATGACAAAATAGAAGTGAAAGCAATGATCATTAAGCAATTTAACCCACAGCTCCCACCAGAGACACCAAAGGGAAAGATAAACACAAACATGAAATAACTGGACCCAAATGGATACATCAACAGCGGAAAGCTAAAAAACAGTTACTTTCCCAAAAAATGGTCAATTGGATATCCAAAACAACAAAAAAACAAATATAAGTGATACACACACTCAAAGACAAACCAAAACAAAAATAAACTGTGACAGAAGAAGGCACCTTTAGACAGACAAGAATTTCCATACCTTAAAAGGGACTTGATACACATTCAGGGGATACAACTCTTTTGAAAATATTTTGCCTCCCTTATCAATATCGATGTACCCTAAATGGAAAGAATTTGCTCCTAAGGAGCAAATTCTTTCCATTAAGAGTATACCCCATTTTCCCTAGTGATAGGGTGTACCAGAAAAGCAAACAGGAAATCACAAAAGTTGTTTCCCTTGTAAAAATGGTGGGAAAATAACCTAGGTATGCATCTCCCATTAAAACTCATGTAAGTTGTTTGTATGTTACAGCTTCAGCCACTGTAGTACCATGTCTGACAACAATGATCTCAATGTATGGTGGCGACGACCAAAAAGGTACCATCATGGGTGTGTTCAGATCCCTCGGAGCCCTAGCTAGGGCCCTGGGGCCAGTAGTAGCTTCCACAGGTAAGAAGTTGTAAGAATAAGCCTGTGCAAATGAAACAATGCGAATTGGCATGTGCTACCAGCAAAGACTGATCAGCCTTTAATTACAGTGAACGGTCAGTGACTCTAGTACTGATGGCTGGTTTATCATGGCTGATTCAAACTCATTCTTAGTGAGTCTGAAGGAGATCCTTCCTTTAACTCTAGATATCAATATACCTAGGATAATTGAGGGCAAATTTTCATATTTTATCTCAAATACATGTTGTGTGACGTGTACTCGTTGCCTCGAGGGGATTCTAATGAGTACAAACAACAGACTTCTATTTTACAGTGGAGATCGAAAAGATATCCCTCAGTAATCCCTATGATGCCTGACCTGGTACTGTTATTAACCATCAGTGGCTCAATCTACCCTTGCCTTGAACAAATTACTATAGTCCCAAGGGTGTTTGAACTGTTGAAGTTTTACTGTTTGTGTGGTAACCAGTCTCTTTTCAACTTGCAGGAGTTATCTCTCTGGTTTTTAGCCCCCGCCCATAGGGGCTTGAAGAAATATATGGGCTGCATGATGCTTCCACGCAGAGCTGAATCTGGCCCACACACTAGTACTGGTAAACTGCTTAGAGGATCTAAGCCTGTCCAGGAACCGCGGTGCGAGGCGGACCGTCCATGCTAATAAACCCTATTGGTTTAATTGGGCGACAGGGCTTGAGATGTCATTTCATCTCAATGTCGGGTAAAAGTCCCACAAAATTGGAAGCAACGTCTCCAAAATGACCTTTACAGTGTTGACGGGGACGTTAAACCTCAAATCAAACAAAAACAAAACAATTATCTCTGGTTTCCGACCCATCCATAGAGCAAGAAGTGAATGGGGGAGGCAGCTTATTTCAGTCTTCACAACTCTCATATGCCAAGTTATACTTTTTGTGGGTACAGTATAAAGAGTACTATAATGAACCTAAGTATTGGGACAGATAGGCCAAAGCAAACAGTGCAGACCCAGATCAGACTGCTCCTGGAGGAGCAGTCTGATCAGGGTCTACACTGTTTGCTAGTCTGTCTGCACCTTTTTGACACATTGCTGGGTTATGAAACAAATTTGTCAAAAATTATAGGAGAATTACAGCAAGTCCTTAGGATGTACAAGTTTTTAGGATTCTTACAGTACATCACGACCTCTTTATACACTATTGTTGGGGTCCAAAGCAGGAACCGTTTTAGTAAAACAACCATACCAAACCTTAATAATTCAAAGTCTAAGGAAATGGCTATTCCTGTTTGACTTGATAAAACATTTGATAAAACTTTAATTCCTGTATTACATACCTGAATTATCAGAATTTAAGTTATTGATTTTCTGTTGTACAGTTCAATTGAATTATCAGAGTTTTAGGTATTGAGAATCTGTTGTGTTACAGTATACTGGAATTAGCAGAGTTTGGGGTATTGAGATTCTGTTGTGTTACAGTATACTGGAATTAGCAGTGTTTGGGGTATTGAGATTCTGTTGTGTTACAGTATACTGGAATTAGCAGTGTTTTTTGGGTATTGAGATTCTGTTGTGTTACAGTATACTGGAATTAGCAGAGTTTGGGGTTTTGAGATTCTGTTGTGTTACAGTATACTGGAATTATCAGTGTTAAAAGTATTCAGATTCTGTTGCATTACAGTATACTTGAATTATCAGAATCTGAGTTATTGATTATCTATTGTATTACAGTATACTTGAATTATCAGAATCTGAGTTATTGATTATCTATTGTATTACAGTATACTTGAATGATCATAATCTGAGTTATTGATTATCTACTGTATTACAGTATACTTGAATTATCAGAATCTGACTTATTGATTATCTATTGTATTACAGTATACTTAAATTATCAGAATCTGAGTTATTGATCCTCTGTTGTATTACAGTATACTTGAATTATCAGTCTTAAAAGTATTGAGATTCTGTTGCATTACAGCATACTTGAATTATCAGAGTCTGAGTAATGAGATCCTATTGTATTACAGCCTTTTTGAATTATCAGACTTTGAGTTATTGAGATTCTGTTGTATTACAGTCTACTGGAGTTTTGGATCTGAAGTATGCTACATCCTCGGCGGTGTTCTGCTGGTTGTACCTTATCTGCTGTTGAAACAAGCTGGAACTGACAAACAACATTGACAACAACTTCCATGCTATTTCTGACCTATTTACATCGAGTCTGGGAACTTAAGATATTCAAAACAGTTTATACTTAACCCTTATCCTGCTGAACACAACAACATCTATCTTTGCAAAATGTAGATCCTGATCAGATGGCTTCTGAAGAAGCCATCTGATCAGGATATACACTGTTTGTTGATCAGTTTGCAAATTTGAACGGAAAAATTACATCACGTAATTTGATTGGTTGAAATGAAATGGGATGTGACCCTAGTTATGCCCCCAACTTTGAAAAAGTTGGAGGGGCATATTGCTTCTGCCTCGTTCGTCCGTTCGTCTGTTCGTCCGTTCGTCCGTTCGTCCGTCCATTACGCTTTTGATGCATAGCATAACTAAAGAACCGTGTATGCTAGGGTTTTGAAATTTCATATTTGGATTCCTCATGGAAAATTAGCTGACGCGTATTTTTTTTCTCGTCCGGATTATGCCCCCTTCAAGAGTTATTGCCCTTTGAAATTTTTTTAATAAAATCTTGTCAGCAAGATATCTCAAAAACTATTGGAGCTAGAGCCTTGAAAGTTGGTGATTATATTGGTGGTGATGAGTAGATGAACTGATTAACTTTTGACAAAATTCTGAAAAATACTTTGTGAGTTATGGCCCTTTGTCATTTTGGTAATTTGTGCCCATTGTAATGTATGCTAAAAGTGATGCATAGCATAACTTTAGAACCGTGTATGCTGGGGTTTTGAAATTTCATATATGGATTCCTCATGGAAAATTAGCTGACGCGTATTTTTTTTCTTGTCCGGATTATGCCCCTTTTAAGAGTTATTGCCCTTTGAAATTTTTTTAATAAAATTTTGTCAGCAAGATATCTCAAAAATTGTTGGAGCTAGAGCCTTGAAAGTTGGTGAATATATTGGTGGTAATGAGTAGATGAACTGATTAACTTTTGACGAAATTCCGAAAAAATACTTTGTGAGTTATGGCCCTTTGTCATTTTGGTAATTTGTGCCCATTGTAATGTATGCTAAAAGTGATGCAAAGCATATCTTTAGAACCGTGTATGCTAGGGTTTTGAAATTTCATATATGGATTCCTGATGGAAAATTAGCTGATGCGTATTTTTTTTCTCGTCCGGATTATGCCCCTTTTAAGAGTTATTGCCCTTTGAAATTTTTTTAATAAAATCTTGTCAGCAAGATATCTCAAAAATTATTGGAGCTAGAGCCTTAAAAGTTGGTGAATAGATTGGTGGTGATGAGTAGATGAACTGATTAACTTTTGACAAAATTCCGAAAAATACTTTGTGAGTTATGGCCCTTTGTCATTTTGGTAATTTGTGCCCATTGTAATGTATGCTAAAAGTGATGCATAGCATAACTTTAGAACCGTGTATTCCAGGGTTTTGAAATTTCATATATGGATTCCTCATGGAAAAGAAGCTGACGTGTATTTTTTTCTTGTCCGGATTATGCCCCTTTTAAGAGTTATTGCCCTTTGAAATTTTTGTAATAAAATTTTGTCAGCAAAATTTCTCAAAAACTAATGGAGCTAGAGCCTTGAAAGTTGGTGAATATATTGGTGGTGATGAGTAGATGAACTGATTAACTTTTGACGAAATTCCGAAAAATAGTTTGTGAGTTATGGCCCTTTGTCATTTTGGTAATTTGTGCCCATTGTAATGTATGCTAAAAGTGATGCATAGCATATCTTTAGAACCTTGTATGCTAGGGTTTTGAAATTTCATATATGGATTCCTCATGGAAAATTAGCTGACGCGTATTTTTTTTCTCGTCGGGATTATGCCCCTTCAAAGAGTTATTGCCCTTTGATTTTTTTTTAATAAAATCTTGTCAGCAAGATATCTCAAAAATTATTGGAGCTAGAGCCTTGAAAATTGGTGAATAGATTGGTGGTGATGAGTAGATGAACTGATTAACTTATGACAAAATTCCGAAAAATACTTTGTGAGTTATGGCCCTTTGTCATTTTGGTAATTTGTGAAAAACTTTGTCATCGTTCTAGCGCCTACATTTCTTCACCAATTTCAATATAACTTCACACAAATGTTCCTTATAAAAAAAACTCGAGCGAGTTCCACTTTCAAGGTCATGACCTCAAGGTCAAGGTCACTGTGGCTATTTTTAGAAAAACTTGTCATCGCTCTTGCGCCTACATTTCTTCACAAATTTCAATATAACTTCACACAAATGTTCCTTATAAAAAAATCTTGAGCGAATTCGACTTCAAAGTCATGACCTCAAGGTCAAGGTCACTGTGGCTATTTTTAGAAAAACTTTGTCATCGCTCTAGCGCCTTCATTTCTTCACCAATTTCAATGTAGCTTCACACAAATGTTTCTTATGACAATATCTCAGCGAGTTCGACTTTCAAGGTCATGACCTCAAGGTCAAGGTCACTGTGGCTATTTTTAGAAAAACTTTGTCATCGCTCTAGTGCCTACATTTCTTCACCAATTTCAATATAACTTCACACAAATGTTCCTTATAAAAAAATCTCGAGCGAGTTCGACTTCAAATTCATGACCTCAAGGTCAAGGTCACTGTGGCTATTTTTAGAAAAACTTTGTCATCGCTCTAGGGCCTACATTTCTTCACCAATTTCAATATAACTTCACACAAATGTTTCTTATGACAATATCTCAGCGAGTTCGACTTTCAAGGTCATGACCTCAAGGTCAAGGTCAATATGGCTATTTTAAGAAAAACTTTGTCATCACTCTAGCGCCTACATTTCTTCACTGATTTCAATATAACTTCAAACAAATGTGCCTTATGACAATATCTTGAGCGAGGTCGACTTTCAGGGTCATGACTTCAAGGTCAAGGTCACTGTGGCTATTTTTAGAAAAACTTTGTCATTGCTCTAGCGCCTACATTTCTTCACTGATTTCAATTTAACTTCACACAAATGTTCCTTATGACAATATCTCAAGTGTGTTCGACTTTCAGGGTCATGACCTCAAGGTCAAGGTCACTGTAGCTATTTTTAGAAAAAAATTGTCATCGCTCTAGCGCCTACATTTCTTCACCGATTTCAATATAACTTCACACAAATGTTCCTTATGACAATATCTCTAGCGAGTTCCACTTTCAAGGTCAAGGTCACTGTGGCTATTTTTAGAAAAACTTTGTCATTGCTCTAGCGCTTACATTTCTTCACCGATTTCAATATAACTTTACACAAATGTTCCTTATGACAATATCTCAAGCCATTTCAACTTTCAAGGTCAAGGTCACAATGGCTATTTTAGAAAAACTTTGCTATCGCTCCAGCGCCTACATTTCTTCACCAATTTTAATATAACTTCACACAAATGATCATGATTACAATACCTCGAAAGAGTTCGACTTTCAAGGTCAAGGTCACTGTGGCTATTTTTAGAAAACCTTTTTCATTGCTCTAGCGCTTACATTTTTTCACCAAATTCAAAATCGATTCACACAAATGTTCCTTATGACAATATCTGTAGCGAGTTCCATTTTCAAGGTCAAGGTCACTGTGACTATTTTTAGAAAAACTTTGTCAATACTCTAGCGCTTACATTTCTTCACCAATTTCAATATAATTTCACACAAATGTTCCTTAAAACAATATCTCGAGCGATTATGACTTTCAAGGTCAAGGTCACTGTGGCTATTTTTTGAAAAAAACTGTCATCGCCCTAGCGACTACATTTCTTCACTGATTTCAATATAATATCACACAAATGTTCCTTATGATAATACCTCGAGTGAGTTTGACTTTCAAGGTCAAGGACACTGTGGCTATTTTTAGAAAAACTTTGACATGGCTCTAGCGCTTACATTTCTTCACCGATTTCAGTATAACTTCACACAAATGTTCCTTATGACAATATCTCGAACTATTGCGACTTTCAAGGTCAAGGTCACTGGGGCTATTTTTAGAAAATCTTTGTCATCGCTCTAGTGCCTACATTTATTGATGGATGTTAATAGAACTTCACACAAATGTTTCTTATGGTAATATCTCGAGTTGCTTGGTCATGACCTCAAGGTCAAGGTCACTATGGCGATTTTTAGAAAAACTTTGTCATTGCTCTACCGCCTACATTTATGATTTTAATCTAACTTCACACAAAAGATGCTTATGATAATATCTTGAGCAAGATCTACTTCGCGGCCATGGCCTCAAGTCAAGGTCCCTTTGACTATTTTTAGAGAAATATTGTCATCACTCTAGAACCTACATTTATGGATGGATTTTTAAACAAACTTTACACAAATGTTGCATATGATAATATCTCAAGCAAGTTGGACTTTTGCCATTTCAGTGTTTTCCACACACGAAGTTGTCTTGTGCGAGGGGCTTTGTTTTTTTTTAATAAAATCTTGTCAGCAAGTCCATATCTTGAGAACTATTAGAGCTTCATTAATCATTCTTGGTACAAACTTGCATCCAGGCATTGCAACTTCAACGCAAGCATCCATATCTGACATTGACCTTTATTTCATGGTTCACTGACTTCGTGAATTATTGCGACCACCCTGACTTTCACCATTTCTCGAAAATTATTAAAGCTTTTTTAATTATAATTGGTACAAACTTGCATCTAGGAATTCCAACTGCAACGCAAGCATCCATATTTGACTTTTACCCATATTTCATGGTTCACTGACTTTGTGAATTATTGCGACCACCCTGACTTTCTATCTAATGTAAGAGTCCATTTCTCAAGATCTATTAGAGCTTCATTAATTGTATTTGGCACAAGCTTGCATTTAGGAATTGAAACTTCAATGCAAGTATCCATTTCTGACCTTGACCTACATTTTATGGTTCACTGACTTTGTAAAATAGTGTGACAACCCTAACTTTGACCCTGATGTAAGAGTCTGTTTTTAAGAGTTACTTGGTACATGCTTGCAACTAGGAGTGAAATTTTTATGCAGGCATACATGTTTGACCTTGACCTAGATTTCATGGTTTGGTGACTTTGCGCCCCCACAGGCGCGACATAGCCTTCGGGGGAATTCTTGTTGTATGTTTTTGAGTCTTTAACAATATTTGTTGAATATTTTGCCAGCTAAGGTCAAGCAAAGGTTGGGAGCATTGTGTTTTACAAACACCATTTCTAGTTAATTTATGCAGCAGGATAAGGGTTAAATTGCCAAACATGGCCATAGCAGATAACATGTTGAAATATTTAGCGTATAATTCACTTTAACCCCTGTCCTGCTGAACAAGACAAAACCTACCTTTGCAAATAGTGTAGATTCAGATCAGATGGCCATCTGATCAGGATTTACACTGTTTGTCATTTTAGTTTGTAAATTGAATGAATATATTATATCAATTAATTTGATTGTTTGATAGTCAGCAATAGATGTGGCAAAATTAATCTACTCAGCAGGACAAGGGTTCAAACTGTTATTAGTGAGGTAAATTGTAGGTTCTACAGTTGCAAGTTTTGCCATAATAAGCACACACCTGTACTTTTTCAAGACGTGTGTTTGACACCAATTAAGGGGAATGATAATACCTTGTTTTTTTGCCATTTTTCAAAGGGAGACAACTTTTGGCACTTCCTGTTCACTTTTCTATAAGCCCTGTCCCACTGAAAAAGGAGTGAGTGAGTGAGTGTTTGAGTTTTACGTCCCACCAACAGCTAAGGTCATACAAAGATGGGACCTCGGTTTAAAGACTCATCCGAAAGTCTGGAGAAGCTTGGGATCGATCCCGCGACCCCGGGTTTACAAGGCGAGTGGCGTAACCACTGCACCAAGGAGGCTTCTCCACTGAAAAAGGAGCCAACTCATACAGGAAAGAATTTGCTCCTCAGGAGCAAATTCTTTCCTTTAAGAGTTGACCCCTATTGACATGGGAAACAAAAATACTTCTGCAGGAGTTGCCACCCCTGAAGGTGTGTCCCCTTAAAAGTGCAAGCTTTTGCAGTCTGTTTAAGTAGGAACAGTGTTAAAAGTTCACTCTAACATATCCGGCCCCGCCCATTGGGGCTTGAAGAAATATATGGGCTGCACGATGCTTCCACGCAGAGCTGAAAACGACCCGCACGCGAGTACTGGTAAACCGCTTAGAGGATCTAAGCCTGCCCATGCAAAACGGTGCGAGTCGGCCCTTCATTGCTTATAAACCCTATTGGTTTCATTGGGCGGCAGGGCTTGAGATGTCATTTCATCTCAATGTCGGGTAAAAGTCGCACAAAATTGGAAGCAACGTCTCCAAAATGACCTTTACAGTGTTGACTGGGACATTAAACCTCAAAGCAAACAAACAAACACTCTAACATCATTTACATCACAGCCTCTTTATAACATTTTTGAGTGGGTCCAAAGCAGAAACCTTGTCAGTTAAACAACCGTGTCATATTCCAAACAAAAATGTATTAATTATATAGGAAAATGGCCCTTTTTATAGGAAAATTACATTTTCTATATAATCTATACATTTTTGGGATCCATCTTGAAACTGTTATATCCAAAACCGTGTTATAATGAACCATGTTATAATGATGTAGTTGTGTATTATGCACTTGGGTTTATTGTAAGGGAACTTACTATTTTCCTTATGCCATCTTTGGACATTTTGGGTCCAACCAAGTGTGTCTAAAGTCACAATAAGAAGCACACAGTTGTGCCTGACCATGCGTTTAACCCATTTTGTATAGAAACCCCAAAATGGGTATCCTGGCAAACAGTGCAGGCCCAGATCAGACGCTGCAAAACGCAGCGTCTGATCAGGGCCTACACTATTTGCAAAAAGTTCAGCTATTTTCCAAATAAATTTTAAAGATAACACAACCTGTCACCCCTAAATTTCAAAATGAACTCCTGGTACAAAAAGGGTTAAAAGAAGGCATTTCTAGGGCTTGTTTGAAATGTCTAAGTACCCTGCACTTTTTATGGTAAATATAGTATTTGCGAAACCAAACTCCAGCCAATGAAAAGTGATTTAATCGGATGATGTCAGGGACCAGGGCCCAGTTGTTCAAAGCCTCGTTAGCTTAACGAGCTCGTTATTGGTCAGATTGTTAACCATTCTAGCAAGTACAATATCTAAAATTTTCTTATTTTTCCTGAAAAAAAATATGAGCAGCTTTTGCATTTGCAAAAGCTGCTCACATTTTTTTCAGCAAAATATTAGTATTTTCACCATATTGAATTATCAAAGTTTTAACGATACATTAGCTAATGACACTGTTAGTTTTGAACAACTGGCCCCAGTTGTTCAAGGCATTGTTAGCTCATCAAGGTTGTCAGTGATCAAATTGTTAACTTTCTAGCGACTACAGTATCTAATACTCTGGTATTTTTGCTGGAAAAATGTGAGCAGCTTTTGCATTTGCAAAAGCTGTTCACATTCTTTCAGCAAAAATATTAACATATTAGCTATATTAAATATTAGCTATTTTAAATGATCAAAAATTTCATCATATGTTTACTAACAATGAAATTTTGTTTGATTTGAGGTTTAACATCACCGTGAACACTGTAAAGGTCATTTTGGAGACGTTGCTTCCAATTTTGTGGGACTTTTACCCGACATTGAGATGAAATGACATCTCAGGCCCTGCCGCCCAATGAATCCAATAGGGTTAATAAGCATGAACGGGTCTGACTCGCACCACTTTGCCTGGGCAGGCTTAGATCTTCTAAGCGGGTTACCAGTACTCATGTGTGGTCGGATTCAGCTCTGCGAGGAAGCATCATGCAGCCCATCTATTTCTTCAAGCCCTGATGGGTTGGGGCCGCACTTACAATGAAATGGACTCCTGCTTTATAAGGTGGAAGATTCCATTTCGTACAAAAAGGGTTAATCTTTGAAGTTGGAAAAGTTTCCTGTTTCAAATAAGGGTTTCAGTGAAAACTAGTTAAAGACTTTGTTGTCTGAGGACCCTGTTGAGATGTCTTATGATAGATAGAATTGCTTAACCCTTAAGATGCAAAAAAAAAAGTGCACTGTTTATGATGTCTGTTGTGTCTTATTGCAAACTTTTCAAACATATTTTTTGGATTCAGGCAATCAGTGTAGATGCTGATCAGACTGTTCCTAGAAGAGCAGTCTGATCTTGGTCCAAGCTGTTTGCAACAATGACTGTTAAAGAAATCTGCAGACAACAAAGCAGCTGACAGTTGTGATTGGCGTACTAAGGATTAACTCTGAATGTGACAATTCCAGGGGCCAGTTGTTCAAAGCATCGTTAGCTTAACAAGCTCGTTAGTGGTCAAATTGTTAACTGTTTTAGCAAGAAAAATATAGAAAATTTTGGTATTTTTGCTGAAAATATGTGAGCAGCTTTTGCATCCGCAAAAGCTGCTCACATTTTTTCAGCAAAAATTTTAGCATATTTGCCATATTTAATGATCAAAGTTTTAATGATACATTAACTAACGACATCCTTAGTTTTGAACAACTGGCCTCTGATCACTATGTCCACACCAACACATTTTGAAAAATGCAAGTAGTAATTTAGATAATTTAGAAAATAAAAAGTACTTGGCATAAAATGTCCTTTGATTGGATAAGTACAACAAGAACATCATAGATGTGTTAATGTTCCCTGATCTATGAGGAATTCTTGTACATCATTAAAAAATCAGACAAAAAATCTTGAATCCATTAGGGGCTTGCTTTCGTTCAGAAATTAAGAAATGTTCATGTACTTGAAATTACTAAGAGAGCATAACTTTTGCAAAGTAGTCAGTTTCATAGTGTAATCATTTTCCTTAACTTGTACACCACAACCTCTTTATAACACTATTAATGGGGTCCAAATCAGAAACCATGTTAGCTAAACAACCGTGTTATAGCAAAACAAAAATGTATAGGTTTTACAGAAAAATGACCATTTATGGCCATTTTTCTATAAATCCTATGCATTTTCGGGATCCATTTTGAAACCGTGTTCTATCCAAAACTGTGTTATAATGAGGTTGTGTGTATATTTATATTCTTGTATATGGTTGTCCAGGCTACGACAGGCTTTCTTTTTCTGTAAATTTTATTAGCTTGCCGTACAAAAGTAAGGGGAAGCTATTGCCATACCTCCAGTGTTAGCATCAGCATCCACATTTGATTAAAGTTTACTTCCAAGCTCATTATTTTCAAATCAACTTGACAACTGAAAAAAAAAGCAAAATTTTTAAATATTCATTTTTACTCCATTTCCCAAGTTTTTGGCTTAAATTGGACTTTTTAGAAATTAATAATATACACCAGGAAACAAATTTAGCTGGGTATTTAGGTGTCACCTTGTTATACCCCCGGCATACGGAGTATGCCATGGGGGTATATAGTTTTTGTCTTTTCTCTGTGTGTGTGTGTGCGTGCATGCGTGCATGCTTGTGTGTGTGTGTTAACATTTTCGTGTCCGCTCCATAACTTTTAAACTGGTTGACATACTTTCATGAAACTTCACATAAATGTTAACACCATGAGATGTCATGCAGAACACATGAACCGTAACTGTTGCTTTCCTACTTTCAGAGTTATTGCCCTTTGAATATTGAAAATGGCCATTTTTACCATTCACTTGTGTCCGCTCTAACTTTCAAACCGTTTGTGATAATTTCATGAAACTTCAAACTAATGTAAAGCACAATAATAGGATGGGCAAAACACAAGAACCATAACTCTGGTTTGCATGCTTTATGAATTATTTCTCTTTGAACATACTTGAATTATTTCTCTTTGAACATAGTAAATTATGTGTCTGTTAACACCTTCGTGTCCGCTCCATAACTTTTGAACGGCTTGACATATTTTCATGAAACTTCACGCAAATGTTAAACACCATGAGACAACATGCAGAACACATAAACCATAACTCTTGCTTTTCTACTTCCAGAGTTATTGCCCTTTGAATATTATAACTTGCAATTTTTACCATACACTTGTGTCCGCTCTGTAACTTTAAAACCGGTTGAGATAATTTCATGAAACTTCAAACAAATGTAGAGCAAGACAATAGGATAGGCAGAACACAAGAACCATACATTTTGTTTGCATACATTATAAATTATTTCCCTTTGAACATAGTAAATTATGTGTCTGTTAACATCTTTGTGTCCGCTCCATAACTTTTAAACGGTTTGACATATTTTCATGAAACTTCACACAAATGTTAAACACCATGAGACAACATGCAGAACACATGAACCATAACTCTTGCTTTTCTACTTTCATACTTACAATTCTGAGATGAACAATTTTCACAGTTTTCTTCATTTCTGCTCAAAAGACAGTTGTATGAACTCGACTGTATGTTTCTTTGGCTCATGTTTTACTGATGGCTGTAGCCGGGTGTATTAGTGAGCGTATGCTCACTTGATTGTCTATTTCAGTTTGTTTGTTAGTCTGTCTGTCTGTCACTTCATCAGAATTTTATCCGGACGATAACTCGAAACAGCTTGAGGTATCCAAATGGAACTTCACACACTTGTAAAGGGCAATGAGCAGAAATGTGCAGAAATTATTGAACTTTGTATTTTTAGCTCGCATTATGAAAGTAAGGTGGAGCTATTACAATACCCCTGGCATTCATAGGCAAGCTATGTTGTCTTCTGACAACTCTTGTTTTTGTTTAGAATAACTTGAAAACCTCTTGGGGTATCCAAATAAAACTTCACACACTTGTAAAGGGCACTGATCAGAAGTGCAGTGCACAAGGGCAATAACTCTATCTGCAATATTAGCAGAATTATTGGACTTTGTATTTTTGTGGCAGAATTTTGTCCGGACGATAATTCAAAAACAGCTTGAGATATCCAAATAAAACTTCACATACTTGTAAAGGGCACTGAGCAGAAATGCAGTTTACAAGGGCCTTATTTTTTTTTGCAATATTAGCAGAGTTGTTGAACTTTGAATTTTTTTATTTATTTAGAATTTTGTCCACATAATAACTTGATAACTGCTTGAAATGAAACTTGAAACACATACGTGCATCCGTACACAATTTCAAATAAGTATATCCCTAATACCCCATGGCCAATCTTGATCAAATTTCATGTGAAGCATCATTAGGTAGGGGGAAGGCTGCATAAGGTTTTTGGGCTGATCAGATTGGAATTCTGGTTGCCATGGCAACATATAGCTCCAATAGACTTATAATGGGAAAATTTTTAAAAATCTTCTTCTCTGATACCACAGGGCCCAGAGCTTAGATATTTATCTTGTAACAATGTTAAGTGGTCACCTACATAAATCCTGCCAATCATGCCCCTGGGGTCCAAATTGGCCACACCCCGGGGCCCCTTAGCTCCTATAGACTCATAATGGAAAAAAAGCTTCAAAAATCTTCTTCTCTGAAACCACAGGGCCCAGAGCTTAGATATTTAGCATGTAGCAAGGGCAAGTGGTCACCTACATAATTCCTGCCAATCATGCCCCGCGGTTCCAAATGGGCCACACCCCGGGGCCCCTTAGCTCCTATAGACTCATAATGGAAAAATCAGCTTCAAAAATCTTCTTCTCTGAAACCACAGGGCCGAGAGCTTAGATATTTAGCATGTAGCAAGGGCTAGTGGTCACCTACATAAATCCTGCCAATCATGCCCCTGGGTTCCAAATGGGCCACGCCTCGGGGTCCCTTCGCCCCCATAGACTCATAATGAAAAAAAGCTTCAAAAATCTTCTCTGAAACCACAGGGCCCATAGCTTAGATATTTAGCATGTAGCAACGGCAAGTTGTGACCTACATAATTCCTGCCAATCATGCCCCTTGGGTCCAAATTGGCCACACCCGGGGACCCCTTAGCTCCTATAAACTCATAATGGAAAAAAAAGTTCAAAAATCTTCTTCTCTGAAACCACAGGGCCTAGAGCTTATATATTTAGCATGTAGTAACGGCAAGTGGTCACCTACTTAATTCCTGCCAATCATGCCCCTGGGTTCTCAATGGACCACGCCCCTGGGCCCCTTTGCTCCCATAGACTCATAATGGAAAAAAGCTTTCAAAATTGCTCAACCCGTTGTGCTTGGATGAACAAGATGGCTAAAATTATAAAAATTGCTCAAACCCTCTTCTCTACCATATATTATCTTCAATTCCATTTGTACAATATGGATCAGGTGAGCGATCCAGGGCCATCGTTTTTTTTAGCTCACCTGTCACGTAGTGACAAGGTGAGCTTTTGGGATCACTTTTTGTCCGTCGTCCGTCGTGCGTCCGTGCGTGCGTGCGTGCGTGCGTGCGTCCGTAAACTTTTCTTCAAACGACATCTCCTCCTAAACCACTGATCGGATTTTGACCAAACTTCACAGGAATGATCCTTAGGTGGTCCCCTTTCAAAGTTGTTCAAATGGTTCCGGTCCATTGCACATATAGGTCACAGTAGCCAAAAATAGATTTTTTTCACCGAAAACTTAAAAAATCTTCTTCTCTGAAACCCCAAGGCCCAGGTCTTTGATATTTGGTATGAAGCTTCATCTAGTGGACCCCTAACAAGATTGTTCAAATTATAGTGCTGGGGCCAAAAATGCCCCCGTACGGGGGCCCTTTGGTTTTACATGGGCTTATATCGGGAAAATCTTTAAAAATCTTCTTCTCTGAAACCGCAAGGCCCAGATCTTTGATATTTGGTATGAAGCTTCATCTAGTGGACCCCTACCAAGATTGTTCAAATTATAGTGCTGGAGCTAAAAATGCCCCCGCACGGGGGCCCTTTGGTTTTACATGGGCTTATATAGGGAAAATCTTGAAAAATCTTCTTCTCTGAAACCGCAAGGCCCAGGTCTTTGATATTTGGTATGAAGCTTCATCTAGTGGACCCCTACCAAGATTGTTCAAATTATAGTGCTGGGGCCAAAAATGCCCCCGCATGGGGGCCCTTTGGTTTTACATGGGCTTATATAGGGAAAATCTTTAAAAATCTTCTTCTCTGAAACCGCAAGGCCCAGGTCTTTGATATTAGGTATGAAGCTTTATCTAGTGGTCCCCTACCAAGATTGTTCAAATTATAGTGCTGACGCTAAAAATGCCCCCGCACGGGGGCCCTTTGGTTTTACATGGGCTTATATAGGGAAAATCTTGAAAAATCTTCTTCTCTGAAACCACAAGGCTTAGGTCTTTGATATTTGGTATGAAGCTTCATCTAGTGGACCCCTACCAAGATTGTTCAAATTATTGTGCTGGGGCCAAAATGCCCCCGCACCAGGGCCCTTTTGTTTTACATAGGCTTATATAGGGAAAATCTTTAAAAATCTTCTTCTCTGAAACTGCAAGGCCCAGGTCTTTGATATTTGGTATGAAGCTTCATCTAGTGGACCCCTACCAAGATTGTTCAAATTATAGTGCTGGAGCTAAAAATGCCCCCTGCACGGGGGCCCTTTGGTTTTACATGGGCTTATATAGGGAAAATCTTGAAAAATCTTCTTCTCTGAAACCGCAAGGCCCAGGTCTTTGATATTTGGTATGAAGCTTCATCTAGTAGACCCCTACCAAGATTTTCAAATTATAGTGCTGGGGCCAAAAATGCCCCCGAACCAGGGCCCTTTTGTTTTACATAGGCTTATATAGGGAAAATCTTGAAAAATCTTCTTCTCTGGAACTGCAAGGCCCAGGTCTTTGATATTTGGTATGAAGCTTCATCTTGTGGACCTCTACCAAGATTGTTCAAATTATAGCCCTGGGGCCAAAAATGCCCCCGCTCCGGGGCCCTTTGGTTTTACATAGACTTATATAGGGAAAATCTTGAAAAATCTTCTTCTCTGAAACCACAAGGCTTAGGTCTTCGATATTTGTTATGACGCTTCAGCTAGTGGACCTCTATAAAGATTGTTCAAATTATAGCCCTGAGACCAAAAATGCCCCCGCCATGTGGCCCTTTGGTTTTACATAAATAATATAGGGAAAATCTTTAAAAATCATCTCTGAAACACAAGGCTTAGGTCTTTGATATTTGTTATGAAGCTTCAGCTAGTGGACCTCTACCAAGATTGTTCAAATTATAGCCCTGGGGCCAAAAATGCCCCCGCTCCGGGGCCCTTTGGTTTAACATAGACTTATATAGGGAAAATCTTGTTTTACAAAGACTTCTATATGCAGGGTAAACCTTTAAAATCTTCTTCTCTGAAACCAGAAAGCCCAGGTCTTTCATATTCGATATGAAGCTTCATCTTGTGGACCTCTACCAAGATTGTTCAAATTTTAGCCCTGGGGCCAAAATTGACCCTGCCAGGGGCCCACTTGTTATGCTTTGGATCAGGTGAGCGAACCAGGGCCCTCTGGGCCCTCTTGTTTCTTAAAACACATAAACTGTTATTATAACTTGCAAGTTTGTAGAATTTTGTTTTCTTTTGTCTGACAAATATAAATTTCGTTTGCAAATGCTTAAAAATAGGATTTCTTCTTTGTTTGTTCCTTAGGCCTCCCATAGGCGAACCATATTGTCTTCTGACAACTCGTTTTAATTGTAGCATGACACATGTTTTGTAATGGATAAAATACATTTGAATGAGAATGTTTAGCTCTTAACCCTTAAGACGCTGAGAAAAACTACATCTGAAAATGTCATCATCTACTTATGTCGTCTGCTGAATGTTTTTTTTTTTGTAAAATTTTTAAAAATAAGTTCTTACAGGCAAACAGTGTGGACACAAATCAGACTACTCCTAGGATTTGGGTCCACACTGTTTGCAAAAATGACTTATAAAGTAACTAGCAGATGACATCTTGCAAACATTTTAAAAATATTTTCACATACAGACATACAGGGTGGATCATGATCAAACTGCTCCTAAGGGAAGGAGCAGTCTGATCTGGGGCCACACTGTTTCCAACAATGACTTGCAAAGTAACAAGCAGACAACAAAGCAGACCACAGTTGTCATGATTGGCATTGTAAGGGTTAATATAAAAGCTAGGGCATGGCATGACAAGAATACCTAAGTGACAGCAATGTTTCAGATCAGCCAATGCCCATGTGCAGGCTAATCAGAATCATAAGTATTAGCATGAGCCTTAAATTGTCTCCGAGTTAACCTCAAGAGAGAAACACATAGACTCTGGACAAACTCAGTGTTTATTCATGCTGATCTGGGTTTTTTCGGTGACTCAGTTTTTCTTGTAGATCTAAAAACTATGATTTAGTGAGGCATTGCGATAACATATACCTGCAACATAGTGCATTCTTTCATATCTCCAAAATTTTGACTTTTCTGATGAAATCTGTGATATTTTTCTTATTTATACTCCAAACATAGGTTGTGGGTGCTCATTAGAACTGCCTCATTGAGGCGGTTCTAACGAGCACCCACAACTTATGTCTTCGAGCAGAAATAAGCAGTATAATGTATACCCCATAAACACCAGTTTTCTCCATGTAAAGTGGGGTTTAAGTGGGTGTTCGTTTGACAGACTTGTTAACATGTAAATCTTCGATATTTTCATTTGCATACTGTGTGTTAGCACTCAATTGATGCAGCTAGCACTCAAATGATGCAGCAACCTGTGTCCAGTTGTTCAAAACTAATGTCCTTAATTAACATATCATTAACACTTTGATAATTCAATATGGCAAATTTTGAAGAAAAATATGTGAGCAGCTTTTGCAAATGTAAAAGCTGCTCACATTTTTTTTTCAACAAACATGTGACTGTATTAGATATTGTACTTTCTAGAATAGTCAACATTTTGACCACTTATGAGCTCATTATGTTAGCATTGAACATTGAACAGTTGTGTCCATAATATGGATGATTTACCTCCCTAAATGATAATGTTGAAAACAGTTACTGTGAAATTCCGCTATTAAGACCACCTAAAATTAATACTTATTCTGCTTTAAAAAGCTTATTTAGTAGGTTGCAGTTATTCTTTCTTTGTGTTTTCTACATACAGTGTCCTCTGGCAAATGACCAACTTTGAGACTGTTCAAAAGTGGTCTTAAAGACCACTTTTGAACAGTCCCAAAAGTAGTCTTAATAAAAGAATTTTACTGCAATGCCTAATTATTAGGCTACCTTCTTTGCAAGAAATCAAAAGATTTCATAGAGAATCTTACATGAGTGTTCATGTATTATTGAATTTATTAAAAGAGTTGAGGTATTGGGATAAAATGTGAGGCTTTGCCAAGCATTTTATGCCTTTCCTCAATCAGTTTAATAAATTCAATAATACATGGGCATGAATGCAAGATTCTATTTATCATATGACACTTAAAATGCATTTTATTCATGATTGTTGTACAAAAAATGTCAATATTCTGCCATTAGTTAGCGCGATGTTGTTGAGGACGTCATACATGTAACAGTACGGGGTGTAGCTAACCACTTTGCGTATTTTGTTTTTGTTTGTTTGTTTGATTGAAGTTTAACGTCCCCATCAACACTGTATAGGTCATTTTGGAGACATTGCTTCCAATTTTGTGAGACTTTTACCTGACATTGAGATGAAATCAAGCCCTGTCACCAAATGAAACCAATAGGGTTTATAGCAGGTCCGACACACACTGCATGGCCTGGGCAGGCTTAGATCCTCTAGGCGGTTTAACAGTACTCATGTGTGGTTGGATTTCAGCTCTGCATGGAAGCATCATGCAGCTTTTGCATATTTAATCCACTAGTGGATTACAGAATGTATTACATGGTATTATTACATTCTCATACACGAGGTCATATGATAAATTATGTATTATATATATTATTACTGAGCATTATCATGGCCCAGGGGACAGTTGTTCAAACACAATAATGTCATTGGCTAACATATTGTTAAAACTTAGATCATTTACTATGACAATTATGCTAATATTTTTTGTGAAAAAATGGAGTAGGTACTCACATTTGTTTTTCAGCAAAGCTACTATTGTATTCAATAATGTACTTGCTAGAACAGTTCATATTTTGACTACTAATGGGCTTGTTAAGCTAAAAGCTTTGAACATCTGGGTTCAGTTGTTCAAATCTGACAAATTTGTTAGTTAAACACACCCATTAAGCATCAATCAATCAGTATGGAAAAAATGTATTTTTGCTGAAAAAAAATGTGGGTATTGTTTCCACTGCTAAATATATTGTTAACCTAATGAGGCTTTGAACAACTGGCCTGAGGAAAGAAAAAAATTCACTTGTCTTCCAAAGAATATTAGCTGTTAATATGTGACTTCCATAGAAATTTTGAATGCCTTCTGTGCAAAGTATTTTTCTTTTTGTACACATATAATGAATGACATATATTTTGTAATTTTACCAAAATCTGCTGGCAGAAAAATTAAAGCTGAGATACAGAGAGACAGATAGGGATGTGTTCAATGTTTATAGAGTAATAACAGTCAGACTTCAATGGTTCAAACACCTTCAGGACCATAAAACATTGTTTGAGACAGGGGTAGCTCGGGCCTCTGAGGGTTAATTAAGTCATAATCATTTTCCTTAACCTTTTTTGTATTAGATGGAATCTTCCTCCTTATATATAGCAGGAGTCCATTTCAAAATTTAGGGGTGTCAGGTTGCGTTTTCTTCAAATTTTATTTGGAAAATGGCTGAACTTTTTGCAAACAGTGTAGGCCTTGATCAGATGCCACAGAATGTGGCGTCTGATCTGGGCCTGCACTGTTTGCCAATTACCCCATTCGGGGTTTCCGATACTCAGATACAAAACCGGTTAAAAAAAATGAATGCATGTCATGTGTACTCATTACAATCACACATGATAAAGTTAAGTTCTCTTCGACACCAACTCAGACACTGTTTCCCATGAACGGGGCCCCTCGGAATGAGGGGTCAGTTCATAAAGAAAAGAATACACTCCTCAGGTGAGGGATCTACTCTTAACCCATTTTGGACCGGAAACCCCAAAATGGGTTGTTGGCAAACAGTGAAGGCCCATATCAGCCAGTTTCCAAATACATAGATTTTGAAGAAAACACAACCGGACACCCCTAAATTTTGAAATGGACTCCAGCTATATATAAAGAGGAAGATTCCATTTGGTACAAAAAGGGTTAAAGGAAAGAATTAGCACCTCCGGTGAGCGAGGGGGGAGTTAAGACTGACATCAGTTATAGATGTGTACCACATTGTTTGTCATCATGCCAGGCCAGATTTTATTGTAATCTTGACTCAAACATCTACTGGTGAGATAGCATAGCTATTGAGATGAACTGAGGAAGGGTATATTTATTCATGTTAAATCTTTACTGAAGATACCATATGAAAAAAAAACAACACCTCATCAGAATTTATAAGTCTAGTGAGGGGTCAACTCTTAAAGGAAATAATTTGTTCCTGGGGAGCAAATTTTTTCCTTTAAGAGTTGACCCTATTGTTAAGTTTGACAAAATAATTTTTGTGAGAATTACCTCCCCTGATGGTGTATTGATTCTGCTCAACAAGGGCTCTGGTAATCAAATTGATGTCTTATCTTCAGCAAATATGGTTTAAGAAAATAAATATATGCAGTATGTATTGTTAAACATATCTAAATTTGTTATCAGTTTTGGAAATAAAGCTTTATTTCTGTTAAATTTTGTGATACAGTTAATTGATTCCATAATTGTTTATTTGTTTGAGGTGTAATGTGCTCATAAACACTACATGTATTTAGGTCATTTTGGAGAAGTTGCTTCCAGGTTTGTGGGACATTGAGATGAAATGACATCTCAAACCCTTCTGGTCAAACAAACAAATGTGGTTTATATGCAGGGACAGTCAGACTTGCATCCCTTTGCCTGGGCAGGCTAAAACCTTGTGAGCAGTTTATCAGTTCTCATGTGTGGTCTACATCAGCTCTGCATGGAAGCATGATGAAGCCAAATCTATTTCTCTAAGCCCAGATGGGCTGGGGCAACAATATAAGAATCTTACATGGGTGTGAGGGGTGGATGGAAAAATCCATCCCAAGGGTCACTGTCCGGCATCACGAGGCTTGCCGAGTGATGCCGGATAGTGATCCTGAGGGACAGATTTTTCTATCCGCCCATCACACCCATATAGGATTCTTTTTCTTGCTTACCTTCCATTTCTTAGCGTTGATTTTTAATGCTGCAGTCACTTCGAGTACCGACGTTGGCCATATTGTGATGCCAGTACGGGAATGTTTAGTGACGTCACGTAACATGCTGTGACGTCAACCTTAACAACGGCGCATCAAAGGTCGTAGTCAACCAGTACATTTTTCAAACACGCGAGAATATTCGATTTTGGGTAAGAACACCAGAGTTAGAACAGAATTTCTATCACAAGCTAAAAACTACTGGGATTTCCTTATCTGGTGTGCAACAATAATTGAACCATCACAAGCATAAATGTATCTTGGGATCCAGTGAAGACTCAGATCAGCCTGTTTTGTCCATACTGCCATTTGTGTTTTTCTTTAGTCTCCTAATTCTGTACAAGCCTCCATGGTATAGTGGATAAGCTACTCACCTCATAAAACAGGGGTCATATGTTCTATCCCAGGCTTCTCCAGACTTTTGGAGGAGTCTTTAAACCAAGGTCCCGTGTCTGTGTGACCTTCGCTGTTGGTGGGATGTAAAACACAAACTCACTCACTCCTAATTCTGTAATTATCATACCCACCATAATAAGGACAAAATCTGCTTAGTTATTTCATTCTGATCATAAAAAGCTCTAGAATATAACTGTACACTCCTTATGCCAACTTTCACATGTTTGGTTGTCCCAAACATGACCAAAATTGACATAGGGATTGACCAATTTTGTACTGGAAACCCCAAAATGGGTAATTGGCAAACAGTTCAGGCCCAGATCAGACGAGGGCCTAGACTGTTTGCAAAAAAGTCAGGATGTTTCAAAACTAGTTTTGAAGAAAACGCAACCTGTCACCCCTAAAGTTTGAAATGGATTTGTGTTCTATACATGTATAAGGTGGAAGATTCCATACGGTACAAAAAGGGTAAGGAGCAAGTATGTAAAATATGTAAAAGTTCCTTAGTTACCACAAGTCAGCAATTTGTCCCTTTTTCTCACAAAAGCTCGGTAATTCATATGCTACAGTGATTTTTACAACTGTTACAACTTTAGCAGACTAGCATTTCAAACTGTTTTCAACTATACTGATTGAAAAATGTATTGGTATGCACTTGAAT
Organism: Lucinisca nassula; assembly: GCA_963580285.1. Lineage (NCBI taxonomy): Eukaryota > Metazoa > Mollusca > Bivalvia > Lucinida > Lucinidae > Lucinisca > Lucinisca nassula. The sequence continues at coordinate 211,319,214 of OY757010.1, forward strand.
AAACCATGTGTGTTAATTATGGAAAACGTGCTATAACAATATATCCCCTGGACCAGCAATATTCTTGCATGGAGATTGCATGATCATAATATAAGAATCTTACATGGGTTTGAGGGGTGGATAGAAGGTCACCGTCCAGCATCACTCGGCAAGCCTTGTGATGCTGGACAGTGATCTTTTCAATCTACCATTCGCACCCTTGTAAGACTTTTTCTTGCAAACCTCTCATTTCTGATGGTGGATTTTTATAATGCAGTCACTTAGATTGGCGACATCTGCCATATTTGATGACAATAATGTGGCGTTTCTTGATGTAACTGTACATGCAGTGACGTCAACTCAATGATGGCGTTCTTGGTGTCCTTTTCAACCAGTGCACATCAATAATGTGAAAAGTCTGGAATTTCATCCTATACCTGGGTAGGATAACCTGGGTAGAATAAGAATTTCTTGCACACCAGACAAGGAAATCCTTGATTTTACCCTGGGATAGAAATTTATGTTCTGACCCTGGTGTTCAGATCCCATATCGAATATAATCGCGTGTTTGATAAATGCACTGGTTGATTACAACCTCATGCGCGGCGGCGTCATGCGTGACATCACTAAACATTCCTGTTGTGTCATCACAAAATGGCGGACGTCGGTAACCGAAGTGACAGCAGCATTAAAAATTCGCAATAGAAATGGAAGGTATGCAAGAAAAAGAATCCTATATTGGTGTGAGGGGTGGATGCCGGACAGTGACCCTCGGGACGGATTTTTCCATCCACCCCTCACACTCATATAAGATTCTTATATTCTATTCCAGGGTTAAGTCCAGGACCTTCTGCAGATATTCTCTCCATTCTGCTGATTCAAGTGATGCCACTGAGAGAAAAGGCATGGTACTGGTAAACTCATTAGGAGATCTAAGCCAGCCTAGGAAAAGTTTGTATAGGTTAACTGATCAGCTCAGCATGACCTTAATAGTATTGACTGGGTTGGTAAACCACAACAAATTTTGGCCACCCATGTGTTTCAATCATAGGAGTCATGACAAGACTGTAAGCCATGTCATGAGAAAACCTGTTTTTGCCATTTGCAAACAACAAAGGTGCAGATCAGCTTGCACATCCGCGCAGTCTGATCTGAACCTTTGTGTTTGTTGCTAGGATTGTACAATGGCTCTAGTTTCTATAATTATCTAAAGTTTCAAGACTTTGCTAGATTGTGAAGCTGTGTCTTTCCCTATCACAAACCCAAGGGTCATGGGAGGTATAAGTATGACAATGCTCCGGTGCCCATCATCGTTTGTCCAGTCACATTTTCAAATTAGTACATCTCTGATACCCAATGTCCAGTCTTGATCAAGTTTCATGTGAAGCATTATCAGGTAAGGGGAAAGGTTGCATAAGATTTTGGGGCTGATAGGAATATATTTGTAATTTTGGTTGTCATGGCAACTTATAGCCCCCAAAGACTTGAGCTTAGATATTTAGTACAAAGCAACATCAAGTGGTCCCCTACATAAATCCTGCCAATCATGCCCCTAGGCTCCAAGTGGCCATGCCCTGATGCTCTTTTGCTCCCATAGACTTATAATGGAAAAATAAAATAATTCAATAAGCTTCTTCTCTGAAACCACAAGGCCCAGAGCTTAGATATTTAGTATGTAGCAACATCAGGTGATCACCTACATAAATCCTGCCAATCATGCCCCTGGGGTCCAAATGGCCTAGCTCCGGGGCTTAGGCTTACAGTGGGAAAAACTTCAAAAACTTATTCTGTGAAACCATAAGACCCAGAGCTTAGCTATTTAGTATGTAGCAATATTAAGTGGTCACCAACATAAATCCTGTTAAACAGGCCACTTGGGTCCAAGTTTGTCACACCCTTGGACTCATCAGCTCCCATGTACTTAAAATGAAAAAAAAACTTCAGAAATCTTGTTTGAAACCATAAGGCCCAGAAGTTAGATATATAGTTTGTAGCAACATCAAGTAGCTACCATCATAAATCTTGCCAAGCATGCCCTGGGTGGCAAATGGGCCATGCTCCAGGGCTCATTATCCCCCATAGACATATAATGGGAAAAACTTCTGAAACCACAGGGCCCTAAGCTGAAATACATGTATTAAGTGTAGAGCAATGTCAAGAGGTCACCTAGATAAATCCTGCCAGTCATGCCCCAGGGATCCAAGTTGACCACACCAAAGGACTCATTAGCTCCCATTGGCTGATAATGGAAAAACAAAAACTTTTCTGAAACCATAAGGCCCAGTGCTTTGATACTGAGTATGTAGCAATGTCAGGTGGCCACCTACATAAATACTGCCAACCCTGCCCCTTGGGTCCAACTTGGCCGCACCCCCAGCTCATTAGCTCCCATAGACTTATAGTGGAACAAAGTTAAAAAATCTCTGAAACCATAAGGCCAGAGCTTGGATATTTAGTATGTAGCAATGTTAAGTGGTCACATACATAAACCCTGCCAATCATTCCCTTGGGGACCAAGTCCCCCCTTGCTTCACACAATATGGATGCCTGTTGACTGAATTAGGTTTTGCTTGACAAAACTCATTAAACACATGAATAATTGCACCAAAAAGGGAATAACCATATAGATAATCGTCATTTAGACTGGAAAATCATGTTTACATTTGCAAGTTACATTTTGCTGCTCTGATAATGCTTCACTATAAAATGCAATTTCTTTCTTTCTCATACTGCCTCATGCCCTTGCAGGCATTCTAGGCAGGTGTGCGCTGTCATGCTGAAAGAAGAATGTATCTATCTCAACATATTGCCTCATGCCCATAGTTAGTGATGTAGAAGGGTTAAAAACAAAATTAAAAACATCACTTTCAGGACCTAGGGGCGGGAGTGGTGCAGTTTACCAACTGCTTCCTTAACCTATCGTAAATTTTACCCCCTGAAAAATGCAAATTTTCAGATGAAAAATTATCATTTTTCATATTTCTGATCAAAACATAGGTTGTGGGAACTTGTTAGAACCACCTCGGCAAGGCAGTTCTAACAAGTACCCACAATCTATGTTTTGAGCAGAAATAAGAAAAATAATGCTTACCCCTTTAAAGCCCACTTTTACTGTGTAAAAGTGGGATTTAAGGGGGTCAACATTATATAGGGGTGTTTTTGTGATGATAAAACAGATAATGTACTGGTTTCAACCCCCTCCACCAACCCTCAGTATTACCATTCTCCATGTAGTGACTGATAGAAGAAATGAACACATACATTTGATTATTTACTGAGCAATGTCATTTACTGATAAAACAGGAACAGGCATCAGTTACAACAGAAATTAATTACTTAATAGGACTGTTAAAAATCACATCTTTAACACTTCACATGAAAATACATACAATTTAGATATGATAAAATTCTATTTGATGTAGAAAAAGTCATTTATCATTAAACTTACTGGCTAATGCATAATGTAGGGCTTAGCCAATAACATAAAATAAATAATAATACACAAATCTTAACACAATGTTAACAAGTCTTTGTCATCATCATGTGAACAAGTCTGTAAAAATGAACACCCCCATATCCCACTTTATATAGAGAAAACTGGGGTTAACTGCGGTATACATTATTGTCCTTATTTCTGTGCCAAGACATAGGTTATGAGCATCCACAACCGATGTCCGAATTATAAAAAAGAAAAATATCACATTTTCATCAGAAAAGTAGCCGTTTTGGAGATATGAAAAATGCACTATGTCGCACGGGTGTGTTTTTGTAATGATGAACACTCCTGAGAACCCATGTTATTGATACATTAACCCTTGTCCTGCTGAATATTCATATATGCCACACCCACTACCGATTTTCAACCAATCAGATTATTTGATGCAAATTATTGCAACAAATTCACAATCTGAATGGCAAACAATGTAGTTCCTGATCAGATGGCTTCTCAGAAGCCATCTGATCTGGATCTTCATTGTTTGAAAGATAAGACATATCCGGGCTCAGCAGGTCAAGGGTTAAATTTACAGTGGTTTGTCTTATTTTCCTCATTGTCGTCCAAATACACACGTATGGGGTACTCATTAGAACAGATTATTTGTGCTCAATATAACCACCTCAATGAGGTGGTTCTGATAAGCACCCACAAGCTATATTTGAAATATAAGAAACATATAAATCACGGATTTTGAAGTCATGTCAGAAGGCATTATCTCACATGGGAGTGTTATCCAAATGCTGACAGGATGCCTTAAGAAAAGTGTCTGCTCCAGCTCCTCAGAAGCGAATTCTTTTCATTAACCCTTTTTGTACCAAATGGAATCTTCCACCTTATATATAGCAGGAGTCCATTTCAAAGTTTAGGGGTGGCAGGTTGTGTTTTCTTCAAAAAAACTATTCAGAAAATGGCTGAACTTTTTGCACACAATGTATGCCCTGATCAGACGCCGCGTTCTGCGGCGTCTGATCTGGGCCTGCACTGTTTTCCAGGGTACCCGTTTTGGGGTTTCTGGTACAAAACGGGTTAAGAGTAGACTGCATAGGAGCAAATAATTTCTTTATAGACAGACCCCTCTTTGAGAAGGGTTTTGTTTGGTGGAAAGCAAAGTCCAGAAAGTTGCCTTCCTTGCACAAATATAAGAAACTATGCCAGGTGAATAAATTATCTGCCAAGTAGATTTATTTGGCCACACCCCTTGCTGACTATCGACCAATCTAATTATTTGACGCACTGTTTTCATTCAATTCACAAACTGCATGACAGTCTAGACTGTTCCCAAAGTTAGGGGTTATTTTGAACAGCAGGATAAGGGTCAAAGTTAGATGAAACTAACTTGTTACTAGAGTCATCTGTTGACAGGAGAGACAAAAATAATTGTGCAAGACTTACTTTCTCTGAAAGTGTTTCAAGGCTATACAAATACATAGAAAATTTTACTGCCGAAAAAAATTAAGATGAAACATTGTGATATTTTTCGTATTTCTGCTCAAATTATATAGATTGTGGGTACACATTAGAACCGCCTCATCGAGGCGGTTCTAATGAGTACCCACAATCTATATTTTACAGCAGAAATAAGAAAAATGTTTTACCCCTGTGAACCCCAGTTTTACTATATAATAGTGGGGTTCAAGGGAGTCATTTATTTCTCTTACGATCCATGTTCAGAAAAGAACTACACGAACTATATACTGACACATATAAAAGCAATAAGTAATTACTGAAATCACAGACTGAACAATTTTGGCACTTAATGAAGAGTTGACTGTTAAAGCACCAAGCCAAATAAACAGCAGATGGCATTTGTTTTTCATTTTTCAGAAAATCAGAATTGAAATTTTACAGAATGTTCTGCTCAGAAGACAATTATCAAGAAATGTCAAGTCCAGTTTTCTCAGATAAAAATGAGGAAAATCATTGATAATGTTATCTGCTTCAAGTCATGATTGGTGCTTTAAGAGTCATTAAATCAACAAAATAAGTTTTTATACACAATAACAACAAACATTTTTGTACATTTACTTCACAGCCTTAGGGATACTTGACCGAATCTTTCTAAAAGTATCAGGACAAGCATTAACGATCCTTTAATACCTGAAAAAAAAAAACCTTTTTCTACAAAATAGTGGAGTTGGCAAGACTTTACATTTTTCTACCCATAATTAGCCAGCCACATTCGCATTTGACTGGTGACGAGGAGGATGCGGCTTTGATACCCGCTGGAATCGGCAACATTCTTTTGTGGGTATTGATTATGAAATCTTTTCTGCAGTCATTCTCTCTCTTCAGATGTTCGAGAAATGCAGTTGACAGTTCCTGGATGTGCATTAGTAAGCACTATTGAGTTATATTTTATGCCGTTAGGCATCACGAAAACGCGCCTATATATTTTTGACCCCCTCGAACCCCACTTTTATACAATACAACTGGGGTTTGCAGGGGTAAACCTTATTTTTCTTATTTCTGCTCTAAAATATAGATTTTATTGGTACTCGTTAGATGAGGCGTTTCTAACGTGTACCCACAATCTATATTTCAAGCAGAAATAAGAAAATTATCACAAGTTTTCATCTTAAAATTTTCATTTTTTTCGGCGATACAGGTTACAATGTATTTGTATAGGCGTGTTTTTCATAATGGTGGTGTTTTCCAAAAAATAGGTTTTGGGTGAGCTGGTAGGAAGTGCCTTGATGAGGGAGTTCTTACTAGCAGCTAAAGTTATGGGTTTTTTGTTTGTTTTGGAATTTTATGGCCCAGTCATAAACTAGGTCATACACAGCTGGCCAGTTTACCTTACCACACTTCCTGGTAAGGCTTATACAGAAGCAGCATTTTAAAATTCATGAGCTGGACAAATAACATTCTTTGCTTATCTGAGCAGAAAACATACCACATTTGTTTGTATTTACCGTATTCGACCTATTTACTGCACATGCTCCTATAAGCGCACACCCAACCTTTTTCTGGAAAAAAATACACAAGTGCTCATTTTACAGTAACCTCCCAACAAATTCATATTGAGTTTTGTGCATCTTTGATCCGGGGAAATCATATGTATATGTAGTGAACCCCTATGCTGAAATTCAACTCTATAAAATAATCATATCGGAAGCTTTTTTTTCGTATTGAGTTTGCGCTTATTAGGTAGATTTTTCACCATAATATTTTCATACAATTTTGAAAAAACTAAGCGCACAGTGCGGTAAATAGGTCGAATACGGTATATTTTTATACAAATCAGTTGAGTGTGAAGAAAAAAAAAGTCCAATAACTCTTGAGTTCTGGGGCCAGATGTTCAATACTAATGATGTCGTTAGTTAACTTATTGTTAAAACTTTGATCATTAAATATGGCAAAAAATACTCATATTTTTGCCGAAAAAGTGTTAGCAGCTGCTCATATTTTTCAGCAAAACTACCAGAGTATTAGATATTATACTTACTGGTTCACTAAACAATTTGACCACTAACACTCGTTAAGCTAATGATGCTTTGAACAACTGGGCACAGATTACTTCTGTCAAGAGATTCTGATTATATCAGCACAGTTTGCTATATCACCAACTTCTTAGTGACAATAGCAGAGAGAAAAAATCTCGTTGTAGAACAGATGCATTTGACAATTTTGCACCGCCTTTTACAAGGGTATTCCTGGTACTTTTCCAACAATCTGAACTCCTCTGAAAGGAATCTGTTCTTATTTGTTCGTAAGGATTAACACATCCTTTTGACGTTGTGCATAATGTCATATCTCTAAAACAATTATTTTTCTGGGGAAAATTGGTGAGTATTTTCTTTATTGTACTCCCAACATATTTTGTGAATGCTCATCAGAACCCACCCGGTGGTTCTAATGGGAACCCACAACCTATGTCTTGGAGCAGTAGTAAGAAAAAAAATGTTTACCCCTGTAAACTCCAGTTTTCTCTATATAAAGTAGGGGTTAGAGGGGTGTTCATTCCAGGGACTTGTGGACATGAGTTAATACAAAAGTATCAGGTTAATACAAAAGTATCAGGAGAACCTGTCATCCACCCCTCTTCCAGTTTCTGTGTGGTCTCTTCCATCCTTGAAACTGGACTCGTCCATTCTTGTAATTAGGTGTGGGTTAATTGTATTGATACTTGAGCATTGCCTTCAATTCTATTTTGTATATAAAGGGTTTTTTGTCAAAATCACCAACAAAATGTCAAAAAGTGTTCACACTGATGAGCCATCTCATCTAGACACTAGATCTACACTGTTTGCATATGTATCTACCAGTGTACAGTGTTAAAAGCTCTAAGAGAGTTTTTCCCTGAATGTGTATTTATTCGCATTAGAATTATGACTATTTATAGAGTATCTAGGCTGGATTTCTCGAAACAGGTTTGTCCCATTTAGCTTTCTGCATGAATATTTGGTCGCGGAGGGTTCTTGACAAGAACATCATAAACATCTGAAAATAATGAAAGTAATAAGGCTATAAATTCTGGAAGCAACAACAAACACACACACACACACAAATGTAAATCAAGAATTGATCGATTGAGTTATTTCGTATCACAGATTAGCTACATACATGCTAAAACAAAACAATGCATACACAATCGTTAAGTACACGCTGCAAGGTTGGCAAAAAGCCGGTCAATATGAGTATTGACCAGGCCGGTGGTTAAAACCGGTTTTAACTGGTCATTACTGGTCAATACTGGTCGATTGGTGGTCAATTAAATCACTGGAGTATATACCTCTGTCCAAGAGGCTAAACTGGTCTTAAAAGCTTTCCCCCTACATCATGTACATGATCACTGAACAAGACAAAATAGTTTTTATTAATAACAGTAATTATTTGAGGTATCTTTTATTTCATCAAAGTCAAAAGACATTATTGCTGGTCGATTGAATCACTGAACTGTAGACAGGCCTGTTAATCTTTATAATTATTCTTTTTTCCTTTATAAGTTAGATTGATTGTTCATATTTTGATTTACAGGAATATGAATAAGCTGAATGTATCATGGATTTTGAAGAATTTATGAAAGGTCCTTTATTTATTAACCAAACAATATTTGAAGATTCACTGATGTCTTTGAATATTTAAAAGTATCTGCAACACCTGTAAATTGCTGTCAAAACAGACTAACCCATGCCACTGCAGTGGGTGTGGCAAAGATCTGATTGCTAAATTGACCAATTACATGTCCCTAATAGGGGTATTATAAACTGACACCAGGCTTTATTCATAGTGTGTGAAATTTTGATTTATATGCAATATGGACAGTATCTTATCATCAAGCTATTACTGAAGGTGTCAAATATGAATGAAACCTAAAGACCCAATTGGAACTTCTTCACTATTTTGGAAGATAACAACAACAAAAACAGACAGTGCATGGTGTTGAAGTTAGTGCTAAGGTCTTAAGACTGAGGAGTCATAGACAAAAATGCCTAGGGCTAAACAAGCCAGAAAGTATTGCTAAGAGGCCACTTGAAGAAATAACATCTGAACCTGAAACTCTATCAAATGATCAGCCTCCAGCAAAGAGAGCAAAACTTCAAAGTAGTTTCAGTAGCTTTGCTTTTTTAACACTAAAATTATTCAATTGACCACTCAATATTTCAATCGACCAGTATTGACCACTTTGGGAGTATTGACCGGGACGGTTTTAACCGGTTAAAACCACTGGTTAAAACCGCCCCTGGTTTTGACCACCCAACCTTGACACGCTGTCAGTACATATATTGCAATGTTCATTAAGCTAATGAGAATGTGATCCAATTGCGCCTCATCAGTGATCCCAAAGGAAATTAAAATATGAAATTCGCTATGTTCCATTTTCTCTGCACTTACCTGAGGAAGCAGAATCCCCAGCAACGCCCCACCTATCACCATAGCATGCTCATTAATAAATGTACCTACAGCCTTCAGACAACCTACTTTGTTGATAGGATTATGGTCATTGGACTCTTCAACGCCACCCTGTAATAATGGATCTGTGTTATCAAGAATCATCCGCTGATTCAAGAAGGGCACTTGTCAGTTTCTGGCGAAAGAATGTGCGCTGTACTGGTTAATCACTTACGTATAAGCCTGCCCAGGAAAGTGTGGATAGGTAAACTGACCGGCTCAAATATGACCTAAACAGTGTTGACTGGGCCGTTAAACTCCAATACAAACAAACAAATTATCAAGAATCAACAGCAGAAAATCAAAGTACTTACAGCATCGGTGTCTCTGAGTGTAGAACTTAGACTGTTTTGTTTTACACTTAAACTCTGTACTGCAAGCAAACAGTGTAGTCTGCGGTATCTGTTCTGGGTCTACACTGTTTGCCAAACCAAATGCACAGCACCAATCTCACAGTTATAAGAACATTGCGACTTTTTCATTCACCATATTTGCATTATTTGCTGGCTCCCAGCTTGCACATTGCCAATATTGGAAAAACAGGTAACCAGACCCCCCTGACCTTTTAAGGTCAGGGGGTCTGGTTACCTGTTTTTCCAACACTGATAACCTTCAGACTAGGAACCAGCAGATGATGCAAATAAGGTGAATTTCATAACCATTACCTGGATTTCATAGTCACGTGGACGTCAGAACTGTTTACTCAAGCCTTAGTAACTTCAGGTCAATTGATAAACACTCGACCTAAAAATGTGTGATACTGTATTTTTTCATGTCTCAAAAAACCTGGCATTGCGATAGTTTCTTATTTCTGCTGGCACGCACATAGATTTTAGGCGCTCCTTAGAACCGCCTCATTGATTGTTAAAATAATTTGCATTATGCAAAACGAGACACAATATACAGTACAATGTTCTAATATTCCATGTAATAGAATCAAGGTTTTGATAACTTGTTTGTAACGTGGGATATAACTAATGTACCAATTATGCTGCTGTAACAGATTTTCATCACGAAAACACGCCTATATAATTTTGACCCCCTTGAACTCCACTTTTGTATAGTTAAACTGGGGTTTGCAGGGGTAAACTTTATTTTTCTTATTTCTGCTCTAAAATATAGATTGTGGGTACTCGTTAGAACCGCCTCGATGAGGCAGTTCTAACGTGTATCTACAATCAATATTTCGAGCAAAAATAAGAAAAATATCACGATTTTTCATCTTAAAATTGTCATTTTTTCGACGATAAAGGCTACAATGTATTTGTATAGGCGTGTTTTCGTAATGTAACCCTTAAGATTCACGGAAACCTTTGTTTATTTCCTCTATTGCATGTTTCTAACTTAAAAAATAATACTTTTGCACAAGTAACAACAACAGAGCAGATTACAATTGTTGTGATTGGCATCTTAAGGGTTAAACTGAATTGTAAATAGACTATCATTCTCACATCAGTTGATAAGAAATAATCAGTGAAGCAAAATGGAATTATTTTTGGTGATGACCATTCTGTTACTGTTGCACGGTTGATTCAAGCCTTCACTGTTTGCAAAAACAAAAACAGCATTTTCTTAATTTCTATAAATCACTAAACCTGAAACCCCTAAATTTCGAAATGGACTCCTGCTGTATATAACGAGGAAGATCCTATTCAGCCTAAACATCGCGATAACACGCCTATATTATTTGACCCCCCTTGAACCCCACTTTTATATAGTAAAACTGGGCTTTACAGGGGTAAACCTTATTTTTCTTATTTCTGCTTTCAAGTATAGATTGTGGGTACTCGTTAGAACCGCCCCGACGAGGCGGTTCTCACGAGTACCCACAATCTATATATTGAGCAGCAATAAGACATTTTATTTTTCTGGCGATAAAGGTTACAATGTATTATTATAGGCATGTTTTCGTAATGACGGGTTAAATACATACACCGTCTTTAGGTTTCATAACACCCCTTCCACATAAAATGTTCTTCATTTGCCCCTGAAAATATAGATTGCAAGAAATAAATTAAATCACTTCATGTTTTGCCACACAGAAGGTTTGTATAAATTTTCATTTCGCAAATCTTATTGGTTAGTCGTATTTGACAAAGCGGGTGTGATAATCGTTCTTTCACAGTATAAGACATTCTGATAGGTAAGGCAGACTATTACTGTTCGCGTAAAACACTAGGGCGTCCATGTTGCAAATGCACGATAAAACCATGGAAAATCACTTACTGTGACACCACGGCTAATAACGGTATAATTCGCATCAACAACACATCGCATTTTTCAGTTTGGGACTGCCACACATTTGCGTATGAGCCCTGTGTGTATCTGCGTGTCGGGCATTAAAATATAGGAGAATTCAAAAAGAAAAAAAATGTAGTATAAAAATAAGCTCGTTACCCTAGCGTTGTGTACACTTGTGGTAATTGCCGGAGTTGGCGCTCATAAATGTAAGACATGCATATATATGTTCAGGAGCTCGGGCGTATGCCTTATACGTTGCGTGGATGTATCGCGTACGTTGCGTCACAAGCGCGTAGACTACATTAAGAACTTGCTCAGCGAAAGTTTGAGGCATGCCATTGCACGCTACATGCATGTCTCCTCCCCCCCCCCACCCCCCAATAACTCTGATTTTCCTACTTTTGGAGTTATTGCCCTTTGAACATTGAACATAGACATTTTGGTCATAGTTTCGTGTCCGCTCTATAACTTCGATACCGTTTGAGATATTTCTACGAAACTTCATAAGTATGTAGGGCACATGAGACGACGTGCAGAACATATAAACCGTAACTCTGATTTTCCTACTTCTGGAGTTATTGCCATTTGAACTTTGAATACAGCTGCTGCTATCTGTTCTGTAAACTTCACAGATATGTAGGGCACTCTGAGTTGACATGCAGAACGTATGAATTGTAACTCTGATTTTCCTACTTTTGGAGTTGTTGCCCTTTGAACATTGAACATAGCCATTTCTGTCATAGTTTCGTGTCCGCTCCATAACTTCGATGCCGTTTGAGATATTTCCATGAAACTTACCAGATATGTACAGCAGAATGTAACAAGGTGCAGAATATATGAACCATAACTTTGATTTTCCTAATTTTGGAGTTATTGCCCCTTTAACATTGAACATTGCCATTTCTATCATGTAGTCTGTTTGAAGCACTATATCTCCTGAACCTAATAATTGATTCTGACCAAACTCGCACGGTTACATCATTAGGATGAGGGAAAACAGCATTTAGGTTTTGGAGACCTTGGCCTTATTTTCATGGGCACAGGCCCCCAAAAATCTGTTAATTTTGGGCCAAAGATGGCTGGTCTGCACCCAGTCTCATGAACACATCAATGAAATATGGTCTAACTTGGTACAAAATATCATTGCAATTGATTTGACTAGATTTTGAAGACCTTGACTTTAGTTTAAAGGGCACCGGCCCCCATAAACTAAAAATGAGAATATTAATTCTGGTTTACTTTCTTTTGGAGCCATGGTTCTTTGAACATTGAAAATAGTCATCTTAGTCATGTATTCCTGACAACTTTATTAATGGAAATAGTAATGCATCCTTACGTTGAATCCTTTTTCACTGTGATATGGCACTTGCTTGATGTAATTGTAGTGGCGGGGTATCATGCTGTGCTTGCATTTTATTTGTTTTGCAATCAGTCTTTACTGACTGTCGCAGAGACAGAAGTTGGGGGACGGTCAGGTCTAAAACTTTCCCAAAGTGATGTATGGGTTAAAATGAGTGAAAAAACGAGCAGGAAACGAAAAAAATCCATGATTCAGATTTTCTGAACGGAGTTCACCTCCCATCAGAGACACCAAAGGGAAAGAAACACAAATATGAAATAACTAGACCCTAATGGAAACACCAATCGCGGAAAGCCAAAAGGACAGTCGCTTTCCCACAAAATGGCCAACTGGCTATCCAGAAAAAAATATAGGCGACAGATACACATACTCAAACACAAACCATAACAAAAATAGACCGCGATTGGAACGGTCAGTGTAAAGAATTTCATTGGGAGCTTAAATCCATTGAAAGAGTCTTGGAATTTTAGATAAAGAAAAAACAGGTTTTGGAAAGAGCAGCGAACAAAAAGGTACTGATCAGACTTCGCGTATGCAGAATGAATGTGTCTTCTAACATGTCACGAGAACAGAGCCTTTCTAGACTGCGTGAAGAAGCTTTCTGGCTGCCAAAGGCATCCGTATATAGAACAACTGGGGCCAGATTATCAAAACTAACGACGTCGTTAGTTACCGTATCCTTAAATCAACCATTTAATATGGCAAATATAGAAGATCCAACATGAGTATTCATGTATTACTGAATCTATTAAACTCGTTGAGGTAAAGAGATAAAATGCGAGGCTTCGCCGAGCATTTTATCTCTTTTCCTCAACGAGTTTAATACATTTAATAATACATGAGCACGAATGCAAGATTCTATTTATCATATGACATTTAAAACGCATTTTATTCACGATTGATTTTTTATTATATAATTTGTTTTATTTCTCACATTTCAATTTTAACTACATGTCAACTTGCGTCACCGTTAGCTTTGAACAACTGGACCCAGGTGGAAGGGGTTATATTCAAAATACAAACCTTTTCTAGTTTACAACAGGCAGGTGGCACGGAGCAACGTTCGGAATTAGCGGACCTCTCCCCGTCCTTTAATTTGGTACAGTTAAAATATTGGTTATTATTCCAGTCCAAGAATCCATTGTCGTCATCACTAAAACCACAACATTGAAGCTATGAGAAAAAAAGAAAAAAGATCAATACTCCAACAGGAATCTTCCGCCTGATAAATAGCATTTAAAAAAATAAGGTTATTAGATTAGGTAATCCGAAAATTTATTTGGAAAATGGTTAAACTGTTTCCAAGCAGTGTAGGCCCGGATCAGACGCCGCCCTCTTCGACGTCCGTTCTGGGCCTGAATTGTTTGCCAGTTTACCGTTTTGGCATCACGAAAACATTCCCACATAATTCTGACTCCCTTGAACCCCACTTTTATATAGCAAAACTGGGGTTTACTGGGGTATCCACAATCTATGTTTTGTGCAGAAATAAAAAAATATCACAATTTTTCATCTTAATTTTTTTTCCGCGGTAAAATTTACACTATATTTGTATAGGCGTGTTTTCGTAATGGGGTTTCCCGGCATATAACATGGGTTAAGTCTTTGTAATGAACACCCTTATGAACCCAAATTTATAGTGAAAAAAATGAGGTATGGATTGTGGGTACTCGTCAGAACCGCCATAGTACCTCAATGTGGCATTTCTAACGAGAACCTACAGTCTATGTTTGAAGCAGAAATCAGAAAGCTACAAGTATATCTCACTTTTTATTCAGAAAAATGTCGTTTTCAGAGACTTTCTTAGCCTGGTGATTATTTTCAATCCTGAGTTCTTATATGTTGTTTTCAAAACCGTTTTCAAACAAATCGTAAATATGAAATGGTCACGGGTTGAATGGTTATTATATGGTCACATGTCTCTGTTCCACAGATGTTTAGTTTGGTTGTCGTTGAACGCCACGGAAATGGACACCTGCCCTTCTTGAATCAACGGGAGAGAATGGCGTTTGTTGCCGACCCGGCGGGGATCGAACCCGCGACCTCCTGTTAACCAGCCAGACAAGCATCCGACGGAGACACCGCGGATGAAAGGTCAAACCAAGGTGATAATGGAACTCATATTTTCTCTAGCGTCAGTTTATGTGGTATATTGTTCAGAAATATGTTCTAAAATAAATGTCTAATCTGGGTATTAACCCATTTAGTATCAGAAACCCCAAAACGGGTACCCTGGCAAACAGTGCAGGCCCAGGTTAGACGCCGCAGAACGCGGCGTCTGATCAGGGCCTGCATTATTTGCAAAAAAAAATCAGCTATTTTCCAAATAAATTTTGAAGAAAATACAACCTGACACCCCTAAATTTTGAAAAGGACTCCTGGTATATATAAGGAGGACGATTCCATTTGGTACAATAAGGATTAAATGTTTAAATATCACGCTTGAAAAGTCTGCATTACTGAAAAGAGAGACGCGTTTCCTCCAAATATGACTGTAAACATCTTCCATGACAAACATGGCTATATAAGAAACTAGTGCTCCTTTATGGCCTAAAATCTCATTAATCTGACGAGACATCTCACTTTTCTTATTTCTTCTATAAATACAGAGAGTAATACTCGTTAGAACCACCTCAATGAGGCGGTCCCAATGGGTACCCACTCTATGTTTTGGAGCAAAAATGTGAAAAATGCCACTTTTTCGTGTATTAAGTGTGATTTACATTTGCGTTCATTACCCTAACCTGTCGGCTGTGCAACAAAAGAAACGATACAAACTTTCAAGTATACTAATGTGAGTTGCAAGCTTAATATTTTCCAAAAGGGTGACTTTTGACTCATTGAACAGACGTTTAGCTACTAAAAGTGCAAAAAAAAGAAGTTTGTTCAACTTTTTAACACAGAGTTATCTTGCAATATGTGCCTGGAAGGGATCTGCTTAGAAATTTCCAATGCGCATATGAACATGTTTTCAAAACCAAACATTAAAATTCAAGTTTTAACAATGCTACTGTCAATTAATAACATTTTTGTCTAGTCGGTTGTGGACACCTCCCCACAAAAGACTCTATTTTTCACAAAGAGATCGGAGGAAAAAGGCTGGTCAGTCCAGTCATGAATTCTATTGGCTTGAAGACATTTTTGAGTAAGAACAGCACTATAAACCCGCGCGTAATCCTGCTGGATTAGATATCCCGGATTCTGAGCGTAAACAAATAAATGGAACCACGTGAGGCCGACGCACTTGATTGATGTAACGTCTCGCTGTTCAGTTAACGTCTCAGACATGATCTTGAATGTTCTAAATGTCGCTAGCTACATGCAATGGCTCGACATACCATTTCGCTTATTCCATCCGATATGTAATGCTCTATTACGCACGCGTCGCCTCGGCATACCTTACACCTATATGTCGAAACACCCCGAAACGACAATCGGCGTGATTCACGCTGAAGTGCGATGTGTCCCTGAAACGCATATCCCGCGAGTCGCTTAGACGCCAATATACATATATGTATTTCATGCACCAGCGTAAGTGTTCCGTACTTTGTCGACGTCTTAATTTTGGTCACGAAAGGGACGTCTAGAGCTCTCAAAAGTGCATCGCATAAGGGCGACGAACTGTGTCAGTCGGTAGTAGAAACCATTTGTTTATCTACGGGTACAGTGTAGCAGATACCGGCGGAAATCTGCTTCGCATATGCGTCTGTCGGATGAATCGATCTTCCGCTACGTCGACGTCCACTAGCGTCTTCTGTTGATAGTAAGATGTCGCTCCAACAGACAAATAGATCACACACATGTGGCACCTAAAATCAGAGTCAACGCCATCCGTTTTGATGGAGAAAGTTGAAGACTGTGAGCCATGACCCCAAAAAGCACCTTTTCATAAAGGGCAATTTTTTCATGAATTCAAACAAGCAGTTTTAACTTTCTTTCTAAGCAAAAATGACAACATGACCCATTGGCTGTTGAAGGCAATCCTGTATCATGATACATGTGTAATTGCTAACAGTGCCAGAAAATTTGATAAACCAACAGCAAATAGGGTAATGTTTTTAAAAGTAAGGAAAAATTGAATTTGTTACCTTCGGGGTTACCATGTTAACAAAAGCAATTCATGTATCGGAACTTTTGTGAGTGAGTATATATTAAAGACATGTTTATATGAAACATTAAAAGATGTGCATGCAAATTTGAACTCACGTCTTCTTGAAGACTGTCTATTAGATTTTTCATGTCTTCGTCATTCACTATCCCGTACTTTCTAATAGCATCTTGGAATGTCTTTTCAGGGAACAGCCCTAACTTTTGTTTGGCATCAGGGACGAAGTAAAACACAAATATGAATACAATCAACACTAATTCTCCCAGAAATAAAAGAGTCAATATCCAGTTATACTGAAAAGAAAGAAAACAATATCAATTATAATGTACACTAATAAGCAACATAAATATTAAATTTATCACGCTTACAAATCTATGAAATACACAAGTCGTTTGCAGGTACGTACATGGCAGAACTGTCTCAATCGCCAATGCGGTCGTTTTGTTTGTTTGTGTCAATACTATTTAGGTCATTTTGCAGACGATGCTTCCAGTTTTATGAGACTTTTACCCGACATTGAGATAAAATGAAAACTCAATCCCTGTCGCCCTAGGAGACCGCTAAGGCTAAAGGTCAGTCCGACTCGCAACATTTTGCATAGGCTGGCTTAGACATTCTAAGCGGTTTGCCAGTACTGGAATGTTCAGAGGGTCAAGGCGGTCGTGACTTGCACCCACAATCTATGGTTGGATAATGACTAAAAACACACCAGGCACTATTATCACAACGCAAGTGAAAGAAAGCAAGATACATGTATAACGATAACACACACGTGTGACACAGTGTCCTGTATTACATGGGCCCCGTCAAGCGATTTTGGTACTTATCGCCTATGCGAGCCGCGAAGGTTCAGGCGAGCCTGCGCATCCGCGCAGTCTCGCCAGAACCTTCGCTGCTCGCTCATACAAGTAGTGAATCAAGAGGAACCTTCAGACAGAAAGCCATATCCCTGGCCCCTCTGAATGGCTGGGCTTGCGCAGGAAAAATTTGTCATGACGGAATGCTCGAAGACACAAATTCGCTTGGCGGGGCTCATATTATCAAAATGGTTTCTTTTCTGACGAAAATTTTGTGATATGTTGTTGGTGCTCGGTATCATTTTGTGGCAAGCTGGTATCGTCAGCCGGGTGGTACAGTAGTCGCAAGTAAGACTGACAAGGCGGGGCTATTCAGGTGTTGTCAATATATGTCAAATTCGCTATTCGGTAGAGTTCCGGGCGCATGCGTTCTGCAAGCGGACCAAATGGCCATATACGCTACAGCTTTGATTGTGTTACAGTTGAATTCACACAATCGAGTGTTCGTTAACAGAATATTGCAGAGGCAGGCCGCCTAGTCAATCTTATCTACAGTCGAATACTTCCGGTTGTTTAGATACCAGCTTTATCGCATAACGTCCCAACATAAAGGCTTTTTTTGTTTGTTTTGGTTTTACGGCTCTTCCAAGATTATTTCACTCATATCGAGCCGATCGTTAATCTGAGGTGAGCGAAAACCGGAGTACCCGGAGAAAAACCACCTGACCTTCCGTTGCAGAACTTGGCGTCTCACATGTGACCGCCCAACATAAAGGTAAAAAAAAATCATGCCTTAGAAAAAAAATCGTTTGGCCTGACTGACTCAGCAAATTAGGTACAATGCTGAGTCAGTTTGAAGGACAAATACTATTGGTTTGTTTGTTTGATTTGAGGTTTAACGTCTCCGTCAACACTGTAAAGGTCATTTTGGAGACGTTGCTTCCAATTTTGTGGGACTTTTACCCGACATTGAGATTAAATGACATCTCAAGCCCTGCCGCCCAATGAAACCAATAGGGTTTATAAGCCGACGGGCCGACTCGCATCGCTTTGCCTGGGCAAGCTTAGATCCTCTAAGCTGTTTACCAATACTCGTGTGCGGGTCCGTTTCAGCTCTGCGTGGAAGCATCAGCTTCCAGCCCCGATGGCTGCGGCCGAAAATACTATTGGATATAATGGATGATCATCAGAATACCTTAGACTTGGTTATCACCTTTTGGCCTTGGTCCCGCCCATCGGGGTTTGAAGAAATAAATGGGCTGCATGATGCTCCCATGCAGAATTGAATCCGACCGCACACGAGTACTGGTAAACCGCTCAGACGATCCAAGCCTGCCCAGGCAAACCGGTGCGAGTCGGACCGTCCATGCTTATAAACCCTTTTGGTTTCATTGGGCGACAGGGTTTGAGATGTCATTTCATCTCATTGTCGGGTAAAAGTCCCACAAAACTGGAAGCAACGTCTCCAAAATGACATATATAGTGTTGACGGGGACTTTAAACCTCAAATTAAACAAAATCAAACAAACAAAACAAGAGTATAAGCCTACTGTCTCGCCTCCTTTTTTGAGAGATACGTCTCGTAACGTTACCCGTAAGACGTCCTTAACGACGTCGCGTTTACTAATGGCGGCATATTGACCTTTTTGCACCAAAACCGTGAATTAAATGCGTTTAAATGCCATATGGTAAATAGAATCTTGCATTCGTGCTCATGTATTATTCCATTTATTTAACTTGTTGTGGAAAAGGAAAAAATGCTCGGCAAAGCCTCTGATTTTATCCCTTTTCCTCAACTTGTTTAATAAATTCAATTAAGAAATGAAATTTATTATTCTGCTATTGATGAAACTATGAACGCAGTGGGTCGCGTGCAAAGTAACTGAACCCCGAAGGGGTCATGTAATCTTTGCTAGCGACCCGCATACTTTCATGAAAAACAGAAAAATTAATTTTTTTTATATTTACATTATTTGCCCCCTCATCACTGGGCGAAAAACTGCTTATAGGACAAACTTTTAAAGCTGAAAAACATTTACACTCTTGTTTTCTACAAAGAGCGGAACAGCGTTGACGTCTCCAATGCCCGTAGAGAACCACTGTTTAGAAGGACGGCACTTGACGACACTGAAAATCATAAGACTCGATGCGTCCATGGAAGTATCATAATACCACACCACTATCGTATAATTGCGAAAAAAAGAATCGATTATTGTTGCTCAATGGTTACAGGAAATCCCAACCCGAGGATCCACAGGCCACGTGAAAATCTCGGCAGAGCCTCGTTTCCCACCCGACCATTTGGGGTTTCTCTCTTCCCACTGAACAATTTTATGGATTCTATTTATCTCACACTGGTGCGCTATCCAATCAGATGGCACTGAACTACTAGTGAGCCATAGCCTAACCTTCCAAGTCGAGAAACAGAAGATTATCTTTTATTCAAACTGAAAATAAATTGGATTATTTCCTCATGAGTTAAACCCTGCCCCCACCTCCTCCAACGCCCCGAGTAGCAGAAGTGGAATCTTGACACATCTATTATAGTAAATAGGAGGTTAATTCAAAGTCATGAACAGTATGACAAAAATGTTGATCCTGATGAGGGTCTACACTGTCTAGGTATATTTTCCGGTTTACAGGTTTGAAATGGTACTTACAGTTCTGAGCATGCATGTGTATTCCCTGAGTGCGCCCATCCAACCAACGAATGTAATAACTGTGGTTATTGCACCGGCTGTACAGATGAGACAGGACGGATCAAAGAAGAATTCTATTGGGTCATGGACCACTTTATGTTTGAGCACCAGGACGTAAGCTCCTATTCCTGTACAGGCCATTGCAATGAGCTGAAAATGGAAAGAAATTCGACCATGTGAAATGTATTTGAAACACTGGACACATGGGCACACAAGGCAGTGGGTGGGGCGGTTCCCGGTATATGATCTCCCAAGAAGATCATCAAGAAGACGTTAATGCAGTCATATATGCTTTACTCATTTTGCAAGCAGATGGGCTGCCTCCATTCATTGAATCATTACAATATCACATCCGAGAGGCAGAGTGCATTTTTTTTCATAAATCAAGACACGGACATTTTTCAGATGAAAATTAGATGTTTTTCTTATTTTTTAATCCAAACATATATTGAGTATTGACAAAACCATCCTTCAATTATCACAAAATACTTACCCTATATGTTGCTATGCGTGATCTAAGTCTTCATTGAGCACCTGCTGAAAGATATCTTTTTCATGCACTCGCCCAAATGATTTTCATCACACAAGTACTACACCACGAGCGCCGCGTTATAACTGTTCATTATAACATGTTTTGAATTCACCTTATTTGCATTATCTGCTGGTTCCTAGTTTGAAAATTATCAGTGTTGGAAAAACAGGTAACCAGGCCCCTCTGACCTTCAAAGGTCAGGGGGGTCTGGTTACCTGTTTTTCCAATATTGATAATGTGCAAGCTGGGAGCCAGCAAATAATGCAAATATGGTGAATATAACACTGTTTAACTTTGGATCCCAAAATTGTATAGACTATATAGAAAAATGACCACAAATGTTTTATATATAGTCTATACATTTTTGTTTGGATATAACACGGTTGTTTAACTAACACGGTTTTATGCTTTCTGCTGTTCATTATAACGCGGTTCTTAAAATAACACGGGTGTATCGTGTAGATTATATAGAACAATTACCACAAATGGTATTTTTCTGTATAATCTATAGAATTTTTGTTTGGATACAACACGGTTGTTTGCATGACACGGTCTCCAGTCTCTGCTTTGGACCTCAATAGTAGTGTTTGAAAAGTATGAAATGATAGCTTGATAAAAGAATAGATGTCGGGTGGCCGTATGCCATCCCGCACCAGATATATCCGAAAAAAAACGTGGTGTGTTCAGTGTCCTCCAACCAGTGAATACACCTGATCAGCCTATGCGTGCGTTCAGCCAGGCAGAAACCATTTGTCTTGGAATAAACTGTCCACCAGGATAACGAATTCTCTGGACAGACAGCCTTGATTTACAAAGGATCAATCTATCCTCCGGCCGTTAGAGATTGGAATGCCCTTCCAGATTTTATAAATTTCTTCCGCTAAAGGTACAGAGGATAATGTAGCTGGGTTTATTTTTGGCGAGAGCTAGGAATAACTTCCGGTTTCATAGGTCCACCAGTAACAATCTGTTCACATTTGGTAATGACGCGGCCTGTGTTTAACACAGGCGCTTGGCCCGTTGATTTGTCCGAAAAACATGTTGAATGTGTTTAAAGTCAAAATATGAGTAAAATTTTTTTTTTTTTTTCATACTGGTATAGAAAGCTAGACAAGGTTCACAACAAACCAGCCCCATTTCTCGGTACACATTAAATGACAATTGGCACAGGCACATTTTTTGACACAGGAAGGTATATTTTGTATGAAGTTCAACCTATGGCATGCAGAATTTCAACAAAATAATGTAGAACACCTGGATCAAGCCCCATTGTGATCTACACATCAAATTACCCCGGGTAGACTTTAGTAGGACAACTAACTGTCACACCAACTTCATGGTTTTTCACAGTTTCCCTTCGATTTCCTGTTGAAATCCTATAATATCAGCACAAAAGCCAACACACCTTGGAATATCAATGAATATGCTCTCACCTAATGCAAAAGTTTTCGCCAGTTAACCATTATTACCAGCATTTTTCGCCTTTTTTGTGTGCTAGGAGGCATTTCTTGTTGCAATATTGTTTTCATTCTATATCTTGAAGCTGATGTAATCCGAGCGCTGATTGGTCGAAATCGCTGGAGTTCCCAAATTTCGACCAATCAGCTCGCAGATGACATCATCTTCAAGATACAGAATGAAAACAAAATTGGAATGAGAAATGCCTGCTCGCACGAAAAAAGGTGAAATTTGCTGGTAATAACGGTTATCTGGAGAAAACTTTTGCATAAGGTGAGAGCATATTCATTGATATTTATAAAAATATTGGCTTTTGTGCTGACATTATCAGATTTCCGCAGGAAATCGCAGGGAAACAGTGAAAAACCATTGAGTGGGTGTGACAGTTAGTTGTCCTACTAAGGTCTATCCGGGGTAATTTGACGTTTAGACTAAGATGGGGCTTGAACCAGGAGTTCTGCATTATTTTGATGAAATTCTGCATGTCTTAAGTTGAAGTTCATACAAAATGTACCTTCCTATGTCAAGAAATATGCCTGTGCCAATTGTCATTTTATATGTACCGAGAAAATGGCACTGTTTTGTTGAGAACCTTGTCTAGCTTTCTATACCAGTATGAAAAAAATTTGGATTTTTTTTTTTTTTTACTCATGACATTTTTTTCGGACAAATCAACGGGCCAAGTGCCTGTGGTGTTTAATGACAAAATGTCATATGATACGTATCTAGTATTCACGCTCTTTAACGCGATACTTTTCTCGACTGAGAAAAAAAGTAGACAAAAAAGAAGAAGAAGAAGATACGGCACCGTGTATTCTATGGAGTGGAGTCTTGGAGTTGAGTCTTGGAGTGATTGCATGCAAGTGATTAGTTTTTATACTTCTCATCTTCCGATCAAATAGATTATGAGATGATTACAGGGATGACGTAGATGCAACATTGTGATCGTCATAATTCATATATTCTTTGAGGCATACCGATGGGTATTGATACGATTGTACATGGGGCTGAGAAGCTGTAATCAGTGCAAGAATCACAGCTTTTGGTTCTATAGTATTTTAGTAATCTTCCCCTGACAATATAATGTTATTATCACCTTAACTTACAAAATATGCTGCGATATTTCGATCACAACTTTTGCCCTAGTCAGATGAATCAGAACTTCATTTTCTTAGAAAATGCTCAGCATGTACGTGGAAGAGGCACATGAAGTGTGTGTGTGCTGGGGGGGGGGGGGGTATGCGTGCGTGCGTGCGTGTGTGTCTGTGTGTTTCAGTTTTACGTCACACCAACAGCTAAGGTTACACAGAGACGGGACCTCGGTTCAAAGATCAATCCGAAAGTCTGGAGAAGCCCGGGGTCGAATCCAGGACGCCTGGTTTATGTGGCGAGTAGCATAGCCACTGCACCAGAAAGGCTTCTACACATGCGGTGAGAGAATGAACTTTTGTTCAAAAGCTAACAATCAAAATATTAAATCATTGGACCTAAATCAAACAGCTCAATTCATAGTGTTGAAAAAAAATCTGAAACAAAATACATATGGTCGAAAAAAACTGATATGTTATATAACTTACTAAAACACTTCCAACTTTTCTACTTATCATCACCTTTTTGTACATTACTGGCAAATTTGATTCCATATTCGGTTGATGGGTTTAAGAGTGTGTTTTTTTTCCTTGCAGAGATACAGCCAACGTAATAGTCATCCCAAGCCTCGGTGTTCAGGGGAGCGAGTCCACTTGTTTTTTTGTTTTTTTTTTGTTGTTTTTTCTATTACATAACGGTGGTTCACAATGAAATGCTCCATATGGGATGAAAATTAGTTAAGTTTTATTTTGGCGATCCGTTGTTGTGTGTCAGTGTTTACTTATGTACAGCTACAAAGTAAGCCTTATTTTGTATCCTGACAAAATGAGTTGATATTGACTTTGCAATTTGATCTATTATGTTGTTTAATGCTAAGAGTTTCATAACAAATAATCTCTAAAATATGACTCCAGACTCCACTCCTAACATCACTCCAAGACCCAACGCCATAGAAAAGGCACCATGTATTCTATGGAGTGGGGTCTTGGTGGAGTCTTAGAGTGGAGGTTTGAGCCATATTTTTGAGATTGTCTCTCAGTTGTTACACTTTCTAAGCCTCATGTACAATTGTACCAAGTGCCAATTGTATGTCTCAAATGATATAGGTGTTACTGCAATCACAATGTTGCAGCGACGGACGGACAGACGTTCGACATCCTGATCCCTATATCTCTCCAATGTATTCGGTTGGGAGATAATAAATATAAACATGTAAGCATGCAAAGTAAAGTGATCCCGCAGTCAGATAAGAGTAACGGTGTACAAACTAAACGTAACTCCTAAATTTAGCGCATGACTCCACTCCAAGACTCCACTCCATAGAAAACACATACCAAATTATACTTAGGCATCCATGTGTCATAGTGTACTCTTAATGGTTACTTTTCATGGAAAAAAAATTGATACTTTTCTTATTATCCCCACGCTTTTAAAAACAGCGTTCGGGGATATTGTGAACGCCTCCGTCCGTCTGTCCGTCTGACCGTCTGTCCGTCCGTCCGTCCGTCACGCTATCTCCTCCTTAACCACTGGCCGGAATTCAGCCATATTTGCTACATGACTTCCTTACATGTTGAGGGTGCGCGAGAGGGACGATATAGTTGGCACCGCCCAAAGGGGCCATCTCAAGGGGTCAAAGGTCACGGCTGCTATAAAAGTCACGCTATCGCCCTAGCGCCTACATTTCTCCACCGATTTCAATATAACTTCACTCAAATGATCCTTATGACAATATCTCAAGCGAGTTCGACTTTCAAAGTCGTGGCCTCAAGGTCACAATATAACTTCACACATATGTTCCTTATGAAAATATCTCCAGCAAGTTTGACTCTCAAGGTCATGGTCTTAAGGTCAAGGTCACTGTGGCTTTTTTTAAGAAAAACTTTGTAATCGCTGCAGCGCCTACATTTCTTGACCAATTTCAATATAATTTCACACAAATGTTCCTTTTGACAATATCTCGAGTGTGTTTGACTTTCAAGGTCAAGGTCACTGTGGCTATTTTTAGAATAAACTTTGTAATCGCTCTAGCGCCTTCATTTCTTGACCAATCTCAATATAATTTCACACAAATGTTCCTTTTGACAATATCTCGAGTGTGTTTGACTTCAAGGTCAAGGTCAATGTGGCTTTTTTTTTTAAAACTTTGTAATCGCTCTAGCGCCTACATTTCTTGACCAATTTCAATATGATTTCACACACATGTTCCTTTTGACAATATCTAGAGTGTGTTTTACTTTCAAGGTCAAGGTCACTGTGGCTATTTTTATTATTGTCATCGCACTAGTGCCTACATTTCTTGTCCGATTTCAATATAACTTCACACAAATGTTCCGTTTGACAATATCTCGGGTGTGTTCGACTTCAAGGTCAAGGTCACTGTGGCTATTTTTAGAAAAACTTTGTAATCACTCTAGCGCCTACATTTCTTGACCAATTTAAATATAATTTCACACAAATGTTCCTTTTGACAATATCTCGAGTGCGTGAATTTCAAGGTCTAGGTCACTGTGGCTATTTTTAGAAAAGCTTTGTCATCGCTCTAGCGCCTACATTTCTTGTCCGATTTTTATATAACTTCACACAAATGTTCCTTATGACAATATCTTGAGCGAGTTCGACTTTCAAGGTCACGGTCACTGTGCCTATTTTTAGAAAAACTGTCATCGCTTAAGCGCCTACATTTCTTGTCCGATTTAAATAGAACTTCACACAGATGTTCCTTATGACAATATCTTAAGCGAGTTAGACTTTCAGGGTCAAGGTCACTGTGCCTATTTTTAGAAAAACTTTGTCATCGCTCTTGCGCCTACATTTCTTGATTGATTTCAATATAATTTCACACAAATGTTCCTTATATCAATATCTCGAGTGAGTTGACTTTCAAGGTTATGACCTCATGGTCAAGGTCACTGTGGCTAATTTTAAAAAACTTTGTCATTACTCTAGTGACTACATTTATTGGTGGATTTTTATTATCCCCACGCTTTTAAAGAAAGCGTTGGCGGATATTGTGAACGCCTCCGTCCACCTGTCCATCTGTCCGTCCGTCACGCTATCTCCTCCTTAACCACTGGCCGGAATGCAACCATATTTGCTACATGACATCCTTACATGATGAGGGTGTGCAAGAGGGACGTTATAGTTGGCACCGCCCAAAGGGGCCATCTCAAGGGGTCAAAAGGTCACGTCCGCTATGTGGCAAAAGCGTGGGGATTTGCGATCGCTTGCCATCGACTACTCGCTCTAGTTGACTTTTCCAACATAGGCTGTGGGTGCTCGTTAGAACCGCTTCAATGAGGCGTTACTAACGCGTACCCAAAACCTATATCTTGGAGCAAAAATAAGAAAAATGTGTACCCCCGTAAACCGCAGTTTTCTCTATACAAAGTGGGATTTACAGGGATGTTCATTACATAGTGTTTCAATTCAGAACATTATTTGTTTGTTTGAATAGAGATTGTACGTCCCCGTCAACACCTTTTGGGTCATTCTGGAGACGTAGCTTCCAATATTGTGTGGCTTTTACACGATGTTGATGAAATGACTTCTCAAGCCCTGCCGCCCAATGAAACCAAACGGCTTATATGCAATGGACGGTCTGAGTCGAACCAACCTTCGTACGGCGTGAAGTAAAATTAAACTGTCTGTTGCATCACGTTTACAAGTGCGGATAATGAAACCCCTTTAAACCGACCCCCATTTCATATGCTGAGTGATTTGGGGTTTAATGTCCCCGTCAAAAGTATTTAGGTCATTTTGGAGACGTTGCTTCCAGTTTTGCGGGACTTTTACCCGACACTGAGATGAAATGACATATCACTCCCTGCCGCCCAATGAAACCAAAAGGGTTTATATGCATGGGCGGTCCGATTCGCACCACTTGCCTGGACAGGTGTAGCGCCTCTAAGCGGTTTACCAGTACTCATGTGCGCGGTCGGTATTAGCTCTGCGTGGAAACATCGTGCAGCCCAATCTATTTCTTTAAGCCCCAATGGGCGGGGCGCCAGAAAAAAAGTGGGATTAGATTTAGGATGTACCTTATTTCTTTATTTTGATCAAACACATGGATTGTGGGTACTCGTTAGAACCGCCTCAGTGAGGCAGTTCTAACGAGCACACGCAGTCTATGGTTCAGCAGAAGTAGGGAAAATATCAGACTGAGTAAGTTTCGTCAGACAGAGGCATGAAAGAAAAATACCTCACATGGGAATGGTGTTATCTTGATATTGCACTTGCTACTTTTTCTATCTATCTATGCACTATCCATCTTATATCTATCTATGTACTATCTATCGTTTATCTATCTACATGTATTTACTATCTATCTTCTATCTAGCTATGTACTATCTATCGTCTATCTATCTTCATGTATGTACTATCTATCTATATACTATCTATGCACTATCTATCTTCTATCTATCTATGTACTACCTATGTACTATGTATCCATGTTCTATGTACTATCTATGTATCGATCGGTTGATCGATCTATGTACTATCTATCTGTCTATCTATCTACTGTTACTGCGATCGACAACATTTTATCATTAATCGCAGGTAGATTTTACATACGAGGGTAGGCTGAAAAGTTCTGAGCCTGACCAAGATCCAATGGTTTGTCCATACTGAAAGTGCCTTATTTTTCAACATAGTCTCCCTTCCTGTCCCCACACTTCCTTCTGCAATGCGGGAGTCCTTGGATCCCAGTGGTATAGAAGGTCTCATCTTGGACCCTGAAAAACTCCTCCACAGCAGCTATCACCTCCTCGTCTGACCGATAATGCTGCCCAGCCAAGTGCTTTTTCATGTTTGGAAACAAGAAATAATTTTATGGAGCTAGATCAGGTGAATACGGAGGGTGATCGACAAGTGTGAAGCCACAGTAATGCACAGCAGCCATTGCGACAACCGATTTATGAGCAGGCGCATTGTCCTCATGGAACAAGACCTCTTTTGTCAATTTTCCGGGTCGTTTAGCCTTAATTGCTTTTCGCAATTGTTTTAGCAGATCTGCATAATACTCCCCATTAATTTTTCTGCCCTTTTGAAGGTAATCTATGAATAGTATACCCTTGGCATCCCAGAACACTGATGCCATCACCTTCCCTGCAGAGGAGACGACTTTTGCTTTCTTTGGAGGGGGTGAGCCAGGGTGCTTCCATTGCATGGATTGTCTTTTGGTCTCTGGCTCAAAGTGATGAACCCAACACTCATCCTGAGTGACAAAACGGTCAAGAAAACCATCTTGGTCTGCTTCAAAAAAGCCAAGTTGGCTTGTGACAGGTTCAGTCCGGTCAACTTTTGGTCAGGCGTCAAAAGCCGTGGCACCCATCTGGCGGAGACCTTCAACATTCCTAATTCACTGTGTAGAATGTTCTCTACTCGTTCACGGGTGATGCCAACAGTGTTAGCTAACTGATTCACAGTTAAACGCCTGCCATCCACCACGGCCCTGTGCACTTGGCTGATGGTTTCCTCAGTTGTTGCAGTTGTGGGTCGTCCACGCCGGTCATCATCTTCAAGGCTGGCCTTGCCCATCTTAAAATTTGCTGCCCTCCTTTTCACGGTTCCATACGAAGGAGCATCATCCCCTAATGTAGCAACCATATCGGCATGAATGTCCTTAGGAGCTAACCCCTTTTTATGGAGGTACTTGATGACACCACGATGCCAGATTTTGTCCATTTTCTCAAAAACGTGCTAGTATCAATTTTCAAAGTCTAGAATTTCTACGTTATTGCAGGTAAACTTGAACTCATTTGAATCAAATCAAGTAATAAAGGTTTGGGTTTAATGAATACAAAATTTCATGGCTGTTCGATGCCTGCTTCTTGGTCAGGCTCAGAACTTTTCAGCCTACCCTCGTACACTCAATATTTGCAGGATAAAAGCCTACACAGTAACCATGTAATTACGGTACTATTAAATATTTAACCTACATTGGGGACATGGGGCCTCCAGTTAAAGTTCCGAACCGAAGGACGGTGCACTTTGTGGTTTTCATCCTTGCAAATGATGCCCATGGAACATGTTCGGACACCGAAATTTTATCACCGCTGCCAGGGATCAACCAGGATCAATCTCCATCAGTGGAAGGCTCACTTCCATCTTTATAAGGGGAAGTCTATAATACATACCCATATAAGGAAGTTTTCGAAGAACAGAACATATTTCACCCATAGATTAATAGCTGATCTTTCACGTGCCATTTTTGGTAGTTCGGTAAACAGTTTCTTCTGTTTTTGTTGTTGTTGTGGTTTTCAACAAACATAAAAAAATCTCCTCGGTATCTACACAAAACAATCCATTTTACTGAATAAACATTTCTCGTTTCTTCTTATTGGAATTCATATAAAATATCATATTTGATAATGTATGTTTTAAGGTTATTTCAAGTCCCAATATTTGATTTATTTGTTCCGGATTTGATTAAACTGCACGTCATTCTGATAAGAGTTCGTCACACTCAAAACAATTTAAACAGATCTTCAAAACGGATATTACATGCGCATGTGTTATGTCAATGATAATATAATGTTATTAATCAAGTAATTTCGTATTGGCCCATTTACAGGTCCGAGGTCTGCTGTATTGGCACGAGGCCGAAGGCCGAGGCCAATACAGCAGACCGAGGACCTGTAACTGGGCCAATACGGAATTACATGATTAATGACAATTTTATCAATTGACACCATTAAAAACATGATTATTTATTTTAACCTCAGTGTTTCGAACAATACAGGATAGTCAATTAATAAAAGCAAATTAAAACTTTTTGTTTTCATTTGAATATGGTCTGAAAAAGCACAATCTATTTAATATCTAATTATTTTTAAATTATTCAAAGTTTTTCATTGGCTAATGGGCCACGCCATGTGAAAATTAGTCTTTTGACATGTGCGAAAAGCAAAGACTCTGATCGGACCGTGCATTCGCTGATCAGACTGTGCATTCGCGCAGTCTGATCAGTGTCTTCGCTATGCGCAATATTAACAACAGAAGTGAAGACAATGATCAGGTATTGATCTAATTACCTCAAGAAACCGAATGGAAAGAGCATAAAACATTATAATAAAAAGCCAAAAATATTTCCAGTACAAGCATACAATGAAAAACAATGCCAAAAGTAGCCGCTGTCGAATTTGAACTGCTTTGAACGCCATTACGACAACACACCCATGGAACATAGTGGATTTTCCATATTTCCAAAAATGGCTATTTTTTCTGATGAAAATCGTTGATATTTTACTTATTTATACTGCAAACATAGGTTGTGGATGCTCGTTAGAACCGCCTCTTTGAGGCGGTTCTAACGAGTACCCACAACCTTTGTCTTGAAGCAGAACTAAGAAAAATAATGTTCACCCCGTAAACCCCAGTTTTCTCTATATAAAGTGGGGTTTAGGGGGTGTTCATTTCACGGACTTGTTCACTTGATGGGTCAGCAAAAATGTTTACTATCGGGTGCGGGATGGAGGGTGGGGAGGCAGGGAGCATAGATCACGTGGATACTTTTTAACCTAAAGTTTCTCAGTATCAATTCTGACTCAGAAGGGTCGCAGGCTGATTTATGTCAAACGGTACAAACATGTCAGAAGATACGTTGCCACTTGACGTGGCTCAAGTAAGATTGATCTGGGTCATGTTCATTATCTCTGTCATTATCAAATTTAGACAAAGACAATCAGTGGATGTGTCAGTACAATTTAGATATAAATAGATTTTCAAGTCTAATATATACATGAAAAATAGAATCTCCCACTTACATGTGATGGCTTTGGAGAGGCCCATTTCTCGTATAAGTAGTCTCTGTGTTTTCGATTTATAGTATGTCCTATGGGGTTTGTATGTCTTTAACCCTTATTCTGCTGAACAGGACAACCCCTGCCTTTGCAAACAGTGTAGATCCGGATCAGAAGCCATCTGATCTGGATCTATACTGTTTTTCATGCAGTTTGTGAATTGACGAATACATTATATCAAGTAATTCGATCGGAGGATAGTCAAAAATGGTTGTGGTTAATTTATTCAGCAGGATAAGGGCTAATGGGCGCCATCACGAAAACACGCCTATAAAATTCTGATCCCCCTTAAACCCCACTTAGTAAAACTGGGGTTTATGGTGGTATACATTATTTTTCTTATTTTTGCTCAAAAACATGCATTGTGGGTACTCGTTAGAACCGCCTCGCCGTGGCGGTTCTGACGAGTCGCCACAATCTATGATTTTAACAGAAATAAAAAAAATATCACACTTTTGCATCAGAAAATTTTCATTTTTTTACTTTGTTTTGGTGGTAAAATTTTCAATATATTAAATAGGCATGTTCATAATGGCTCACAAATAAAAACATCTTCAGACAAGCGTATCAAAACTACGCAAAACCATCGTCATAAACCAAAATTCCTGTAGCAAACAGTGTAGACTCTGATCAGATCCCACCTCTGGGTCTACATTGTTCATTGTTGCCAATGTTCCTTAGAAGGATCACTAGGCTTATATGGGTTACCCACAACGCCACCACCTCTCTATGACATATAGCTTGGTTGCACGATGCTTCCACGCAGAGCTGAAACCGACCTGCAACTAGAACTGGTAAACGCTTAGAGGATCTAAGCCTGCCCAGGCAAAGCTGTGCGAGTCTGGCCGTCCATGCTTATAAACCCTATTGGTTTCATTGGGCGGCAGGGCTTGAGATGTCATTTCATCTCAATGTCGGGTAAAAGTCCCACAAAATTGGAAGCAACGTCACCAAAATGACCTTTACAGTGTTGACGGGGACGTTAAACCTCAAATCAAACAAACAAAACAATGATATTGGAAGCTATCTTCTATCCAGAAAGGTCTGCGTACAAACGTCGGACCGACAGCGATATGAAGTTGCTTCTCTGTCGGTCAGACGTTGGTCCGGGTAAGAAGTAGTGTAGGCTATGGCCTAGTTAAACTAGTTAAACACGTTTTCAATAGGCACACATCTCAACATCTATATGCAACGGCGATAAGGTTGCATCGGTAGTCTTGGGTCCGGTGTGTTAGAACAGGACTAGTCACACGACGTGACTGAAACATCGTATCAACGTCGATGAAAAGTCTTGACACTGCATTGTTTTTTTTTTTCGACGTCATTTGCCCGCTGCCAGGATAATGAGCAATGATAGAATATTGTAGTAGGGTAAAAGGGGGGGGGGGGGTACCAATCTAGTCCTCAGGACTAGATTCCACCCTCTGACGTCATAGTCACAGCATAAAAGTAGAACGTCGCCATTTCACCATACATCTGTGTTGACTTTTAAGACTTTTTTTTAGAGGTTTGACATCCCCGTCAAAAATATTTGGGTCATTTTGGAGACGTTGCTTCCAATTTTGTGGGATTTTTACCCGTCATTGAGATGAAATGACATCTCAATCCTTGCCGCCCGATGAAACCAATAGGGTTTATATGCATGGATTTACCAACTCGCACCTCTTTGCGTGGGCAGGCTTAAGCCTTCTAAACTCGTGTGCGGTAGGTTTCAGCTCTGCACAGAAGCATCATGCAGCCCAATCTATTTCTCCAAGCCCCGATGGGCCGGGGCGAAAAACGATCATTTTAAAATCGTGATAGCCTATTGCCATGACTTCAAAGTCGTTTGAGTCTTCTACATGTCGCAATTCCACAACTGCGTAGATTGGCATACAAGGAAGCAACTAGCCTTGCCCAAGGCATAGAAATGTAATAAAAAGTTCCATTTCTTTTAATTGATAGAAGCCTCCGTGGTGCAGTGGTTACGCTACTCGCCTTGTAAACCAGGGATCGCAGAATCGATCCCGGGCTTCTCCAGACTTTCGGATGAGTCTTTAAACAGAGGTCCCGTCTCCGTATGACCTTAGTTGTTGGTGGGACGTAAAACTCAAACACTCACTCACTCACTCACTCACTCACTCTTTTAATTGATTAATTGATTTGAGGTTTAACGTCCCCGTCAGCACTGTGTATATCATTTTGGAGACGTTGCTTCCAATTTTGTGGGACTTTTCCCCGACATTGAGATGAAATGACATCTCAAGCCCTATCGCCCAATGAAACCAATAGGGTTCATAAACATGGACGGTCCGACTCGCACTGCTTTGCCTTGGCAGGCTTAGATCCTCTAAGCTGTTTACTAGTACTCATGTTCGGTCGGTTTCAGTTCTGCGTGGAAGCACCATGCAGTCCAATTATTTCTTCAAGTCCCGCTGGGCTGGGGCGTTAGTGTTTTTTTCGGCGTAGCTGTATAAGCTGGCTTTTGACCTACTTGTTGATATTAGTCTCGATTGAATAAATTGTAATTTGCGATTGGTTAAAAATGTGTAAACTTCTGCAAAAAAGTAGCGGTAAGTATAGCATTTACCGATGTTTGACAAATATATTCGTGACTGAATATTCACTTCTTAAGTATGGCATTTATCTATTTAAAGTTGTACAGTACGGCAAGGCAGATGTTAAACAATGGAAAAATATCTGTTATCTAATAAAATAGTTGCAATGAAGTAAATCATTATAGGCAAGCTTTTAATTTTGTACAGTGTACTAGATAGGCTATCCCACTCCGGTCTAACATCGCGTTGTGTTTTGGTTAGTGTACGTTGACAGACAGCCTGCAGTGAACAACCAAGTTTCATATCACTGGACTTGAGTTGAGGCCTGATGGTCAAAAGTGGTGGAAAATACCACTGAGAGTATTTAAAAGCTCTTCAATTTATTAACCAAATATATTTAAAATAACAGTATATAATATACCTTCTCTGTTACCGGCCGCACTTTCAGACACTAGTTTCAAATTTAATTAACATCAAACCAAACTGGCCAGTAACCGCTATACATGTAAGTTTGTTTGTTTGATATGAGGTTTAACGTCCCCGGCAACACTGTCAAGGTCATTTTGGAGATGTTGCTTCCAATTTTGTGGGACTTTTACCCGACATTGAGATGAAATGACATCTCAAGCCCTGTAGCCCAATGAAACCAATAGGGTTTATTAGCATGGACGGTCCGCCTCGCACCGCGGTTCCTGGACAGGCTTAGATCCTCTAAGCGGTTTACCAGTACTAGTGTGCGGGCCGGATTCAGCTCTGCGTGGAAGCATCATGCAGCCCATATATTTCTTCAAGCCCCTATGGGCGGGGGCTAGCTATACATGTAAGCTATATAACTAAAAACTGAATTGAACACATCATTGCAGTACTCTTTTTACAATTAATTTATAAATCAACCATGTTTTCAAAGATAAAAAAAAATTAACAAAGGTGTGACACTTCTTACAATGGAAAAAAACTACACAACGATTAGCAGTAATTTACAAGTTAAAGCTTTCTACATACAATAGTCGTTTCTCAACTATGTCGATAATAAATGGGATTATCATGTGCCTTTTATGATGTGCTAAAAGGAAAGTAAAATCGCATGTTTTAATTTAATAAATAAACAGGAACTAGGCCTATGCCTTATGCTTGGTAGAAATATTGGCAACATAAATAATATTGTTTGTTTGGTTGTTAGCTTCTTTGTATGGGAGTTTAACGACCCAGTCAACACTATTTAGGTCATTTTTGAGCCGGTCAATTTACATATCCACACTACATGTATTCCTGGGCAAGCTTATACGTAAGCGGATAACCAGAACGGTGCACATTCTTTCGCTAGAAACAGACAACTGCCCTTCTTGAATCAGCGGATGGGGGAGAACGACCGTAGAAAAGATTTCAAGATCAATCTCCAAGAAGGAATGTTGCCGACCCTGGCAGGTACCTAACCCGCATCCTCCCGAACCCAAGTCAGACGCGCATCCGACTTAGCTACCGAGGCCGGCGAATAATATTGTTCATTCCTAACAAGGCAATAGATTGATCGATTGTTTTGTGTAAAACGACACGTCAACCCTTGTGGGTCATTTTGTGTCTTCTTCCAAAGAATGAGAGAAAAGAGATAAAAGAGATAGTAGAGGTGACTGATTAAAGTGAGGGACAGTGAAGAATAAGGAAAGAGATTGGAAGTGTAGAGACAGAAGAAAACGCAAGATTCCCCCTCTAACTTTACCTGCTGCAAGAACAGCAGGCGTTTTCCCACTGTAAGTCAACTGTAAGTTAGCCCATCGGGGCTTGAAGAAATTGATGGGCTGCATGATGCTTCCACGCAGAGCTGAAATCCGACCGCACACGAGTACTGGTAAACCGTTTGGAGGATCTAAGCCTGCCCAGGTAAAGCGGTGCGAGTCGGACCATCCATGCTTATAAACCCTATTGTTTTCACTGGGCGAGAGGGTTTGAGGTGTAATTTCATCTCAATGTCGGGTTAAAGTCCCACAAAATTTGAAGCAACGTCTCCGAAATGACCTATACAGTGTTGACGGTTAAACCCCAAATCAAACAAAACAAACAACTGCAAGTTAGAAGCCTCAGTAACCGCAACACCTTTGCCAACACTCAATAACCCAAATAGGTTTGTTTTAAATAAATTGAAATCCAGACGTTTTCGTGCTTCAAGTTTGTCTACAATATGATCTCCACCCTTTACACTGCACATCCTCATTATCTTGTAAAAGAAAAACTTAATGATTTAATTGAATGAACATTTCGTAGGGAAGATTCCCTCTTTCTTGCATGTAATGTAAGAAATGCTTTGATCACTTCAGAAGAGCATAAAATAAAAATACTTTAGGGTCATGTCAGAAAGTTTATGAAGCTCTCACCTTTCTACTTGACAATATTTATATAAGATTTGGTACTAAGTTATTTAGACAAGTTGTGGGTATTCCGATTGGTACGAACTGCGCACTCCTAGTGGATGATTATCATTATTTTGTTATGAAAGAGACTTCAGTATTCCCTTTCCGTTGAAAATCAATATGAAATCATTGAAGCCTTTAGCTCGACCTTTACATATCTGGATGCTTTATTACATATTGACAATTTACCTATTTCGATGGGTTGATCGGTCAAATTTACACACACCCCGCCCCACCCCAGTTAAATAAAGCAATTTTTTCGATTTACATCTACCTATTGCAGATGTGCTTGTTTCCTTGTTACCTCCCTTCCATTATCTACCTTGGTAGATCATATGCATAGCTTCTAGGTTTATAACCACTCTCTGACAACTGCGTCAGGGAGTCGACTCTTTGGCTCAGGGGTAAGAGCAGTGGACTGTCACCCGAGCGGCCCGGGTTCGAATCCCACCATAGGCGGGGATTTTTTTCAGGCTATGCATCTTTCCTTTGTTACGGCTTTCAGGTCGTAAGATGGGGGCTCGTCCTAAATGCCAGAATTGGCTTGTGCCGAAGTTGGCATCCTTCACGTCATCATAAATGATGACTTCCTTGAAGAGGGGGTGTGTTACCTCCCTTCCATTATCTACCTTGGTAGATCATATGCATAGCTTCTAGGTTTATAACCACTCTCTGACAACTGCGTCAGGGAGTCGACTCTTTGGCTCAGGGGTAAGAGCAGTGGACTGTCACCCGAGCGGCCCGGGTTCGAATCCCACCATAGGCGGGGATTTTTTTCAGGCTATGCATCTTTCCTTTGTTACGGCTTTCAGGTCGTAAGATCCTGAAAAAAAAAATATGATAAACGCGATGATTTTGAGTTTGAGATTGTATATTTTCCTTTCTTGGATGGCGATATTCCATGTGCGGCATCCTCACAGGGTAGGACCAGAAATGTACAGTGATTGGGATGATTGAATGTGACCTGCGATTCTGTGCAGTGACGGTTTGTCACTTGCAGGATTAAATTAAGGTTGACAGTTTTTTTTTTGTTTTTTTGTTTTTTGTGTGTGTGTTTTTTTTTTTTTTTTTTTTTTTTTTATTTGAGGTTTAACGTCCCCGTCAACACTTTATATGTCAATTTGGAGACTTTGCTTCCAATTTTGTGAGACTCTTACCCGACACTGAGATGAAATGACATCTCAAGCCCTGTCGCCCAATGAAACCAATAGGGTTTATAAGCATGGGCGCTCCGACTCGCACCGATTTGCCTTAGCAGGCTTAGATCTTCGAAGCGGTTTACCAGGACTCGTGTGCGGTCAGTTTCAGCTCTGCATGGAAGCATCATGCGGTCCATCTATTTCTTCAAGCCCTGATGGGCGGGAGCCGAGCAAAATTTGTATGAGAAGCAAGTTGATTGGTTGTCAGGTTTCTTATGAGCTATGGGAATGCCTTAATCATTCAAACGTGCTAAAATACAAACGATTTTGTCCCAAAACATGGCTCTGTTTCAGAATCCTCCGAATTAAAATGTTATTTTCCAAGCGGAAATGAATGAAAATTATATTTCTGTGAAAACATGCCATGGTTTTGTAACATACTCGACTCCAGTCTTCTATATCGAGCGTTTAAAATGTCGCTACTTGAATAAATAATTGTAAACTTACTAGTATTGTCATTGTACAGTGAACTGAGATCTTGTATAGTGACCTGAAAGTTATGTGATTTAGTGTGAAGAATTAAAAGTGAAGTTTTACACAAAATACGCCGAAAGATACATGTACACTCTTTCGACTTTGAAGAGATATTAAAATTCAACCTTTAAAAGACGAGTTCGGAATCTGTCTTCTCAAATGCTGGGACCAGTTGCAAGTACATGTATTAAATTCTTTATTGCATGGGTCCCTATACTGAGGCTCATTTCTATGGTTAAGTGTATTTGAAAAGTGTTTTTGAGGTCGTGTCCGTTTTCAAAGGGAACTTATTCTGACAAGATTCAGTCCAAGTTAAATGCGCACATAAGGTCGAATCTTTCGGTGCACTAACCGCAGCCTTATTGCAAATGGGGGTTGGAAATTTAAGGGTTGGGGTTTAGTAAGTCTATAATGCAACTTTAACAGTTTCTTTTTGACAATAAAAATTGATTGCCTTTGCTTTGAGCCGTATTTTTTGGCTTTTTCTTTTGTGTATTCGAGTTTGTGCCGTGACGTCACACACTTGGTAAATACAGAGTTGTCTATCTTACCGAGGGGTTACCGCGGATAGTAACAATTATTTTTTTTATGCTTTTGGTTTTACGGCCCTTTCAAGATTATTTCACTCATATCGAGCCGATCGTTCATCAGAGGTGGGCGAAAACCGGAGTACCCGGAGAAAAACCACCTGACCTTCCGTTGCAGAACTTGGCGTCTCACACGTGGCCCGAGCGAGGCTCGAACCTACGGCGGTGAGAGACCTAATGACTAAGAGTCAGCGCTCTTATCCGCGGAGAGTAACAATGTTGTAGTTTGATACAGATGTGGTCAGTGGTTCAATATTTTGTATATACCAGAATCAGGCTGCTGCTGCTTATCTGTCCTTCTCCTTGTTAATTTTCTTTTTCTCAAAGTTTTACACATTAAAAATTTGAGTCAGAATTTTCCCAGGAACTATAAGGGCTTCACAGTTGACATTGATCATGACGTATACCAGAATCAGCCTGCTTGTGCTTATGTTCCATTAGTTTCTATAGCAACCAAACCTTTCTGCTTGAATTTTTTTCACAGGAATGTTTCTTCAATAGAAGGTCTTCAAATATTGTTAAAGCAATTCGGTTTAGCAGGCCTGAAGAAATAGATTGAGCTGCACAGTGTTACGCTTTGTACTCTTTAACAAAAAGGTGCCCAATTGGCACGGGTTTTTCAAATACTTTCTATACTGTTTTTGAATTCGTAATAGATCTAATGTTTATATTTCAAAACAGTTCTTCTTTTCACATTGAACCACACAATAGTTTCAATATTCATATTACAGTATCCCTTACGCCGTTTATCTTTTTTAAAGATATTTCTTGTTTTTTGTTTTTTTAAATAAATTATCAGGAATACTTTGTTGCAAGTCTGTAGGTTGTCTACGCATTTCTGATAATACAGACTTAAGATAGCTGGATATCACTCAGTAAATAGACTGGCCTTGGACAAGAAGTGGAAAATATATAAATTTATATAATATATTAAAAAAACTCAATTATCAGAAGGAAGCAGTTCCTGTCGATACTTGCCTTAAAACAAAATATTTTACGCAGGCTCGCTGAAGCTCCACCCTACCTAACGATTGCATTTTATTGTTGGAGTTTCTTAACAACTATTTATTTATTGTGACTAGTGTTATCAGGCACGAGGTTATAAAACTTTGTATGCTCCACTCATTTAAGCAAGAAAGTTTCCTTTTCACAAATATTAAAAGACATTTTAGAATATTCATGAGCAGGACAACAAACATTCTCTTTTAACCTGTGATGGAAAATTGCCTAACTTCTTTGTACAATAATGTTATGAGCATTACAAATTTCATGCTCAGTTGAGTTGAGCATGATATGGTTTTATAGCCTCGCTATTCGCCTACACGACAAGCAGACCTGGGGAAACTTACTGATCTCCTAGGTGAATTTGCTTGTATATCTGTAAACGGCTCATTCGATTGTTTCTTAAGGCCCTTTTAAAACTTTTTAGGTTAGATCGAGCCAGTCAGATCACCCAAATCAGTTTTCCTGGACAGGCTTAAACATTAGCGGTTAGCCAGTACAGTGCTCATATTTTCGCCAGAAACTGACAAATGCCCTACTTGAATCAGCGGAAGGGACAGCCTGGCAGAAAAAAATATGTCATCATCAATCTCCGCGAAATGGTTAATGATCCTCTGTATCATAAATTGTGGGAACTCGTTCATCTACTTCACGGAAACACGCCTATACAAATACATTGTAAGTTTTGCCACCGAAAAAAACAACGAAATTTTGAAGATGAAAATTCATGACATTTTTACTTATTTTTGCTCAAAAATATAGATTGTGGGTTCACGTTAGAACCGCCTCATCGAGGCGGTTCTAACGAGTTTCCACAATCTTCGTTTTTGAGCAGAAATAAGAAAAATAAGGTTTACCCCTGTAAACCCAGGTTTTACTATATAAATGTGGGGTTCATGGGGGTCCAAACCATAT
Organism: Lucinisca nassula; assembly: GCA_963580285.1. Taxonomy (NCBI): domain Eukaryota; kingdom Metazoa; phylum Mollusca; class Bivalvia; order Lucinida; family Lucinidae; genus Lucinisca; species Lucinisca nassula. The sequence goes on from OY757010.1 coordinate 211,359,789, forward strand.
AGGCATTTTTACGTGATGCATCCGTTCGAACCCCCTTAGCCACGTAAGCGAGTGCATGTAAGAAATATTAACATTAACGTAAGCAAGTGTCTATTGTTGACAAGACATAATATCTCATCCCAGAGGAGGGATCTGTTATCCTAATGTTCTATTCAGATCTGCAACGGCCAGAAAAAAAAAACAATGTTTTCTATGACCCATGAATACTGTAGAACTTTGCACCGTGTTCATGCTTGGTATCCAAGGTAGGGACGCCAGTATAACACATAAATCCATTAAAGTAAGATGAACTTATAACAAACGTTGTGCAGTCGTTGTTTCGGAGACATTGTTCCGTGCAGCTTTTTAAATCGGTTACCCAGGCAGTGTCTAGTATATCCATTGTGTTGTTGTATGTGATGTCATAGTTGCGTAGAGTAAAATGTTGGCACCGTTCAATGATGTCATAAGAGAACTCGGATAGCTGTAATCCTGCAAGAAAAACGCATAAAAATATTATACCTTTGTAATATAATGTTATTTTACCAGAGGAGAAGGGTTGGGGATTAGGCATCCAAATAATACCAACCCTTGGAAATTTGACAGAGAGCGGGGCCTTAGATTCACAAACAGGCAATTAGAGAGAGAGAGAGAGAGAGAGAGTGTGTGTGTGTGTGTGTGTGTGTGTGTGTGTGTGTGTGTGTGTGTGTGTGTGTGTGTGTGTGTGTGTGTGTGTGTGTGTGCATTTTCAAAAACTGTCTCATTCTGATGTTAATCAAGCGATTCCTTAACTCTGGGGAAAACTTTGACCAGGTTAATCAAACGAACCCTTCCAAGAGTGGTCTTCTTCCAAAAGTGGTCTTTAAGACCACTTTTGAACAGTCCCAAAGGCGGACGCTTACCATATGGCACTGGGTGTAGGGGAGATAAAAAAGAATACCTGAAACCTTGTATATATGATGTTAAAACCCGAAGTAGTCTGTTTTATCTGACCGGACTATACGAGGGGCGTTCATTTATTGTTTTAGACACAACAGATGTCCCGTGTATCTGACTCAGTTCACTATATATTTGTTAAACTGAAACATTCAGACCAACGCGACATCTAATGTAGGCCCTAATTTCAAAGCTTATTTTGCATACAGTAAGGGTTGAGTGTATACACTTTGAACATTCAATAACTTTTGAAAGACTTGACGGACTATCCTATTATAGAAAATCACAACCCCCGTGAAATTAACGTAGTTTCCACTTGTTCCTTACGACCACGCGATATGGTGGACCATTAGTGACACGATTAAATGAACGCCCCTCGTATGATTCAAATCCGTTTGAGGCAGCGTGCAGTTTTATTATACCTCACGTGACTTTCCCATGCAAAACTCCCATAGACCTGAGGATGATATTTTTTTACTAGGCCTATAACCCTGCGATAGTTTCGACTATCACATGTGCGGAATTGGGTGCACGTACAGTTCGGTTCTTTATGAAAGCTGGAGAAAATGAGTCTAAACCAAACATTGTAACAAAGCCGAGAAATTTTGGTACCAAATTGTTTCTGTTGTTTTAATTCAGAAAACGCATATCCAGACTTTAGGGTTTTATTCAGAAATAACGAAGTTACAGGCTAATGAACTGCCGAATTTCTGTTTCACCACCTGACGTAACTCATGTAGAATGCTGACCTAATGAACTGCCGAATTTCTGTTTCACCACCTGACGTAACTCATGTAGAATGCTGACCTTATCCGATAACTTGGAACGTCATGACGTCAAAAGTCGCGTGTGAGTTGTCCTGTGAATTTCATTAAATATCCGATGAGGCGGTTCTAACGAGTGCCCACAATCTATATTTTGAGCAGAAATAAGAAAAATATCACAATTTTTCAGCATAAAATTTTCATTTTTTCGGCGATAAAGGTGACAATGTATTAGGCGTGTTTGCGTAATGAGTAACATTCCAAATTGTCTGAGTTCAATGATATATCAAGGATATTGTATATGATGGATATAGATCACTAAAATGTACAATGTAACAGCTAATTGCGACAATGCATACCATATGTATTCGCTTTTGCGCACGTATGATTAATGTTTTACTCAAAATTGACAAGTCTATGCAATGCAAATCAAATAAGGGGTTTCTCCGATATCACTGATATGAGCTTTCTACCGCATAATCTGAAACAAGTTGGCTGCTTTCAAAAAGCATCCAATAGGTTTGGTCTTGTCAGTCTACATTCTGATTTGAGCCAGCTGATATCATTATCCCACTTAATGCATTTTTAGCTCATCGTCACGTAGTGACGAGGTGAGCTTTTGGGATCACTTTTTGTCCGTCGTCCGTCGTGCGTCCGTGCGTGCGCCCGTGCGTGCGTAAACAATTTCTTCAAACGACATCGACTCCTGAACCACTGATCGGATTTTGACCAAACTTCACAGGAATGATCCTTACGTGGTCCCCTTTCAAAGTTGTTGAAATGGTTCCGGTCCATTGCACATATAGGTAACAGGAGCCAAAAATAGATTTTTTTTCACCGAAAACTTAAAAAATCTTCTTCTCTGAAACCGCAAGGCCCAGGTCTTTCATATTTGGTATGAAGCTTCATCTAGTGGACCCCTACCAAGATTGTTCAAATTATAGTGCTGGGGCCAAAAATGCACCCGCCCCGGGGCCCTTTGGTTTTACATAGGCTTAAATAGGGAAAATCTTTAAAAATCTTCTTCTCTGAAACCGCAAGACCCATGTCTTTGATATTTGGTATGAAGCTTTATCTAGTGGACCCCTACCAAGATTGTTCAAATTATAGTGCTGGGGCCAAAAATGCCCCCTCCCCGGGGCCCTTTGGTTTTACATAGGCTTATATAGGGAAAATCTTTAAAAAATCTTCTTCTCTGAAACCGCAAGGCCCAGGTCTTTGATATTGGGTATGAAGCTTCATCTAGTGGACCTCTACCAAGATTGTTCAAATTAAAGTGCTGGGGCCAAAAATGCCCCCGCCTCGGGGCTCTTTGGTTTTACATGGGCTTATATAGGGAAAATCTTTAAAAATCTTCTTCTCTGAAACCGCAAGGCCCAGGTCTTTCATATTTGGTATGAAGCTTCATCTAGTGGACCCCTACCAAGATTGTTCAAATTATAGTGCTGGGGCCAAAAATGCCCCCTCCCCTGGGCCCTTTGGTTTTACATGGGCTTATATAGGGAAAATCTTTAAAAATCTTCTTCTCTGAATCCGCAAGGCCCAGGTCTTTGATATTTGGTATGAAGCTTCATCTCGTGGACCCCTACCAAGATTGTTCAAATTATAATGCTGGGGCCAAAAATGCCCCCCGCCTCGGGGCCCTTTGGTTTTACATGGGCTTATATAGGGAAAATCTTTAAAACTCTTCTTCTCTGAAACCGCAAGGCCCAGGTCTTTGTTATTTGGTATGAAGCTTCATCTAGTGGACCCATACCAAGGTTGTTAAAATTGTAGAGCTGGGGCCAAAAATACCTCCATCCAGGGGCCCTTTGGTTTTACATGGGCTTATAAAGAAAAATCTTTAAAAATCTTCTTCTCTGAAACCGCAAGGCTCAGGTCTTTGATATTTGGTATGAAGCTTCATCTAGTGGACCCCTACCAAGATTGTTCAAATTATAGTGCTGGGGCCAAAAATGCCCCCGCCCCGGGGCCCTTTGGTTTTACATGGGCTTATATAGGGAAACTCTTTAAAAAATCTTCTCTGAAACTGCAAGGCTCAGGTCTTTGCTATTGGGTATGAAGCTTCATTAATTGACCCCTGCCAAGAATATTCAAATTATAGTGCTGGGGCCAAAAATGCCCCCGCCCCGGGGCCCTTTAGTTTTACATAGGCTTATATAGGGAAAATCTTTAAAAATCTTCTTCTCTGAAAATGCAAGGCCTAGGTCTTCGATATTTGGTATGAAGCTTCATCTAGTTGAACCCTACCAAGATTGTTCAAATTATAGTGCTGGGGCCAAAAATGCCCCCGCCTGGGGCCCTTTGGTTTTACATGGACTTATATAGGGAAAACCTTGAAAAATCTTCTTCTCTGAAACCACAAGGCTAAGTCTTTGATATTTGGTATGAAGCTTCAGCTGGTGGACCTCTACAAAGATTGTTCAAATTATAGCCCTGAGACCAAAAATGCCCCGGCCTGGTGGCCCTTGGGTTTTACATAGTCTTAGTTAGGGAAAATCTCTAAAAATCTTCCTCTATGAAACCACAAGGCCTAGGTCTTTGATATTTGGTGTGAAATTTCATCTAGTGGACCTCTATCAAGATTGTTCAAATTATAGTCCTGGGGCCTAAAAATTCCCCGCCCGAGACCCTTTGGTTTTACATAGACTTATATAGGGAAATCTTTAAAAACCTTCTTCTCTGAAACTGCAAGGCCATGTCTTTGATATTTTGGTATGGAGCTTCATCTAGTGGACCTCTACCAAGATTGAACAAATTATAGCCCTCGCGCGACAAATGCCCCCGCCGGGGGCCCTTTGGTTTTACATAGACTTATATAGAGATAATCTTTGAAAATCTTCTTCTCTGAAACAGCAAGGCCCTGGGCTTTGATATTTGGTGTGAAGCTTCATCTAGTGGAACTTTCATCAAGATTGTTTAAATTATAGCCCTGAGGCCAAAAATGCCCCAGCCCCTGGGCCATTTGGTTTTACATAGGTTTATGTAGGGAATATCTTAAAAAAATTATCTTCTCTGAAACCTCAAGGCTCTGGTCTTTGATATTTGGTGTGTAGCTTCATCTAGTGGACCTTTGCTAAGATTGTTCAAATTATTGCCTTTGTTGATATTTGGTATGAAGCTTCGCCTTTTTTAGACCTCCCTCAACATTATGCACATTATAACCCTAGGGTGAATAATGGCCCTCCCCGGGGCCCACTTGTTACTCTATGGATCAGGTGAGCTATCCAGGGCCATCATGGTCCTCTTGTGTTTTATATTAGGATCACTTTTTGTCTGTCATCCGTGCGTAAACAATTTGTTCAAACGACATCTCCTCCTAAACCACTGGTAGGTTTTGACCAAACATCATAGGAATGATCCTTAGCTGGTCCCCTTTCAAAGTTGTTCAAATGGTTCCGGTCCGTTGCACATCTAGGTCACAGGAGCCAAAAATAGATTTTTTTCACCGAAAACTTAAAAAATCTTCTTCTCTGAAACCACAAGGCCCAGGTCTTCAATATTTGGTAAGAAGCTTCATCTAGTGGACCCCTACCAAGATTGTTCGTATTACAGTGCTGGGGCAAAAAATGCCCCCGATTCAGGGCCATTTGGTTTTATATGGGCTTATATAGGGAAAGTCTTTAAAAAAATTTTTCTCTGAAACCCCAAGGCCCAGGTCTTTGCTATTTGGAATGAAGCTTCATCTAGTGGACCCCTACCAAGATTGTTCAAATTATAGTGCCGGGGCCAAAAATGCCCCCCGCCCCAGGGCCCTTTGGTTTTACATAGGCTTATATAAGGAAAATCTTGAAAAATCTTCTTCTCTGAAACCGCAAGGCCCAGGTTTTTGATATTTAGTATGAAGCTTCATCTTGTGGACCCCTACCAAGATTGTTCAAATTATAGCCCTGGGGCCAAAAATGTCCCCGCTCCGGGGCCCTTTGGTTTTACATAGACTTCTATAGGGAAAATCTTGAAAAAAATCTTCTTCTCTGAAACCACAAGGCCTAGTCTTTGATATTTGGTATGAAGCTTCATCTAGTGGACCTCTACAAAGATTGTTCAAATTATAGCCCTGAGACCAAAAATGGTCCCGCCTCGGGGCCCTTTGGTTTTACATAGACTTATGTATGGAAAATCTTTAAAAATCTTCTTCTCTGAAACCACAAGGCCTAGGTCTTTGATGTTTGGTGTGAAATTTCATCTAGTGGACCTCTATCAAGATTGTTCAAATTATAGCCCTGGAGCCAAAAATGCACCCCCCCCCCCCCCCCCCCACAAAGACCCTTTGGTTTTACATAGGCTTACATAGGGAAATATTTAAAAATCTTCTTCTCTGAAACTGCAAGGCCTGTGCTTTGATTTTTTGGTATGGAGCTTTATCTAGCGGACCTCTACCAAAATTGTTCAAATTATAGCCCTCGGGCCACAAATGCCCCCACCCCGGGACCCTTTGGTTTTACATAGACTTATATAGAGATAATTTTTGAAAAATCTTCTTCTCTGAAACAGCAAGGCCCAGGCCTTGGATATTTGGTGTGAAGCTTCACCAAGTGGACCGTTATCAAGATTGTTTAAATTATAGCCCTGATGCCAAAAATACCCCCGCCCCCGGGCCATTTGGCTTATGTAGGGAATATCTTTAAAGAAATCTTCTTCTCTGACACCGCAAGCCCCAGGTCTTTGATATTTGGTGTGTAGCTTCATCTATTGGACCTTTGCCAAGATTGTTCAAATTATAGCCTTTGTTGTTATTTGGAATGAACCTTCACCTTTTTAGACCTCCCTCAACATTATGCACATTATAGCCCTGGTGTCAATAATGGCCCTCCCCGGGCCCACTTATTACTCTATGGGTCAGGTGAGCGATCCAGGGCCATCATGGCCCTCTTGTTTTAATAAAAATAAACTTTAATACAAAACGTGTATATAAAATTTCGAAGTCTGTGACCTTGGTATCAGGAGGGGTAGGTAGTGATGAGTATATTCTGTGGTAAATTGTTTAACACATTGGCAAGTATAAACTAAATGTAACTTACATATGGTTTACACATGTATAGCACAAAACTTAATCAAACGAAAATGTAAACCGAATTTTTTCAAAGGGTAATAACGCTGTAAATATTTGGTGGACAGTAATTCTCGAAACTTAAGGCACATCTTCACATCTTAGCCTTACTACATACACATTTTAGGTTTGATCGGATCAAAACTGTATAGTAGGAGTTATACGGAAACGAAAAAAAAGTTTACAAACGGACGGACGGACACCAACCCCATACCTTAATACGACCGTTTTTTTTTTCGTTGTTGTTGTTGTTGTTTTTCAAACGGGCACATAAAAAGATTTTTCCTAAGTCATCGGGCCTTCTATGGGACATTGGTTATCTATTTCATTTGAACTGTTAACGTCCCTGTTAACACTGTATGAGTCTTTTTGAGACATTGCTTCCAATTTTGTGGGACCTATACTCAGTACTGAGATAAAACGGGCAGATAAAACTCCTTCTCAAGCCCTGTCGCCCAATGAAAGTAAATGGTTGAAATGCATGAACGGTCCGACTCGAGCCACTTTTCCTGGGCAGGTTTAGAACTTCTAGGCGATTTAACACTACTCACGTGCGGCCGGTATCAGCTCTGCGTGGAAGCATCATGCAGCCCAATCTATTTCTTCGGGCCGATCAGACCTTGGGACAATATATTGGACTGCATGAGCTGAAACCGACCGAACTTTGAAGTATTGCTGAACCGCCTAGGAAAATCTAAGCCTGCCCAGACAAAGTGCTGCGAATCAGACTGTATCTTAACCCCGGCAGTTTCTTTGAGCGGTACCTCCGCCAAAACCTGAAATTTGCAATCCTTTTGTATATCTTTCTGGATCACAATTTAATTGTGAAATAAAACTGATTAGTAAAACGTCAGGTATTGAGTGGAAATAAAGAACACCACTCTCGGCTTATCAGATACAATAGCTCCCATCGAACGCACCAAAAAGTATTTTAACACATCAGTCTGTAACTGGTGGCAGGTCACTTAGTAGTCATGTAGTTTTTGAACAGAAACTATATATGGCTAGCTATCGAGTAGGGTGTAATGCCGGCACTCCATCCTGGGCACCTCCACGCAGGGAACGTTTTGCTCCACCGTGGAGACGCTCGAAAATTGCAGTTTCAGTTATACTAGACTGGTTCAATTTGTTTTACATTACCGGGGCGAATCGCAATTGTTACTTTTTATTACTAACAGTTTTGTTTTTAGACCCTTTCACTATCGTTAATAAGAATTGTTTGAAAAACCTGAGTATCCGCAGAAAAAAACCTGGCCTTTCATTGCAAAACAGTTTTAAATGTATATCAGGTTCTGTCCGTTCGCTCCACGCTGGGAACTTTCCAATAATGCCGGTGCTCCATGCTGGGCACCTCCACGCCCAGAACGGCCACTCCTTTGTGTCCAATAGAAGGGTTGATTTATTAATTTCATATTAACCCACCAGTATCGAGACCATTAAACTACAGGACCTTAATAATCCTGAGCTGTTGGGCACGTTAGCAGTCGTACCAGAGTTCTAGCGTTCGCTTAAACTGTGCTAGGCGAGGAGCAACTATAACACTTGTTCCTGTCAATGCTCCACGCTGGGCACGTAGCAGTCGTACTGGGTCGTTTGCTTGAAATATGCTGGATTGTAGCGACTGTTAGACCTATTAGGCTGTCCTTTCTCCACGATGGGCAAGTAAGTAGTCGTACTGAAGCAATCTCTTGAACTCTGCTCAACATAAAATGACTTTAGTAAGACCTATTTCTCCCTATTTCTACCCTTATCAAACTGGTGTGTTTGCTTTAACGGTGCTATTGATGGAGCGACTATAAGACCCTTTTCAGCCCTTGCTCAATGCTGGGTGTGTTAGCAATCGAACTGGAGCGTTTGCGTTAACAGTTCTGGACATGGAGCGAATTTAGACCCGTGAGGGTCTGAGAGCAAAATATGAGCTTTTTATATTTAAAGCTTTTACTTGTAGCAACGTTACTTATTTGAGTTGTTTCCCTTGTTTTATTGGTGGACTTAACGTGTTATTTTATGGAAATTCGTAAACGATCTGATTTATATTTGATTATCCTGAATTTGTTTGCATCATATATTGGTTTGTATGCCTATTGCTCAATGTTTAGATTGACTTTGGCAGACAAATGTTACTCAAAGTATTGCAAACGGATGCAAGGTTACCACAGCATGCTTATAAGATTCATTTAATATATATAATTTGCGTCAAGCGGGATTAGAATTAGCTACACACTATATATACCATGCGGCTATTCCTGCCGTTTCTTTACGAGTCGTATTGTGATTTGAGGTTTAAAGGTGCATTATTGAGCTGTCGGAAAAAAAGTGCTTAATTTTTTTTTTACATATATCGGGTATTTTTTGTTTAAATAATACAAATGAATGAGTTTTATGTAATATTGCGAACAATTATGATCACAGGTTAAGTTTTATGAGACGGTTTTCCTAACTATGCTACGAACACAGTTAGTCTATTTTTAATTTCGCGACAAAACTACAACGCGCGTGAATAATGACGTCATGCGGTAAATACCTAGAAAGGTATGCAGGGGTCATCTCAACATCGTTACACACAATTGTTGTGACAGAAATCGTAGATCGTAGTATAGTGAAATTCTTTTAAACTTTTTATGCGAATTCCAATGTGTAAAATGGAGAGAAATTCCGTCATTCTCTCTCTCTCTCTCTCTCTCTCTCTCTCTCTCTCTCTCTCTCTCTCTCTCTCTCTCTCTCTCTCTCTCAGCATGCCATGGCGTACACGTTCCCCAGTGCTCTCTCTCTCTCTCTCTCTCTCTCTCTCTCTCTCTCTCTCTCTGAAAGTGCTATGGCCAACATGTTGCTAAGTTTTTTTTTCTCTCACTCATTATGGGCTACATGTTGAAACAGTGGGTATACATCGGGCCGACAGCGATACGACGTCGCCATGTCGTATCGCTCTCGGTCAGACGCACCGTTCAGGCGATTTACTCTCTCTCTCTCTCTCTCTCTCTCTGTGGCCTTCATGTTGCTCATTCGTCTCTCTCTCTCTCTGCCCTTCATGTTGCTCATTAGTCTCTCTCTCTCTCTCTCTCTCTCTCTCTCTCTCTCTCTCTCTCTCTCTCTCTCTCTCTCTCTCTCTCTCCGTGGCCTACATGTTGCTCATTGCTTTCTTATCGTGGCCTACATATTGTCCATTCTCTCTCTCTCTCTCTCTCTCTCTCTCTCTCTCTCTCTCTCTCTCTCTCTCTCTCTCTCTCTCTCTCTCTCTCTCTCTGAGTGTGACGCGCATGTAGCTAAGTGCATGGTATCTAGGTTTTGACGGTGCCAGAGGATCCCAGTTAGGTCTTTTTTTAATTTCGCGACAAAAATATAGAAGTCCGTGAATGACGTCATTTTCTCCCCTCTCTCCTCTCTCTCTCTCTCTCTCTCTCTCTCTCTCTGAAAGTGTTTTTGTTTGATTTGGGGTTTAACGTCCCCTTCAACACTGTAAAGGTCATAAGATCATTTTGGAGACGTTGTTTTCAATTTTGTGGGACTTTTACCCGACATTTGGATGAAATGACATCTCAAGCCCTGTCGCCCAATGAAACCAATAGGGTTTATTAGCGTGTACCGTCCGCCTCGCACGTCGGTTCCTGGGCAGGCTTAGATCGTCTAAGCGGTTTACCAGTACTAGTGTGTGGGCCGGATTCAGCTCTGCGTGGAAGCATTTTGCAGCCCATATATTTCTTCAAGCCCCTATGGGCTCTGAAAGTGCCATGTCCAACATGTTGCTCAGTGTTTTTTTTTCTCTCTTTCTCTCTCTCTCTCTCTCTCTCTCTCTCTCTCTCTCTCTCTCTCTCTCTCTCATTATGGGCTAGCGCACCACATTGGGCCAACATCGGGCCGACAGCGATACGACGTCGCCATGTCGTATCGCTGTCGGCCCAACGTAGGCGTAGTTCAGATGATTCACACACACACACACACACACACACACACACACACACACACACACACACACACACACACACACACACACACACACACACACACCATTACCTACATGCTGCTCATTAGTCTCTCTCTCTCTCTCTCTCTCTCTCTCTCTCTCTCTCTCTCTCTCTGGCAGCGTTGTCAAACTTAGTTGCAGAGATGAATGCCTTGACCTGCTCCATCCTTCGAATGAGGATGTAAGGTGAAAATCTTGATCCTGCCAAAACAGCACCAAAAAGATTGTTTTTCTTCTACACTGTTTTTGTAGAAGTAAAAGCCATACAGGGCTAATGTTATTTGTTAACGGTATAAGACAGAAAATAAATATTCTATGTATATATCGTCGGGCCGACGCTTGACCGACATTCTACGCTGACTGGGTGTCTTCCATTAAAGTTAAAGATCCCTACCTCAGTTTAGTTTTGTATTGGACTAACGGCCCAGTCAACACTATTTTATGTCATTTTTGAGCCGGTCAGTTTACCTGTCCACACTTTTCCTGGGCAGGCTTATACGTAAAGCCACGGTCACAAATCACTATTCGATCCCCGGCCGACTACTAGGGGACTGCGATGGGGTGAGATTGGGCTGGAGTCCGGTCGGCGTCCCGCCGGATGTTGGGGCGTCGGTGGTGGTCGGGAGGGGCCCGGTTAAATTTTAACTCGTAGTTAAAATTCTCCCCGAAAACTCACCGACTTCTAGGTCGATGGCACATCGATAAAAGTCGAGCAGAGCTCGTACCGACGTCGATGTCGATGGCATCGGCTGGCATCCGGTAGTCGTAAAGCGGACCCCGACCAATCAGATAATCGGGCAGTAATCGGCCGAGGCCCGACAGATGATCAAGCGGAATCCGCTGGACGAATCCCGGTTTCGACTGGCGCCGCTCGATCGCTGATTGACGCTCGACTATATAAGGGCCCGATCTCCGATGGATGCCAGTTTCTAGCAGACCAGTAGGGAGCATTGTACATAAACGTTTGATAACTGCCCATGCAAAGGACGGTACACGATCCATTGCTTCATCCACCATCAGCGGTAGCAGTTCTTCTCCCGCACACAAGGTTGCAAAGACCACATTGGCACGGTGCCGAGCCCTAAGCAGCCACTCCTGTAACCTCCGGATCCTTTCCTGGGGTGACGGTAGGTGCAGTGGTGGGATAAGAGGCATCTTGTTCCGCTTTTCTTCGAAAGTTTTCCTCGACCTCAAGAAAAAGGATGTTCACCCACCAACAGAGCTGACCCATTTGTTGTATAGGCAGGCGAGGATGCAGTTTATATACCCCTGAACAACTGGACAATTCCCGGCTGGGGTAAACCCGTCCCTTGTCCGGCGGCCGGGAACTGGGCGGACATCTGCGGAACATCGACCGATGCTCGGGGACTAGTAACAATCGCCGGGTATACGGTCGGTAACCTGCAGTGCACCGGCCTATTTCCGCCCGGCGTATACGCCGATGCTTCCCCGCAAAACTTAGGCTGACACCGCCCGATTCCCGGCGGATGTCTCTCTAGGCCCCACACGGCATACTTTTTGCCAAAACCGAGCCAGACACCCATTTCTCGGCTTGGACTGCTCGGCCGACCACAACGTATAGTATAGCTCGGCCGGGGTACGCCGAATTTGTGACAGAGGCATCAGCAGTTAACCAGTACAGTGCACACTCTTTCGCCACTGACAACTGCCCTTCTTGAATCAGCGGATGCCCAGTGGTAGAGAATGGCCGTGGAAAATATTTCATGATCTATCTCCACGAAAGAATGTTGCCGACCCGGCAGGTACCGAACACGCGCCTTTCTGATCACCAGTCAGACGTTCATCCGACCGAGGTACTGAGGCCGATGATTATCATACGAGATATTTTGGCCAGCAATAATCAAGTGTATATAAATGTAAAGTGCAGATAACTCCATGTCAACAGACATACAACGTCTAAACAACGTCCAAGTCAACAGACATACAACGTCTAAACAACGATGCATTGACGCTGACGCAGCAAAGTCGATGCAACAACGAAATTGACATAGCGTGTAGCATCGGCTCCGGAACTTGTTACTCAAAAGTACCAGATTAATGTGGAAAATGATCATACCGACGGTAACGGGCCTCCGTGGCCTAGTGGTTAAGAGTGCTGACTCTTGATCATTAGGTCTCTCACCGCTGTGGTTCGAGTCTCGCTCGGGTCATATGTGAGACGCCAAGTTCTGCAACGGAAGGTAAGGTGGTTTTTCTCCGGGTACTCTGGTTTTCGCCCATCTCTGATTAACGATCGCTCGATACGGGTGAAATAATCTTGAAAGGGCCGTCAAACCAAAACCAAAAAAATAAAATAAAATAAAAAAATACGGACGGCAGGTAATTACCTAATTTGGCGTTATTACGTAAAGCTAGACCCTAAAACCACATCCCATCACGTGAACAAGCCGTGAAATTAAGACCCCACAAACCCCATTTTATATAAAGAAAACTGGGGTTTACGGGGAATAACATTAATTTCCTTAGTTCTGCTCCAAGACATAGGCTGTGGGTACTCGTTAGAACCGCCTCAATGAGGCGGTTCTAACGAGCATCCAAAACCTATGTTTGGAGTATAAATAGGAAAAATATCACAAATCTTCAGCAGAAAAAGATGCCTTTTTTAAGGTTTGAGAAATTTACTATATCCCACGGATGTGTTATCCTAATGCCATATTAACTGAACTTATTTTCTCTGAAATTCTTGTGCAGACATTTTGGAAAGCTTTGAAAAGGTTTGAGGGTCACTGATGAGGCCTTATTGGCCGAAACTAGCTATTCTGGCCCAGAAAACATGTACACTCAGTTTTGTGGTGCATTCCTTGCTTCCAAAGGATATACACTTTCGGATGAGTCTTTAAACCTAGGTCCCGTCTCCGTATGGCCTTAGCTGTTGGTGGGACGTAAAACTCAAACACTCACTCACTCACTCACTCCAAAGGATAACCATTTCTAGAACATATTTAACGTCACTATAGCTGGTGTCTGGGAATGTGTGGAGGTCGTAAAAAGTCTCCCTGCCCAACATCATAATGTAATTTATATTTTCTTGCCCTTCCAGTGTTGAATTTTGAAATTTTTGAGGGTCACTGATGAGGCCTAATTGGGCAAAACTAGCTAGTCTGGTCCAGAAAACATGTACACTCCATATTTATCCCCACGTTTTTCGAAGAAAAGTGGGGATATTGTTATCGCCTCCGTCTGTCCGTTCGTCCGTCCGTCCGTCTGTCCGACTATCTCCTCCTACACCGTTCATTGGAATTCAACCAAATTTAGTGTGTGAGTTACATACATGAATGGCTTCTGCAAGAGCACATTAATTTTTGGACCAGCCCCCAGGGGTCCCTGGAAGCGGTCAAAACGTGGGGATTTGCGATGGCGCGCCATCGACTGCGCGATCTAGTTTACAGTTTTGTGGTGTATTCCTTGTTTCCAAAGGACAACCCTTTCTAGAACATATTTTAGAAGTAAGTAGATGAGAGAAAGTACAAAAAGGGGACAGGGAATTATTGAAAGGTTGTGTGAGTGCTTTTCAGTTTAGACAACATGTACGATAGAAGTTGGTCTTCTGTCTTCCTCGACTGGTAGGCGAGTATCTCTAGCAATGTTAATAATAAGACGATTCATTACGATAACAGGTCCGTGCAATGAACGCCCCTTTAAACCCAACTTTATAGAGAGAGAACTGGGGGTTACAATATTTTGTAACTGGGTATACAATTTGCTGCGTCAGCGTCAGTGCATCGCAGTGATGTTGCATTGACGTTGACACGACGTTGTTTAGACGTTGTATGTCTGTTGACATGGAGTTATCTGCACTTTACGTTTACATACACTCGATTATTGCTGGCCTAAATATCTCGTATGATAATCGTCGGCCTCAGTACCTCAGCCGGATGCGCGTCTGACTGGGTATACAATATTTTTCTCATTCCTGCTCCAAGACATACGCCGTGGGTACTCGATAGAACCACTTCACTGCGGCAGTTCCAACGAGCACCAACAGCCATGTTTGAAGCATAAATGAGAACACTATCACAATTATTCACCAGAAAAGTAAATATTGTTAAGATATGAAAGAATGCACAAAGTCATACGGGTGTAACATCGTAATGGCTAATAGACGATGATAATCAATTTGAAAAAATAAAAAAAAAATAAAAAAAAAATTCTTTCATGGGAGAGCAGAAAACAAACTGTAGTAACAATGTACATGTATTTTCTACAAGATGTGCCTTTTATAGCTAATGGTACAAGTCTACTGCACTATATGTGTGGCAGATAGTCGACGGAAAACAGAACCCTGACACCAAACATAAACATAAAGTCGGAATAGGCCTCATGAATCATCAGTGTTTGGGTAAAAGTAGTTATATGTAGAACATAGAAGTGTAGGCAATGATCAGGAATCGACACAATTTACCCACAGCTCCCACCAGAGTTACCAAAGGGGAAAGAAACACAAACATGAAACAACAGACCCTAATGGAAACATCAATAGCGGAAAGCCAAAAGAACAGTTACTTTTCCACAAAATGGCCAATTCGATATCCAAAACAAAATAAAATAAGTGATACAAAGTAGAAGTAAAACAAAGATCAGGAATTGATACAATTAACTTACTCCACCCATAAAAGACACCAAAGGGAAAGAAATACAAACATTAAGCGACCAGACAATAATGGAAACCTAAACAAAGGAAGGCCATAAGGACAGTTACTTTCCCACAAAATGGCCATATGGCCATCCAAAATAAAAGACACAAGTGATACACACAGTAAGTAACAAACAACAACATAAATAAATCGCCACAGAAGAGCCGCCTTGGAACGGTCAGTGGAAGATTTCCACTGGGGGGCTTAAATCGATTTTACGTGGCCACAATCCTCGCCCTTACTTCCGTCGCGATTTAGACAAATAATAATAACACTCAAAGACAAACCATAACAAAAATAAACAGCGACAGAAGAACCGCCTTGGAGCGGTCAGTGAAACGAATTCCACTGGGCTGGGCGAGAGAGGGGCTTTAATCTTAAAGAATTTATCTAACCTGTTGTTTATGAGTGAAATGTATCTCTCGCTAAGCACTTTATTCATAGAAACAAATTTGTTTTCGTATATACAATATTTTGCTAAAACAGAGAGAGAATGTAATTGACCACTTCTGCTTTACCACCGTGTGAAAATAGTATTTTACGATCCTCTAGCGATATTTCTGGATTTACATTTGTGGTCAACTATGATTAAAGTACAGTCTAAAACGTTCTTACTTTTGGGCATCTAAGAAATAAATAATGGATTTTTTTCTGGTTGTTCATTGCAGTAACTACAACCCTGATTTTATTAATTTTAAATAGAAATGAATGTGTTACTAAATTTTTATTATTGATTTTGTATTGAAAGTCGCGTAGTTTTGTCTCGTGAAATGTCTTTAATGCTCTTTTTCCACTTTATCTCCTATCTCCGTTTGCCATTTTGTTTGTGTAATGTATTCGTTTACTCTAACCAAAATATCATAAATAGTCTACTCCCTTTCTTTGAACTAATCAAGTCTTGAAAGTATATGTTAAAAACTACATTTTGTTTAAATTTAACAACAAATACACGATTCATGTGAATTTGATCTTTTCATACTTGAGAAATACTATTTACTACATGGTGGTAGTCTAAAAATGTGGCCCTTATATCATATTTCGCCTTTAACTGTTCAAAACTATAAAATAACCCTTCCTCACTAGTAAGATCGTAAATTGCTCTTATGCCCATATCGCACCTATTTCTTAAAAACAATTTCCCATTACCAATGTGGTCTTTATGTCATAATGGGCATATAAGAATTTGCTTTAGGTTTTCTACGGGGACAGGTTTACAAAATTCCGACAAGCAGAAAATCCTTCAAAAAATGGATTTTTGTAGGTTGAAACTAAATTTCGCCGCATAAGATTTGGTTTGGACATACCTTATGATCACAAAATACTCAACAGCCTGGGAGCGCAGATCTTGTGACACTCATGTGATTCTGCTTGTTTATGACCTTACCAGATCATGATTAAATGGTCAACAAATAGATCTTATCTCGGGTTTAGCATGACCTTTGGCTAGGTGAATCACATGAAGCTTCTTCGCAAGCTACTGGTACATGGATTAACTATCCAGTGAATTAAGTCTTTTCTGATTGAGAGAAGTCAGACAGTTGCACTTGAATGTGAGTACTCAGATGAGGTTCCAGTTACTTCAGGTGTACCACAAGGATCAGTTCTAGGCACAATATTATTGTTATTATACCTTAACGACCTGCCCGACAATGTGTGGTCCCGGGTTCGCCTATTTGCTGGTGACACTGGGGTGTACCTGACCATAATTCTCCCTGATTATTCGGTCACCCTCCAGAGGGACTTAGACCGCCCCATCATAGAATCTCACTGGGACATGGAATCCAAACATAGAAAGGCGGCATAATGCTGCGTTTTACCAGATCTGCACTTCTTGTTTAAAATGCTGGTATTTAAGTGTTAAACTAACAGTTTTAGATTACAACTAGGATGAAAATTATTTTAGCTGCCCTTTATATTACAGCGAAAGTAACCTTTTGTGAACGGAAAAGAAATTTATGAAAGTACTTTTATCTCAGGACATCTTAAGTTTCCTCAATACATTTGCACAAGGAAAATATAGATGAAAGATTTGCAAGTTGATTTTCCCCAAAATATAATCCTGATTTCCGTTTAAAAATCCATGTCCCACAAGAAAAAGGTTTGGAGGTATAAACGGTTATTACAGCAAGTACTTTCTTGCATTAGCAACATCCCTGTGCCTTTGAAAATAAATGAAATTCTGTATTTTTCAGTTTTACCAGGACAAAAGGAAACCGCTTTATAGACTTTTTAAAAGTTACTAAAACAGCTGCAGATCAATAGTTCACATCAAATACTAACGACTCGGACAAAGCTTTCTATCAAAAAGGCTACCTGAATTGAAAACCAGATTTTTTTGACATGTTTATTCTCGATGGGCGCCATCATCTCCTTTTCTTGCGGTAAATCTGAAATGCTGAGATTTCATCAATTATGCCTTCCACATTTTATTTTCTCCATCATCAATGAAAATACCTTGAAAAGTCAGCTATGTAGCCTTCTTCCTGCGTATACCATAATGAAATCGCCTATCTTGGAAGCCTGTCATCACTGATAAATTAGTGTAGCTGTCAAATTGAAGAGATTTCCATCTTGCCAAATGCAAAAACGTTTTCATACGCCTTGGAACTAATTTCCCAAAAAAAAAAACAATAGTACACCATTGCTTTAAATTTAAAACATAATATTCATATTTGAAACTGTCTTGCGACTAATTTCACGTACTTTCTAACATAATTTGTTCGTTAATTCATGAATAGTATGCCTTCATTTCTGAACTAGTTTCTACGTGTAACATTGTCCTGTTTGTGTTGTTCACCCCTGTTCCCAAGTAAACAAGTTGAAAAAGGTAGATTTCTTTTTTAACTTCTTTCAGCAAAACATATTAAAAGCATTGGGCTTCTATGAAATTTTACCCACCCGCACATTGGTAAGTAGGTGACACAACAGATCATTAATTGGATTAGATAAATATGTTCAAACATCAATTATTTGTTTATGGTGACTCATGTGAACAGAAAACAGCGTGTTGTTGTTAATGGTGAATCTTCAGTATGGGCGCCAGTTTTGTCTGGAGTCCCACAAGGGACTGTTCTTGGTCCTCTATTGTTCTCCCTGTACATCAATGATATTTCCTCTGACATTGACTCAGAAATAAGACTTTTCGCAGATGACTGTGTTTGTTACCGGGAAATTAGAGATACAGATGACTCACTGAAACTTCAGGCTGACATAGATGGATTAGGATGTTGGGCCCGAAAATGGGGCATGAGATTTCAGCCAGTTAAATGCAATATTATGCAGATAACAAGGAAGAGATCAATAAAGTTGAGGCTTCTTACACTTTAGAGGGAACGGTCCTCGAAAATGTGAATTCCATTAAATACCTTGGTGTGACAATCACTCACGATTTGAGATGGAATACACACATTAGTAATATGTGTACAAAGGCGAATAGAACTCTTGGATTCCTGAGGCGAAATCTTCATCAGTGTCCCCAGGATGTGAAAGAGACAGCATACAGGGGACTTGTTCGCCCAATCTTGGAATATGGTAGTTGCATCTGGGACCCAAGCGGAGTGGTCCTAAATGAAGAAATTGAAAAAGTTCAGAATAGAGCGGCTAGATTTGTAACTGGAAATTACTGCTTTGAAACTGGGAGCATGACTGGAATTCTAGGAAAATTAAGATGGGAGTCTCTCAAGAAAAGGAGAAGAGACAGTAGGCTCATACTCTTATACAAAGGTCTAAAGGGTGCTGCCAGCATTCCAACAGATGACCTTGTTCCCCCGGCTAGGCACTGTAGACAGCACCATTCAATGACGTTTCATACCCTTACTGCAAGAACGGATATTTATAAAGAATCGTTCTTCCCCCGAACCATTAGAGATTGGAATGCCCTTCCGGATTCTATTATTTCGACGGCGGAAGGTGCTGATGAGTGTGTAGCTAAGTTTACATCTTTGGTTAGAGCTAGGGACTAACTTTCCATATCACAGGTCCTGGTGTATGAATGCCATTTGACGTGTCACCAGTAACAATTCTGATTCTGATTCTGATGTAACAAATCAATGGGTAAAAATCACTGCTATAACATAGCAGTTATTGGAAGTGATCAGAAGCCTTTTGCACAAAAATCCTGGTGCTGAACAGGCTGCTTTCATTCTTTCAGTTCAAATATGGGGATAAACTGTTTTTATCTTATTTTTTTTTTTTTTTTGGTTTTGGATTTTATTCCAGTATCAAATCACCCACCTAGTAAACACAATCAATAATACAGTGAAACTTTGGTGCAGTGATTCATAAATTTTTATAAATTGCATGAATGAAATATATAAAATGAAATACTAAAAGCACCAAAGAAGGTCAATCATTTTACAAGCTAAATGCAAGAGATTGCAACACCTCAACCCAATCAGTGATCTTACTGCCAACTTGGTAGAACTGGTCATTTTTGGCTACCATACACTGAATTTAAAAATAGTACCAGGTGAAATAATTACATTTTTGGGGGGTGGGGGAGGAATCATTAATTTTCAGTACTATTTAGGTATTTTTCTTGAAATTCCACTCTTGCAGTGCCTAAAGGCAACCTTTAGCCACAATTCTATGATAGTATTTTACACATTTTTGTTCTGTGGATTAAGATATCATTTTTGCAAAACCATGGAAAATGCAATAAATTACTAACATGGTGACTTTCCAATAAAAATATTTTGCTTTCATATTCTTACATTTACATGGACTACCATCTGATGAAAAATCTGTTTGGGTAACTATTTGCAAATATGATTTTTTCAGTACCTCAAATGTAGTGAAATAACTGTATTGAGGAACCTTAAATCACCTTCTTTAAAGTAGCTTTTTGTTGTCTGTGGCGTTACTAAACCGTACAAATGTGAAATGGTTAGAATATACAAGATAAAAATTGCAACATGTGTGCACGTGGCCGATTTCTAAAAAAAAACAAAAAAAAAAAACAGAAGACCATCATGAAAACATGCAATTTTGACCCTCTTAAACTCCACTTTAATCCAGTAGAATGGGGTTTGTAGGGGTGTACATTATTTTTCGCATTTCTGCCCAAAACATAGATTTTTGGTACTCGTCAGAAACCGCCTGGTCGAGACGGTTCCAACGAGTACCCAAAATCTATGTTTTGAGCTGAATTATGAAAAATAGCAGAATCTTTTATCTGAAAATTTTCATTTTTTTGGTGGAAATATGTTCAATTTATTTGAATAGGCATGTTTTCGTAATGCAAAAAAAAAAATAAAAAAAAAAAAAATAAAAAAAAATAAAAAAAAAATAATAATAATGGCCTCACTCATAATCTTAAATAACTGGAGTATAGTATGCATATTACAGGACCTTCGTTTGAATAAACTCTCGTCAAAGGAATAAACACTTCTCAAAGCATAAACTAACGTCTATTCTAGTTGTAAGTTTCACAAGAACGAAGTAGAAACTATTTCAGCTCACTGAAGAACAAACTTTATTTCGTAAACAAAAACAACAAAAAGAAAAAAAAAGAAAAAAAAAAAAAAGAAAAACCTCCCATCACGAAAGGAAAGTTCCTTCCGTTGAATAGACCAATAGGGGACAGACTTTCTTCCAAAGTATTTTCAGTAATGAAACAAAGCGAAAGCAACGACAAAGAATTCTCAAAAGGAAATATGGCCCTGGTGTAGATTTCACATCTCCATCTGTTTCATGCAAAAATAGATTGATTTACGATCAGCACTAGCATTATAATCGATCCCTATGTGATGAAACCAAACATGATAATAACCACGGCCTTTCCTTCCAAACGATGTCAAAATGGTGTCAGTAGTTTCCAAATTTGCAATTTTGTGACGCAAGTAACCGTACTGTTAATTCAGCATTTTTTTTCCAAGTTGCCGTACTTAAAAAAATCCAAGTTGCCGTACTTGAAAAAAAAAACAAGTTGCCGTACTCCTCTGTATTTTGTTTTTTGAAAGAAAACTGCATTATAAAGCGGACGTTTCATACTTATACACAACTACATTTCTAACCATCTGAAAGTTGTCCACATGAGTCTTTACTTTAATAAATTGCACATGTAGACAGATTGTTTAACATTTTGATAGATAGATAGATAGATAGATAGATAGATAGATAGATAGATAGATAGATAGATAGATAGATAGATAGATAGATAGATAGATAGATATTTAGCGAATAAAGCGTAATATATATATACAATATATTATATATATATATAATTATTTCATCAGCCTAAATACTTTTGTAAGCCTTCATGAATGACGGTTAAACAAATAAAGCTCTTATATCTATCTCAAGACAGGGACATGGATCATTCACACAGAGCTCTTCGTCAATAACAAAACGATCCGGGATTACGAAATTTCCTTAATTAAAGCAGAACTTGATTCGAGAAATTCAAGGAATACTAGGTTTTACCAACCTCCCTTTTTTCATTTCCAATATGCATATGATCAGTAAGATAGACGATGTAAGCGGAAGATTGCGGTTGAACTGGACTAGTTTGTTTGTAGGGGTCCCAGGAGTGGCAGCATATTCTAGTTTAGGTCTAACTAGTGACTTGTATGCTGTTGCCTTGATGTCCTTTGGGCATGCAGAGAGATTCCTGCGTAGGATAGGAAAGCAACTGTCTGGCTGTCTGTCGTAGATAGCATGTCATAGTCTAGGTACTAGACCTTGATGTCATATTAACCAATTACCAACCTTCATGTGTGTTTTTATCAAATATGAAACCTTGTTAGACTTTAATCTTGTCTCAGACACCAAGGTCTAGTACAACACAAGATCCTTGGTTAATGATTGATTACAGCTACAGTCATGAAATGTTTATTGCCTTTCTGTACCCCTTACCGAACACCAACTGATAAGGCAAACTGGCATTTTAGTCAGAGTATATCTTCCCAAGATCAAATAAGGGGTAGAAGAATATTACTTATTAACTTTAAAATATGATATCCGACTAGAAGCTAGTCTAAGCATGTCAGTGTGACTATTTCACACCAGTGTACTGTCTATAGCTAGGTTTTTTTGGACGGGTTTTTTAAAAAAAATCCGTCCTTTAGAATAGCGATGTCCGGGCGGGCGGTTGGGCGGGCGTCGTCCCAGGTTTACCTTTTGGTTAACCTTTTTTTCAAAGTGATATTTTTCATCTATTCTGTAGCAGATTGTTTTAATATCAGGACTGATGCATAAGTGGAGGTACCGCTTTCATGTATTATCCATAAATGGCGCAAAAGACTAAAATTTTGGCGGAAATTGTCATTTTTCAAACTTGTGTTTTTCAGGTTTACCTTTTGGTTAACCTTTTTTCAAATGCCAGTGTAGTGGATAGAGTGCTGGACTACGAATCCTATTGTTGACTATGAATCTGAGGGGCGTGAGTTCAAACCTCGGTGGAGACATATTTTTTTTTTTTGTTCTTTTTTTTTTTTCTTTCTTTTTATGCATTTTCGGAGAATACCGGAAGGGCATTAAGTTTTACCCCTGTCCGTCCGTCCGTCCGTTCGTTCGTCCGGTGACATCGTGTCCCGGCCATAACTCCTAAACCGTATGGAATATATTCATGAAACTTCACAGTTGCATTCATCACACTGAGACGATATGTCATGAACAAGGAAGACAACTCTTGCTTTTTTAGTTTTTGAATTATCTGCCCTTGACTTAGTACCATATAGTAAACCATGTCCGGGCCATAACTCCTAAACCGTATGGAATATACCCGGTATTAATGAAACTTCATAGGTGCATTCATCACACTGATACGATGTGTCATGAACAAGGAAGACAACTCCTGCTTGTTTAGTTTTTGAATTATCTGCCCTTGACTTACGTCCATATATAGTCAAATGGTATGTCGTGTCCGGGCCATAACTCCTAAAACGTATGGAATATATTCATGAAACTTCACAGGTGCATTCATCACACCGAGACGATGTGTCATGAACAAGGAAGACAACTCTTGCATTTTTGGTTTTTGAATTATCTGCCCTTGACTTAGTACCATATAGTAAACCGTGTCCGGGCCATAACTCCTAAACCGTATGGAATATATTCATGAAACTTCACAGGTGCATTCATCACACTGAGACGATGTGTCATGAACAAGGAAGACAACTCTTGCATTTTTGTTTTTGGGATTATCTGCCCTTGATGCATATATTTTATGATTGATTTGAAGTTCATTTGTAATATTTTTATCCCCTCGCACAACATAGTTGTGAGGGGGGATATAGCATAACTTCACACAAATGTTCCTTATAAAAAAATCTCGAGCGAGTTCGACTTTCAAGGTCATGACCTCAAGGTCAAGGTCACTGTGGCTATTTTTAGAAAAACTTTGTCATCGCTCTAGTGCCTACATTTCTTCACCAATTTCATTATAACTTCACACAAATGTTTCTTATAAAAAAATCTCTAGCGAGTTCGACTTTCAAGGTCATGACCTCAAGGTCAAGGTCACTGTGGCTATTTTAAAAAAACTTTGTCATCGCTCTAGCACCTACATATCTCCACTGATTTCAATATAACTTCACACAAATGTTTCTTATGACAATATCTCGAGCGAGTTTGACTTTCAAGGTCATGACCTCAAGGTCAAGGTCACTGTGGCTATTTTTAGAAAAACTTTGTCATCGCTCTAGAGCCTACATTTCTTCACCAATTCCATTATTACTTACACAAATGTTCCTTATAAAAAAATCTCGAGCGAGTTAGACTTTCAAGGTCATGACCTCAAGGTCAAGGTCACTGTGGCTATTTTTAGAAAAACTTTGTCATTGCTCTAGCGCCTACATTTCTTCACCAATTTCAATATAACTTCACACAAATGTTCCTTATAAAAAAATCTCGAGCGAGTTCGACTTTCAAGGTCATGACCACAAGGTCAAGGCCACTGTTGCTATTTTTAGAAAAACTTTGTTATCGCTTTAGTGCCTACATTTCTTCACTGATTTCAATATAATCCACACAAATGTTTCTTATGACAATATCTCGAGCGAGTTCGACTTTCAAGGTCATTACCTCAAGGTCAAGGTCACTGTGGCTATTTTTAGAAAAACTTTGTCATCGCTCCAGCGCCTACATTTCTTCACTGATTTCAATATTACTTTACACAAATGTTTCTTATGACAATATCTCGAGCGAGTTCGACTTTCAAAGTCATGACCTCAAGGTCAAGGTCACTGTGGCTATTTTTAGAAAAACTTTGTCATCGCTCTAGCGCCTACATTTCTTAACTGATTTCAATATAACTTCACACAAATGTTCCTTATGACAATATCTCGTGTGATTTCGACTTTCAAGGTCAAGGTCAGTGTGGCTATTTTTAGAAAAATTTTGTCATCACTCTAGCGCCTATATTTCTTCACCGATTTCAATATAACTTCAATATATTGTTTCTTATGACAATATCTCTAGCGAGTTCCACTTTCAAGGTCAAGGTCACTGTGGCTATTTTTAGAAAAACTTTGTTATCGCTCTAGCGACTACATTTCTTCACTGATTTCAATATAACTTCACACAAATGTTCCTTATGACAATACCTTGAGCGAGTTTGACTTTCAAGGTCAAGGTCACTGTGGCTATTTTTAGAAAAACTTTGTCATGGCTCTAGCGCTTACATTTCTTCACCGATTTCAGTATAACTTCACACATATGTTCCTTATGACAATATCTCGAGCTATTTCAACTTTCAAGGTGAAGGTCACTGTGGCTATTTTTAGAAAAACTTTGTCATCGCTCTAGTGCCTATATTTATTGATGGATGTTAATAGAACTTCACACAAATGTTTCTTATGATAATATCTCGAGTTGCTTTGACTTTCAAGGTCATGACCTCAGGTCAAGGTCACTGTGGCTATTTTTAGAAAAACTTAGTCATCGCTCTTGCGCCTACATTTATGATTTTAATATAATTTATGATTTATTTGAAGTACATTTGTAATATTTTTTATGAATGGCATTTGGCGGGGGCATCCGTGTCCTATAGACACTTTTTCTAGTTTCATTCTTTTTGGACGGGTTTTTCAAGGAAAAATTCCGTCCTTTAGAATAGCGATGTCCGTGCTGGCGACCGGGCGTCCCGGTTTACCTTTTGGTTAACCTTTTTTTCAAAAACCCGTCCATAATGCCTTTTGGCGTTTTTCTTGTTTGCTTTACTTCTGGCAATGGATGTTGTATGATGACTCCATTATCTTGCTTTTGTTGCCGAGTCTGATGTACTCAGACTAAGTCTTGTCTGGGTGAAAACGCATCTATCAGTCTCTCTCCCATGCTTGTAAATGATTAAAGTCCTCTTGAGCGACAGCAACTCGGTACAACAGGCAGTGATCAGCGAACAGGGGAGACGCGTGGTGGCAAGTCGTTGATGTATATGAGGAAGAGGAGAGTGCCGAGCACTGTACTCTCTGGAACACCAGAAGTAACGGGCGCAGACGAAGAAATCATCAATTACCACTTTCTGGTATCCATCAGCAATGAAATTGTGCGGAACCTCGTGAAAGGCCTTACTGAAATCTAGTAGGATGACATTTATGCGCTGTCAGTTGTTCATTCCGCCGGCTTGCTATCAGCTGGTACTCACATGACCCCCCCCCCCCCCCCACCGAGCAGGGAGAACGACCCAATGTACAGCGAAAGAGCCGATTACTGTGCAGAGTCTCATCCTGCAAACCTGGAGTTTATGTAATAAACTGAGCGTGACAGCTCAGTGGTTAAGCCCAGAGTGGTTAGTGCACTTGACTCAGATGCCAGAGGCCATCGGTTCGACCCGGCGATGATTATTTCGGTGTCTGAACACCATTTACAGCGATGAATGTCAAAATGCGCACCGCCCTTTGGATCGGAACGTTTAACTGGAGGCACCGGCCCCCGCCCATAGGGGCTTGAAGAAATATATGGGCTGCATGATGCTTCCACGCAGAGCTGAATCCGGCCCGCACACTAGTACTGGTAAACCGCTTAGAGGATCTAAGCCTGTCCAGGAACCGCGGTGTGAGGCGGACCGCCCATGCTAATAAACCCTATGGGTTTCATTGGGCGACAGGGCTTGAGATGTCATTTCATCTCAATGTCGGGTAAAAGTCCCACAAAATTGGAAGCAACGTCTCCAAAATGACCTTTAAAGTGCTGACGGGGACGTTAAACCTCAAATCAAACAAACAAACTGGAGGCGCCCTGTTCAGGGAGAGTCATCCCCTATGCAGGTTAACTGTTTGTTTGTTTTGGGGTTTACGGCCAAGTCAACACTATTAAGGCCGTTTTTGAGCCTGTCAGTTTACTTTTCCTGGGCAGGCTTATACGTATGAGGTAACCAGGAGAGTGCAAATTCTTTCGCCAGAAACTGACAACTGCCCTTCTTGAGCCAGCGGAATGGAGAGAATGACCGGAGGAAAGATTTCATGATCAATCCCCGCGAAAGAATATTGCCGACCCCGGCAGGTATCGAACCTGCTTCCCCATGATCAGCAGTCAGACGCGCATCCGACTGAGCTACCGAGGCCAGCGCTGTGCAGGTTAAGACCTCTACCGTAATTGCAAGATTGATGTGTGCTGTAAATCTGCAAGTAATGGTAAAATGTGGCCGATCCCAGTATCAGTGAGTAGAAAGGTCCTGGTGCACGTTTGTTTGTTTGGTTTGAGGTTTAACGTCCCCTTCAACACTGTAAAGGTCATTTTGGAGACGTTGATAACAATTTTGTGGGACTTTTACCAGACATTGAGATGAAATGACTTCTCAAGCCCTGTCGCCCAGTGAAACAAATGGACGGACTCCATCGCTTTGCTTGCCCAGGCTTAGATCTTCTAAGCTGTTTACCAGTACTCGTTTGCGGGTCAGTTACAGCTCTGCGTGGAAGCATTATGCAGCCCATATATTTCTTCAAGCCCCGATGGGCGGTACGAATATGGATAGTGTTTCTCTTTTGTTTCGGTATTAAAAAGTTCTTGCTCGGCTCCCATGGCGGGGCTTGAAGAAATAGGTGGGCTGCATGATGGTGCCAGGCAGAGCTTAAACCGACCGCTTAGGAGTATTGGTAAACCGCCTAAAGGATCCAAGCCTGTCCAGGCAAAGCGGTGCGAGTCGGGCCGCCCATTCATATAAACCCTATTGGTTTCATTGGGCGACAGGGATTTTTTTTTTTTTTTTGGTTCCTTTCAAGATTATTTCACTCATATCGAGCCGATCGTTAATCAGAGGTGGGCGAAAACCGGAGTACTCGGAGAAAAACCATCTGACCTTCCGTTGCAGAACTTGGCGTCTCACATATGACCCGAGCGAGGCTCGAACCACAGCGGTGAGAGACCTAATGATCAAGAGTCAGCGCTCTTAACCACTAGGCCACGGAGGCCCGTAAGCGACAGGGAAGTGAGAGCTCATTTCATCTCAATGTCGGGTATATAAAAGTCCCACAAAATTGTAAGCTAGGTCTCCAAAATTACTTATACAGTGTTGATGGGGACGTTAAACAGTGTTAATTGGGACGTTAACCCTCAAATCAAACAAATCAAAAAGTTATTGCTAGTATCGTCTTATTCTAACAAATACCCACATCATACATGTACTCTCACATGTATGCGGTTTTTGTGTATCTTTGAAACGACCCCGTGTCAATTCTCATCGATTCAGAAATTCATCCTTAGATATTGACGGCAAAATCATCTTCTTGCCTGTAAATTGATGCGTTAGCATTTGATAACAGATTAACATGCATGATAGTATTGTGTCAGTGCCGTTGAAAGTCAAATACTTGTAATTTGGACTAAAAATTCTACTTTCCTCAGATGAACCGGAGGTCGCCATCTTATTGTTCGCCGCAGTGATGTTGCCCGGCTTTTTGTCACGTGACAGGAATATTTTTAGAATGAAATTCCCAAAAACAACAAATAAACAAAAATGAAAACGACGATTTTCACAAAGTTCTGAAGTGGTATTTGGTTTCAGAAGATTACAAATGACAAAGCTACATGAATAGAAGAAATAAAACCGAAAAACACGCTTTTCATTTTTGAAGCCCGATAGCTCAATAATGCACCTTTAACGTCCCCGTCAAAAGTGTAAAGGTCGTTTTAGAACCTTGCATCCAATTTTGTGGGGTTTTTTTACCCGACATTGAGATGGAATGACATTGTAAGTTATGTCGCCCAATGTTTATTAGCATGGACGGTCCGCCTCGCACCGCGGTTCCTGGACAGGCTTAGAATCTCTAAGTGGTTTACACGACGCTGGGCACACAATATATATTTCCAGAGTGCTCGAGAAAAGAAAAACTATCTGACCATTGCCGGCCTCGCTCCTCGCTGGGCACACTATGTATATTTCCAGAGTGTTCGCATGCTCTGTGCTGGGAACAGAACAACTATAAAAGCATTGCCGGCCTCGCTCCACGCTGGGCACACTATATATCTTTCCAGAGTGCTCGTATGCTCTGTGCTGGAAACAGAACAACTATTAAACCATCGCCGACCCCGCTCCCCGCTGGGAACACTATATATATTTCCAGAGTGCTCACATGCTCTGTGCTGGGAACACAACAACTATAAAACCATTGCCAGCATCGCTCCACGCTGGGCACACTATATATATTTCTAGTGTGCTTGCATGCTCTGTGCGGGGAACAGAACAACTTAAAGACCATTGCCGGCCTCGCTCCACGCTTGGCACACTGTATATATTTCCAGAGTGCCCGCATCCTCTGTGCTGGGAACAGAACAACTATAAGACCATTGCCGGCCTCGCTCCACGCTGGGCACACTATATATATTTCCAGAGTGTTCGCCTGCTCTGTGCTGGGAACAGAAAAACTATAAAAGCATTGCCGGCCTCGCTCCACGCTGGGCACACTATATATCTTTCCAGAGTGCTCGTATGCTCTGTGCTGGAAACAGAACAACTATTAAACCATCGCCGACCCCGCTCCCCGCTGGGAACACTATATATATTTTTCCAGAGTGCTAACATGCTCTGTGCTGGGAACACAACAACTATAAAACCATTGCCAGCCTCGCTCCACGCTGGGCACATTATATATATTTCTAGTGTGTTTGCATGCTCTGTGCGGGGAACAGAACAACTGTAAGACCATTGCCGGCCTCGCTCCACGCTGGGCACACTATTTATATTTCCAGAGTGTTCGCATGCTCTGTGCTTGGAACAGAACAACTATAAAAGCATTGCCGGCCTCGCTCCACGCTGGGCACACTATATATATTTCCAGTGCTCGTATGCTCTGTGCTGGAAACAGAACACTTATTAAACCATCGCCCACCTCGCTCCCCGCTGGGCATACTATATATATTTCCAGAGTGCTCACATGCTCTGTGCTGGGAACACAACAACTAAAAAACCATTGCCAGCCTCGCTCCGTGCCGGGCACACTATATATAGTGTGCTTGCATGCTCTGTGCGGGGAACAGAACAACGTAAAGACCATTGCCGGCCTCGCTCCACGCTGGGCACACTATATATATTTTCAGAGTGCTCGCATGCTCTTTGCTGGGAACAGAACAACTATAAGACCATTGTTGGCCTCGCTCCACGCTGGGCACACTATATATATTTCCAGAGTGCTCGCATGCTCTGTTCTGGGAACAAAAACAGCTATAAGACAATTGTTGGCCTCGCTCCACACTGGGCACACTATCTATATTTCCAGAGTGCCCGCCTCCTCTGTGCTTGGAACAGAACAACTATAAGACCATTTCCGGCCTTGCTCCACGCTGGGCACACTATATATATTTCCAGAGTGCTCGCATGCTCTTTGCTGGGAACAGAACAACTATAAGACCATTGTTGGCCTCGCTCCACGCTGGGCACACTATATATATTTCCAGAGTGCCCGCCTCCTCTGTGCTTGGAACAGAACAACTATTAGACCATTTCCGGCCTTGCTCCACGCTGGGCACACTATATATATTTCCAGAGTGCTCGCATGCTCTTTGCTGGGAACAGAACAACTATAAGACCATTTCCGGCCTTGCTCCACGCTGGGCACACTATATATATTTCCAGAGTGCTCGCATGCTCTTTTCTGGGAACAGAACAACTATAAGACCATTGTTGGCCTCGCTCCACACAGGGCACACTATCTATATTTCCAGAGTGCTCGCATTGTCTGTGCTGGGAACAGAGCAACTATAAGACAATTGCCGGCCCCGCTCCACGCTGGGCACACTTCATATATTTTCAGATTGCTGGCATGCTCTCTGCTGGGAACAGAACGACTATAAAACTATTCCCGGCCTCGCTCCACGCCGGGCACACTATATATATTTACAGAGTGCTCGCATGCTCTGTGCTGGGAACATAACAACTATAATACCATTGTCGGCCTCGCTCCACGCTGGGCACACAATATATATTTCCAAAGTGCACGAATGATCCGTGCTTGGAACAGAACAAGTATAAGCCATTGCCGGCCTCGCTCCACGCTGGGCACACTATATTTCTTTCTTGAGTGCTCGCATGCTCTGTGCTGGGAACAGAACAACTATAATACCATTGCCGGCCTCGCTCCACGCTGGGCACACTATATATATTTCCAAAGTGCACGAATGATTCGTGCTTGGAACAGAACAATTATAAGCCATTGCCGGCCTCGCTCCACGCTGGGCACAATATATATATTTCCAGAGTGCTCGCATGCTCTGTGCTGGGAAGAGAACAAATATAAGATCATTGTTTGCCTCGCTCCGCGCTGGGCACAATATATATATTTCCAGAGTGCTCGCATGCTCTGTACTGGGAACAGAACAGCTATAAGACAATTGTTGGCCTCGCTCCACACAGGGCACACTGTCTATATTTCCAGAGTGCTCGCATAGTCTGTGCTGGGAACAGAACAACTATAAGACAATTGCTGGCCCCGCTCCACGCTGGGCACACTACATATATTTCCAGATTGCTGGCATGCTCTGTGCGGGGAACAGAACGACTATAAAACTATTCCCGGCCTCGCTCAACGCCGGGCACACTATATATATTTCCAGAGTGCTCGCATGCTCTGTGCTGGGAACAGAACAACTATAATACCATTGCCGGCCTCGCTCCACGCTGGGCACACAATATATATTTCCAAAGTGCACGAATGATCCGTGCTTGGAGCAGAACAATTATAAGCCATTGCCGGCCTCGCTCCACGCTGGGCACAGTATATATATTTCCAGAGTGCTCGCATGCTCTGTGCTGGGAACAGAACAACTATAATACCATTGCCGGCCTCGCTCCACGCTGGGCACACTATATATATTTCCAGAGTGCTCGCATGCTCTTTTCTGGGAACAGAACAACTATAAGACCATTGTTGGGCTCGCTCCACACAGGGCACACTATCTATATTTCCAGAGTGCTCGCATTGTCTGTGCTGGGAACAGAGCAACTATAAGACAATTGCCGGCCCCGCTCCACGCTGGGCACACTTCATATATTTTCAGATTGCTGGCATGCTCTCTGCTGGGAACAGAACGACTATAAAACTATTCCCGGCCTCGCTCCACGCCGGGCACACTATATATATTTACAGAGTGCTCGCATGCTCTGTGCTGGGAACATAACAACTATAATACCATTGTCGGCCTCGCTCCACGCTGGGCACACAATATATATTTCCAAAGTGCACGAATGATCCGTGCTTGGAACAGAACAAGTATAAGCCATTGCCGGCCTCGCTCCACGCTGGGCACACTATATTTCTTTCTTGAGTGCTCGCATGCTCTGTGCTGGGAACAGAACAACTATAATACCATTGCCGGCCTCGCTCCACGCTGGGCACACTATATATATTTCCAAAGTGCACGAATGATTCGTGCTTGGAACAGAACAATTATAAGCCATTGCCGGCCTCGCTCCACGCTGGGCACAATATATATATTTCCAGAGTGCTCGCATGCTCTGTGCTGGGAAGAGAACAAATATAAGATCATTGTTTGCCTCGCTCCGCGCTGGGCACAATATATATATTTCCAGAGTGCTCGCATGCTCTGTACTGGGAACAGAACAGCTATAAGACAATTGTTGGCCTCGCTCCACACAGGGCACACTGTCTATATTTCCAGAGTGCTCGCATAGTCTGTGCTGGGAACAGAACAACTATAAGACAATTGCTGGCCCCGCTCCACGCTGGGCACACTACATATATTTCCAGATTGCTGGCATGCTCTGTGCGGGGAACAGAACGACTATAAAACTATTCCCGGCCTCGCTCAACGCCGGGCACACTATATATATTTCCAGAGTGCTCGCATGCTCTGTGCTGGGAACAGAACAACTATAATACCATTGCCGGCCTCGCTCCACGCTGGGCACACAATATATATTTCCAAAGTGCACGAATGATCCGTGCTTGGAGCAGAACAATTATAAGCCATTGCCGGCCTCGCTCCACGCTGGGCACAGTATATATATTTCCAGAGTGCTCGCATGCTCTGTGCTGGGAACAGAACAACTATAATACCATTGCCGGCCTCGCTCCACGCTGGGCACACTATATATATTTCCAAAGTGCACGAATGATCCGTGCTTGGAACAGAACAATTATAAGCCATTGCCAGCCTCGCTCCACGCTGGGCACAGTATATATATTTCCAGAGTGCTCGCATGCTCTGTGCTGGGAAGAGAACAAATATAAGATCATTGTTGGCCTCGCTCCGCGCTGGGCACAATATACATATTTTCGGAGCGCTCGCATGCTCTGTGCTGGGAACAGAACAATTATAAGACCATTGTTGGCCGCGCTCCACGCTGGACACACTATATATATCAACAGGGCGCTCGCTTGCTCTGTGATGGGAACAGAACAACTACAAGACCATTGTTGGCCTCCCTCCATGCTGGGCACACTACATATGTTTCCAGAGTGCTCGCATGCTCTGTGCTTGGAACACAACACTATAAGACAATTGTTGGACTCGCTCCACACTGGGCACAATATCTATATTTCCAGAGTGCTTGCATTGTCTGTGCTGGGAACAGAACAACTATAAGACCATTGCCGGCCCCGCTCCACGCTAGGCACACTTTTTATATTTCCAGAGTGCTGACATGATCTGTGCTGGGAAGAAAACAACTATAAAACCATTCCCGGCCTCGCTCCACGCCGGGCACACTATATATATTTCCAGAGTGCTCACATGCTCTGTGCTGGGAACAGAACAACAATAAGACCATTGCCGGCCTCGCTTCACGCTGGGCACATTATATATATTTCCAAAGTGCTCGAATGATTCGTGCTTGGAATAGAACAACTATAAACCATTGCCGGCCTCGCTCCACGCTGGGCACATTATATATATTTCCAGAGTGCTCGCATGCTCTGTGTTGGGAACAGAACAAATATAAGACCATTGTTGGCCTCGCTCCACGCTGGACACACTATATATATTTCTAGAGTGCTCGCATGCTCTTTGCTGGGAACAGAACAACTATTATAAGACCATTGTTGGCCTCGCGCCACGCTGGGCACATTATATATAATTCCAGAGCGCTCGTATGCTCTGTGCTTGGAACTGAACAACTATAAGACAATTGTTGGCCTCACTCCACGCTGGGTACACTATATATATTTCCAGACTGCTCGCATGCTCTGTGCTGGGAACAGAACAGCTTTAAGACCATTGTTGGCCTCTCTCCATGCTGGGTACACTATATATATTTTCCAGAATGCTCGCATGCTCTGTGCTGGAAACTGAACAAATATAAGACCATTGTTGGCCTCGCTCCACGCTGGGCACACTATATTTATTTCCAGAATGCTAGCATGCTCTGTGCTTGGAAAAGAAAAACTATCTGACCATTGCCGGCCTCGCTCCTCGCTGGGCACACTATGTATATTTCCAGAGTGTTCGCATGCATTGTGCTTGGAACAGAACAACTATAAGGCCATTGACGGCCTCGTTCTACGCTTGGCACACTATATATATTTCCAGAGTGCCCGCATCCTCT
This sequence comes from Lucinisca nassula, assembly GCA_963580285.1. Taxonomy (NCBI): domain Eukaryota; kingdom Metazoa; phylum Mollusca; class Bivalvia; order Lucinida; family Lucinidae; genus Lucinisca; species Lucinisca nassula. The sequence goes on from OY757010.1 coordinate 211,394,071, forward strand.
GTGCTGGGAAAAGAACAACTTTATGACCATTGCCGGCCTCGCTCCACGCTGGGCACACTATATATATTTCCAGAGTGTTCGCATGCTCTGTGCTGGGAACAGAACAACAATAAAAGCATTGCCGGCCTCGCTCCACGCTGGGCACACTATATATCTTTCCAGTGTGCTCGTATGCTCTGTGCTGGAAACAGAACAACTATTAAACCGTCGCCGACCTCGCTCCCCGCTGGGAACACTATATATATTTCCAGAGTGCTCACATGCTCTGTGCTGGGAACACAACAACTATAAAACCATTGCCAGCCTCGCTCCACGCTGGGCACACTATATATATTTCTAGTGTGCTTGCATGCTCTGTGCGTGGAACAGAACAACTTAAAGATCATTGCGGCCTCGCTCCACGCTGGGCACACTATATATTTTTCCAGAGTGCCCGCATCCTCTGTGCTGGGAACAGAACAACTATAAGACCATTGCCGGCCTCGCTCCACGCTGGGCACACTATATATATTTCCAGAGTGCTCGCATTGTCTGTGCTGGGAACAGAGCAACTATAAGACAATTGCCGGCCCCGCTCCACGCTGGGCACACTTCATATATTTTCAGATTGCTGGCATGCTCTCTGCTGGGAACAGAACGACTATAAAACTATTCCCGGCCTCGCTCCACGCCGGGCACACTATATATATTTACAGAGTGCTCGCATGCTCTGTGCTGGGAACATAACAACTATAATACCATTGTCGGCCTCGCTCCACGCTGGGCACACAATATATATTTCCAAAGTGCACGAATGATCCGTGCTTGGAACAGAACAAGTATAAGCCATTGCCGGCCTCGCTCCACGCTGGGCACACAATATATATTTCCAAAGTGCACGAATGATCCGTGCTTGGAGCAGAACAATTATAAGCCATTGCCGGCCTCGCTCCACGCTGGGCACACTATATATATTTCCAGAGTGCTCGCATGCTCTTTGCTGGGAACAGAACAACTATAAGACCATTTCCGGCCTTGCTCCACGCTGGGCACACTATATATATTTCCAGAGTGCTCGCATGCTCTTTTCTGGGAACAGAACAACTATAAGACCATTGTTGGCCTCGCTCCACACAGGGCACACTATCTATATTTCCAGAGTGCTCGCATTGTCTGTGCTGGGAACAGAGCAACTATAAGACAATTGCCGGCCCCGCTCCACGCTGGGCACACTTCATATATTTTCAGATTGCTGGCATGCTCTCTGCTGGGAACAGAACGACTATAAAACTATTCCCGGCCTCGCTCCACGCCGGGCACACTATATATATTTACAGAGTGCTCGCATGCTCTGTGCTGGGAACATAACAACTATAATACCATTGTCGGCCTCGCTCCACGCTGGGCACACAATATATATTTCCAAAGTGCACGAATGATCCGTGCTTGGAACAGAACAAGTATAAGCCATTGCCGGCCTCGCTCCACGCTGGGCACACTATATTTCTTTCTTGAGTGCTCGCATGCTCTGTGCTGGGAACAGAACAACTATAATACCATTGCCGGCCTCGCTCCACGCTGGGCACACTATATATATTTCCAAAGTGCACGAATGATTCGTGCTTGGAACAGAACAATTATAAGCCATTGCCGGCCTCGCTCCACGCTGGGCACAATATATATATTTCCAGAGTGCTCGCATGCTCTGTGCTGGGAAGAGAACAAATATAAGATCATTGTTTGCCTCGCTCCGCGCTGGGCACAATATATATATTTCCAGAGTGCTCGCATGCTCTGTACTGGGAACAGAACAGCTATAAGACAATTGTTGGCCTCGCTCCACACAGGGCACACTGTCTATATTTCCAGAGTGCTCGCATAGTCTGTGCTGGGAACAGAACAACTATAAGACAATTGCTGGCCCCGCTCCACGCTGGGCACACTACATATATTTCCAGATTGCTGGCATGCTCTGTGCGGGGAACAGAACGACTATAAAACTATTCCCGGCCTCGCTCAACGCCGGGCACACTATATATATTTCCAGAGTGCTCGCATGCTCTGTGCTGGGAACAGAACAACTATAATACCATTGCCGGCCTCGCTCCACGCTGGGCACACAATATATATTTCCAAAGTGCACGAATGATCCGTGCTTGGAGCAGAACAATTATAAGCCATTGCCGGCCTCGCTCCACGCTGGGCACAGTATATATATTTCCAGAGTGCTCGCATGCTCTGTGCTGGGAACAGAACAACTATAATACCATTGCCGGCCTCGCTCCACGCTGGGCACACTATATATATTTCCAAAGTGCACGAATGATCCGTGCTTGGAACAGAACAATTATAAGCCATTGCCAGCCTCGCTCCACGCTGGGCACAGTATATATATTTCCAGAGTGCTCGCATGCTCTGTGCTGGGAAGAGAACAAATATAAGATCATTGTTGGCCTCGCTCCGCGCTGGGCACAATATACATATTTTCGGAGCGCTCGCATGCTCTGTGCTGGGAACAGAACAATTATAAGACCATTGTTGGCCGCGCTCCACGCTGGACACACTATATATATCAACAGGGCGCTCGCTTGCTCTGTGATGGGAACAGAACAACTACAAGACCATTGTTGGCCTCCCTCCATGCTGGGCACACTACATATGTTTCCAGAGTGCTCGCATGCTCTGTGCTTGGAACACAACACTATAAGACAATTGTTGGACTCGCTCCACACTGGGCACAATATCTATATTTCCAGAGTGCTTGCATTGTCTGTGCTGGGAACAGAACAACTATAAGACCATTGCCGGCCCCGCTCCACGCTAGGCACACTTTTTATATTTCCAGAGTGCTGACATGATCTGTGCTGGGAAGAAAACAACTATAAAACCATTCCCGGCCTCGCTCCACGCCGGGCACACTATATATATTTCCAGAGTGCTCACATGCTCTGTGCTGGGAACAGAACAACAATAAGACCATTGCCGGCCTCGCTTCACGCTGGGCACATTATATATATTTCCAAAGTGCTCAAATGATTCGTGCTTGGAATAGAACAACTATAAACCATTGCCGGCCTCGCTCCACGCTGGGCACATTATATATATTTCCAGAGTGCTCGCATGCTCTGTGTTGGGAACAGAACAAATATAAGACCATTGTTGGCCTCGCTCCACGCTGGACACACTATATATATTTCTAGAGTGCTCGCATGCTCTTTGCTGGGAACAGAACAACTATTATAAGACCATTGTTGGCCTCGCGCCACGCTGGGCACATTATATATAATTCCAGAGCGCTCGTATGCTCTGTGCTTGGAACTGAACAACTATAAGACAATTGTTGGCCTCACTCCACGCTGGGTACACTATATATATTTCCAGACTGCTCGCATGCTCTGTGCTGGGAACAGAACAGCTTTAAGACCATTGTTGGCCTCTCTCCATGCTGGGTACACTATATATATTTTCCAGAATGCTCGCATGCTCTGTGCTGGAAACTGAACAAATATAAGACCATTGTTGGCCTCGCTCCACGCTGGGCACACTATATTTATTTCCAGAATGCTAGCATGCTCTGTGCTTGGAAAAGAAAAACTATCTGACCATTGCCGGCCTCGCTCCTCGCTGGGCACACTATGTATATTTCCAGAGTGTTCGCATGCATTGTGCTTGGAACAGAACAACTATAAGGCCATTGACGGCCTCGTTCTACGCTTGGCACACTATATATATTTCCAGAGTGCCCGCATCCTCTGTGCTGGGAAAAGAACAACTTTATGACCATTGCCGGCCTCGCTCCACGCTGGGCACACTATATATATTTCCAGAGTGTTCGCATGCTCTGTGCTGGGAACAGAACAACAATAAAAGCATTGCCGGCCTCGCTCCACGCTGGGCACACTATATATCTTTCCAGTGTGCTCGTATGCTCTGTGCTGGAAACAGAACAACTATTAAACCGTCGCCGACCTCGCTCCCCGCTGGGAACACTATATATATTTCCAGAGTGCTCACATGCTCTGTGCTGGGAACACAACAACTATAAAACCATTGCCAGCCTCGCTCCACGCTGGGCACACTATATATATTTCTAGTGTGCTTGCATGCTCTGTGCGTGGAACAGAACAACTTAAAGATCATTGCGGCCTCGCTCCACGCTGGGCACACTATATATATTTCCAGAGTGCCCGCATCCTCTGTGCTGGGAACAGAACAACTATAAGACCATTGCCGGCCTCGCTCCACGCTGGGCACACTATATATATTTCCAGAGTGCTCGCATGCTCGTATGCTCTGTACTGGGAACAGAACAGCTATAAGACCATTGTTGACCTCCCCCAATGCTGGGCACACCATATATATTTCCAGACTGCTCGCATGATCTGCGCTGGGAACACAACACTATAAGACAATTGTTTGCCTCGCTCCACACTGGGTACACTATCTATATTTCCAGAGTGCTCGCATTGTCGGCGCTGGGAACAGAACAACTATAAGACCATTGCCGGCCCCGCTCCACGCTGGGCACACTACATATATTTCCAGAGTGCTGGCATGCTCTGTGCTGGGAACAGAACGACTATAAAACTATTCCCGGCCTCACTCCACGCCGGGCACACTATATATATTTCCAGAGTGCTCGCATGCTCTGTGCTGGCCAGGTCGCTTGAATTGTGCCGGAGGTGGAGCGACTGTTATGCCTACTCTTGCCACTGCTCCACGCTGGGCACTTTCACAATCTTAATGGCGTTGTCGCACAGAGCGTGCGACAGATCCAGTAGAATATGTACCGCTCCCAGCGTGGAGCATAAGCAGGAAAAGGTATTATACTTGCTCTGTACCTAGCAAAAGAGCTAGCGACCGATCCAGTAGGACACGTAACGTTCCCAGCGTGGAGCAAGTGCAGAAAAAGAGCTTATAGCCGCTATGTTTCCGGCAAAGAGGAAGCGACTGCTCAGATAGTACTGTCAAAGTGTCCAGTAGAATGCGAAACGTTCCCAGCGTGGAGCAAGGGAGGAATCAGTTTTAGAGATGCTCCGCTCACAACACAGAGAAGCGACTGCTCCAATAAAATATGCAACGTCCCCAGCGTGGAGCAAGGACAGGCCGGCGATCCATGCTAGGCACCTCATTTGCTCCACCGTGGACACACTCTTTTCCTGCAGTTGCAGCTATACTTTGAAGCAATAGTTATATAAATTTATCATTGTCAATTTATTAGCTCCCGTTGAGTAGAAGTCAAATTATGACGATTTAATGTAACAATGTAGATGTAGCCTATTATACTTTATAGAAATACGATTGGAGAGCATGCATCTTGTCACTTTCAAGTTATCATTAGCAAAAGTTGATGCTTGAACCTGGCAAGGGAGACAACAATAGAATCGGAACCACAAGAAAAGGTTATTTCATGTTAAACAGCTAATGTCTGCGTTTGACTTTCGACAATGTGAAAAATAAATTCCAAAAATAAACAATATTTTTTTCAAGAGTGTTATTTTAATCGTGGTAGTTTTTTTGTTCGTATTTAATCGAATACTTATCGGCCATGAGGCACCAGCCTTACTTAAAAATACATAGTGACTAATACGAATACGAATACGAATACGAATACGAAACTTTATTTGCAAATCACATACATAACATACATGAAATGCGCCCATAAAAGGCAGAAGCATGAAAGAAAATAATAATAATAACAACAATAATAATAATAAAAATAAGGAAAAAAAAAAAAATCACATACAAATTGTTGCAATATATATATATTGTTTTGTAAGCATGAAAATGTCATATCATATCGTCAATAAATAAGTCTTGATTATACACCAAACCGTTTTTCAAGTCAAGAAAAATCTATTTTAACTCGGTATAGTTTTTACAAGTTAAAGCTTTTTCTACCGACTATATAGGGCCTTACATGTTGGAAACATTTCAGCTTAGAAATACTACTTCAAAGTGAACACAAATTAAGATGAAGTGTGGCTGTGCTTGCATGGGAGCGGTCGCTTGGTCTGTGCTGGGCACGGAATAACTATTATACATTCCTGCCCTTGCTCCATCCTAGGAACTTTCAGTATTTATTATACTGAAGCATTCAGGAGCACGGAGCACGGAGCAACTTAAGACCTAAACCTGCACTTGCTCCAAGCTGAGCACGTTACGTACTATAGTGAAACGGTCACTTGCTCTGTGCTGGGCACGGATCAACAATAAGAAAGACCTATTTCTTGCCTTGCTCCACGCTGGGGACGTCACGTGTTCTATTGGATGTTTCGCTGGATACACTAGATCTTCTTGTCCCTGCTCCACGCTGGGAACGTTGCATATTGTACTGGAGCAGTCACTTGCTCTGTGCTGTGAGCGGAGAACTTAAAGACATATTCCTGCCCTTACTCCACTCTGCGTTCGTTATTATACTGAATTTGTTTCTTGCTCTGCGCTGAATACGGAACAACCTCCCCTTGCTCCACGCTGGGCACGTTACGCATTCTACTGGAGCGGGAGCTGTGCTAGACACGAAGAAATATAAGACCTATACCCCGAGAATTGGCGCACCGGAAGTATATAGGGCCTATATAGCGTACTTCGTTGCACCGTGCCAGCAGAGAGCAATCCAGCGTCCCGGAAGAAAACATAGCGTGCCCAGCACAGAGCAAGCTAAAGCTCCGGAAGAAAATAAAACGTGCCCAGTGTGGAGCGAGGCCTATGTCTGTGCGGGGAACAGAACAACTAAAAATCTATTGCCGGCCTCGCTCCACGCTGGGCACACTATATATATTTCCAGAGCGCTCGCATGCTCTGTGCTGGGAACAGAACAACTATAAGACCATTGTTGGCCTCGCTCCACGCTGGATACACTACATATATTTCCAGAATGCTCGCATGCTCTGTGCTGGGAACAGAACAACTATAAGACCATTGTTGGCCTCGCTCCACGCTGGGCACACTATCTATATTTCCAGAGTGCTCGCAAACAGAACAACTATAAGACCATTGCCGGCCCCGCTCCACGCTGGGCACACTATATATATTTCCAGAGTGCTGGCATGCTCTGTGCTGGGAACAGAACAACTATAAAACCATTGCCGGCCTCGCTCCACGCCGGGCACACTATATATATTTTCAGAGTGCTCGCATGCTCTCTGCTGGGAACAAAACAATTATAAGACCATTATCAGCCTCGCTCAACGCTGGGCACACTATATATATATTTCCTAAATGCTCGAATGCTATGTGCTTGGAATAGAATAACTATAAACCATTGCCGCACTAGCTCCACGCTGGGCACAGTATATATATATTTCCAGAGTGCTCGTATGCTCTGTGCTGGGAACAGAACAAATATAAGACCATAGTTGGCCTCGCTTCACGCTGGGCACACAGTATATATTTCCGGTGTGCTCGCATGCTCTGTGCTGGGAACACAGCAGCTATAAGACCATTGTTGGCCTCGCTCCATGCTGGGCACACCATATATATTTCCAGAGTGCTCACATGCTCTGTGCAGTGAACAGAACACTATAAGACAATTGTTGGCCTCGCTCCACGCTACGCACACTATCTATATTTCCAGAGTGCTCGCATCGCCTGTACTGGGAACAGACCAACTATAAGACCATTGCCGGCCCCGCTCCACGCTGGGCACACTATACATGTACATATTTCCAGAGTGCTGGCATGGCCTGTGCTGGGAACAGAACAACTATACAACCATTCCCGGCCTCGCACCAAACCGGGCACACTATATAAATTTCCAGCGTGCTCGCTTGCTCTTGTGCTGGGAACAGAACAACTATAAGACCATTGCCGGCCTCGATCCACGCTGGGCACACTATATATATTTCCAAAGTGCTCGAATGATCCGTGCATGGAACAGAACAACTATAAACCATTGCCGGCGTCGCTCCACGCTGGGCACAGTATATATAGGCCAGTACATTTAGCTGGAAATGACCCTTGACCCACAACTAATTCCTTGAGAAATGTTATCAGTAGTTTTAGTATCAGGAAGGTGTCCTGATTTATAGAAAAAAGTCCTAAAAAAACCGAGGGGAAAGGGTATTTTTGGGGGATGAAAAAATACGAAAAATGAAGAAAAATCACAAAAACCAGGACAAAATTAATATTACTGGCGTATGTTAAACAATTAATACTTGACTTCATTAAATCATCCAAAATGAATATTTCTATTTGGGGAAAAATACTGAAAATTCTGAAGATAAAAGTTTTCTTTTAATCTATTTTTTTTTATATATTTTTGTGAGAAATATGGAAAAACAAGTATTAGCTTTTACAAAAAGCTTGAGTCTATGCTTAGCACACATTAATTTGTGTAGAACTAAAATGTGTCAGTTACCATCAAGTGTAAAAAGAGTCACAGAAATCAAATAAGGATTTCCAAATCTTATCAACAATGTCACATAAAACAAAATCAAAAAAGGAAACTCAAAAGCAAACTGTGGCACATCACAAAACATGCCTATGTAATTTTGACCCCCACTAACCCACTTTTATATATAAACTAGAAAAACTTGAGGTTTAGGGGTTATATATTATTTTTCTGCTCAAAAACATAGCTTCTGAGATTGTTGATACTCAACAGAACTGCCTCATCTATGTTGTGAGCAGAAATAAGTGAGTGAGTGTGTTTGAGGTTTACGTCCCGTCAACAGCAAATGTCATATGCAGTGGTTTCAAAAACATTTTGGCATCCAGTTTTCAAGGAAAGATAGGAGTGTGATTTTCATTGTTATCGGAATGAAGCCAAATTTATGAAGGATAGCAGGGGAATAATGTCTAAGTAAACGGGAAAATCCCCAGTACCCGTCTATTGATGAAACCCCTGCATACGGAGACCGAACCTCGGTTTAAAGACTCATCTGAGAGTCTGGAGAAGCCCTTGAATCGAACCCACGACTCATGGTTTATGAGGTTAGTAGTTTAACCACTACACCATGGAGGCTTCTTTGAGCAAAAAAATAAGAAACATAATGTACATGTATACCCCCTAAAACTCCCCACTGCTCCACCCCAACCAGGTGTACATGGGTAGCAGTGGTGTAAAAGTCAACTGCCTCTCCCTCGCGCACGTGAAAACATCCGGAATGAGTGTTCGAGAGCGATTAATTAAGTTTGAGACTTTCATCGCAATCGATTTGGTTGATTTGAGGTTTAACGTCCACGTCAACACTGTAAAGGTCATTTTGGAGATGTTGCTTCCAGTTTTGTGGGACTTTTACCCGACATTGAGATGAACTAAAACTCGATGGGGAAGGGGTTTCTATCGAGTACCCACAATCTATGCTTTTGAGCAGACATTACGAAACATGCCTAAACAAAAACATTGTCAATTTTTCAGCCCAAAAATGGAATTTTAAGATTAAAAAATGATGTTTTTCTTATTTCTGCTCAAAACATAGATTGCGGAGCTCGACTAAGAACCGCCTGAACTTGGCGATTCTGCCGAGTACCCGGAATTATGTTTTTGCGCTGATATAAGAAATTTAATGTTTATCCCTGTAAACCACAGTTTTACAATATAAAAGTGGGGTTGGAGTGGTCAATATTATATAGGCGTGTTTTTCGACCTCACCCATCTGGGCTTGGTTTGGTTGATTTGAGGTTTAACGTCCCCGTCAACACTGTAAAAGTCATGTCCCCGTCAACACTGTAAAGGTCATTTTGGAGACGTTGCTTCCAATTTTGTGGGAATTTTACCCGACATTGAGATGAAATGACATCTCAAACCCTGTCGACAATGAAACCAATAGGGTTTATTAGCATGGACGGTCCGCCTCGCACCGCGGCTCCTGAACAGGCTAAGATCCTCTTAACAGTTTACCAGTACTAGTGTGCGGGCCGGATTCAGCTGTGCGTGGAAGCATCATGCAACCCATATATTTCTTCAAGCCCATATGGGCGGGGGCCGATCTGGGCTTGGAGTAATAGATTGGGCTGCATGATGCTTCCGCACAGAACTGATACCGACCGCACATGAGTACTGTTAAACCGCTGAGAATGTCTAAGCCTGCCCAGAAAAGTTGCTGCGAGTCAGCCTGTCCATGCATTTAAACTATTTTGGATTCATTGGGCGGCAGGGACTGAGATGTCATTTCATCTCAATGTCAGGTAAAAGTCCCACAAATTTGGAAGCAACGTCTCGTTTTCGTGATGAATAAGAAAAACATCAGAATTTTCTCTGGAAATTTTTTGGGTGATCAATTCTTCCAATAGATTTGAATATGCGTGTTTTCGTAATGTTTTTTATGACCCCAACTTTTTTGGAGGGGCATGTTGCTTCTGGTTCGTCCATTCGAAGTTCCGTTACGCCTTTGATGCATAGCATAACGCAAGAACCGTGCATGCAAGGGTTTTGAAATTTCATATATGGATTCTTCATGGAAAATTAGCTAACGCTAATTTTTTTCTTATCCGGAGTATGCCCCTTTCAAAAGTTATTGCCCTTTGAATTTTTGTTTTTATAAAATCTTGTCAGAAACATATCTCAAAATCTATTGGAGCTAGAACCTTGTAAGTTGGTGAATAGATTGGTGCTGATGAGTAGATGTCGTGATTAACATTTGACAAAATTCCGAAAAATACATTGTGGCTAATGGCCCTTTGTCACTTTCGGTACATTGTATGCATTGTGATGCATAGCATAACTTTAGAAGCTTGTATGCTAGGGTTTTGAAATTTTGATATATGGATTCCTCATGGAAATGAGCTGAGGATATTTTTTTCTCATCCGGATTTTGCCCCTTTTAAGGTTGTTTGAGTCAACCTTTGTGTTCAATCAGCTCAAAACAGTTATTGTGCGCAATGTTGGGAGACAAAATTTGTAAATCAATTTCAAGGGGGTATCCCTTTTCTTAGTATTATTTTTCCTGCCTGTTTAAAATTCAGTGGCCAATTTCTATTGCAGTAAGTAGATAGGACAGTGTTGCAATTGTTCTGATTGTGAATTTTGAGTGGTTGCTTCCACAAAGTCACACATATACAACAACAACATAGCTTTCAAAATCTTATGTGCGCAAGGTTACCAGAATACACCGTATACACTTATTTATGATATTAATTGATTTGATTCTGATGGCACATATGTGCTTCCATACACTAAATTTTTGTCACGAGACATTGTCAAATGTATTTTCTGACCCCCCCCCCCCCCCCCCCCCCCCCCAATGTTTATTTTTACGACTTACGACTTGAACATAGATCTTGTTTATCAATAGCATACAAGGAAAATATAAATGACGTTTATTCCAAAAAAAAAAAAAAAAATAGAATATAGAAAGCAGCGGCAGTCTGCATCTTCTGCTTGTGTCCGCCAAACCGTCAACTGGATTTCCTTTTGATTTTGTGGATTCAAACACATATAGGTGGATAGATTTAGGAAAATGCATAGCTTCCGTGTACCATATCTCGAACGATTTTGACCAAATATTTCCATTTATCAATCAAGAGAAAGCTTCTTCGTTCTCTTTTTAATAATAAATTATAGACTGCTTTTTAACAATTTGTGACGTATTTTTTGTTTTTAATGACGTCATTTGTTTGCGCGTGAGGAGAGCTCGCCTTACAGCCGGTAAAACAGTGTATGGTGCTATTATTGGACCGTTACTTATTTAATGTTTTTTTCTGCGGATTAAATCCTAAATTTCTCAGAACCGGCACGGATATTTTTTGAGGACTTTTTTTTGGTAATTAATATAACATAGCCATGTGTTTTGGTGTTAAAAGAGTTTCTCAAGGAATTATCTTGACCATAAAAATTAAAGTGCCTCGCCTAATAGATTTCCAGAGTGTTCGCATGCTCTGTGCTGAGAACAGAACAAATATGAGACCTTTGTTGGACTCGCTCCACACTGGGCACACTATATATATTTCCGGAGCGCTCGCATGCTCTGTGCTGTGAACAGAACAACTATAAGACCATTGTTGGCCTCGATACACGCTAGGCACACTATATTTATTTCAAGAGCGCTCGCATGCTCGGTGCTGGGAACTGAAAAACTATAAGACCATTGTTGGCCTCGCTCCACGCTGGAGAAACTATATATATTTCCAGAGTGCTCGCTTGCTTTGTGGTGGGAACAGAACAACTATAAGACCATTGCCGACCTCGCTCCACGCTAGGCACACTATATATATATCCAGAGTGCTCGCATGCTCTGTGCTGGGAACAGAACAACTATAAGACCATTGTTGGCCTCGCTCCACGCTGGGTACACTTTTTATATGTCCAGATAGCTAGCATGCTCTCTGCTGGAAACAGAACAACTGTAAAACCATTGTTGGCCTCGCTCCACGCTGGACACACATTTTATATATTTCCAGAGTGCTTTCATGCTCTGTGCTGGGAACAGAACAACTATAAGACCAGTGTTGGCCTCGCGCCACGCTGGGCACACTATATATATTTCAAGAGTGCTCGCATGCTCTGTGCTCTTAACAGAACAACTATAAGACCATTGTTGGCCTCTCTCCATGCCGGGCACACTATATATGCTTCCAGAGTGCTCGCACGCACTGTGCTGGGAACAGAACATCTATAAGACCACTGTTGGCCTCGCTCCACGCTGGGCACACTATATATTTTCCCAGAGTGCTCGCATGCTCTGCAGAGCAATAGCAGGAATAGGCTTCATATTTTCAAGTTCTGTGGTGAATTCCTTGCCAAAAGTTGCACCGGGGCGGGGCCCAATTTGTTTTTATAGACTTTTATAGGAAAAACCCTTAAAAATCTTCTTGTCTGAAACCAGCTGCAGAAGGCACACTCCAATATTTCTTCTATATTTGGTATGAAGCTTCATCTAGTGCACCTCTAACAAGATTGTTCAAAGTATAGCCCTGGGTCCAAAATGACCCCGGCGCGGGGCCCACTGTTTACATAGACTTATGTATAGGAAGAGCCTTTAAAAATCTTATTGTCTGAAACCAGAAGCCCAGGTGTTTAATATTTGGAATAAAGCTTCTTCCAGTGGACCTCTACCAACATGGTTCAAATCATAGCCCTGGGGTCGATTATAGCCCCGTGGCGGGACCCACTGGGTTTACACAGATGTATATAGGAAAAAAACTTTACAAAATCTTCTTGTCTGAGGTCAGAAGGCCCAGATCTTTGATATTTGGTTTGTAACTTCATCTAGTAGATCTCTACCAAAATTGTTCAAATTAAAGCCCTGGGGTCCGAAATGGCCCAGGGACAGGGCCCAGTGGGTTTACATAGACATACATAGGGAAAACATTTTAAAATCTTCATGTCTGAAACTAGAAGGCTCTAGTCTTTGATTGATATTTGGTATGAAGCTCTTTCTAGTGGACTTCTACCAAAATTGTTCAAATCATAACCCTCAGGCAAAAATGGCCCCTTGGCGGGGCCCACTGGGTTTACATAGACATACATAGGGAAACCAGTTTAAAATCTTCATGTCTGAAACCAAAAGGCCCAGGTCTTCAGTATTTGTTATGAAGCTACTTCTAGATGACATCTACCAAGATTGTTCAAATAATAGCCCTGGGGCCAAAAATGGCCCTGGGGTTAGGCCCACTGGGTTCACATAGACATACATAGGGAAACCCTTTAAAAAGCTTCTTGTCTTAAGACTTATATAGGGAAGCCTTTAAAAATATTGTCTGAAACAGAAGTCCCAGTTGTTTGGTATTTTGTATGAAGCTTCAACTAATGGACCTCTACCAAAGTTATTCATATTATCGCTCTGGGATCACAGTTGGCCCCGCCTTAGGGGTCACATGTTTTACGTAGACCCATATAGGGAAAACCCTTTAAAATCTTCTTGTCTGAAACCAGAAATTCCAGGTCTTTGATATTTGGCATGTAGCTTTTTCTAGTGGACCTCTACAAAGATTGCTCAAATTATAGCCTTGTGGCCAAAAATGGCCCCGCCCTGGGCCCACTAGTTTTACATAGACTTATATGGGAACTCCTTTAAGAATCCTCTTGTCCGAAACGAGAAGGCCCAGGCCTTTGATATTTGATATGTAGCTTCATCTAGTGGACCTCTACCAAGATTATTCAATTTATAGTCCCGGAGCAAAAAAATGGCCCCGCACTGGATCCCACATGTTTTCCGTAGAGATACGAAGGGAAAACCTTTAAAAAACTTGTCTGAAACCAGAAGGCCCAGGTCTTTGATATTTGGTATGTAGCTTGATCTAGTGGACTTCTACCGAGATTGTTCAAATACTCGGGGCCCACTTGTTTGTTGGTGAATGATGGGAGGTATGGGTTAATTGTACTGATTCCTGAACATTGCCTTCCTTGTCCTCGGTAGCGATAGCGGGGACATACTGTTTTTGTCCTGTCTGTTTGTTTATTTATTTATCTATTTGTTGGTTGTTCAACTTTATCATTGGTCATAACTGTTGAACGGTTTGAGATAGAGCCTTCATTTTTGGCATGTAAGTTCCTCGGGAAAAGGGCTTCCGACTCATACCAAACATGTTTTACCTATGACCTTGACCTTGACCTGTTACCTACTTTATAAAAAACAAAACAAAAAAAATACATTGGTCATAACTTCTGAACCGTTTGAGTTATAGCCTTCATATCTGGCTTATAAGTTCCTTAAGACCAGGGCTTTCGATTCATAAAAAATTGATCAGAATCAGAATCAGAATTGTTACTGGTGACACGTCAAATGACATTCATACACCAGGACCTGTGATGACCTGTGTCCTTGACTTTGACCTGTGATCTACTTTAAAGAAACAAATAACTTTTGTAATAACTTCTTAACCGTTTGAGATATAGCCTTCATATTTGGCTTATGAGTTCCTTGGGACAAGGGCTTTCAATTCAAACAAAAAATTTGACCTATGACCTTGATCTTGGTCTGTGACTTACTTTAGAAAAATTACATTGACCATAACTTCAGAACTGTTTGAGATAGAGCCTTCATTTTTGACAGGCAGGTTCCTTATGAAAAGGGCTTCCCACTTATATAAAAATTTTAACCTTTGACCTACATTAAAGAAAAACTAACATTTGTCATATCTTTTGAACCGTTTGAGGTAGGGCCTTCTTAATTAGCACATAAGTTTCTTGTGGCAAGAGCTTCCCACTGCTACAAAATTGTTTGACCTTGATCATGACCTTTTTACTACTTTAAAGACAAATAAGCCTTTGTGGTGTTGTGGTTATACTACTCGCCTGATAAACCAGGGACCGCAGGATCGATCCCCCTTGGCTTCTCCAGACTTTCGGATGTCTTTAAACCGAGGTCCCGTTTCCGTATGACCTTAGTTGTTGGTGGGACGTAAATCTAAAACACACACACTTTAAAAAAAATATTTGTCATAACTTTTGAACCGTTTGAGATAGAGCCCTCATATTTGGCATGTAGGTTCCTTGTGAAATGGCCTTCTCACTCATACATTTTGACCTGTGCCCTTGACCCTGACCTACATTATTATAACTTTTGAACCGTTTGAGATAGAGCCTTAATTTTTGGCATGTAGGTGACTTTTGACATGGGCTTCCAACTCGTATATAAATTTTGACCTGTGACCTTGACCTTGTCCAGTGATCTACTTCAAAGGAAAAATGAACCTACCCGGGGACATGTTAGTGTTTCACAAACACACCTTGTCTACATAGAGAAACCTTTAAAATCTTTTTGTCTGAACCCAGAAGGCCCGGATATAAATAACCAGAAGGCCCTGGCCTTTGATCTTTGGCTTTTAGCTTCCAAAAGTGGACCTCTACCAAGATTGTTCAGATAATACCCCTGGGGTCAAACGATTTATACCAAGTCTTAGAGCAATCTACCATGTGAAACTTCAGTTTATAGTATGTAAATCTCTTAGCTCAGGTGAGCGATATAGGACCATTATGATCCTCTTGTTTCTTTTCTGTGCTTAGGGCCCCCGCCAATCGGGACTAGGAGAAATAGACTGGGCTGCATGCTGCTTCCGCGTCAATGGCGTACAGATAAACCGCTAGAACATTCCACGCCTGCATGGCAAAAGTGTTGCAAGTCGGAGCCACTACACTTGAACATCCGCGGTTTCATAGGGCAGTGGGGCTTTAGGTGTCATTTTATCTCACATACCACAAAATCGGAAGGATGTGTAAAACTTCTTCAAACAGAAATTATGTATGCTTAAATCATACTAAATAGGATAAATAGCTCGATACATTTTCAGAGACCTGTAAATCCCTGAAAACTCCACAATATTTAGCAAATAAAGACACACCTCAGTCAGGCCGGCTACATATATTTATTACATAACGCCGCTGTTAAACAGTGGATAACGTCATGTAATAAAAATCACACGACCACACTTGTAATAACACATGGCTACTGACGCGTAACCTCACGACGCCTTCCATGACAACTCTATTTTTCTCTTTAACGTTTTCAGCAATAAAACCCGATTTAACACCGTTATGTGATAAACCATAAAATCCCATATGAAATGATCACTCGTGTAAGAGTTTACAACACTACGTGTCAACATACTATAGGGTCAGAATTATGTCAAAGAAAAACAATAAAAAATGCTTCTGCTCTTTAAAGGAAAGGTTTAACATTTTAATAAATATACTAGTGTTCTAGACGGCCAGACTTCAAGAAGGCTGAAAGTCTGCCAGCTCAGGCTTAACAACAATTATACCCATCGTCCGTATGCCCTACGGGATTCGAACAAACTTGTCGAAACATTGATAATAACTAGTTACCAGTGCTACCATTGCCCCAACAACCAACCAAAATGACGAGCTGAACAAACAGACGGACGGACAATTAGAGACCTTCCAAGACGGATGCATGAACAGCAGACATATGTGCAAACCAATGCTTTATAAGACCTATTTTTACGAAGTGTATCATTTATCAGTATATCACTGAAATTATTTATAAAATATTACTAAAACTTTATATCAAAGAGGTAACATCATATCATTCACAACCCTTGGGAAAACAAAATTAAAATATTATCACTATTTCATCAATATTGCCACAAGAACATCAGAAAATATTCTCAAAATATTCTCACTGTAAAAACAAAGAATAATTTGAACACTAATAACTATTTTCCACACTTAATTTAATTTAATAAAATTAGACTTTTACAAGGGAGGAAATCCGACTATTTCAAGCTTTAACTTGTACAAAACAGTCAACATAGTTTTTCAGAGGCCACCTGAAAATATCACTTCAGTTTCTTATATAAAAAAGCCTAGTGTATGAATGCCATTTGACGTGACACCAGTAGCATTTCAGATTCTGAAGGTAGCTCTAAGGAGCGTTAGAATCGCTGTGCCCCGTCTCAGCCTACAGCTGTCCTCGCTCCATGCGGGACACGTTGACAGTACTACCCGCTGAGCAGTCGCTTCCTCTGCCGGAAACACAGCAAGCGAGACCTACAGCTTGCCTCGCTCCACATTGGACACGTTGACAGTACTAATGTGTAGGAAACACAACAACTGTAAGACCTACAGCTGGCCTCGCTACACGCTATAAGACCTATTTCATGTCCTTGCTCCACGTTGGACACGTTATATTTTACTGAAGCGGCCGCTTGCTCCTCGCTGGGAACGTTACGTATTGAGACATATTCCCGTCCTTGCTCCGTGCTGGAAACGTTACATATTGTATAGGAGCGGTCGCTTGGTCTGTGCTGGGCACGGAATAACTATTATACCATTCCTACCATTGCTCCATGCTGGGAACTTTAAGTATACAGTATATTATACTGAAGCATTCGCCTATACCTGCACTTGCCCTAAGCAAGCCGGGCACGTTAAGTTCTATACTGAAGAGGTCACTTGCTCTGTGCTGGGCACGGATCAACAATAAGGAAGACCTATTTCTTGCCTTGCTCTACGCTGGGGACGTCACGTGTTCTACTGGATCTTTCGCTGGATATAAGATCTATTTCTGTCCCTGCTCCACGCTGGGAACGTTGCATATTGTATTGGAGCGGTCACTTGCTCTGTGCTGTGAGCGAAGAACTTAAAGACATATTCCTGCCCTTACTCCACTCTGCGTTCGTTATGTATTACACTGAATCAGTTGCTTGCTCTGTGCTGGATACGGAAGCAGGGATACGGAGCAACCTGCCCTTGCTCCACGCTGGGAACATTACGCATTCTACGTTGCTTGATCTGTGCTAGACACGAAGTAATATAAGACCTATACCCCGAGAATGAACGCACCGGAAGTATATAGGGCCTATAACGTACCCAGTTGCTCCGTGCCAGCAGAGAGCTAGCGTGCGTCCCGGAAGAAAACATAGCGTGCCCAGCACAGAGCAAGCCAGAGCTCCGGAAGAAAATAAAATGTGCCCAGCGTGGAGCGAGGCCTACAATGGGACTTATAGTTGTTCTGTTCCGAGCATAGAGCATACGAGCGCTCCGAAAATATATACAGTATGCCCAGCGTGATGCAAGGCCGGCAATGGTCTTATAGGTGTTCTGTTCCCAGCACAGAGCAAGCGAGCAATCTGAAAATATATATAGTGTGCCCAGCGTGGAGCGAGGCCAATAATGGTCTTATAGTTGTTCTTTTCCCAGCACAGGGCATGCGAGCGCTCTGTCAGTATATATAGTGTGCCCAGCGTGGAGCGAGGCCAACAATGGACGTATAAGTGTTCTGTTCCCAGCACAGAGCATGCGTGCACACTGGAAATATACATATCGTGTGCCCAGCGTGGAGCGAGGCCAACAATGGTCTTATAGGTGTCCTGATCACATCACAGAGCATGAGAGCACTGTGGAAATATATAAAGTGTGCCCAGCGTAGTGCGAGGCTAGAAATGGTCTTATAGTCGTTCTGTTTCCAGCTCAGAGCATGCTAGCGCTCTGGAAATATATATATATATATAGTGTGCCCAGCGTTGAGTGAGGCCGGCAATGGTTTATAGTTGTTCTGTTCCCAGCACAGAGAAAGCGAGCACTCTAGAAATATACAGAGTGTGCCTAGCATGGAGCGAGGCCGGCAATGGTCTTATATATGTTCCGTTCCCAGCACAGAGCATGCGAGTACTCTGGAAATATATATATAGTGTGCCCAGCGAGGCCGGCAATGGTTTAATAGTTTTTCTGTTCCCAGCACAGAGCATGCGAGCACTCTGGAAATATACGTGGTGTGTCCAGCGTGGAGCGGGGTCAACAATGGTCTTATAGCTGTTCTGTTCCCAGCACAGAGCATGCGGGCACTCTGGAAATATATATAGTGTGCCCAGCGTGGAGCGAGGCCAACAATGGTCTTATAGTTGTTCTGTTCCCAGCACAGAGCATGCGAGCACTCACTTTGTATAAGAATACCCATGCTGAGACGTTTCTGACACGTAGGCCCTATATTGTCGTTATAAGAAGCTGTAACTTATAAAAAGACCTTTAAAATGAATTTCACTGGACTCGACTTGAAAACGGAACATTGAAAAAATATATTTATATATATATATATATTTGTCAATTTGTATGTTGCAGTAAGGCTGGTGTCTCATAAACTTACAAGTATTCATCGAAAAACAAAACAAAAGGAAAGACAAAAAACTATCACATTTAAACCAGCACATTTGAACGAATATTGTTTGTTTATGTTTTTTATTTTTCATAAATTGTTGAAAATGAAACGGAGAAAATAGCTATTTAATATTGAATAACTTTTCTTGTTGTTCCGATTATATTGTTGTCTCCCTTGTTCAGGTACACGTATCAACTTTTTCTAATGATAACTTGAAAGTGCCAATCATATAATAATTTACATCTACATCTTTAGATTGAACCTTCATAATTTGACTTCTACTCAACGGGAGCTTATAAACTTGCAATCAAAAATAATTAATGCTTCTATAGATTTTTTTTTTCAATTATAATGGGCGAAACGACCCTGTGAAAATGTGCTCAAATTTTAATGAACCGAGCAGTCTATGAATAGCTGCAACTGTAGGAAAAAAGTGTGCCCACGGTGGAGCAAACGTTCCCAGCGTGGAGGTGCCCAGCATGGAGCGCCGTCATTACACCCTGCAGGCATATCATTCGAGCACTTTGGAATATATATAGTGTTCCCAGCTTGGAGCAAGGCCAGCAATGGTCTTATAGTTTTTCTGTTCCCAGCACAGAGCATGCGAGCACTCTGAAAATATATAAAGTGTGCCCGGTGTGGAGCGAGGCCGGCAATGGTTTTATAGTTGTTCTGTTCCCAGCACAGAGCATGGCAGCACTCTGGAAATATATATAGTGTGCCCAGCGTGGAGCGGGCTCGGCAATGGTCTTATAGTTGTTCTGTTCCCAGCACAGAGAATGCGAGCACTCTGGAAATATAGATAGTGTGCCCAGCGTGGAGCGAGGCCAACAATGGTCTTATAGTTGTTCTGTTCCCAGCACAGAGCATGCGAGCACTCTGGAAATACATATGGTGTGCCCAGCATGGAGTGAGGCCAAGAATGGTCTTATAGCTGTTTTGTTCCCAGCACAAAGCATGAGAGCACTCTGGAAATATATATGGGGTGCCCAGCATGGAGCGAGGCCAAGAATGGTCTTATGGCTGTTTTGTTCCCAGCACAGAGCATGAGAGCACTCTGGAAATAAATATGGAGTGCCCAGCATGGAGCGAGGCCAAGAATGGTCTTATACCTGTTTTGTTCCCAGCACAGAGCATGAGAGCACTCTGGAAATAAATATGGAGTGCCCAGCATGGAGCGAGGCCAAGATTGGTCTTATACCTGTTTTGTTCCCAACACAGAGCATGAGAGCACTTGGAAATATATGTAGTGTGCCCAGCGTGGAGCGGGGCCGGCAATGGTCTTATAGTTGGTCTGTTCCCAGCACAGACGATGCGAGCACTCTGGAAATATAGATAGTGTGCGTAGCGTGGAGCGAGGCCAACAATTGTCTAATAGTGTTCTGTTCCCAGCACAGAACATGCGAACACTCTGGAAATATATATGGTGTGCCCAGCATGGAGCGAGGCCAACAATGGTCTTATAGCTGTTCTTTCCCAGCACTTAGCATGCGAGCACTCCGGAAATATATATTGTGTGCCCAGCGTGAAGCGAGGCCAAAAATGGTCTTATATTTGTTCTGTTTCCAGCACAGAGCATGCGAGCACTCAGGAAATATATATACTGTGCCCAGCGTGAAGCGAGTATTCAGCGTCATATTTCTTCCGATTCAGGCATTTCCCAGCGGAAATCTTCCACTGACCGTTCCAAGGCGGCTCTTCTGTGGCGATTTATTTATGTTGTTGTTTGTTACTTACTGTGTGTATCACTTGTGTCTTTTAATTTTGGATGGCCATATGGCCATTTTGTGGGAAAGTAACTGTCCATATGGCCTTCCTTTGTTTAGGTTTCCATTATGGTCTGGTCGCTTAATGTTTGTATTTCTTTCCCTTTGGTGTCTTTTATGGATGGAGTAAGTTAATTGTATCAATTCCTGATCTTTGTTTTACTTCTACATGGCCTAAGCACACAAGGCCAAAAATGAACGTCGCATAGCGTCATATATGGGGATTCTATTTTTGTCACGAACTAAAAATAGATCTAACTAGTGTGCGAAACCTAGTTAGGGAATCCCTCTCAAACTCGTTTACCTGTCATCATAATTGTTCGCATTTTTGCATAAAATGCATTAATTTGTATTGTTTTAAAGAAAAATACCGGCTATATGTATTTTATTTTTCGAAGCATTTTTTCCAGATATCTCAATAATGCACCTTTATATCAATTTTACATGGCCACAATCCTCGCCCTTATTCCATCGCGATCAAGACAAATAATTATTTCAGTCCGCATGAAGGCCTTCTAAAACGTCCCACAAAATTGGAAGCAACGTCTCCAAATGACCTTTACAGTGTTGACGGCTACGTTAAATCTCAACACCAATATGTTCCCAGTGTGGAGCATTGAGTTATATAAAGTGAGTGACTGAACGGGTTTTTAAGGTAACCGGGCGCTATAAGCACATAGGGGCTACCCTATATAAAGTGTTAATACAGCTAATATATATATATTAAATGAATCTCATAAGCATGATGGGGAAACCTTGCATCCGTTTGCAATACTTTGAGAAACATTTGTCTGCCAAAGCCAATCTAAACATTGAGCAATAGGCATACTAACAAATAAAATGCAAAAAAAATGCAAGTTGATCAAATATAAATCACATCGATTACGAATTTCCATAAAATAATATGTTCAGTCATTTATCCACAGTTCACCAACAAACAAGGGAAACAACTCAAATAAGTAACGTTGCTACAAGTAAAAGCTTTCAATATAAAAAAATCGGCCATCACAGGTCTAGCTCCAGAAATGTTAACGCCAACGCTTCAGTTCGATTGCTAACGTACCCAGCGGTGAGCAAGGGCTGAAAGGGTCTTACAGTCGCTCCATCAATAGTACCGTTAAAGCAAACGCTCCAGTTTGATCCTAAAGTGCCCAGCGTGGAGCAAGGGTAGAAATAGGGAGAAATATTTCTTACTTAGAGCATAGTTCAAGAGATTGCTTCAGTACGACTACTTACTTGCCTTGCGTGGAGAACGGACGGCCTAATAGGTCTAACAGTCGCTACGCATCCAGTATATTTCAAGCAAATGATCCAGTACGACTGCTATATGTATTGTGCCCAGCGTGGAGCAATCGGACAGGAATAGGTTTTGCTCCTCGCCTAGCACAGTTTTAGCGAACGCTACAGTACTCTGGTACGACTGCTAACGTGCCCAACAGCTCAGGATTATTAAGGTCCTGCAGTTCAATGGTCTCGATTTGGGCGGGTTAATATGAAAAAAATAAACCAACGGTTCTATTGGATACAAAGGAGTGGCCGTTCTGAGCGTGGAAGTGCCCAGCATGGAGCGCCGGTGGCATTACACACTGCAACATTGGAACGTTCCCAGCGTGGAGCGAACGGACAGAATCGATATACCAGCATAAAACCGTCTTGCAATGAAACACCAGGTGTTTTTTGCTTTTTTTCTGCGGATACTCAAGTTTTTTACACAATTCTCATTAACGATAGTGAAAGGACCCTAAACAAAACTTTTAGTACCACGTTCGCAGCGTGGACCAGGCCCATCGTCGCGCTATACCAGGTACGGTGCAAGCTAACTGCTAACGTTCCCAGGGTGGAGCAACAACAGGAATAGGCCCGTTGTCGCCCCCAGATAACAGGTGCTGTTCAAGCTAACGTGCCAGAACCAATCCCAACGTTCCCAGGGTGGAGTAACAACAGGAATAGGCCCATTGTCGTTCTATGACAGGTAGAGTTGGAATAACCACTCCCAACGATCGCAGGCCGGCCTCGGTAGCTAAGTCGGATGCGCGTCTGACTGGTGATCAGGAGGACGCGGGTTCGATTCCTGCCGGGGTCGGCAACATTCTTTCGTGGAAATCGATCATGAAATCTTTTCTACGGTCATTCTCTCCCTTCCGCTGATTCAAGAAATTGCGGTTTTCAGTTTCTGGCTGAAGAATGTGCACTGAACTGGTTATCCGCTTACGTAAAAGCCTGCCCAGGAAAGTGTGGTTGGGTACGTAAACTGACCGCCTCAAAAATGTCCTAAATCGTTTTGACTGGGCCGTTAAACTCCAACACAAAACACAAACGATCCCAGGGTGGAGCAATGGCAGGAATAGGACCATTGTCGCTCCACGACCGGAACAACTCAAGCTAACGTACCAATACGGCTTCTAACGTTCCCGGGGTGGAGCAACGACAGGAATGGCCCATTGTCGCTCCACGACAGGAACAATTCAAGCTAACGTACCAATACGACTCCTAACGTTCCCAGCGTGGAGCAACGACAGGACTAGGCCCATTATCGCTCCATGATAGGTACAGTTCAAGCTTACTTTCCAATACCACTGCCAACGTTCCCAGGGTGGAGCAACGGCAAGAAATTGGCCCATTGTCGTTCCATCACAGATACAGTTAATGCTAACCCTGCAAGCACACTTCGCCAGGGCAACGTCAAATCAACGTCGGTGTAACGTCAACCGACGTTCATGCGACGTTGTATGAACGTCATGACGTTGCATCGACGTTGATGTGACGTCACAATTTCGTCATGTGCCTGCTGGGAACGCACCAATACGACTGCCCAGGTTCCCAGGGTTGAGCAACGGCAGGAAGGGCGTATTGTTCAAGCCTACGTACCAATACGACTGCTAACTTTCCCAAGGTGGAGCATA
Organism: Lucinisca nassula; assembly: GCA_963580285.1. NCBI lineage: Eukaryota > Metazoa > Mollusca > Bivalvia > Lucinida > Lucinidae > Lucinisca > Lucinisca nassula. The sequence goes on from OY757010.1 coordinate 211,418,218, forward strand.
GAAGCCTCCGTGGTGCAGTATTTACACTACTCGCCTTGGAAACCAGGGGTCGCAGGATCGATCCCGGGCTTCTCCAGACTTTCGGATGAGTCTTTAAACCGAGGTCCCGTCTCCGTATCACATTAGCTGTTGGTGGGACGTAAAACTCAAAAACACCCATCCCAAGGTGGAGCAACGGCAGGAATAGGCTCATTGTCGCACCACGACACGTGAAGTTCAAGTCTACGTACCAATGCGACTGCTAACATTCCCAGGGTGGAGCAACGGCAGGAATAGGCCCATTGTCGCTCAATTGCAGTTAGAATCCGCCGGCCCCCGCGCATAGGGGCTTGAAGAAATATATGGGCTGCATGATGCTTCCACGCAGAGATGAATCCGGCCAGCACACTAGTACTGGTAAACCGCTTAGAGACTCTAAGCCTGTCCAGGAATCGCGGTGCGAGTCGGCCTATTTGTTACATTGGGCTTAAGATGTCATTTCATCTCAATGTCGGGTATTGTACACGCAGATAAGATTGACTAGGCGAAGCTATCGTTTGTACCTGCCTTAGGAATATTCCATTAGCAAAAAGGTAATCCAAGTCACCCGATTCTATGAATTCAACTGTAACACAAGCATAGCTGTGGCGTACTCAGAGTATATGACCATTTCGATTGCTTGAAGAAAGCGTGCGAAAGGCACTCGGCGGACTCAGCGAATTTGACATATTGAAAACACCTGAATAGCTCCACCCATTCGATCTTATCTGCGACTACTATAAAAGTCCCACAAAATTGGAAGCAACGTCTCCAAAATGACCTTTACAGTTTTGACGGGGACGTTAAACCTCTAATTACAAAAAAAAACAATATGTCAATATAGACTGCATGCATGGTAGTTAACCCAATCACTTTGCTTCCCTCTTTAATTGCACGCCGGTGGGTCAGGCCTCAGATTCTATGACGGCTCCAACGTAAAGGCTTATTGAAAATTAGAGAGATAATGTTGGTTGGTGCCTGATGCTCTGACTCTGGTCGGGCTCATCGGAGTCTAACTGTTGGTTTTCTTTTGCTCCAGCATTTCAGTGGTTTCTTGCTGTCGAGTCCTCACCGTTGTCTCACCTCTGTGGTTCTTTGATTTTTGTGTTCACGGAGATGTTGCACTGATGAGTTAGGAGGCCTTCATGCGGACTGAACAAATTATTTGTCTAAATCGCGACGGAAGTAAGGGCGAGGATTGTGACCACGTAAAATCGATTTAAGCCCCCCAGTGGAAATCTTCCACTGACCGTTCCAAGGCGGCTCTTCTGTGGCGATTTATTTATGTTGTTGTTTGTTACTTACTGTATGTATCACTTGTGTCTTTTGGTTTTGGATGGCCATATGGCCATTTTGTGGGAAAGTAACTGTCCTTATGGCCTTCCTTTGTTAAGGTTTCCATTATGGTCTGGTCGCTTAATGTTTGTATTTCTTTCCCTTTGGTGTCTTTTATGGGTGGAGTAAGTTAATTGTAGCAATTCCTGATCTTTGTTTTACTTCTACTTCTCAAAGCAACGGCAGGAATAGCCGCATGTTATAAATAATGTCAATATAGCTGTTTCTAAGTAGAAGTAAAACAAAGATCAGGAATTGATACAATTAACTTACTCCACCCACAAAAGACACCAAAGGGAAAGAAACACAAACACCAAGCGACCAGACCACAACGGAAACCCAAACAAAGGAAGGCCATAAGGACAGTCACTTTCCCACAAAATGGCCATATGGCCATCCAAAACCAAAAGACACAAGTGATACACACAGTAAGTAACAAACAACAACATAAATAAATCGCCACAGAAGAGCCGCCTTGGAACGGTCAGTGGAAGATTTCCACTGGGGGGCTTAAATCGATTTTACGTGGCCACAATCCTCGCCCTTACTTCCGCTGCGATTTAGACAAGTAATTTGTTCAGTCCGCATGAAGGCCTCCTAACTCATCAGTGCAACATCTCCGTGAACACAATAAATAAAAAAAAAAACACAGAGGTGAGACAACGGTGAGGACTCGACAGCAAGAAACCACTGAAATGCTGGAGCAAAAGAAAACCAACAGTTAGACTCCGATGAGCCCGACCAGAGACAGAGCATCACCTAACCCTGCTGCACGCAACATATATATATATATATATATTAAATGAATCTTATAAGCATGATATGGAAACCTTGCATCCGTTGGCAATACTTTGTGTAACATTTGTCTGCCAAAGTCAATCTAAACATTGAGCAATAGGCATACAAACAAATATAATGCCAACAAATGCAGGATAATCAAATATAAATCAGATCGTTTACGAATTTCCATAAAATAACACGTTCAGTCCACCAATAAAACAAGGGAAACAACTCAAATAAGTAACATTGCTACAAGTAAAAGCTTTAAATATAAAATCCTCATATTTTTCTCTCAGGCCCTCACGGGTCTAAAGTCGCTCAATGTCCAGAACTGTGAACGCAAATGCTCCATTTCGATTGCTAACACGCCCAGCATTGAGCAAGGGCTGAAAAAGAGTCTTAGAGTCGCTCCATCAATAGCACCGTTAAAGCAAACGCTCCAGTTTGATGCTAACGTGCCGTGCGTGGAGCAAGGGTAGAAACAGGGAGAAATAGGTCTTAAGTCATTTTATGTTGAGCAGAGTTCAAGAGATTGCTTCAGTACGACTAATAACTTGCCCAGCGTAGAGAAAGGATAGCCTAATAGGTCTAACAGTCGCTACAATCAAGCATATTTCAAGCAAACGATCCAGTACGACTTCAGCGTGGAGCAATGCCAGGAATAGGTGTTATAGTTGCTCCTTGCCTAGCACAGTTCAAGCGAACGCTACAGTACTCTGGTACGACTGCTAACGTGCCCAACAGCTCAGGATTATTAAGGTCCTGTAGTTTAATGGTTTCGATACGGGTGGGTGAATATGAAGTCAATAAATCAACCGTTCTATTGGACAAATGAGTGGCCGTTCTGAGAGTGGAGGTGCCCAGCATGGAGCGACGGCATTATTGGAGCGTATAATACCTATTCCTGATAATACTCCACGCTGGGAGCGGTACATATTCTACTGGATCTGTCGCACGCTCTGTGCGACAACGCCATTAAGATTGTGAAAGTGCCCAGCTTGGAGCAGTGGCAGGAGTAGGGATAATAGTCGCTCCACCTCCAGCACAATTCAAGCGACCTGGCCAGCACAGAGCATGCGAGCACTCTGGAAATATATATAGTGTGCCCGGCGTGGAGCGAGGCCGGGAATAGTTTATAGCCGTTCTGTTCCCAGTACAGAGCATGCCAGCACTCTGGAAATATATGTAGTGTGCCCAGCGTGGAGCGGGGCCGGCAATGGTCTTATAGCTGTTCTGTTCCCATCACAGAGCATGCGAGCACTCTGGAAATATTTATAGTGTGCCCAGCGTGGAGCGAGGCCGGCAATGGTCTTATAGTTGTTCTGTTCCCAGCACAGAGGATGCGGGCACTCTGGAAATATATATAGTGTGCCCAGCTTGGAGCGAGGCCGGCAATGGTCTTTAAGTTGTTCTGTTCCCCGCACAGAGCATGCAAGCACACTAGAAATATATATAGTGTGCCCAGCGTGGAGCGAGGCTGGCAATGGTTTTATAGTTGTGTTCCCAGCACAGAGCATGTGAGCACTCTGGAAATATATTTAGTGTGCCCAGCGGGGAGCGAGGTCGGCGATGGTTTAATAGTTGTTCTGTTTCCAGCACAGAGCATACGAGCACTCTGGAAAGATATATAGTGTGCCCAGCGTGGAGCGAGGCCGGCAATGCTTTTATAGTTGTTCTGTTCCCAGCACAGAGCATGCGAACACTCTGGAAATATATTTAGTGTGCCCAGCGTGGAGCGAGGCTGGCAATGGTCTTATAGTTGTTCTGTTCCCAGCACAGAGGATGCGGGAACTCTGGAAATATATAAAGTGTGCCAAGCGTAGAGCGAGGCCGTCAATGGTCTTATAGTTGTTCTGTTCCCAGCACAGAGCATGCGAACACTCTAGAAATATACATAGTGTGCCAAGCGAGGAGCGCGGCCGGCAATGGTCAGATAGTTTTTCTTTTCCCAACACAGAGCATGCTAGCATTCTGGAAATAAATAGCGTCTGCCCAGCGTGGAGCGAGGCCAACAATGGTCTTATATTTATTCAGTTTCCAGCACAGAGCATGCGAGCATTCTGGAAATATATATAATGTGCCCAGCGTGGAGCGAGGCCAACAATGGTCTTATAGTTGTTCTGTTCCCAGCACAGAGCATGCGAGGACTCTAGAAATATATATAGTGTGTCCAGCGTGGAGCGAGGCCAACAATGGTCTTATATTTGTTCTGTTCCCAGCACAGAGCATGCGAGCACTCTGGAAATATATATATAATGTGCCCAGCGTGGAGCTAGGCCGGCAGTGGTCTATAGTTGTTCTATTCCAAGCACGAATCATTCGAGCACTTTGGAAATATATATAGTGTGCCCAGCGGGAAGCGAGGCCGGCAATGGTCTTATTTTTGTTCTGTTCCCAGCACAGAGCAAGTGATAACTCTGGAAATATATATAGTGTCCTCGGCGTGGAGCGACGCCAACAATGGTCTTATATTTGTTCTGTTCCCAGCACAGAGCATGCGAGCGCTCCGGAAATATATATATTGTGCCCAGCGCGGAGCGAGGCCAACAATGGTCTTATATTTGTTCTCTTCCCAGCACAGAGCATGCGAGCACTCTGGAAATATATATACTGTACCCTGCGTGGAGCGAGCCCGGCAATGGCTTATAGTTGTTCTGCTCCAAGCACGGATCATTCGTACACTTTGGAAATATATATAGTGTGCCCAGCGTGGAGCGAGGCCGGCAATGGTCTTATGAAGTTCTGTTCCCAGCACAGAGCATGCGAGCACACTGGAAATATATATAGTGTGCCCTGCGTGGAGCGAGGCCGGGAATAGTTTTATAGTCGTTCTGTTCCCAGCACAGAGCATGCCAGCACTCTGGAAATATATGTAGTGTGCCCAGCGTGGAGCGGGGCCGGCAATGGTCTAATAGTTATTCTGTTCCCAGCACAGACAATGCGAGCACTCTGGAAATATAGATAGTGTGCCCAGTGTGGAGCGAATCCAACAATTGTCTTATAGTGTTGTGTTCCCAGCACAGATCATGCGAGCAGTCTTGAAATATATATAGTGTGCCCAGCGTGGAGAGAGGCCAACAATGGTCTTAAAGCTGTTCTGTTCCCAGCATAGAGCATGCGAGCAGTCTGGAAATATATATAGTGTGCCCAGCGTGGAGTGAGGCCAACAATGGTCTTATAGTTGTTCAGTTCCAAGCACAGAGCATGCGTGCACTCTGGAATTATATATAATGTGCCCAGCGTGGAGCGAGGCCAACAATGGTCTTATAGTTGTTCTGTTCCCAGCACAGAGCATGCGAGCACTCTAGAAATATATATAGTGTGTCCAGCGTGGAGCGAGGCCAACAATGGTCTTATATTTGTTCTGTTCCCAGCACAGAGCATGCGAGCACTCTGGAAATATATATAATGTGCCCAGCGTGGAGCGAGGCCGGCAGTGGTTTATAGTTGTTCTATTCCAAGCACGAATCATTCGAGCACTTTGGAAATATATATAGTGTGCCCAGCGGGAAGCGAGGCCGGCAATGGTCTTATTTTTGTTCTGTTCCCAGCACAGAGCAAGTGATAACTCTGGAAATATATATAGTGTGCCCGGCGTGGAGCGACGCCGACAATGGTCTTATATTTGTTCTGTTCCCAGCACAGAGCATGCGAGCGCTCCGGAAATATATATATTGTGCCCAGCGCGGAGCGAGGCCATCAATGGTCTTATATTTGTTCTCTTCCCAGCACAGAGCATGCGAGCACTCTGGAAATATATATACTGTACCCTGCGTGGAGCGAGCCCGGCAATGGCTTATAGTTGTTCTGCTCCAAGCACGGATCATTCGTACACTTTGGAAATATATATAGTGTGCCCAGCGTGGAGCGAGGCCGGCAATGGTCTTATGAAGTTCTGTTCCCAGTACAGAGCATGCGAGCACTCTGGAAATATATATAGTGTGCCCTGCGTGGAGCGAGGCCGGGAATAGTTTTATAGTCGTTCTGTTCCCAGCACAGAGCATGCCAGCACTCTGGAAATATATGTAGTGTGCCCAGCGTGGAGCGGGGCCGGCAATGGTCTTACAGTTATTCTGTTCCCAGCACAGACAATGCGAGCACTCTGGAAATATAGATAGTGTGCCCAGTGTGGAGCGAATCCAACAATTGTCTTATAGTGTTGTGTTCCCAGCACAGATCATGCGAGCAGTCTGGAAATATATATGGTGTGCCCAGCATGGGGGGGGGGGGTCAACAATGGTCTTATAGCTGTTCTGTTCCCAGTACGGAGCATGCGAGCACTCTGGAAATATATATAGTGTGCCCAGCGTGGAGCGAGGCCGACAATGGTCTTATAGTTGTTCTGTTCCCAGCACAGAGGATGCGGGCAATCTGGAAATATATATAGTGTGCCAAGCGTGGAGCGAGGCCGGCAATGGTCTTTAAGTTGTTCTGTTCCACGCACAGAGCATGCCAGCACACTAGAAATATATATAGTGTGCCCAGCGTGGAGCGAGGCTGGCAATGGTTTTATAGTTGTTGTGTTCCCAGCACAGAGCATGTGAGCACTCTGGAAATATATATAGTGTGCCCAGCGGGGAGCGAGGTCGGCGATGGTTTAATAGTTGTTCTGTTTCCAGCACAGAGCATACGAGCACTCTGGAAAGATATATAGTGTGCCCAGTGTGGAGCGAGGCCGGCAATGGTCTTATAGTTGTTCTGTTCCCAGCACAGAGGATGCGGGAACTCTGGAAATATATATAGTGTGCCCTGCGTGGAGCGAGGCCGGGAATAGTTTTATAGTCGTTCTGTTCCCAGCACAGAGCATGCCAGCACTCTGGAAATATATGTAGTGTGCCCAGCGTGGAGCGGGGCCGGCAATGGTCTTATAGTTATTCTGTTCCCAGCACAGACAATGCGAGCACTCTGGAACTATATATAGTGTGGCCAGTGTGGAGCGAATCCAACAATTGTCTTATAGTGTTGTGTTCCCAGCACAGATCATGCGAGCAGTCTGGAAATATATATGGTGTGCACAGCATAGGGGGAGGTCAACAATGGTCTTATAGCTGTTCTGTTCCCAGTTCAGAGCATGCGAGCACTCTGGAAATATATATAGTGTGCCCAGCGTGGAGCGAGGCCGACAATGGTCTTATAGTTGTTCTGTTCCCATCACAGAGCATGCGAGCACTCTGCAAAATATATATAGTGTGCCCAGCGTGGAGCGAGGCCGGCAATGGTCTTATAGTTGTTCTGTTCCCAGCACAAAGGATGCGGGCACTCTGGAAATATATATAGTGTGCCAAGCGTGGAGCGAGGCCGGCAACGGTCTTTAAGTTGTTCTGTTCCCCGCACAGAGCATGCAAGCACACTAGAAATATATATATAGTGTGCCCAGCGTGGAGCGAGGCTGGCAATGGTTTTATAGTTGTGTTCCCAGCACAGAGCATGTGAGCACTCTGGAAATATATATAGTGTGCCCAGCGGGGAGCGAGATCGGCGATGGTTTAATAGTTGTTCTGTTTCCAGCACAGAGCAAACGAACACTCTGGAAAGATATATAGTGTGCCCAGCGTGGAGCGAGGCCGGCAATGCTTTTATAGTTGTTCTGTTCCCAGCACAGAGCATGCGAACACTCTGGAAATATATATAAGGTGCCCAGCGTGGAGCGAGACCGGCAATGGTCTTATAGTTGTTCTGTTCCCAGCACAGAGGATGCGGGCAATCTGGAAATATATATAGTGTGCCAAGCGTAGAGCGACGCCGTCAATGGTCTCCCATTGACGGCGTCTGTTCCCAGCACAGAGCATGCGAACACTCTGGAAATATATATAAGGTGCCCAGCGTGGAGCGAGACCGGCAATGGTCTTATAGTTGTTCTGTTCCCAGCACAGAGCATGCGAACACTCTGGAAATATACATAGTATGCCCAGCGTGGAGCGAGGCCGGCAATGGTCAGATAGTTTTTCTTTTCCCAGCACAGAGCATGCTAGCATTCTGGAAATAAATATAGTGTGCCCAGCGTGGAGCGAGGCCAACAATGGTCTTATATTTGTTCAGTTTCCAGCACAGAGCATGCGAGCATTCTGGAAATATATATAGTGTGCCCAGCGTGGAGAGAGGCCAACAATGGTCTTAAAGCTGTTCTGTTCCCAGCACAGAGCATGCGAGCAGTCTGGAAATATATACAGTGTGCCCAGCGTGGAGTGAGGCCAAACATGGTCTTATAAGTGCATGCGAGCGCTCTGGAATTATATATGTGCCCAGCGTGGAGCGAGGCCAACACACAATGGTCTTATAGTTGTTCTGTTCCCAGCACAGAGCATGCGAGCACTCTAGAATTATATATAGTGTGTCCAGCGTGGAGCGAGGCCAACAATGGTCTTATATTTGTTCTGTTCCCAGCACAGAGCATGCGAGCACTCTGGAAATATATATAATGTGCCCAGCGTGGAGCGAGGCCGGCAATGGTTTATAGTTGTTCTATTCCAAGCACGAATCATTCGAGCACTTTGGAAATATATATAGTGTGCCCAGCGTGAAGCGAGGCCGGCAATGGTGTTATTGTTGTTCTGTTCCCAGCACAGAGCATGTGAACACTCTGGAAATATATATAGTATGCCCGGCTTGGAGCGAGGCCGGGAATGGTTTTATAGTTGTTCTGTTCCCAGCACAGAGCATGCCAGCACTCTGGAAAAATATATAGTGTGCCCAGCGTGGAGTGGGGCCGGCAATGGTCTTATAGTTGTTCTGTTCCCAGCACAGACAATGCGAGCACTCTGGAAATATAGATATTGTGCCCAGCGTGGAGCGAGGCCAACAATTGTCTTATAGTGTTGTGTTTCCAGCACAGAGCATGCGAGCACTCTGGAAACATATGTAGTGTGCGTAGCATGGAGGGAGGCAAACAATGGTCTTGTAGTTGTTCTGTTCCCATCACAGAGCAAGCGAGCGCCCGTGAGATGTATATAGTGTGTCCAGCGTGGAGCGCGACCAACAATGGTCTTATAGTTGTTCTGTTCCCAGCACAGGAGCAGCAGCACAGAGCATGCGAGCGCTCCGGAAATATATATATTGTGCCCAGCGCGGAGAGAGGCCAACAATGGTCTTATATTTGTTCTCTTCCCAGCACAGAGCATGCGAGCACTCTGGAAATATATATACTGTGCCCAGCGTGGAGCGAGCCGGCAATGGCTTATAGTTGTTCTGCTCCAAGCACGGATCATTCATGCACTTTGGAAATATATATAGTGTGCCCAGCGTGTAGCGAGGCCGGCAATGGTCTAATGAAGTTCTGTTCCCAGCACAGAGCATGCGAGCACTCTGGAAATATATATAGTGTGCCCGGCGTGGAGCGAGGCCGGGAATGGTTTTATAGTCGTTCTGTTCCCAGCACAGAGCAAGTCAGCACTCTGGAAATATATGTAGTGTGCCCAGCGTGGAGCGGGGTCGACAATGGTCTTATAGTTGTTCTGTTCCCAGCACAGACAATGCGAGCACTCTGGAAATATAGATAGTGTACCCAGTGTGGAGCGAGGCCAACAATTGTCTTATAGTGTTGTGTGCCCAGCATAGATCATGCGAGCAGTCTGGAAATATATATGGTGTGCCCTGCATTGGGAGAGGTCAACAATGGTCTTATAGCTGTTCTGTTCCCAGTACAGAGCATGCGAGCACTCTGGAAATATATGTAGTGTGCCCAGCGTGAAGCGAGGCCAACAACGGCCTTATAGTTGTTCTGTTCCCAGGAAAGAGCATGCGAGCACTCTGGAAATAAATATAGTGTGCCCAGCGTGGAGCGAGGCCGGCAATGGTCTTATAGTTGTTCAGTTCCCAGCAGAGAGCACGCGAGCACTCTGGAAATATATATAGTGTGCCCAGCGTGGAGCGAGGCCAACAACAGTCTTATAGTTGTTCTGTTCCCAGCACAGACCAAGCGAGCGCTCTGGAAATATATATTGTGTGCCCAGCGTGGAGCGAGGACAACAATGGTCTTACAGTTGTTCAGTTCCCAGCAGAGAGCATGCGAGCACTCTGGAAATATATATAGTGTGCCCAGCGTGGAGCGAGGCCAACAATGGTCTTATAGTTGTTCTGTTACCAGCACAGACCAAGCGAGCGCTCTGGGAATATATATTGTGTGCCCAGCTTGGAGCGAGGCCAACAATGGTCTTATAGTTGTTCTGTTCCCAGCAAAGACTAAGCGAGTGCTCTGGAAATATATATTGTGTGCCCAGCGTGGAGCGAGGACAACAATGGTCTTATAGTTGTTCTGTTTCCAGCACAGAGCATGCGAGCACTCACTCTGGTCATATATATAGTGTGCCCAGCGTGGAGTAAAGCCGCCAATGGTCTTATAGATGTTCTGTTCCCAGCACAGAGCATGCGAGCGCTCTGGAAATATATATAGTGTGCCCAGCGCGGAGCGAGGCCGGCCTGTTCCCAGCAGAGAGCATTCTAGCGCTCTGGAAATATATTTAGTGTGCCCAGCTCGGAGCGAGGCAATGGCAGGAATAGGTCCATTCCCGCTACATGTCCAGCATAGTTCAAAGAAACGTTCTAATACGACTTCTAACTTACACAGGGTTGAGCAGCTGCAGGAATAGGTCCATTGTCGCACCATGTTCAGCACAGATTAAGCAACAGTACCCCTACGACTGCCAACGTACCCAGCGTGGAGCAACGACAGGAATAGGTCCGTTGTCGATCCATCAGTCCAGCACAGAGTTCAAGGAAACGTACCAATACGACTGATATTGTGCCCAGGGTTGAGCACCAGCAAGAATAGGTCGAAAGTCACTACATGTCCAGCACAGTTCAAGGAAACGCTCCAATACGTCGCTAACGTTCCCAGGGTGGAGCAACGGCATGAATAGGACCATTGTTGCTCCATGGCAAGCAGAGTTCAAGCAAATTTTCCAGTACATTAAAACCGACTTGAAATAAATTTAATTTCACGTGATTTGAAAACGGTTTACCTTAATGCATGTAAGACTTAAATTAAGTGTTGAGCTTTCCACAGTAACAAGAAAAGAAAAACTAGCAGTTTGCGAAGGAAATAGATCAATATTTATATATCAGTCGTTATGTTTGTTTAAGTAAAGGTGGTGTCTCAAATTGATAAGTATTTATAATAAAATACGAAAAATAAAGTACCTTAAACGTTTAAAACAACATTTTTTTGTGAAATAAATTTACATTATCCTATTTTATTTAGATATTACAGAAAATCAAACGCTGAATGCGGCTATTTAAAATTAAATAGCATTTGAGTGTGGTTCCAATTCTATGGTAATCTCCCTTGCGAAGCTATAAATACACCTGATAACGGCTTTAAAGTGCCAATCGCATACCTATAAGTATAAAAGTCTACACCCACAACTTTAAGTTGTACGGTCATAATTTGACTTCTACACAACGGGAGCTAAGAAAATGGCAACGACAAATAATTAATGCTTCTGTAGGTTTTCTTTGAATTCAAGGGACGAAAAGACCCTGTGAAAATTTGCTCCAATTTTAATGAACCGAGCAACCAGTCTAAGTATAGCTGCAACTGTAGGAAAAGAGTGTGCCCACGGTGGAGCAAACGTTCCCAGCGTGGAGGTGCCCAGCATGGAGCGCCGTCATTACACCCTGCAGTAGCTATCTGTGCTGGGCTCAAGAACAATAAACAACGACCCATCAACGTTATGACTTTGTTTCGCTCCCTAAATATTTTATATCTTTGGAAGAGTTAGAACCTTCGACCTTGGCACTGACGTTAATTCTAGTAGCAAAGACATGAAAATGTTTTTACAATTCCACCGATCTTTTTTAGTTTTGGTTTTACGATCCTTTCAAGATTATTTCACTCACGTCAAGCCGATCGTTAATCAGAGGTGAGCGAAAACTGGAGTACCCGATTAAAAATCTCCTGACCTTCCGTTGCAGAACTTCTCATTATGTGACCTGAGTCATGCTCAAACCTACAGCGTTGAGAGATCTAATGATTAAGAGTCAGCACTCTTATCCACTAGGCCACGGAGGCCCGTTACACCCAGCGATCTTTATAAATGGGGAAAAAATAACGTTCTCTGTCTTTCCAACATTTACATATGCGTATTATTAGAGCTATCAGCGTACCGAAAGATGTTCAGAATATATAAATCTGTTCATATCTGTGTGAAGTAAACTTTGCAAGTTTTGTTTATTTGTATTTAACGGCCCAGTCAACACTGATTTGGGTCATGTTTGGGCCTGTCAGTGTACCTATCCACGCTTTTCCTGAGCAGGCTTATCCGTAAGCGGTTTACCAGTTCAGTGCACATTCTGTCGCCAAAAACTGACCCCTGCCCTTCCTGAATCAGCGGAAGGGAGAGAATGACCATAGAAAAGATTTCATAATCAATCTCCACGAAAGAATGTTGCCGACCCCGGTAGGTATCGAACCCGAGTCTTCCTTATCACCAGTCAGACTGCATCCGACTGAGCTACCACAGCCAGCCACACTTTGTGAGTAGTAGTAGTAGTTATGTTCTGTTGTTTTTCGTTTCCATGGCTCCATGAACTTACTCCATAATGGCATTACAAGACGTAAAATTTGCGAAAATTACTGCGCCTGTTACAGTTCCCCATAAGGGAAATAGATACGCCTTAAGGGGGTGGGGCTACTCCTGCAAAAGTAGTTTCTCTTTGGATATGTCTTAGGGGTATACTCTTAAAGGAAAGAATTTGCTCCTGGGGAGCAAATTCTTTCCTTTTAGAGTAGACAAGGGGTATACACTTAAAGGAAAGAATTTGCTCCTGGGGAACAAATTCTTGCCTTTGAGAGTAGACCCCTTGAGGAGCCAATTCTTCCCCTTTTAGAGTAGACCCCTTTGTCAGTTGGACAGAGCCAACAGAGTAGCAACCATAGGTCCTTAAAGTTGTATTTCCATCGTGCCTATACAATTGTGATCCCCTTTAATATGTTCTATAAAAGGGTTATCATTTGGAAGCAAGGAATACACCACAGAACTGAAAAAGTTGGTGTGCACATGTTTTCTGGGCCAGACTAGCTAGTTTCGGTCAATTAGGCCTCATCAGTGACCCTAAGATATTTTCAAAATTCCACAATGGAATCAATGATCACAAAGGACAAGAAATATAATCTACACTATGATGTAGGGCAGGGAGACGTTTTACCGGCGCCACACATCCCCACTCACCAGCTGTAGTGAAGTTAAATATGTTCTATAAAAGGGCTATCCTTTGGAAACAAGGAATACACCACAGAACTGAAAAATATGGAGTGTACATGTTTTCTGGGCCTGACTAGCTAGCTACTCAGTGACCCTCAGATATTTTCAAAATTCCACAATGGAATCAATGATCCCAAATGACAAGAAAATATAATCTACACTTTTATATAGTAAAGCTCGGGTTTGCAGGGGTTTACATTAATTTCGGTATTCATGCTCTGAGACAATAGATTGTGGGTACTCGATAGATTCGCCTCGTCGAGGCGTTTCTGTCGACTCTCCGAAATCTATGTTTTGTGCAAATAAGGCAAATATTCCAATTTTTTAAATTTCATTTTCTGTGGCCAAAAGATGACAATGTATTTGTATACGTGTGTTTCGAAATACGGTAAAAATGGTAGACTAACTGCCACACCTGCCAGGTGTATCCATTTCCCTTAAGATATTTATTGTTGGAGTTGAAACGCTTGCTTTTCGGTTTGTTTCGCTATTCAGACAGGCTGTTTCCAGTAATTACAGTATAGTATTGCATCATCGTTAAAGCTGATTGGTTGATCGCGTCACGTGCCCCTCCATGGAACAGTTACAATCTGGTCATTAGACCCGGTTTGCCCGCCTCATGGCGACCAAACCAATAATGGACATAGTCATATATAAATAACAAGCCGTAAGCACAAGTTGTCAGTGACAACTGGATAGCAATAGCAATTTGTCAAAATGTGTATATTATGAAAACTGCTTTTACATAAACATAAATGTTATACAACAGACTGCATGCATGGTAGTTAACCCAATCACGGTTGGCACCTTTGCTTCCCTCTTTAATTGCATGTCTGTGGGTCAGGCCTCTGATCATTCTATGACTGTTCCAGCGTAAAGGCTTACTCAGAATTCGAGAGATCTAATTCAATGTAATGTTGGTTGGTGCCTGATGTTCTGTCTCTGGTTGGACCCATCGGAGTCTAACTGTTGGTTTTCTTTTGCTCAGCATTTTAGTGGTTTCTTGCTGTCGAGTGCTCACCGTTGTTTCATCTCTGATTCTATTACGGTTCCAGCGTAAAGGCTTAATGAGAATTAGGGAGAATTTAATTTTATGTAATGTTGGTTGGTGCCTGATGCTCGGTCTCTGGTCGGGCCCATCGGAGTCTGTTTTTTTTTTTTTTTTTTTTTTTTTTTTTGCTCCAGCATTTCAGTGGTTTCTTGCTGTCGAATCCTCACCGTTGTTTCATCTCTGTGGTTGTTTGATTAATGTGTTCTCGGAGATGTAGCACTGATGAGTTAGGAGGCCTTCATGCAGACTGAACAAATTATTTGACTAAATCGCGACGGAAGTAAGGGCGAGGATTGCAGCTGCATAAAATCGATCTAAGCCGCCCAAATTGAATTCGTATCACTGACCATTGCAAGGCGGTACTTCTGTCGCGGTATATTTTTGTTATTGATTGTCTTTGAGTGTGTGAATTGCTTATAATATTTTGATTGGATAGCCAATTGACCACTTTGTGGGAAAGTAACTGTCCTTTTGGCTCTCCGCTATTGATGTTTCCATTTGTTTCTAGTTATTTCATGTTTGTGTTTCTTTGCCTTTGGTGACGCTGATGGGAGCTGTGGGTTAATTGCATCGATTCATGATCATTGCCTTCACTTTTATTTTGAAATAGAAGTCAATAACTCTCTGACAGCCATTTTGGATGCCAACTTAAGGAATTTAAATCTGTCTTTGACAATCAAATACATATAACAAATATATTTTTAATATTTTGATAATAAATACTGGTCATCAACACATACTTATGCTAAATATGGCAAAATTTGATTAGAAAACATCCATTTTTCACGTGTTTTGTACTTAAATGACCCCTGACCTATATGAATGACATACTTTGAGGGTAAATTTAAAATAATTTTCCATTGTTCACAACACCTGAGTAGTTTTATGGTGACTTTAAGCAAGCAATTTCCCCAAATATGTGTCAAAAGAGAGTTATGAGTTTTTTAATGTTTATTTTGCTCTCATTTGACCTTTGACCTACTTCTGGGCCTCAGACGCATATCCAGACAAGGCACCCACCCCCACATCAAGGATTACATTTAGCAAGGGTGCATACTCATCTCAATTTTGCCATCAAAAGTAAAATATCAATCTTTTTGGGGATTGGATGGCCAACTATTGTTGTGTTTCCTTTGGAGGGTAAACTAACATCATAATTATTCGGATACTTAATATGATGCTCGGATAACTTACGAGCTGCTAACCTAATTGTGTTCTCTATGTAAGGCTTGTTGATGCCAAGGGGTGGCGAGATAAAATAATTAAGCTTTCAGGACATACCGTATGAGTAAGGATCTCTTGCAGTCGGACTGTTCGAAGCAGTAGCTGAAGAGATTGTGGTAGGCACTGGTGAAGTGGATGTCACTGCTAAACTGGTTGTCACTTTTGGAGTCGAAGATGTCGTTGTTGATGTGGTCGTCGTTGTTGAAGTTATCGTCGACGTTGTTGACGTGGTCGACGTTGTTGAAGTAGTCGTCGACGTTGTTGAAGTGGTCGCCTTTTTCGAAGTGGTCGGCGACATTGGTGAAGTGGTCGACGACCTTGTCGAAGTGGTCGGCGACGTTGTTGAAGTAGTCGTCGACGTTGTCGAAGTGGTCGACGACGTTGTTGAAGTGGGCGACGTTGTAGTAGGTATCGTTATAGGTTTCACACGACCTAGAGCAGGGTTTATACATTATACAGCCAGAAGATATTAATGAATTTTCAAAGGGGGTGGCATTTCTTTTTTATCTCTGTAAGAATTGGTGATATTACTTTAGTAATATTAGCTGAGTGA
The DNA here is from genome assembly GCA_963580285.1 of Lucinisca nassula. Lineage (NCBI taxonomy): Eukaryota > Metazoa > Mollusca > Bivalvia > Lucinida > Lucinidae > Lucinisca > Lucinisca nassula. The sequence continues at coordinate 211,434,377 of OY757010.1, forward strand.
TGGATACAAATATTATATCAGAGCTCCAGATCCAAAGGAATAATTTTTCGATCTATGTTGTGGTTACCTGTCAGAATCGCCCCGTCGACATAGTAAATGCATGGTTAGTGTCTTTAATAATAAAATATAATCGGTTAGCCTAAGAAAATTTTATAGGGACGAGCTTCAGCGAGGGGCTACTTTTGGTGTGACCTTGGCCTCAACATGACCCAAAGGTCAAAAAGTTTGCCTTTGCCATATCTTCTAAACTATTGGAGTTACATTTCGGAAATTTGGGTATTTGATGGCCGTTGGAATATTGAATAAATTGGCATACTATCGGTGGACCTCATCATGACCCCAAGGTCAAAGGTCAAAACGTATGACTTTGCCAGATCTTCTAAACTATTGGAGGTTACTTCTGAAACTTTGGTTATTGAATGGCCCTTTGAATATAGAATAAATTGAAATACTTTAGGTGTGACCTTGGCCTCAACACGACCCCATTTTTTTAACTAACATGTAGTTTTGGCTAGCTTATACATAGTCATTAGTGTTATTCATACAAAAAGCGGGTATTTGCGACCATCGACTGCGCGATCTAGTTTATTTTTAAAGACACTAATCAAACAATTATACCGCAATTCAAAACAATCAATGGGATTTTGCAATAACATAGCAAATTGAAGCACAGAGACAGCAGACAGTGTGACACGTTAAACGACATTCAGTGCCATGACGCACAGACGTAGTACAGTAGAACTTCGATGGCTCGAACACCGATGGCTCGTTTACCATGGATGTGTCGAACCCATTCTTGAGCCCCTAGCGAAATCCTCTACATAAGAAATAGTGGAGGATAATTAAGATGATTTCAGTCTCAGTTTATCTTGCAAATGAATGCTGTGTGTACTCATTAGAATCGCCTCGATGAGGCGATTCTAATGAGTACACACAGCATACATTTTCATTATAGAACACCGAAAAGATGACTAAAAGTACCTCGTTATGCCTCCTGACAGTAACCTCAGTGGCTCGAACTACCCCTGTCTCGAACAGATTTTCGAGGGCCCAAAGGTGTTCGAGCCACTGAAGTTCGACTGTATAACGTGAGACAAAGGGTGCAAAGTTTCTGACGTCACAGCGCCACAGAGACATAGGAAACAACATGGACGCTCGTTTCTTAGCGTTTACATGTTGTATGAAAATCTGCAAATAAATAGTTTATTTTAGCTTATGCAGAATTTTTTTCGTGCTTGAGGCGCAACCGCAGTAACAGTACAATTATTCTAGCGGACCATTCAAACCAGGAAAGCCCGAGAAGGTAAGACTTTAGCTCAAATTTCTGAAAATCTGTTTAAATAAATATTGCACATATTTTAGCTTGCTGTTTCGTGCTTTTTCCCGGTGTATAAAAGTTTGCATGTTATTGTTCACACTTGCAATTAGGGATCTGAAAAGTAGGTCCGGTCTATAAACAGTCTATTAAAGGTCACTAGGCCTACCGATTATAGCGACCCCCTTCATTAGGTTACTAGAATGTCTGATTGCAGTATAAACATGTTTTAATGAAGAATTAACTAAAATATCCACAAATGATCCTAATTACTCTGTCGTATCTATAGTTAGGAGACATTCCCAGCCAACAAAGAATACCGGGCCCACGTCGGACGGACAGCGATACGACGTGGTATTGCTTTCGGCCCAACTTTGGCCCACTGTTTTGTGTTGGCTGGGATGTGCCGGTACTTGCAATAGATCGGACTTTTTGTTATATACTTTTTGGGGGGTTTTACGGTCCTTTAAAGATTTTTACACTTATATCGAGCCGATCGTTAAGCAGAAGTGGGCGGAAACCGTCGTACCCGGAGAAAAACTATCTGACCTTCCGTTGCAGAACTTGACGCCTCACATGTGACCCGAGGCAGGCTCGAACCCCTAATGATTAAGAGTCAGCGCTCTTATCAACTAGACCAAGATGGCCCGTTATTTACCTGGTTTCCACTAAATGTGGATACTTATACCTTCTGCTTTCGGCCCCCGCCCATCAGGGCTTGAAGAAATAGATGGGCTTCATGACGCTTCCACGCAGAGCTGAAACCGAGTACTGGTAAACCGCTTAGATTATCTAAACCTGCCCAGGCAAAGCGGTGCGATTAGGACCGTCTATGCTTATAAACCCTATTGGTTTCCTTGGGCGACAGGGCTTGAGATGTCATTTCATCTCAATGTCGGGTAAAAGTCCAACAAAGTGGGAAGCAACGTCCCCAAAATGACGTATACAGTGTTGATGGGGACTTTAAACCACAAAACAAACAAACCAACAAATATACTTGCGGTCAATGAAAACGCACCACTTTTTCTAATTCGTATACAACACTAACAGAACTTAAAATATATGAACATATCTATAACCTTCTTAGAGATTCTAGCAAGGAAAGGTTCCATGCCGCACGTGCAAAATCCTTTATTTTTGGCCATAACACGACCGATAAGCTTCATTTTTTTGCAAATGCATTATGTTGAAAAGACGAAAGTTTGTCAAAGAAAACGCCATTGTTTGTTCGTTGGAATATTTAGTTATGGGACGTTTAAAAGGGCCCAAAGTAACCAGGCTGTCGGAATGATTATGATAGGATTATCCTATCGTGAAGTAGCGCGCCGTTTGAAATGTGCATACACGACAATCATGCGACTGATTGAAAGACACAATACGACAGGTTCTGTGAGTGATAGGCCGCGTCCTGGACGTCAAAGACCGACGTCGGTCAGAGAAATCGTCATATCATGCTATCCCATTTACGTGACCGCTTTAAAACAGCAACACATAATGGCCATGAAGTGCGGGGACACCGCGATCGACGCATTAGCCGGCCGGCGGTACGTAGACGTCTTAACGAACGTGACGATAAGTCCTACAAAGCCTATAGGGGCAACGTTCTTACTGCTGAAAGACATCGAAACCGTGAATTATGGTTTCGACAACATCTGCGACGAACTAAGCAGCAGTTGAGAAGCTTGGTCTTTACCGACGAGTCGCGGTTTTGCATAGATATGCATGGTGGCAGGCAAAAGTGTGGCATCGTAAAGGTGAACTGTACGCGAACTGGTGTGTTCGACAATGTTCGATATGGGGTGGAAGAAGCACCATGGTTTGGAGCGGCATCTCCTGGCGTTATAAGACACCTCTCATAGTTGTCGACGGAACTCTGACAGCAAGACAGTACATCGATGACGTCCAAACGCCAGCTGTTGTCCCCTTCATGCCAAACTACCAAGACGTGACTTTATTCCAACAACACAACGGCAGACCACACTCAGCAAGCGTCACGTCAGAGTTTCTGGGTAAGAATAACATTAAGGTCTTACGTTGGCTGACGTTTTCATCGGAACTTAGTCCGATAGAACACCTATGGGATCAATTAGGCCGCAACATGTACAAAAGCAGGAACCCGATCCATAACAGACAATAGTGTGTGAATGCACTGATTGCGGCATGGGATGCAATTCCACAGTATCAGATACAGCGCCTGATTCGAAGTATGCGACGTCGATGCCAAGCTGTGTTGGATTCCAACGGTGGACATACCCGATATTGAGATTTGTGACTTTTCAATTTTGCCTACATATTGTTTGGCATAAGCTATGTCTCAACAAATCTTTGATGTGCATAGTGAAAATTGAATTATGTGCCGGAATCACCAATGTGTCATCAAATCAAAAATTATAAAAAAATGTAGTTGTATCAAAACAAAATAATGGTCGTAGTTTTTTCGAACAGAAAACTGTACATCATACATGCATTTTATCTACATTTTGTATAAATCCCCAGACTTCTTGGAAATGAAACTAAATGGGTACCGTTTGGAGAAAGCCGGGACCAGATAAGACCAAAAACTGGCCTTTTCAGCTACACAGAGTACAGAGTCTTGGAACTACGGGTATCTTACTATGCACCCAATGAATGTTGCTGATAAAAACTGCGTGGATGCACAGGCTGATCTGCCGCAAACGCAAAACAGATCTTCTCATTGCCTGGCTCAAATTCTGTTCTCTCAAGAAGGGAAACATTTTCTTCTACATTTTAAAAGAGCGTTCTAAATAGTTCTTGTTGTATGAAGCTAGCTTCCCACTGGGCACATGACGTCTAAGAAACTTCGGATCAACGTCGGCGCAACGGCACACCGTTGCATCGACGTTGACACGACGTGTATTTACGTTGCATGCCTGCTGGGTACCTACGTGTTGTGATAATCACTGCACGAATAAGTGAACATTGTTAATTTGATTAATATTAGTGTGAGTGAGTTTTAGTTTTACGTCCCACCAACAGCTAAGGTCATACGGAGACGGGACCTCGGTTTAAATATGTTCTATAAAAGGGTTATCCTTTGGAAGCAAAGAATACACCACAGAAGGGAAAAATATGGAGTGTACATGTTTTCTGGGCCAGACTAGCTAGTTTCGGCCAATTAGGCCTCATCAGTGACCCTCAGATATTTTCAAAAATCCACAATGGAATCAATGATCCCAAAGGACAAGAAAATATAATCTACACTATGATGTAGGGCAGGGAGACGTTTTACCGCCGCCACACATTCCCACACACCAGCTATAGTGAAGTTAAATATGTTCTATAAAAGGGTTATCCTTTGGAAGCAAAGAATACACCACAGAAGGGAAAAATATGGAGTGTACATGTTTTCTGGGCCAGACTAGCTAGTTTCGGCCAATTAGGCCTCATCAGTGACCCTCAGATATTTTCAAAAATCCACAATGGAATCAATGATCCCAAAGGACAAGAAAATATAATCTACACTATGATGTAGGGCAGGGAGACGTTTTACCGCCGCCACACATTCCCACACACCAGCTGTAGTGAAGTTAAATATGTTCTATAAAAGGGTTATCCTTTTGAAGCAAAGAATACACCACAGAAGTGAAAAATATGGAGTGTACATGTTTTCTGGGCCAGACTAGCTAGTTTCGGCCAATTAGGCCTCATCAGTGACCCTCAGATATTTTCAAAAGTCATCCGAAAGTCATGATTAATATTAGAAAGATTTTCAGAACAGTACTATATCTTTCGCCAGAGAGTAATTGTTTGAGAGCAGCACCAACACTATTCGAGCCGAATCAGAGAAAATGTTTTTGGACAATGCGTATAGTGAGCCAACTCATGCACAGGCTGATCTGGGCCGTCTCTGAGTGCACATGTTTGAAAATACAAATTACCTTTGACGCAGGCCACATTAAAAGAGAAATGGCTTATATATTAAAAATTCAGTATTAAGGCCGCCTTTGGGACTGTTCCAAAGCCACACAGGTGGTTATAGGTGGTAAATGGCTTTTAAAAGCTGAGTAAGTTTTGATTTTAGTTGGTCTTAATAGCAGAATTAACTGTATTTCGGTGATTTCTCTATACGGCAAATACTTTCATTATGCAATGCACATACACAAGTTGCACTATCATAGGGGCTATCTTATATACATGTCTTTTTGTCTTATATACGTAACGAGTATGAATCGTGATATCGACATACCTAAAATATTATGATCAACCCAGATATTTGGATCGCATTTCGGTTCCAGTCCTACGATGGACGTTTTCAGCAGCGACATCTGTTTAAACTGGATACAAGATATACTGCCCAGAAAAGGTGTGTCTCCGTCGAAAGAGTTTCCAAAACGTATATTACTTTTGGCATTAGCAAACACGTATTGGTCAGATCCAGAAGTTTTAAAGTCATGTGTATACTTAACGTCCTCGCCATCTTTGACCTCTTGAACTGCCGCGAAATCTTTGTAAGCGCTGAACGTGACTGTGATAAACATCCACTGTGCTGTGAGGGTGATTTTACTTTCCGGTACTACAATATACTCGCCAACGCTCGTTCCTGTGTTTTGAACTGTTCCTGTCGAGTTGTCAACTACATAACCATTAAACTTAAAGACTAGGTGTGTTCCATCCTGTAAGTACCAATGATATAGCATATAGAGGATCTTACACGAGTGGTCATTTCATATGAAATTTATGAAATCAGCCTTCAGCGAGTTTCATAAATTTCATATGAAATGACCACGAGTGTAAGATTATGTTTATCATATGACCACTTTAAATTGGATTATATCGCCTTTAAATTTGGCAAATTTTCCACAAAAATTGCATGGTTGACATGGACGTCGTCATGACATTACTAAATCGCGCCGAAGTGTTACTACAGGTGTGGTCAAACGGTTTTTATTACTGCTTATCAACGACGTCATATGATAAAAACGTTATATCATAGCAGTTTGGAGTATAGGCAAACTGTTGCCCTGAGGTGTTTGTGGACGACCTGGTGCCCTATTGCCCGAGGCCCCAATACATATAAAGAACTCATTCACCGTGTTTTCACTTGGTTCTTAATAACACTGTTTTGGATATACCAAGGTTCCAAGACGGATTCCCAAGATGCATACTTTATATAAACTAAAGGCCGTCCAGTGGAACAGTTCAATAGTAAACAATATTGGACGGTGATATAGTTGGCTCAGGTTAAAACTGGTTTAGGCATCTGGTGCCACACAAAGCCGACAACTCTTGGAGAAAGCGATAACTTCTGTCCTGGTTTCAAAGTGCTCCACACATGCACAAAAACAAAACAGAATACCCAAGAAACACTTTTTTTTTTTTTTTTGCACAGGCTGACAGCGGCATCATTCCATTTACCCCACCAACAATTTTTACATACAAAAAAGCATGACTCCACCTCACTTTGACAGATCATGTGAATTTACTCCTAAAACACCAAAGTACACTTAGTCACATGCAAAGAAATACACAGAAAAGAATACCACAACCAGTAAACTTTTTCAGGAATTCTCTTTGTAAAAAACAGCGACTTTTTCGTGCCAAAGCTACCTTTCAGAAATCAGATATGCCGCTGCACCTTGAACTTGCACAGCATTCAGACAGCGGGAGTGATAGTTTCGTATTCCATTTTATAAAAGTACAGATACTCAGCAAACAACCCCACATTGGCAACAAATATCCACTTATCACAATTTCTATGACTGACAGTCCACCCTCAAATGCGCAACTGTCCCCTGATGCCTTAAGTTTGGAAATTTTCTTTGATTTTCAGCCAGTGATGATCCCACAAGATAATTTGGCTTATTTGTATTAAAAACAAATAAAGGCGTGCTGAATAAAATACACGTTGTTGCTTTTATAGCCCTTTTGGAATTTCATTAATACTGAAGAGCTGCCAAATACAATTCGGAGAATTGCGCAGGAAGTCCATTACGGACATTGCTTTCTGGAGATGCCATTTGATAAAACACAACAATTTGGTTAACAGGGGTGTAATCAGTGATGTTTGATGTACAACATGTAATTGGTAGTACTGGCCCTAAATGACTGAATTTGTGGAAATGGGTCCCACTTAAGGACCCACCCCCCAAACCCCAAATTTTCATAAAATGTCTAGGCCTTTGAGATATTCCTTATTTCCCCTTTGCTACTGATCAGAGTCTGAAAGAGTCTTCAGGTAAGAAAAAAGGGAGACAACAAACCAGTTGTATTATTTCTAATCTGATAACTGTCTTATATAGAGATACTGACAGGCTCTAAAACATTAGAAAATGATAAGATTTCTACTGAAGCTGAATTTTGACCAAAACATAGTCTACAGGTCATGATAAAACAGCAACTATACATACCAGAAACTGCAAAAAAGGGTATTTCAGTTCTGAATGTGTTTCAGAAAGATGCTACTTTGTTTTTGTTACAGTTAAAGCATTATTTTCTGAGTCTGGGGCATACTACAATGCAAGGCCTGGGCCCAAACTAAAAAAAAATCTCCATAAAGAATCAGAGAGGAGTGTAACATTACACTAGTCTTGGCATTCTGCATTATATACAAGGGAGTCAGTACAAGAATACATTTTCTGGCTGCAAGAAACTGTACTTAATTGAATAAGAACAACTTCTTAACTGGCAGATGTGAAGTCATCAGCAATTAGCAACTCCACCTGGTGAGTATTCTGAGGTAACAACTGGAAAAAGAGAAAAAAACAATCAAAATAATGTGTCCAAAGCATATTCTTGGACATGCAGGTCATATAGCGATGAAAAGAACATAGTTGTTAATATTAAGAACTTGGAGAGGCTTTTGAATTTGAGGTCTATGTGTGAGACAACCTTTGCATCTATAGTGGCCATGGCACTGTCCATCATTTTTACTTAATTACCTATTGTTTTTCACCGATTGTGGCTCATGACGCAGGTCCTAAACATTTACACAGAGATGGTAAAAATGTGCAAAATATCATATCAAGTACGCCTGAGAGAAATATTTTTATCATATGACGTCGCGTCCGAGAATGTAATAACGCCATGTATTATTTTCGATAATCCACTAGTGGATTAAATGTGCAAATTAGCTAGATACGTCCCGTAACGTTACATGTACGACGTCCTTAACGACGTCGCGTTTACTAATGGCGGAATATTGACATTTTTGTAAACAATCGTGAATAAAATGCGTTTTAAATGTCATATGATAAATAGAATCTTGCATTCGTGCTCGTGTATTATCGAATTTATTAAACTCGTTGAGGAAAAGGGATAAAATGCTCGGCACAGCCTCGCATTTTATCCCTTTTCCTCAACTCGTTTAATAAATTCAATAAAACTTGAGCACTCATGTAAGATCCTCTATGGATGGTCTCATACAAAATCAATCAGGGGTAATTTCAGATAAGTACACACATTGCGATGCCGTAAAACCGATCACATCTGTTCGTCCTTTAGTATTTAGTACTAGTACTAATGTTCCATGTGGCCCTCTTTTTCTTCCTCTTCCTGGGTATAAACCAGCACTTAGCAATGTGGATGTCTCTTACTCAAGCACATAACACTTGGCGCTTGCAGGGATCGAACCGGCCACCTCTCGATCTCAAATCTGATGCTTAACCACTGCACCACAGCGCTCTTAGAATGCTGTTAATTGCATTTTTTCTGGTAGATTTTAATGTTTGATAGAATGTCTTAGCCACTATGGTGTGGACCAGAACCAAATTTTTCACTTCAGTAAAATTTTGCCCATTTTCCCAATGAAAATTCATTTAAAAATGAAAAAAAAAAAAAATGACAAAAACAAAGCAAAACTAGCTGTAATCATTCACTTTAAGGCCATATTTAGGTGTGAAAATATTCATTGAAAATTAACAATATTTACATTCCCAGTAGGTGAATTAAATGTTTAATCTTGGGTAAGAAAACTGTTTGTCGGTTTTAAATCGGTCAATCACACGGTAGATATAGCGTATCATTTCCTGCGTAAATATAGACAGCGCCATGCACAAAAACATTGTGGGTACTCATTCGACAAATAATAAGCTTTTTCAATTTTAGTGAAAAAGACCCCAGAACAAAATTTGATTTTTTTGCATTTTCCCTTAAGGCACCAGGGGATCGCAGCACTTTTTTGTCCGCGCCATACTAAGTTTTTGAATCGCTATCGACAACTCCTGAAGAAAGCGATAACTGCTGTTCTGGTTTCAAAGTGCTCAACACATGCAAAATCAAAACAGAACATTTACCCCACCCACTATTTTTACATACAAAAAAGTATGGTGCCACCTCACTTTGACAGATCCTGGCACTTGTTGAAATGTCATGTACACTCAGTCACATGCAAAGAAACAGACAGAAAAGTATTCCACAACCAGTTAACTTTTTCAGGAATCCTCTTTGAAAAGCAGCCACTTTAAGTGCCAAAGATACCTTCGTGAATTCAGATTTGCCGCTGCACCTTGAACTTGCGCAGCATCCAGACAACTGGAGTGTTAGTTTCGTATTCCATTTCATAAAAGTACAGATACAGAAAATAAGCCCACATTGGCAAAAAATATCGACATATCACAATTTATATGAGCAATCATGCCATTATTGACCCTACCACTATAATATATTGAAAAACGTCCACCCTCAAATGCGAAACTGTCCTCTGATGCCTTAAACCAATCTATATCACAATACTTTATAAAGTAGATTGGGCAATAAATATAGAAGCCTCTGTGGTGTAGTGCTTATGCTACTCGCCTGATAAACGGGGGATTGCAGGATCGATCCCGGGCTTCTCAAGACTTTCGGATGAGTCTTTAAACCGAGCCCCGCCTCCGTATGACCTTAGCTGTCGGTGGGACGTAAAACTGAAACACACTCACTCACCGGACAATATATAACGACAGTAACATCAAAACAATGCCAACACTGGCGGGTCAATAGTCTCTGTGTTGGCTGAGAAAATTTTTGAGTTGAGGTTTAACGTCCCCGTCAACACTATTTAAGAATTTTGGAGACGTTACTTCCAATTGTGTTACCAGCAGCATCAATGAACCTGACCTGATCCCAACAATACTGGTGACGTTACAAGCAGAATTATTTCACATTATGTGGAGAAAAGAAACCATCCCTCAAGAATTCAAGGATGCGTCAATTATCCACCTATTCAAACGGAAAGGGAACCCTCAGATCTGTGACAATCATCGTGACATCTCTTTATTGACAATTGCTGGGAAAGTCCTTGCAAGAGTCCTACTTAACCGACTAAATGAACATCTTGAACATTCAGGGCTTCTACCAGAAAACCAATGTGGGTTTAGGAAGGACAGAGGAACAATTGACATGATCTTCACAGCAAGGCAGCTGCAAGAGAAATGCCAGGAACAGAACATGGACCTATACATGACCTTTGTTGACCCCACCAAAGCATTTGACACAGTCAGTCCTGAGGGCCTTTGGAGGATCATTGTGAAGTATGGACGTCCAACCAAGTTCATACAATGGTGAGACAGTTCCACGACGGGTCCAAAATGATGGTGAGTTTTCAGATCCATTCCCTGTGACAAACGGAGTCAAGCCAGGCTGTGTGTTAGCCCCAACACTGTTCAGCATGATGTTTTCTGCCATGATCACAGATGCTCTCCAGTATGGTGACAATGGCATATCTATTAGGTATCGCTTTGATGGGAAGCTTTTCAATCTCAGAAGATTGCAAGCCAAATCCAAGGTGCAGACAGAGGTGCTAGTGGAGTTCATCTTTGCTGATGACATGGCAAAATGTGCTCCTACAGGCTACAGGAGAGAAGATGCAAAAAGGTATGTATCAAGTATCCGACTCCTGTGATAGCTATGATCTCACAATCAGCATCAAAAAGATTGAAGTAGTCTATCAGCCAGCACCTGGTAAGCCTTACAAACCATCACAGTGAAAGGTCAAAGATCGACCCAAAGTTATTAATTCTCCAAGAGCTTCCCGCCTGAATGTACAAAGTCCTGGTAATCCAAAGAGTAACTATAGCAATGACTCCGGTTTGACATACGTTGATCTAAGTATTCACCGATCGCGTTCCGGCCCTTTTATTACCTGTATCAGTTCACATCCATCTCCTGACCCTGTCCCATTGTAAGTCATTACTGTTCTCTCTCCTGACAGTGTATTTTCAGGATTTATATAAAATCCCCAAGTGAAGGCATCAATAGCATCAAAGGCTCCATCTGTGTTTTGGAGCTCCATGTAAGATGATTCCCCACCAGAAAACTGGACGGCATAGGTGTTGGTGAGTGGACCGTCGACAAGTGTTGCGTTCTGAAAATACCAAAATTGCCAAAATAAACATTTTGTATTTCCTGAGTGGAATGGATACACATTCAGGTCGGGCAACTCTTTCAAATATTTGTGTCTCCTCTTTGTGGGTTTACTTATAAAGGAAAGCAATTGTACTTATTGAGTAAATTCTTTCCTTTAAAAGTAGACCCCTTTTTCAGTGTAGCAAAATCTTTCCTTTAAGTGTAGATCCCTTTACAGAGGGGTTCAGAGTGCAAGGAAGGAAACAGAATGTCCCATGAGTTATCTCCCTGGCAAACAAAAATGAAAATGTGTCATGTGTATCCATCGCCCTTAACCATCGAGGCGGTTCTAACGAGTACCCACAGTCTATATTTTAGAGCAGAAATAAAAAAAATAAAGTTTACTTCTGTAAACCCCAGTTTTACTATATAAAAGTGGGGTTCGAGGGGGGTCAAAATTATATAGGCGTGTTTTGGTGATGGTAGCGGTTTATATTTATAAAAAAAATGGGACGCTTAACTTTTCAATGCAGCTGATGAATCCCGTGATGCACTATGTTGGCTCCTTCAGTTTCTGCAGAATCTGCCAGATCCGCACATAACATCGCATTAACAAGTACATGGCATGAACATACGGCTGAAACATCGATTGTTGGTGCTCATAAGAACCAGCACGTGGAAAGGGGGGGGGGCGTTCTAACGAGCAACATCAATCTATATTTGGAATATAACAAATGCATGTATGACAGGACTCAACATTTTCAAGGCTTTTCGTAAGTCAGTTTAATCCTTATGCGGCTCTTACACTGTCACGACTTTGACGACGATTGTCCACGACTGTCCACGACCAATGGGGACCATGAAAATCGTGGCAAATCGGGGCATACACGGTTCCGATTTCACTACCCTACGAATACTCACGACATTGCTACTACACTTCTACGAACAATCACGATTGCTGTACGATAATGGAGCCGATTTACAACGATCCTCCACGATCGACCACGATGTCTTACGATCCTCTAGGATTCTTCTACGACTGCCCCATGATTGCTTCAAGATATCAGACGATCATACACGATTTCTCACGATCCCTGCAAGACTGCTCTACGACCAAGGCGGAATTGGCAAGATGATCAAAGACCCAGTACGATCATGGAGGATTCGATACGATTTACTCACGATTAATCAAGACTTCTCCCGATTCGTCAGGATTTATAACGATCTGGGTATATAAAAATGTTCGTCGGGATAAATCGTGCTAGCGTTGTCATCAATCGTAGTGCATTCCTGGTGAATCTTGCATTGTCGTGAGCAGTCGTCGTGATATCGTAGTAGATCGTACGGCAGTCGCAACGGAATCGTAGAGGCGTCGGAGATGATCTTGTCTCGTCGTAGCTCAATCGTGGTAGAATTCAGTCACGATTATTCACGATTGGCCACGATTACCACGACGACCGCTCTACGATTTGAAAACTCGTCACGAATTTTTTGAACATGTCCAAAACAGTCGTGGTCACTCCCGAACTATCACGATCGAACCACGATTCCTCAAGATCTCTGCCGACTTCTCTACGACGTTGTTCACGATTTACCACGATTTAAAAAATCATTGTGAGTCGTGGCCAAAATCGTGACAGTGTAAGAGCCCACGACTTTGACCACGATTGTCCACGACTGTCCTAGACCATTTGGGACCATGAAAATCGTAGCAAATCGGGGCATACACGGTTCCGATTTCACTACCCTACGAATACTCACGACATTGCTACGATACTTCTACGAACAATCACGACTGCTGTACGATAATGGAGCCGATTTACAACGATCCTCTACGATCGACCACGATGTCTTACGATCCTCTAGGATTCTTCTACGACTGCACCACGATTGCTTCAAGATATCAGACGATCATACACGATTTCTCACGATCCCTGCAAGACTGCTCTACGACCAAGGCACGATGATCAAAGACTCAGTACGATCATGGAGGATTCGATACGATTTACTCACGATTAACCAAGACTTCTCCCGATTCGTCAGGATTTATAACGATCTGGGTATATAAAAGTGTTCATCAAATGCATAGTGTCATTCAGTTTCAACCATTTCTGTAGAGAGCATCTGACGAAAATGTTTTTGCAGCCAGGTCAAAAGCTTCTGTATCTTCAAAATTTAGTTCAGCTCGAACAAGACATGATCGAAAATGACATTGCAATGGCTGAACAACTGGAGGTGCAGAGGAACAGGAGGGACAGGTGACAGTTGACCATAGTTACTTGGGTAATTATATGTACAAAGTTACGTGGAGAAAGTAGTGCGTTCGACGTAGTGTCGGGATAAATCGTGCTAGCGTCGTCATCAATCGTAGTGCATTCCTGGTGAATCTTGCATTGTCGTGAGCAGTCGTCATGATATCGTAGTAGATCGTACGGCAGTCGCAACGGAATCGTAGAGGCGTCGTAGATGATCTTGTCTCGTCGTAGCACAATCGTGGTAGAATTCAGTCACGATTATTCACGATTAGCCACGATTACCACGACGACGGCTCACGGCTGTGCTACGATTTCTCTACGACCGCTCTACGATTTGAAAAATGATGCCGACTCGTCACGAATGTTTTGAACTTGTCCAAAACAGTCGTGGTCACTCCAAAACTATCACGATCAACCACGATTCCTCAAGATCTCTGCCGACTTCTCTACGACGTTGTTCACGATTTCCCACGATTTAAAAAATCGTGGTGAGTCGTGACAAAAATCGTGACAGTGTAAGAGCCCCTTTATCCTTCTGTTCACGACAACCCCTATCTTTGCAAACAGTGTAGATCCTGATCAGATGACTTCTTTCTTTAGAAGCCATCTGATCAGGATCTACAGTGTTTGTCATAATCTGTGAATTTGAACGAACACATTATATCAAGTAGTTTAATAATAAAATCGCGTCAGGCAAATATGTGTCTTGGAGGATTTGCGCCCAGCGAAGACTCTGATGAACCTGGATGCGAAGGCTGACCAGTCTTTGCTGGGTGTTATATAGAAGCTCAACAACCTGAGGCGTCATCAATCAGAATTTGAAGGCTATGTTCCGAGTACACATACTGGCTGAACTGAGTCTTGACTGTGCGGACCTGTCCAAAAATTCCTTTTCGCTCGCTGTGGTTCAAATGCCCCCAGCCCTCCGTTTCAGCACTATGCCTGTTAAGCCGCCCCGCCCATCGGAGCTTGCAGAAATAGATTGGGCTGCATGGTGCTTCTACGAAGAGCTGAAACTGACTATACATGAGTACTGGTAAACCGCTTACATTGTAAGCCTGCCCAGGCAAAGTGATGCAAGAACATGCTTAAAAAGCCTATTGGTTCAATTTGGCGGCAGGGCTTGAGATGTCATTTCATCTCAATGTCGGATAGAAGTCCCACAAAATGGAAGCAACGTCTCCAATATGACCTATGACCTCAATAGTGTTGACGGGAACATTAAACTTCAAATTAAACAAAGAAACAAAACTTTTTTAGAATGTGCTCGGATGTTCTCACCTACCTGAAAAATGGCGTATGGCACGGTTGAGTATCCATTGTCACCCAGCGTAGAGTTGGACATCAGAAATATCTCATCCGGGTCTACAACTGACTTGGAATCATGTTTCCTAGGATCCGGAGAAAGGACGTTATCTATAAAGAATAAAGCTTTACTTGACCTGCTCTCGGAAAAATCAGATGGCCAAACTAGCGCCAGATGAGGATAATTAACCCATACATGACAAAGGATAATTAACCATATATGACAAAGGAATCACCCACCTAGTCATTTTGGAGTGGTCCCTTTCCAATAATAGGGGTGTCAGGTTTGATTTTGTTCGTAGCAAATTTTACAAAAACGAATGTTCTTTAAGCAAACAATGTAGACCCAGATCATACGCGGCGTTCTGCGGCGTCTGATCTGGGTCTGAACTGTTTGCCAATGTTCCTGAAATGGGCCGCTTGGCATATATGGGTTAAGGGATATCTTATATATATATATAACTCGATGGCATCTCCTCTTCAAATTATTTTGGATATTTCTATGGGTAACCTCGTACGAAGTCGAAATGTCGAAACTTTCCGGTAAAATAAAATTTACATGGATATAACTTTCCACTACTGTTGATTTTTAACTTTTATTTATTATTTTTAGCCGATCGTTCATCGGGCGAAAACCGGGGTACTCGGAGAAAACCACCTGTCCTTCCGTTTGCAGAACTTGGCGTCTCACATGTGACCCGAGCCAGGCTCGAACCCAAAGCGGTGAGAGACCTAATGAGAGTCAGCGATCTTTCGATTACACAAGGGGAAAATTTTTGTAAGTGAAATGAACCCGAAAAAGAGGATCTACTCTCTGAGAATCATAGCCTGATATCATGTACCTGAGAGAGTTATGTCCCCTTAAGCTTCACACGGAACATCTAATCAGAGTACAGAAGCGAAGGAAATGACCAGGAATCCATACAACTATACAACACCTCCCATCAACACTAAAGGGGAAGATCCATAAGCATGCAATAACTAAACCACAAGCGGAAAGCCAAAAGGACAGTTACTTTCCCATAAGATGACTAAACGACTATCCAAAAATAAAAATCTATAAGCAATACATGCGTAGCATTACGTAAACACGCCTATACAAATACATTGCCACCTTTATCGCCGAAAAAATGAAAAATTTATGATGAAAAATTGTGATATTTTTCTTATTTTGCTCAAAATATAGATTGTGGGCACTAGTTAGAACCGCCTCATCGAGGCGGTTCAAACGAGTACCCACAATCTATATTTTAGAGCAGAAATGAGATAAATAAGGAACACCCCGGAAACCCCAGTTTTACTATACAAAAGTGGAGTTCAAGGGGGTCAAAATTATATAGGTGTGTTTTTGTGATGGAAAGACAAACTTTTAAAAACTAAACCGCGACAGAAGGACAAAGTACTTCACTTGGCCTGTGGGACGTGGGGTTACGTGGCCACAATCCTCGCCCTTTGTTGTGTCGCAGATTTGTTCAGCTCACAAGAAGGTTTTATAAAGAAAAGACACCTGTGTGAAAAGGCAACATCTAGTGAATACGATACCTGTGTAAAAAGGCAACATCCAGATGCATGCACTTCCCTAAAGTCTTTAGACACACTCATTTCTGTCCATCAGCCAATATATCATGTCAATGAGAGTTATCGATTCATTTAATACCTAGTTGACGAAATGCACTAAAATGTATGCAGCCACAACATTTAATTTAATATATATCTTCTTCCTGGAAAGTGACACAAAATTATAAGTGTTTACATTAAAATTCAGTCTTTAAAATTCTGGTCGGGCCCATCGGAGTCTAACTGTTGGTTTTCTTTTGCTCCAGCATTTCAGCGGTTTCTTGCTGTCGAGTCCTCGACCATTGTTTCATCTTTGTGGTTGTTTGATTTTCGTGTTCACGGAGTTGTTGCACTGATGTGTTAGGAGGCCTTCATGCGGACTGAACACATTATTTGTCTTAATGTTTTGCTGAAACTAATAAATACGTTTAAAGCAAGTATTATAAGTATTTTTATGTTGACTACATTCCAATCTTAACACTGATATATAATTTTTAGAGAAAAAATGCGAAATATGGAAATTGCTTCCCTATATGGTCCAATCTGCGCTTCAGAAGCCTCCGTGGTGTAGTGGTTATGCTACTCGCCTTGTAAACCAGGGTTCGCAGGATCGTTCCCGGGCTTCTCCAGACTTTCGGATGAGTCTTCAAACCGAGGTTCCGTCTCCGTATGACCTTAGCTGTTGGTGAGACGTAAAAATCAAAACACCCAATCTGCGTTTCCAACACGCTTTGTGTACCGAAGTAAATTCACAAAGTCAACTCAATAAGATCAATAAGTGGCAAGGGAAATAAATGTGTTTTACTGAGCATGACTAATTTACCTAGGCAAACAGGGGACATTACTTTTGTTAACTGAAGCAGATTTCTCTATATGTAAATACAGTAAAACTTCGATGGCTCGAACTCCGATGGCTCGTTTACCATGGATGGGTCGAACCCATTCTTGAGTCCGCAGGGGATTCCTCCAAATACGATACAGGGGTAATTTAGTAAGATTTGCTTCATTTATCTTGCAAATGTATGCTGTGTGTACTCATTAGAATCGCCTCGATGAGGCGATTCTAATGAGTACACACAGCGTACATTTATACTAGAGAACACCGAAAAGATATCCACAATTATCCCCATTATGCCTCCTGGTATGGGACTAATAGCATCCCTCTGTGGCTCGAACTACCGCTGTCTCGAACAAATTTTCATGGTCCCAAAGTGGTTCGAGCCATCGAAGTTCGACTGTATTCATTTGATTCACAAACTGCATGACAAATAGTGCTGATACTGATCTAATCTATATGGGTCTTCATGTTAGCAAAAGTGAGGGTTGATAAGGACTAAGGATAACTGAATACACTTTCCCTATTTTCCGGTATTACCTGAAGGTAATACCGGAAAATAGGAAAGATGTATTCAGTTATCTTAACCCCTTACCTTAGGAGAGGGATTTCTGTTTACCTTCCTATGAACTAAATCGTTTCAGGGTTCTTATTTTAAAGATAATTATTTGCATCTTAGAAGCAAATGTCACCCTTTAAGATTCAGATCCCTCGAAAGTTAGGGGAAATACATTCATGACTCCCCCCCGCCCACCATATGCCCCCTGAAGATGAATCAATTCCCTTAAACAATTCCTCACGTGTACTTACCAGAAACTACGATGATAATGACCAGGAACAACATTTTGCACAAGTGGTTCGGAAAAGCCTAAATAAATAAGAGTTGAATGTTAGAATCTTGCATCGAAAATGACAATATCATTAACTAGTCATCAAAACACTAAGAGTACTGGCGGATCGCGGCTCCAGCCCATCGGGGCTTGAAGAATGAAGATGGGCTGCACGATGCTTCCACGTAAAGCTGAAACCGACCCGCACACGATTACTGGTAAACCGCATAGATGGTCTAAGCCTGCCCAGGCAAAGCGGTACGAGTCGGACCGTCCATGCCCCCTATGATTTCAATTGGCGGCAGGGCTTGAGACGTCATTTCACCTCAATGTTGGATAAAAGTCCCACAAAATTGGAAGCAATGTCTCCAAAATGACCTATACGGGGACGTTAAACCTCAAATCAAACAAAAACTGGTTGGTCGATTGTCTCTGTGTCTGAGAGATGGTCCTGAATAGAGAAGTAAACTGTTTCTTTTAACCTTTAAGTAGTCCTGGACCGAAAATTAAACTGTTCCATTTATAACCCTTAGATTCCAATTTTAAGCAAACAGTTTAGAGCCTGATCAGACGCCGTATTCTGTGATGTCTGATATGGGTCTGTGCTGTTTCCCAAACCTGTCCAGATTCTATAGATAACCTTCTCAAGCAACACTCACACCTCACAGCGGGTATTTTCTATAAATAATCGTTATTCCGACAAGTCAGTGATAGACACGTGGACTTTAGCGTTGAAGAGCTTTTATGCTTTTATTACTTAGGGTCGACCAGACAATCGACCCAATAAAACCAGATTGCTAGTCTAAGTCTTCTCTGTTAGAGTCCAGTTTCACAATGGTAGTGATTGAGAAAAAAAGGAAGAAAATATCCAGGGTTGTGGATGAAACAACAGAACAGGAATGGTCAATGCTAGAAACCATACCAGAGTACATATTATATTCCTGCAAGTTTGGTTAGAATCTATCCAAAGCTTTCATTGACAAAAATGATGCGTTTACGTTGTTGCCCAAACGATATATTCCTATAGCTTTATTATTTAAAAAGATATTTATTTATTCATTTTTCATTTGTTTTATCTATTCAGCAACTTTTGTCATCATAATAATACATATACATTTTTGACAAAACATTCAATCACAAATGGAGATGATGAGAATTAAGGATTCATTTTGCAAATAAATAAATAAATAAATAGATATTAAGACAGTGTCAAAGCAGCGTTTAATCAGCGTTTTCCCTGTTTGCTAAATCACCAAAAATGCCGCCCGAGATCAGGGTCTACACTTTTGTGAGAAGCCAGTATTTTAAATAGAACTGCAACAAACAAAAATAATATAGATGTTGTATTAAGTCTCACCTCATGAGAAAGGAAAATATGTACTAAACAAAACACACAACGAGTTTGAAATGGACCATTCAACGTTATCGAGTGGAATACGTATATAGGTCCAGATGTCATATGAAAAGAGCCTGTTTTCAATCAATGTTTTGTTAAAATGGCGATGTGCGAAAGTTAACAAACACAAGAAACCACGACGCCCTAACTGCTCACTTGAGTCTTAAGCCCATCAGGTCAACAAGTCCGTGTAATGAACACCCCTCTACACCCTACTTTATGTAGAGAAACGTGGGGTTTTTGGAGGTATCAATTATTTTCCTAATTTGGGCCAAATAATATAGATTGTGAGTACTCACTAGAGCCGCCTCATTGAGGTGGTTTTAACGAGTACCCAAAATCTATATTTGGACCAACAATAAGAAAAATATGAAACAGTTTAACCGGAAAATGCTATTTTTGAGAGATATGAAAAAAAATGACATTTTAGCATACGTGTGTGTTATCGTTATGCAACGAATACACGTTCAGGGGAGATCTCTCTTTCAGTATTAATTAAGTGCCCTAATTCTAGCCCTATCCTAGGGGTTGTTTGGGTGAGGCAAATGTGTAGTTCGGGTCACTGGGGCGTCCAACTAATACTTGCTTACAGTTGATCAAGCAGCAGGAAAAGTATTGTTGTTTTTTGTTCTGTTTCTACATTTCCATTTGTTTTCTTTTTCTTCCCCGTCCATCATTTTCATCTCCTTTACTATCTGTTATATCTCTTTTCTCTCTTTCTCTGTGAGACGTCACAAATGATCCACAAGGGTTGGCGGGTCCTTAAGTCCCGACACAATCAATCAGTCAAAACCTTTGCTCTGATGAATAAATTACGAGTGATTTTGCCACAACCATTTTATGCCTATCAGTTAATCAAATTACTTTAAATGATGTATACACAAGTTGAATGACAAACTAATGTAGACCACTTCAGAAGCCGTCTGACTAGGATCTAAATTTTTGTAAATGGGGCGGATTTCGTGTTCAGCAAGACAAGAGTTAATAGGGGCCACAGGTAAACTATTTTCTTTCTGAATAGTCCATATTTTTTCAATGATTCAGCCACAAATGGAACTGCCTTCTGCTCATAACAGTTCACTCCCTCTGAAATACCACTGACCCGAAAATCGCGGTTCGCTTTTTAGGACAAACAAGGCAACATTCTGCGTAGGAAACTGATAGTTAAGAAAAAATGTCAGTCCCTGTGGTAAGATGATGGTCCCTATACTGGCTCAGAAGGTAGGAAACATGCCGATAGCTAGACATTAACCCAAAAATGCCTAGCGGCCCATTTGTGAGGCATTGGCAAACACTGTAGACCCATATGAGACGAAGATGCGACGTCTGATCCTTGTCTGCAGTGTTTGTTGAAAGTACAAACATTTTTGGGTCGATCGGTTTACGATCGACCCTAATTTACTAAATGGCCAAACGGAATTCATGCAGTTGTCCACGTGACCATCACTGATTTGGGAAAACCATTATTATGTTTTATTAATAGAACTTGAAACGTTGCGCTATTTTTATCGATGCAACAAGAGCTATCTATAGAGTCTTGTCAGGAATCGTGTGCTGGATAATACCCAGATCAGACGCCGCGGAATGTGGCGTCTGATCAGCAGGTTGCACAGGAATTTCACTGTTTGCTTAAATAGTGGCGTTTGAGGGTTAAACGAAACAGTATAAGAATGCCAGGTTGCTCACGTAATGAAAGAAAACAATATCTTAATCCAGGCCACGATGTCACGTGACGTCTATTATTTATAAAACTTTTACACAAATGTATGCCAAGTCGAGTAAAAATAGACTTTTCGAGCTCCTGCTAAGAACTTAATTTTAGAACCATGAAATGCAAAAATGTAGGTGGTACCGTTATTAGACATAAGGGTAGACCAAGATCGGATATAGAGTACATTGCTTCTGATCAGGTCGGCACTGTTCGCCATATGTATGCAACAACAGTTTTGAACATGATTCAGGGCTATACGCAGACTCTGAAAAGAGGCGGGTTGAGGATGCGAATTTCAGGTATTTTGCAGAAGGTGAAAAACTGTATGAATCTGAAATAATTTCCAAAAGATGGGAGGGGGCTGCGTTTGTACCCTCCCCACTCTGTTGAACAAAATCCAAGTACTATCCTAAGACGTCAGAGCGCAGCGTTAGAAGAAAATTCTGGACTTTGCTCGTTTGTTTGATTTAAGGTTTAACGTCCCCGTCAACACTGTATAGGTCATTTGGAGACGTTGCTTCCAGTGTTACGGGACTTTCAGCTCTGCGTGGAAGCATCATGCAGCCCATCTATTTATTCAAGCCCCGATGGATGGGGCGGGTGAACTGTGCTCGTACACTTGGGCATTGGCAAACAGAATCTACATAATCAGACGCCACATAACGCGATGTCTGATCAGCTCTACTGTGCTTGCTTAAAGTTAAACGAACAGTTCGATTCTCAGCTCAGGACTATTTTCCCTACCTACACTCAGAGACGATCGACTCACCAGTACTCCCAGTGCTTTGATTGTAAAACTAACCATAAACAAAACAAACCTGACACCCCTATAATTGGAAATGTACCACTCCAAACCTACTGTCATATAAGGATTCCTTGCTATCTGTCCTGATGAGCTATCAAGTTGTGGAAGCCATTCCAGACCTTATGTAACGTATCAAACATGTAAACAGTGATTATTTGCCGACATTGATTGAGTCCTTTCATTCTAATAGACCGGGAAGACACCCTATACAGTGTAGATATACATAAGACGGCTATTAATGAGCCATCTCATCAGAATCTATACCGTTTTCTAGATTATTCATAATTTGGACTCAACACCAAGTTAAATTGAATGGACGTGTGTAAATTCAAATAGGGAACCGTTCATTTTAGAATCTCCGGGCTGAACGGATTAGCACCCGTTTTTAGAAGACGGAATTTCAAATTAAAAAGGCCCGGAAATGCGTTCATTTGAAACTTTCAGTTCATCAATATTACGTTATTTCAGGATTGTCTCTGATTGTTACAATAAGTTCTAGGACAAATAAACATGTTCCATAATACACGCTGGCTAACAATTATGATCTCGTGCCCATTGTTTGAAAATATGAAGTCTACAATGACATTTCAATGACTAAATACCTTTTTTTGTTTGCTATTGGTTTTACGGCCCTTTCAACGCCACCCGCTTGTTGCTTGGAGAAATTGATTGGGCTGCATGATGCTTCCACGCAGAGCTGAAACCAACCGCACATGAGTACTGGTAACCCGCTAGGAGGTATAAGCCTGCCAGGTAAAGTGATTCAAGCTGGACCGTCCATGCAGTTAAACCCTTGGTTTCATTGGGCAACAGGTCTTGAGACGTCATTTCATCTCAATATAGGGAAAAAGTCTCACAAATTGGAAGCAACGTCTCCAAAAGGACCTAAATAGTGTTGACGGGGACGTTTTTAACCTAAACTCAAACAAAACAAAAACAAACAAACGGTCCTTTCAAGATTATTACACTTTTATCGAGCCGATCAGAGGTGGGCTAAGTCCGGCGTACCCGGAGAAAAAAATCCTATTTCAATGATACATTTGACCGATAAAACATTATACAGTAAAATTCCTATATTAAGACCACCTTTGGAACTGTTCAAAAGTGGTCTTTAAGACCACTTTTGAACAGTCCCAAAAGTAGTCCCTAACCAGAGGACATTGTTTGCAGAACACACGAAGAAAGAATAACTGCACCCTTCAAAATAAGCTTTTTAGAGCAAAATCTGTCTTAATTTTAGGTGGTCTTAATAGGGGAGTTTTACTTTATTGTGTTTTCGTTGTTTAACGCTTGCTGTTTGTTGTTTGTATTTGAGTTTAACGGTCCAGTCAACACTATTCTAGGTCGTTTTTGAGCCGGTTAGTTTACCTATCCATACTTTTCCTGGACAGGCTCATATACGTAAGCAGCTAACCAGTAAAGCGCGCATTGTTCGGCCAGAAACTGACAACTGTCCTTCTTGAATCAGCGAAAGGGAGTGAATGACCGTAGAATAAATGCTGTGCAAATACAAGTCCTTACTGTGTGCTATATGGCTGCTCATTTTACACTTATACAGTAAAATTCCGCTATTAAGACCACCTTAAATTAAGACTAATTCTTCTTTTAAAACATATTTGAAAGTTTCGGTTTTGCTTTCTTTGTGTTTTTGTTTGTTTGATTTGATTTTTAACGTCCCCGTCAACACTGTAAAGGTCATTTTGGAGACGTTGCTTCCAATTTTGTGGGACTTTTACCCGACATTGAGATGAAATGACATCTCAAGCCCTGTCGCCCAATGAAACCAATAGGGTTTATTAGCATTGACGGTCCGCCTCACACCGCGGTTCATGGACAGGCTTAGATCCTCTAAGCGGTTTACAGTGTGCGGGTCGGATTCAGCTCTGCGTGGGAGCATCATGCAGCCCATATATTTCTTCAAGCCCTATGGGCGGGGGCCGTCTTTGTGTTTGGACACCCAGTGTCCTAGACCAGTAAGACACCTACTTTGGGGCTGTGAATGACGCCAAGGTGGGAAACTGTGATGAGTATATTCACATCGAACTTTTCGAATTAGCTCCCTTAACATCACATAATATCGGAAACATGATTGTAAGGGTCCCCGCCCATCGGGGCTTTGAGAAATAGATTGGGCTACAAGATGCTTCCCAGCAGAGCTGAAACCGGCCGCAGATTAGTACTGGTAAATCGCTTAGAAGGTCAAAGCCTGCCCAGGCACAGTGGTGCGAGCCTGACCGCCCCTATATATAAACCCTTTTTGTTGGGTCAGGGTTTGCGACGTCATTTCAACTAAATGTCGCCACACATTCCATTGACACCAGCTTTAGTGACGTTGGATATGTTCTTTACAAGGGTTTGGATTGAAAAGTTTTTCTATACCAAATTAACTAGTTTTTGGCCAATTAGGCCTCATCAGTGACACTCAAATATTTTCAAACCAGGTAAGCCTGGTATACTGAAATCATCATTGTACTTAATATGCTTGATATGGCTTGCAGGTGAATGAGGGAACTCCAGTGCGGCTGCGGTGTTACTTCACAAGTGAGCCTCCTGCATGTTTAACCCATTCTGGCAATACCAGAAACCCTACCTTGGCAAACAGTGCAGGCCCAGATCAGACGCCGCAAAACGCGGCGTCTGTTCAGGGCCTACACTGTTTGCCAAAAATTAAGCAATTTTCCCAATCAGTTTAAAAAAAAACAAACCTGACACCCCTTAATTTTGAAATATATAAGCAGGCAGATTCAATTTGGTTCAAAAAGGGTTAATGTTCATATTCCCGAGGTGTACTTCTGTTTGCGGCAGTATGTCATGTCAGGCAAAGGACAGGGTATGGATCAGGAAGAACTGTGGAATTTCTCTGAATATTTGCCTAAAATATAGATTCAAACCTCAATGAGCCTGTTTTAATGAGTACCCACGCCCTGTGTTTCAGAGCAGAATGAAAAAAATCCCTAAATAAAGCATTTTTCAGGTGCCGTCATCGCCTCAATTTATCCCCGATTTCTACCGCTGCATTAGTATCCTGCCAAAATATTCATCATTTCATGAGAAACATAAGTGCATCTGATAATATTGCAATGGGAAATTATTTTTTATTATCATATGCAGATTTAACATTTCATTTTGATAAGCTATATTTCATCCCGGTTCCCATCGCTGGTCCAGTCCGATCAGGAGCTGGCTCGGTGAGACACAGCGGTCGGGATGGTCTTCCTTTTATTGTCATGTAATATAGATTTCCTTGGGCTAAAATTTTGCGTGCCACAAATTGCACGTGCGTCCAGCGAAGACTCAGATTTGCTGCGAGCTTATAGCATAAAACAGGAAATAACATTTTTAGCTCACCTGGGCCGAAGGCTCCATGGGAGCTTATAGTATGGCTGGTCGTCCGCCGTCGGTCGTCCGTCGTCTGTCCGTCACCACCTTCGACCAGTTATATCTCGCTGCACGCTGATCTCAATCATTTCTTATCTTTAGCATGCCTTGGATGGGGCAACGAAGACTTTAGCTTTTTATCAAAATTGAATAAAAACTATGGTTGCTATGGCAAACCCAATGTCCCGTAGACTTACAATGGGAAAATGCTTTTCATCACCGTACCGCCTTCAGTTTTGACCGGATCTTTCTGAAACTTATATGTAAGGTGCATGGCTGGGGATAAAAACTCGAATGAGTTCGAAAACCTGCCAAGTCGTTCTATTTATCATAGAGTTACGTCCCTTTGATTGCTGGAAATGCCGATTTTTGACAGTCATCACTGTAGCCCCTTCAGTTTTGATCGGATCTTTCTGAAACTTATATGTCAGGTGGCTGGGAATAAAAACTCGAATGAGTTCGTCGAAAACCGGCCAAGTCGGCCCATTTATCATAGAGTTACGTCCCTTTGATTGCTGAAAATGCCGATTTTTGACCTTGTAAGGTGGCTGAGGATAAAAACTTGGATGAGTTCGAAAACCGGCCAAGTCGGCCCATTTATCATGGAGTTACATCCCTTTGATTGCTGAAAATGCTGATTTTTGACCTTGTCATCACCGTATCACCTTCAGTTTTGATCAGATCTTTCTGAAACTTATATGAAAGGTGGCTGTGGATAAAAATAGGATGAGTTCGAATAAGGGCCTAAGTCGGCCCATTTATCATAGAGTTACGTCCATTTGATTTCTGAAAATGCTGACTTTTGACATGGTCATCACCGTAGCCCCTTCAGTTTTGATCGGATCTTTCTGAAACTTATATGTAAGGTGGCTGGGGATAAAAACTTGGATGAGTTCGAAAATCGACCAAGTTGGCCTATTTATCATAGAGTTACATCCCTTTGATCGCTGAAAATGCCGATTTTGACCTTGTCATCTACGTAGCCCCTTCCGCTTTGATTGGATCTTCTTGAAACTTAAGTACAAGTAAGTCAAGGTTAAAAGCTTGGATGAGTTTGCAAACTAGCGATGTGGGTCGATTACTGACAGAGTTATGTCCCCTCCTTTGCTGAAAATGCTCATTTTTGACCTTGCCATCACCGTAGCCCCTTCAGTTTTGATTGGATCTTTTTGAAACTTACAAACAAGTAAGTAAGGGATAAAAGCTCGGATGATTTAAAAAAACTGACGAGATTGGCTCTTCTATTGTAGAGTTACGTCCCCTTTACTGCTGAAAATGCCTATTTTTGACCTTGTCATCACCATATCCCCTTCAGTTTTCATCGGTTCTTTTTGTAACTTACATGTTAGTAAGTAAGAACCTTGGCTGAGTTCAAAAATTGGCGAGGTCGGCCTATGTTTCGGAGAGTTATGTCCCCCTTTATTTTAGTTGATTATAGAAAATGTCTATTTTTGACCTTGTCATCACCGTAGCCCCTTCAGTTTTGATCAGTCTTGAAACTTACAAACAAGCAAGTCAGGGGTAAACGCTCGGAGGAGTTCTTAAACTGACGAGGTTGGCTTATTTAACGCAGAATTGCGTCCCTTTTACTGCTGAAAATGCCTATTTTTGAACTTGTCATCACCATAGCCCTTTCAGTTTTCATCGGATCGTCTTCAAACTGACATGTGAGTAAGTAACGGGTAAAACCTCGGCTGAGTTCAAAAATTGGTGAGGTCAGCCTATATTTCTGAGAGATATGTCTCCTCGATTACAGAAATAGCCTGTTGTTTTACCTTGTCATCACCGTAGCTCCTTCAATTTTATTGGATCTTCTTGAAACTTACATGTTAGTAAGTTAGGGATAAAATGGATGAGTTCGTGAACTGATGAGGTCAGCCTATTTATCATAGTGTAACACCCCTTGGATTGCAGAAAATGCCTGTTTTTGACCGTAACTCCTTCAGTTTTCATGGATCTTCTTGAAATTTATATGTTTGTAAGTTAGGGATAGAAGCTCAGACAAGTTTGAAAACTAGCAATGCCAGTCAATTAATCATGGAGTTATGCCCCCAGCTTGGCTGAAAATGCTTATTTTCAACCTTGTCATCACTGCTGCCCCTTCAGTTTTGATCGGATCTTCATGAAACTTACAAACAAGTAAGTCAGGCAGAAAAGCTCGGAGGAGTTTGAAAACTGGTGAGGTTTGCCTATTTATCATAGAGCTACATCCCTTCGATTGCAGCAATTAATTGCTTATTTTTGACATTGTAATCACCATAGCTCCTTCAATTTATATTGGATCTTCTTGAAAGTTACATATAAGCAAGTCGGGGATAAAAGTTTGAATGAGTTTGAAAACCGGTGAGGTCAGCCTATTTATCATAGAGTTCATTGATTGCAGAAAATGCTTAACGTGTCATCACCTTGTCCTCGCATAAATCCTTCAGTAAAGGTTGGCACTTCCCGAAACTTTGAATCTGTTAGCTCAGGTGAGCGATATAGGACCATCTTGGTCCTCTTGTTTAAGATTACCCTATCTGCTAAAAGGAACGGCATATCCAGATAGTTCACTTCAGATCATAATTAATTTGTAAATGCCTCAATTTCTAACATTTTTTTATTCGAAGACTTGCTTCTTTCAAATTTGTATAGCCATCAGATATGTATTTCGGCTTTACCTTCATTCACAGTTTTGCCTACATCTTTGCACTCTTCGTGGATATTAATTCTAACTACGACCTCTTTATGGCATTCAGATTTCTCATGCTTTTTAAATCATGGATTTGCTTCTTTCAAATTTGATAGCTTTGGCTTTACCTTAAAAGAGTTCATCATACGTTTATCGTTCGCACAAATGCAGTCACAACAGCCAGAACTATCATTTGAATGGAAGTAGGGGAAATCGTCACAATCTGTTTCTGAATTCTTCTCCATGTTTTTTTTTTGTTGTTTTTTTTCACACCATATTATCGTTTCGGAAACGTAATATTTCTCGGTTGTTTTTCTTCGAAAGATTCACTAAGCTTTTCTCCTTTTTCCCCCTTTTTTCACATCGTCACAGTGAGATATAGAAACACTCGCTTATATTTTTTTTAGGTTTAACGTCCATAGGTAATTTTGAAGACATCGTTACCAATTTTGTCGAACTTTTATCCGACATTGAGATGAATGACATCTCAAACCCATTGAACCCAATAGGGTTTATATGCATGGTCGGTCCGACTCGCACTACTTTACCTGGGCAAGCTTAGAACCTCTATGCAGTTTACCATAACCCATGTGTGGTCGGTTTCACCTCGCTATAGAACAAACTGTTTGATTAGGGTCGTGTTCATTGCATTCTTTTGATTTTACATCCGTTGTATTTTCAGTCACACACGAATCACTTGAAGGGCTAATAATATCCCTGAGTTTGAATTTAGGTCCCAGATTGACTTCATCCGCGCCTTTAAAGGTGTGAGAACTTAAGATTGCGCTTTCTTTCTGTGTGAGCATTTGTAGAAATTCAAGCCCGGTGAAAGACATCACGTAAAAACGCATATATAATTCTGACCCCCTGGAACCCCACTTTTCATGCGAACTGAACTAATTATTTGTCTTAATCGCAACGGAAGTAAGGGAGAGGATTGTGGCCACGTAAAATCGTTTTAGCCAACCCAGTGGAATTCGCTTCACTGACCGTTCCAAGGCCGTTCTTCTGTCGCGATTTATTTTTCCTATGGTCTGTCGTTGGTTGTTTGTGTCGCTTATATTATTTTGTTTTGGATAGCCAATTAGCCATTTTGTGCGAAAGTAACTGTCCGTTTGGCTTTCCGCTATTTTGATGTTTCCATAAGGGTCTGTTGTTTCATGTTTGTGTTTCTTACCCTTTGGGTCTCTGATGGGAGCTGTGGATTAATTGTATCGATTCCTGATCGTTGCCTCCACTTCTGTTTTCTAACTCATCAGACTGCTACATCCCCGAGAAAATAAAAAAAAATCAAACGACTAAAAAGATGAAACCATAAAAATGACTCGACATGATGAAATAACTGAAATGCTGGCGCAAATGAAAAAGTGGGCCCAACCAGAGACAAAGCACCAGGTACCAACCGACGTTACCTAGACATTTAAGTAAAATAGAAGTGAAGGCAATGACCAGGAATCGACAAAATTAACCCACAACTCCCATCAGGGACACCAAAGGGAAAGAAACTTAAACATGAAACAATTAGACCCTATAGCGGAATCAATAGCGGAAAGCCAAAAGGACCGTCACATTCCCATAAAATGGCCAATGGGCTATCCAAAACAAAATGATATAAGCGATACACACACACAAAGTTAAGCCATAACAAAAACTAAATCACGACAGAAGGAAATAATTTGTTCAGTCCGCATGAAGGTCTCCTAACTCATCAGTATAACATCTCCGTGAACACAAAAATCAAACAACTACAGAGATGAAACAACGATGAGGACTCGACAGCAAGAAACCACTGAAATGCTGGAGTAAAAGAAAACCAACAGACAGACTGTGTTGGGTCCGACCAGAGACAGAGCATCAGGCACCAACCAAAATCGCTTAAAATTAGATTCTCTCTAATTCTCAGTAAGCCTTTGCGCTGGAACCGCCAGAATCAGAGGCCTGGCCCACCGGCGTGCAATTAAAGAGGGAAGCAAAGTTGTCAACCGTGATTGGGTAATCTGCCATGCATGCAGTCTGTCATATAACATTTATATTGTACCCAATCATTTTATATCGAAGAATAAGTTTATGAAATTTGGTGCTGAAGTCATTGCAGTTATATATTTTTCTGAATTTATATACTAAGTAATCATAAATTCGGGTTCCGATAGACCTTGTTGCAGAAGAGACTTAAGTCCAACATTGAATTTTGAAATTAAATCGGAATGACGGCTTTAAAATTTTGAAAAGGCTTTGCGTAGTTTATGATACCCAAACCCCTGATTATGAAGTTTAGCAGTTAACAATTTATTACAAGTGTTGAGGTCAGTTACATGACTAGACACTCTGGAAAATCGAATTAAATGCGAAATATGAACGCCATAGGATGGCGCACGAGGAACGAAGGAAAGGAAAGGAAAAAGAAAGGAAAAATCAAACTCATCGCGTTTATCATGATGTAAATCCAAAAACGGGGCCTCGGTATCAGAAGAATTTGCTTTATTTAACTGAAGTTCTGGGGTGGGGATGGGGGTGGGGGTGGTGGTGATTAAATTTGGCTGATCAAACCATTGAAATAGGTATTGGCCTTATTTATTTAAAACTTCATTAGAATTTTTATAGACCAAAACAGATAACTACCTGATCTTTCAAAGACTTTTCAGCAATATTTAATCACATGTTTTTGATGGCAGTAAAACATGAAATTAATAATTTAGAGTTCAGTGGTGGTACAAGAGCTTGAATTTGAATTTGACCGTGCTTTGTATGGACTTTTTTAAGTTTAAGTAACCAATATAATGTAGGAAGCTTGTCTTGGCCTTCTGTAACACATACCGCAAACTTGGTGGCTGAATGACAAATGTGGTCATCAACTAAAGCCCTCTCTACAGCCAAAGGCTGCAGTTATTGGTCTTAGTACCTGCATGTTCTTGCTGAAGAGTGTTAACATAGCGGAGCCGTAACAACGATCACATTGTTAGCGGCCTAAAACAAACATCTTACGAAATTCTTGAATACCTAGTTTGTGACGTAAAGACGTCTTAGGTTTAGGGGATAATAAGTTCGTATTTTGAGAGTAGAAAGCAATGCGTTTGTTCACTAGTTTCAGAATGCTAAGTTTCCATGCTTTGAGAGCTTTATGCTCAACATACTTTGGGTCCAGTTGTGGCTGAAGAGTCCACTATTGGCAGCCGTTTACTCTGTATCTTAATAGAAGTGAATGCAATGGCCAGGAATCGATACAATTAATCTACAGCTCTTCTCAGATACATCAAAGGGAAAGAAATACAAACATGTACTAGACCCAAATGGGAACACCAACAGCAGAAAGGCAAAAGGACTGTCACTTTCAATGGGTTATCCGAAACAAAACAAATATAAGCGATACACACACTCGAAGGCAAACCGCGCCAAAGAACCGCCTTGGAACTGTCAGTGAAACGAATTCCACTTGAGGGGATGGAGGGGGTGGGGGGTGGGGGGGGGGGTGGGCTTGAATCGATTTTACGCGGTCGCAATCCACGCCCTTACTTCTGTCGCGATTAAGAGAAACAAATCAAACAACCACAGAGATGCAAGGCATATGAACTGCAGCATCGGAGTCTAACTGTTGGTTTTATTTTGGCCCCGGCATTTGGTTGTATGATTCTTGTGTTCTCAGAGATGATGCACTGATGAATTAGAAAGCCTTCATGCGGACTGACGGCACCCGCCCATCGGGGCTTGAAGAAATGGATGGGCTGCGTGATGCTTCCACGCAGAGCTGAAACTGACCGCATACGAGTGCTGGTAAACGGCCTACAGGATCTAGGCTTGCCAAGGCAAGCGATGCGAGTCGGACCGTCTATACTTAGAAAAATAGAAGTGGAGGCAATGATCAGGAATCGATACAATCAACCCACAGCTCCCACCATAGACACCTAAAGAAAGAAACACAAACGAAACTATATTAGTTTCATTTGGGCAAAGGGGCTTGAGATGTCATTTCATCTCAATGCCGGGTATAAGTCCCACACAATTGGAAGCAACGTCTCCAAAATGACCTATACAGTGTTGACGGGGACGTTAAACCTCAAATCAAATAAACAAAACCATGCGGACTGAACTAATTATTTTGCTAAATCGCGACGGAAGTAAGGGCGATGATTGCGGCCGCGTAAAATCGATTTAACCCCTCAGTGAAGTACTTTTCAGCGCTTCTTCTGTCCAGGTTTATTTTTATATAGTTCGTATTTGAATGTGTGTATCGCTTATATATTTTTGTTATGGATAGCCAACTGACCATTTTGTGGGTTTTGAGTTTTCGCTATCGATGTTGCCATTAGGGTCCAGTTATTTCATGTGTTGTGTAGCTTTCCCTTTGTTGTCTCTGATGGGAGGTGTGGGTTAATTGTATCGATTCCTGATCATTGCCTTCACTTCTATTTTGGCTGTAGAGAGAGCTGTAGTTGATGACCGCCTTTGTCATTCAGCCACCGAGTTTGCTGTGTGTGTTACAGAAGGCAAAGTAAAGCTCCCTTACCTGAACTTCATAAGAAAAACGTAAAACGCATGGTTTATTGCAAATACAAGCTTTTGTGCCAACACTGAACTTTCCAAATTATTAACTGCAATTTCAAAATTCAATGTTGGATTCAAATCTCTTCTGCAACAAGGTATTTTGCAACCAGAATTTTATGGTGACTTCGTATATAAATTCAGAAAAATATATACTTTCAATGACTTATCCGATATTAAAAAAGATTGGGTACAACACAGACTGCATGCATGGAAGTTAACCCAATCACAACTGATATCTTTGCTTTCCTCTTTAATTGCACACCGGTGGATCAGGTCTCAGATTCTATGACGGTTCCAGCATAAATGCTAACTTAGAATTTAATTTTATGTAATGTTGGTTGCTACCTGATACTATGAGTCTGACCGGGCCCATCGGAGTCGAATTGTTTGTTTTCTTTTGCTCCGGCATTCCAGTTATTTCTTGCTGTCGAGTCCTCATAGTTGTTTCAAATCTGTGGTTGTTTGATTTTTGTGTTCTCGGAGATGTTGCACTGATGAGTTAGGAAGCCTTCATGGAGACTGTACAAAATATTTGTCTAAATCACGACGGACGTAAAGCCGAGGGTTGCGGCTGCGTAAAATCGATGTAAGCACCCCCCCACACACACACACACACACACACACACCACCACCACCCCACTCCGCATTGTAATACAAATCTTCTGACGAGGTCTTTTTTTCGTTAGTCTCTGAATGTGTGTATTGCTTTTGGATAGCCAATTGGCCATTTTGTGGGAAAGTAACCCCGCTATTGATATTTCAATTCGGGTCTACTTATTTCTTCCCTTTGGTGTCTCTGAAGGGAGGCGTGGGTTAATTGCATTTCCTTCACTTCTATTTGCTATAATTAGATTAGATTAGATTTTTGTTTTATTACGTCAGACTTCAATGGCTAAACGGCTAAAAGGAATTCTGCCAAATAAGAGAACTAAAACAAATGCATTCAGTTTCGCGAAACTCTTGTAAACAGTAATAATTTGTATGGCTGAACTTTTTTATCTGTCAGCGTTACTTGCCTTATCGCGAACTGCTAAGAATATGTACAGTACTGTAGGCTAATTCAGCGCATTAAGATTTTGAGCTTTTATTTCATCCATGCCAGGGAACCAAAACCTGTTTTGCAGCAGTATGTTATATAGTTGCCTTAGCTTGTCAAAACACAATACCAACCATAAATATCACAGGTGCAATTATGTTGTGGTTTGTCTTTAAAAACACACCGACCCATGTTAAGACGCCATCAATTTGGTCTGCTAATTCCGCGCACCTGAACAATAACATCATGTCAAGATACAATACTTGAGACTAGAAAAAGTGTTTTGTTGTTATACTTGTTTGGTCATGTTTTGCTTAAAACCTGATAATCCAGTTGGATGATTTCAACATTAAATAAGGGCCCGTGGCGCCCATTAAGCCTGATTAAGGTGAAAACAGAAATGGATTTCATTCACCCAGTTTACAGTCCAAATCTCATTCAAATTAACATATGAAGCTTTTACGGGTACCTGTCAAAGGAAAATGAAAACATTTGATCTGGTTCCTTAAATTTGAAATGATCCGAAAGCGAAGAATTGGCAGCTGCGCAGAATTAGCCTACACTATTGTAATTATAAGATGGCTGATAAGACCGATTCTGGCTGTGAACCGTCTGAGCAACAGAGACTAGAGGAAGGCAGCTCTGTTGGTGGTGCCCTAGTTCTTGCTTTGCTTTGTGCGCGTTTCTGCTCAGCTTCACTGATTCTTTTTGCCTCGTATTCACTGGCACACCTTCTGATGAGACTTCGCCACTTTGCTCTGTGCTGTGCAATTTGTTCCCACGACCCTGTTGGAATGTAGAAGTCCCTGTGTGAGGTTTTGTAGGTGTCCTTGTAGCGCTTCTTCTGACTGCCTTGGGAGCGTTGCCCATTTCTAGTTCTCCATAGAGAGAATTATCCCCAGGCCTTCTTGTAACATGGCCTGTCCATCTTAAATGTGCTAATTTCAGAAGAGTATGTAGACTTTGCATCCTTGCACTGTTCAGGACTTCCGGGTCTTGAATCCTGTCTTGCCACTTAATCTTTAAGTGAGTCAAGCTTTTGGCGTGCCGTTGGTAAATTGTCCATGTTTCACATGCATAAAATAGTGTTGGCAGCACCAGAGCTCTGTAGACTTACAGTTTTGTGTTAAGTCTGATTTGGAAGACTCCTGTCTGATTCCCCTTCGACCCCAGACACTACCGCGTAGTCGGCCAAATGCTGCACTAGCTTTGGTATTCCTGGCATTGACTTCATCATCAATGTGCGCGGCTCTGGACAGTGTTCTCCCATGGTAGATGAAATTGTCTACCACTTGCGACCTTTGACCTTTCACGGTGGTGGTTGGCTCTTTGTAAGGCTTGCCAGGTGCTGGCTGATAGACTACCTCAGTCTTTTTGATGCTGATAGTGAGATCATAGCTATCACAGGAGTAAGCTACTTGATCTATACCTTTTTGCATCTTCTCTTCTGTTGGAGCACCTTTTGCCATGTCATCGGCAAAGAGGAACTCATCTGGCAGCTATGTCTGCATCTTGGATTTAGCTTGAAACCTTCTGGGATTGAAAAGCTTCCCATCAAAGCGATACCTAATAGGTATGCCACTGTCACCATCCTGGAAAGCATCTGTGGGCGTGGCAGAAAACATCATGCTGAACAGTGTTTGGCCTAACACACAACCTTGCTTGACTCCGTTTGTCACAGGAAATGGATCTGAAAATTCACCATCATTTTGGACCCGTGCAAGCCTTCCATCGTGGAACTGTCTCATCATTGTTATGAACTTGGTTGGACATCCAAACTTCACCATGATCTTCCAAAGGCCCTCACGACTGACTTTGGCAAATGCTTTGGTGAGGTCTACAATGGCCATGTATAGGTCATGCACTGTTTCTGGCATTTCTCTTGCAACTGCCTTGCTATAAAGATCATGCTAACTGTTCCTCTGTCTTTCCTAAACACACACTGGCTTTCTGGTAGAAGTCCTGGCTGTTCAAGGTATTCAATCAGTCGGTTAAGTAGGACTCTTGCAAGGATTTTCCTAGCAATTGGCAATAAAAAGATGCCACAGTGATTGTCACAGATCTGAGGGTTCCCTTGCCGTTTGAATAGGTGGATACTTGACATATCCTTGAATTCTTGAGGGATTGCTTCTTTTCTCCACATAATGTAAATAATGTAAAATAACTCTGTCAACTTCTTTGCAAACGGAGTACTTCCTGTTTTTTTAATCTCAGCAGGTATGGGCTTTGCCAGACGCAAGAAGTTTTATTGCTTTTAGTAACGGTTGGGAACTCGAAAAAAAACAGCAGATTACATTCAATCTGTGGTAGGCTGTTGATAGCATCATCATTGATAGAGGATGGCCAATTAAGAACACTATCAAGGTGCTCAGCCCATCTTTTCAAGATGGCTTCTTTGTCAGTCAGAAGACTAGTTCCATCTGCACTGGGGAGGGAAGTGGTTCCTAAGCTCTGGGGATCATAAACTGTCTTTAGTGCATCAAAGAACTTATTCTTATCCTTTCTGCCTGCAAAGGACTGGATTTCATCAGCCTTGTTGCTTATCCAGGAGTCTTGCATGTCACTGAGGCATGCCATGTGTTTTGGTGCTTCTCTTCAATGAGTCCCTGGATTTCTTCATCATTCTTATCAAACCAGTCTTGATGTTTGCGAGATACTCGACCTAAACAATCCATTGCTGAAGAGTGAATAGTGTTTCTGAAGACTTTCCAGTTCTCTTCTGGATCATCTGAACTGAATTTCATTTAATCGGTCTGCTGCAGATGTCATAGGTGAAGGCTTATATATAGCAAACTAGAAGTGAAGGAAATAATCATGAATCGATACAATTAACCCACACCTCCCATCAGCATATCAGAGACACCAAGGGGAAAGAAACACAACTATGAAATAACTAGACCCTAATGGAAGAATATCTACAACTGCAACCGCAGCCTTTTCCTTTTGACATTTAGTTAGCTAGTAACGCCAAAACAAGATGGCGGTGTTCTTGGCATGCAATGATTTATAATGTACGCACGCATAAAAGAATAACTGCACTGTATCTGACTCTGAGGAGACTTGAAAATTTAAAACAGTCAAAAAGAATAACTATACAATCAAGAGAAGTGAGAACATAATATACAACGTTTATCCACACTGTGTTTAAAATACTGGAAATAGTTCCAATATGACTTTGTTTGCTTATCGGATTTACAAGTCTTTCGCGAAATGTTTCCTGTATTTTAAGCACAAGGTCCCTTATGGTTCTGGAACTAGCACCGTCCAGGTGCAATGTAATATTTTTCTTATTTCTCATATATTCTTGAAAACTCAGTGATATAGATTTTGGTGATCGGCTAAACCGCCTTAATTCTAATGAGGACCCACAATTTTGTTTTGTTGAAGCCACAGTTAGTAAAATAAGGTATGTGCTTGTATACCCACTCTTCCTTGTATAAAGTGGGGTTTATAATAGGGTTAATTGCATGGGCTTGAATTAATTCCTGATCATTGCCTTCACTTTTGTTTTGTTAGCCTGGCAACCGGTGTGCTCTGTAACTGCGATATCTCATAGACAGGACCAACTGTCCCTACAGGTGGGACATCGCTTTTCATTCTTTTTCTTTGGTGGATGGTTATAAAATTAATAGATGCTTCATCATAAACGAAACCGGAAATGAGAACACCTGAGCTTTATAGCGGAAACCAGCAACATTGAAACTACAGGAAAGTTACAGATACATGTCAGCCACCGCAGGGACCCAGCCTGAACAGGGTCTGACTGACTATTGAACTTTTAGATCATTGCCAAAGAATCTGACAAGTGTGTATGAAATCACAGACAAAGTTTATTTATTGTAAAAAAAAAAATGTTTTCATTTGACGTGACTCATTAATTTCTTGACTTTTAAGTGTTACAGAATGTTCTTTAACCCTTTTAGTACCAAATGAAATCTTCCTGTTTATATATAGCAGGAGTTCATTCCAAAATTTAGGGGTGTCAGGTTGTGTTATCATTAAAATTTATTTGGAAAATGACTGAAGTTTTAGCAAACAGTGGAGACCCTGATCAGACGCCGCGTTCTGCGGCGTCTGATCTGGTCCTGCACTGTTTATCAGGGTAGCCGTTTAGAGGTTTCTGGTATTAAATGGGTTAATACACACGTAGAAAAATAGTTTCATATTAGCGGAAAATAGTTCCATTAAATAACTGAAATTCATTTTAATACTGGAAATTGTGTTCATAATGTTGCTTCTTTGTGTATGGTCATCGCAAAAACTTAATCCTTAAGATGCCAAGAAAACATTAAAAACATGAATCAAAATAAAACAAAATCGTCTATTTATGTGGTCCGCTGTGTCTTCTTGTAAACTTTTGAAAAAAGGCAAACACTGATGATCCTGATCATACTGCCACTAGATGAGCAGTAGCATGATCTTGGTCCATTCTTTACAACAATGACTTTTAAAGAAATCAGCAGACGACAAAGCAGACGACAATTTTTGTAATTTGCATCTAATGTCTCATGACCAGGTGGACATGTAGACCTGTCAGGCGTCACGGATTGCAGTTCAAACTAATGTAAGAACGTCTGTCTATAGACTAGATAATTTATAATAATACTCGATGGAACGACAAGGTGAGACAGGGTAGTGGAGTTAGATGAAATGTTGAACATATTTGTTAAAATCGCCTCGGCGAGACGATTGTTACAAATGTCCACACCATTTTGTTTCTTGGCGCAATCAAGGAAAATGCGTATTATAACCTAGTACTAGCCATTACTCCTTACTTGGATTCTTTATATAGTGTAACCTCCATTAAACAGCCATCCTGTAGCCCCCGCCCACAGGGGCTTGAAGAAATATATGGGCTGCATGATGCTTCCACGCAGAGCTGAATCCGGCCCGCACACTAGTACTGGTAAACCGCTTAGAGGATCTAAGCCTGTCCATGAACCGCGGTGCGAGGCGGTCCGTCCATGCTAATAAACCTTATTGGTTTCATTGGGCGACAGGGCTTGAGATGTCATTACATCTCAATGTCGGGTAAAAGTCCCACAAAATTGGAAGCAACGTCTCCAATATGACCTTTACAGTGTTGACGGGGACGTTAAACCTCAAATCAAACAAACAAAACAATCAAACAAAACAAAAACAGCCATCCTGGGAAAACTTCAAAACTGGCTGCTTTAGGGAGGTGGCTGTTGAACAGAGGGAAATGTCTGGGATGATGTATGGATTGTTATTGACAGACATAGAATGGTGATTAATGAAGACAGCTCAACATTGATGTACTAATGTACTAAAAGAAAAATGAATGATGGAGAGATGTCATCTGAAACCTCTGCATCATTTATATTTCTTCTCACTTGCTAAAAATACAGCTATCACAATGGTAATTATGGGAAAAATAAATTTTGCAATAAATAAATAAATAAACCAGAAGAGAAATTCCTATTTTTACATCCGATTTTTTTGCTATTGAGCTAACTCTGGCTGGTTAACAGAGGGACTTTAGATTGAGAAGTGGCTGCTGGCTGGAGGAGAGAGGTGGCTGTTCAGCAGAGGTAAATATATAGTAAAATGCTATGGGAGGAAATATCGTGGCTGCTAAAGAAAGTGTCTGCTAAAGAAAGGTGACCATTAGTGGGGGTTTAATGGCTAAATGTTAGGGGAAACTATTGTCGTTATCAGCGGGACCTCTGTTCAAGGAAGAACTTTCTCCAGAAACAGAGTTTTATTCTCACTTTCATCCTCCTTTGAGCTATCAAAGTCCCGTTAACACCATCCTGTTAAAAAACCCAGATTTTTGTGTGTATCGTGAACATTGTTTCCGCTGATCATTAGGTAGACGGTCCAAATTGCATAATAATTTCAAGTAACGTTAAAGCACTCGAATTCTCAAGCACATCCAGACCTGAAAATTTCTCGTTTACACGAGTTACTAATTAACTGCCGTGATAAAGCCGAGCCTTTAAAAACGAAAATTTGTTCGATCCTGGCAAAATAAGAATGCTGTATAATGCTATTTTTTTACGATTCCAAGAAAGATAATTTTCCAGGGCGAGTGGTATCGCAGAATTTCTCGGACTCGTCCCGAAAAATTAAAAGTTCGTAAGTATTTTCTTTAGCCCAAAATCTACTAACGTTCTCAAAGTTCCCATTTTAACAAGTCTAAGGGTAAAATTAAAAAAAAAATGTATGGGTTGCAAATCATAAGGATAACACTTCAATGCGAGACTATATAAATAGTACATTCCGGAGATAGAAGAGGATGGTAGTGAAAAATGTCACCCTGTGCAATAACAATTTCATCCGAGGCGCAGCCTCAGGCCTATTGGTGTTTTGCGTGTGAATGTCACGTGAGGTGTAAAGTCAATATAAAGTCTATAAAGTGCATTGTTTCATATCTCCAAACCGTTGTTGTTGTTATTTTTCTGATGAAGTTTTGTGATATTGCTTTATTTATGCTCCAAACCTAGGTTATTGTTGCTTGTTAGAGCCGCCTTATACAGGCGGTTCTAACGAGCACCCACAACCTATGTCTTGGAGACGAAATTTTCTCTGATTTTTTCCTGAATAAAGTTGGGTTTAGTGTTGTTAATATTTTGTTATGATAAAATACGAGTAGCACTTGCTACAGCCCGAAAATAAATTTGTTGAGGAAAATGGTCACCTTGTTTCTTGTTTTTGGATTTTTTTATATATACATTGCAACCTGTGTTAAGCAAGCACCTCAGGGATGATCAAAATGTGCTTGCTTAAGGCAGGGGCTTGCTTAATACAGGTGAATATTAATGCCTTTGCCTTTTTTCGGGAACTAAATGCTTGCTTGCTTAAGGCAGGTTGCTTGCTTAATAGAGGTGGCCACTACAACAGGTTTGACTGTATATACATTTTTGTTATGTATGTGTTTAACCCTTTCGACCTGAAGACCATTACAGTAACTTATGCAAACAGCCTAGATCCTGATGAGGTAGCCCTTTATACGACACTAACGAGCCGTCCCATCAGAAAAACAAAAACAAAAAAAAAAACACTATTTCCATCATAATCATCATTTTGATTAAACCGCCTTTTTTCACTGAGGGATGTGACGATTCCACAATAGTCCGTCAAGTGTGAAAGTATTAAGTATTCGAACAGACAAGTATCTAGAGGTTCTGGCCACGTAAAGTCGAATTTTTACTGACATTTCCAAGTCGGTGCTTCCGTTGTGGCTTGTCTTTGTATGTATGTTCTGTTTATATACAGAAAAATTCCTATGTTAAGACCACCTTTGGGACTGTTCAAAAGTGGTATTTTAAGACCATTTTGAACAGTCCAAAAGGTGGTAAAAGACCACTTTTAAACCGTCCTGAGGGTGGTCCTTTAGTACCGGACACATGGTGAAGAAAATGTTAACCCCAGTCCTGCTGAGCCCGGATATGTCTTATCTTAAAAACAATGTAGATCCAGATCAGATGGCTTCTGAAGAAGCTATCTGATCAGGATCTTCATTGTTTGTCATTCAGTTTATGAATTTGTTGCAATAATTTGCATCAAGTAACCTGATTGGTTGATAATCAGTAGGGGCGTGGCATATTTAAATATTCAGCAGGCCAAGGGTTAGGATATTACAAATATGCTTTTAAAAGTGGAATTAGCCCTAATTTTAGATTGTCTTAACAGCGGAATTTTACTGTCGTATATATTTATATATTTCGGTAGCCGTTTGGCCATTTTGGGATAAAATGCTGTCCTTTTTCGTTTTACCATCACGTGAAAAAATGCGTGAAATGAACACCGACCGTCCAAACGCCACTTTATATAGGGAAAACTGTACATTCCATAGTTTTCAGTTCTGTGTTGTATTCCTTGCTTCCAAAGGACTACCCCTTTTTGTCCCCCGGCGTTAGTCGAACGGCACTCTAGTAATGGGTTTGTCCGTCCGTCCGTCCGTCCGTCAGTCCGTCCGTCCGTAGACACGGTCTTGTCTCCGCGAGTTATGGTCCTGTGTTAGTTTTAGCCATTTCACAACAGAAGTTCTTGTCTCCGCAACTCTTCCTACAGTTTTCGAGGAATTTTGATGAAACTTTCCAGTTATTGTTCCCATGACCTCAAGATGATCATATTTTATCGAGGGCGTGCTCGACTGATTTTACCAGAGTTATGGCCTTTTGTCGGTTTTAGCCATTGTATCAACAGAGGTTCTAGTCTCCACAACTCCTCCTACACTTTTCAAGGGATTCAGTTATTTTTCACATGACCTGGAGATGATCATATTTTATCAAGGTCATGCCCAACTGATTTTTACCAGAGTCATGGCCCTTTGTCAGTTTCAGCCATTTTATCAACAAAAGCTCTTGTCTCCGCAACTCCTAAAGTTTTCAAGGGATTTTGATGAAATTTTAAAGTTATTTTCCCATGACCTAAAGATGACCATATGTTATCAAGGTCATGCTCGACTGATTTTTACCAGAGCCATGGCCCTTTGTCAGCTTCAGCCATTTTATCAACAGAAGCTCCTCATACAGTTTTCAAGGGAATGCATTTTTTCATGTTTGACAGTATAGTCTGGATCTTCTGAATGTCCATTGGTACCCTCAGAATCCAATTCGAGTCCCAAAAAAACAAAGTATAGTTTTTGGACCTTCTGTTTTATCATTAGGTATCGGAACCCCAAGACGGCAATGCCCCATCATAATTTCACAGTAATCAGTGATATTTTTGCCCCGAAAAAATGAAGTCATCAAAATAGTGCAGCATGCTGCCAACTTGTTACTTTTCGAGGAAAGTAACAACTTTCTCAAATGTGTTACAACTGATCG
The DNA here is from genome assembly GCA_963580285.1 of Lucinisca nassula. NCBI lineage: Eukaryota > Metazoa > Mollusca > Bivalvia > Lucinida > Lucinidae > Lucinisca > Lucinisca nassula. Next base: position 211,477,089 of record OY757010.1, read on the forward strand.
ACGAACCAAACGGAAGTGCGTTGTCGAAATAATAATGATCCATGATGATTGACATCATTTATTGCAACGGGATAGCCCCCGCTCATCGGGGGCCCGGGCTTGAAGAAATAGATGGGCTGCATGATGCTTCCACGCAGAGCTGAAATCGACCCGCACACGAATACTCGTAAACCCCTTTGAGGATCTAAGCCTGCCCAGGCAAAGCGGTGCGAATGTCGAACCGTCCATGCTTATAAATAAAAATAAAAAATGAGTTCCTTTAAGAGCAATGAAAACATTCATAAGAAAGAAGATGGGTCATACTACGTAGTTTCGGCTAATAAAGCCTCATCAGTGACCTTGTAATGATCCGACAACGAAAGCCAGAGGAAACATACTGCAATTTTGCGAATTTCGAATAGGCAGTCGATTCAAAGACTGATATAAATCAAAATGGGGTCCAAATAATTAAAAGCCTGTCTAGAATATGAGTCTAAACCAATAATTTATTTCTGATTTCTCAGAATATTCACGCTGATCTCAACGGACCAAAAGTAAAATATAAACTGCACTATGGTTGATTTACGGGAAGACGTTTTACGGCCGCCACACGGCACAACACGAGCTGCAGTGAAGGCAAATAAAAATAAAAAAAATGAGTTCCTTTAAGAGCAATGAAAACATTCATAAGAAAGATGATGGGTCATACTACGTAGTTTCGGCTAATAAAGCCTCATCAGTGACCCTGTAATGATCCGACAACGAAAGCCAGAGGAAACATACTGCAATTTTGCGAATTTCGAATAGGCAGTCGATTCAAAGACTGATATAAATCAAAATGGGGTCCAAATAATTAAAAACATGTCTAGAATATGAGTCTAAACCAATAATTTATTTCTGATTTCTCAGAATATTCACGCTGATCTCAAAGGACCAAAAATAAAATATAAACTGCACTACGGTTGATGTACGGGGAGACGTTTTACGGCCGCCACACGGCACAACACGAGCTGCAGTGAAGGCAAATAGAAATAAAAAATGAGTTCCTTTAAGAGCAATGAAAACATTCATAAGAAAGATGATGGATCATACTACGTAGTTTCGGCTAATAAAGCCTCATCAGCGACCCTGTAATGATCCGACAACGAAAGCCAGAGGAAACATACTGCAATTTTTGTTTGCAAAACCCTATTATTTCATTGGGCGGCAGGGTTTGAGATGTCATTCCATCTCAATGTCGGGTAAAAGTCCCACAAAATCGGAAGCATCGTCTCCAAAATGATCTTTACAGTGTTGACGGGGACGTTAAAATTCAAATCAACCAAACAAATAAACAAAGCCGTCTTAAAGCATTCTTCATATCAGATTTTCCCACCAAAAGACCTTGGCTAAAACCCCGCACACTGTCTACCGCTTTATCAAAGCTAAATTATATGACGAAACACAGCTTAAGGTCTATGAAACGTTGACAGACTGGTCCCTTGGGTACGAAAGAAGGTGAATCAGTCTGAAGTTATTTACATATTTCAACTGATTCGGAAGTTAGGGAACGCTGGGAAAGGGAAAGGGCCCGCAACACTCCTTTCATCGACTTCCCGTACAATTTTGCTGTGTAATTTCCTTGCCTTTAAAGGGCTGATCTAAGGGTTTTCTATTCGCATGATATACGGGGCCCTTTAATGCGAAACCATGCACAAAACCATTCAGAATAGGTTTTGCTTCAGTGGGACTGGAAAGCAAGTTCTTGTTTTATAGCTTGCAAATACCAGTAGTCATTTGTAAGGCTGCACTACTCAGTGTTCTAGCTAAGGTTGTATCTATTACTACTGAACTTGAATATCCATTGTCCCGAAAGGATACATTACCCTGCGCTGCTGTAGTCTGCTGCTGCATGCAAAGTATGTCTACAACTGACTGACCATGCAATTCATAGTTGTAGGCTGCGCAGACATGTCTAAACTTACACATGTTCCAGGTACAACTGCCATTATTGAAGGCATTGCATGTCAGCAAATTTGTACCGCTTGTGGGATTTTATCGTCCTTCATCATAGTGTGGCTTATATTTTCTAGTCCTTGGGGACCATTGCTTCCACAGCGGATTTTTTTTTTAAAATCGGAGGGTCACTGATGAGGCCTGATTGGCCGAAACTAGCCAGTCTCGCCCAGAAACAACTTGTAAACTCTACAGTTTTTAGTTCTGTTCTGTAGATCTTGCTACCAAATGATTACTCTTCTAAAGAATATATATACTAATCAAAGTTTGATAGGGATCACTTTTTTAATGCAAAATAATTTTTGGATGAATTAATCAGCTGAATCCAAATTTGATACATAATGATAGAAAACGTATCCTTCACAAAACATAGTGATTAATTTTGTCAACTGCTACTGCATTCAAGCGTGACAACAGCAAACGTCTTGGCACCCCCAAAATTTGCCGTAACACGAAGGGATTTGAACAACTGATTTTTCACAAATTTCCAAATTTGTTTAGACAAACGTGCTTAATAACTTGTATGGCGTACAAGGGCATCAATTACAGTACGACATCGCTTGCGCATGCTCGTAATCCGAGTCTGTATCCGGTTTTGTGAAATCAGCTTTCATTCAGCAACCAATGCATCTTTGAGCTCCTGTAAAGTCCTCGGATGCACAGGTCGGGCTGAAACAGCACTCTGTAGCATGTCCCGCGCATGCTCAATCGGATTTAAGTGCGGTGACCGAGCAGGCCAGTCCATACGAACGATTGTCTCACGTTCCAGGTAGGAATCAGTGACGTTGGCAGGGTTGGGACGGGCATTATCATCCATCAGAATAAAGTCCGGGCCGATAGCATCTGCATATGGTCTCACAAACTCATCAAGAATCTCATTACAGTACCTCACTGCCATTAACGTTTCGTTTTCAACGACGTACAAGTCAGATTTACCGTTCACGCTTATCCCAGCCCGAACCATGACTGACCCCTTTCCATAGCGATCATGCTCTGCCACATTAAAGTCATCGAATCGCTGTTTAGACATTCGCCACACTAATTGACGTTTATAAGTGAAGTCTAGACAGAATCTGGACCCCTCAGTAAACAGTACTGGCGTCAAGTCACGAACCGTCCACCTGACGTGAGTTCTGACAAAGTCTAACCGGTCTAGCACGTGCTGTCTCGTCAACGGGACACGTACAGCAGGCCTCATTGCATTAAGTCCGAACTCGTGGAGTCCGTTTCTGACAGTTTGTGTAGAAATTCGTACTCCAGTTCCGTTCATAAGCTCGTTATGCAAACGCGTAGCGTTCAGGAACCGTTGACGTCGAGACTGAATCAACAAGAAACGGCCCTGACGTTGAGTTGTAGCCCTTTCTCGACCCCGCCTCGGCTGTGTGAAAGATTTCCGTGGGTAAGATGCCGACTCCACATTCGTGAAACCACGCTCTGAGACACATTCAGAATCCCAGCAACACGACGTTGAGAGACGCAAGATTCCAACATTCCGACGCAACAATTCATTTCTTCGGGGCTCCGACGGTTTCTTAATTGTCCCCCTAGGCATTTTAGTGTTTCACAAATCAAATGAAGTCCTTTTTACGCTTGGTAAAGGAACACTGACAAGTTTGATTGGTCTGTTGGAAAGCAGTGCTACGCAAGATTTTGGGGGTGCATGAATTCATTTGCGAATTGTGAGAAGTGTACACTTTTATGAGTACTGAACTGCACACGAGTTTCTGCTTAAGATATTAATCAATATACCGGGTACAAATTCTGTCAAGAACTTATAAATTTTCTGTGCAAAATTTGGTACATAAAAAGTGATCCCTATCAAACTTTGAGTAGTATATTTACGTGTTTAGGGAATGTGTGGCGGCCGTAAAAAGTCTACCTGCCCTTCATCATAGTGTGGGTCATCTGAGATCATTGAGTCCACTTCCGAATTTTGAAAGTATCGGAAGGTGACAGACGAGGCCTTATTGGCCGAAATTAGCTAGCCTGGTCAAGAGTCAACTTGTATATTCTACACTTTTCAGTTCTGTTCTTCTGTAGATTTGCTTCCAAAGGGTCATATATGAAGAAGTAGTTAGCTTGCTTTTGAATGTAGGTACAGTAAAGTTGCTTTGAGAGGGACTTGAAATTATACTAAGCCACAGTTCTGCATTTAAGGAACCCCAAGACTCATCACGTGAACAAGTCCGTGAAATGACCCCCCCCCCCATAAACCCCACTTTATATGGAGATCACTGGGGTTTACGGGGGTATACATTATTTTTCTTATTTCTGTTCCAAGACATAGGTTGTGGGTACTCGTTAGAACCGCATCAATCAGGCGGTTCTAACGAGCACCCACAATCTATGCTTGCGGTAAAAAATAAGAAAAATATCAGGGATTTTCATCAGAAAATCTGCCATTTTGGAGATGTGAAAAAATACACTATGTCGCACGGGAGCGTTGTCGTCATGTGCTTTGTTGCTTCATAAGCCTGGAGCAGTCGAAATTGTTGGTCATGTGCTACCCATTATTTTGTGGGGTACCTTGAAGCGGCTTCCCTAATGACATGTACTTCAGAATCTCAGTAGTTTTTAGCTCACCAGAGCCGAAGGCTCCGGGGGAGCTTATAGTATAGGCATTGGTCCGGCGTCCGTCGTCGTCGTCTGCGTCTGTGTCTGCGTCTGCGTCGTCAACATTTTCAAACAACATCTCCTCTGAAACTACTTGGCCAATTGAAACCAAATTACATGTGGAGCCTCTATGGGAAGGGGGAACGAAAGTTTGTTTGGAAGGACTGGGTCACATGACCAATATGGCAAAAACCTTTAAAAATCGTCTCCTCAAGAACCGAACAGCCGATTATCTTGAAACTTGGTATGCAGCATCGGGGACTCGGGCCCTACCAAGTCTGTTCAAATGATGACCTTTGGTTGACCTTTACCTGTTTTACGTCAAGGTCAAATTTGGTCACTTAGACATTTGTATGGAAAAACGGTAAAACAGTGGATTTTTCTGATTGTATGTTAGCTAGTGGCATCAGAAATTGTATTTGCAATCAGCTGAATGGAAGTTTATCAGTTTCAGAGGTCAAGGTCATTTACTGACCTTTGTCCAGGACGGCTCAGTTTCAGTATTTTATCTTCTTCTTCACTTAAAGTTCTTGGCCAGTTGAAACCAAATTATATGTGGAGCCTCTATGGAATGGGGGACCGAAAGTTTGTTCGTGAGGACTGGGTCACATGACCAATATGGCCGCCATGCCCATATATGGTCAAAACCTTTAAAAATCTTCTTCTCAAGAACCGAACGGCCGATGATCTTGAAACTTGGTATGCAGCATCAGGGACTCTGCTTCTACCAAGTTTGTTCTAATGATGACCTTTGGTTGACCTTGACCTGTTTTACGTCAAAGTCAAATTTGGCCACTTAGAGATTTGTATGGAAAAATGGCAAAACAGTGGATTTTTCTGATTGTATGTTACCTAGTGGCATCAGAAATGGTATTTACAATCAGCTGAATGGAAGTTTATCAGTTTCAAAGGTCAATATCATTTACCGACCTTTGTCCAGGACGGCTCAGATTCAGTATTTTTATCTTCTTCTTCACTTAAACTACTTGGCCAATTGAAATCAAATTACATGTGGAGCCTCTATGGAATGAGGGAACGAAAGTTTGCTCGTGAGGACTGGGTCACATGACCAATATGGCCGCCATGCCCCTATATGGTAAAAACCTTTAAAACTCTTCTTCTCAAGAACCGAATGGCCGATGATCTTGAAACATGGTATGCAGCATCAGGGACTCTGGCCCTACAAGTTTGTTCAAATGATGACCTTTGGTTGACCTTGACCTGTTTTATGTCAAGGTCAAATTTGGTCACTTAGACATTTGTATGGAAAAATGGCGAAGTAGTGGATATTTCTGATTGCCTGGTTGTCTGTAACATCAAAAATGATATTTGCAGTTATCTGAATGGAAGTTTATTAATTCCAAAGGTCAAGGTCATTACTGACTTTTGTCTTGGATGGCTCAGATTCAGTATTTTTATCTTCTTCTCCAGTAAAAGAGCTTTGCTGATTGAAACCAAATTACATGAAAAGCCTCTATGGGGGTGAGGCAATTAAACATTATTCGTGGTATTGTTGTCGCATGACCAAGATGGGCACCTTGCCTGTTTATGGTATAAACCACATGACCTCTGGTGAGCGTAGTGGCCCATGGGCCTCTTGTTTTTTCTGGAAAGTTCTGCAAGTACATACTTGCACAGATGAGGAATGCATCTATCCTTTCATTGCTATTTTGGATGGTTTGCTTGGATCTTACCTACATTCGATTTAAAATTTTGCATAAACTCCACATTTTTCAGTTCTGAATTGTTTCCTTGCTTCCAAAGGATTACCTTTCTTTCTTTAGGACATAACTTCACTACATCTCGTCTTAAGGGAATGTGTGGGCGGCCATAAAAAGTCTAATTCCCTTCATCGTAGTGTGAGTTATAATTTCTTATCTTTTAAGGATCCTTTGCCACTTCGGAATTTTGAAAATACATGTATCAGACGGTCACTGATGAGGCATTATTGGCCGAAAGTAGATAATCTTGTTCCAGAAAATTCTTGTACACTCCAGTTTTCATTTCTGTGTTGTAGTCCTTGCTTCCATAGGATAACCTTTCTACAGAACTTATATACTTTTGATTCTGAATTTTTCCTGGATTTTCTGCTAAAGTCGCATAGGCAAACGTTCATCTCCACACCTCATGGGCTCATCACAGTCCACGTGCATGTCTTTGAACACATTATCGAAGGGAACGATACCTTCTTGTTTCTGCTTTTCATTTATACCTCTACCTGATTGTGGCTCAGAGCCACCACCACTCTGAGGAATGGTTTCCACGACATCATGATCTGAAAGCTAGGCAGCCTTTTTTCTGTCTTTTCGTTGCACTTTCAGAATTCTGACTCACTACAGCCTGCCTCTCAGACCTCCTGACACTAAGGGCAACCTTACTGGCTTTCCTTTGCCAAACATCTCAGAAAGGTGGCTGATTTATTGAGATTTACAAGAGCTCAATATTTTGCTGCAGTTTGTTCGTCCTGGAGTAAACAGGAAAAGGAAGTTGTCCCAAGGCTGGTTCAAAGTTGTGCAAGTTGGGGATGACATCACAAGTGACATCATCGATTTGCTTGACAGGCGTATCGACAGTTAATGAAGTAAGACAATACTGAAAACAATTACGCGGTTCAGCGCATAATATTGAGCATTCTGATGGCAACCATGAACAGAAAGTCACTAAAATAAACCAGGAATATTGCTCAAGAAATTATTTCCCTTTATTTATTCCATTTTATTTCTTTACTTTTATCTTGAAAATGTATATGATGTACTCATTAGAATCGCGCATTTACCTATTCATGCCTTGCGTTCTTTCTGGGGACATTGGCAAACAATGTATACCCAGATCAGACGCCGCAAAACGCGGCGTCTGATCTGGGTCTACACTGTTTAGTTAAAAACATGCATTTTTGTAAAAACATACCACAAAAAAAAAACTGACATCCCTGTAATCGGAAATGGATCACTCCAAACGTATTAGTTGGAAGATTCCCTTGTCAGTGCCACGAAGTTTCCCTGTCTAAAACGGATTTTTATAGCCCCAAACGTGTTCAAGCCATTTAAGTTACTGTATATAGCTCTGGGGCACGAAGCAACAATCGCTGGTGGAGGTGGGGGTCAGAAAATGCCTTCTTTTGGTGCACTTTTCAAGATAAACTCTTTTTATAAAAATAAAACGTGAGCGCCCTTAAAGAAACTGTGAACTCATTTTAGGGACGACAAATGAACCTTTCTGCGGTGACACCTCGGTGACTCGATCGAAAACGGATAGCTCTAGCACTATGGCTGATCCCAACTTGTTCATGACACCCTAGGAAATTCTTCATATAACTTCAGGTAAGAAATAGTAAAGGATAATTTAGGGACATTTATCTTGCTTTTTTTTGAAAATGTATATTGTGTGTACTCATTAGAATCGCCTCAATGAGGCGATTCTAATGAGTACACACAATATACCTGTATAGAACATCGAAAAGTTATACCAGCATTATTCCCATAATGCCCCTTGACCACGCGTTATGGCAAACACTCAGTGGTTGGAAATACCCCTTGCCCCGAGCACATCTTCATGGTCACAACGAGTTTTGGTCATTTGGTGGGAAAGTAACTGTCCTTTTAGCTTTCCGCTATTGCTGTTTCCATTCATGTTTGTGTTTCTCTACCTTTGGTGTCTCTGATGAGAGCTGTGGGTTAATTGTATCTATTCCTGATAGTTGCTTTCACTTCTATTTTTCATTGAATTTTACTATATTCATTCTAGGCTATAAAATCTTGGGTATTTAATGACCCATAATGATCCTTAGCCCTTTGCTACGCGGAAAACCCCAAAATATGACAGTGGCAAAAGGATAACAAAGGATCACAAACAAAAACGCTGCACTATGGCGATGTAAGGTAGATGTTTTTAATTGCACCATTTCTATTGCCATGTAGACCTTTTAATTTCAATTCTTCAGAAAATAACGTTTTCCTTCGTTAATTAAAGGTAATTTTCATACATTAATGCTATACTCATTTATCGAAATCAGTCCTTGAAAATCTAGGTGGAGAAGTGAAGGAGACCCCGTTTAAGCTGAAACATTTTGCAGCCTCAATCATTTCATCTTAATGTTTTTTCTTCCTAATCAGTTTTGCATCACATCAATAATTTCCCCAACAAAATTAGTTCTTTTCTGCAGGGGGCATATATTCGGTAACTCTTGATCACTATCAAAACTATTCAGGGTAACTATGTTCTCGATAAAAGCACCCAGCTAGATTCTCGAGCAAACGACATAATACTTTTTTTTAGTAATTTTTCTGAGAAAATAAGGCTTGACATTTCATGTGAACCGTCTGCCTAGCAGACGGTTCACATGAAATACCAAGCCTTATTTTCTCACAAAATGAAGCAAACTGTTTGAAAATGCCGTCTGCTATTGTTGAGATGTGTGTTTCAAGTTTTAAGCATTGCTTTCAAACGAATCACAGCCAAGATACATGGTTTTGATAAGTTTCTATATTAAATTATATAAAAATAAAGTTCCTTAATATTTCGAACTTGATGTAACTTTGATAATGTGTTTATGTCATGTGCGGAGAAGTAGTTTTCGTTTTTTATTTTTAAGGGAAACTTTAATGTTTGTGACGTCTTCACATTGACACATCGCGTCCCTCTTAAACACGGTCCACGACTTGAGCGTTTCATGGGCACCTCTCCTGTCAACCAACCCCGTCTATTGCAAAGAAGCATAAATGTCGATCCTATCTCAGCATACGTACTCGAGTTAATTTTTCCAACGCTTAGGTTTACAACCATCATGGCATATACAGATTTGGAGATAAGTCACCAAGCATACATGACGCTTAGTTAAGATGCTGTCAAAACTGGGGAATAAATTAAAGCATGGGTCGATTGTCTCTGAGTGTAGGTTAGGAATCGTTTAAAGAAAATCAAACCAAGTGAAGCCCATAGACCAGACATGACTACGACTAATGGCCAGCGAGATCGCCCGAGCCCACACCATTTGTTTTTTCTGAGTAGGACTAGTTCTCAGCCAACATTACTCCCATCTTCATAAAAGGCTACGTAAAAGGCTTCATAAAAAACTACGGCCCAGTATCACAGACTAACCTCGGCCCCCGCCCATCGGGTCTTGAAGAAATAAAAGGGCTGCATGATGCTTCCACGCAGAGCTGAAACTGACCCGCACACGAGTACTGGTTAACCGCTTAGAGGATCTAAGCCTGCCCAGGCAAAGCGGTGCGAGTGTCGGACCGTCCATGCTCATAAACCCTATTGGTTTCACTGGGCGACAGGGCTTGAGATGTCATTTCATCTCAATGTCGGGTAAAAGTCCCACAAAATTGGAAGAAACGTCTCAAAAATTGACCTTACAGTTTTGACGGGGACGTTAAACCTCAAATCAAACAAAAACAAACACAGACTAACCTCTGCTGTAAACTTCAAGAACATATTAACCATTGTATGCTAGTGGACTCTTCCATTGCTATATGTTGGTTAAGTCCATTTGTCATATAATGGGGTGTCGGGCCTATATTTTCGTTTTTATTCTATTTTTGTCGGAAAATTGTGTCAGCAAATAGTGCAGGCCCTGATCAGACGCCACGTTCTGTGGCGTCTGATCTGGGCCTGCACTGTTTGCCAAGGTATCCCTTTAGGAGTTTCCCGCATACAATGGGTTACCACGCCCTTTAGGGGTTTCCCGCATACAATGGGTTACCGCGAGTAACAACATGGCTTACCTGGAATGACACAAGATCTTGACTGATTATCAATATGTTTTCAGGTCCCGACGTAGCTGCGGAAATGAGGGCGGAACTTGTACACCAACTCGTCAAGACAGTAGACAATGGAGAAAAAATAGCTCTTATGCTCCTCCATTTTTCCAAAACCTTTGGCCGAGTGCCCCGCCAGTGACTGCAAGGAAAAGTTGACGTCTAGGGAAACAGAGGCCAGACACATTCCCGGATCAAGTCATTACTGTCAAGCCGGGTACAAGCGACATCAGAGAAAGCCCCTGTTTTCAGTTGTGTCGCAAAATGTACAGTGCCAGTGACTTACCCGAGGGTGTCACATCCCGGACTAGGCTCTTCGCCGACGACTGTATTGTTTATAGACAGATTAAGACCCAGGAAGACAGCAATCAGCTCCAGATAGACCCATATATGGGTGTGAGGAGTATGAGTCTTACATAACGGGACCCCGTGGCCTAGTGGTTAATAGCGCTGACTCTTCTTGATCATTAGGTCTCTCACCGCTGTTGTTCGAGCCAAGTTCTGCAACGGAAGGTCAGGTGGTTTTTCTCCGGGTACTCCGGTTTTCGCCCACCTCTGATTAACGATCGGCTCGATATGAGTGAAATAATCTTGAAAGGGCCGTAAAACCAAAACAAAGAAAGAGTCTTACATGGGCGTGAGGGGTAGATAGAAAAATCCGCCCCTCTTAATCACTGTCCGACATGACTCGGCAAGATTTTTCCTCGGAACGGATTATTCGATCTAACCCTCTCACCCATGTAAGATTCTTATATGCTTTAGGATCTGTGATGGGAAACACTAGCTAGAGTCGAGAAGGACCAAACTCCAGGGGCCAGTTGTTCAAAGCTAACGACATCGTTAGTTAACGTATCGTTGAAACTTTGATCATTAAATATGTCCAATATACTAATATTTTTGTTACCAGAGGCTGCTGAGGTCCCCGATTGGGTACAGTTCAATCAGGGGCTATCCGACAAGCGACATTTAACCCTTTTAGTAACAAATGGAATCTTCCACCTTATATATAGTACAAGTCCATTTCAAAATTACGGGGTGTCAGGTTGTATTTTCTTCAAATTTTATTTCGAAAAAATGCTGAACTTTATGCAAACAGTGTAGGCCCTGATCAGACACCGCTTTCTGCGGCGTCTGATCTGGGCCTGCACTGTTTGCCAGTTACCACTTTAAGGGTTACTGGTACTAAATGGGTTAGGGAACACGGACATTTTTGGATCCATTATTAACATGTGGATTTTTTATTCAACATAGTTTAACGTTGTGTTGTCTTTTTATATAATAACCAGTAGATTACTTGTCATGCATGCGGACATTTAGGGACGACGTACGTTTTGGGATCCTATTGCCGAAGGCGAACTTTTTTACATAGGTTTGAATAGCCAATTGCCCAATTTGTGGGTTTTGGCTTTCCGCTATAGTGATGTTTCCATTAGGGTCTAGTTATTTTATGTACGTGTTTCTTTCTCTTTAGTCTTCTTTTCGAGGTGTGAGTTAATTGTATCGATTCCTGATTATTGCCTTCACTTGTATTTAACGTTGTTTTGTCTTTTTATGTATTAGCCATAAGAAATATTTCCAAAGTCACTTGTCAGGCTGGCGAACATTTAGGGATGACGGACATTTTGGGATCCATTATTGAGATGCATATTTCCGAAGGTGAACTTCTTTAACATAGGTTTAACGTTATTTTGTCTTTTTATATATTAACGAAAAAAATATTTTCAGAGTTAATTTTCATGTTGTCGGACATTTATGTATGGCGGACATTTAGGGAGGCTCATCCCTAGGTGTCCGACATAAAAAATAACAGATAAACTAAGAATATTTTGTTTTTAGAAAGTCGCGAAATGCTTCACTTAATATGTCATTATTGATCATTCCCGATCGTTATCAATAGCTTTCCGGAAAACTCAGATTTTGTAGGACACCCGGGGATGTCGGACGTTTAGGCATCCTACATTTGTCGGGTAAGAGCCCCACAAAAACGAAAGCAACGTCTCCTTTATGACCCAAACAGTGTTGACGGGAACATAGAACAACAAAAAAGCAAACAGGCCTTTCAAGAGATTACTTCACTTATTTGAAGCCAATAGTTCACCAGAGGTGGGAGTCGGACCATCCATGCATAAAAACCATATTGGTTTCATTGGGCGGCAGGGCTTGAGATTTCATTTCATCTCTGTGTCGAGTAAAACTCCCACACAATTGGAAGCAACGTCTCCAAAATGACCTATATAGGGTTGACGGGGACGTTAAACCTCAAATAAAACAAACAAAATCACCAGAGGTCGGTGAGAACCGTAGTAAAACGCATTATCATAACACACCCGTGCGACATAGTGTATTTTTCACGTTTCCAAAATGACTACTTTACTGATGAAAATCCGTGATATTTTTCTTATAAATACTGCAATCATATGTTGTGGGTGCTCGTTAGAACCGCCTTATTGAGGCGGTTCTAACGGGTACCCACAACCTATTTCTTGTATCAAAAATAAGAAAAATAATGTATACCCCCATAAACCCCAGTTTTCACTATATAGAGTGGGGTATAGAGGGTCTTCATTTCACTAACTTGTTCACGTGATGGAACCCGCAGCGGTGAGAGACCTGATGATAAAGAGTCAGTTCTCTTAGCCGCTAGGCCACGGAGACCCGTATATATACGAATTACGGAAACCTTCCTTTACAAATACATAGAAAATTTTATTGCTGAAAATGAGAAAATTTTAAGATGAAAATTTATGATATTTTTTATTTCTACTCAAAATATAAATTGTGGGTGGTTCTAACGAGTACCCACAATCTATTAGAATAACAGAGCCCTGTATATAAACTCCAGTTTTAGTATATAAAAGTGGGGTTCAATAGGTCAGAATTAAAAGGCGTGTTTTATCTTTCATGCCGGTTAACTGAATTTTTCTCGGAAGAAAATCTTTCGTTCAAACATATATTATGGATTTTCGTTAAGAGTATAATGCATACCCAAGGAAACTCCATCTTCCTTTGTATAAAGTTGGGTATACATTCATTCAAGTTTAAAGCACATCAGTGCAGACGGGCCCCCGTGGCCTAGGGCATAAGAGCGCTGGCTCTTAATCACTAGGTCTCTCACCGCTGTAAGTTCGAGTCTGGCTTGGGTCAAATGTGAGACACCAAGATCTGCAATGGAAGGTCATGTGTTTTTTCTCCGGGTACTCCGGTTTTCGCCCACCTATGATTAACGATCGGCTTGATATGAGTGAAATAATCATGGAAGGGCCGTCAAACCAAAACCAAAAAAAAAAAAAAAAACATCAGCGCAAAGAATACTCTTTATACATGTATATCCCTTCCGCTGGTTGTCAGTCTATGGCTAGAGAATGTGCACTGTACCGGTTAACCCCTTACGTTTAATATGTTCTATAAAAGGGTTATCCTTTGGAAGCAAGGAATACACCACAGAACTGAAAAACAAGGAGTGCGCATGTTTTCTGGGCCAGACCAGCTAGTTTCGGCCAATTAGGCCCTACCAGTGACCCTCAGATATTTTCAAAATTCCACAATGGAATCAATGATCCCAAAGGACAATAAAATATAATCTACACTATGATGTAGGGCAGGGAGACGTTTTACCGTCGCCACACATTCCCACACACCAGCTGTAGTGAAGTTAAATATGTTCTAAAAATGGGTTAGCCTTTGGAAGCAAGGAATACACCACAGAACTGAAAAATAAGGAGTGTGCATGTTTTCTGGGCCAGACCAGCTAGTTTCAGCCAATTAGGCCCCACCAGTGACCATCAGATAGTTTCAAAATTCCACAATGGAATCAATGATCCCAAAGGACAATAAAATATAATCTACACTATGATGTAGGGCAGGGAGACGTTATACCGCCGCCACACATTCCCACACACCAGCTGTAGTGAAGTCAAATATGTTCTATAAAAGGGTTATCCTTTGGAAGCAAGGAATACACCACAGAACTGAAAAATAAGGAGTGTGCATGTTTTCTGACTAGAAAAAGTGTGGATAGGTAAACTGACCGGCTCGATATGACCACAATAGTTTGGACTGGGACGTGGACGCGCAATCTGATCTGGCTCTTTGTTATACGCAATTAAATGATGGGGCTCAAATGGCTTTAATACTGACAGCAATGTTCGTGATCAGAACCATGCAATAAGATTTGTCTGATCAACGTTTGCACTGTTTGCCTTTTTCTGCAAAATTACCATTGGAATCTCGCTTGGCAGAAAGACAGAATGATGCTTTTAAGCTTTGGGACTATTTCAGCATTATGTAATTGTAAAGCTGTCCCATTTTATGTTTCCATGGTAACACTGGGTGATTCTGACAGGTAGATATTTCAAAGGAAAATTTAGATAAATAATCAAAGCAACGGTAATGAAAAGGAAAGTTCATTACAAGCAATTTCGAATAGAAAATGCAGAAATACATTAAAATTATAGCTTATTTCTAGACAGAAATACGCCATCTTGAGGACAAGGAAAAATTGTTTTCTTAGATTTATCATAATTATAAGTGTTTGTGTGAAGATATAAAGATAAGAGGCAAGCATAGTTAACTACTGACAGTGATGTCTTCCTACAAAGCTCTATTGTAACTGAACAGCTGAAGAGCGCATCTGTTTTAATTATGCCAACCACTTATACTTAATAGGAGAATCACCGAAATCAGCCCATAACCAACCCTCTTAGAGAATATAAGACATGTGAGGTTTATTACCTACAGAGCACGCTTACAATTTTACCAACTTAATTCACAAAATGAGAAGAAATTAGAAGAAAAAAATTTAGGAGCGCTAATAATCGAACTCAACAGAAAATCATTACTGCTGTATGTTTATTAACCCCTTATTCTACCAGTGTAGATCCAGATCCCATTACGATAACACACCCGTGCGACATAGTGCATTTTTCACATCTCCAAAATGGCCATTTTTCTGATGAAAATCCGTTATATTTTTCTTATAGATCCTGCAAACATAGGTTGTGGGTGCTCGTTAGAACCGCCTCATTGAGGCAGTTCTAACGAGTACCCACAACCTATGTCTTAGAGCAAAAATAAGAAAAATAATGTTTACCCCCGTAAACCCCAGTTTTCTCTATATAAAGTGAGGTAAATAAAGGGGTCTACATTTCACGGACTTGTTCACGTGATCCGATGACCATCTGCTGATCAGGATCGGCACTGCTAGTAATGCAGTTTATGAACGGAATAAATGCATCATATCAATTAATTTGATCAGTTGATAGTGAGACATGGGTGTGGCTAAATTTAATTTATTTAGCAGGACAATAGTTAATAGCCTTATTCTGTGTGCTTTTCTTGCTGCATTACGATAACACAACCATGCATAACACAACCATGCAAGGTTATGCGATCTTTCATGACCCCCCCCCCCCCCCCCCACACACACACACATACACAACCTTGCTATCGCGAACATTTGGGCTAGTTTTCCATCGGATTAAAAGTTTTGATATTCTCCTTACTTCTCTTCTAGCCATAACTGGTTGGTACCACCATTCTATGTTGTTGAGCAAAGCAAAATACAAATGCAAATAAATTTATTGGTCAAAAATGCAATTACAGGATTGTCACCAAAGTAGTGAAAATATTTCTTTAGGTTCAAATTTACCACTTTTTATCATATGACGTCGCGTCTGAGAATGTAATAACGCCATGTAATAAATTCGACAATCCACTAGTGGATTAAACCAGTGCTTCAGCTGAAGTGCACGACCCGCCGGATGCTTTTAGCTTTATGAGTGTTACCATATATGGGTATGGCGGCCATTTTGGTCATGTGACCTGGACCTAAAACGGTTCCCCAAATAAATGCGCCTTATCGTAAGGAACAAAAATATATCTTATACTTTAGTACTGTATTCTGAATCGTTTGCAGGATAAAATGCATTCTCACTTTTCCAATTCAAAAGCATATGTGTCATAGTTTGACCTAGGCACAAAGAAGGTCAAGGTCAACCCAGGGTCACCATTTTAGCAATTTATGATGGGCGTACGTCCCAGATGCTATTTATCAAGTTTCGTGGAAATCTGCCAAGTGGTTCTGGAGAAGTCTATTTTTGATGGGTTTTTACCATATATGGCTTGGCAGCCATTTTGGTCATGTGACCTGGACCTCATGAGCAAATTTTGGTTTCCCCCATCCCATAGAGGCTCCATATGAAATTTGACTTCAATCGGCCCAACGGTTTCTGAGGAGAAGCAGTTCGAAAATTTTCACATTTTTGCCTCGGCGAGGCTATACTAAATGGAATGTAATATTTCGCAAGTTCATTGGTTAGATCTCATTGATATCTATCAGTATGCCAAAAATTGTTTAAATATTCCAACAAAAGCATATGTGTCAAAGTTTGACCTGGGCACAAAGAAGGTCAAGGTCAACCCAGGGTCACTATTTTAGCAATTTATGATGGGCCTACGTCCCAGATGCTATTTATCAAGTTTCGTGGAAATCTGCTCAATGGTTCTGTAGAAGACTATTTTTGAAGGGTTTTTACCATATATGGCTTGGCGGCCATTTTGGTCATGTGACCTGAACCCCATGAGCAAATTTTGGCTTCCCTCATCCCATAGAGGCTCCATATGAAATTTGACTTCAATTAGCCCAACGGTTTCTGAGGAGAAGCAGTTCGAAAATTTTCACATTTTTCGCCTCGGCGAAGCTATTTAAGAAATGAAATTTATTTTTCTGCAGTTCATGGAAGTATGAACGCAGTGGTTCGCGTGCAAAGTAAATGAACCCCGAAGGGGTTCATGTAAACTTTGCTAGCGACCAACTGCCGTTCATACTTTCATGAAAAGCAGAAAAATTAAGTTTATTTTTTATATTTACATTATTTGCCCCTCATCACTGGGCGAAGAAATGCTTGTAGGGAAAACTTTTAAAGCTGAAAAAACATTTACACGCTGTTTTTCCACAAAAAGTGGAGCAGCGTTGACGTCATCAACGCCCGTAGAGAACAATGGTTTAGAATGACGTCACTTAACGTCACTGAAAATCATGTGATTCGATGCGTTCATCGAAGTATGAACGCAATTGTTTTCTATAGGTTTACATTGGACTTTACACTGGAAATGTAAATATACTAATTGGAATGTAATATTTCGCAAGTTCATTGGTTAGATCTCATTGATATCTATCAGTATGCCAAAAATTGTTTAAATATTCCAAGCCGTAAAGTCACTATCACCAATTTTCACAAACGAATGCGGATGGACAGACAGACAGACCATATATGGCTTGGCGGCCATTTTGGTCATGTGACCTGGACCCCATGAGCAAATTTTGGTTTCCCTCATCCCACAGAGGCTCCATATGAAATTTGACTTCAATCGGCCCAACGGTTTCCGTGGAGAAGCAGTTCGAAAATTTTCACATTTTTCGCCTCGGCGAGGCTATACTAAATGGAATGTAATATTTCGCAAGTTCATTGGTTAGATCTCATTGATATCTATCAGTATGCCAAAAATTGTTTAAATATTCCAAGCGGTTAAGTCACTATCACCAATTTTCACAAACGGGTTACGGACGGACAGACAGACAGACCATATATGGCTTGGCGGCCATTTTGGTCATGTGACCTGGACCCCATGAGCAAATTTTGGTTTCCCCCATCCCACAGAGGCTCCATATGAAATTTGACCTCAATCGGCCCAACAGTTTCCGAGGAGAAGCAGTTCGAAAATTTTCACATTTTTAGCCTCGGCGAGGCTATACTAAATGGAATGTAATATTTTGTAAGTTCATTGGTTAGATCTCATTGATATCTATCAGTATGCCAAAAATTGTTTAATATTCCTAGCGGTTAAGTCACTATCACCAGTTTTCACAAACGGGTTACGGACGGACAGACAGACTGACAGACTGACACGGTGATTTTAGGGCACTCTTAGAAATCAACCGACTTCAGTCGGTCCCTTTTTCTGTGGGTCGTGCAATATGCGTTAGAAACGCCCCGTAGCGTTACATGTACAACGTCCTTATCTATGTCGCGTTTACTAATGGCTGAATATTGACCTTTTTGTAAACAATCGTGAATAAAATGCGCTTTAAATGCCATATGATAAATAGAATCTTGCATTTGTGCTCATGTATTATTGAATTTATTAAACTCGTTGAGGAAAAGGGATAAAATGCTCGGCAAAGCCTCGCATTTTGTCCCTTTTCCTCAACTGGTTTAATAAATTCAATAATACATGAGCACTCGTTGAGGAAAAGGGATAAAATGCTCGGCAAAGCCTCGCATTTTGTCCCTTTTCCTCAACTCGTTTAATAAATTCAATAATACATGAGCACTCATGTAAGATCTTCTATATGTATAGCCCATCTTGTTGTTTCCACTGGTCGTAGTGTGAAGGAGAATGTGCATTACGACGCGTGTATCAGCGAATATGTAACGACCCAGTTTTTACGTATAGGCCCTCTTTTTTCCGTACTGGGCAGGATAGGCAGTTGTCCGTCGTCGTCGTCGTCGCCTGACGTCGTATGGCGTCAAAACTGCTGACAGTTTCCATAGATTTATAATGGGGAAGATTGAAAAAAGGCATTTACTGCCAAGCCATTGCAGATACTTTGACAAAACTTATAGAAAGGTTCCTTGAGTAATCTTCTGTCAACAAATGAGCCCACTGCTCATTTTATTGATTTTCTTCGAAACCAAAAATGAAAAATAAATAAATTAAAAAAAAAAACATTCGACACAAAATCATCTTTAATATAGCTACCATCAGATAGCGTAACTCGCCTGGTAGTGACCTTGAGGTCATAACCATGGGTCGAGATATTGCTGTATAAACGTTTGGATCTTTGTCTATCATCATACCAATTCTGAACCATATCCATCATATGGTTTGGAAATATGAGGTCATAAAAACTTTTCCATAAAGCCTGTGCCCTTGATCTTGAGGTCACTGGCAAACGAAGGCATCTTGAGTAGAAAACTTGGCAATAATATAGGGATCAACCATGGTTTTTCATGCATTAACATTTGCCGGATCCCAAGGAAGCTGTTTGAACATGAGGCCGCAAGACCGAATGTTCAAATATCTTCCGAGGGATCCGGCAAATGTTAATACAATGAAATAACCATGGATGATCGTTGTTCTTGCATAACTCACGAATCCGACAGCAAATTTTGACGAAAACGCCCAAAAGCTTCATATAAATTCCATATAAACTATTCAAATGCGATAGGCAATACAAAATGGCGGCCAGTTCAGAATGTTGTTTACAATGACGTTGTCATGCAGTGACGTCATCATAGAACTTTAAAACGCTACGTTCAGGGCGATAACGTTACAACGTAAAGTAAACAAAGCAAGGCCCGTCTTGTAATATCAAAAGCTCAAAATCTATGTTCAAACAGCACGCGAATTTCATGATTTGAACATGGTTTTTGCTGTTTGAGCACGGCTTTCGGTCCATTTGACAATGTCTTCAAACAGCCATGCGCATAGGTATTTATGCAAGAATACATGATAGCTGCATGCCTGTTTCACATTTTTAACATTAAGTATTTGTAGCTGTGCATGCAATAGCATGATTGTATATATTGCACATTTTCATGAATAATTTGTTGATTACGTGCGAGCTTTTTTTATATTGGTGAGCGAGTATTTGCATGTAACTATTATCTTTTCATGCGTCCGTCTCATTTTTCCATCCATTTCATGTTAAAATCTATGATTGTTTAATTCTTGTATTTGCTTAAATGTCTCATATAATTGTTATGTATGTAATCACTATATATGTTTTAGGAGGGCCTCAGGGAAGATTGGATATGCCAACTGAGTAACCCACTATAAATAAAGTCTACTTACTTACTTACTTACTTACTTATTTACTTACTTACTTACTTACTTACTATCTTACTTACTTACTTACTTACTCAAAATAATATGCACTGTTCCATATCATGGTTTAACTGTATGTACAGTTTCAGCATCATCGGGTGAAAAATGTATTAGTTATCCAGAAATACAATGGTTACAGAATTTTTCAAACGGGCATATCTGTTATTTTTTTGGTGGATCGTAAACTCGAAACAATATGCGCTGCCCCACATCATGGTCTAACTATGTATGACGTTTCAGCTTGATCGGATGTAAACTGTAGGAGGAATTATCCGGAAACGAAAAGGTTACAAAAAATCAAAGGGGCATAACTCTATTATGATTTGGTGGATCGTAACCTCGAAACAATATGCGCTGCCCCACATCATGGTCTAACTATGTATGAAGTTTCAGCTTAATCGGATGAAACTGTAGGAGGAGTTATCCGGAGACGAAAAGTTTACAAAAAATTCAATTGGGCATAATTCTATTATTATTTGGTTTTTGTTTGTTTGTTTGATTTAAGGTTTAACGTCCCCGTCAACACTGTAAAGGTCATTTTGGAGACGTTGCTTCCAATTTTGTGAGACTTCTACCCGACATTGAAATGAAATGACATCTCAAACCCTGCCGCCCAATGAAACAAATAGGGTTTATAAGCATACACGGTCCGACTCGTACCGCTTTGCCTGGGCAGGCTTAGATCCTCTAAGCGGTTTACCAGTACTCGTGTGCGGGTCGGTTTCAGCTTTGCGTGGAAGCATCATGCAGCCCATCGATTTCTTCAAGTCCCGATGGGCGGGGGCTAATTATTATTTGCTGAACCGTAACCTCGAAACAATATGCGCTGCCCCACATCATGGTCTAACTATATATGAAGTTTCAGCTTGATCGGATGTTAACTGTAGAAGGAGTAATCCGGAAACGAAAAGTTTACAAAAAAAATTCACAGGGGCATAACTCTATTATTATTTGATGTACCGTAACCTCGTGGAACTCGTGTAGGGGTCGGTTTCAGCTTTGCTTGGAAGCATCATGCAGCCCATCGATTTCTTCAAGTCCCGATGGGCGAGGGCTGATTATTATTTGCTGAACCGTAGCCTCGAAACAATATGCGCTGTCCCACATCATGGTCTAACTATATATGAAGTTTCAGCTTGATCGGATGTAAACTGTAGGAGGAGTAATCCGGAAACGAAAAGTTTACAAAAAACTTCACAGGGGCATAACTCTATTATTATTTGATGTACCGTGACCTCGTGGAAGCATCATGCAGCCCATCGATTTCTCCAAGCCCCGATGGGCGGGGGCTGATTATTATTTGCTGAACCGTAACCTCGAAACAATATGCGCTGCCCCACATCATGGTCTAACTATGTACGAATGTATGAAGTTTCAGCTTGATCGGATGTAAACTGTAGGAGGAGTAATCCGGAAACGAAAAGTTTACAAAAAATCACAGGGGCATAACTCTATTATTATTTGATGGGCCGTAACCTCGAAACAATATGCATTGTCCCATATCATGGTCTATCTATGTATGAAGTTTCAGTTTGATCGGATGTAAACTGTAGGTGGATGTATCCGGAAACGAAAAGTTTACCAAAACATTCAAAGGGCCATAACTCTATTATCATTTGGTGGACCGTAACCTCGAAACAATATGCGCTGCCCCACATCATAGTCAAACTATGTATGAAGTTTCAGCTTGATCGGATGTAAACTGTAGGTGGAGTTATCCGGAAACGAAAAGTTTGCAGACGGACGGACAGACTGACGGATGGGACGCCAGGGGGTATAACATAGCAACATTCTTTCGTAGAGACTGATCATGAAATCTTTTCCTTCCGCTGAAACAAGAAGGGCAGTTGTCAGTTTCTGGCGAAAGAATGTGCACTTTACTGGTTAACCGCTTACGTATAAGCTTGCCTAGGAGATGTGTGGATAGGTAAACTGGCCGGCTCAAAAAGGATCTAAAATAGTGTTGACTGGGCCGTTAAACTCCTTAACAAACAAACAAACGTCTCGATTTTCAAATGGGCGTATAATCAACAAAAACTGTAGCAACAGATATTTTCATGCTTGTTTTGACAGCAGTTATCACATAATTGGAAACAATATCTAACAAATCTGTTCTTTTGGCCGGAAGGGCAGCACAAAAAAGCTATATGGTAAATATGCATGTATTCTAGGATAGTGTGACGAAGATGTTTAGAAATGACACGCCCCCTCGAAATGTCAGGCTTTAAATCACATGAAATGACAATCTTTCTAACACATGAAATGTAACGTCTATGGCTATGTCAATCTTTTTAAGGCAACTTCCAGTTAAAAAAGAAATGAATATTACTTGCTTACAGATGAAATGTCAGTTCCTGAAATGCTAAAGAGGAGCGCCAATTTCTGTTACGAGTCAAGCGTAGCAGAAAGGATGCTAAAGCCAATCGGGAAACAAGTTTAGAAAAAAAAATGCAAAACTTATTTACAGAACCTTTTAACTAATTGTTCTTACGGTAATTTATTAAGAACAAATACTTAGCTCTGTTTTCAAATGCCCTTAAAATTTTGTTGTCGAGCACTAAGTCCGAAAAGAAAAATAATCCTTAAATAATCCGGCACAGAATTTAGAATGAAATTTCTTTAAACTCCCTCACTGAACTGCAGGTAAATCCTTCTCCTTATAGAGATTTCAGATAGGAATCTAGAACCCCGCAAAAAAGAAATTTGCTCATATGCTAATTTATTTTCATCATGTTAACAAGCTTCTGTTATACCCTTGTAAATCCGATTTTATGTCGAGAAAATACGGATTTATATTATTTTGATAACATCACGTGAACAAGTCCGTGAAATTAAGACCCCCTAAACCCCACTTTATACAAAGAAAAAAGGGGTTTACGGGGGTAAACATTATTTTTCCTATTTCTGTTCCAAGACACAGATTGTGGGTACTCGTTAGAACCGCCTCACTGAGGCGGTTCTAACGAGCACCATCAACCTTTGTTTCGAGCATTTATAAGAAATATATCAAGGATTTTCATCAGAAAAGTAGCCATTTTTGAGATGTGAAAAATGCACCCTGTCGTATGGGTGAGTTATCGTAATGCATTTCAGCTCGCAACCTACATTTGAATCATCAGAAAAAAAACATTTTACTGTCAAGAAACGCAGCATTTTGATGGTGTATTTTAATATGTTTTTCCCTTGTCTATAAGCTAATATAAATTTCTTTTGAAACAAATGGCAAGGATATATTACAAGAAACCGTATCAAACAATATCTTGTCATCACGGAAACAAGCCTATATATTTTTGACCCCCTTGAGCCCCACTTTTATATAGTAAAACTGGGGTTTACAGGGGTATACCTTACTTTTTTTACTTCTGCAATAGATTGTGGGGGATCGATAGAACCGCCTCGATAAGGCGGTTCTAACGAGTTCCCACAATCTATATTTTGGGCAGAAATAAGAAAAATATTACAATTTTTCATCTTAAAATTTTCGAGTTTTCGGCGGTGAAGTTTACCATGTATTTGAATAGGCTCGTTTTCGTAATGTGGACAGCTTTGTGACTATTAAAGGAAGCTAATGTGTATTGGTTCTAAATATAGACGAGTCAGGGCACAGCAAAATGTTTTTTAACCCTTGTCCTGCTGAATATTCATATATGCCACACCCACTCCCGATTACCAACCAATCAGATTACTTGATGCAAATTATTGCAACAAATTCACAATCTGAATGGCAAACAATGTAGATCCTGATCAGATGGCTTCGTCAGAAGCCATCTGATCTGGATCTACATTGTTTCAAAGATAAGGCATATCCGGGATTAGCAGGACAAGGGTTAAGTTGGCAAGTTTGAAACCATCGATTTCCATTACAAAGAAAACATAGACTATCCGTCAAAAGATGTTTTTATTATTGTATGCAAAATGATCAGAAGCAATCTTAAATTTTCACAAAGGGTTTATGAAAAAAATTGCAAAAACTTTAAATGTCCTCAATCAAAAAGTATCATGCAAATCATTTTTCTTACTGAACTGCTTGTGCAGAAATTCGTGTGAAGAAGTCAACCATCACTATTTTATGTCAGAAGAGTGTTTGTTAATATAAATATATTTCTATTTCACAATGCATTATTTTTATGTCATATGAGGTTAACAATTTTACTTAAAAAAAATCATCTTTGTAATTATACAAACAGATTTGATGTAAGTCATATCTGGGTACATTATGATAAAAGAACTTATTTCCAATAAAAACATGCTGTCAAATGCAAATTAAGTAAAATATAAACATTTAAATCAAAATCTTTTAAAACAAGTTTAAACAATCTTAAAATATAACATGAAATGACAACATGCCAAGAAATAATGAAAATTATTTTATTTCATTATTACTAGAACAAGCCAAAAAAGAAACCGCAAGAACAAAATGTCAATTTAAGCCAGAAAATGAAATTTATATTATTAAGTGATATTTAAACCTTAAAAAATCATCAAATTCATTACAATTTTAAGTTTACTTTAACAATAGATGTTCTTAACGCGGTAATAAAAATATAGCACTAGAATTTGTCAGTGTGTGCTTTAAAAGCAGAATTTAAAAGTTTTTAAAAATAAAAAATCTTTAACTGGTTCAAAAGGCTCACTTGACGCCATAAATTCCTTATGAATATTGATGAGCAATGTAAAAGATGACAAAAGGCTATTTTCAAAAACTTTTAATCTTTGGAACCGTTTGAAATTTTTCAACGCGGCTTTCAGTCTCATATTCTTTGAAATAAAGCCTTTACTTTCATCGACATTTAAGGGAAAAATCGTTGCATTTGCTATTTAAGTGTAAAATATTGGAACCAAGAATATAGTGACATAGAAAGGTTAGGGCATTGCAGATTTTGAGGCACAAAAATGTAACCCGGTGATTTGGAAAAAAGAACTACAACAAAGAAGTAAAAACCATGATGTACAGGTGTTGTTTTTTTTTTCTTCTTTCTTTCTTTCTGGGCCAGATTACGGAACCAAAGGCCTCATTAGTGATCTTCAAATATTTTCAAACCTTCGCAGTGGAATCAATATCCAAAGGACGGACTAAAAGATATAATCCACACTAGAATAAAAGCCCATTTATTAGAGTCAAAGATAGACAACTCCAGGACAATCAGACTTGTTGCTCTTGGTGACAATATGTAACCTCTACTCCAGATGAAAACGCCAAGGTTACCAGACTGGTATAGATACCGATAGAAACAGAGTAGATCCGGATGAGACCGTCTCGTCAAAATCAACAATATCTTGCCAACTTGTTATTTATTTTGACTACCCTGGTATTAACAAGAATGGATGTGCCGAAATTAAAAAAAAAAGAGTGCACTCCAGAACCTCAGGGATGAAAGGGTTAAGATATCAAGCGTAGATTATTTTCGAAGCAATCAGAATTGTGCCGCTTTGTCAAAAATGTAGCTTTTAATCTAACTGTTGGTTTTCTTTTGCTCCAGCATTTCAGTGGTTTCTTGCTGTCGAGTCCTCGACGTTGATTCATCTCTGTGGTTGTTTGATTTTTGTGTTCTCGCAGATGTTGCACTGATGAGTTAGGAGGCCTCCATGCGGACTCAACAAATTATTTGTCTAAATCGCGACGAAAGTAAGGGCGAGGATTGCGGCCGCGTAAAATCGATTCAAGCCCCAGTGGAATTCGTTTCACTGACCGTTCCAAGGCGGTTCTTCTGTCGCAGTTTATTTTTGTTATGGTTTGTCTTTGAATGTGAGTATCGCGTATCCTTTTTTTTTTTTTTTTTTTTTTTTTTTCTTTAATTTTGTTTTAGATAGCCAATTCGCCATTTTGTGGGAACGTAACTGTCCTTTTGGCTTCCCGCTATTGATGTTTCCTTTAGGGTACATTTATTTCATGTTTGTGTTTTTTCCCTTTGGTGTCTCTGCCATTATGGGAGCTGTGGGTTAGTTGTATCGATTCCTGATTATTGCCCTTACTTCTGTTTAGTCCTCTCGGTGAGAAAATATAGCACAAACGTAAATTCTTAACAGCCAAAAAGGCAAAAATTTGCAAAAAGTAAACGGGTTTTTCTTTTCATGAAAACAATTATTCCAAAGCATTTCTCTGCGATATAAATGCTTATGCAAAGGTTAAAGAAATTCCATCAAGAAGTGTATACGGACTTTTGAAGGTCTTTCATAATTGATAACTAACATTTGCACAGCTACTGTACCGTTTCTCTTTCATCGCCATCCCGTTATACTTCTGGTAGCATTTTAACATTTGATGGGTAATAATCCCCCTCCTCTGTGCCTATCTTATGACTCCAGCAGTTTTCATTGATCGTAATTTCATTATGTTCATTGCCCTTTTAATTCTTTTTCTTCGTTTTCTTCTATGCGAATGATCTTTTGTAGACGAAAACTGTAAAGAAACGTTACTGCAATGACAGATTTAGTATTGCAACGTGATTGCAAAATATAAATATGGCTGCTGTTTTATGGACACGAATAAGCTATTTGGTCGCAATAAACTGGTTTATGACAACTATTAACCAGGTAAAATAGAGAAAAGGCAGTCCTATAAACCATGAGAAGACGTTTATTTATAGTTAGAGTCGAAATTCTATGACTCGAACACCCATGTAACTAATTTGACCTCCTTAAACCCCACTTTCTTATACTAAAACTTGGGTTTACAGGGGTATATTTTTTCTTCTTATTCCTGCTCAAACATTTATAGTGTGGGTACTCGTTAGAACCGCAAGAAAATATCAGAATTTATATCTGAGCATTTTCTTTTTTTTTTTTTTTTGGTGCTAAAATTTTCAATATATTTGAATAGGCGTGTTTTTAGAATTGGGTAGTTTGAGCCACTGAGGGTTAATCATAATATCAAGTAAGGGTGAATAATGGGAATAGCCTAGGGATATCGTTTCAATCTTCTATGTTATAAAGGTATGTTGTGTGTACTCATTAGAATCGCCTCGACGACATACAGTTTCCAGAAAAAGTAAGAACCTGCGTCTAAATTGACGCTTCTAACTACAGTAATTCCTATATTAAGACCACCTTTAGAAGCTTCCACGGTGTAGTGGCCGGATAAGCTACTCGGCTCAAACCAGGAGTCGTGGGTTCGATCCCGGGCTTCTCCAGACTTTCGGGTGAGTCTTTAAACCGAGTTCCAGTCTCCGTATGACCTTGGCTGTTGGTGGGACGTAAAACTCAAACACTCGCTCACTCACTAAGACCACCTTTATGACTGTTCAAAAGTGGTCTTAAAAGTCCTAAAGGCGGTCCCTTACTAAAGGATACAAGATGTATGCTTTCTTATCGGAGTTATGGAATAAATTCCTTTGGGACACCAGAACGAGTGTTATTGAGTCATCTGTGTTCGATTTATTAAAGGTTCAATGTATTACTTGGACAGTACAGTGAAATTCCGCTATTAAGACCACCTAAAATTTAGACTAATTCTGCTTTAGAAAGCTTATTTTGAAGGGTGCAGTTATTTTTTCTTTGTTCTGTCTGCATACAGTGTCCTATGAGCATGGACCACCTTTGGGACTGTTCAAAAGTGGTCTTAAAGACCACTTTTGAACAGTCCCAAAGGTGGTCTTAATATAGGAATTTTACTGTACATTTAATGAAGCACCATGTTAACAAGTTCGTGCAATGGACACCCTTCTTAATCCCACTACATCCTATGTTATGAGTTAAAATTAGAAAAATATTACAAAATCTCATCGGAAATGTAGCCGTTTTGGGGATATAAAGGATCCACTATGTCAAACGGGTGTGTTATCGTACTGGCAAAACAAAAACTTTTAAATTGACTGACAAGTATACCAGTAGAAAGTCTTTTGAGCTTGGCAGATGATCCCACCGGGGAAACAGAGAACACTTGGGTTTAACGGGGTAGACAAGATTTTTCTTATTTCTGCTCCAAGACATGTTGTGGGTACTCGTTATAACCGCCTCAATGAGGCGGTTCTAACGAGCACTCAGGATCCATTTTTGGAGTATAAATAAGGACAATATCACAAAGGACGGGTTACAGTTTTCTATTGCAAAGTGCTTACTGAAAGTGCTAATTCTTGAAGTCAACAAAAACTGATCAAAATACATTCATAAGGTGACCAAATATCTCTGGTTTGTTGGACAAATATTTACTTTTTCATCCGCATGCGTTTTCGTAACAAAATTTCCGGTTGCATACATGCACTACTGGTCATGTGTAACATAGCGCCTATGGAAAAAGTGAAGACCTCTGTGGTGTTCAAAGGAAAATTGCATGGTCGTCCACATTGTTAACCAGAGAAAACTACACACCACTTTATTTCAGATACAATAATGCTTTCAAAAATGCAGATGTTTTGGCGGTTAACGATGTGGAGGATGTTGAAAAATAAACTTTTATCGATAAAATAAGGTGAGAAAATCAATGTAATCAAAGTACTGTGCATACTCGAAAAAGTCAATATAGTCTTATACAGAAGGACAGCGGCTGGCCATCTGTATGAGCACGACCACTATTCCTGGCTGGGCAAACGGGAATGCTTTTCATTGATGAATTAAAGGACTATCATGTAACTGCTGTCACATGCTGTGAATGTTACTTGTATGACATACATTCATGTTTACCTTCCATTACCAGCTTCTGTCTTATATTGTTTACAGGGTATGTAACATTTCATATTTTCTGCAGATGTACCCTGAATGCTGGTATAAATAAAAATGTTTTCAGAGGAAAACAATGTCCCCTCACCATAAATGTATCTTAAACACCAATTTGACTTTAATAACTAGATTAACGTCAACAAAATGTAAGCTGCAAACCAGCCATTTTTGGTCAAAAGCTGACAGTTTTTGTGGGAGCCTATGACCTTAAAAAAACCAAACAGTCATTAAAAAGCTCAGATCACCAGACAAATTTGGTATACTGCAATTAAATATTGTACCGATTTTGACCAACATTCATAAATTCTTAAATGATATAGGTTACAGATAAGCCATTATTGGCCCCAAAAGAACAGGTTTCGGGAGACATTGGCCTTAGAGTGCAGACAATAAGTTGCAAAAAGGGTTATCCTTTGGAAGCAAGGAATACACAACAGAACTGGAAAATATGGAGTGTGCATGTTTTCTTGGTCACACTTACTAGTTTTGGTCAATTGGGCTTCATCAGTGACCCTAAAATATTTTCAAAATTCACAATGGAATCAATGATCCCAAAAGGACAAGAAAATGTAAACTACACTATGATGTAGGGCAGGGAGACTTTTTACTACGGCCGCCACACATTCCGAGAAACTAGCTGCAGTGACTTTAAATAAGTTGTAGAAAAGGTTATCCTTAGCCATTTTTCGGCCCAAAATTGATTTTTTTTTTGGGAGGGGGGGGGGCTGTGACCTTGAAAAAAGTCAAGGTCACCGAAATCTAATCCAATCGGCGGTATGTTGTAATGGTATATTATACCTAGTTTAAATGCAATTAATCAATTTGTTTATGAGAAATTGTGCAGTCAAGCATTTTTTGTCCCAAAATCGTCTGTTTTGGGGAGCCTGTGACCTTGAAAAAAGGTCAAGGTCGACAAAATATAATCAAATCTGCGTCATGTTGTAATGTTATAGTGTACCAAGTTTGACTAAAATTAAGCAATTTATTAATGAGATTGAGTGCAGACAAGCCATTTTTGGCCCAAAATTGATTGTCTTTGAGGGCCTGTGACCGTGAAAAAGGTCAAGGTCACCAAGATCTAACCCGATCTGCGGTATGTTATATTGATATATTGTACCTAGTTTGACGAAAATTTGCCATTCTTTAATGAGATAGAGTGCAGACAAGACATTGTTGGCCCAAAATTGACTGTTTTGGGGGGCATGTGACCTTGAAAAAATGTCAAGGTCACCAAAATCTAATCAAATTTCCGGTATGTTGTAATGATATATTGTTCCAAGTTTCATTAAAATTAATCAATTCGTTATTGAGATAGAGTACAGACAAGCCATTTTTGGCCTAAAAATGTTTGTTTTTGGGTTGCTGTGACTTTGAAAAATGAGGTCAAGGTCACCAAAATCCAATCAAATCTGCTGTATGTTGTAATTTTATATTGTACTGTTGTTGTCTTTCTGCCAATATTTTAAATATATATTTCAGAATCGAAAATACATTCCATATTATTAAGCACTTCTAACATATTATACTAAATACATACAACTTCAACACAATATAAATTTCTTATGCACATACTGTACATAATATTGTGTCACGGGATACTAGAAACATAGATTATGATATGGACATATAGATTAGCACGCTTTAATGCGGTTAATTGTTAAAAAATGTCATATTACTTTGGCAAATCACCAAATACTGACAATTACCCCACTTGTAGAAAAAACGGAAGTCACATGGCTGCACATGTCATGGCTAATTAAATATTGTTGTCATATGAACGCGCATATGTTGGACTATATTGCATATAAGTATCATCCAGATCCATCGTAGGCACAAATATGGCTAAACTGTAACCCGTCCTTTTCACCGGAAAAGTAGCCATTCTGAAGGTATAAAATGAATGCACTATGTCACGCGGATAAGTTAACGTAATGGGCTGAGCTAAGAGCTCATAACACACAACCTCCTTGACTGAGTATACTCGTACGTATTTTACGTCATCAGGTTCAATAGCCATATTCATAAAGTTGAGTTTTTTTTTTTTTTTTTGTTTTTTTGTTTTTTTTTTCTTCTTTCTTTCTTTTGTCAGTTACCAGTAACAGTATTTTAATATGTACAAACTTAGCCTATTTTATACAGGAAACGGCGTGTTGTGACATTCAGTCTGATTCTTCACTGTTTGCAAGAAGTTATGCCATTTAAAAATTATCGGGCATAAGGGTTAATATACACATCAGTGACTCTAGGACAATCGAGATTTGTCGAGAGTTCTCGCGCATATACGTACAGTGAAAATTCATGGCTCGAACACCGATGGCTTATGTACCATGGCTGATTCGAACCCGCCTTTGAGTACTTGTGAAATTCTTTCCGTAGGGCCAGATATTCGGGGTTTGGAAAAATAGATTGGGCTGCATGATGCTTCCACGCAGAGCTGAACGTGACATCACATGAGTACTGTTAAACCGCTTAGAAGGACTAAGCCTGAACTGTAAAAAAATAGTCTTAATTACACCTAAAGGCAGAATAGAGTTATACTAAAACTCGTGTGAATTTTTGGTGTAAAATTGAGTAACAATTCTCTGATAACTTGTATAGTGTACTCCAAAATTTGTACAGCGCTGCAAATTTGGTGAGGGTGTAACCATTCTGTAAAATAAGTGTTACGTTCGTATCAATTGGTGTTTGAAATAATTACGCTATTTATGGTGAAAGGTTTGCTACTTAGTTATTTTAGTCATACTATAGGGTAATATTTTTTAAGGGCGGTGTAACTGTGAACATTACACTTTTTAGTGTAACGAAATATCAGTGTAATATTTCTTCGAATGATGGATAATATTTTGTTATGTTGAGTGTAAAATAGTAATTTCACTTTGAAAGATTATCGGTGATTTGTTGCACCAATACTGGTGTTTTGTTTCATCTTAACGAAAGGTAAGGTTTCTTGTCGAATAGTGCAACTAGTCGTACAAGATGTGTTATATGTACGACTACGTTATTTTGTTCCTCTTTCGTGTCATATAGCTCAAAACGGCATAAATATTATACATATTATATCATTATTATTATAGGCTTAATAAGATTAAAATGAGGTAAACTCTGTTTCAGAGTAAACACAATTTCTGTTCAATAAAGAATTTATACAAAACCTAATTGAAAGTGCAGCTTTTTACACCAGCATTTTACGGAAGCAATAGCATTACCATTGGAAAATGGAAATTATACCCTATAAAAAGTGTATTAAAGGTGCCCTCTGAAAGGGGTATCAGAGTTGAAAAGTTTTGTTAAAAAGGAAAAACAAAAATAAATAAATACATAGATAAATACAATAAATACTGTAAATGTCCACTGTGGTGTAGCCATTCTTAATTATTGGTGTAATATAACACCGACTGAATGAAGGAAACCATACACCCGGAAACGTTTCCTTCAAACAATGATGCTACATTTAGACCGGTAATAAAGATCAGTTACTCTATGGTGTAAACTTTCCTTCGATTTTCGGGTGCGTAATTGTCGGCTATTCGGCGAAAAGTTATCGAGCACACAATGAATATAACTTACACCAAAACTGTTGGCAGTTGAGCTGCCACCAGTTTTGGTGTAATGTTTCCATTCATTTTTTACAGTGTGGCCAGGCAAAGTGGTGCGAATCGGACTGGCCAATGCTTTTAAGAGCTATTGGTTTCATTGGGTAGCAGGGCTCCAGATGTATTTTCACCTCAATGTCGGGAAAAAGTCCAACATGATTGGAATCAACGTCTCAAAGATGACCTAAATAGTGTTGACAGGGACGTTAAACCTCAATTCAAGCAAACAAAAAACCATGCGATTGTTTAACCGTACGTAACTTCCTCCGAAGGGGTCACGTAGTAGGGTTTAACCCATTGTATGCTAGTGGACTCTTCCATTACTATATTTGGGGCAACTCCATTTGACATATAAGGGATGTCAGGCCTTTTTTTCGTTTTTTTTATTTTTGACGGAAAATTATGTTAGCAAATATTGTAGGCCCTGATCAGACACCGCGTTCTGCGGCGTCTGATCTGGGCCTGCACGTTTGCCAAGGTAACCCTTTAGGGGTTTCTTGCATACAATGGGTTAATGTGAATAATTATTGAGCCAATGCAGGACAAAACCTCCAATGAAACATGTGGGTCAAGCAAAGATTCACACCAGTCTCCACATCCAACCACTATGACAGGCGTTATCGTTTATCTCTCTTTAGATAGAAAAGGTTCGTGTGACCAGCCAAAACTCAGATCAGACTGCTGGGATGCGGGCTGAACTGATTCTTCGCTTGTCGCGCAAGTCTTATTGTAGGTTTTCTCGTGCCCGGGTTCAAAATAAAACCAGGGCTGTCAGAGGATTTGACTATACCCCCATTTAGCGCATTTTTACAGAAACACAAGCCCTCCTGATCACAAGTCAGAAAGCCCATTGCCTCTTGTATGAAATAAGTCATCAGCATTGCATAGTACACCAAGATTGTGACTTCTGGCTTTGAGAAATCTTTGACTGGCCAATATGGATGGAAAGAAGAATGAAAGAACAAGTGTACAAATCAACTGAATAAGCCCATTGCTCTTACATTATATTGCATTGTATACCATGTTTGAGGCTTCTAGCTTCTCTAGTGCTTGAGAATTTTTTTACAAAAAATAACATTGACTGATGTGGAAAGAAAGAAGAATGAAAGAACAGATGAACAAATAAGCTGAGAAAGCCCAAGTCATCATCATTGCATGGTACATGTATATCAAGTTTAAGCTTCTAGCTTTTGCAGTTCCTGATACATTCCTGGTGGAAGTTTTAATATTGGCCTATATGGATAAAAAGAACAAATGAACAAATACGCCTAGAAGGCCCACTGTCTCTTACGCGATGCAGGTCATCATTTTTGCAATGCACATTAAGTTTGAGCCTCCTAGCTTCTACAGTTCTTGAGAAATATTTGACGAAAAATTACCATTGGCTTATGTGGAGAGAAAGATGAATGAAAGAAAAGATGAACAAATAAGCTGAGAAAGCCTATTGTCTCTTACACAATACAAGTCATCATCATTGCACAGTATACCAAGTTTGTGGCTTCAAGCTTTTGCAATTCCTGAGAAATTTTTGACGCAATTTTTTCACATTGCGGTCTAAATAGGGAGAAAAATAAGAATGAAAGAAAAGATAAACAAATAAGCCAACAATGCCCATTGTCTCTTACACAATACAAGTCATCATGATTGCATAGTATACCAAGTTTGAGGCTGCTAGTTTCTACAGTTCTTGAGGAATGTGTGACGAAAGTAAATGGTTTAAGTAGGGACGCACGGACGTTCAAACCTATTGGAGGCTAAAAAAATGGACAGTTTACCACTAAAGTATAAGTAGTCATTCGTCAGTCCAAATGTGGTTTATTCTGATATTTCGTATATACTTATGTGTCAAAATTTCTTTTACGTGGCTAGCCCCATAAACGAAATTAGCCACATAACAGGTCAATGTCCGTTCATGTGAAACAAACGGATGGACGGACAGACGGACGGACCGAAGGAATGACGGATGTAAACCAGTAAACTCTAACTTTTATAAACGGTGGGTACCTCCACTTTTATTAAGTGGGGGTATAATAATGTAACATATCCGATAGAAGCGTCCATTAGGTCCATTTCCAATTTTTTGGAGTATCAAGTTTGTTTGTTCTGGTTGATCCTGATCATTTGCGCATTCTATGGCATCTGATCTGGATTACATCACGAAAACACGCCTTTATAATTTTGACTCCCTTGAACCCAACTTTTATATAGTAAAACTGGGTTTTACAGGGGTAAACCTTATTTTTCTTATGTCTGCTCTAAAATATAGATTGTGAGGACTCGTTAGAACCGCCTCGATGAGGCGGTTCTAACGTGTACCCACAATCTATATTATATACAGATTGTGGGTACTCGTTAGAACCGCCTCGATGAGGCGGTTCTAACGTTTACCCACAATCTATATTTTGAGCAGAGATAAGAAAAATATCACAATTTTCAGGTTATTTTTTTCGGCACTTGCATTTATAATGTATTTGTATAGGCGTGTTTTCGTAATGACACGGATTGCCAATGTCGAATTTTCGAGAAGCTTGTCATATATGGGTAAAACCCACATCAAGTAAAAAATGTACATCTGGACATGTGAGTTCAGCAAACAGTGCAGGCCAAGATCAGACACCGCAGAACGCGGCCGTTGATCAAGGCCTTTACTATTTGCAAAAATGATTTTGGCCTTCACTGTTTGCAAAAATCAACGTGACATCCCCATTTGGAAAAGAATTCCTGCTATATATAAGACGGAAAATTATATTTGCGAAAATGTGTTTTATTCAAATTTATATTCAGTGCATTCCATTGCATAAAGGTGTGAAATGGCATAATGAGTAATATCATTGCGTCTCATCTGGATCTACAGTGTTTGCCATCCTGTTAATGATTTGGATTTTACTGCAAATTTACAAAACATCATGTTAACAAGTCCGTGAAATGAACACCCCCCTAAACCCAACTTTATATAAAGAAATATGGGATAACGGGGGTATACAATAGTTTCTTCATTCCTTGGTTGTGGGTACTCGTTAGAACCGCCTCAATGAGGCAGTTCTAACGAGCACCCATAACCTATGTTTGGTGTAAAAAAAAAATAAGAAAAATACAGAAAAATATCCGTTTTTCAGATGCCCCCCCCCCCCCCAAAACAATGCGCTATTTCGTACGGGTGTGTTATCGTAATGTAATGGACTAGTCCAAATTCAAAACCGGAAAAGCCCACTACAGAAACTGAGGGGTGAAAGGGTTAATAAATCCCTGTACGGGGAATGGGAACACCTGGCAGATTTTTCCGCCGTTTTTTCAAATGGCGACAGCTTTCGGGACTTCCTGTTCGCTTTTCTATAAGCCCTGTCCCACTGAAAAAGGTATCTACTCTTAAAGGAAAGAATTTGCTCCCCATGAGCAAATTTTTTCCTTTAAGGGTTGACCCCTATTGACATGGGAGACTATAATACTTTTGCAGGGGTTGCCTCCCCTGAAGGTGTTCCCATTCCCCTTAACAAACTGAAAATTGTTTTGCTGAAGTTTATATTATATTTCTGCTCATTGTGTTAGATTCTGAGGACTTGCAAGAAGCGCCTCGTTGAGAAATTTCTGACGAGTCGCTTCAATCGATGTATACAAAACACAAATGAATGAATGAATGAATGCCTCGAGCATTGAAAGATAACAATTTCTTGCCACCAGATTCGGAAATCTTGGACGTAACCATGGGATAGAAAGTCTTATCCTACCCAGTTATCCTATTCAGGTATTGCATAAAAATCGATAAATATTCACATGTGCACTGGTTGAATAGGACGTCACCTATGTCGTCGTTGAGTTTGACGTCACTATACGTATAGTGATGTGAAAAATGCCAAAGTGATTTGTCAAAATAAGGCGGACGTCTGTAGAATCCCGGA
Organism: Lucinisca nassula; assembly: GCA_963580285.1. Classification (NCBI taxonomy): domain Eukaryota; kingdom Metazoa; phylum Mollusca; class Bivalvia; order Lucinida; family Lucinidae; genus Lucinisca; species Lucinisca nassula. The sequence goes on from OY757010.1 coordinate 211,513,470, forward strand.
ACGTCCGACATCCCTACGTGCCCGACAAAATCTAAGTTTTTCGGGAAGCTGTTGAAAACGGTGGGAAATGATCAATTATGACATAATAAGTGAAAAATTCGCGAAAAATATATATATATTCTAAATTTAACTATTTTGTCGGACACTTAGGTATGACCAAGCATCCCTAAATGTCCGCCATCCCTAAATGTCCGACAGCATGAAAATTAACATAGAAAATATTTTTATCGTTAATAATCAATTATTATTACATAAAAATACCAAATTACATTAAACCTATGTTGAAAAGGTTCACTTTCGGAAATAGATCCCAAATGTCCGTAATCCCTAAATTTCCGCCAGCATGATTGGTAACTTAGGTGTTGACGGGGACGTTAAACCTCAAATCAAACAAACAAACAAACTTAGGAAATATTTCTTATGGCTAATTATCAATAACAGTATTATATAAAAAAAGTCTATCATCTTAATAATAGATCCCTAAATGTTCGTCATCCCTAAATGTCCGCATGTCTGACTGAGTTACTGAGTTACTTGTCCGGATGGCGGTCATTTGGGATCCATTATCAAGATGCTTATTTCCGAAGGGGGGGCTTTTTTAGCGTACATTTAACGTTATTTTGTCTTTTCATGTGTTGATAATTGATTATTTTAACGATAGAAAATATTTCCTAAGTTAATTTTCATGCTGTCTGACGTTTAGGATTGGTGGGAATTTAGGGGTGCTTGGGTCAACCCTAAGTGTCAAAAAAAAGTAAAATTTAGATATTTTTTCGCGCGTTTTTCACTTACTATGTCATTATCGATAATTCCTAAACATTTTCAAAAGCTTCTCGACAAACTTAAGATTTTGTCGGACGTTTAGGAGCGATACAGACGCCGATGCTTCAGAAAAAAATCCACTCTCAGAATTAAAAAAAAATTCTTACATGGGTGTGAGGGGTAGATAGAAAACTCCTTCCCTCGGGATTACTGTCCGGCATCATTCGGCAAGCCTCGTGATGCCGGAAGTGACCCTCGTAACGGATTTTTCTGTCAATCCCTCGCACCCCTGTAAGATTCTTTTAGTATTGTCCGGATGTTTCCCAAAGTGTTCTTGCAAGTGTCTGTTTGTTGGTTTTCACAATAACAGGTTAATTTATTCAGATAACATTCCTTTCTGTACCTCCATGTAATGAAAAGTTGGTTTACTGGGCCATACATCATTTCCTTTTCTTGTTCCGTGTTCAAATAAGCATCAACAACCTCTGTTTAGATCATAAATTCGAAAACTCTCACAGAAATGCCACTTTTCGAGGCTTAACGGAATCATTTAGCTTTACAAGATTTTCAAACATAAGCCCTGATAAGTTTAAATTCAGAAAACCGTGGATATATATACTCAATTCATATTCCAATACATATAAACACTTATCCATAAAAACTTGTAATATTCTTCCAAACTAGCCACAGGAACATTCAAAACTGCAATGTTTAGTCAGTCGGTTGTATGGAATGTGTTTTTGTAAAGTGCATTAAGTGTTTTTGAAAGTGATCACTACCTTGAACTAGAGAGCCCTAGATGTCTGAAGAACATTTTTAGCTTTCAGTCCTGTAGACCTGTGCAGATATCTTTGTAAACAGTGTAGATCTAGATTGGACGCCTCATAAATTAGCCGTCTGATCAGGATCAACATTGTTTGCCATCATTGTAATAGAATTCTGATTAAAACCCCTATTACAAGAACGGACGTGTCCAAATTCAAAGATAGAAGATTCCTCTTCAGAGATTCAGGGGTGAAAGGGTTAAGCCATGAAACGCCACTCAGTATGTCTAAAGTTTGCCTCTCTCATTTATATTGCTATTGCGTTTGTTACTTTGTTCTTTCCTTCAAGGGGTTTGTTTCTGGTGGCTGTATTTAGTTTCTTGTGCTCAAAGTTTTTAATGCGTTTTTGTTCAAAAGACAGTAAATTCCGCCATTAAGACCACCTAAAATTAAGACTAAATCTGCTGTTGAAAGCTTATTAACAAAGTTTCAGTTATTCTTTCTTCGTATTTTCTACACCCAGTGTTTCTCAATAAAAGATCACCTTTGCGACAGTTCAAAAGTGGTCTTAAAGAAATGAAATGAACACCCCCTTACACCCCACTTTATATGGAGAAAACTTGGGTTTACGGGGTTAAACGTTATTTTTCTTACTTATACTCCAAGACCTAGGTTGTGGGTACTCGTTAGAACCGCCTCAATGAGGCGGTTCTAACGAGCACCCACAACCTATGTTTGCAGTATAAATAAGAAAGATATCAGAAAAGTAGCCATTTTGGAGATGTGAAAAACTGCACACTATGTCTTACGGGTGTGTTATCGTAATGATATCAGCTGGACCCCATCCCCCAGTGAGGTAAGATACGGGACATCATCGCCACACCCTAACCGCCACCCCAGCAGAGGCTAAAAACAACCAAATGAAAGGGTGTAACAGGATACCAGGCCCCAATTATAAACGTAGTAGCGTCAAGTGAAAAAATGTTTTCAAGCATGTGCCAACACGTGAACAATTCCGTGTCCCACACTCTACCGCTAAACACCACTTTATATAGTAAAAACGGGTGATCTTTTCTTATTTCCGCTCCAAGACATAAGTTGTGGGTACTCGTTTGAACCGGTTCAATGAGGCGGCTCTAACGAGCACCCACATTCTATGTTTGCAGTGTCAATAAGAAAAATATCACGGATTTTCATCGGTAAAGTAGCCATTTTGGAGATGTGAAAACTTGCACTATGTCGCACGGGTGAGTTATCGCGATGTGCTCAGGAAGGACGAATATCGGTCAGCTTACTCAATCAAAATACAAGCTTCCCCGTCTGCTGGATCAGCAGTCATATACAGTCGAACTTCAATGGCTCGAACACCATATGTTCGAGGCATGGGTAGTTCGAGCCACTGAGGTTACTGCTAGGTGGCATAACGTGGTTCTTTTAAACATCCTTTCGGTGTTCTATAATGAAAATGTATGCTGTGTGTACTCATTAGAATCGCCTCATCGAGGCGATTCTAATGAGTACACACAGCATACATTTGCAAGATAAAAGACTAAAATCTCCTTAATTATCCCCCACTATTTCTTATGTAGAGGATTTCGCTAGGGACTCAAGAACGTGTTCGACTCAGCAATGGAAAACGAGCCATCGATGTTCGAGCCATCGAAGTTCAACTGTATATAACACACAAAACTGCACGGGTGCTGTTTTGTGAGTCACGAATCTCATGTTGGGAGACACTTTTTTCCTGGTGCGATCCATTAAACCAGAGTCGTAGGACCATGAAAAGTCTTTCGAGATATTGGTAGGCCGATTCCTTGGCGATTAAATATAATGCTAATTTCTGCTAGGTCATGATCATAATTGTGCCTTAAAATAGGGCTTATCCGGTAGTGCTGCTAGCAGGTGTATCAGATAACAGAGTCCGGTACAAGCTAGGTAAACCTCCTTGTGTATTTCTATAGAGATAAACTGATCTTGATGTGTAATAATGAGTTTAATGGTTAATTTTAAGGTTAATTAGTAAAAATGGAGTGTGTAAATTTCAGAAGCAAGTTTGTAAAGCATCTACAGCAATATTTAAAAGACAGAGGTGTAATATTTGGTGATCAAAAGAAGGTAGAATTAGTGCAATTGTGTGAGAACTGTCTGGAACTGAACATAGAAGTAGACCCTGATGGCTTGGTTGAAGACAGGGCTGAAATTTCGAACAATAAATTATTGCTACCTGATGGAACAAGTCTTTCTAATCCTGACACATATACAGGGTCCAGTGACATTTCTATTCTGCCACCTGTGGGTACTTTTGACATCTTCTTCTGAACATGATTTCGCAAGTTTAAGACACTATCATAAGATTGAAGCCTGTGGAATGTTCCTGGATGCTTCATCTTGAGTCTGTGACTCTCAATGACTACTATACAGCTCTGAGAGCCCGGGTTCGTCCAAGAACCAATGAGAAAGACCCCTTATCAAATTGTATCACACACACACAAATGAAAATTTTCAGACACAAAATTCTAATATATTCTACATTTCTGCTCAAACCACATACATGTTTATACATGTATATAGCTTGTGAGTACTTGTTAGAACCGCATTGCCGAGGCGGTTCTAGCGAGTACCCACATTGCCGAGACGGTTCTAACAAGTACCCACAATCTATCTTTTGAGCAAAACTAAGAAAAAAAGGTACACCATAGATAGTCATTATTTATTTATGCTATGTTAGAACCAGAGGGAGTTCTACTGATCATGCACAAGCTATCTTTTGAATAGAAATAAGAAAACTTTCACATCTTTTTCACATTTTTTTTAAATACAGTAGCCCAAAATCACATCATATTACATAGGCATATTTATAATAATTACCATCAGAGACAAAGGTAGAATAGAAATGTCATATATGAAACTGCAAAAGAAAAAATATAAAGTACTCGCATTTGAACAAACAAAATGATGCCGACCAATCTTACTAATGTTATGCTGCTCATAGGGTTGTCCACATTACTTCATCACAAAAACACGCCTATATAATTTCGACCCCCTTGAACCCCACTTTTATATAGTAAAACTGGGGTTTACAGGGGTAAACCATATTTTTCTTATTTCTGCTCTAAAATATAGATTGTGGGTACTCGCCTCTATGAGGTGGTTCTAACGTGTACCCACAATCTATATATTTGAGCAGAAATAAGAAAAAAAATCACAATTTTTGTCTCTCAAAGTTTTTGATTTTCGGCGGTAAAATTTACAATGTATTTGTATAGGTGTGTTTTCGTAATGTTATCCAAGCTTTACATTTTTCATAGTCTACACTGGGCTTTGGGAAAGGAAAAAAGTCACTCCCTGCATATGTGGCCTATGATTATAGAGAGTGTCACTGTTACATTTTCCAAAGCCACATCATTTTGTAACCATTGTTAATGCATTTACACAAGTTCATGGTACATATTATTCAAAGACAAATGAAAGCATATTAATGTTCTTGAACTTTTCTCATGTTTTCTCCCCAGGAATGGATCTTAATATGTAATAAATGCAGTTAACCTCAATGTAACCCCATGTCAGATATAGTGTATTGGCTCTGAAACTGGCAGAGTTTGTACCGGAGGCAAGCTGCACCTGGCTTATCAGCTATAACCGGAGTAGGCCTATTGTTCGTCCTCATTTGAAGTTCCTCATTGGGACAATTATATTGAGTGCAGCCAAATAATTTTTATCCCCTTGAACCCCACTCTTATATAGTAAAACTGGGGTCTGCAGGGGTAAACCTTATTTTTTCTTATTTCTGTTCTAAAATATAGATTGTGGGTACTCGTTAGAACCGCCTCGATGAAGCGGTTCTAACGTTTACCCAGAATCTATATTTTGATCAGAAATAAGAAAAATATCACTTTTTTTTTTCATCTTAAAATTTTCGATTTTTCGGCGGTAAAATTTATTGGCGTGTTTTCGTAATGGACTGAATAAGAAAAGCCCACTTTGCAGTATCCTGAATAAATTGGGGACAGAAGAAGCATTGTATACAGGCCAAATGAAGTTTTACTAGTAAAACCCACTATAAATTAAAAGCAATGTTTATAATGTTGTTCATTGCAATGTTTGTCTATGGTCTATGTCTCTGTTAAATGTCTGCATGAGTTTATCAAATTTTTCGCTTAGTTCTTTCTTATTCGATCAAGAACAAGTGCTACAGATGGGATGCAATGTGCGCTTAAACCGTACCAAGCGAACATGGCTTCGAAAATGTGTGCCCAGCGAAGACTTAACTGCGCATTCGAGCAGTCTGGTCCGAGTTTTCCCTGACCGCTTTAGCGACGGGCGCTTCTTCTCAGCCAGCACAAAACAGCAGGCACATCACGTGAACAAGTCCGTGAAATGAACACCCCCTTACACCCCAATTTGTATAGAGAAAACTGGGGTTTACGAGGGTAAACATTATTTTTCTTATTTTTACTCCAAGACATAGGTTGTGTGTACTCGAGCACCCACAACCTATGTTTGCTGTATAAATAAGAAAAATATCATCGATTTTCATGAGAAAAGAAGCCATTTTGGAGATGTGAAAAAATGCACTATGTCGTACGGGTGTGTTAGCGTAATGAAACGTCGGACTGACAGGGATCGCTGTCGACCCAGCGTTAGCCTGATACATGCATCCTAGGAAGACTTTGTTCTGAATGGGAACACAGGATGATACGAGTCTTCGCTGAGTATATATGTTTGAAGGCACAATTCCGGTCCATGTGCATGGATGAGTCTCTTGGAAGTATGAGTTTGACAAACTGACTTTGGACCCCAGCCATCGGGGCTTGGAGAAATAGATCGGGTCGCTTTTTGGTTTGTTCGAGATATCATTTCATCGCTATGTCAGGTAACAGTCCCACAAAATTGGAAGCAACGTCTCCAAAATGACCTAAATAGTGTTGACGGCGACGTAAAGACTATTCAAACAAAACAAACAGACCTTAGAAATAGCTTACCAAAGATGATCAGGGAGTTCAGGAATCTAGTGTGATGCCTTCAAGAATGTTTCGTCTTTCCTACCTGTATTCGTTATTTTTCCATACCTATCTTGCCTCGAATCAAAACGACAAAATTCTCGACGTGATCAGATAGGCGGTAATGATGCAAATGTTATCCTTTAAATACATTATTACCTCCTCTTATCTCGTATTTATACGTTTTTATCCTCAGTTAATTTGTAGGGAGCTCAGTATTATCGCGGCCCCCGGAGACTTCAAAAGGATTTCTATCAACAATAGCAGGGTACTATATTAGTCCGCCAGTGATCGACCTGATAACGATTCTGGGAATATTTTATGACGAATGATATTGGGCGTATTAATATACAGAAATTTTTATTAATTCAATTTTTAAATTAACGATGTTATGATTCGGAGTTGTTCATGAGAAAGGCATTAAGCTCGCTGTATTCTAGTTTCCATATCTAAAAAATTATCGGATAGTAAGACAAAATTTAATTGAGTCGAGGTACAGCAAAGCCCACCTTGTCATAATGAAAATACATTGTTAACTTTACCGCCGAAAATTGTAAGGTGAAAAATTGTAATATTTTTCTTGTTTCTGCTCAAAATATAGATTTGTGTACTCGTTAGAACCGCCTCATCGAGGCGGTTCTAACGAATACCCACAATCTATAGTTTTAGAGCAACAATAAGGTTTACCCCTGTAAACCCCAGTTTTACAATATAAAATTGGGGTTCAAGGGGATCAAATTATATAGGCGTGTTTTCGTAATGTGCACGCGCATGACGCAATAGTATTGGAATTTTGAGCAAAACGTGCACAGGGTCTGCTGATTCCACATTTGAATGATAAACGTCGCAATCCGTTTTTATCGGTAGATCAAATGAAAAAATAGCTTTTTTCTCCTGGTGCAGGTCATTTGTGTGACTCGAATTTCGCACTGATACCCTTAGTATTACCGTCGACGAATGACAAACATACCGCGGTTGTTGCATGTCTCAACGTCTACGGATGTTTGCAAAGACTAATTCTGATGCACTTGCGTATGTAACGCGACGTCTGATTGTGAACGACAGTATATTATGCGATATACTGTCGGAAATCCGACGTCATCACGTAACGCCGCTTTTCATTGCCTAGCATTTGGTTTTACGCAGCTTACAGTGCAAAGTAGTAGCGTTTTTAACAAAACAACCGAATAAGTACATTAGAATGAGGATAACTTTATTGCAACGTTGTCATTTGTAGAGGTAAATCGTCGGTTTAACGGTCGCAAATTCCGTTTTACGGCTTCGCTACTGCGTCGCCGTAAAACGAGCCATAAAACCCCGATTAACCTCCCCAAATTTAGAATACAGTTATACCCTAGATAAATAATGTCTATAAATAGATGTCTTCTTGAAAATTTAGGATTTGTACAACCAGCATGTTTTACTATATTAACAATTCAAAATTGTTTATAAAGTATATATGTGCTGCGCCACAAAAAAATATCGTGTCTTATAGGGTCATTGGATCAATGGTGACAAGAACAACCTAGCAGTGAGCGTCTGACGAGGCCAGATTCCGACCCGTGTGTGCACAGAATCATTGCGAAAAGACGCCTATACATTGTAAATTTTATCACCGGAAAATGAAAATTTTCAGATGAAAAAAATCGATATTTTTCTTATTTCTGCACTAAATATAGATTGTAGATACTCGTTAGAACTTAACCGGGTACCCACAATCTATGTTTTTGAGCAAAAATAAGAAAAAAATATATACCCCTGCAAACCCCAGTTTTACAATATAAAAGTGGGGTTTAAGGGGGTCAAATTTATATAGGCGTGTTTTCGTGATGGAAATATCATGCAGGTAGCGAAGACTCTGATTAGACTGGATGCGCAGACTGATCTGAGCCTTTGCTTTTGCTAGCAGCCAATGTTATAACCAAAATTTCTTATGACGCGACAATTATTGAAATGTTAACCTTTACCCTGCTGTAGGCGACAAGCCCTATCTTTGCAAACAGTGTAGATCCAGATCAGATGGCTTCTGAAGAAGCCATCTGATCAGGATCTACACTGTTTGTCATTCAGATTGTGAATTTGAACGAACTCATTATATCATGTAATCTGATTGGCTGAAAATCAAAAAAAGGTGTGGCTAAGTTAAATATTCAGCAGGTTAAAGGTTAATAAGTCAGAGAATGGGCTGCGTGGTGCTTCCACGCAGAGCTGAACCAACCGAACATGAATACTTGTAAACCGAGGTCAAAGCCTGCCCTGTCAGTGATGCTGCGAGTCACTGTATATATAAGTCTTAGCGGTTTCTTTGTGTGACAGGGATTGAGGTGCCATTTGATATCAGTGTCAGCTAAAAGTCCCACAAAACTTGGAGTAACGTTTCCAAAATGACCTAAATAGTGTTTACGGGGACCTTAAGCATCAACACAAACAAACAAACCTTATAGACAGACTTCAGCCTTGACCTAACTAATTGCATTTGATTATATGTTTGTCCATATTTCAGGATTTTGTATTTGCTTAAAAGATAAACTCGCCAAGGGTAAACAAACTGTTCTATACGTCTGGCTTTGCAATGTACACGAGTGTGTGTTTCTCCGCCCCGCCACTTCGACTGCAACAATGACATATTTATCTACAGTAATTCGTTCTAAAATGCCATTTCTATTATTTATACTCAACTAATGTATTTTTGCAGGACTTTCTGTTTACACTGTGCTTTCTGGTTTCCGTTGTGGTGATCAGGCATCGTTCTGAAAGTAAATGCATGCATATATCCGCCTTACTACATACAGTAGAACTTCGATGGCTCGAACACCGACGGCTCATTTACCATGGCTGAGTCGAACCCGTTTTTGAGTCCCTAGGGAATTCCTCTGCATAGAAAAAGTGTGGGATAATTAAGGAGATTTTCGACTTTTATCTTGCAAATGTATGCTGTGTGTACTCATTAGAATCGCCTCAATGAGGCGATTCTAATGAGTACACACAACATACATTTAGGTTACAGAACACCGAAAAGGAGTCCAAAAATACCTCCGTTATATTTTCTGGAAGTATGCAACAGTGGCTCGAACTACCGCTGTTTCGAACAAATTTCTATTGCCCCGAAAGGGTTCGAGCCATCGAAGTTTGACTGTATAATGCCACATAGGTCCATTTGCAGGTCTGGGGTAATATCTTTGTTTCAAGGATATAAAAAACAAAATCTGTATTTTAGCAAACAGTGTAGACCCTGATCAGACGCCGCGTTACGCGGCGTCTGATCAGGGCCTACACTGCTTGTCGATGTGCCACTTTTTGACACCAGACATGTATGGATAAATTAGCTCCCATTTTAAGGAAAGACAGTTGCAAAGAAAAACAACTCATAAAATCTGGTCCCGAAGTAACGAAACATTTTTCATGCTCAAATCTGCTGAGCTAAACATTTATTTGACTTAACAAGAATTTAAAAGTACTGGACATAAGGACTTTTGCATGCTAAAACTTGAGAAAGAACTGTATTTGTCCCGCTCAAAAATACTTTTGTCCTGATACAAGATTACGAGTGCTTGTGAGATTGCCTCAGTGTGGCGGTTCTAACAAGCACTCACGATCTATGTTTAGAGCAGAAATAAGAAAAAAACATATATACACCCCGAATATGGTTTTCACAGAGCCTTGAAAAATATGCTGACTTGTTAGGACAAAGGTACATATGTACATGTATATGGAACGGTAAATAAATAAGCAAATAAATAAATAGTCAAAGTATAAATTACGTTTCGCTTAAGTTGCGCGATTTGCTGATAAGGGATCCAGCAAACATTTAATGTTTAATTTCATTTGTTGCAGTCAGGTTTTATATACATGCACATGTAGATCTGTTTACAGATTCACCGTGAATTATAAATAGCAAAACTTTCCCACTTGACTTTTTTTCTTAATTATCTTTCATTTTTCAAAATTCTCGCAATTTTGTTGTTCTTTTTTCTGTGAAAAGAGCACGTGATGTTATAAATGTGTACTTTCAACAAGACAGTTCCGTTAAGAATTGCGAACAAAGACTTCGTTGTACGAAGTCCTTAATAAACATTTCCGTTTTTCCCCCAGAAACCGGAAGAAAAGTTAGTTTCGGTTTAATTGTCAGGCGCAGATGTAAGTTTACACCGGGGTTAGACCGCTTATGATGTTGACAAATCTTAAGAGGATATGTATTTATACCATAAATACCGGTGAATGCCCGAGTGAACAATGTAGATACATATCAGTCAGCACATTTAAACAGTAAAGACCCTGATCAGACGGCTCCAGTGATCAGTCAGGTCATGTTCCTCACATTAGTTTATTCACATACATTCAGCTATACTATCATTAATATTAAATATTATATTAGATGGGTTGGTCCAATAGTTTGAGAAATTACGACAGTTGACGACCGCACTCATAATTAGAAAAGTGCCTACACATACATTTTTTGCATAACCACACTGATTAAAGAATTTTATAATCTTTCATGAGGTTTCCAACCCGCGGGATAACCACGCTGATCGGACCCTTGGAAGCGCATATATCGAATCCAAATAAATTAATATTATAACCCATTGTGTGCGGGAAATCCTTAAAGTGGTACCTTGGCAAACAGTGCAGTGCGTTCTGTGGCATGTGATCAGGGCTTACACTTTTTGCAAAAAGTTCTGCCATTTTCCTAATACGTTTTGAAGAAAACAACCTCACACCCCTGAATTTTGAAATGGACTCGTGCTTTATATAAGAAGGAAGATTCCATTTGGTACAAAAAGAGTTAAATTCTTGCATACAACAACTTTTTTTCTTTCCTGTTTATTCATTATCTTCTTTCGGTGAATGACAGGCCTCGGTAGCTCAATCAGATGCAGATGATCAGGAAGACGCGGGTTCGATACTTGCCGGGGGCGGGAACATTCTTTCGTGGTGATTGATCATCTTTTCTACAGTCATTCTCTCCATTCTGCTGATTCAAGAAGGGCAGTTGTCAGTTTCCGGCGAAAGAATGTCCACTGTATTGGTTAACCGCTTACGTATAAGCCTGCCATCGGAAAGTGTGGATAAGTAAACTGACCGGCTCACTGACCGGCTCAAAATGACCAAAAATAATGTTTACTGGGCCGTTAAACTCCAGTAAAACACAAACTTTCAGTGAATCGGATATCCACTCGTATGATTGCCGTGGCGTTGCTAAGGCAAAGTCTGATATAATGATAGTGCTTCATAAAAACAGGATTAAACAGACTTCAAATTAAAAAATATACCAACTTTGTTAAATCGTTATTTATGAAATGCATTTAATGCAAACTTTTGAATTATTATTAGTATCATTATTGTTGTTGTCACTGCTGCTGCTATTGCTCAAACAGTTATCAAACTTACGTACTGGTACATATAAACAAATATACAGCCAAACTTCAGGGCCCCTGGAGTAATAAGTCTGTGTCCTGCTGACTACCCCAAAAGAAGGGACAAAGGCAGATACCGAGTATCATATTTTAACCTTCTAAATACTATTAAAATGATTGTATGAGTCGATCGTTAATCGGGATGGGCGAAAACTGGTGTGTATGAAGAAAACGCTTGACCTTAAGTTCTCACTTGTCCTCTCAGAGGTTCGAACCTATTAAAGTGGGAGACTTAGAGTTTAAGAGGCAGCGGCAACATCAGCTCTTAATATCATTAAAATTATCATTGCACAATTTCAATCAGCTTCAATCAGAAATAGAAGACGATTAAACACCAATTCAAATACTTGAAATACTTAGGATCTCCACTCGTCTCTGGATGGTGAACATTTAAAAACTTCAACTAGTTCGATAGTGGTTAGTAATACTACCATTTCTTACCAGTTTCGTTCGGGACGTGACAGCGGCAAAACGAGACAAATAGTGCTGGTCCAGATAAGACGCCACAGAAGGCGGCGTTTTTATCAGAACCTTCACTGTTTAAAAAAAAAACATTCTTGCTCTTACCATTTTACTTCCCGTACTGCTCTTCATTTTGTTCGCCACATGCATCACGCAAACACGCCTATATAGTTTTGACCCCATTGAACCCCACTTTTATATAGTAAAACTGGGGTTTACAGGGGTAATCTTATTTTTCTTATTTCTGCTCAAAAATATAGATTGTGGGTACTCGTTAGAACCGCCTCGATGAGGCGGTTCTAACGTGTACCCACAACCTATATTTTGAGCAGAAATAAGAAAATGCCACAATTTCTCATCTTAAATGTTTCAATTTTTCGGCGGTAAAACTTACAACGTATTTGTATAGGCGTGTTTTCGTAATGTGAACAGTCCGACTTTCGCTCGTGGGGCTGAAGTGGGGCGAGGGAGTGGACGTTGACTTGAACTTTTTTCTCTCTTAGTTTCAATTTTGAAAAAGAAACAAAAACACATTTCACATTAGTTTCAACTATAAAATTCTGTTTTGTTTGATTCGTGGTGTAACGTCCCCGTCAACACTGTAAAGGTCATTTTGGAGACGTTGCTTCCGATTTTGTGGGACTTTTACCCGACATTTAGATGAAATGACATCTCAAGCCCTGAAACCAATAGGGTTTTTGAGCATTGACGGTCCGACACTCGCACCGCTTTGCCTGGGCAGGCTTAGATCCTCTAAGCGGTTTACCAGTACTCGTGTGCGGGTCGGTTTCAGCTCTGCGTGGAACCATCTATTTCTTCAAGCCCCGATGGGCGGAGGCCGACTATAAAAGTCTGGTAAAACTGGTATAGTGACAAACTGAGCATCCTTTTTTTTTTGGGGGGGGGGGGGGTTGGGGGGTGGGGGGGTGGGGGGGTGGGGGGGGGGGGGCTTCTTTAAGGCACTCAAAATCTATATTTGGAAATGAATTGTCTACTTTCTAGTAACGCTTATACCCCTGTCACATTCGCCACCGCCCATCGGGGCTTGGAAAAATAGACTGGGCTGCATGGTGCTTCCATGCACGCAGAGCTGAAACTGGCCACACATGAATACTGGTAAACCGCATAGAAGGACTAAGCCTGCCCAGGCAAAGTGGTGTGTGTAAGACCATTCACTGCATATAAGCCTTTTGGTTTCATTGGGTGGCAGGGCTTGAGATGTCATTTCATCTCAATGTCGGGTAAAAGTCCCACAAAATTGGAAGTAGCGTCTCCAAAATGATCTATATAGCGTTGACAGGGACGTTTAACCTCAATTCAAACAAACAAACAAAATACCCGTGTCACACAGTCACGAGTTTTTCTACGACATAGGCCGAGTTATTACGAGTTATAAATCGGGGCATGTCGTATGAGTTAGCGCGAGGGAAGTCTACGAACTGTATTTATTGCCTATGCTCAGTAATGTCGCCGTAACTCGTACAATTTTGTACTAAGTCGTACAGTTGTCGTGTATTCTCGTGATATCGCAGCATTATACATGTATTAGCAACTCGTGACTAACTCGTGGTCACTCATGGTGAGTCGTAGAAGCTGACATCAGACGAACTAGCACGATATCCTACGTCATTACTACGAGGTTTACACGACATGCTACGAATTAGTTACGAGATCGGAACGAGTTAACCACCCACGTCGACTACGAGTTGCCCCGTAGGCTCTTCCCGACAAGCTACGACTTCTGGCGAGATGCCGTAGTCAAACCAGGGGTTAGCCTCCGCCCATCAGGGCTTGAAGAAATAGATGGGCTGCATGATGCTTCCACGCAGATTTGAAGCCGACCCTCACACGAGTATTGGTAAACCGCTTAGAGGATCTAAGCATGTCCAGGCAATGCGTGCGAGTCGGCCCGTCCATGCTTATAAACCCTATTGGTTTCATTAGGCGACAGGGCTTGAGATGTCATTTCATCTCAATGTCGGGTAAAAGTCCCACAAAATTGGAAGCAACATTTCCAAAGTGACATTTACAGTGTTGACGGGGATGTTAAACCTCAAATCAAACAAAAACAAACTAGTGGTATTATACTAAAGTTCAGCGATTCAATGCGACTCGCCCCAACATAAGTATGCTTAAGTTCATTTGTTGCAAGTCATATTTCAATGCATGTAGGTCTGTTTGGAGATTCACAGTAAATTAGCAAAACGGATTTTTTTTTTTTTTTTTTTTTTAAGTTTTTTTTCTCCTTAATAATCTTCCTTTTCTTTCAAAACTTCTCTTTTTTCTGTGAAAAGAAAAATTCATCAAGACAGTTCCGTTAAGAACATTGAGAACAAAGACTTCTTTGTATTAAAGTCCTTCCTAAGCTAAGGAGTTAACATATACCCTCAGGGTATGCAACTCTTGTCTGCCTCCCTTGTCAATAGGGTAGTAGCCCCTATTTCAAGGGGACCAAGCCATTAGTTAATACAGAACACCCATGTGTTAAAATGGCGTGTTTCTTATTTGTAGAACTAGCATTTTTCAGTTGAAATTTGCGATATTTTTCTTATTTCTGCTACAAAAAATAGATTGTGCGTGCTCGTTAGAACCGCCTCATTGAGGCGGTTCTAACGAGTACTCACAATCTATGTTTTGAGAAAAATAAGGAAATTAATTTAGATCCCCATAATCTCAACTTTTCTCTGTGCAATGAGTGGTTTGAAGGGTATTTATTATATGAGCTTGCCAACCTGATGAAACTGAAATCTCAAAACTCTCTGACCTCACAGGAGAATTCACCATTCGTAGTAACCAGATTTATAAACAAGCGTGTCTTCCAAAACATTAGTGCCGTCGAGATGGCGAGGACGGGATAAACTGTCGGTATTCAGACAAAACACAACTGTATACTGTGCAGACCCTGCACTGATAAAAACCATCCACCCTCACACGTTGTAGGATTAATACATTCTGTTTCTTGTTTATCGTTTTGTGTCCAAATATCTCTAGATATCGCAAACATTTCTCATGTTTCCGTCCTTGATTGATGTAATTTACCCATAGTTTCGTTTGCAGTCATCAGTTACACGTCAAACATTTACCATAATTAATTTCTTAGTTTAACCACAGTTTTGGGGTCGATTTAAAAACAATCGACCCAAAATTTTTAAAGCGCAGTAAGTTTCTAAATGCTGACGTCCACGTGACTATCACTGCATTGTCGGATTACCAGTAAATGGCTATTTATAGAAAAAGGCCGCGTTATTCTTATCGGTATCACTGTAAATTTGGGAACACTACACGTGTTTTGCTAGTGTTTTAGACTAAATCACCTACGTTTTCTAGGCAAACGCATATGTTTTGTACTTGTTTCGAAAACCGCTTTGAGCTTCAGAGTTGAAAAACGCCGTTGTTTTCAACTTCTATACAGTGTAGAAAAAGAAACTCTGGAAACATATCTTACATTATTTAATGAATAATTATCATTTAAATGTTGTTGCAGGCCACATATATTATTTTAGCCAAATAATAACGCGATTTGTACAGAAAAAAAAAATCTTCTTGACACCAGGCAAAACACGAAAACGCGCGTAGAAGGGACAAAGATATTGTTTCTAATTGTTGCACTCATTAGTTTCAGTTGCGTAGCCAGAACAAAACTATCGTTACATAGTACAAGGAAAATCCAGTAAAAACATCTTTCTCTGGGCAGGGAATGAATTTGCTCCAGAGGGGAGCAAATTCTTACCTATAAGAGTAGCCTTGGGTAATTCCGTTTGGGCTGGAGCCGAGCGATGGTCTCCCTATTCACCGGTAACGGGGAATAGGGGTACCACCGAACGGCTATGGTGTAGTGTCAGCATGGATTCGTTCCCTGGGACCCCACCAGCTGACGACCCGCGACACGGGGAAACTGGAAAACAACGTAATTCCGTTTCTGCTGCATTTTTTTCTTTGACATTAGCGTAATGAGAGCTATTTCTGATTCAACAAACAGTGTAGACCTAGATCAGCCACCAGTTATAGTACAGGAATTTAAATGCTCATTTATTTATTTATTTATTTATTTTCAGTTTACACCCGGAGACTAACGACAGTGGTGTCCAAGATGCAGCTTTACCAAAGATTTTGTCTAAGCACATTGTCAATGACGAGAAAGAACTCGGCAAATAATATACTGTTGGGGATGTGGATAAACTGGATCAAGAAGTGTACTTCAAGTTGATTTGTACGACTAGTTCACAGCTACTAGGCTTCGGGCAACAAATAGTTTTTAAACAACATTATGAGCCAGAAGGCTGCTGGATTTGTGCATTCTTTAAAAAAATGCTGAAAAGAGATAAACAGTTGGCTTCTAGTCCGAAAAAAGATGCGTGTTTTACTAGACTTTCGAGTAGCCAGGAACAGGGGTCACAATCAGTCTCTTCCAATGCACAGTTGCACTTGTAAAGAGTATTAACCTTTATTCTGCTGAGCACGATTAGCCCTACGTTTGCAAACAGTATAGTTTCAGGTCAGATGGCCTCTGAAGAAGCCATCTGATCAGGATCTACACGGTTTGTTATTCAGTTCGTGAATTTAAACAAATACATTATCTCAAGAAATGTGATTGGTTGATACTCAACAAAGGGGTGGCAAAATTAATCATTCAGCAGGATAAGGATTATGAGTGTCATTTTTTTCATCTGTTCAAAGAGCTGATTTTTAGAAGACAAAGAACTTTTGTTAAATCAGCTTTGATAAATGCCCTGATATAGACTTGAATTTTGTGTTGATTTTAACATTTTGTTTTCATGAGCTTATCGAATTCTGTTTCTTAGTCTTAATGCACACTTAGTCCTACCTATTCTATCCAGGGTCTTTGCAATTTGTTTTGGTAAGGATTTGCATTTTCAATTTCTTATACCCATAAAATCACTTTAAACACTAATGTAGGTGGGGTAGCTATAAGTTAAATAATATAACAAACAATATAACAAACTGGAGCTGAAATGATAAATGTTCAGTATGTTTTGAAATAAAAGGTTGTAATGTTATGAAATAAAACACAGAAAAGTAACAAAACATGTTTCAGTGTTTTAAAACTGTTACAGTCCCTAAACACGCGTTATGTGTTTTCAGGCAAAACACCAAAACACGTGTTTTCGCCAAAACATCAGTGTTTTGGTGAAAACACTTAAACACGTTTTAAAAGTGTTACAGAGAAGTGTTTTACTTTGTGTTTAGAACCAAAACACCCAGATTCAGAGTGTACGTAAATGGGGTCTGGACTGGACTCATGGGTTGGGTTTGGCATACTGTGTAGACCCCGATCAGACGCCAAAGAACGCGGCGTCTGATAAGGGTCTACACGTTTTGTTTACAAATAAACAGGAATTCAAGGGTTAACCCATTTAGTACCAGAAACCCCAAAACGGATACCCTGGCAAACAATGCAGGCCCAAAACAGACGCCGCAGAATGCGGCGTCTGATCAGGGCCTCCACTGTTTGCGAAAAGTAAAGCCATTTTCCACGTAAATTTTGAAGAAAACACAACCTGACACCCCTCAATTTTGAAATTGACTCCTGCTGTATATAAGGAGGAAGATTCCGTTTGGTAAAAAAGGGTTAAACGAAACAGTTTAAGTCTCAGTCCAGGACTATTTTTCCAGCCCACACGCAGGGGCAATTGACCCACCAGTACTCTCAGTGCTTTGATTGGTATACTGGAGTGAAAAAGAAACAGGTTATTTTAACCTAAAATATGACACATAAAATCCCCCAGACAGTTGTTATTTTTTTGGTTGTATTTGTTGTAATTTTTTCAACAAAACATCCTGTACTTTAAGCAAACAGTGTAGATCCGTACGTTCGTTCATTCTTGTAAATTGGATGATGAAAATTTTGCTGAACACTGCATTCAAATCCGTCAAAATCACGTATTATATCAAAATAATTCCTTCTGAATCCTATCTGTATCTTACAATGTCCTTATAATGTTTTAAAATGTATGATTACGATCAAGTTTGATTACGATCAAGTTTAAACTAAAACTCAAGCCAGTTTTCCAGGATTTACTCCTGCGTATAACTCCCAAATAGTTGCTCAGACTGAGCAGACCAATTTATCAAATATATGACAGCTGTTGCCTTGCTGGTATAGGAAATAATGACATGAAGTTGTAATTAATTCTGATTTATTCAGAGAATTTTACAGCCAAGCATGCTAGAGGTTTAAAATTAGACAGTGCAGTACCAGTACCCCAAAACGGGCAATTGGCAAACAGTGCAGGCCTTGATCAGACGCCGCGTTCTGATCTGGGCCTGCACTGTTTGCGAAACTGTTTTTTTTTTTTTTTTTTTTTTTTTTCATATGCTTAGGCAATTAGTGAGGCTTATCAGTGTGAACCTGAGATTTATTGAAGTTCATTTTGACAAATGAAAATAAACAGAGCTGTTGTTCTGGAGAGACTAAAATGTCCATACCTGGATTTTCAGGGAACTAAAACCCAGGAGTAGATTAATATATTTCTCCCAAAGAAACCTCTCTAGATTTACTTATACTGCAGAAATTCACGGCATTATAGATCTACACTGTTAAAACTGTTTACGTCTAGTAAGTAAACTTTACACGTATTTAAGAAAGTAGGTGAATTTGTTACCAATCTACCATTTGGATTTTGGTTGACTGTGTTGGGCTTTAACGACACATCAGCCCTTGTGGGAGAAAAGAGGTAGAAGAGACGAAAATGACGGGCAGTATGAATGAAAGTGTAGAAACCGAAGAATTAACACCCTGCTGCAAGGACAGATGACCTTGCCCAACTGTAAGCTAATATCAGTGGGACGCCCCAGTGATGGAAGATACACAACATCTTGCATCCTAATGATGGAATGCAATGAATATTTATAAATTTTATATTAAACGCTGTTTGTAAACGTTCTAACCGAGCCCGAGTTGGAACAGCATTCCAAATATATTAGGACCAGAAATTGAAAGGCTCTCTTTCGTAAGACTTTGATAAGAAACTGTCAAAGTGATGTGTTTGGCAAGGATACGCGTCTGTGTTATGAACACCCTGTCAAACCCACTTTATATGGAAAGACCTATATACCTGGATTTACCTGTTCTAGCAAAGTAAAGGGGAGCGGAAAAAATCATTTCTCTGATTCAAAGGCCCAAACGGCGATGCAGCGGCATGTCACATGTCAAGGCACTACAGAAGTCATGGCCATCTACTGCATCCTGGCTTAGCTCCAGATGTCTCGACAATGTCTTGCCTCTGGATCCAGCTATGTCAGGAGGAGAGAGTGAGGTTGACTCTGCGCGCCTCTCCCTCATTATAATCCAATTCACGGTGCATGTCATCTTAATTATATATACACAGTCAATATGGGCACGCATATGCATGCAACTCAAAACTCAAAAAGCCCTGTGGCGATGTACCTCGAAGAGAAGCACCAAAAACACAGGGCATACCTCAGTGATACCAGTTCAGTATCTAATAAGGCGGCCTATTCAGATATATACAAGGCGATGTACCTCGAAGAGAAGCACCAAAAACACAGGGCATACCTCAGTGATACCAGTTCAGTATCTAATAAGGCGGCCTATTCAGATATATACAAGGCAGTCTAAACTCTTGGCTGAGCAATAAGGCTAATGAAATCCAGTTCTTTGCAGACAGAAAGGATATGAAGAAGTTCTTTGATGCACTAAAGACAGTCATGGTCCCCAGAGCTCAGGAGCCACCCCTCTCCTCAGTGCAGAGTGAACTAGTCTTCTGACTGACAAAGAGGCTATCTTGAAAAGATGGACTGAGCACTTTGATAGTGTTAATAATCGGTCATCCTCTATCAGTGATGATGCTATCAAAAGACTGTCACAGGTTGAATGTAATCTGCTGCTTGATGAGTTCCCAACTGTTACGGAAACAATGAAAGCAATAAAATTTCTGGGATCCGTCAAGGCTCAGATGCAATAACTGTTGAGATCTACAAATCAGGAGTTACTCTAGTTAAAAGAAGATGACAGAGTTATTCCACATTATATGGAGAAAAGAAGCCATCACTCATAGCAATGGTGAGGCAGTTCCACGATGGCATGCACGGATCCAAAATGATGGTGAGTTTTCGGATCCATTCCCTGTGACAAACGGAGTCAAGCAAGGCTATGTGCTAGCCCAAACACTGTTCAGCATGATGTTCTCTGCCATGCTCACAGATGCATATCAGGATAGTGACAATGGTATACCTATTAGGTATCGCTTTGATGGGAAGTTTTTCAATCTCAGAAGATTGCAAGCCAAATCCAAGGTGTAGACGGAGCCTCTTTGCTGTTGATATGATCCAAGGTGTAGACGGAGCCTCTTTGATGGTGATATGGCATAAGGTGCTCCGACAGGAGAGAAGATGCAAGAAAGGTATAGGTGACTGTCAAGTGTCTGACTCCTGTGATAGCTATGACCTCACAATCAGCATCAAACAGACTGAGGTAGTCTATCGTCCAGCGTCTGGCAAGCCTTACAAAGAGCCCTACATCACAGTGAAAGGTCAAAGATTGCAAGTGGTAGTCAAGTTCACCTACCTTTGGAGCACACTGTCAAGAGTTGTTCACTTTGATGATGAAGTCAATACCAGGATTGCAAAAGCTAGTGCAGCATTTGGCCGACTGCATGGTAGTGTTTGGGACCGAAGTGCAATTATGCTTGATACAAAACTGAAAGTCTGAAGAGCATTGGTGCTTCCAACACAATTATATGCATATGAAACATGGACAGTTTACCAACGGCACGCCAAAAGACTGAATCACTTCCAAGCTGTCTTAGAAAACTCATAAAGACTAAGTGACAAGACAGTGTTCCAGACACGGAAGTCCTTAAAAAGGGCAGGGATGCAAAGTGTACACAATCTTATGAAACTAGCACAGCTAAGAAGGACACGCCATATTACCAGAATGCCTGAGGAACGTCTGCCAAGGAAAATTCTCTGTGGAGAACTAGAAATGGACAAACGCTCCCATGGTGGTCCGAAAGGCGCTACAAGAACACCCTTAAATATGTTCTAGAAAGGGTTTTCTTGCACACTAGACAAGGAAATCCGCGATTTTACCCTGGGATAGAAATTTATGTTCTGACTCTGGTGTTCCGACCCCAAATCGAATATAATCGCGTGTTTGATAAATGCACTGGTTGATTACGACCTTGTGTGCGCCGTCGTTAAGGTTGACGTCATGCACGATCCGTGACGTCACTAAACATTCCTGCAGTGTCAACACAATATGGCGGACGTTGGTAACCGAAGTGACCGCAGCATTAAAAAATCCGCGCTAAGAAATGGAAGGTTTGCAAGAAAAAGAATCCAATATGGGTGTGAGGGGTAGATAGAAAAATCCGTCCCTCGGGATCACTGTCCGGCATCACTCGGCAAGCCTTGAGATGCCGGACAGTGTCCCTCGGGACGGATTTTTCCATCCACCCCTCACACCCATATAAGATTCTTATAATCCTTTGGAAGCAAGGACTACACTACAAAACTGGAAAACATGGAGTGTACAGGATTTCCGGGCCAGACTAACTAGTTTCGGCCAATTAGGCCTCAACAGTGACCCTCAAATATTTTCAAAATTTCACAGTGGAATCAATGATCCCAAAGGACAAGAAAAAATAAACTGCATTATGATGTAGGGCAGAGAGACTTTTTACGGCCGCCACACATTCCCAGAAATCAGCTGTAGTGACGTTAAATATGTTCTAGAAAGGGTTATCCTTTGGAAGCAAGGAAAACACTGGGTACAGGTTTTCTGGACCAGACTAGCTAGTTTCCTCAAAGCCTCCCTCAAGGACTTCAACATACCAACAGCTTCGTGGGAACAAATTGCACAGGACAGAGGAAATTGGCGAGGCCTCATCTAAAGGGGTGCTGGTGAAAATGAGGCAAAACTAATCAGCGAAGCTGCGCAGAAACTGGCTCAGCGCAAAGCCAGAGTTTAGGCTTCATCAACAGAGCTGTCATCCTCTAATCGCTGTTGCTCTATCTGCAACAGACAGTTCAGAACTAGAATTGGTCCCATCAGCCAAACAGTAACATTTCATAAATATGATTAAAACTGGTCATTGTCAGCAATGACAGACGAACTATTATATGCAGAGAAATTACGGTTTACAGGGGTATACATATTATTTTTTTATTTTTCCTTATTCTTTTAAGAGTCAGCGCTCTTATATTTTGGCCACGGAGACCTATTAGATGGCTCGATTACGTCCACGGTCTAACATTTCCTACAAAGACTATGCTGAACAATTTCTATTTCTTGTTTCGTTCAAAAGTTAGTATTTTCAGACAAGAAGGTCACCCTTTACCTGATGTTTTTTTTTTTTTTTTTTCTGGGGCCGAGTACATATAGCAGACGTATTAAAGCCTATGCCAGGAGTACGCCCACCGTACGACTGTCGCAGAAGCGGTGTCGCAAACATCATGCTTTATTGGTGGAATTGTTCCCTGGTTTGACGATTGGTAGTGGCTATTCGTACGGCCCCGTACGAATAGCCTGCGTTGGCTAATCGTACGGTCCCGTACGATTAGCCTGTATTGGCTAATCGTACGGCCCCGTACGTTTAGCCAATATATGCTATATTGGCTAATCGTACGGCTATAATTCGGTACCAAGGAATAGGTTAAAATATATTTTGCGAATCAGAATTATATTATTTATGTATATATACTTATAAGTACTGTTATTACGATAACACACCCGTGCGACATGATGCATTTTTTCACATCTTCGAAATGGCTACGCGCCTATACAAATACAATGTAACCTTTATCGCCGAAAAAAATAAAAAGTTATAAATGAAAAATTATGATTTTTTTATTTCTGCTCACAATATAGATTGTGGGTACCCGATTCTGGCGGTTCTAACGAGTACCCACAATATATAATTATTTTAGAGCAGAAATAAGAAAAATAAGGTTTACCCCAAACCATATAAAAGTGGGGTTCAGTCTATTAATTAGGCATGTTTTCGTGATGTTTCCTGAAAAAAAAAACATCCGTGATATCTTTCTTATTTATACTGCCAACACAAATTGTGGGTGCTCGTTTGAACCGCCTCAATGAGGTGGTGGAGGCGGTTCGAACGAGTACCCACAACATATGCATTGGAGCAGAAATAAGAAAATGTATACCCCCGTAAACCCAAGTACTTTTCTATATAAATTAGGACTTAGGGGATTCTTCTTTTAGAAGGGTAACAAGAGCAGGTAAGAGTATGATCAGACTGCGCCTTCGCGGGCAGAATTTGTGTGTTCGTTGGTCGCACGTTTTTTTCACCCTTAAAGTGTTCCAAGTGTCTCGCTTCTACGATAGTCAAGTTTGTATTGTTTGTTTGTTTTGGAGTTTAAAAGCCCAGTCAACACCATTTACCTATCCACACTTTTCCTGGGCAGGCTTTCACATAAGCGTTTAACCAGTACAGTGTACATTCTTTCGCCAGAAACTGACAACTGCCCTCCTTGAATCAGCGGAAGGGAGAAAATGACCGTAGAAAAGATTTAACGCCCCCGTCAACACTGTACAGGTCATTTTGGAGACGTTGCTTTCAATTTCGTGGGACTTTTACCCGACATTGAGATGAAATGACAACTCAAGCCCTGTCACCCAATGAAACTAATAAGGTTTATAAGTGAGTGCATGTCGGACCGTCCATGCATATAAACCCTTCCAAAATTGGAAGCAACGTCTCCAAAATGATATACACAGTGTTGACGGGGGACGTTAAACCTCAAAGCAAACAAAACAAAACCAGTACTCATGTGCGGTCGGTTTCAGCTCTGCGTGAAAGCATCATGCAGCGCATCTATTTCTTCAAGTCCCGATGAAATATTTTGTGGGTGCCCTAAATAATCGCCCTGTCTGTCCGTCTGTCCGTCACGCTGCCTGTCCGTTTACATTTGTCGTGTTTTTTTTTTTTTTTTTTTTTTGTTGTTTTTTTTAATCTCCCTTTCTCTGGGATACGATAAGGGTTAGTTGACGTATCGTTAAATCCAAACAAACGAATAAATAAAAAGCCGGCTGATGTAGAGCTATGATCATATGACATGAAATATTTTCTTAGTTTGTGGGGAGGGGCATGTAGTTTGGCCATTATCCGAACGTCTGTCTTTCTGTACGACAGATGAAAATGTTTGATATTTTTCTTAATTCTTGTCCACATATAGATTGTGGGTGCTCGTTAGAACCGACTCAATTAGGGGGCTCTAACGAATACCCACATTCTATTTTTTATAGCAAAAATAAGGCAAATAATGAATCCCCCCCCCCCCCCGTAAACCTTACTTTGTTCTGTGTATAATGGGAGGTTTAGAGGGGTGTTCATTACACGGACTTGTAATCTGATGATACGCCTTCTAGAAGAATTGCGGTTCAATAGCTTAAACTTGTTTGGCTTGTGCCGTGTGTCGTCCGTCGTGCGTCGTCAACAGTTTCTTTAAATGCGAACTCCTCCTAAACAATTGAGTCAATTTGGTATAATTTGATATAAACTTCACCGCCCGTGCATTAATTAATATCCTTTATGTTTTGGGTGTCACTTTCTTGGTACCGAACTAGAATGGCCGTACGATTAGCCAATATAGCCTATATTTGCTAAAAGTACGGGGCCGTACGATTAGCCAATACAAGCTAATCGTACGGGGCCGTACGATTAGCCAATGCAGGCTATTCGTACGGGGCCGTACGAATAGCCACTGCCTTGACGATTTACAGCATAGGAAAAGTCGTATTGTATTGCCAATTTAGGGTTCTCAGTCAGTGTTGAAGAGGTCGAATCACCCAGCGGAGATAAGTACTCAGTATTTCTTACATGCATTGTATCCACTTGTAATGACAATTGCCTTTGTTATACTCGTTAAAAAAGAATATTGT
This sequence comes from Lucinisca nassula, assembly GCA_963580285.1. Lineage (NCBI taxonomy): Eukaryota > Metazoa > Mollusca > Bivalvia > Lucinida > Lucinidae > Lucinisca > Lucinisca nassula. The sequence continues at coordinate 211,538,758 of OY757010.1, forward strand.
ATAATAGTTTTGACACCATTTACAATATTCAGCCTATAGCTTTTTATTTTAACCCTTTTGTACCAAATGGAATCTTCCTCCTTATATAAAGCAGGAGTCCATTTCACACTTTAGGGGTGTCAGGTCGTGTTTTCTTCAAAATTGATTTGGAAAATGACTGAACCTTGAGCAAAGAGTGGAGGTCCTGATCAGACGCCGCGTTCTGCGGCGTCTGATCTGGGCCTGCACTGTTTGCCAGGGTACCCGTTTTGGGGTTTCTGGTACTAAATGGGTTAAAGTCAACGGACATGCAACCAAGTTCAGCGTGTAACATATTATATTGATGTAGATTTCATAGATTCTGTAATGTGTCTAAGAAATTCATTCTGATTTTTTTTAATTAATGCGTTATTTTCAAATGCCCAACAAAGCTATTGGCATACTAGTACGATCAAAGTAGCTGTAAGTCAGTTGGTAGGTTTAAGGTTCTTATTCTTTTGTACAAACGAAGTAACGCTTCCCACAAGCAATTTCATATTGGCCCTGTTTTGGCCCCCGCCCATCGGGGCTTGAAGAAATATATGGGCTGTATGATGCTTCCACGCAGAGCTGAATCCGACCCGCACACGAGTACTGGTAAACCGCTTAGAGGATCTAAGCCTGCCCAGGAAAAGTGGTGCGCACGAGTCGGACCGCCCATGCTTATAAACCCTATTGGTTTCATTGGGCGACAGGGCTTGAGATGTCATTTCATCTTGATGTCGGGTAAAAGTCCCACACAATTGGAAGCAACGTCTCCAAAATGACATTTACAGTGTTGACGGGGACGTTAAACCTCATATCAAACAAACAAATCAACCAAACGGGTCTGATGGATTGAACCGAGGCTTCGGCCCATTACTGCAGACTAAATATATTATTTTGGTTCTTTGAATTGAGGTTTTACATCCCTATCAACACTATTTAGATCATTTTGGAGACGTTTCTTCTAATTTTGTGAGATTTTTACCCAGCACCTGTAACAGGGCCAATACGAAATTACTCGGTTAATGACAATTTTATAAATTAATTTCAATAAAGAGTAGTATTGGTTCTGTTTTTTTTTTTTCTTGTGTGTGTGTGTTTTGTTTTTCGTATTGGCCCTCCTTTTCTAGTATTGTCCCTTTTTTCCCCGTATTAGTCCTCCTTGTTTGTCATCTGCAAATAGTGCGAGCCGAGTTCTGGCTATATAAATGCTTTACTATGGTGGTTGATTATAATATTTTCTTCAAAAGTTTCCGCGTAATGGATATTGTTTTAAAATCAATCTTATTTGTTTATTTATTTACGGTCATTTCAAGATTAATTCACTTATTTCGAGCCGATCGTTAACCAAATGTGGGCGAAAAACGGAATTCCTAGAGAAAAATATCCATTTAACCCTTAGCAAGTTCACGACAACCCCTATCTTTGCAAACAGTGTAGATCCAGATCAGATGGCTTCTGAAGAAGCCATCTGATCAGGATCTACACTGTTTTGCATTCAGTTTATGAATTTGTAGCAATAAATTACATCAAGTAATTTGATTGGTTGATAGACAGAAATAGGTGTGGCTTAAATGAATATTTAGCAAGATAAGGGTTAAGTTTACAGAAGCAAAGTACATATAGATTGTGGTCACTGGTTATAATCATCTCGTCCATGGTTCAAGGGAAAAAACAATATCATTAATTCCCGTCCCTTTCAAGATTATTTCACTTATTTCGAGCAGATCGTTAATCATAGGTAGACGAAAACCGGAGTAGCCGATGAAAAAATCAACTTTATGCACACTCGTTAGAACCGCATCGTCCATGTTTCAAGCAAAAAAAAAAAATAAATATCATTAATTTGCACCATAAAATGAAGAATGCATGGGTGCATCACATTATAAGTTTTGGGCGTGAAAAAGAAAATGAAATATCCCAAATAACTGAAAACTGTTTTCACAGAGCTTCTCTCTCTCTCCCACTTTATATCGAGAGAACTGTGGTTTTCAGGGGTATACATTATTTTTCTCATTTCTGTTCAATGATATAGATTGTTGGTACTCGTTAGAACTTCATCAATGAGGTATAAAAATATTACAACTTGTCAGAAAATGACTGTTTTGGCCCACTATGTCTCACCGATGTGTTATTGTAATGTTTTTCTTTCTTGCTTTCTTTCTTTCTTGAAACTGCCTTTCTCTGTCATTCTTTTTAAGTACTTGACAAAATACCGTTTTATTACAGTGGCATGCCAGTAATTTGTGAACAGAAGGGATTTATTTATCAATTTATCTGATTAGAAAACAAAGCCCCTATATATTTGACCGGATAAGGCACCGGACTCCGGATACTTCGGATATGAAGATAGGGAGTGACAACTTATAATCATTTCCTTTTACTTTATGAAAAAAAATGACATGAAACATCATAGCGTTAACAATATGCAGAAACCCCCTCCTTATAAAGGGAAAAGTGGGGTATACATTGTTTTTCCTTATAAAGTCGAAAAAAGTAGATTGTGGATATTGGTTAGAAGCGCCTCAATGCAGCGGATCTTATGAATACAATCTATGTTTAGAGCAGAAATCAGAAACACATATATACATATAGATTAATATATAAAATCATCAGAAAAATTCTAGTTCTACAGATTTGAAAGACCTCATTGTAGTGCATGGGTGTGCTGTCGTCCATGGATGTGCTGTCGTACATTGGTGTGCTGTCGTCCATTGGTGTGCTGTCGTCCATTGGTGTGCTGTCGTCCATTGGTGTGCTATCGTCCATTGGTGTGTTGTCGTCCATTGGTGTGCTGTCGTCCATTGGTGTGCTGTCGTCCATGGGTGTGCTGTCGTACATGGGTGTGCTGTCGCACATGGGGGTGCTGTTGTACAGGGGGGTGCTGTCGTACATGGGGGTGCTGTCGTACATGGGTGTGCTGTCGTACATTGGTGTGCTGTCGTACATGGGTGTGCTGTCGTACATGGATGTGCTGTCGTACATGAGTGTGCTGTCGAACTTGGGTGTGCTGTCGTACATGGGTGTGCTGTCGTACATGAGTGTGCTGTCGCTTATTCTGTCTGTCGTACATGGGTGTGCTGTCGTGTTTTTTTTTTGTTGTTGTTTTTTTTTGTTGTTGTTTTTGTTTGGTTTTGTTTTTGTTTGTTTGTTATTACACTCTCAGACGCGACGTCATATGATAATTTCGATTACCCACTACTAGTGATTAAATATGCAAATTAGTTAGATACGTCCCGTAACGCTACATGTACAACGTTCTAAACGACGTCGCGTTTACTTATGGCGGAATATTAACATTTTTGTAAAACAATCGTGAATAAAATGCATTTTAAATGTCATGTGATAAATAGAATCTTGCGTTCGTGCTCATGTATTATCAAATTTATTAAACTCGTTGAGGAAAATGGATAAAATGCTCGGCAAAGCCTCGCATTTTATCCCCTTTCCTCAACTTGTTTAATAAATTCAATAATACATGAACACTCATGTATGATCCTCTATGTAGGTGAGATCATATCTTGATATGCAAAAATATTCTGTCATAAGTCAGTAAAGTAGAAGTAAAACAAAGATCAGGAATTGATACAATTAACTTACTCCACCCATAAAGACACCAAAGGGAAAGAAATACAAACATTAAGCGACAAGACCATAATGGAAACCTAAACAAAGGAAGGCCATAAGGACAGTTACTTTCCCACAAAATGGCCATATGGCCATCCAAAATAAAAAGACAAAAGTGATACACACAGTAAGTAACAAACAACAACATAAATACATCGCCACAGAAGAGCCGCCTTGGAACGGTCAGTGGAAGATTTCCACTGGGGGGGGGGCAAACCGGTCTTTCACCTCACACTTTGGTTAGCCCTCGCCCATCTGGGCTTGAAGAAATAGAGGGGCTGCACGATGCTTCCACGCAGAGCTGAAGCTGACCGCACATGTCATGGAATCACCGTGCATTTATCTATAAATATTTATGTTTAATGTTTGTTTTATTATACATGGTAAACCGATTTGAGAATCTAAGCCTGCCGAGGCAATGCGGTGCGAGTCGGCCCATCCATGCTTGTAAACCCAATTGGTTTCATTGGGCGGCAGGGCTTGGGATGTCATTTCATCTCAGTGTCGGGTAAAAGTCCCACAAAATGGGAAGCAGCGTCTCCAGAATTACCTTTACAGTGTTGACGGGGACGTTGAACTTCAAATCAAACAAACAAAACCACACACTTTGGATCTTTGGAACGCACATGTCTGGAGATCAAAATGTTTTAGTTATCATATCACGCACCTATATTGTTTTGACCCCCTTAAACCCCACTAGTACAAGTGTGGTTTACAGGGGTAGACATCATTTTCCGTATTTCTGCACTAAAACATAGATTGTGGGTACTGGTTAGAACCGTCTCGATGAGGCGGTTCTAACGAGAACCCACAATCTATATTTTGAGCAGAAATATGAAAAAATATCAGATGTTAATCCGAAAACTTTCCTAAACTTTCAATACATTTATATAGGCGTGCATGACACATAGCTCATTTCCAGCATAGATGGTGTCCGTTTGTTTTCATTTATTAATTTTCATTTATTTATTTAAATTTTTACCAAACAATATATTGTACTTAAGCAAACAGTGTAGACCAACTGTTGTCCATGTCTACGCATTATGTGGCGGCTGGTCTCGGTCTACACTGTTTACCGTTGTCCCATTGGACACTAGGCCCTGACAACATCAATTAGGACAACATTTAAATTTTCAATTTCTGTTTGATAGATTTTTCTTTTCAAATTTTTTCAAGATACACGAGTTTCTTGACTCTCTCATTTCTCAGAAAATGATTTAATTTACTTGACTTAATGGTCAATTTGAGCGTAATTAATAGAACAGTATTTATAAAGAAACACTTTAATATCAATTGTCATTAAGATTGTTTGTTTTGAATCTCAACAAGATGAAGTATTTTGATTCTATACAGATATACTTCCAACTTCATTAGTAATCAAGAGGAAGCACGTGGTATGGATAAACTCGTATTTTGATTGGTTTGTTTAGGTAAATGTCCGCGCGAGTTCCGGTTTTGCGGATTATGATTGGCCTACTAGCGGCTGCTGCAAACAGGCGACCACGCCTTCACAACTTAAACCACTCACAATTTATTATCATAGCATAAAGCACTGTTGCTGGTATCTTAAGTGGATGCCACTTTCGCAAATCCACAAACTTAAATTCGCTCTACGTGCAAAATAATTTGAAAGTAAAAATGTATTCTAATCCAGCGTATGGAACCCCATTCTCTGTGAAGGACATACTGAGTTGGACAGCGGAACAACAGGCCGCAGCACACTATGGAATGGATTTTCAAAATTTAAACATGAATTACGGGAATTATCAGTACGAGACCCAAAGGATGGGTGAACCACTATCCCCCATGATGAATGCGATGGGAAATATGGGTAGCAATTCTTGTTTGTACAGTACCAACAGCCCGTCATCTCTACAGCCGACCTACACCAACCTGTCGTGTAGTCCGTCAGTGTCCGCGATGTCATCAATGACACAGATGCACTTACCAGTTAAATCCGAGACTCTGAGCCCGAGCGCGAAGCACGACCCCTACGACAACAACGGCGCAGCGACTCCTGGGTCTGATACGGGAGACATTCAGCAGTCAGGTCCGCCCGGAATAGATCCGGGCACCGGCGTACAGACTCTGCCGTCGGTGGAAAAACTTTACGCTGATCCAGAAGAGGGAATTGATAAACGTAAGTGTTCAATATTATATCAAGTATGCATGCTTGTTTCTGATGATAGCCACGATAGCGATGGTGATTGAAATGTTTATAGAGGTGAACAAGAGTCTCTTAAAACTAAAGCATAGCCCTCTTTATTTCAACGTGTGTGTAGAAAGATTTATAATATCTAAAGAATACTACTTGAATCCTTAAGATGGCCTCTTTCAGCTGCAGCATTGCGGAGTATTTTATATGAAGAAGACCACTTTTCTTATCTTCCACTCATACTATTTAAGGGGAATGGGAACACCTGGCAGATTTTTCCGCCATTTTTCAAAGGGAGACAACGCTCGGAACTTCCTGTTCGCTTTTCTATAAACCCTGTCCCACTGAAAAAGGGTCAACTCTTAAAGGAAAGAATTTGCTCCTCAGGAGCAAATTCTTTCCTTTAAGAGTTGACCCCTACTGACATGGGAGACAAAAATAATTTTGCAGGAGTTAGGTGTTCCCATTCCCCTTAAACTCTGAATATTTACCTCTATTTCTGCCTCTTGGTTCTTTCACTTCCAGGAAAAAGTACACCTCAAATGGTCTGTATGTGTTTCATGAGGTTTTAAACCCTGGTTCTGTGTTATGTTTTGGAAATTGTATCGGAGGGAGATGAATTAATGGCTGCGAATAAAAGGCGACATATATCTTAAATAGACGACTGCCTTGTATAAACTGTGGCCATATGGTTGGTCTATTATCTGGGAGATTCCGTTTACTATCTTAATGCCATACATTATACTGCCATTGTAGTCATGTCTTGTGTCAGATATACAGAAAATGTTCTGATAAAATGATTCCAATTCTGGCGATTTACGGTATTTTGTTTGGATTTAAGAATTTGCTCTTGCGAAACGGGTTATTCTATGAAATTAAAGAAGCCTCCGTAGTGTAGTGGTTATGCTACTCGCCTTGTAAATCAGGGGTCGCAAGATCGATCCAGGGCTTCTCCAGACTTTCGGATGAGTCGTTAAACCGAGGCCCCGTCTCCTTATGACCTTAACTATTGGTGAGACGTAAAACTCAAACACTCAACTCAACTCTATGAAATTAAACTTAAGTTAGGTCGAGATGAGATGTTGCAGAATACGTAGTCTGATCAGAGTCCACCCTCTGTGATTCAGTATCGATACTTGCAAGAACCAACGCTTTAGTCTGGCAAACGACGCGCCATGCTACATGTTCAGATTCAAATTACCCCAACTCTCTCTCTCTCTCTCTCTCTCTCTCTCTGTTCAGATTCAAATTACCCCCAACTCTCTCTCTCTCTCTCTCTCTCTCTCTCTCTCTCTCTCTCTCTCTCTCTCTCTCTCTCTCTCTAGATTCTGTAGAGAAAAAAAAATAAAAAAAATACGTTTTTGACCGGCTCTTTATTGTTTCAGTTCGAAATGTGCGTGCACTGCACGAGTGGTCGTTCTCAATAAGGGTGCCGGATAATTTCGAGAGCGTGCAACAATTACACTGACAAAAAGCTCATCACGAAAACACGCCTATATAATTCTGACCCCTTTAAAACCCACTTTTATATGGCAATACCTGGGTTTACAGGGGCAAACCTTATTTTTTTTCTAATTTCTGTCCTAAAATGTTTGTGGGTACTAGTTAGAACCGCCTCGATGACGGTTCTAACGTGTACCCACAAAAATATCTTTTGAGCAGAAATAAGAAAAAATATCATAGTTTTTCCTCTTAAAATTTTCGGGGTTTTTTTTCAGCGGTAAAATTTACAGTGTATTTATATAGGTGTTTTCGTTATGTGTGGCATTTACGCAACGACTTTCACAACTTGATGATTTCTCATGAAATTACCGTAACTGTAAGATTATAATATTGAAGTGGACCCGCCCATCGTGGCGCGGGGAAATAAATTAGGCTTCATGATGCTTCCATACAGAGCCGAAACCGACCGCATAGGAGTTCTGGTAAACCGCTTTGGCGGTGTAAGCCTGCCTAGGCAAAGTGCTGCGAGTCGGACCATCCTATTAGTTTGTTTGTAATGTAGTTCATCTCAATGCCGGGTAAAAGTCACACAAAATTGAAAGCGACCTAGGATTCAAAATCGAAGAGTATAAGAACGCGTTTATATTTCAATGTCCAGCTAGTAGACTGGTACAGACACCATTAAAACAGCGTAGATCAAGATGAGGTGGTTCATAAGATAAACACTGTTTGCGAGCCGATTCATGATCTTGACTGAAAACTTCAAATTTACTAAAACGGACGAGTCCATCTACCAACTTTAGAATATCAGGAATTGTTTGTTTCAATCTTCTTTAACCCTTTTTGTACCAAATGGAATCTTCCTGCTTATGTATAGCATAGTTCCATTTCAAAATTTAGGGGTGTCAGGCTGTGTTTTCTTCAAAATTGATTTGGAAAATGGCGTTCTGCGGCGTCTGATCTGGGCCTGCACTGTTTGCCAAGTACCCGTTTGGGGGTTTCCGGTACCAAAAGGGTTAGATATTTATTAGAAACTGCAGTGAATCTTCGATAACTCGATTATGGACAGGTCGTTTACCATAGCTAATTGGAACTCATTCTGGAGACATTCAAGACTTCTTTCCCATAGCCATCCATTCATTTAGGATAGATTATGTTTTTCTTTTTTATTTTATCTTGAAAATGTATGTTGTGTGTACTCATCAGAATCGCCTCAATGAGGTAAATGAAATATCCATAATCGAGTTATCAAAGTTTCAATGTAGTTTACTTGAAGAAATAAACAATGTGTTAGAGGTTTTAAAAACTTCGTTATTTCTTTTTAAATTTATTTATTTATTTTATTTTATTTTATTTATTTATTTTATGACATGAGGAAAGTACATTTATATTAAAACAGTAAGACTACAGAAACATTTTAAATGTTCACACGTTTGTAATAGAATTAACAAAGAAATAAAAAGAAAAGAAAAAAAAAAACAACATTAAATACGTAAAAATGGAAGTATTTTTTTTTTTTTTTTGTTCACTTTTAGGTCTTCGAATGTTAATATCAAAATCTTTCGAACGATTCTAAACATGCAGATACATGAGGTTAACAAGTCCGTGTGATGTACACCCATGTAAACCCCGCTTTATAAAGATAAAAGTAGGAATTACAAGCGTATACATTACATATTTTCTTATTATTTTTTTTATTAAAAACATAGATTGTGGATGCTCGTTAGGACCGCCTCTCGCGAGTACCCACAATCAATGTTTGGACTAAAAAACATGCTAAAAATCATCTGAAAAATATACCAGTTTTAAAGATTTGAAAGGCGCAATTTTAACACAAGGATGTGTTATCGAGAAATATGCGATGCATATATTAAAAAAGTAAAGCTTACAAAAGGCGTTTGTTTTTTTCATGCTTTTGTAGCAGAATTCCAAAGAAATGTATATGCTTTTATCGTTAAATATAATTTGAACGATAAGGCCCATAATCCATTACAAAAAGTAAACGGAACATTTATACACGGAAAAAGGTGAAATATTTTATTAGATAAATGAAAAACGCACCGTGATCTATTTAGATCTCTGTTATTCTTAAATTGAGTATACAAGCCAGTCTACGACAAAAGTTATAAAATGCCATTGTGGACAGCTAGAAATCTTACTAATCTATGCGCGATCATGCAGTCTAATCCGACTTAACGCCTCATACGCAGGACCTCTCAGCCCAGTTGAAAGCCTTGCGCTGAAAAGCAAATGCTCAGATCAGGCTGCGCATTTGCGCAGCCTGATCTAAGCATTTGCTTTTCTGATATGACACGTTATTTTCTTCTGTCCCTGTTCATGTATTTTATGATGGGAAAATTTCTCCGGCTTAGTTTTTTCACCAGATCAAACAAGTGTGTGTAGATAGGATTTAATATGGACACCTATCGTCCCCTTAATGGTTTCAAGATTCTATCTCCAAAGGATTCGCAAATAGGCAGTCTCTGTTCTGGTGTAACATTCTAATAAAACACACTCGTACACTTTTAATATCTCAGTTTAGAAAACAAAATAGTGAAAAGTCACAGGCACTCGCAATGTTGTCGTTTGACAATTATCTTCGGAATAATATTCTTTGCAAACTTTTTCTTAGAAAAATATTCGGACACCACCCCCATGTTACGTCAAGCTTTATTTCTAATCTGTAAAATGGTCTTTGTTTGTTTGATTTGAGTTTTTACGTCCCCGTCAACACTGTAAAGGTCATTTTGGAGACGTTGCTTCCAATTTTTTGGACTTTTGAGATGAAATGACATCTCAAACCCTGTCGCCCAACGAAACCAATAGGGTTTATTAGCATGGACGGTCCGCCTCGCACCGCGGTTCCTGGACAGGCTTAGATCCTCTAAGTTGTTTACCAGTACTTGTGTGCGGGCCGGCTTCAGCTCTGCGTGGAAGCATCGTGTAAAATGGTCATTCTCTGGTAAATCTCTGGTAAATCTCTGGTAAATCTTTGTGTTATTTTTTCCACTAAATTCTGCAGCAACCATAGATTGTGTGTGCACGTTAGACCCGCCTCATCGAGGCGGTTCTCACGCGTACACACAAACTATGTTTCTGAAGAACAATAAAAATAATGTACGAGTATATCCTTGCAAATCCAACTTTTTCTGTACATGCCTTTAAAGTGTGACTTTGACGGACTTGTGATTTGTTCAACTCGTTAGTTAACATATTAGTATTGAAAAAGCCGGTCGTGGCTGTTCAGTCGGATACGCGTCTTACTGTTGATCAGGAGGTCACGGGTTCCATGCCCGTTGTGTCGGCAACATTCTTTCGTGAAAATTGATCATGGAATCTTTTCTGTGGTTATTCCCTACCTTCAGTTGATTCAAAAAGGGCAGCTGTCGGCATTTTTAGCGAAAGAATGTACACTCTACTGGTTAACTGATTATGGAAAAAGTGGAGTCAGGTTAACCCTTATCGTGCTGTTCACGACAACCCCTTTCATTGCAAACAGTGTAGATCCAGATCAGATGGCTTCTGAAGAAGCCATCTGATCAGGATCTACACTGTTTGACATTCAGTTTATGAATTTGTAGGAATAAATTACATCAAGTAATCTGAATGGTTCAAAGTCAGGGATGGGTGTGGCTAAAATGAATAGTCAGCAAGAGAAGGGTTAAACTTTCCGACACGACCTGACTTGAATACTGTTGACTCCAGGGCCCTTGAAACGGGTTCGAATCAGTCATGATTGCGGGGCTCGAGTCATTAAAGTTTCACTGCTATTTAAAACTGTCACAAGTTATTGCAGTATAGATACTGTTAACGATAACTCTTTTAGTACCAAATGGAATCTTCCTCCTTATATATAGCAGGGGTCAATTTCAAAATTTAGGGTGTCAGGTTGTGTTTTCTTCAAAATTTATTTCGGAAAATGGTTGTACTTTTTGCAAACAGTGTAGGTCCTGATCAGACGCCGCGTTCTGCGGCGTCTGATCTGGGCCTGCACTGTTTGCCAAGTATCCCTTTACCAGTTTCCAGTACAAAATGGGCTAAATATTATACACATGGGTAAATGCATAATCCAACATTTCTTGCATACCTTCCGACACCCCCACATCTGAACAGAAATACCAGAAATACGGGGGAGGGGGGGGGGGGGGCAAGTGGGAAGTAGTGAAAACAAGGTTATAACTTATATCTCAGATATTATGGATTTTTTTTATACAAAACTATACATTTTTGATAGAATAACTTATTTATGAATCAAAATGGAAAACAATAATCAATTGATTTCAACATATATTATCTCTCTTGCTTTGGTCAAATAAGCTCTACCGAGTGATACTGAAACTAAGACAAAATGATGATAAAAATTACTGCTAATTTCCGTATTTTCAATTATTTTCTCCCCGAATTGCACACTCAGAGACAATGTACGGATAAACTATATGCTACTTTATTTGCCTATATAACCAACCTGTCCAACAAATTTCAACACAATTCATGTAATTTTACTGAAATTCCAAACACAGAACGCTGTATAGAGCTACATTTAGAGTACTTTCAGTAATGCACATTCATTCTGGTATATTTAAGAATTATTGCTATTCTCTAATTAAATGTTTATCTTTTTCATCTGTAAAAAAGACTTATAATGAGAACAACAAAATCAGATTTTGATGACGTCATAAGTTTGACTACAACATTAAAATTCCTAAAACGTTGTGATTTCAGCGAAATGATGGTATTGCTCAAATACTGGGATTTACGGAGGGATCTTAATAACCCAATTCACTTAAACAAGGCAAACTGTATTTTTCTTTGTGGTCGAGTATTAATGTATTATTGTATATATAATAACCCACAAAATAAAATATTGTTTCGCATAAACTACATTGTCAGATATCTGTCAACTCTTGACAATTTGAAGGTTAGTACATTCGACTTTCAATAACTATTAATACAAGATCTAGCGGGATGGGGGCGCCCATCGGGGCTTTGAGAAGTAGACTGGGCTGCATAGTACTTCCACGGAGAGCTGGAACTGACCGCACATGAGTACTGGTAAACTTCAAGGCCGCTTAGAAAATCTGTCTATGCCTGCCCAGGCAAAGGATGTCCCTGCACATAAACTCTATTGGTTTGTTTGGGGGGTATCGGTTGACAGATGCCATTTCGTCTCATTGTCGGGTAAAATCCTGCAAAATTGGTAGCAACGTCTAAAAAATTACCTAAATAGTGTGGACGGGGTCGTATAACCTCAATTGAAACGAACAAAAAAAATCTAGATGTACGGCTCAACTTAAATGACTTCATTAGGAAAACATGTCCCTGTTAAATAATGGCGTCCAACATGGTGTCAGAAATGACAAATATTAGGCAAAATTCATACATCTTTCCCAATTTCGGCCTTCAACATGGATTTTGGGTGCTCGTTAGAACCGCCTCAATGAGGCGGTTCTAACGAGCACCCACAATCTATATGTTTGAAGTGTAAATAAGAAAACATATGAAAAATTGCCATCGGAAATGTAGCCATTTTGAAGGTTTGAATGCACTTTGCCAAAACGGGTGTGTGTAATCGTAATGCAATATTCTTATTATTTTTTTTGTGAATAGAACTGTGTATTTTTAAATAATTATAATTTTGGTTTTGATTATACGGCCTTTTCAACATTATTTCACTTATTTCGAGCCGATCCTTACTCAGAGGTGGGCGAAACCCGGAATTCCCAGAGAAAAGCCATCTGGCTTTCCGTTGCAGAACTTGTCATCAATAATAATAATACAAATAATAATAATAATACTAATAATACTAATAATAAAATAATAAGTAACGATGCATAGGCTGACTAATGGCTCGTAATATATACTATGCATTGTAACCTTGTTAATTTTTGACATTGTTTTAATTTTATGTTTGTTTTTTTTTTTTTTTTTTTTTTTTTTCAAATGTAGGCATTGTTATAGCAGCCGTTTTTTATTATTTCTTTGTTTGTTTGTTAAAATGCTGCTGAGCTCACTTGTATTCTTAGCTCACCTGAGCCTAAGGCTCTGGGGAAGCTATTGTGATCGTCCACCGTCCGTCGTCGTCATATCCACAATAGATTTTGACCAAACATGGCAGAAATGATCTTTGGGTGGTCCTCTCTCAAACGAAATTGTTCACAGAATTCCATTCCATGCAGAACTCTAGTTGCCATGGCAACCAAAAGGGGAAATTAAAAAAAAAAAAAAAAAAAAACCTTTAAAATCTTCTTGTGAAACCAGAAGGCCCAGGTCTTTGGTATTTGGTATGAGGCTTCATCTTGTGGACCTCTACCAAGATTGTTCCAATTATAGCCCTCGGGCCAAAAATGCCCCCGCACCAGGGCCTACTGGTTTTACATAGGCTTATATAGGGAAAACCTTTAAAAATCTTCTCGTCGGAAACAAGAAGACCGAGGTCTTTGGTATTTTTAGGAAGCTTCATCTAGTGGACATCTACGAAGATTGTTCGAATTATAGTCCTGGAGCAAAAAATGCCCCCGCACCAGGGCCTACTGGTTTTACATAGGCTTATATAGGGAAAACCTTTAAACATTTTCTTGTCTCAAACAAGAAGGCCTAGGTCTTTGGTATTTTTAGGAAGCTTCATCTAGTGGACATCTACGAAGATTGTTCAAATTATAGTCCTGGAGCAAAAAATGCCCCCGCACCAGGGCCTACTGGTTTTACATAGGCTTATATAGGGAAACCTTAAATAATCTTCTTGTCTGAAACCAGAAGGCCCAGGTCTTTGATGTTTGGTATGAAGCTTCATCTAGTGGACCGCTACAGAGATTGTTCAAATTATAGCCCTGGGACCAAAAATGCCCCCGAACCAGGTCCCCTGATTTTACACAGGTTCATATAGGGGAAACCTTACTCTTCTTGTCTGAAACCAGAAGGCCCAGATCTTCGATATTTGGTATAAGCCTTCATCTAGTGAACTTCTACCAAGTTTGTTCAAATTATAGCCCTGGGACCAAAATTGCCCAGCCGGTTTAACATAGATTTATATAGGGAAAACTTAAAAAAAATCCTCTTGTCTGAAACCAGAAGGCCTAGGCCTTTGATATTTGGTATTAAGTCTCATTTTGTGGACCTCTACCAAAATTTGTCAAATTTTAGACCTGGGGCGCAAAAATTTATTTGCCTGCCCGGACAAATCCATTAGCTCAGGTTAGCGTTATAGGACCATCACGGTCCTCTTGTTTCCCATTCTATGTGAAGCATACTCAGTGTTCCACAGACACATTTGCAGTTATGTCCCTTTAAAATTGAAAATAGTTTCTTTTATTATGCCGCATATAGTTTCTGATCTGTCTGTCTGTCTGTTTGTCTGTCTGTCCTCAAAAACTTTTACATTTGGGTAATTGATAGGGCTTTCATATTTCATGGGACCCATATTGGGTTCGTGATCATTCACATGTGCATTGCATGTCACAAGACCTTTACAGTGGTACCATATTTTTTTAACATGTGAACTTGACCTTGACCTTGACGTTTGACCTACTTTTCTAAAAGAAATCTTTATCATTGGCCATAACTTTCGATTGGTAAACGATAGGGCTTTCATATTTGACCGCCAATCGGCGCGATTCTAATGAGTACACACACCGTTGAAATAAGAAAATTATCTCAAATATATCATTTCTGTTGTTGTGGTAGGACCATAAAACCAAAGCAATGACAATACTGGTGGGCCGAAAGTCTCTCTGTGTAGGCTAATTCTAAGAAGCACTTAGAATCTATGTTTGGACTACAAATAAAAAAAAAATATATAAAATAATAATCAGAAAAAAATCTAGTTGTGGAAATAGGAAATACGCCATTTTAGCACACGGTTGTATTAACTTATTGCAGCATAATATCACCTTGGCAAGTTTTGTAGCAAGAAGAACATTATATGGCATGTATACATGTACAAGTTCCTCAAAAGTGGGGGAAGATGCGTTCAATACCATGCACGTACTTCTTAAAAATGCCCAGACACTATTATCATTATTGTTGTTGTTGTTATTATTATTATATTAAAAGCATTTTACAATCATTTGAAATAAGAAATTACTATACTATGTATTTTTACTAATCTTTTTATACAGGATGCTTAAGGGCTTCACATATAATAAAACCCGACATTCTATATTTTCATATCGCGCGTGCTGGTTAATTATAAATTAATTTCAACGATAAAGGATGTAATTACCGATGTAAGAGATTCTTGAATATAATAATTCTTTTTCAAAAAGACTTCATTTTTTTTTTTTTTTTCAATTTCGTTGATGTGTTTTCTCATTGACCCGGACCCATGAAAAATAACTACGTACAGACTCGAACACTAAAGAATTAGGGATTTTTAGACAGAGGCTTCTCAAGATGCTAAGAGATAATCATATCGCCAGGTTGAAGGGTGTAGTATGCTGTGTGTACTCATTAGAATCGCCTCATCGAGGCGATTCTAATGAGTACTCACAGCATTCACTATTGATATCACAATATACACTATCGGAACGTTGTGTATACACAGCAGGCGATTCTGATGAGTACATACAACATACACTAACAAGATATATACTGAACCGAAAAAGAAACGCAACTCCAAATATAAATGCGAGTATTTGCAGAAATAATCATGTTTGCAGAAAATCGATTTAATGACGCAATAACATAATCATTCCTGAATGTAATTTCCATAGAGAGTTCGATTTCCAGTGAGAATGTTTGGAACACAAATCCGTTTTGTCGTAGAGGTAGTCATTTCACAAGTTCATAACATAAGCAGTTAATAGCGAGTATGTCCTCCGTTTGCATTCAGTCCTGCACGCACACGCCTGGTCATGGACAGGATTAAACGACTGATCTCTGACTTGGGAATAGCAATCCACTCCTGTATAAATGAGCGCGAGACGCAAGGCTTGACGCGTTGTTGGCGGCTGCGGCGGTTACGTACGCGCCTATCCAAGACGTCCCACAAATATTCTATAGGAGAGAGATCTGGACTATACGGAGGCCAGTGCATCACATCAACGTTGTTTTGCGAAAGAAACGCCACGCTGAGCCTTGCTACATGCGCCTGAGCGTTATCCTTTTGAAACGTAACGTTGTACTGTCGTACATATGGAACAACTACCGATGTCAATGAAACGCTTAGCCGTCAAAGATCCATCAATGAATACCAGGGGCGTTCTATGACCATAAGATATGCCAGCCCACACCATCAACCCACCGCCTCCAAATCGATCACGTTCAACCAAACAATTGTCACGATAACGCTCTCCGTCACGCCTATACACACATTGACGGCCGTCAGCTCTGTACAACAAGTACCTGGGCACGTCAGAAAACATTACGTTACGCCACTGACGAAGGGAAGGGCTCCAACGTAAAGGCTTATTGAGAATTAGAGAGATCTAATTCAAGGTAATGTTGGTTGGTGCCTGATGCTCTGTCTCTGATCGGGCCCATCGGAGTCTAACTGTTGGTTTTCTTTTGCTCCAGCATTTCTGTGGTTTCTTGCTGTCGAGTCCTCACCGTTGTCTCACCTCTGTGGTTCTTTGATTTTTGTGTTCATGTTGCACTGATGAGTTAGGAGGCCTTCATGCGGACTGAACAAATTATTTGTCTAAATCGCGACGGAAGTAAGGGCGAGGATTGTGGCCACGTAAAATCGATTTAAGCCCCCCAGTGGAAATCTTCCACTGACCGTTCCAAGGCGGCTCTTCTGTGGCGATTTATTTATGTTGTTGTTTGTTACTTACTGTGTGTATCACTTTTGTCTTTTTATTTCGGATGGCCATATGCCCATTTTTTGGGAAAGTAACTGTCCTTATGGCCTTCCTTTGTTTAGGTTTCCATTATGGTCTTGTCGCTTAATGATTGTATTTCTTTTCCTTTGGTGTCTTTTATGGGTGGAGTAAGTTAATTGTATCAATTCCTGATCTTTGTTTTACTTCTACTTTGGCCTATGTTGTGTGAGCCACGCCATTCTAACCTGACGTCGTCGTGGTGTTAATGGCATACCAACGCACGGACGACGAGGACGTAAGCCAAACTCCCGAAGGCGATTCCTGACAGTATCTGCACTTATTCGATTGGTGTGCGTTCCTGGTGTCACCTGAGACGCCTAGACGGCTGTACGGAACCGATTACGAAGGTGGGTTAGACGGATGTATCGGTCCTGTCGACGTGTCGTGACGCGTGGACGTCCATTCTGGGCCTATCATTTGTCGCTCCCGTTTGACGTAGACGCTGGTACAAGCGAGTTATCGTCGATTTACTCACTTGGAAGTTCCACGTAGAAGCATTTGGACCGCTACGTTACGTTGATATTGCGTCAAACGCAGTACCATATTCCGTAGCGACATTTTACCGGACTTTTGAAACCTAAACTCCAGCTTACACAATATGCCAATATGATGAGGTTACTGCATACATTTAATGTACTGCACGAGGAAATGTTGAAAATAACGAATTGTCAAGTGAAGCGTTAAACTGTACATATATCGCCCAAATGTTTTCTGCATACGAAAGTTTAAAAAGTATGAAAGTAAATCGCAAAATGATTTTTCAGTCAACCTGATGGTTGCATGAAAATCTTTTGGGTTAAAAAGTTGCGTTTCTTTTTCGGTTAAGTAGGAATTTTCCCCTACATATTTTCACAATTTATATTTCCTTAGGTACTACTTAAGAACGAGTTCCAAATCAATGCATATCTGAAACAAATAAAAATGATATTTGCCCACGCTGATATTTTCACACATGACCTAGTTATTTTCACAGTAGCAACCCGGGCTGCTTGTTTGGTTGGTTTTTCGTATAAATACTTTTATTTTCGCTGAACGAATGTGTTGAATATGGAAGCCGATAGGGGACATTTTGACTTGTGACTTTTGAACTTGTGACTTATGACTTGCGACGTCGGAGTTGCATGCCTAATTTTTGCGACTTATGACTTTTGACTTTCGACAAATCTGACGCAGTGGAAGACGGCGGTCAACGACGGTGTCGATCCAGCGATTTTGCTGCTCCTGTATTATATTGTTTGATGAATGCCATTAAGAAGACTTGTTTATGTTTTTTACTCTGTTTTTGTTATCTTTGTATGACTTATGACTTGCGACTTATAACTTTGACTTGTGATTTATGACTTGTGACTTATCACTTTCGACTTATGACTTGTTGACTTTTGGTGCAAACCCGAAAAATATCGGGTAGCGGACAACGGCACCGACAATTCCGGTGTATATTGTTTAGAAAAGCCACTTAGAAGACCCTGTTTCATGTATTATCAACTCTATTTTAGTGACAATTTACTACCGCCTGTGTTGTTATGTGTTGTTGTGTTGTTCGCGCCAAGAAATTGTCTTAAGTTGCAAGTCAAAACTCAAAAGTCATAAGTGACAAGTCATAAGTCGAAAGTCACAATTCGAAAGTGAAAAGTCATAACTGACAAGTCAAAACTCATAAGTCAAAATTCATAAGTGACAAGTCATAAGTCTTAAAAATTCACAAAATCAGAGTAAATAACCTACCATATGATCTTTTCGGTGGCATTTTTCAAACAATATAAAACAGAAGGAGAAAAATCGCTTGCCTCACCGGAATCTTAGCCGTCGTTGTCCGAAATCGGCCGTTGCTTGAGGTATGTCAAAAGTCACAAGTAAAAAGTCATAAGTCGCAAGTCGGTAGTCACAAGTCGTTGGTCACAAGTCAAAATGTCCCCTATCGGCTTCCATAGTTGAAAGCATATTTTATCGAGTGTGTTGAAAACGCCAGAAATTTTCACGAGCGCGAAACATGTTATAAACAGCTGTTCAATTACAGTACATCGCCAAAATCACGTTTAAAATAAAAAGAAAATTTACTTTCTTTTTTTTTTCAATATATACCAAAATATTTCATCTCGCCTATTGAGAACATTTAAAAATTCACTCGTGCTTCGCACTCTTGAAAATTCTGATGTTTTCAACACACTCGATGAAATATTTTTGGTATTCT
This sequence comes from Lucinisca nassula, assembly GCA_963580285.1. Lineage (NCBI taxonomy): Eukaryota > Metazoa > Mollusca > Bivalvia > Lucinida > Lucinidae > Lucinisca > Lucinisca nassula. The sequence continues at coordinate 211,557,995 of OY757010.1, forward strand.
GCCCCCCAAAAATATCTCTCTGTACATAGACATTATTTTCTTTATTCATGCTTAGAAAATTGCTTATAAGGACTCAATGAGACAGAGCACTTTCAATCTATGTTTCAAGCACAAACACAAAACCTGATGAGACAAAATGTCATGAAAAAGTATGATCGTGTGTATTTTTTTTCTATTCCTGGCTTTGATAAATAAATAAAACGCGACTGTCTGTATAGCTGGTATATTTGCAACTTCTGCAAATAGAGCCCCTCAAAAGGCCTCTCATCACGCAAACATGCCTATATAATTTTGACACCCTTGAACCTCACTTTTATATAGTAAAACTGGGGTTTACAGGGGTAAACCTTATTTTGTTTATTTCTGCTCTAAAATATAGATTGTGGGTACTCGTTAGAACCTACTCGGTTCTAACGAGTACCCACAATCTATATTTTGAGCATGAATAAGATAAATATCATAATTGTTCATCTTAAGTTTTCCATTTTTACGGCGGTAAAATTTACACTGTATTTGTATAGGTGTGTTTTAGTCATGTTTCTGCAAATAGAGCCCTTACTATAACATGTTAGAATCGAAATATTTTTCCTTATTTTCACCCGTGTTTTTCGTGACCTCGGAGAGGAAGCCTGAATATTTCGCAGTTCAGCCTGTTACAACTATTAGCAACATTAGAACAGACCACCCATGTGACATATTGTATTCTTTTATTGCTGAAAAACCCTTATTTTTCAGATAAAAATATGTTTGTTTGTTTTTTTTATTTTCCCTCATTTCTGCGAGAACATTACGAAAACACGCCTATACAAATACATGGTATCCTTTATCGCCGAAAAAATGAAAATTTTAAGATGAATAAGAAAAATAAGGTTTACTCCTGTAAACCCCAGTTTTACTATATAAAAGTGAGGTTCAAGGGGGTAAAAATTATATAGGCGTGTTTTCTTGATGGCTAGAGATTGTGGGTAATCGTAAGAACCGCGTCTTGTGGTGGTTCAAACGAGTAGCCACAGTCTATGTATTTGACCAAAATAAGAAAATAATGCAAACACTTGTAAACCCCTCTTTTCTATAAATTGGGGTGGGGGGGGGGGAGTGGGGGCACAAGGGTGTTCAATACATGGACTTGTTAATATTATGAAAAAGAACGGGTACTGAAAATATTGTTATAGAAAGGACCCTTAAAAAAACACCCTCTTATCCATTTTATCCCTGGGTTTCTGAAGTGAGCCACCCCCCACCCATCTTTGAAATTGGGCGTGTCTAATATATCAAATAGGTAGTGTAATCAATAATCATTAACAAGGTGGGAAACAGTGTAGATGCTGATGAAATTACTCATTTTTCATAGCATTACGCAAACACGCCTATGTTGAAAATTTTGCCATAAAAAAAAGAGAAAAATTCCATATGAAATATTCTGATATTTTTCATATTTCTTCTCAAAACATAAATAAGATATATTATGTATACCCCTGTACACCCCAGTTTTACTATATAAAAGTGGGATTGAAGGGGGTCCAAATTATATAGGCGTGTTTTCGTGTTGGGTTCCAGTACCGATCCGCATGGTTGAATGTATGAGGGTTTATTTATTTATTTATTTATTTATTTATTTATTTATTTATTTATTTATTTATTTATTTATTTACATTTGTATTTAAAGTAAACGTGAATAAAATGTATCTGTTTATTTATCGCCACTGAGAATAAAAAAGATTTATTTCTTCGTAGGAAACTACATTTGACATCACCACAGCAAGGAATCAAGAATGTCTGTGAGCGGGGTATATATAATATCTCTCGCACTTAATTCACGCAGCGTATGAAATGAGCTTACACAAATTTTACACGATAAAGTCTTTTAATCATTGTCTATATCAGGAGAATGATCTTTTGATAACTACCCCCTATCTTTTAAAGCTCATAATGTTAGGTTTTGTGGCGAGTCAGAAAAACTAACCAAACTGCATGTTAAAACGTCACGCTGAATTATAGTTATGGAAAGGTGAAATGAAAGCGTTTACTGCTTGCAACATATACATGTTAGAAAATTGTAAAGAGTTAGGGAAAATGGTGCACGTTCAGTGTCATCACGATAACAAGTCCGTGAAATGAAGCCCCCTCTAAACCCAACTTTATATGGAGAAAAGTGGGGTTTACTATCTGTCTTATTTTTGCTCAAAACATAGATTGTGGGTACTCGTGAGAACCGCCTCAATGAGGCGATTCTAACGAGCACTCACAATCTATGTTAAAATTGGAAATAAGAAAGATTTTATCATTTTACTTGACACCACGTTGGTCGCCATTAGTTCACACGAACATGATTTCCTAATGTAAAGTTGGTTGTTTCGTGGGGTGGGTGTGTGCGCCCGGGAGTGGGGACGGGGTAACTCTATCAAAATATGTATACCCCCCATCAATAAAAGAGAAAAGAATTGTTGACAATAAGCAAATTCCTTCCTCATTGTCAAAGATGCTCAGAATCATAAAAGTTGTCTCGAAACCACGCCTATTCAAATACATTGAAAATTTTATCACCAAGAATGGACAAATTTCAGGAAAAAAAATCTGATACGTTTTTATATTCCTGATCCAAACATAGATTGATGGAACTCGTTAGAACTGCCTCGGCGAGGCGGTTCTAACGAGCAACCACAATAAATGTTTTTTGAGCAGAAATTATAAAAATAATGCACACCCCGTAAACCCAGTTTTACTAAATGAAAGTTGGGTTGAAATTTATATAGCCATGTTTTCCTGATGTACAAAACTAACATTACACTAAAGGAAACCTTCAAAAACATTCAAGGCTATAAAAGAGGTAGAATTTCTGCACACGACTTTAACCCATTGTATGCTAGTGGACACTTCCATTGCTATATGTTGGACAAGGCCATTTGTCATACAAGGGGTGCCAGGTTTAGTTTTCGTTTTTATTCTATTTTTGACAAAAGAATTGTCAGCAAATATAGTGCAGGCCCTGAACGCCGCGTTCTGCAGTATCTAATCTGGGCCTCAATGTGTGTCAAGGGCCCCTTTAGGGATTTCCCCGCATACAATGGGTTAAAGTCAGTTTATATCACCAGTATTCCAAACAAAATAAAAATATATCTTGAAATAAAGTTTTATGAATATATCTAACTTTTATTAATTACAATAACAAAACAAATGCTACTATTGCCACTATAGAAGCAAACTATTACCCATTACTATAATAAATAAATAAATAAATAAATAAATTTATCATATGACGTCGCGTCTGAGAGTGTAATAACGCCATGTGATATTTTCGATAATCCACTAGTGGATTAAGTATGCAAATTAGCTAGATACGTCCCGTAACATTACATGTACGACGTCATTAAGACGTCGCGTTTACTAATGGCGGAATATTGATATTTTTATAAAACAATCGTGAATAAAATGCGTCTAAATGTCATATGATAAATAAAATCTTGCATTCGTGCTCATGTATTATTGAATTTATTAAACTCGTTGAGGAAAAGTGATAAAATGCTCGGCACAGCCTCGCATTTTATCTCTTTTACTCAACTCGTTTGATAAATTCATTAGTAGATGAACACTCATGTAAGATCCACTATAAATAAATAAAGCAGTAATACATGAGTTGGGAGATAGTTTGTTTACTCATGACTTTGATGATTAAACAAAGGACTTTGTCTCTGGGTGACGTGTTTCTTTAATGGCGGAAGTACTGTCGGAAACCGATACTGTTTGAGTTCCGCTGATAAGTCTGTTATATACTAATCTCTACTAATTGTCTGGTGAGAAAATGATCTTTGGCCACAGTGACAGCTCGGATAGTTCAGACAGAAACTCATATTACGTTTGTTTCTGTTGAGGTTTTACGTCCCCGTCAATATTATTTAGGTCATTTTGGAAACGATGCTTCCGATTTTGTGGACATCTCAAGCTCTAAGAAACCGCCAGATACTCGCACTATTGAGTGATTCGTCTTACCAAAGGCGAATAAAAATACGTTTATTCCAACCTGTACGTATTGAAACTGACGGGTACTAAAATATCAACCCATAAATGCCAATTGTTCCAGTAGTTGGATTGTTTGTTTGTTTGTTTGATTTGATATTTAACATCCCCGTCAACACTTTAAAGGTCATTTTGGAGCTTTTCCTGGACAGCTATTACTTGTTCTTTGCTTATATATTTGACTTTACCTTGGTTAGGAAAACATAATAGCGTCCAACATGGTGTCAGAAATAATAAATATTAGGTAAAATTGTAATATCTTTCTTGTTTTTTATTTCAACATAGATTGTGGGTGCTCGTTAGAACCGCCTCTTTGAGGCGGTTCTGACGAGTACCCATAATCTCTGTTTGGAGCAAAAATAAGGGAGATAATGTATACCCCTGTATACACCATTTTTCTATATATATAAAGTGGGGTTTATAGTGGTCTTCGTTTCACGGACTTGTTATCGTGATGGCCGAGAATAAATTCGAAGCGCTGCTCGTAACAAGCACCCCAAGTATGTGTTTGGAGTACAAGAGGACTTCCTTCTAAGAAAACATGGCAAAGTTCAAGTCAAGAAGGCAGTCTCCAAAGTCTTCTTGTGAAAACGACGAGAATAAAATTTGTTGCCGATAATCATTGGTACACGTACACGAAAACACGAATTTATGTGTACATGTCGTCCCGGTGAACACGATAACACCTACATTTGTAAATATTATTGATCCAGATCAGATGGCTCAGAATCTACACTGTTTGTCATTCAGTTTGCAAATTTGAATGAATACATTATATCAAGTAATTGATTGGTTGATAGTCAGAAATGGGTGTGGATAATAAATTTATTCAGCAGGATAAGGTAAAGCAACCGCGATGCATCGACGTCGATACGACGTTGCCGAGACCTTATCATCGGGTTGCAATAACACTTCTCATGTGTTTCATAAAGAAACTGCTTTTTAGCTCTTTCTTCGACATTTTTGATATTATCTGAGAAATATAAAATCAAGACTTCGATGATAAGAGCATAGCGATCTGCCCCTGATTTTTTCCTGTTAGCAATATTTCTTTGATATCTGTTGGGGGCATAGATTAATATAGACCACATTTAATTTTCCTCAAATTTCTGACTGTATCAATGATGATTAATCTTGCTTTGAACATTCATAATTCTATGATACAATGGCCGTTTTGAGCCAAGCTTTGAGGCGCACTGTGCCGGGGAGCGAAAAAGCATCGCAACCCCAGTTAACCCATTCTCTACTCAATTGAATCCCCCACCCCGCTTATACACGACAGGAGTAAATTTCGAAATCAATGGTGTCTGGTTAAGTTACTTTAGAAATTTATTTAGAAAATGAGTGAACTTTCTGCAAACAGTGTAGGCCCTGATCAGCCACAGCGAACAGCGGCGTCTGATCTGGGCCTGCACTGTTTACCAATGACCCGTTTTGTGATTTACAGCATATAAAATGGGGTAATATTGGAAATCAAAGGCCTGACAGCACTAGTGAGTCCATTGTGTCTGATTGCAGGCTGGAAAAATGGATCTAAACCTGGAGTTATACATTAAAATCCATTTGTTTTAAGCGAATACTGTAGACTCTGATCAGGGTATTCCTTTTCAATCTCGTACTTCCCATATATTAAGGAGTCTGGATACAGCTTCAGGGGAAACAACTCTTTCAAAAGTATTTTGTCTCCCTTATCAGTAGCGGTAAACTCTTAAAGGAAAGAATGCTCTCGAGGAGCAAATTCTTTCCTTTAAGAGTAGACCCCTTTTTCAGTGGGACATGGCTTATAGAAAAGCGAACAGGAAGTTCCGAAAGTTGTCTCCCTTTGAAAAATGGCGGAAAAGTCTGCTAGGTGTTCCCACTGCCCTTAAGGCGTCTGGAAACACCTGAACGGAGACAACTCTTTTATACTAGTTTGCCTCTCATCACGAAATCACGCCTGTATAATTATGTCCCCCTTGAACCCCAATTTTATACAGTAAAACTGGGGATTACAGGGGTAATCCTTATTTTTCTTATTTCTGCTCTAAAATATAGATTGTGGGCATATATTGCACGACCCGCAGAAAAAGCAACCGACTGAAGTCGGTTTTTTCTAAGAGTGCCCTAAAATCACCGTGTCATTCTGTCATTCTGTCAGTCTGTCAGTCTGTCATTCTGTCTGTCCGTCCGTAACCCGTTTGTGAAAATTGGTGATAGTGACTTAACCGCTTGGAATATTTAAACAATTTTTGGCATACTGATAGATATCAATGAGATCTAACCAATGGACTTACGAAATATTACATTCCATTTAGTATAGCCTCGCCGAGGCGAAAAAGGTGAAAATTTTCGAACATTTTTGAACTGCTTCTCCTCGGAAACCGTTGGGCCGATTGAAGTCAAATTTCATATGGAGCCTCTATGGGATGGGGGAAACCAAAATTTGCTCATGGGGTCAAGGTCACATGACCAAAATGGCCGCCAAGCCATATATGGTTTGTCTGTCTGTCCGTCCGTAACCCGTAAGTGAAAATTGGTGATAGTGACTTAACCACTTGGAATATTTAAACAATTTTTGGCATACTGATAGATATCAATGAGATCTAACCAATGAACTTGCGAAATATTACATTCCAATTAGTATAGCCTCGCCGAGGCGAAAAATGTGAAAATTTTCGAACTGCTTCTCCTCGGAAACCGTTGGGCCGATTGAAGTCAAATTTCATATGGAGCCTCTATGGGATGGGGGAAACCAAAATTTGCTCATGGGGTCCAGGTCACATGACCAAAATGGCCGCCAAGCCATATATGGTAAAAACCCTTCAAAAATAATTTTCTCCAGAAACACTAGGCGGATTTCCACGAAACTTGATAAATAGCATCTGGGATGTAGGCCTATCATAAATTGCTAAAATGGTGACCCTGGGTTGACCTTGACCTTCTTTGGGTCTGTCCGTAACCCGTTTGTGAAAATTGGTGATAGTGACTTAACCGCTTGGAATATTTAAACAATTTTTGGCATACGGATAGATATCAATGAGATCTAACCAATGAACTTACGAAATATTACATTCCATTTAGTATAGCCTCGTCGAGGCGAAAAATGTGAAAATTTTCGAACATTTTTGAACTGCTTCTCCTCGGAAACCGTTGGGCCGATTGAAGTCAAATTTCATATGGAGCCTCTATGGGATGGGGGAAACCAAAATTTGCTCATGGGGTCAAGGTCACATGACCAAAATGGCCGCCAAGCCATATATGGTTTGTCTGTCTGTCCGTCCGTAACCCGTTTGTGAAAATTGGTGATAGTGACTTAACCGCTTGGAATATTTAAACAATTTTTGGCATACTGATAGATATCAATGAGATCTAACCAATGAACTTGCGAAATATTACATTCCATTTAGTATAGCTTCGCCGAGGCGAAAAATGTGAAAATTTTCGAACTGCTTCTCCTCGGAAACCGTTGGGCCGATTGATATCAAATTTCATATGGAGCCTCTATGGGATGGGGGAAACCAAAAATTGCTCATGGGGTCCAGGACACATGACCAAAATGGCCGCCATGCCATATATGGTCTGTCTATCTGTCCGTCCGTAACCCGTTTGTGAAAATTGGTAATAGTGACTTAACCGCTTGGAATATTTAAACAATTTTTGGCATACTGATAAATATCAATGAGATCTAACCAATGAACTTGCGAAATATTACATTCCATTTAGTACAGCCTCGCCGAGGCGAAAAATGTGAAAATTTTCGAACTGCTTCTCCTCGGAAATCGTTGGGCCGATTGAAGTCAAATTTCATATGGAGCCTCTACGGGATGGGGGAAACCAAAATTTCCTCATGGGGTCCAGGTCACATGACCAAAATGGCGCCAAGCAATATTTGGTAAAAACCCTTCAAAAATAGTCTTCTCCAGAACCACTGTGCAGATTTCCACGAAACTTGATAAATAGCATCTGGAACGTAGGCCCATCATAAACTGCTAAAATGGTGACCCAGGGTTGACCTTGACCTTCTTTGTGCCTAGGTCAAACTTTGACACATATGCTTTTGTGTTGGATTTTATCCTGCAAACGATTCAGAATACAGTACTGAAGTATAAGATATATTTTTGCTCCTTACGATAAGGCGCATTTATTGGGGGAACCGTTTTATGTCCAGGTCACATGACCAAAATGGCCGTCATACCCATATATGGTAACACTTTTAAAGCTAAAAGCATCCCGCGGGTCGTGCACTTCAGCTGAAGCACTGGTTTTGAGCAGAACTACAAAAAAATATCACAATTTTTCATCATAAAATTTTCGTTTTTTCCTGCGGAAAATTTACAATGTATTTGAATAGGCGTGTTTTCGCAATATATAATCCTAAGGGTGTGTTGTTGGACATCATTTTTCCTTTTCACAAATGTTAAGTAACCGGTAGCCGCCTCTAACGAATGCATAAAAAAGATAGTTTAAGTGCAGAAGTAGACGAAAGACAATCACATGAGGGCGGTCATCGTATGAGCTATGAGAATGTCATTATATACATCGTTTAGATCCGTTTCCAAAAAGCTAATAACTAGAAAGAACGATGCAAAATTATGAAAAAAAAATAAATAAAAAAATAAAGAGGCTAGTGCGCTCTTGTTTATTAACTGAATTTGACTTCAGAGCCTATATACAACATTAAAGCTTGATTTTACCGAGGTTATGAGAAAGGCGGTCTATAGACTAATAACAGACATCTTCTGTCCGCCCCCAACAGCGGTTTATAATTTAGATGATATTCAAGCCGAAATGGGCTCATCAGAACTAACTGATCTTAGGTTAATCTGTTGCTCAAGTCAGAGTGCAGAGAGAAGCCAATCCAGTAAGCTTGTGAACCCAGTAGGAAGTCAATTAGTTGCTGAAATCTGAAGAAGATGACGGAAACGGATTCCGGCGAAATATGATTTATGTGGATATAAACTAAATTCAGCGAAATTGACTGTATGATCAAACAGGCATTTATGTGATAATGTACCGTTAAATATATGTATTTGTTTGCTGACCCCTAAATAAAATCACTCGCAGAACTGTCTCTGTGTGTAGGATGGGAAAATGGTCCTGGACTTGAACTTAGACTGTTTCTTTTAACCCATAAATGCCAGTAGAGTATTTGTTTGTTTGATTTGAGGTTTAAAGTCCCCGTCAACACTTTAAAGGTCATTTTGGAGACTTCGCTTCCAATTTTGTGGGACTTTTACCCGACATTGAGATGAAATGACATCTCAAGCCCTGCCGCCCAATGAAACCAATAGGGTTTATAAGCATGGACGGTCCGACTCACACCACTTTGCCCGGGCAGGCTTAGATCCTCTAAGCGGTTTACCATTACTCGTGTGCGGGTAAGATAGCAGTGTAGACCCTGATCAGACGCCGCGTTCTGCGGCGTCTGATCTGGCTCTTCACTGTTTGAAAAGCCTAGAGCATGATTCCAGTCCAGGTCCTATAGATAACCCTATTATGCGACTCTTTGACCTCGCAGCGATAAGTATAGCATGACTATTTTCTGTAAACAAGTTATACCTGGATTTCTTACCACGTGGACAAGAGCAGACGGGAAGCTTCTGTGGTTAGTAACTTTGTAGACCCAAAAACTGATATAAAGGTGCATATAACGATAACAGGCATGTCTGTCATGTTTAAAACAAGCATTTCTCGGATGAAAAGTTAAATATTTTACCAATTTCTGCTTCAAACATAGATTATCTGTTCTCGATTCAACTGCCTCGCTGAGACAGTTCTAATGAATAACCACAATGAATGTTTATGAGCGAAAACACAACAAATAATTTGTGAACTTGACTGTTATTAAGTGGGGATTTCAAGGATATTCATTATATGAACGTGTGTGAATCTCGTCCGGCCTGGTCCATGCCACTCTACAGGGCGTCCGGAAAAAAAAGATCTAAAATACGAGTTCGATTTGTTTCGTAAATCAGGTCAAGAGGTCCTGACCTTTTTTTGGCCCTAGCACAATGTTCGGGCGAGTCAGGGACAATATTTGGGCGTCTCTGACTCCTCGTCTTTCCTTAACCGATATAATGTCTAGAGTTCCACAAGTGGTTCAAACTCCCAGATCAGACGCCAGACAACTCGGCATCTGACCGGAGATGCATTGTTTGCAAAAAATATGTGAATTTTACAACATAATGCATACAATTTGCCCTAAAATTGTGGAATATTTGAATTATTACAAGTTATTACTTACTTTGTTTACTTTTGCTTACTTTGCTTTACTGTAATTTGCTTTACTTTAATTTGCCTTATTTTGCTTTGCTACCTCATAACTTCACTTTACTTTACACTCTACTTTACCTTACTTTACTGACTTTACTGTTTTATTTAAAACTACAACATCGTCGAGGATTCAGTTTTCAGTTTTAAAATTTTATTCTAATTTTAATTTTTCTGCTAATGAAGCGTATGCAACACGGGACCGCAAGAGTTTCAAGTTTCGGAATACACTCACACCACCCTCATGTACCGGAATGGAGCGAAACGGCCCACGATCAGTAGCTTATTGGGAGATCTAATTTACAAACAAACTCTCTGTAGTGGCCACGGTTAATATAAACTTCAAGATACCATGACGACGTACAGGGGTGAGAGACACTGCCTCTTTATTGGAATTTCATAGATTGTTTGATATAGATGGGAAATATAGTAAAAGTATAATGATTCCAGATAACAAACAGGGGTTGTCTGGTACACTGAGCGAGAATGAAACCTTGACTGGTTTAATGAAAAGAAACGGAAGCTGATATTAAAGACTGGTACAAACCATAAAACTTCATGCTGTATATTTCATACTATAAATAATAACGCCTCTGTCACTCCCGTTAGCTTTGATAATCTTCAGAACTACAGTAAATTTCCTATATTAAGACCACCTTTGGGACTGTTCAAAAGTGGTCTTTAAGACCACTTTTGAACAGTCCCAAAGATGGTCTCTCATTAGGAGACATTGGGTGTAGTTGTAGGGGTATGGGGTTCTCACGAATGGTTCTGCAAACAATATACGATGCTTTCTCTATTTATCCTTACTATTCTCTATTCTGAACACGTCATCCCCTACCTTTGCGAACAGTTTAGATCCAGATCAGGTTACCTTTGGGAACAGTGTGGATCCAGAGCAGATGGCTTCTGCCATCTGATCAGGATATACACTGTTTGTCATGCAGTTGATATATTGTTTTTTTTTGTTGTTTTGTTTTGGTTTGTTTGATGTGAAGTTGAACGTCTCCCCCTAAACACTATATAGGGCATTTTGGAGACGGCGTTACCAATTTTGTGGGACTTTTCCCGACTCTGAGATGAAACGACACCTTAAACCCTGCCGCCCAGTGAAACTAATAGGGTTTGTATAACAAATACATTGTAATATATAATTTGATTGGCTGAAAGTTAGAAATGATTTATTCAAAGGGATAAGGATTTTGTGGAATGCATCACGAAAACACGCCTATATAATTTTGACCCCATTGAACCCCACTTTTATAAAGTAAAACTGGGGTTTACAGGGGTAAACATTATATTCCTAATTTCTGCTCTAAAATATGGATTGTGGGTACTCGTTAGAACCGCCTCGATGAGCGGTTCTAACGAGTACCCAAAATCTATATTTTGATCAGAAATAAGAAAAACACATTTTTTTATCTTAATTTTTCATTTTTTTTTTGGCGATAAAGGTTACAATGTATTTGTATAGGCTTGTTTTCGCATTATAAATGGGTACTCTTGGACACATTTCCGCATTTTGTGTTGGGGAAATTCTTACTTTTATTAACATAAACTAAGCCCCTATCGAAAAAGGATCTATTCTAATCTAAGACGACCAGAAAAAAGCATCTAAAAAGTTGTCCTTTAACTTCGTCTGCTGATTTTTCTTGAAAACTTTTCAAACATATTTTTGCGACAGGCAAACCGTGTGGACCAGATCAGACTGACTATGTCTGATCATCTGGGATCACACCGTTTGCAACAATGACTTTTAAAGTAACTGACAGACAACAAAGCAGGCGAACCTTGTTGAGATTGGCATTTTAAGGGTTAAAGGATTTTTTTCCTTTAAGAGTAGATTCCAAGAAAATATATATAATTATGTAAAAAAAAAATAAATAAAAAATTAAAGTTATTATTAATAACTAGAGCTGTCAGAGGATCTGACTATAGCCCCGCTTCAGCGCTGTCAGAGAAGAAAGTTATTTAAGCTGCAGAGAAAACAGTTATGAACAAGAAATAACTGTTGAAAATTTTACATTATCTGGAAAAACTCTAAGAGTTGTGAGCCCTTGTCCTTCATTTCAATGAGCATGATACATTACCAGAATGTCCATGTTTATACTAAATTTCATCTTCCATTTTTCAATGTTCAAAGGGTAATAACTCCTAAAGTAGGCAAATCAGAGTCAGGGTTCCTGCGCTCTGCACATTGTCTCATGGTGCTTTACACTTGTGTGAAGTGTCATGAAAATATCTCAAATGGTTTGTGAGTTATGGAGCCGACACAGTCAAAATTGCCTTTTTAAATGTTCAAAGGGCAATAACTCCTAAAGTAGGCAAACCAGAGTTATGGTTCCTGCACTCTGCACATCATCTCAAGGTGCTTTTCATTTATTTGAAGTTTCATGAAAATATCAGAAACGGTTATGGAGCGGACATAGTTAAAATTGCCATTTTTTTAATATTCAAAAGCCTATAACTGAAAAAGTAGACAATCCAGAGTTTGGGTTCCTGCGCTCTGCACACGTAATATGGTGCTTTACATTTGTGTGAAGTTTCATAAAATTATCTCAAACGGTTTTTGAGTTATCGAGCAAAGACGGCTAAAATTGATATTTTTCAATATTCAAAGGGAAATAACTCAAAAATTAGGCAATCCAGAGTTATGGTTCCTGCACTCTGCACACCATCTCATGGTGTTTAATGTTTGTGTGAAGTTTCATGAAAATATGTGAATGGGTTTTAAAGTTATGGAGCGGACACGAAAATTGTTAACAGACACAGACAGACACACAGACAGACACACAGAAAATACGAAAACCAGAGTTATGGTTCTTGCGCTCTGCTCATTGTCTCATAGTGCTTAACATTTGTGTGAAGTTTCATGAAATTATCTCAAACGGTTTTCGAGTTATGAAGCGGACACTGTTAAAATTGCCATTTTTCAATGTTCAAAGGGCAATAACTCCAAAAATAAGCAATGCAGAGTTATGGTTCCTGCGCTCTGCACATCGTCTCATAGTGCTTAACATTTGTGTGAAGTTTCCTAAAAATATCTCAAACGGTTTTCGAGTTATGAAGCGGACACAATTAAAATTGCCATTTTTCAATGTTCAAAGGGCAATAACTCCAAAAGTAGGCAATCCACAGTTATAATTCCTTCGCTCTGCACATTGTCTTATGGTGTTTAACATTTGTGTGAAGTTTCATGAAAATATGTTAAGCAGATACAAAGTTATGGAGCCAACACAAATTAACGGAATCACGGAATTACGGAAAATGTTCAAAGGGCAATAACTCCAAAAGTAGGCAATCCACAGTTATAATTCCTTCGCTCTGCACATTGTCTTATGGTGTTTAACATTTGTGTGAAGTTTCATGAAAATATGTTAAGCAGATACAAAGTTATGGAGCCAACACAAATTAACGGAATCACGGAATGACAGAAGGACATGGCAAATCCAATATAGCCCCACTTTTTCAAAGCGGGGCTATAATAATGGAATAAAACAAACAAATAGATAAACTAAAATAAAAACCAAAATATTCAAAAGAATAAATTGGGTTTTGATATACATTTTTCTGTTCAACCAGAATGATAAAGCTTACATGGAGGCGCCAAACTCCGTATGGAACTATATTCAGCTAAAGCAAATTTATTTATTTATGTATTTATTTTTTATTTACTTACTTATTTATTTCCTGATCTTCTGATTCACTGAACTTACTAAAACAATTCTTAAAAGGCTTCAAAATAGAAGTACATGAAATTGTGATCTTTTCATGATTTAAGCATGGTTCAATTAATTTTGGAATTTTGGTAAATTTAGGGCTTTAACTTTCTAATATCTAGTCCATACATGTACATTGAACACACAGGAAAATCCCACCTTGAATCGTATAACTTCTAGTATACCATTGGGTGTGGTTGGTGGAGGCAAAGGTGCCAGGTATCTTGTGTTACTGAAGCGTCCTGCTGATATACAGTGAAAGTCCTATATTAAAACCACCTAAAATTAAAGACTAATTTTTTCTTTAAAATGCTTATTTAGTAGGGTGCCGTTATTATTTCTTTGTGTTTTCTGCATAAAGTATAAGAAGCCTCCGTGGTGCATTGGTTCCGCCACTCGCCTTGTAAACCAGGGGTCGCAGGATCGAGCCCGGGCTTCTCCAGACTTTCTGATGAGTCTTTAAACCGAGGTTCCGTCTCCATATGACCTTAGCTGTTGGTGGGACGTAAAACTCAACCACTCACACACTCACTCTGCATAAAGTATCCTCTGGTCATAGACCATCTTTGCGACTGTTCAAAAGTGGTCTTTAAGACCACTTTTGAACAGTCCCAAAGGTGGTCTTAATATAGAAATTTAACTGTATATATATTGGTTTGCAGTTGGCAAGGTCTGCTGTCTTTGTAGCAGGTAAGGGAAGAGTGGGAAAGTTGTTATTTCTTCAGTTTCTACACTTCCATTTATTTTACCATTTCACCCCTGTCTTACACTTTCATCTCCTCGGCTGTCTTATCTATCTCTTTTCTCCATTTCCCTGGCAGACGACACAAAATGGCCCAAGAGGGTTGACGTGTCGTGTCAAGCAATCTAGTATATTTTGCGACTTCTACTTCTGCAATTCGTTCGCAATCCCGTTTTGGTAAAATTGGTACTGTATTGGTTTTGTTTGATTTAAGGTTTAACGTCCCCATCAACACTATTTACGTCATTTTGGAGACGTTGCTTCCAAGTTTGTGGGACTTTTACCCGACATTGTGATGAAATGACATCTCAAGCCCTGTCGCCGAATGAAACAAAAATGCTTATATGTATTGTACGGTCTGACTCGCATCACTTTGCCTGGGCAGGGTTTGTCCTTCTAAGCGGTTTACCAGTACTCATGTGTGGTCAGTTTCAGCTCTGCGTGGAAGCACCACGCAGCCCAAACTATTGCTCCAAACCCCGGTGGGCAAGGGTGGTGCATTGGTTTTGTATCTCACTGTGCTAATCGCTTTGTGTTTTTGCAGATGTCCCAGCTATACCTCCTCCAGATGACGACATGTCCGACAGTGAGAAACACGATGCTGCTACTAACAAAAAAGATGGCGGAGACGACTGTCACATGATCAAACAAAGACAGCGCCGGAAACCACGGGTTCTCTTTTCCCAACAGCAAGTGTTCGAACTTGAAAGGCGATTCAAACAACAACGATACTTATCAGCGCCTGAAAGAGAACAACTGGCTAATATGTTAAAACTGACTTCAACTCAGGTGAAAATCTGGTTTCAAAACAGAAGATATAAATGCAAGCGTCAAAAATTAGACAGAAATCTAGAACTGTCCACAATGTCTGTACCAAGACGGGCACCAGTGACTGTGACTGTTAAAGATGGTCGACCTTGTATGCTGGGTGGTAATGTTCCACCATCTTATCCTACCCCACCTTATAATGTAAATATGTTTCCATCGTACTCAAATCCTTCCTACAACAACATAAACAATCTTCCCTCAGTAAATCAAATCCCACAGTCCGGCGGATATGTCCAGCAGCAAATGCACACTTCCGGTATACGAGCTTGGTGATATGTGATAAGTGTAAGTTTGTATTAAAATAATATGGAAATGTGGTGACCGAAAACGGTGATCAACAGAACACGCATGTGTGGGAAGATGCGGGCTCCAGCACAGCGGGCAAACAACGTGTTTGCAACGTTATTTCATCGTCGATGCAACGTCGTGACGTTGCATCGACGTTGATATGACGTTGTATAAACGCCATTTGCCCGATGGGCACAGGTGAGAATGTACAGTTGCACAGTCTCGCCTCAGCTCTAGCTCGATGGTGAATCTCTAAGAGATACAACATACAACATGACAGGACTGTAGCTACTGAAAGATCTATAGGTTCTATGTGGATGGGTGACATGTATCTTTGGTGCTGACTGTGTTGAAATGTACAACTTAATTTGGTCACTGTGTAGACCGCAGATTGTCATTTTTGCCCACTTTTCTATAAACAGAGAAGTGTGCCACCTACGTCGTCTAACAACATGCACTGTCATTTTGAACCTTAATCTCTTCACTGACGTTCAGTGTTTGTTTTGAGGTTTTACGTCCCCGTCAACACTATTTAGGTCATTTTGGAGACTGTGGGACTTTACCCGAAATAATATCTCAAGCCCTACATGTCTGATCTGGGTCTCCACTGTTTGCTTAGAGGTCTGTCTGTCCGAACATTTAGGATAATTTGAACTTCAAAGACTCGAACACTTTGGAATCGTGAATTTTTGTTCGAAATACAGGTAGTTCGAGCCGCTGAGGTTTAATGATAGCGCCTCTTAGGGATGTATAATAGGAATAGCATAGGGATATATTTTCCCATGCATTTAAAAATAAAGATATGCCGTATGCGCTCATTAGAATATTTCACTGAGGCGATTCTGCTGAGTACACACAACATACATTTTCAAGAAAAACGAAAACGAAAAATCTTCCTATGTTATGGGCAAAATTCCTCAGGAACTCAAGAACGAGTTCGAATCAGCAATGGTGTCATTACAACAGATAAGGTTGGTATTTAATAAACAGATCAACTCTAGCTGTGATTTGTTGAGTAATAAATCACAGTTTGATGGTCAGTTGTAAAGTAGGTCAAATCACGAGCGCGTACCGCGCGTGATTTGTCTTCTAACAACTGACCAACATACAACAATTTGTTGAGTAATAAATCACAGTTTGAATGTCAGTTGCAAAGTAGATCGAATCACGAACGCGTGAATATCGGCAATAATGTTGTTGTTTTCTTCGAATTCTCGAAGCCTTTCGCCATTGTTGGATATCATTGACTGTATGTCCTTTTGTAACGCTTTCGATTCGAGAAAATGGCGTTATAAATCGGCAGCTTTTATTGACGTCACTCGTCACGCTCTTCTGTCCCGTGATTTGTTGCCTATAATAAATCACAGTTTCATCCCAATGCCTATAAAGGCGCGCTGTGTAACTGAAGGGTAGTTTTTGTCAGTTCTCCATTAAAACCTTTTTTTTGGTATTCATTAGAACCGGCGAGGCGAGGCGGTTCTATTAAATACCCACAAAATAGTTTTATATGGAGAAGCAACAAAAACATATAACCAATCTTATCTGTTGCTATGGGTGTTCGAGTCATTGAAATGTCATTGTATTTGCCAAGTTTAGGGATTGAAAACATTTGTGCCAAAGCTCTGTGGATACGTTAGATTTTAGGTGACCTCTTGAGTCAGTATGTAAGGGTTATTTTATGTGCCAAAATTATGATAGCATAGTGCGCTCTTGTGAATCCAAGGTTCATCTATATAAAGCGGGGTTTACAGAGATTTTTTTTGTATTGTATTTAGGCCATTTTTGAACCGGTCAGTTTACCTTTGTTTTTGTTTGTTTGAATTGAGGTTGAACGTCCCCGTCAACACTATTTATGTCATTTTGGAGACGCTGCTTCCAATTCTGTGGGGCTTTTACACTACATTGAAATGAAATGACATCTCAAGCCCTGCTGCCCAATGAAACCAAAAGGTTAATATGCATTGGAAGGTCTGACTCACACCACTTTGCCTGGGCAGGTATAGTCCTTCTAAGCGGTTTACCAGTACTCGTGTGTGGTCAGTTTCAGCTCTGTAAGGAAGCCCAATCTATATCTCCAAGCCCCGTGGTCGGGAACGATATGTCAGTTTACCTATCCATACTTTTCCTGGACAGGCGTATACGTAAGCGCTAACCAGTACAGTGCACATTCTTTCGCCAGAAACTGTCAACTGCCCTTCTTGAGAGAATGACCGTAGAAAAGATTTCATGATCAATCTCCACAAAAGAATGTTGCCGACCCCGGCAGGTATCGAACCCGCGTCCTCCAGATTACCAGTCAGACGCGCATCCGGCTGAGCTACCGAGGCCGACACAGACTGACTTGTTATCGTGACATTAAAGGGAATGCACACACCGGACAGTTTGTGGCTTTTAACAAAATGGGGAAATGTTTTTTTTTTTTTTTTTGCAATTCAAACACAAACAAACAAACAAACACATTTCCTTTCTTTGGCTTGAAAGCACAGATTATGGGTTCTCATGAGAACCATCTCAATGGAGCAGTTCTAACGACGACCCCACAACTTACGCGTATGTTTGGAGTACAAATAAGAAAACAACACTTAAACAATTAAAAAAGTCCATGTAATGAACACCCCTCTAAACCATATTTTGTATAGAGAAAACCAGGGTATATGGGGTAGCATTATTCGCCTTATTTTTGCTCCAAGTCGTAATTTGTGGGTACTCATTAGAACCGCCTTAATGAGACGGTTCTAACGTGCACTCACCGCCTATGTTTGGCGTAAAAATACGAAAAACATTACAAATTTTCATCACAAACATAACCATTTTGGAGATATGAAAGAATTCTCTATGTCACACGGGTGTGATATTGTAACGGGTGTGTTATTGTAATGTATCGCAAATTTTCATCAGATAAATTACCGTTTTGGAGATAAAACGGAATGCACTGTTTCACAGTCCTTGGTTTAACCCTTTTTGTACCAAATGGAATCTTCCTCCTTATATATAGCAAGGGTTCATTTCAAAATTTAGGGGTGTCAGGTTGTTTTTTTTTTTCTTTAAAATTTATTTGGAAAATGGCTGAACTTTTTGCAAACAGTGTAGGCCCAGATCAGACGCCGCAGAACGCGGCGTCTGATCTGGGCCTGCACTGTTTGCCAGGGTACCCGTTTTTGGGGTTTCCGGTACCAAATGGGTAAGACTTTATTTTGGTTGCTTCAAATACAGCATATTGTACAATACTAATTTACAGTATTTTCCATGATCTGACAGTTAGTCAAGTCATCTCACAGTCCTTGTGAAAAAAGGGAATATCCATATATACTTAAAATTAGCTGTACAGTGATTTGAGGTTTAACCTTTAACACTATATAGGTCATTTTTGGAAACGTTGCTTCCAGTTTTGTTGGACTTTTACCAGACATCGAAATGAAATGACACCTCAAGCCCTGCCGTCCAATGAAATCAATAGATATTATATACATAGACGGTCTTACTCGCACCACTTTCCTGTGCAGGCTTAGACCCTCTAAGCGGTTTACCAGCTCTCATGACGGTCGGCTTCAGCTGTGCGTGGAAGCATCATGCAGCCCAATATATTTTTCCAAGCTCCGATGGGTAGGGGCATCGATGTCTTGTTTACCATGGCTAAGTCGTACCCGTGTACTTGTTAGATCCATCTCATAGTCTTAGAATCGCCTCGACACAAAATTAAATGTTTAGTTAAGATGACCAGATGTACTGTGCAAACTGGAGTTTGTCAATGGCATTGCGTACGAGCCTGCCAAAACCTAATTTTCTGATATGATTTTTCGACAAGGTGCTTTTTTCAATGGCCCAGTTTCATCCGGTCCTTTTTCCTTAGACCTACGCGTAAGGCCAGGAGCAACTTTTTTATTCCATGTTGCCCTGATATATATTTTTTTTTCATGACTGGAAAGAAAAATTTTGCGGGAAAAGATATACTTTGAGGGGGCGGGGGTAACCTCTTTTAAAGATATTTTGTGCTCCTTTGTTTGTGTTGAGATTTAAAGTCCCGTCAAAACTATTTAGACCGATTCGGAGTTTGTTGAATGAGATGATATAACATCTCAAGCCCTACCGCTCAAAGAAACCACTAGAGTTTAAGGAGCGGTTCGACACTTTTCCTGGGTAGGGTTAGACCTTAGCCATTTAACAGTAGTCAAGTTCGGTCGGTTCATGTTCTGTGCAGAAGCACCATTTCTCCAAGTCCCGATTGCGGGGAGCACATTTGTTTCTTTTGTCAGTCGACAAAGGAGGCAAAAATTTTAAGAGGCCTTGTAGAAGCGCTACATTCAGATCATAGATTGAGTCCCCTGTAATTTTGTAAAAACAAAAAGGCAAATCCACATTACAACAACATACCCGTGTGACATAGTACATTTTTTCACATCTCCAAAATGGCCATTTTTCTGATGAAAATCCGTAATATTTTTCTTATAAGTACTGCAAACATAGGTTGTGTGTGCTCGTTAGAACCGCCTCATTGAGTCGGTTCTAACGAGTACCCACAACTTAGGTGTTGGAGCAAAAATAAGAAAAATAATATATACCCCCGTAAACCCCAGATTTCTCTATATAAACTTGGGCTTAGGGGGATCTTTATTTCACGGACTTGTTCACCTGACGATTCCTCAGCTAAGGCAAATCCATTCCCCATTAGATGAAACTTGTGATATTATTTCTTCTCCAAACATAACCTACAATTTATGCTTTGGGTAGAAATATTGAAAATAATATCAACTCCATACAGTGAAGATTATATATTCTGATTACAATAACACATCCCTTCTTTCAAACCTTCAAAATGGTATTTTTTCTGATAAAAATGTGATTTTTCTTATTTATACTCCAAACATAGGTTGCGGGTACTCGTTAGAACCGCCGGTGCGGGTGCTCGTTAGAACCGCCTCGTTTTCTTTATATAAAACCCCAGTTTTCTTTATATAAAGTGGGGATTAAAAGGGTGTTCATTGCACGGACTTGTTAACATGAATACATTACATAACCCCCTTGAACCCCACTTTAATATAGTAAAACTGGGATCTACAGAGGGATAAACCTTATTTTTCTTACTTCTGCTCTAAAATATACAGTGTGGGTACTCGTTAGAACCGCCTCGATGAGGCGGTTAAAACGAGTATCCACGATCTATATTTTAAGCAGAACCTCGGATTGATGGGTCCGAGGCAGAAATAAGAAAAATATAGCAATTTTTCATCTTAAAGTTATCGTTTTTTACAGCGGTAAAGTTTGCAATGCATTTGTATAGGCATGTTTTCGAAATGACGAGTTCGTGTATGAATACCCTTGTATATCCCATTTTATATCAGGTAAATTTGGTTTACAGTGGTTTACACTATTTTACTTATTTTGCCTCAAAAGATGGACGGAGCAATTTGCAGTATGTCACATGGGTGTGTCATGGTAATGAAGTCATCAACATGACAAAACTTAAAGAAATATAATCCCTTATTCTAGTCAGTAATGGGTCCACGTGTTACTTCGTACATTGAGTCCTCTTCCATGAAATATATTGTGGCCTTTTTTCTTTCGGGCAAGCTATGCTTCCATCTGACAATCTTTTTGTTTACTTATTCCATTTGATTTAGTTGTCATATGATTCGGAGTGACTTCAGAAATATGTACATAATATATGATATTGTTTACTGATACATTTATTGTTTGCATTTCTATTCATACTTTATGAAACGTGTATTTTTAAAAAATGACGCCAGTTATACCAAAAAATGAAAATAAAGAACAAAGTTGTAAACTGTGTTTTTCTTCGATGATAAGGGGGAAGGGAACACTGCCAAGGGAGACGTTTTTTATTTGCCTCTCTTATCAAAAGGCATCAATTTTAGTCTCTTGGATGAATTCTGCATGTGTAGACAACATGATATCATATAACCCAGCAGGCACACGTCGCTAGGGCAACGTCAAATCAACGTCGGTGCAACGTCATCATGACGTTGCACCAACGTAGATGTGACGTTGCATAAACGTCATGACGTTGTACCGGCGTTTATGGGACGTCATAATTAAGACATGTGCCTGCTGGGAAGCTGTCTGCCTTGGGTCTAGTTGTGGCAATCCGTTCCCCTTAAACCTATAGCACTCCCTAATTTCTAGATCCCTAAGGTCAAAGTTTAATTATGATAACACTACTCCCTGCAGGTACCCTGCAAGCACACAGCGTTGACTCAACGTTGAACTAACGTTGAAACAACGTTTTCAATGTTGTTTCAACGTTAATTCAACGTTGAGTGCCTGCTGGGTATACATCATTGACTCAGCGTTGAATCAACGTTGAAACAACATTTTCGTTAAAACAACGTTGAAAATGTTGAAATGTTGTTTCAAGGTTGATTCAACGTTAAGATGCCTGCTGAAAAATGTATGCAAGTTTTTTCTTCATTTTCAGCATTTTTCATTGTCATTGGAAAGCACGCCCATATGAGATAATGCGTTCTTTCATGGCTCAAAACATGTTCTTATTTATATTGCAAACATAGGTTGTGCCATGGATGCCCGTTAGAACCACGTCATTAAGGCGCTATCAAAGACTTGATAACGTGATTAAAATTATTGGTATTTTGGTTTGGTTTGGTTGGGCATTGAACGGCTTGCGGTAATGTTGAGACGGTCAGTTATCTGTACAGGCCTCCGTGGCCAAATGGATAAGAGCGCTGACTCTTCATCATAAGGTCTCTCCCCGTTATGAGTGAAATAATCGTGAAAGGGCCGTAAAACCACAACATCAAATAACCTATGTTTTATATACGAGTTATGAACCAACATAGTGCACATTTGACAACAACCCTTCAGGAGAGAATGACCGTGATCAATCTCCAAGAAATAACGCGGATCGAACCCGTGCCCTTCTGATTACCAGTCGGATGCGTGTCTGATGGGGCCACTCAGACCAGCTGTCATGATAACAAGTCCATGTAATGAACACCCCTTTAACCCCCAATTTATATAGAAAAAAAACTGGGGTTTATAGGGGTATATATTATTTTTCTTATTTCTGTTCCAAGACATAGGCTAGAACCGCCGTGATAAGGCGGTTCTATCGAGTTCCCACGATCTGTTTTGAGCAGAAATAAGAAAAAATATCATGGCTTTTCATCAGAGAAGTAACCATTTTGGAGACATGAAAAACTGCACTAATTCCGCAGAGGGTGTGTTATCGTAATCTTTTTTTTCTGTTTTAAACATAGCTTGTGGATACTTGTTAGACCTGCCTCGGTGAGGCAACCCCCGATATGTATCGTTTGAGCAGAAATAAGAACAAGAGGCCCATGGACCACTACGCTCACCAGAGGTCATGTGGTTTATACCATATTCAGGCATGGTGCCCTCTTGGTCATGTGACAACAACAGTCTACCATGCAATCAGTAAAATCCACTCTCTTTCCTATTGCACGACCCGCAGAAAAAGCGACCGACTGAAGTCGGTTGATTTTTTAAGAGTGCCCTAAAATCACCGTGTCATTCTGTCAGTCTGTCCGTCCGTCCGTAACCCGTTTGTGAAAACTGGTGATAGTGACTTAACCGATTGGAATATTTAAATAATTTTTGGCATACTGATAGATATCAATGAGATCTAACCAATGAACTTGCCAAATATTACATTCCATTTAGTATAGCCTCGCCGAGGCGAAAAATGTGAAAATTTTCGAACTGCTTCTCCTCGGAAACCGTTGGGCCGATTGAAGTCAAATTTCATATGGAGCCTCAATAGGATGGGTAAAACCAATGTTTGCTCATTTGGTCCAAGTCACATGACCAAAATGGCCGCCAAGCCATATATGGTAAAAACCCTTCAAAAATAGTCTTATCAGGAAACAATGGGCAGATATCCACGAAACTAGCATCTGGGACGTAGGCCCATCATAAAGTGCTAAAATGGTGACCCTGGGTTGACCTTGACATTCTTTGTGCCTAGGTCAAACTTTGACACATATGCTTTTGTATTGGAAAAGTAAGAATGCATTTTATCCTGCAAACGATTCAGAATACAGTACTAAAGTATAAGATATATTTTTGCTCCTAACGATAAGGCGCATTTATTGGGGGAACCGTTTTAGGTCCAGGTCACATGACCAAAATGGCCGCCATACCCATATATGGTAACACTCACAAAGCTAAAAGAATCCGGCGGGTCGTGCACTTCAGCTGAAGCACTGGTTTTCCATACAAATGTCTAAGTGACCAAATTTGACCTTGACGTGAAACAGGTCAAGGTCAACCGTAGGTCATCATTTGAACATACATGGTATGGCCGGAGTCCCCGTTGCTGCAAACCAAGTTTCAAGGTCATGGGCCATTTGGTTCCTGAGAAGATTTTTTTAGGTTTATTTACCATATATGGGCATGGCGGCCATATTGGTCATGTGACCCAGTCCTTACGAACAAATTTTCGTTCACCCTTCCCATAAAAGCCCCACATGTAATTTGGTTTCAATCAACCTAGTAGTTAGAGTAGAGAAGATTAAAATACTGAATCTTGAGCCATCGAGGACAAAGGTCAGCACATTGCCTTGACCTTTGAGATTGATAAACGTCCATTCTGCTGATTGCAAATATCATTTCTGATGCCACAGGCGACCATGCAATCAGAAAAAACCACTGTTTTGCCCTTTTCTATGTAAATGTCTAAGTGACCAAATTTTACCTTGACGTAAAAAAGGTCAAGGTCAACCAAAGGTCATCATTTGAACAAATTTGGTAGGGCCAGAGACCCCATGCAGTATGCCAAGTTTCATGGACATCGGCCATTTGGTTCCTGAGAAGATTTTTTAAGGTTTTTACCATATATGGGCATGGCAGCCATATTGGTCTTACGTACAAATTTTCGTTCCCCTTCCCATAGAGGCTCAACATGTAATTTGGTTTCAATTGACCCAGCAGTTTAAGTTGAGAAGAAAATAAAAATACTGAATCTGAGCCTTCCAGGACAAAAGTTTAGTAAATAACCCTGACCTTTGGAATTGATCAAATTCCATTCAGCTGATTGTGTTATGCATAAGAATTTATTTTTCTGATTCCCACTTTCACCCCACTGTTGACCTAAAAGTGCTATAAATATCTTGTTAATCTTCTTATAGAAGATTCTAGAAAACTGAGTCACAGATTAATTTTATTTTTGTAAACAACATGTTTACAAGGAAAAGTACTTCAGAACCTTCCAGAAAGTTCAGGTTTGCATTAGTTTTAGAAAATTACCTCATCTTATTCCACAGCCATCTGGAATGTTCTAGAGAAATCTTAGGGTCTATAAAAGAGCTTGATTTTTCTCATTGAGTCAGACTTTGGAGTTTGATGTTTGGGCATTTAAGAAAAGTTATTTCTAAATTCTGTGTTGGATTGTTAAAGGATATTACTTTTCATTTTGGACTGTGAATTCTGTGGGATCAAGGAAAATAGATTCATTCAGAATATTTCATAACAGAGCTAAGTACATTTAATTTTCTTACTTCTACAGGTTAAAGTTAACTTGTAAATAAATTTTGTTAAAATTTTCCAAAAGGCTTGTTTGCTTTTTCTTTCTGCTACGCCTGGCTCGTACCAGAAATTGGGGGCTCGTCCGGGATAAAAACATCTTGAGTATTTTAGGACTGACATTTCATTTGTAGGCAAGTAATTGTCATTTCTTATCAAATATAGACTTGGCAGTTGCTTCACAGGATTGGTATTTCCCTATAGGCATATAGGGGATTGTCATTTCATGTGAACTGTCATTTCAGGTGAAATAGTACTTGTCATTTCATGTGAAATTTTTGTTGGGTTTGTCATTTAAAAAAAAAAAAAAAAAAAAAAAAAAAACTTTGTCAAATTAACCTCAATCTTTATTACCATAATTACTTTATAAAACAAACAAAAAGCAAACATGTCGTTTGATTTGAGAAGCTTTTTGGCTCAGCCTACTCAGGAGTTGTTTAATCTGGCCAAATGGACAGATTTGTTAGAAATTGCTTCCCATTATGGGGTCACTGCTGTCAAAACAAGCATGAAGAAGCATGAAATTAAGAATATTTTGGTACAGTTTTTTGTTTTTGTTGATGAAGAACTTTTCGATCCATCTGCTTTGTCTCTCATTATGGTTTCACATACTGAATTACAAATGAGACAAATTGAAATAGGAAGGCAAATAGAATTAGAGAAGTTAAGATTAGAAATGGAAGAAAGAGAGAAGGAAAAAGAAAAAGAAATACAGAGACGAATGCAGATGGAAAGATTAGAAATGGAGGAACGCCTTCAGAAAGAAAAATTCGAAAAAGAAGAGCGACTAGAAATAGAAAGAGAAAAATGGCATTTTCAATTAAAGATGAAGGAACTGGAACTCCAGGGTCAAGATAGGGTGAAACCTACCCCTGTTTTTGACTCTGGTAGTTACTTTGATGCCACAAAGCACATCAGATTAGTTCCGCCATTTCAGGAAAAAGAGGTAGATAAGTATTTTTTGCATTTTGAAAAAGTTGCAGAAAATTTAAGATGGCCAAAAGAGCATTTTGCTTTTGCAAAGCGTTGTTGTCGGAAAGGCTCGAGACATTTACACTCAGCTGACTGTCGAGCAAAGCTCAGACTATGATCTGGTTAAGGAGCTTATTCTTAAGGCATATGAGTTGGTCCCTGAGGCTTACAGGCAGAAATTTAGGAACTGTAAAAAAGAAATTTCACAGACCCATGTAGAATTTGCTCGAACCAAAGAACAGTTATTTGATAGGTGGTGTTCTTCTAAAAAGTAGGCTCTGATCATGACAAACTTAGACAGCTTGTCCTTGTTGAAGAGTTCAAACGGTGCATAAATTCAGACATTAAATCTTTTCTCGATGAGAGACAGGTTGAAACTTTGGAGGAAGCTTCTCGTTTGGCAGATGATTATGCTTTGACTCATAAAGTCTCATTTGTGAACAGGCCTTATCCTCGAAAACCTTATAATCCACAGACAGGTCCAAAATTCTATCCCAGTAATCCTTCTGGTAGTTATAGCCAAACATCTAGTACTATGCCCAAACCTTCTGGTGAAAATAAAAGCCAGAATCCTTCCAAACCTTCTGGTGAAAACAGAAGCCAGAATTTTTCCAAACCTTCTGGTGAAAACAAAGACCAGAATCCCTTATCTCAATCTCAAGTAGTTTGTTATTATTGTAAAAATACAGGTCATTTGATCTCTGAGTGTTTGAAATTAAAGCGAAGGAAAGAACGAGAAAGACAAGAGGAACTTAAGCCTACAGGCTTGACTTCTATAAGGCCAAAACCACAGTCTTGTGTAAGGGAGGAAACTCTTTCTGATACCAAATTATCTGAGACTGATTCAGTTATGGAGATCTATGAACCATTCTTATCAGATGGTTTTGTGTCACTAAATGGTGGCAGTTATGCCCATCCTACCCCTATTAAAATCTTACGAGATACTGGAGCTTCTCAATCTCTTATTCTAGCAGATACTCTGCCATTTTCTGAGAAGACTTCTTTGGGCCAAAGTGTCCTTATTCAGGGTGTGGAATGTGGATTTGTTAATGTTCCGCTTCATAACGTTTATTTGTCATCAGACTTGGTATCCGGTTCAGTGGCTGTTGGTATTAGACCTTCTTTACCTTTTAAAGGTGTTCATTTGTTGCTAGGCAATGACTTAGCCGGAGATAAGGTTGTGGTAAACCCACTTTTGACTACTAATCCTTGCATAGACCAACCGCCTGATCCCATTGAGCAGGAAATTCCTGATCTTTATCCGTCCTGTGCAGTCTCAAGGGCTATGGCACGTAAGGCCAAGCAAACTGATGGAAAACAGGATTTTGATTTTACTGATACCTTTTTGGGTCAGTCTTTTAATGACGAGATAACAAGGTCTCTGTCTTCAAACCTGCCTGATAAGCAGACAGATTTTCATGAGAATAACTCATCTTTAGATCTAGGCCACGACATAATGTCTGGGTCTCAACTAGCTATAGAACAGCATAAGGATCCTGAAATTTCGCCTTTATTTGAAAGGGCCTTAGATGAGCAGGAAGTATCTCAGGTCCCAGTCTGTTATTATGTCAAAAATGACATTCTTATGAGAAAATGGCGTCCACCAGACGTCTCAGCAGAAGACGAGTGGACTGTCAACCACCAGATAGTGGTTCCACGGGTTTACCGTCCCGAAATATTAAACTTGGCACATGAAACTCCCATGTCAGGAGATTTAGGTGTAAATAAAACCTATCACAAGATTCTTAATCATTTTTACTGGCCTGGGTTAAAATCAGATGTTTCTCAGCATTGTAGGTCCTGCCATACATGCCAAATGGTAGGAAAACCCAATCAGACTATACCTAAGGCTCACTTGCAGCCTATACCTGCTTTTGATGAACCTTTCAGTCGAATAATTATAGACTGTGTGGGTCCCTTGCCCAGAACTAAGTCTGGCTGTGAATATCTTTTGACTATTATGTGTGCTGCCACACGTTTTCCTGAAGCCATTCCCTTAAGAAATATCAAAACTAAGACAATCGTCAAGGCCTTAGTGAAGTTTTTCACATTTGTTGGGCTTCCTAAATCTATTCAGTCAGACCAAGGCTCAAATTTTATGTCTGGAATATTTCAACAAGTAATGCATGAACTTGGCATTGTACAGTATAAGTCATCGGCCTATCATCCTGAAAGTCAAGGTGCCCTTGAAAGATTCCATCAAACATTGAAAAACATGATAAGATCATATTGTTTTGACACAGAGAAGGATTGGGATGAAGGCATCCATCTCCTTTTATTTGCTGTTAGAGAATCTGTGCAAGAATCTCTTGGCTTCAGTCCATTTGAATTAGTATTTGGCCATACTGTTCGTGGTCCTTTGAAACTTCTCAAAGAGAAATTTCTCTCCAATGATGACACCTCCCTGAATTTACTTCAGTATGTGTCTGATTTCAGAACTAGACTTTCAAAAGCTTGTGAGGCTGCTCGGGCCAATCTTCAGTCAGCCCAAAGGAAAATGAAACAGCTATATGACATAGGGACAAAAGAAAGGAATTTTAAACCAGGTGATAAGGTACTAGCTCTTTTGCCTATTCCAGGAAAATCGTTGCAGGCCAGGTATTATGGTCCATACACTGTAGACAAAAAGATCAGTGACGTAAATTACATAATAAACACTCCTGGGAGGCGCAAGCTAAAGCAGCTATGTCATATTAACATGCTTAAGGAATACATAGATAGGGACAATACATCTTTAACATCAGTCAATCTAGTTAGCTCTGTTCCACTTAATTCATGTGACAATGACTGTGAGGATATTAATTCAGTGAAGTCGGATCCCACATCATCAAAACTTCAGAATTCTGACATTCTAAGGAATCTTGACCAGAAACTGTCACATCTAGAGCCAAATCAGCGGAATGAACTGAAACAGCTGATAGTTGAATATGAACACTTATTTCCTGACATTCCAACACGGACAGACAAAATATTTCACGATGTGGACATAAATGGTTCTAAACCTGTAAAACAACACCCATACAGGATGAATCCTGTGAAACAAAAATATCTTAAAGAAGAAGTTCAGTATCTATTAGACAATGACTTTATTGAACCAAGCCAAAGTGCGTGGAGTTCTCCTTGTATTCTTGTACCAAAACCTGATGGGACATATCGTATGTGTACAGATTTTAGGAAAGTTAATTCCTTAAGTAAAACAGATAGCTTTCCTATTCCAAGAATGGATGACTGCATTGATAACATCGGGAATGCCAAATACATAACGAAATTCGACCTTCTGAAAGGATTTTGGCAAATTCCACTTACAGATAGAGCAAAGGAGGTTTTGGCATTCACAACTCCAGACGGATTATTTAACTATAAAGTCATGCCATTTGGAACGAAAAACTCTCCGGCAACATTTCAGCGCTTAATAAACATGGTAATTGCGGGGCTGGAAGGATGCAGTGCTTATATCGATGATGCTATCATATACAACGACCAGTGGAATCAACATCATGGGACTATTCGAGCATTCTTTGATAGACTGAGTAATGCCAAATTGACAATCAATCTTGCTAAAAGTGAATTCTGCCATGCAAGTTTGACATTTCTAGGTCATGTTGTAGGTCAAGGTCATGTGAAACCCATTGATGCTAAAGTTGAGGCTATCTCAAATTTTCCCGTACCCACGTGCAAAAGACAGCTGATGCGATTTCTTGGTATGGCTGGTTATTACAGAAAGTTCTGTAATAATTTCTCTGTCATTGCTGAGCCTTTGACAAATTTGCTCAGCAAAAGAACAAAATTCAATTGGAATGCAATATGCCAAAATGCTTTTGATAAACTTAAAGCCATACTCAAGAGTGAACCAGTTCTCTTAGCACCAAACTTTGAAAAGGAGTTTAAGCTAGCTGTAGATGCTAGTGACGTAGGTGCAGGTAGTGTTTTGTTACAGGAAGATGAAAATGGTGTGGATCATCCAGTTTGCTACTTTTCCAAAAAGTTTAATAAGCATCAGAGAAATAACTCTACCATAGAGAAAGAGTGCTTGTCTCTGATTCTTGCTCTGCAACATTTCGATGTTTATCTTACCCCTTCTACTGCACCGATTGTTGTTTTCAGTGATCACAATCCACTGACTTTCATACATAAAATGAAAAACAAAAATCAGCGGTTGCTCAGGTGGAGTCTTATGCTACAAGAGTATAATTTAGACATAAGACATATCAGAGGGAGAGATAACATTATCCCTGATGCCCTTTCAAGAGCTTGAGCAGTGTCAGGAGTTGTGTTTTTCTTTCCTACTAAAGTGGATTGTAGATAAATGTAATTTTATATGCTATGCTCAATATTTTATTATTCTTAAAGCAAAAGAAAGCTTTATTACATAAATCTTTCTTTTCCTCGAAGAGGGGGAGTGTTATGCATAAGAATTTATTTTTCTGATTCCCACTTTCACCCCACTGTTGACCTAATAGTGCTATAAATATTTTGTTAATCTTCTTATAGAAGATTCTAGAAAACTGAGTCACAGATTAATTTTATTTTTGTAAACAACATGTTTACAAGGAAAAGTACTTCAGAACCTTCCAGAAAGTTCAGGTTTGCATTATTTTTAGAAAATTACCTCATCTTATTCCACACCACAGCCATCTGGAATGTTCTAGAGAAATCTTAGGGTCTATAAAAGAGCTTGATTTTTCTCATTGAGTCAGACTTTGGAGTTTGATGTTTGGGCATTTAAGAAAAGTTATTTCTAAATTCTGTGTTGGATTGTTAAAGGATATTACTTTTCATTTTGGACTGTGAATTCTGTGGGATCAAGGAAAATAGATTCATTCAGGATATTTCATAACAGAGCTAAGTACATTTAATTTTCTTACTTCTACAGGTTAAAGTTAACTTGTAAATAAATTTTGTTAAAATTTTCCAAAAGGCTTGTTTGCTTTTTCTTTCTGCTACGCCTGGCTCGTAGCAATTGCAAATATCATTTCTGATGCCACAGGGTTACCATGCAATTAGAAAAATCCACTGATTTGCCCTTTTTCAATACAAATGTCAAAGTGACCAAATTTGAATTTGACATAAAATAGGTCAAGGTCAACCAAAGGTCATCATTTGGACAAATTTGGTAGGGCTCGAGTCCCCGATGCTGCAAACCAAGTTCCAAGGTTATCGGCCATTTGGTTCCAGAGAAGAAATTTTTTAAAGGCTTGTACCATTTATGGTCATGGCGGCCATCTTGGTCATGTGAGCAAGATTCCATGAACAAACTTTTTTTTTTCTCCCCGACCATGAAGAACTCACATGTAATTTGGTTTCAGTTGGCCCAGCAGTTTCTGAGGATAAGTCGTTTGAAAATGTTGACGCGGACGTGGACGCGAACACGGACGACGGACCATTGCCTATATACTTAAAGCTCCCCCGGAGCCTTCGGCTCTGGTGAGCTAAAATAATGTACACCATTGTAAACCTCACAGTTCCCTATAAAATGTGGCTTTTCCTAGCGTGCTCATTTCAAAGTTATGTTGTTGTGCCGGAAAGAACGTGCCTTTCTTCGGTGACTGTATTCGCTTCTGTAGCAACTGTTGAACATTTTCCAATCAATTTTGCTTCTTAAATGAGCCACGTCATGAGAAAACAGAAAGATGAGGCACTGCATCCGGAATGCCTGTTTTGAGACCCTTCAAAGTTGAAGGCTGTGCGTTCTTCATTAATTGAGTGATGGTGTAGCATGTCTCTGACAGGATGATGGCCCGAACCTAAAACTTTCAAACATAATTGCAACTGGTTCCCATGGTCCCTGATAAGGAGGAGAATTGATTGGTTGTTTTAGGTTTAACGACACGTCAACCCTTGTGGGTCACTTTGGGTTGTCTCCCAGAGAAAGGGAGAAAAGACATAGAAGAGGAGATAAAAGTGAGGGACAGAGGGGAAAGAGGAAAATGAATGGAAGTTTAAAAACAGAAAAAAAATAACAATACCCCCTCTATCCTTACCTGCTCTATAAGGAGGAGACACGAGGATAAATAAAATATTATGCCTTTTTTCTTGTTAGCATGTTGTTGATACTTGTTAGAATCGCCTCGGTGAGGCGATTCTAACAAGTACAAACAACATGTAGTTTTAAATGAAAAATAAGAAAAATATCCCAGAATTGTCCTAACTTGTGCTATCGTGCCTGATTTGTAATGTGTCTAGTCTAATCATGGTTTGGTTCAAGTGTCCAGTTTGTGTGCCATTTACGATGCTATTCCATTAATTGAGAAGGTTTTGTTTGTTTGATTTGAGGTTTAACGTCCCTGTCAACACTGTAAAGGTCATTTTGGAGACGTTGCTTCCAATTTTGTAGGATTTTTACCCGACATTGAGATGAAATGACATTTAAAGCCCTGTCGCCCAATGAAACCAATAGGGTTTATAAGCATGGACGGGCCGACTCGCACCGCTTTGCCTGGGAAGGCTTAGATCCTCTAAGCGGTTTACCAGTACTCGTGTGCGGGTCGGTTTCAGCTCTGCGTGGAAGCATCATGAAGCCCATATATTTCTTCAAGCCCCGATGGGCGGGGGCCGTGATTGAGAAGGTCACTACAAAAATATATAATATTGAAACTAGCCGACTGTTCTTAGGTGGCATTATTTTTGTACAGCATGGTGGCTTTTGTCTGCATGACTTCAATTTTGTGTTTGGTTTTGTAGCCTAAAGGAATTTGTTTGGTTCCTACATCAACAAGGGTCACAACCTGCGTCATAGTGCTAGTGTCAGCTCCATAAGTATGGGCACCAAATCCATAAATTACTTGCATCCAGACAGTAGAACCCTCTAATGATTCAAACACTCACTCACTAATGTAGGTAAAACATAAGATATATATTTTTGATTTAGGACTACTCGACGGAAAGTATAAGATTACGCATAGTTCAACTTATTTTAGCTACAGTGGTGAATGTTTCTTCCACTGGCAATTACAACCTTTAAGATTAATCCAAGATGTTTATGGTCTGATACAAAATTTATTTGAGTTCCGTGAAAAAGTAAGTTAGGAGTGTTTTCATATGACTTAAGTGTAATTAGGACAGCTTCAGTCTTTAAGGGGTTGAACGTTTCTAACCAATATTTGGACCGATTTCTAAGTTCTGATAGGTCATGATTAACAATGCCTTCGATGTCATTAATTGATGAAGCAGAATAAAGCAATGAACTGTCATCTGCAATGAGTCTAGTTAAACTTAATAGTAAATATTAACATACACGGAAACAACAATAACCCCAAAACAGAGCCTTGTGGACCCCTGCATTTATTTTCCTTGCAGGTGATGAATCAGATCTCAGCACGGCTTGCTGTGTCCTGTTGCTAAGGTAATCTCCAATCCAGTTTAGACTACTTCTTCATCACTTTAATACCAAGTGGAAGCTGTCAACTATTTCTTCATCATTCTCACCAAGAGGAAGCTGTCGACTATTTCATCACTGTTACAACCTCCTGAGAGAAAGAGGGGACTGCTGACTGGCTCCTTCATCACTGTTATCAACAGATAGCTGCTGATTACTTCATCTCTTTTACTAAGTGGAAGCTGTTGACAACCTATTCATCATTGAAACCTCCTCTTGAGCGGGAAAAGAAGCTGTTGACTGGTTTCTTCCTTATTACTACCAAAAGGAAACTTCATCACTGTAACCTCCTGTTGAGAGAAAGGGGTAGACAGTTGACTACTCTTCATCACTTATCTACTCTTGAGAGAAAGAGGGCACAGTTGAGAGGTTCCTTCCTCACTGATACCTAATTTTTTGACTACCTTTTCATTACTGTAACCCGTTCTTGAGAGAAAGAGGGCGCTGTTGACTGGTTCCTTCATCACTGATACCAAGGGTAAGTTGTTGACTACCTCTTCATTACTGTAACCTCCTCTTGAGAGAAAGAGGGAGCTGATGACTGGTTCCTTCATCACTGACACTGAGGTGAAGTTGTTGACCTTTTCATCACTGTAACCCCCTCTTGAGAGAAAGAGGGGGGAGCTGTTCACTGGTTCCTTCATCACAGTTACCAACGGGAAGCGGATGACTATTTCTTCATTGCTATTACCAAGATGAAGCTGTTAACTACGTCATCACTATCACCACCTCTTGAGAGAAAGATGACGCTGTCGACTTCTTCTGCATCACTGTTACCAAGCAGAAGATACTGACTTCTTCTTCATCGTTCTAACCTCCTCTTGAAAGAAAGAGGTAGCTGTTGACTGGTTCCTTCATCACTGTTACCTCCTCTTGAGAGAAAAGGGGAGCTGTTGGTTGGTTTCTTCATCACTGTTACCTCCTCTTGAGAGAAAAAGGGAGCTGTTGACTGTTTCCTTTATCACTGATACCAAGGTGAAGTTGTTGCCTACCTCTTGAGAGAAAGAGGGAGCTGTTGACTGGTTCCTTCATCACTGTTACCAAGATGAAGCTGCTGACGTCTTCATCACTGTTACCAAGCAGAAGATATTGACTTCTTTTTCATCATTGTAACCTCCTCTTGAAAAAAGAGGTAGCTGTTGACTGGTTCCTTCATCATTGTTACCTCCTCTTGAGATACAAAAGGGAGCTGTTGACTGGTTCCTTCATCACTTACACCAAGGTGAAGTTATTGGCTACCTTTTCATCTTGTAACCTCCTCTTGAAAGAAAGAGGGAGCTGATGACTGGTTCCTTCATCGCTGTTACCAATGGGAAGCTGTTGACTATTCCTCATCTCTGTTACCTTCTCTTAAGAGAAAGAGGAAGCTGTTGACTAGATCCTTCATCATTTACCAAGAGGCTTTTGACTACTTCTTCACCAGTTACCACTCTTGAAGGACGAGGAAGCTGTCGATTGGTTCCCGTTCATCGTTGTTACCAAGATGAAGATGTTGACTACTTCTTTATCACTGTTACCACCTCTTTAGAGGGAAAGAGAGCTGCTGACTAATACCACATCATTGTTACAACCTCTTGATTTGGAGAGAGAGCTGTTAATTAGTTCCTTCATCACTGTTACCGCCTCCTGAGAGGGAGTTGTTGACTATTTCTTCATCACTGTTACCAAGATGAAGCTGTTAACTACTATCACTATCACCACGTCTTGAGAAAAAGAGGGACCTGGTGACCAGTTCCTTCATCACATTTACCAAGAGGAAGCTGTTGACTACTTCTTCATCAGTTACCACTCTGAAGGAAGAGGAAGCGGTCAATTGGTTCCTGATCATCACTGTTACCAAGATGAACCTGTTGACTATTTCTTCATCATTGATCCCTACTCTTGAGAGAAAGAGGGAGCTGTTGACTAGTTCCTTCGTCACTGTTACCACCCCTTGATAGGAGCTCTTGATAACTACTTCATCACTATCACATTGAGGTCACAAGGGAAGCATTTTATATATAGTTATACCTCAAACACATGATTATAGTATCAGAAAAATTAATTACTATGTGTGTTTACTTGTATTTTTGTCATGTTATATGTACATAATATATACATATCTATACTAAGAAAAACAATTGAAGGATATTGGACTTTCGCGCTTAATTTGTAACAAATTACAAAATCTGCTGAAATGCCATTTTTATACTTTGAAAAACAAGTTTTCGACCTCATGTTTCGTGCAGCCATTTGAAGTCATACTACAGTGGTTATCTAAAACATTGTCCGTAAACAAGTATGGGGTCAAGCAGCAAAATTCACGTGCGCTGTAAAATCGATTTCGTACATGAGGTTATCGGTCAGTTCGGTTATTTGTACACGTAAACGAAGTGTTGGGTATCTTGGATAATTTTGGATATGGTTGGGCGCAGACAACTGACCGATAGGCAGTGCTGGCAAGTCGTTACTCAGTTAGACGTAGGTCAACGTTAAATCGACGTCGCTGCTAGATTTGGCGTTTCACAAAGTGTGGTGAGCCGGCTATATGAGAGATACCGCCAGACGGGAGAAGTTACCGAAAGACCTGGTAGGGGACGAACGTGAGCCACTTCTGCTCGGGACGACCGGTATTTGGTGAACCAGGCGTTACGTTCAAGGACTCTTAGTGCGCCTAAGTTACGTCAACAGCTCAGGAACGTGCGTAATGTTAACGTCAGTGTCCAGACTGTGAGAAACCGGCTAAATGACCGAAATCTTAACGCCCGAAGGCCACTGAAAGCAACGCCATTAACATCTCGCCACCGTCGAGCTCGTGAGCAGTGGGCTAGGACCCACTTCAGATGGAATCGCCAACAATGGAGTACTGTGCTTTTTACAGACGAAAGTCTGTTTCATTTGTCACGCGCTGATGGCCGGATTCGCGTTTGGCGACGTACGAAAGAGAGATATGCCCAATGTAACATTGTTGAACGTGACCCATACGGAGGCGGAAGTGACATGGTGTGGGCAGGCATCTCCCATAACCTAAAAACGGAACTTGTTGTGTTGGATGGGACGATGACTGGTCAACGTTACATAGACCAAGTATTGATCCACATTTACTGCCATTCATTCAACGTAATGGGGACTTTGACGCTCATGGATGACAATGCGCGTCCGCATCGACGGAGAGTCGTCATTAACAGTCTCCAACAAGCGGGAATTCAAACCATGGACTGGCCAGCTCGCTCTCCAGACCTTAATCCCATAGAGCATGCTTGGGATGAGCTTGGGAGACGCGTACGTAACCGACGTCACCAGCCATCAACGTTGGCCCAGCTTCGACGAGCGCTTGTGGAAGAGTGGCATGGCATAGCCCAATACGTTCTCCGTCGACTTGTCACCAGCATGCGACGCCGGTGCTAGGCCTGCGTCCAAGCTAGAGGTGGCCACACCCGTTATTAATGACGCTTGACGTCTTGTGACTTTTGTGCTGAATGTCAGGGACATTTAGGAAGGTACTGTACCGAAACCAATGAACTGAGAATGAATTTGTTTTTGCATATCGATTGATAATTGATTGGTGTATCAATTTTTGTTTAGTTTCAAAAATTTGGTATTTACCAGTAATTGTGGTAAACAAATGAATTTCAATATCCTTCAATTGTTTTTCTTAGTACATGTATATATAGTGAGGGCCTCATGGAAGATTAGCTAGTACGTTTTTTTATGTATGTGCTAAATGTTGTAACCCTCGATAAATAAAGTCTTTACTTACTTACTTATCACCCCCTCTTGAGAGAAAAAGGGAGTTGTTGACTGGTTCTTCATCACGGTTACCGAGATGGAGCTGTTACTACTTCATCACTATCACTACCTTTTTGAGAGAAAGAGGAACCTGTTGACCAGTTCCTTCAGCACATTTACCAAGAGGAAGCTGTTGGCTACTTCTTCATCAGTTACCACTCTGATGGAATAGGATGCAGTCAGTTGGTTCCTGCTCATCACTGTTACCAAGATGGAGCTGTTGACTGGTTCTTCATCACTGTAACCTACTCTTGAGAGAAAGAGGGAACTGTTGACTGGTTCTTCATCACTGTTACCGAGATGAAGGTGTTGACTATTTCCTCATCATTGATCACTACTCTTGAGAAAAAGAGGGGGCTGTTGACTGGTTCTTCATCACTGTTACCAAGATGAAGCAGTTAGCTACTTCATCACTATCACCACGTCTTGAGAAAAAGAGGGAGCTGTTCACTAGTCCCTTCATCACATTTACCAAGATGAAGCTGTTAACTACTTCATCACTATCGCCACGTCTTGAGAAAAAGAGGGAGCTGTTGACCAGTTCCTTCATCACATTTACCAAGAGGAAGCTGTTGACTACTTCTTCATCAGTTACCACTCTGAAGGAAGAGGAAGCGGTCAATTGGTTCCTGATCATCACTGCTACCAAGATGAAGCTGTGGACTATTTCTTCATCATTGATCCCTACTCTTGCGAGAAAGAGGGAGCTGTTGACTAGTTCCGTTGTCACTATTACCACCTCTTGATAGGAACTCTTGATAACTACTTCATCACTATCACCACCTCTTGAGAGAAAGAGGGAGCTGTTGACTGGTTCTTCATCACGGTCACCGAGATGAAGCCGTTGACTACTTCTTCATCAGTTACCACTCTGAAGGAAAAGGAAGCAGTCAATTGGTTCCTGCTCATCACATTTACCAAGAAGAAGCTGTTGACTACTTCTTCATCAGTTACCACTCTGAAGGAAAAGGAAGCAGTCAATTGGTTCTGCTCATCACATTTACCAAGATCGAGCTGTTGACTACTTCTTCATCATTGATCCCTACTCTTGCGAGAAAGAGGGAGCTGTTGACTGGTTCTTCATCACTGTAACCTACTCTTGAGAGAAAAAGGGAGCTGTGGACTGGTTCTTCATCATTGTTACCGAGATGAAGCTGTTGACTACTTCTTCATCATTCATCCCTACTCTTGAGAGAAAGAGGGGGCTGTTGACTGGTTCTTCATCACTGTTACCAAGATGAAGCTGTTAACTACTTCAACACTATCACCACCTTTTTGAGAAAAAGAGGGAGCTGTTGAACATTTCCTTCATCATGTTTACCAAGAGGAAGCTGTTG
Source organism: Lucinisca nassula (assembly GCA_963580285.1). Lineage (NCBI taxonomy): Eukaryota > Metazoa > Mollusca > Bivalvia > Lucinida > Lucinidae > Lucinisca > Lucinisca nassula. The sequence continues at coordinate 211,596,803 of OY757010.1, forward strand.
ACTACTTTTTCAACAGTTACCACTCTGAAGGAAGAGGAAGCAGTCAATTGGTTCCTGATCATCACTGTTACCAAGATGAAGCTGTTGACTATTTCTTCATCATTGATCCCTACTCTTGAGAGAAATAGGGAGCTGTTGACTAGTTCCTTCGTCACTGTTACCACCTCTTGATAGGAGCTCTTGATGAGGGAGCTGTTGACTAGTTCCTTCATCATTGTTACCAACGGGAAGTTGTTGACTATTTCTTCATCAGTTACGACTCTGAAGGAAAAGGAAGCAGTCAATTGGTTCCTGCTCATCACATTTACCAAGAGGAAGCTGTTGACTACTTCTTCATCAGTTACCACTCTGAAGGAAGAGGAAGCTGTCGATTGGTTCCTGTTCATCACATTTACCAAGAGGAAGCTGTTGACTACTTCTTCATCAGTTACCACTCTGGAGGAAGAGGAAGCTGTCGATTGGTTCCTGCTCATCACATTTACCAAGAAGAAGCTGTTGACTACTTCTTCATCAGTTACCACTCTGAAGGAAAAGGAAGCAGTCAATTGGTTCCTGCTCATCACATTTACCAAGAGGAAGCTGTTGACTACTTCTTCATCAGTTACCACTCTGAAGGAAGAGGAAGCTGTCAATTGGTTCCTGCTCATCACTGTTACCAAGATGAAGCTGTTGACTATTTCTTCATCAGTTACCACTCTGAAGGAAGAGGAAGCTGTCGATTGGTTCCTGCTCATCACTGTTACCAAGATGAAGCTGTTGACTATTTCTTCATCAGTTACCACTCTGAAGGAAGAGGAAGCTGTCGATTGGTTCCTGCTCATCACATTTACCAAGAGGAAGCTGTTGACTTCTTCTTCATCAGTTACCACTCTGAAGGAAGTCTTTTTAGACTATTAAGGCATTCAAGCATAGGAAAAGCTTGAAAGCACAATATCTCAGTAACATTTTGAGTTAGGCTAGTATGTTGCAACCAATGTGTTTATAAGCTGGTTAAGTTTTGGTAAAACATTTGTTGTACTTATGCCACTTTCACACCTAGGCAATTTAATACAGGAAAACATCTAAGCAAAATATCCATTGAGCCAGGATAATGAAATTTTGCAGGCTATTTAGAATCATTGTGTAGATGCCCATATCAAATTTTGGATTTATTGTTATTTTTTAAAATTATGCCTTTTTACCAGTCGGTCCTTTTCATAATGCTAGTTGTCCTGAGTCATCTCATATCTATGACCATGAATGGTAGGCATCACATCATCACGTGAACATGTCCGTGAAATAAAGACACCCTAAACCCCACTTTATGTAGTGAAAACTGGGGTTTATGGGGGTATACATTATTTGTCTTATTTCTGCTCCAAGACAGGTTCTGGGTACTGGTTAGAACCGCCTCAATGAGGCAGTTCTAACTAGCACCCACAACCAATGTTTTGAGCATTTATAAGATAAATATCACAGATTTTCACCAGAAAAGTAGCCATTTTGTAGATATGAAAAGTTCACTATGTCAAACGGGTGAGTTTTCAAAATGTTAACAAGTCTGTGAAATTAGTACTCCTCTAAACCCCACTTTATATGAAGAAAACTGGAGTTTACAGGGCTGTACATTATTTTGCTTATTTCTGCTCCAAGATATAGTGTGTGAGTACTTGTTAGAACTGCCTTAATGATGCGGTTCAAGACACAGGTTCTGGTTACTCATTAGAACTGCCTCAATGAGGTGCTTCTTACGAGCACCCACCACTCATCTTTGGAGCATAAATAAGAACAAGATGTGTTTGTGAAACACGAAAATGTCTCCGGATGAAGATGAACTTTTTCTTTAAAGTAGGCCACAGGACAAGGTCAAGGTAAATTTTTTTGGAATGAGTGGGAACCCTTGTCAGAAGAATATGAAGGCTCTATCTCAAACGGTACAAAAGTTATGATGAAGTAGGTCACTGGTCAAGGTCATAGGTAAAAACTTTGTATGTGGAGGAAGCCCTGGTCACAAGGAACCTACATGCCAAATATGAAGGCTCTATCTCAAAATGTTCAAAAGTTATGAAGTAGGTCAAAGTCAAGGTCACAGGTCAAAATTTTGAGAAATGGATTTTAAAATTAGGGTGAAAGCTATAGCTAGGGTTGTCACAAATTTTGACAGCTTGAGTAACAAACCGCTGAATGGATGGAAAACTGGACTCCTATATTGCATCATGGTTAAAGCAGGCGCAACAAAAACCACATGACTGCTGGCTGCAGAACATGGGTGTCTCAAATGTGACCCAAGTGAGGCTTGAACCCACAGCGGTGAGATACCTAAAGTTTAAGGTCAGCACTTTTACCCCACTAGGCGACAGAGGTCCAATAAGAATCCGATATGGGGTTCTGTTGTAGATGAGCGTTTCCAACCCAGATCAGGCGCCACAGAAATGGACTCCTGCTTTATTTTAGGAGGAAGATTCCATTTGGTACAAAAAGGGTTAATATTGATAAACTGCACAAATTTTCTGCCATGTTTCGGAAAGGGAGACAATTTTTGCACTTCCTTTTTGCATCACAAAAATATACCTACATAATTTGGATACCCTTAAACCCCACTTTTATATAGTAAAACTGGGGTTTATAGGGATATACATTATTTTTCTTAATTTTGCTAAAAAACAAACATTGCGGGTACTCCTTAGAACTAATGAGTACCCACAATCTATGTTTTATGCAGATATAATTTATTTTATATTGAAAATATCAGAATTTTTTATCTGAAAATTTTCATTTTGTGGTGGTAAAAATTGTCAATGTTTGAATATCCATGTTCTGGTAATCTGTACTTCATTTGCAAAAAGGGGTCCACTCTTAGAGGTAATCTTTAAGAGTGGACCTCTATTCATAAAAGAGACTTGCCTCTCCTGAAACTGTATCCTCTCCCATTATGTTTCAAACACTCAGCTACAAGATATATTGGCATGAGTGTGCCACCGGAAGGTAAAATCAAATGATTTGTTTGAATTGAGGTTTAATGTTCCCGTCAACACTAGGTCATTTTGGAGACTTTAACCCGACATTGAGATGAGACCAGCGTTTTACCAAAGGTAAAAAATATCAATATCAGGCCTATTTTAGATCAGCTGCGTTCGCAAAGGAGTGCTTAAAAAGCAGAAAGAAGCTTCTTCTATGATAAAATATTCTTCTAATGTTAACATGTATTTACAATTGAGATAGAGTCTTCTAGTAAACATATTCAAAATATTCTACCAAATCTAATATATGTATTCACAATGCAAAAATACGGAATGTCAGACATATATCATTGTTTTGCTATTTTTATTTGCAAATTTCTATCTACACATGAACCACATACACCAAAACCTCTTTATAACACTATTAATGGGGTGCAAAGCAGAAACCCTGTTAGTTAAACAAGTGTGTTATATCCAACAAAAATGTGTAGATTATATAGAAAAATGACCATTTATGGTCATTTTTCTATATAATCTACACATTTTTGGTATCCATCTTCAAACCGTGTTATATCCATAACCATGTTATATCCATAACCGTGTTATAACAAACCATGTTATAATGAGGTTGTGGTGAACCCACATAATACAGTAAAACTACGATGGCTCGAACACCTAGGGCTCATTTACCATAGCTGTTTTGAACACTTTCTTGAATCTTTAGGAAAGTTTTCTTATTACTGCAATCATTAATCTATTCGGGATCATTTAAGGGGAATTTTCTCATTTTTTTTTAATAATGTATGCAGTGAGTACTCATTAGAATTGCCTCAGTGAGACAATTCTATCAGTGAGACAATTCTATTAAGTATGAACTGCATGCCTTTATTTTAAAGAAAATCCAAATTTATCCCCATTACGAGTATAGACTACATACCTTTATTTTGGAAAAAAAAAAAAAGCCTATTATGCCTCCTGACCGAGTGCTTTGGTTAATCCTCAGTGGCTCCATTAAGTGCGACATAGTGCGACAAATTTGTAATATTTTTTCATTTTTACCCCATTCATAGGTTGTGTGTACTTGTTAGATCCGCCTCATTGAGTACACACAACCTATGTCTTTGGGCTAAAAACAAGGAAAATAGTGTATAACCCTGCAAACCCCACTTTTCTTTATAAAATGTGGGGTATATCGAACTAGCCCCATCTTGAACAACATGTATGATCCCTAAGGTGTCTGAGCCATTGAAAATCAACTGTATATCATAGTCCACTTAGAACCATCTAATTTTCTTTCAAATAGCAAAATATTAGCATCTTATGCTTCATAATAGTCTTTGGGTGGTGTACGACTCCTACGTAAATCACGCTGTTTCCTCTTCCTGTCTGGGCTAGGTTCACCATGGCGTTTTCGCTCCGGGCTTGGACGTCTAGGGTATTCTATGTATCTTGCGGCACTGTCGGGAACTGAGCTGTTGTGATGTACTGGTATACTGCTTGTAACATAGCCTTGATATGCATAGGCGTTGTCATGGGCTGGGTAACCATGGTAACCATAGTTAGCAAACATTACAGGGCTTCTGAAATCATCCACCTTACCATCTTGAGAACTGTCACTTGAGCGTGAAGATATGCGTCTTCTGTCCTCATGGCTGTCTCTCCTCCTGAAAAGCAAGAATTTAAGGTAATCAGTCCAATTTGTATTAACCCTTCTCTTGCTGAATATTCAGTTTACCCACACCCATCTCTGACTTTGAACCAATCAGATCACTTGATGTAATTTATTCCTACAAATTCATAAAATGAATGTCAAACAGTGTAGATCCTGATCAGATGGCTTCTTCAGAAGCCATCTGATCTGGATCTACACTGTTTCCAAAGATAGGGGTTGTCGTGAACAGCAGGATAAGAGTTAAACAGAATCTCCCAGCCAGTAGAGTGAAATTACTGTAATGTTCCTAAGTATCGGTTCATGCCTAAGTAAACAGTGCAGACCCTGATCAGACTGCTCCTGATGAAGGTCTGATCATGGTCTACACTGTTGTCTGCCTGAACCTTTTTAACTTCTTGATGGATCACAAAACAAATTTGATTAATTTTAGGAGAAGTACTGTGTCTTAAAGGTGTCTGAATTTTTAGGATATTTACGGTGTGACAAACCCTCAGAGGCTCAAACCATTCCTGTCTGGAACAAGTTTTCATGGTCCCAAAGGTCATGGAATGATTGATTGATAGTTTTGGGTTAAATTCATTTTAATCTCAAAATGGGTAACTGGCAAACAGTGCAGGCCCAGATCAGATGCTGCACAATGTGGCGTCTGATCAGGGACTACACTGTTTGCATAAAGTTCAGCCATTTAAAATGCCTTCTGCAATATATGAGGAAGAAGATTCCATTTATTACAAAATTGGTTAAAGACACATCAACCCTAGAAGTCATTTTGTATCATCTCCCAAGAGAAGAGATAGCAGAAGAGATGAAAACAAGGGGTAAAAGAGAAAGAAAAACAAGAGCACCGCATGCGGGTGCCAACGCTCGGCTGCAAAAATTCTAAAGTCGAAAAAGGGACATAACTGTGCCAAAAATATTTTGAGGGTTACCTCACCTATTGGTATGAGTTCCCCTTTTCTTAATGAACAACTGGTCCGAGTTTGAAGTAAATATGTTCAGTAATGACAGAGATAATACAAAATGTCTAAGTTTTTGCACTACGATGACGCCAGACGCAGAGCTATGACAATACCTTGTTGTTTTCTTCGAAAACAGCCGAGCTAAAAATGAATGGATGAATGGAAGTGAAGAAAAAAATGAAATAACAACACTTCCCCTCTAAGACTACCCTTACTTGCTGCAACGACAGCAGACCTTGTCCAACTGCAAGCCAATATCAGTTGGACACCCTAGTGACACAAGATACATGTCACCTTTGCCTCACCCGTTCCCAACCCCGAAGGTCATCAAGCCATTGTAGTTTCATTGTATATATATCAGAGGCCAGTTGCTCAAAGCTTTAACTTAAAGAACTCAATAGTGGTAAAATTTTTAACTGTTCTAGCAAGTACAATATCTAATATGGTGTTTTTTTTTTGCCGAAAAAATGAAAGCAGCTTTTGCATTGCTGACATTTTTCAGCAAAAATATAAGCATATTATCCATATTAAATGATCAAAGTTTTAATGATACATAAACTAACAACATCATTAGTTTTGAACAACTGGCCCCAGTCCATTTTGATATTTTAGGTTACATCAAACTTCAAAGGCTCAAACACCTATGAGACATGAAAATATAGCCCACTGTGGAACAGAGACATTGATGACAAAAGATTATGTCACGAGTCAGTATTTTCAATGAAGTATGAACAACATTACATCCAAATATTTAACCCATAAAATGCCAGTCATGACATTTATTGTCTGCTTTGCCATCTGCTGCTAACATTAAAAGTATTTTTTTGGCAAACAGTGCAGACCCAGATCAGACTGCTCCTCTGATCTGGGCCTACACTGTTTGTCTGTGTGCAAAAATATTTTCAAAAAGTTTGCTTTGCAAAAAAATTCAGCAGATGACATAAGCAGACAATATTTTCAGATGTAGTTTTTCTCGGCGTCTTGAGGGTTAACAATAGGATTTTTTTCCGTAAAAGCACTTTGGTTGTAAATATATGCTATTATTTGGTCCAAATATGCATTTTTTTTAAAAATCCCGGGGCCAGTTGTTCAAACTAGCGACATCTTTAGTTAACATATCGTTAAAACTTTGATCATTTAATAATATCAAATATAGCATTATTTTTGCTGAAAAAAAATGTGAGCAGCTTTTGCAAATACATTTTTCCAGCAAAAATACGAAGAGTTATAGATGTTGCAGCAGCTAGCACAGTTAACAATTTGACTGCTAACAAGCTTATTAAGCAAACGATGCTTTGAACAACTTGGCCCAAAATTTGTAGAGATATATTTACCCTAAAACACACACATGTTCTAAAATTTGACAAGTATAATCTAGTGACCCAGTGCTCCAGGTAAGGCACTACTTTCATCTGAAAAGTACTGATATTTTTCTTATTTCTGCATGAAAACTTATGTTGTGGTAATCATTAGAAGTACCTCGGCAATAAGTACCCACAACATAATTCTCGTGCAGAAAGAAGAAAAATAATATGTAGAAACCTCTTTTTATCTGGGGCTATGAATTTACTACCCCATGTTGTGTCTAAAAATAGCAGGATGGATGGCTAGCAGAGTAGACCCTGATGAGACATCTCATCCGTGTCTACCCTATTTGCTCGGGCCTGTCTGCCGGATACATAAGGTGTTTGCGGGTATTTGAGTTCCTCCACAAACTAAGGTCATATGGAGAGGGGTCCTCAGTTTGAAGACCATTCGAAGGTTTGGAGAAGCCCAGAATTGAACACAAGACCCCTGGTTTATGATGCAAGAAGTTTAACCACCACACCACTAATAAATACATTATGATTATCTCTGATATTTTAATCCTCATTATCTGGGTCTAGGTCAACCCTTATCCTGCTGAATAAATTAATTTAACCACACCCATTACTGACATTCAACCAATCAGATAGCTTGAATTCTGTAGTCATTCAAATTCACACAAACTGAATGGCAAACAGTGTAGATCCCGATCAGATGGCTTCTCCATCTGATCTGGATCTACACTGTTTTCAAAGGTAAGGGATGTCCTGGTTAACAGGATAAGGGCTAACCCATTTAGTACCAGAAACCCCCAAAACGGGTACCCTGGCAAACAGTGCCGTCCCAGATCGTCTGATCAGGGCCTCCACTGTTTGCTAAACGGTCAGTAATTTTCCAAATCAATTTTGATGAAAACACAACCTGACACCCCTAAATTTTGAAATGGACTCCTGCTATATATAAGGAGGAAGATTCCATTAGGTACTAAAAGGGTTAAATCCCTGATATGCTGTACTTTCTCTCTGAATATATTGACTTACTTGTGTTTGTAGACTACGATGGCCACAACAACAGCAATGATGATCAGAACAAGGGCAGCAATTACAGAAGAAAGTCCAATCACTAAGGCATCATTTGTCTCCCTTGCACCTAGGTTTGGAGGAGCAGGAGTCGAAATTGTTGTCGTTTCAGGACAGGCATCAGCTGAAATAAAAGTTTAGGTACAGTCCAACTTGCATTAAGCAAGCACCAAAGGGATGACCAAATATGCTTGCTCAAGACCGGTGCTTGCTTAAGACAGGTGAAATTTAATGCATTTGCCTTTTTGGGGAACCAAACACATGCTGGCTTAAGACATGTTGGTTGCTTAATAGAGGTGGCCACTAAGACAGGTTTTACTGTAAATGAGTGCAACTTTATGCCCCTGTAAAGCCTGTCTTTCCCTGATTAAGTTGGATTTACAGGGGTGTTCATTGAACAGGCTTGTTAGCGATATGTAAAAATGCAGATGTGGGATATTCATTACTAAACTTTATAGGCAGGCTGTTGTTTAACTAAGGTAACCATATACACACGTTTGATAGTAAATGCTTTCAATTAAAGGTTCCAATGAACTAGTTGGAATCTCATCAGACCACACTTAGTTTTGCAACTTTCTTTCATGGAATGTGATCACGAGTCATTTTCTATGACCATTTTTTTCCTTCTGATTGCAGAAGGGTGGAGGTCAATAATGTGCACTGTGCTGGTTAACCGTTTAGAAGGTTAAGCCTGGACTAGAAACATGTGCTTCACATTGTGCTTTTTATCAAATCCATGAATTGTGCTTATGCAATTTACAACAACACACCCATGTGCTAAAATGACATCCTTCATATCTATGTAACTAACTTTTTTCAGGTGAAAAGTTTTGATAAATCTCTTATTTCTTGACCACACATGTCATTATTTGTGGGCTCTTGTTAGTACCTTTCTAAAGAGTACCCACAAACTTTATTTTTGAGCACAAGAAAGGAAATTTAACCCTTATCTTGCTGAATATTCATTTAAGCCACACCCATTTTTGTCTATCAACCAATCAAATTACTTCATGTAATTTATTGCTACAAATTCATAAACTGAATGCCAAACAGTGTAGATCCTGATCAAGAAGCCATCTGATGTGGATCTACACTGTTTGCAAAGATAGGGGTTGTTGTGAACAGCAAGATAAGGGTTAATAGTAGATCCCCCAGTAAACCAAACTTTTCTCTAAACAAAATGGGGTTTAGAGGGGTTTTATTCCACAGACCTGTTAATCTGGGGCCAGAAAAATGTTAGTTAAACAAGAGCACCGCAAGCGGGTGCCAACGCTCGTCTGCAATTTCTTTTAGAAAACAAAAGTTCTAAGTCAAATCAAATTGCAAGATGGAGTTATAAAACTTGTAGGGAATGTAGCTCTTGTGATGGTGAGTATGTGTATGAAGTTTCATGAAGGTAGGCCAAATACTTTTGGAAATATGGTCAAGGTTAAGTTTTTTGGTTAATTTTTCGAAAAATAGGTCAAAGTTCAAAGGTCAAGGTCACAGATCAAAAAGCGTGGTATGACTGAAAAGGTCTGGTCCCAAGGAACATTCATGTGAAGTTGGAAGGCTCTGTTGTGAATAGTATTGAAATAAGAGACAAAAACAATTTAAAAAAACCGGAGAGAAAAGGGGAGATAATTCAATCAAATTGCAAGATGGAGTTATAAAACTTGTAGGGAATGTAGCTCTTGTGATGGTGAGTATGTGTATGAAGTTTCATGAAGATAGGCCAAATACTTTTGGAAATATGGTCAAGGTTAAGTTTTTTGGTTAATTTTTCGAAATAGGTCAAAGTTCAAAGGTCAAGGTCACAGGTCAAAAAGCGTGGTATGACTGAAAAGGTCTTGTCCCAAGGAACATTCATGTGAAGTTGGAAGGCTCTGTTGTGAATAGTATTGAAATAAGAGACAAAAACAATTTAAAAAAAACGGACAGAAAAGGGGAGATAATTCAATCAAATTGCAAGATGGAGTTATAAAACTTGTAGGGAATGTAGCTCTTGTGATGGTGAGTATGTGTATGAAGTTTTATGAAGGTAGGCCAAATACTTTTGGAAATATGGTCAAGGTTAAGGTTTTCGGTTAAATTTTCGAAAAATAGGTCAAAGTTCAAAGGTCAAGGTCACAGATCAAAAAGCGTGGTATGACTGAAAAGGTCTTGTCCCAAGGAACATTCATGTGAAGTTGGAAGGCTCTGTTGTGAATAGTATTGAAATAAGAGACAAAAACAATTTAAAAAAAACGGAGAGAAAAGGGGAGATAATTCAATCAAATTGCAAGATGGAGTTATAAAACTTGTAGGGAATGTAGCTCTTGTGATGGTGAGTATGTGTATGAAGTTTCATGAAGGTAGGCCAAATACTTTTGGAAATATGGTCAAGGTTAAGGTTTTCGGTTAAATTTTCGAAAAATAGGTCAAAGTTCAAAGGTCAAGGTCACAGATCAAAAAGTGTGGTATCACTGAAAAGGTCTTGTCCCAAGGAACATTCATGTGAAGTTTGAAGGCTCTGTTGTGAATAGTATTAAAATGAGAGCAAAAAATGTGTTTCAGAAAAAAATTGGAAAAGGGGAGATAATTCAGCCAAAATCAACAACGTTGTTATGGTCCTTGGTCAAAATGTAGCTCTTGTGATGATGAGTGTGTGTATGAAGTTTCATGAGGCTAGGTCTAATACTTTTTAAGTTATAGCCAAGGTTAAGTTTTTTTGGAACGACGCAGGACGACAAGGCAGACGCCGGAGTGATGACAATAGCTCGAAAGTTTTTTTTTCAAAAAACAGACGAGCTAAAAATAGTTAAAACTTTGATCGTTTGATATGGCAAACATGCTTATATTTTAGCTGAAAAGAAATGTGAGCAGCTTTTGCAAAGCTGCTCACATTTTTTTCAGCAAAAACTCCAATGCATTAGATATCGCACTTGCTAGAGTAGATAACAATTTGACAACTAACAAGCTCGTTAAGCTAACGCTGCTTTGAACAACTTGGCCCAGATTCTAAAGTAATCATAATTACTTCAGGGCCAGTTGTTCAAAACTAACAATGCTGTTAGTTAACATATCGTTAAAATATTGATCATTTCATACAGCATAAAAGACAAATTTTTATATCTTTTCACATTTGGCATCTCACATGTGACCGGAGGCTTGAACCCACTGCAGTGAGAGACACAACATTTTAAGAGTCACAGCTCTTAACTATAAGGCCACTTTACTCCTGGTGAATCTTTGATCATAATTGAAGGCTACTTTTTATTATTAGTCTCCAAGTAAACCTCTGTTTAGGGTATTCATTAGAACCACCTCAGTGAGGCAGTTCTAATGAATACCTACAACATTGGTTTTTATGAAGAACTATTAAAATTATCTTTGGACTATCACTGAATAACTATCTTATCTGTTTCTCTGCCTTATGCTCCAAAGTTCTCCTTAGGCCTTTACTTACACACATTGTAGCGGAAATTTCCTGTATTCACATCACAAACATAGCATGGGGCAGTAACCTTTGGCTCTAGAGGTCGGTAGCACACACCATCTTCCAGACAGCTAGCAGGCTGAAAATTATATTTTTAAATTATAACAAGAGCTGTCACTATAAGTGAGCAATGCCCCCGAAAAAGTGCGGACTTACAAATGCACAAACCAACAAAGGGTCAGTGCAAAAACTATATGCCCACCATCGGGGGCATAAACAATACTCCAAAGAGAAAACTATAATTTTCTACGGATGTATACTCTGGAGCAACAAGATTTTCAAACCAAGGGTATATTGGTTGGTATACCCTAAAAGTGTTTGTCATCTTTGGAAAGAAAATATTTGTTGAGCAGAAACTTTTTTTTGGGTACAATGTACAGTAAAATTCTTGTAAGACCACCTTAGAGACTGTTCAAAAGTGGTCTTAAGACCACTTTTGAACAGTCCCAAAGGTGGTCTCTTATTAGGAGACACTGGGCGTAGAGAACACAAAGAAAAACTGAAACCTCCGCAGTAAGTTTTTAAAAGCAGATTTAGTCTTACTTTTAGGTGGTCTTAATTGCGGAATTTTACTGTTTATGATGACATTAAGTATGTTTTGACCTAAAGTATATGGAAAACAAAAGGGTGAAGGTGGAACTGAATAGGTCACCTGACTTCAAGATGTGAGACAGCATATGGAAGTCATGTGGATCACTGAATTGACCCTTCTCTTGCTGAATATTTATTTTAGCCACACCCATCTCTGACTTTGAACAAATCAGATTACTTGATGTAATTTATTCCTACAAATTCATAATCTGAATGTCAAACAGTGTAGATCCTGATCAGATGGCTTCTTCAGAAGCCATCTGATCTGGATCTAAACTGTTTGCAAAGATAGGGTTGTCGTGAACAGCAAGATAAGAGTTAAGACATTTCTGTATTAAGCACTGAGTCATCAGTTTCCAGGTAGTTATTCTGGCAGAGGGTCACCAGACAACATTATGAGGTTTAAATGAAATTGGCCTGAGTAGAAGTCATTTTACCCATAAAATGCCAATCAAGACAATTGTCATCTGCTTTGTTGTCTGCCCGTTACTTTAAAAGTCATTTTTGCAAACAGTGTGGTCCCAGATCAGATACCTCCAACAGTTACAGCTCAACCCAACTTTAAGTTCTGGAGGAGATATTGTTTGAAGAATTCAAAGATGGCAGCCTTCCATCTTGGATATCTTAGCAATCCTGAATCTCAATATTCATACCTGTGATAATATTTTTAACTGTATGAGGGAGATTTGCCATTGTGATGTGGGAGATGTAAAGAATATATAGACAAATTCTCAGTTCAAATGAGGAAGACTGCAAAATTTTACCGAAGTTTAGCATAAATTAGGGAAACATTAGCATCAAAATGAGGGAGTCTCCCTCCTGATGAGGGAGGTATCACAGGTATGCATGTTGCCCCCATGCCTCGCACCAAGCATCACGAAAACACGCCTATATAATTTTGACCACCTGGAACCCCACTTTTATATAGTAAAACTGGGGTTTACAGGGGTAAACCTTATTTTTCTTATTTTGCTCTAAAATATAGATTGTGGGTACTTGTTAGAACCGCCTCATCATCGAGGCGGTTCTAACGAGTATCCACAATCTATATTTTGAGCAGAAATAAGAAAAATATCACAATTTTTCATCTTAAAATTTTCGTATTTTCGGTGGAAAAGTTAACAATGTATTTGTATAGGCGTTTTTTGTAATGTATCAGCTCAATCCCAACCTGACAGTCAGTTTTGTACATTTATAAAAATGTAAAAATTTAATGAGGGACAGATGGAAGTACAGGCATAAGTTGACCTGGAGGTTCACAGGCGAGCTTTTAAATTACATCAAGTAATCTATTTGGTTGAAAGTCAGAAATGGGTGTAGTTTAACCCATTTTGTACCAGAAACCCCAAAACGGGTATTTGGCAAGCAATGGAGGCCCAGATCAGACGGCGCAGAAAGCAGCATCTGGTCAGGGCCGCCACTGTTTGCTAAAAGTTCAGTCATTTTCCAAATAAATTTTTATGAAAACACAACCTGACACCCCTAAATTTTTAAATGGACTCCTGCGATATATAAGGAGGAAGATTCCATTTGGTACAAAAAGGGTTAATTACTTTATTTAGCAGGACAAGAGTTGAAAACTAAGTTTGTTCTTACCTCTCGTCTACAGGTTCCCTGATGTGTGTCTGTCACCTCACAGGTCCAGCAGATCGGGTTATGGGCAATGTAGAGTCTCTGCTCACTCTGACTGGCTACCTGGCCATTGTTACTCACTGAAACCAGCACAGCATGCAGTGGCAGGGAACCAGACTTGCTCACATCACACGATATTTCCTGGAAACTTTCGTACACAGCAGGGACAGTTGTCACCCTGCCTGTTAGTCTTATACCAGTAAGTAGCGCCTGTAAAATATTGACAAATCAATACGATAACACAACCGTGCGAAAAAGTGCATTTTTCACATCTCCAAAATGGCTACTTTTCTGATGAAAATCGGTGATATTTTTCTTATTTATACTCTGAACATAGGTTGTGGAGCTCGTTAGAACTGCCTCAAGGAGGCGGTTCTAACGAGTACCCACAACCTATGTCTTGGAGCAGAAATAAGAAACAAGAGGGCCATAATGGCCCTGGATCGCTCACCTGATCCATATGATAGAGTAACAAGTGGGCCTCGGGGAGGGCCATTACTGACCCCAGGGCTTCGATGTGCATAATGTTGAGGGAGGTCTAAAAAGGTGAAGCTTCATACCAATTATCAACAAAGGCTATAATTTGAACAAACTTGGCAAAGGTCCACTAGATGAAGCTACACACCAAATATCAAAGACCTGGGCCTTGGGGTTTCAGAGAAGAAGATTTTTTAAAGATATTCCCTACATTAGCCTATGTAAAACCAAATGGCCCCGGAGTGGGGGCATTTTTGGCCTCAGCGCCATAATTTAAACAATCTTGATAGAGGTCCACTGGATGAAGCTTCACACCAAATATCAAAGACCTGGGCCTTGCTGTTTCAGAGAAGAAGATTTTCAAAGATTATCTCTATATATAAGTCTATGTAAAACCAAAGGGCCCCGGGGCAGGGGCTATAATTTGAACAATCTTGGTAGAGGTCCACTAGATGAAGCTCCATACCAAATATCAAAGGCATGGGCCTAGTGGTTTCAGAGAAGAAGATTTTTAAAGATTTCCCTACATAAGTCTGTGTAAAACCAAAGGGTCTCGGGGCGGGGGCATTTTTGGCCCCAGGGCTTATAGCCTATAATTTGAACAATCTTGATAGATGTCCACTAGATGAAATTTCACACCAAATATCAAAGACCTAGACCTTGTTGTTTCAGAGAAGAAGATTTTTAAAGATTTTCCCTATATAAGTCTATGTAAAACCAAAAGGCCCCGAGGTGGGGGCATTTTTGGTCTCAGGGCTATAATTGAACAATTTTGGTAGAGGTCCACTAGATGAAGCTTCATACCAAATATCAAAAACATTGGCCTTACGGTTTCAGAGAAGAAATTTTTTAAAGACTTTCCCTATATAAGTCTATGTAAAACCAAAGGACCCTGGAGCGGGAGCATTTTTGGCCCCAGGGCAATAATTTGAACAATCTTGGTAGGGTCCACTAGGTGAAGCTTCATCTCAAATATCAAAGACCTGGGACCTGTGGTTTCAGAAAAGAAGATTTTTAAAGAGTTTCCCTATATAAGCCATGTAAAACCAAAGGGCCCCAGAGCGGGGGCATTTTTTGCCCCAGCACTTTAATTTGAACAATAGTGGTAGGGGTCCACTAGGTGAAGCTTCATACCAAATATTCCCTATATAAGCCCATTAAAACCAAAAGGCCCGGGGGCGGGGCATTTTTGGCCCCAACACTTTTAATTTGAACAATCTTGGTAGGGTTCCACTAGATGAAGCTTCATACCAAATATCAAAGACCTGGGCCTTGCGGTTTCAGAGAAGAAGATTTTTCAAGATTTTCCATGTTTAAGTCTATGTAAAACCAAAGGGCCCCGGAGCGGGGGCATTTTTGGCCCAGGGCTATAATTTGAATAATCTTGGTAGGGGTCCACTAGGTGAAGCTTCATACCAAATATCAAAGACCTGGGCCTTGCGGTTTCAGAGAAGAAGATTTTTAAAGATTTTCCCTATATAAGCCCATGTAAAACCAAAAGGCCCTGGGGGGGGGGGGGCCTTGTTGGGTGAAGCTTCATACCAAATATCAAAGACATGGGCCTTACGGTTTCAGAGAAGAAAATTTTAAAAGATTTTCCCTATATAAGCCATGTAAAACCAAAGGGCCCAAGAGCGGGGGCATTTTTGGCCCAAGGGCCTGGGTCTTGTGGGGTGAAGCTTCATACCAAATATCAAAAACATGGGCCTTGCGGATTCAGAGAAGAAAATTTTTAAAGATTTTCCCTATATAAGCCCATGTAAAACCAAAGGGCCTCAGAGCAGGGGCATTTTTTGCCCCAGCACTATAATTTGAACAATCTTGGTAGGGGTCCACCAGGTAAAGCTTCATACCCAATATCAAAGACCTGGGCCTAGCGGTTTCAGAGCAGAAGATTTTTAAAGATTTTCCCTATATAAGCCAATGTTAAAACAAAAGGCCCCGGGGCGAGGGCATTTTTGGCCCTAGCACTATAATTTGAACAATCTTAGTAGGGGTCCACTAGATGAAGCTTCATACCAAACATCAAAGACCTGGGCCTTGCGGTTTCAGAGAAGAAGATTTTTAAAGATTTTCCCTAAATAAGCCCATGTAAAACCAAAGGGCCCTGGGGCGGGGGCATTTTTGGCCCCAGCACTATAATTTGAACAATCTTGGTAGGGGTCCACAAGATGAAGCCTCATACCAAATATCAAAGACCTGGGCCTTGCGGTTTCAGAGAAAAAGATTTTTAAAGATTTTCCAAATATAAGTCTATGTAAAACCAAAGGGCCCCAGAGCGGGGGCATTTTTGGCCCTAGGGCTATAATTTGAACAATCTTGGTAGGGGTCCACTAGGTGAAGCTTCATACCAAATATCAAAGACCTGGGCCTTGCGGTTTCAGAGAAGAAAATTTTTTAAAGATTTTCCCTATATAAGCCCGTGTAAAACCAAAGGGCCCCAGAGCGGGGACATTTTTTGCCCCAGCACTGTAATTTGAACAATCTTGGTAGGGGTCCACTAGGTGAAGCTTCATACCAAATATCAATGACATGGGCCTTACGATTTTCAGAGAAGAAATTTTTTAAAGATTTTCCCTATATAAGCCCATGTAAAACCAAAGGGCCCCAGTGCGGGGGCATTTTTGGCCCCAGCACTATAATTTGAACAATCTTGGTAGGGGTCCACTAGGTGAAGCTTCATACCAAATATTAAAGACCTGAGCCTAGCGGTTTCAGAGAAGAAGACTTTTAAAGATTTTCCCTATATAAGCCCATGTAAAACCACCCTATATAAGCCCATGTAAAACCAAAGGGCCCCGGGGCGGGGGCATTTTTGGCCCCAGCACTATAATTTGAACAATCTTGGTAGGGGTCCACTAGATGAAGCCTCTTACCAAATATCAAAGACCTGCGCCTTGCGGTTTCAGAGAAGAAGATTTTTCAAGATTTTCAATATATAAGTCTATGTAAAACCAAAGGGCACCGGAGCGGGGCATTTTTGGCCCCAGGGCTTTAATTTGAACAATCTTGGTAGGGGTCCACTAGGTGAAGCTTCATACCAAATATTAAAGACCTGGGCCTTGCGATTTCAGAGAAGAAAATTTTAAAAGATTTTCCCTATATAAGCCCATGTAAAATCAAAGGGCCCCAGAGCGGGGGCATTTTTGGCCCCAGCACTTTAATTTGAACAAACTTGGTAGGGGTCCACTAGATGAAGCTTAATACCAAATATCAAAGACCTAGGCCTTGCGGTTTCAAAGAAGAAGATTTTAAAAGATTTTCCCTATATAATACCATGTAAAACCAAAGGGCCCCAGAACGGGGGCATTTTTGGCCCCAGCACTCTAATTTGAACAATCTTGGTAGGGGTCCACAAGATGAAGCTTCATACCAAATATCAAAGACCTGGGCCTTGCGGGGGGGGGGGGGGGGGTGGTAACCTGGGCCTTGTGGGGTGAAGCATCATACCAAATATCAAGGACATGGGCCTTACGGTTTCAGAAGAAAATTTTAAAAGATTTTCCCTATATAAGCCCATGTAAAACCATAGGGCCCCAGAGCGGGGGCATTTTTGGTCCCAGCACTTTAATTTGAACAATCTTGGTAGGGGTCCACTAGATGAAGCTTCATTCCAAATATCAAAGACCTGGGCCTTGCAGTTTCATGGAAGAAGATTTTAAAAGATTTTCCCTATATAAGCCCATGTTAAACCAAAGGGTCCCGTGGCGGGGGCATTTTTGGCCCTAGCACTATAATTTGAACAATCTTGGTAGGGGTCCACTAGATGAAACTTCATACCAAATATCAAAGACCTGGGCCTTACGGTTTCAGAGAAGAAAATTTTTAAAGATTTTCCCTATATATAAGCCCATGTAAAACCAAAGGGCCCCAGAGCAGGGGCATTTTTGCCCCAGCACTATAATGTGAACAATCTTGGTAGGGGTCCACTAGGTGAAGCTTCCTACCAAATATCAAAGACCTGGGCCTAGCGGTTTCAGAGAAGAAGTTTTTTAAAGATTTTCCCTATATAAGCCCATGTAAAACCAAAGGGCCCCGGAGCGGGGGCATTTTTGGCCCCAGCACAATAATTTGAACAATCTTGGTAGGGGTCCACTAGATGAAGCTTCATACCAAATATCAAAGACCTGGGCCTTGTGGTTTCAGAGAAGAAGATTTTTTAAGTTTTTGGTGAAAAAAATCTATTTTTGGCTCCTGTGACCTAGATGTGCAACGGACCGGAACCATTAGAACAACTTTGAAAGGGGACCACCTAAGGATCATTCCTGTGAAGTTTGGTCAAAATCTGATCAGTGTTTAAGGAGGAGATGTCGTTTGAAGAAATTGTTTACGGTCGCACTGACGCACGACGGACGAAAAGTGATCCCATAAGCTCACCTCGTCACTACGTAACGGTGAGCTAAAAATAATGTATACCCCCGTAAACCCCAGTTTTCACTAAATAAAGTGGGGGTTAGGGGTGTTCATTTCACGGCTTGTTATGACAAAGGACCCTCATTATAATGACAGTATTTAATAATCAAGAAAACACGCCTATATAATTTTGACCCCCTTGAACCCCACTTTTAAATAGTAAAACTGGGATTTACAGGGGTAAACTTTATTTTTTACTCATTAGAACCACCTTAATAAGGTGGTCCTAACCAGTACCACAATCTATATTTTTAACAGAAATAACAAACATTTCACAATTTTTCATCTTAAAATTTTTCATTTTTTTTTTTTTTGGTGGTAAAGCTTACAATGTATTTGTATAGGCATATTTTCATAATGACTTTACCATTATAGAGAGTTTGATGCTATAAAGATTCTCAATAAGGAGTAGAATAACAGGTAATTAAGGGCTTTTCCCCTTGGTTACTCTGAGAAATAAATGTTGTGGACATTTGTTAGAATCACCTCATTAAATATCCACAAACATCACGAAAACACGCCTATATAATTTTGACCCCCTTGAACACCACTTTTATATAGTAAAACTGGGGTTTCCGGGGGTATACCTTATTTTTCTAATTTCTGCTCAAAAATATAGATTGTGGGTACTTGTTAGAAACGCCTCAATGAGGCGGTTCTAACAAGTACCCACAATCTATATTTTGATAAAAAATACGAACAATATCACAATTTTTCATCTTAAAATGTTCGTATTTTCGGCAGTAAAATTGACGATGTATTTGTATAGGCGTGTTTTCGTAATGATTTTTTATTTTGGAGTAGCAAATACAATCTGCTTGAATATCTACATTTATTCATCCAATCTTGAGTTAAGGATATTTCACATTGAGACTGTCATTGTAACAAATTTTGTCATTGTTTAAAATGTTTGTAAAACAAGAGGGCCAAATGGCCCTATATCATTTGGCCCTATATCACTCACCTGTGTACCAGAAAATCATTAATGATGTTTTAAGGATGCCCATTGGGACTTGAAGAAATAGACTGGGCTACATGGTGGTTCAGTGCAGAGCTTGAAGAAATAGATTGGGCTACATGGCACTTCTATGCAGAGCTGGAACCAACTGTACTGGTAAACAGCTTAGAGGTTTTAAGCCTGCCCAGAAAAAGTGGTGCAAGTTGGACCATCCATCCATACAACCCCTATTGGTTTCATTGGGTGGCAGGGCTTAAGAGGTAATTTCATCTCAATGTTGGGTTAAAGTGGCACAAAACTGGAAGCAACGTCTTCAAATGATCGACAGTGTTGACGGTAACGTTAAACCTCAAATCAATAACAAGAGGCCCATGGGCCACTATGCTCACCAGAGCTCAGGTGGGCACTGCCCATCCTGCCCAATGGCAGCCATGTATTTTAACATGATATCATTTTAATCCACCAAATGAACCCCCATGTCCAAATGAGCACCCATGTGGACTCAGCATCTGAAAAGTTAGGCCTTTTATGAAGTAGAGGGGGTGGGGCATGGACCCAATGGAGCCCTGGTTGGTATCACTAAATGCGTCTTATCATAAGAAACAAAAATATATATGGTTTAGCAGTGGGGATCTGTAAGGCCTCTTTAACAGTTGAGGGGTTGGGGCATGCCCTGTTGATCCCAGGAAAGCCCAAACTGTTGTCCCTAAATGTGTCTTATCATAAGGACCAAGTATATATATGGTTCAGTGCTGGGAATCTGACCGGTTTCAGAGATTTGAGGCCCTTTTATGAAATAGGAATGGCCCCTGCGGACCCTGCTACAGTAGGTGTGTAGGGTTGACGCGTCGTTAAACACGAAATCATCATCATCAACAGTAGGTGTGCTAATAATAAGGAACAAGAACATATATGATTATGGGGTGGGGATTTGAATGGTTTCTGAAATATAAAGCCTTTTATGAAATGGAAGGGCGGGGCACATTGCCTCAGCACAAAGAGACCTCCAGGTTGGTGTGATTGAACGAGTCTTATCATAAGGAACAAGTATATGGTTTAGGGGTGGGGATCTGAACTATTTCTGATATATATGGCTTTTAATGAAGTAAAGCGGTGTGGCATGGCCTGGGCGTGCCCCGGGGACTCCCAAGCTGGTGTCACTGAATGCGTCTTATCATAAGAAAGATGAATATATATGGTTTAGGGTGGGGCTAAGAACATTCTCTGAGATATAAGGCCTTATGTGAAGTGGAGGGGTGGGGCAAGGCCCAGGGAGACTCCCAGGTTGGTGTCAATGAATGTGTCTTATCATAAGGAACAAGACTATATATGGTTAAGGGGTGGCCATCTGTAGGGTTTCCGAGATATTGTGATATTATGAAATGGAGGGGGTGGGGCATGGCCCCAGCATATCCCTGGGAACCCCCAGGTTGGTGTTACTGAATGCGTCTTATCATAATGAACAAGAATATATATGGTTTAGGGGTGGGGATCTGAACAGTTTCTGAAATATATGGCCTTTTTTGAAGTGGAGGGGTGGGGCAAGGCCCCAGCGCGTCTTTGAGGACCCCCAGGTTGGTGTCAATGAATGTGTCTTATCATAAGAAGCAAGCATATATATGGTTTATGGGCGGGGATCTGTAAGGTTTCCGAGATATTGGGCCTTTTATCAAATGGAGGGGGTGGGGCATGGCCCCGGTGCATCCAGGGGACTCCCAGGTTGATGTCACTGAATTGGTCTTATCAAAAGGAACAAGAATATATATGGTTTAGGGGTGGGAATCTGAATGGTTTCCGAGATATTGGGCCTTTTATAAAGTTGAGGGGGTGGGGCCTGACCTGTGCGCATTCCTGACGACCCCCAGGTTGGTGTTACTGAATGCGTCTTATCAATAGGAACAAGAATATATATGGTTTAGGGGTGGGGATCTGAACAGTTTCTGAGATATATGGCCTTTTGTGAAGTAGAGGGGTGGGGCAACGCCCCTGCGCATCTCTGAGGACCCCCAGGTTGGTGTCAATGAATGTGTCTTATCATAAGAAGCACGCATATATATGGTTTAGGGGCGGGGATCTGTAAGGTTTACGAGATATTGGGCCTTTTATGAAATGGAGGGGGTGGGGCATGGCCCCGGCACATCCAGGGGACTCCCAGGTTGATGTCACCGAATGGGTCTTATCATAAGGAACAAGAATATATATGGTTTAGGGGTGGGGATCTGAATGGTTTCCGAGATATTGGGCCTTTTATTAAGTGGAGGGGGTGGGGCATGACCTCGGCGCATCCCTGAGGACCCCAAGGTTGGTGTTACTAAATGTGTCTTATCAATAGGAACAAGAATATATATGGTTTAGGGGTCGGGATCTGAATGGTTTCTGAGATATATGGCCTTTTATGAAGTGGAGGGGGTGGGGCATGGCCCCGGCACAACCTGGGGGACCCTCAGGTTGGCATAAAAGCATATGGCTGAAAGAATTTTACTCAAGAAACATTTCTATAAAAGTTTTGTCCAAATATCTGCAATGACTTGGCAGTAAATGCCATTTTTCAATTTTCCCCATTATAAGTCTATGGAAACTCTAAGTTGCCATAGCAACCAAACTAATGGGCCGATTTTCATAAAAAACACAAACTTTCAATCCCCCTGCCCAAGGATGCTACAGATAAAATTTGGGCTGAATCGGTCCAGTGGCTTCAGAGAAGAAGATGTTTGAAAGTGTTGACGTCAGACGACGACGACAACGACGACGACGACGACGCCGGACAACTGCCTATCCTATAAGCTCCCCCGGAGCCTTCGGCTCTGGTGAGCTAAAAAATCTGGGCCCTGTGATTTCAGAGAAGATTTTTGAAGTTAATCTATTGTAAGTCTATGGGAGCTAAGGAGCCCTGGGGCATGGCCAATTCAGACTCCAGGGGCATGGTTGGCAGGACATATGTAGGAGACCACTTGACATTGCTACATACCAAATATCTAAGCTCTGAGCCTTATGGTTTCCGAGAAGAAGATTTTTGAAGTTTTTTCCAGTATAAGTCTATAGGAGCTAATGAGCCCCGGGGCTTGGCCAATTTTGACCCAAAGGGCATGGTTGGCAGGATTTATGTAAGCGATCATTTCATTTTTCAGAGAAGAAGATTTTTGAAGCTTTTTTTCCATTATAAGTTTATTGGAGATAAGGGGCCACTGGATTTGGCCAATTTGCACGCCAGGGTGATTAACATGGGCTTAAATAGGTGACCACTCGACGTTGCTACATGCTAAATACCTAAGCTTGGCCTTATGGTTTCAGAGAAGAAGATTTTTTTTTTCATTCATTTTAAGTTTGTTTTTTTTTTTGTTTTTTTTCTCATTTTAAGTCTATTGGCAGGGTTTATGTAGGTGACCATTTGACGTCGCTATATACCAAATATCTAAGCTCTGGGCCTTATGGTTTCAGAGAAGAAGATTTTTTAATTTTTTCCATTATAAGTCAATGGGAGCTGATGAGCTCAAGTGTGGCCAATTTTGACCCCAGGGGCAGGGTTGGCAGGATTTATGTTTGTGACTATTTTATGTCGCTAGATACTACATATCAAAGCTCTGTGCTTCGTAGTTTCAGAGAAGATTTTTGAAGATTTTTTCCATCATGAGTCATGGGAGCTAAGGGGCCCCAGGGCGTGGCCCATTTGGACCATAGGGGCATGATTGGCAGGATTTATGTAGGTGACCACTTACATACTAAATATCTAAGCTCTGGGCCCTGTGGTTTCAGAGAAGAAGATTTTTTTCCCTTATAAGTCTATGGGAGCTGATGAGCCCCAGGGCATGGCCAATTTTGGCTCCTGGGGTATGGTTAGTAAGATTTCGGTAGGTGATTATTTTATGTTGCTACATACTTAACCTTTACCCTGCTGAATTAATTTTTTTATCGATACTCCGTCCCACTGAATTGTTTTTATCAAATACTACCATTTTCAGCAACTTTTAACACGCAAAAACCCGTATTTTTCTTGATTTCTCCACCATTCAAAGCATATGGAAAACGAAAGTAGCCTACTGTCACTCAGCTGACTGAGTCGAAAAATCGTTTAAAACACCCTTTAAGAGCGTATTTTGGGCTCGATTAGATCAAGTTCGTCAAAAAGTAGCGATTTCCTAAAAAAAATTGCATCCTTACCCAGAAAACCCGAAGAAAATCCATCCAAAAACATCGAAACGGCAAGTTTTTTTTTTCATCGATGCCCGGATGTTATTTGATACCGAAATGCCAAACTGCACCGAAAAACGAGAGTTCCTCCTTTTCTATGAGTCGCACCAAGCACACCAGTCAATTTCGGCGCACGAATGCGCCTACAGCGTGGCGCCATTACATTTTCACGGGCGCACGAATGCGCCTACAGCATGCTAAAGGTTAATATCTAAACACTGTACTTCATGATTTCAGAGAAGATTTTTGAATCTTTTTTCCATTATAAGTCTATGGAAGCTAAGGGGCACCGTGGTGTGGCCAATTTGAACCCCAGGGGCATGATTGGCAGGATTTATGTAGGTGATCACCACTAGGGGTGCGTAGATTTTGTGCAATATATGCAAGCTCTTGGCCCTGTGGTTTCAGAGAAGATTTTTAAATTTTTTTCCAATTGTAAGTCAATGGGAGCTATATGCTGCCATGGCAACCAGAATTCCAATCCGATCAGCCCAAAAACCTTATGCAGCTTTTCCCCCTACCTTCCAATGCTTCTCATGAAATTTGATCACGATTGGCCATGGAGTATTAGAGATATACTTATTTGAAATTATTTACGGATGCACACATGGACGCATGCACAACGGAAAAAAATGTGATCACAAAAGCTCACCTTGTCACTATGTAACAGGTGAGCTAATAAAAAGCAGGTGATACAAAAAATTAGATTTATCAACGCCTTTTCAATGGAAACAAACAAAGTTGTAAGTAGAGACTAACCTCAACCTCAGTAAAGTGACAGGACACATCAGCGTTCTCCACAAAATTATCCCCTCTCACCGTGACAGAGGTACAAGTACTGGCAACTGTGGAGATACACAGGTTGTCGTCAAGGGATGTCACCTCAGGAGGCGCACTAATATCAATAGAACAGTCAGGCCCAGCATAGTTGGCATCACATGAACAGATACCTGAAAGAAATTATGATAACATATTTGTTAGCTACTGCATTATGAAAACACACCTATACAAATACAATGTAAACTTTTCTGCGGAAAAACGAACGTTTTAAGATGAAATATTGTGATATTTTTCTTATTGCTGCTCAAAATATAGATTGTGGGTACTCATTAGAACCGCCTCAATTTACTTGATTAATGACAATTTTATTAATTGACACAATTAAAAAACCATCATTATTGATTTTTTGACCTCACTTGACCTCACTTAATATTGGTTGACCTGGTGTTAATACGGATGACCTCTGATCAATACAGGATAGTCAATTAATAAAGGTCATTATTAATTGACTATCCTGTATTGTTAAGAGGTCATCCGTATTAACACTGAGGTCAAAAATCAATAATCATGTTTTCTAATGATGTCAATTAATAAAATTGTCTTTAATTAAGTAATTCCGTATTGGCCCAGTTACAGGTCCTCGATCTCGGACCCAGTTACAGGACCTCGGATCTGTAACTGGGCCAATACTAAACTAGACAAAGTGCCCAGTGGGGCACATATACCCCCGGCCAGTACCATCGCCTCTGCTGGCAATGGCCATGTCAAAAGCTTCTTTGCATACACAGTCCATATTCCATATAAAAGGTGAAGCTATACAAATATCCTGTACCAAATATGAAGAGAATCAAACATGGTTACAGAGATATCAGCAATGAAAAAAGTTTAACGCAGAACTTTGACGTAAAAGTTGACGAACAGATGGACAGCCCATCAAGGGGCTTGACCAAGGAGCTTAGATATTCTATACGATAGGTAATGCTATAGAGATATCCTGTACCAAATATGAAGAGAATCTAACATGTGGTTACATAAATATGAGCAATCAAAAAGGTTTTACACAAAACTTTGACATAAAAGTTGACGAAAGGAAGGGGTTCGACACAGGAGATTAAAATGATATTCCATATGAAATGAAATGCTTTAGAGATATCCTGTACCAAATATGAAGAGAATCGAAGAAGTGGTTACAGTGATATGAGCAATCAAAAAGGTTTAATGCAAAACTTTAACATAAAAGTTGACAAATGGATGGACAGACAGAATAATGAGTGAACAAACAAACTAATGAACGACCTAACAAATGGATGGAAAGATGAAAACTATTATACCCCCCGACATACAAAGTATATCGGGGGTATAATAGTTTTCATCTTTCCATCCATTAAAGTATGTCAGGGGTATAATAAAGAGACTCTAACATGTGATTACAGATATATGTCAGCAATAAAAAAGGTTTAACACAGAACTTTGACGTAAAAGTTGTTAGACGGTGGCACGGACAGACAGCCCACTCAGGCGCTTGACCCAGGAGCTTAGATATTCCATATGAGAAGTGATGCTATAGAGATATCCTTTACCAAATATGAAGAGAATCCAACATGTGGTTACAGAGATATCAGCAATCAAAAAGGTTTAACGCAAAACTTTGACGTAAAAGTGGTTGAACGAACTAACAAACGGATTGACAGCCCACCCAGGGGCTTGACACAGGAGCTTAGATATTCCATATGAAAGATAATGCTATGGAGATATCCTGTACCAAATATGAAGAGAATCTAATAAAAAGAGGTTTAACGCAAAACTTCAACATAAAGGTTGACGAACGGACTGACAGACGGAAGTATAAATGAATGAACGAACCAATGAACAAATGAACAGACGGAAAGACGAAAACTATATACCCCCTGACACAGTTTGTATACTGGGGGTATAATTACTTAACCCTTTTTGTACCAAATGGAATCTTCCTCCTTATATATAGCATACCGTATTCGCCCTAATTACCGCCCATGCGCACACCAAAGCTATTTTTGAAAAGGAAATGCATAAGCGCACATTTTACAGTAGCCTCCTTTCGAAGTTCTCACAGTAAATCTATAAAAACTTGGGTGTTATTTCTTCAACAATGAAGGCAATGCTTAAGTATCCTTTTCTGTTCCATTATATATCAGTATGCATCATCTCGGAAGCTATTGTTTTCGTATCAAGTGTGCGCTAATTAGGTAGATTTTTCACCATGATTTTTGACACGATTTTGAAAAAACTAAGCGCACGGTGCGGTAATTAGGGCGAATACGGTAAGTCCATTTCCAAGTTTAGGGGTGTCAGGTTGTTTTCTTCAAAATTTACTTGGCAAATGCATAAACTTTTCGCAAACAGTGTAGGCCCTGATCAGACGCCACGTTCTGCGGCGTTTGATCTGGGCCTGCACCTTTTTGTTACGGTACCCCTTTAGGGGTTTCCAGTACAAAAAGGATACTGCAGATACTTCTGGCCATTTCAATGAATGATCTTCAGTTATTTATACCAAAGTCCAGTTGTTCATAGCTTTGTTAGCTGAATGAGCTCGTTAGTGGTCAAATTGTTAACTGTTCTTGAAAGTACAATATCTAAACTTCTGTTATTAAGCATATGCAAAAGTTACATATTTTCAGCAAAAGTATATTTGCCTTATTAAATTTGTTTGCTTGATTTGAAGTTTAACATCCCGGTCAACACTTCATAGGTTATTTTGGAGACGTTGCTTCCCAATTTTGTGGGATTTTTACCCGACACCGAGATGAAATGACATCTCAAGTCCTGTCACCCAATGAAACCAATAGAGTTTATAAATATGCATAGGCGGTCCAACCGGCACCACTTTTCCTGGACAGGGTTGAACCTCAAAGCGATTTACCAGTACTCGTGTGCGGTCGGTGTCAACTCTGCGTGGAAGCATCATGCAGCACAATCTATTTCAAGCCCTGATGGGCAGGGGTCAGCCATATTAAATTATCAAAGTTTTAATGATTTATTAATTTATGACGTCATTAGTTCTGAACAACAGTTACTGGTCACTTCGTAAACTGGTCATCCACCACAAAATTTTAAGACCTGTCTTACTATTAACCCTTTTTGTACCAAATGGAATCTTCCTCCTTATATAAAGCAGGAGTCCATTCCAAAATTAAGGGGTGTCAGGTTGTTTTTATTTCAAAGTTATTTACGAAAATGGCTTAACTTTTCGCAAACAGTTTAGGCCCTGATCAGACGCCGCATTCTGCGGCGTCTGATCTGGGCCTGCACTGTTTGCCCAGGTACCAGTTTTGGGGTTTCCGGTACTAAAAGGGTTGATATATATGTGTGTGTGTTTTAGTTTTACATTCCAATAACAACTAAAGTCATATGGAGATGATACCTCAGTTTAAAAGACTCATCCGAAAGTCTGAAGAAACCTATAACATTACGAAAACACGCCTATACAAATACAGTGTAAATTTTATCGTCGGAAAAAGGACAATTTTAAGATGCAAATTTGTAATATTTTTCTTATATCTGCACAAAATATAGATTCCAGGTACACGTTATAAGTACCCACAATCTATATTTTAGAGCAGAAATAAGAACAAGAGGGCCATGATGGCCCTGGATCGCTCACCTGATGCATAGAGTAACAAGTGGGCCCCGGGGAGGGCCATTATTGACCCCAGGGCTATAATGTGCATACTGTTGAGGGAGGTCTAAAAAGGTGAAGGTTCATACCAAATATCAACAAAGGCTATAATCTGAACAATCTTGGCAAAGGTACACTAGATGAAGATACACACCAAATATCAAAGACCTGGGCCTTGCGGTTTCAGAAAAGATTTTTTTTAAAGATATTCCCTACATAAGCCTATGTAAAACCAAATGGCCCCAGGGTGGGAGCATTTTTAACGTCAAGGCTATAATTTAAACAATCTTGATAAGAGGTCCACTAGATGAAGCTTCACACCAAATATCCAAGACCTGGGCCTTGCTGTTACAGAGAAGATTTTTCAAAGATTATCTCTATACTTGTATAAAGTCTATGTAAAACCAAAGGGCCCTGGGGCATGGCATTTTTGGCCCGAGGGCTATAATTTGAACAATCTTGGTAGAGGTAAACTAGATGAAGCTCCATACCAAATAGCAAAGACCTAGCCTTGTAGTTTCAGAGAAGAAGATTTTTAAATATTTCCCTATATAAGTCTGTAAATCCAAAGGGTCTCGGGGCAGGGGCATTTTTGGCCCCAGGGCTATAATTTGAAGAATCTTGATAGAGGTCCACTAGATGAAATTTCACACCAAATATCAAAGACCTAGGCCTTGTGGTTTCAGAGAAGAAGATTTTTCAAGATTTTGCCTATATAGTCTATGTAAAACCAAAGGGCCCCCGAGGCCGGGGCATTTTTGGTCTCAGGGCTATAATTTGAACAATCTTTGTAGAGGTCCACTAGATGAAGCTACATACCAAATATCAAAGACCTAGGCCTTCTGGTTTCAGAGAAGAAGATTTTCAAGATTTTCCCTGTAGAAGTCTATGTAAAACCAAAGGGCCCCGAGCTGGGGCATTTTTGGCCCCAGCGCTATAATTTGAACAATCTTGGTAGAGGTCCACAAGATGAAGCTTCATACCAAATATCAAAGACCTAGGCCTTGCAGTTTCAGAGAAGAAGATTTTTAAAGATTTTCCCTACATAAGCCTATGTAAAACCAAAGGGCCCCGGGGCGGTGGCATTTTTGGACCCAGCACTATAATTTGAACAATCTTGGTAGGGGTCCACTAGATGAAGCTTCATGCCAAATAGCAAAGACCTGGGTCTTGCAGTTTCAGAGAAGAAGATTTTTAAAGATATTCCCTTTATAAGCCCATGTAAAACCAAAGGGCCCCGGGGCGGGAGCATTTTTGGCCCCAGCACTATAATTTGAACAATCTTGGTAGGGATCCACTAGATGAAGCTTCATACCAAATAGCAAAGACCTGGGCTTTGCAGTTTCAGAGAAGAAGATTTTTAAAGATTTTCCCTATATAAGCCCATGTAAAACCAAAGGGCCCTTGGGCGGGGGGCATTTTTGGTCCCAGCACTATAATTTGAACAATCTTGGTACGGGTCCACTAGATGAAACTTCGTACCAAATATCAAAGACCTGGGCCTTATGGTATCAGAGAAGAAGATTTTTTAAGTTTTCATTAAAAAAATCTATTTTTGGCCCCTGTGACCTTGATGTGCAGCAGACCAGAACCATTTGAACAACTTTGAAAGGGGTCCACCTAAGGATCATTCCTGTGAAGTTTGGTCAAAATCCGATCAGTGGTTTAGGAGGAGATGTCATTTGAAGAAATTGTTTACGCACGGATGACAGACAAAAAGTGATCCTAATATAAAACACAAGAGGACCATGATGGCCCTGGATCACTCACCTGATCCATAGAGTAACAAGTGGGCCCCAGGGAGGGCCATTATTGACACCACGGTTATAATGTGCATAATGTTGAGGGAGGTCTAAAAAGGTGAAGCTTCATACCAAATATCAACAAAAGGCTATAATTTGAACAATCTTGGCAAAGGTCCACTAGATGAAGCTACACATCAAATATCAAAGACCTGGGCCTTGCGGTTTCAGAGAAGAAGATTTTTTTAATGATATTCCTTACATAAGCCTATGTAAAACCAAATGGCCCCGGGGCAGGGAAATTTTTGGCCTCAGGGCTATAATTTAAACAATCTTGATAGAGGTCCACTAGATGAAGCTTCACACCAAATATCAAAGACCTGGGCCTTGTTGTTTCAGAGAAGAAGATTTTCAAAGATTATCTCTATTATAAGTCTATGTAAAACCAAAGGGCCCTGGGGCGGGGGCATTGTGGTCCCAGGGCTATAATTTGAACAATCTTGGTAGAGGTCCACTAGCTGAATCTTCATACCAAATGTCAAAGACCTAGGCCTTGTGGTTTCAGAGTAGAAGATTTTTTCAAGATTTTTCCATATATAAGTCTATGAAAAACCAAAGGGCCCAGGAGCGGGGGCAATTTTGGCCTCATGGCTATAATTTGAACAATCTTGATAGAGGTCCACTAGATGAAGCTTCAAACCAAATATCAAAGACCTGGGCCTTGCAGTTTCAGAAAAGAAGATTTTTAAAGATTTTCCCTATATAAGCCTATGTAAAACGACGGGCCCCGGGGGCGGGGGCATTTTTGGCCCCAGCACTACATAAGCCTATGTAAAACCAAATGGCCCCGGGCAGGGGCATTTTTGGCCTCAGGGCTATAATTTAATCAATCTTGATAGAGGTCCACTAGATGAAGCTTCACACCAAATTTCAAAGACCTGGGCCTTGCTGTTTCAGAGAAGAAGATTTTCAAAGATTATCTCTATATAAGTCTATGTAAAACCAAAGGGCCCCGGGGCGGGGGCATTTGTGGCCCAAGGGCTATAATTTGAGCAATCTTGGTAGAGGTCCACTAGATGAAGCTCCATACCAAATATCAAAGACATGGGCCTTGCAGTTTCAGAGAAGAAGATTTTTAAAGATTTCCATAT
Organism: Lucinisca nassula; assembly: GCA_963580285.1. Lineage (NCBI taxonomy): Eukaryota > Metazoa > Mollusca > Bivalvia > Lucinida > Lucinidae > Lucinisca > Lucinisca nassula. The sequence goes on from OY757010.1 coordinate 211,627,801, forward strand.
ATATATATATGGTCAATATCAATATATATATATATAAGTCTATGTAAAACCAAAGGGTCTCGGGGCGGGGGCATTTTTGGCCCCAGGGCTATAATTTGAACAATCTTGATAGAGGTCCACTAGATGAAATTTCACATCAAATATCAAAGACCAAGGCCATAGGCCATGTGGTTTCATAGAAGAAGATTTTTAAAGATTTTCCCTATATAAGTCTATGTAAAACCAAAGGGCCATGAGGCGGGGCATTTTTGGTCTCAGGGCTATAATTTGAACAATCTTGGTAGAGGTCCACTAGCTGAAGCTCCATACCAAATATCAAAGACCTAGGCCTTGTGGTTTCAGAGAAGAAGATTTTTCAAGATTTTACCTATACAAGTCTATGTAAAACCAAGGGCCCCGGAGCGGGGGCATTTTTGTCCCAAGGGCTATAATTTGAATAATTTTGGTAGAGGTCCAGAAGATGAAGCTTGGTACCAAATATCAAAGATCAGGGCCTTGCAGTTTCAGAGAAGATTTTTAAAAATTTTCCCGATATAAGCCTATGTAAAACCAAAGGGCCTCGGGCAATATAATTTGAACTATCTTGGTAGGGGTCCACTAGATGAAGCTTCATACCAAATAGCAAAGACCTGGGCCTTGCAGTTTCAGAGAAAAATATTTTTTAAGATTTTCCCTATATAAGCCCATGTAAAACCAAAGGGCCCTGGGGCAGGGACATTTTTGGCCCAAGCACTATAATTTGAACAATCTTGGTAGGGGTCCACTAGATGAAGCTTCATACCAAATATCATAGACCTGGGCCTTGCGGTTTCAGAGAAGAAGATTTTTAAAGATTTTCCCAATATAAGCCCATGTAAAACAAAAGGGCCCAGGGGCGGGGGCATTTTTGGCCCCAGCACTATAATTTGAACAATCTTGGTAGGGGTCCACTAGATGAAGCTTCATACCAAATATCAAAGACCTGGGCCTTGTGGTTTCAGAGAAGAAGATTTTTTTAGTTTTCGGTGAAAAAAATCTATTTTTGGCTCCTGTGACATATATGTGCAATGGATCGGAACCATTTGAACAACTTTGAAAGGGGACCACCTAAGGATCATTCCTGTGAAGTTTGGGCAAAATCCAATCAGTGGTTTAGATGGAGATGTCATTTTAAGAAATTGTTTACGCACGGATGACGGACAAAAAGTGATCCTAATATAAAACACAAGAGGGCCATGATGGCCCTGGATCGCTCACCTGATCCATAGAGTAACAAATGGGCCCCGGGGAGGGCCATTATTGACCCCAAGGTTATAATGTGCATAATGTTGAGGGAGGTCTAAAAAGGTGAAGCTTCATACCAAATATCAACAAAGGCTATAACAGTTACTGTCCACTAGATGAAGCTCATAAAAATTTTTAAGACATGGGCCTTGCAGTTTCAGAGAAGAAGATTTTTAAAGATTTCCCTATATAAGTCTATGTAAAACCAAACGGTCTCGATGCGGGGGCATTTTTGGCCCCAGGGCTATAATTTGAACAATCTTGATAGAGGTCAAGTTGACGAAATTTCACACCAAATATCAAAGACCTAGGCCTTGTGGTTTCACAGAAGAAGATTTTAAAGATTTTCCCTATATAAGTCTATGTAAAACCAAAGGGCCCTGAGGTGGGGGCATTTTTGGTCTCAGGGCTATAATTTGAACAATCTTGGTTGAGGTCCACCAGCTGAAGCTTCATACCAAATATCAAAGACCTAGGCCTTGTGGTTTCAGAGAAGAAAATTTTTAAAGATTTTCCCAATATAAGTCTATGTAAAAACAAAGGACCCTGGGGTGGGGGCATTTTTCGCCCCAGGGCTATAATTTGAACACATTTGGTAGAGGTCCATATGATGAAGCTTCATACCAAATATCAAAGACCTGGGCCTTGCAGTTTCAGAGGAGAAGATTTTTTAAGATTTTCCCTATATCAGCCTATGTAAAACCAAAGGGCCCCGGGGCGGGGGCATTTTTGGCTCATGCACTATAATTTGAACAATCTTGGTAGGGGTCCACTAGATGAAGCTTCATAACAAATATCAAAAACCTGGGCCTTGCGGTTTCAGAGAAGAAGATTTTTAAAGATTTTTCCTATATAAGCCCATGTAAAACCAAAGGGCCCCGGGGCGGGGGCATTTTTGGCCCCAAGCACTATAATTTGAACAATCTTGGTAGGGGTCCACTAGATTAAGCTTCATACCAAATATCAAAGACCTGGGCCTTGGGGTTTCAGAGAAGAAGATTTTTTAAGATTTTCCCTATATAAGCCCATGTAAAATCAAAGGGCCCCGTGGCGGGGGCATTTTTGGCCCCAGCACTATAATTTGAACAATCTTGGTAGGGGTCCACTAGATGAAGCTTCATACCAAATATCAAAGACCTGGGCCTTGCGGTTTCAGAGAAGAAGATTTTTTAAGTTTTCGGTGAAAAAAATCTATTTTTGGCTCCTGTGATCTATATGCGCAACGGACCAGAACCATTTGAACAATTTTGAAAGGGGACCACCTAAGGATCATTCCTGTGAAGTTTGGTCAAAATCCAATCAGTGGTTTAGGAGAAGATGTCAGTTAAAGAAATTGTTTACGCACGGATGACAGACAAAAAGTGATCCTAATATAAAACACAAGAGGACCATGATGGCCCTGGATCGCTCACCTGATCCATAGAGTAACAAGTGGGCCCCGGGGATGGCCATTATTGACCCCAGGGTTATAATGTGCATAATGTTGAGGGAGGTCTAAAAAGGTGAAGCTTCATACCAAATATCAACAAAAGACTATAATTTGAACAATGTTGGCAAAGGTCCACTAGATGAAGCTACACAACAAAATATCAAAGACCTGGGCCTTGTTGTTTCAGAGAAGAAGATTTTCAAAGATTATCTCTATTATAAGTCTATGTAAAACCAAAGGGCCCTGGGGCGGGGGCATTGTGGCCCCAGGGCTATAATTTGAACAATCTTGGTAGAGGTCCACTAGCTGAAGCTTCATACCAAATGTCAAAGACCTAGGCCTTGTGGTTTCAGAGTAGAAGATTTTTCAAGATTTTCCCTATATAAGTCTATGAAAAACCAAAGGGCCCAGGAGCGGGGGCAATTTTGGCCTCAGGGCTATAATTTGAACAATCTTGATAGAGGTCCACAAGATGAAACTTCATACCAAATATCAAAGACCTGGGCCTTGCAGTTTCAGAAAAGAAGATTTTTAAAGATTTTCTCTATATAAGCCTATGTAAAACCAAAGGGCCCCGGGGCGGGGGCATTTTTGGCCCCAGCACTATAATTTGAACAGTCTTGGTAGGGGTCCACTAGATGAAGCTTCATACCAAATAGCAAAGACCTGGGCCCTGCAGTTTCAGAGAAGAAAATTTTTTAAAGATTTTCCCAATATAAGCCCATGTAAAACCAAAGGGCCCTGGGGCGGGGGCATTTTTGGCCCCAGCACTATAATTTGAATAATCTTGGTAGGGGTCCACTAGATGAAGCTTCATACCAAATATCAAAGACCTGGGCCTTGCGGTTTCATAGAAGAAGATTTTTAAAGGTTTTCCCTATATAAGCCTATGTAAAACCAAAGGGCCCCGGGGCGGGGGCATTTTTGGCCCTAGCACTATAATTTGAACAATCTTGGTAGGGGTCCATAAGATGAAGATTCATACAAAATATCAAAGATCTGGGCCTTGCAGTTGCAGAGAAGAAGATTTAAAGATTTTCCCTATATAAGCCCATGTAAAACCAAAAGGCCCCGGGGCGGGGGCATTTTTGGCCCCAGCACTATAATTTGAACAATCTTGGTAGGGGTCTACTAGATGAAGCTTCATACCAAATATCAAAGACCTGGGCCTTGTGGTTTCAGAGAAGAAGATTTTTAAAGATTTTCCCTATATAAGCCTATGTAAAACCAAAGGGCCCTGGGGCTGGGGCATCTTTGGCCCCAGCACTATAATTTGAACAATCTTGGTAGGGGTCCACCAGATGAAGATTCATACCAAATATCAAAGACCTGGGCCTTGCAGTTTCAGAGAAGAAGATTTTTAAAGATTTTCCCTATATAAGCCTATGTAAAACCAAAGGGCCCCGGGGCGGGGGCATTTTTGGCCCCAGCACTATAATTTGAACAATCTTGGTAGGGGTCCACTAGATGAAGCTTCATACCAAATATCAAAGACCTGGGCCTTGCGGTTTCAGAGAAGAAGATTTTTAAGATTTTCCCTATATAAGCCTATGTAAAACCCAAAGGGCCCCGGGGCGGGGGCATCTTTGGCCCCAGCACTATAATTTGAACAATCTTGGTAGGGGTCCACCAGATAAAGATTCATACCAAATATCAAAGACCTGGGCCTTGCAGTTTCAGAGAAGAAGATTTTTAAAGATTTTCCCTATATAAGCCCATGTAAAACCAAAGGGCCCCGGGGCAGGGGCATTTTTGGCCCCAGCACTATAATTTGAACAATCTTGGTAGGGGTCCACTAGATGAAGCTTCATACCAAATATCAAAGACCTGGGCCTTGCAGTTTCAGAGAAGAAGATTTTTTAAGTTTTCGGTGAAAAAAATCTATTTTTGGCTCCTGTGACCCATATGTGCAACGGACCGGAACCATTTGAACAACTTTGAAAGGGGACCACCTAAGGATCATTCCTGTGAAGTTTGGTCAAAATCCGCTCAGTGGTTTAGGAGGAGATGTCGTTTGAAGAAAAAGTTTACGGACGGATGGACGGACGCACGCACGGACGACGGACAAAAAGTGATCCCAAAAGCTCACCTCGTCACTACGTGACGGTGAGCTAAAAATTAAGTTTACCCCAGCAAATCCCACTTTTACGATATAAAAGTGGGGTCCAAGGGGTCAAAATTATATAGGCATGTGTTCGTGATGATCGAACTCACTAATATATATGAACTCAGACATGTGCAATATAATATTCTTTCTTTCTTTCTTTGAATATGTCTTAACCCATTTAGTACCAGAAACCCCAAAACGGGTACCCTTGCAATCTGTGCAGACCCAGATCAGACACCGCAGAATGCGGCATCTGATCAGGGCCTCAGCTGTTTGCTGAAAGTTCAGCCATTTTCCTAATCAATTTTGAAGAAAACAAAACCTGACACCCCTAAATTTTGAAATGGACTCATGCTATATATAAGGAGGAAGTTTCTATTTGGTACAAAAAGTATTAACCTCCTTGGAGGACATCAGACTGTGTACATTATATACCCTACAGATTTTCAGGATGAAAGCCTGAATAGTAATCATATAATTACAATAGGGGTCTATAACCTGCACAGGGGATGCTCCCTGCTCAGGGGTCCTCCAGTTAACGTACCGATCCGAAGGATAGTAAACTTTATGACATTAACCCTTATCTTGCTGTTCACGACAACCCCTATCTTTGCAAACAGTGTAGATCCAGATCAGATGGCTTCTGAAGAAGCCATCTGATCAGGATCTACACTGTTTGGCATTCAGTTTATGAATTTGTAGCAATAAATTACATCAAGTAATTTGATTGGTTGATAGACAGAAATGGGTGTGGCTTAAATGAATATTCAGCAAGATAAGGGTTAATGCCTGCAAATGATGCCTATGGAGCATGTCCGGACAGCAGAATTCTGTCACTAATGTCCAATTTGAATATAAGCCGTTTCAACTTTTACCATGCCTTGCCATTTTAGAATTTTTGAGCAGGACAATAGTCATGCTCAAATCCGAGTTGAGCATAATTTTTTTTATAACCTTTAGGCCTGAAACCCTGACACACTTTGACACTGGGATTCAAACCCAAGCCACAGCTATGACATTAGGCACAGACATACCATTACACTCAACTGAGACAGGAACCATAAAAACCCTAAAAGAAAATCAGACACTTTGAGGACTTGGAGTAATTCTCCTAAAATTTGAGCAAATATGTTTCCTGATCCAGCAAGTAGTCCAAAAGGTGCAGACGGCATGGCAAACAGTGCAGACTCTGATCAGACAAGCACAGTCTGATCTGGGTATGCACTGTTTGCTTAGGCCTATCTGTTCCAATACTTTAGATCATTACTGTACCTTTGTTTGGAGTTTGTCTGTCACATTCTCAGGAAAACATGTGATCTCATTGTTTATGTTAAATATACTATGCTTCTAGATGCACATTACCTTGGCGGCATGTTCCGCGTAAGGAGCAAGAGTTTGGACATGACACGTTTTTCATAGCATCTACAGCTGTCTGGTTGTTGGACACCTCGACAACGTGTTTACACCTGTCCCTCATAGCTTCAACAGCAGTTCGTATGAAATCATTATTTAGGTCATCAGTGTACTGAAAGAGAGTTACATGATCTTACACCAGTGATCATTTCATAGTAAGGGGAATGGAAACACTTGGCAGATTTTTCCACAATTTTTCAAAAGGAGACAAGTTTCGGTACTTCTTGATCACTTTTCAATAAGAGCTGTCCCACCAAAAAAGGGGTCTACTCTTAAAGGAAAGAATTTGCTCCTGAGGAGCAAATTCTTTCCTTTAAGAGTTGACCCCTCTTGACATGGGCCACAAGAATACTTTTGCTGGAGTAGGCTCCTCCCATGAAAGTGTTCCCATTCCCCTTAAATTTATGAAACAAATCTTCATGTGAAATGAATGGATGTGACAATCTTTTTATATGACAATTTTTCTTTCTAATTTATCCAAATATAAGAACAAGAATTCCGCAGAAGGCGGCGTCGCACCTGCTGGGGGCAAAAATCACAGGAGTTCATTCTTAGCAGTTGACGTAAAATGTGTCAAAGTCACTGGACCAAAAATATAGGCCATGGTCACCAGGTCAAGGTATGTGCCAGATCAGTACATCGAGGAGAAGCACTATGCAAGATTTGATGGTCGTAGGCCTTATGTAGTTAAGAAGATATGGAACATTGATCTAAAATGTGTAAAAGTCAATGGAGTGCAAAAAATAGGTCAAGGTCATGAAGTCAAGGTACCTGCACAGTCAGTACATCGAGGAAAACCACTATGCAAGATTTGCTGGTTGCAGGCCTTTTATTTGAGAAGATCTGGAATATTGACATAAATTGTGTCAAAGTCACTGGAGCGTAAAATATAGGTCAAGGTCAGCAGGTCAAGGTACCTGCAGAGTTAGTACATCTAGGAGAAGCATTATGCAAGATTTGATGGTTGTAGGCCTTTTATTTGAATAGATCTGGAACTTTGATGTAAATTGTGTCAAAGTCACCAGAGCGTAACATATAGGTCAAGGTCACCAGGTCAAGGTACATGCAGAGTCAGTACATCTAGGAGAAGCACTATGCAAGATTTGATGGTTGTATGCCTTTTATTTGAGGAGATCTGGAACATCTACTTAATATTTGTCAAAGTTAGTGGAGTATAAAATATAGGTCAAGGTCACCAGTAAAAGCGCCTGCCTAGTCAGGAGCTCAGGCAGATGTTTCATGAAAGGTTTGATGGTTATTTAGTCTTGTAGAAGATTACAATACAAACTTCGACTTTGACATAATGGTAAAAGTCATTGGAGTGCAAAATATAGGTCAAAGTCACCAGGTCAAGATGCCTATATAGACAGAAGGTCAGGGAGATGTTTCATGTAAACTTTGATGGTAGCTGAGGTTTGTAGTTGACTTAAATAAAAACTTTGACGTAAATGTCGAACTTCGACGTAAATGTTAACAGACAGGTGCACGGACAAAAAAGCGGACGTCTATATCGCACCCTGCTATAAGCAGATGCGACAAAAATGCCTCAATGCAATATGGACCTTTTTGAAAGAAAACAAAAAAAAAAAAAAAAAAAAAAAAAACAGAGGGCCCTGGTTCGCTCACCTGATCCAAAGCATAACAAGGGTCCCCGGGCAGGGTCAATTTTGGTCCCAGGGCTAAAATTTGAACAATCTTGGTAGAGGTCCACAAGATGAAGCTTCATATCAAATATGAAAGACCTGGGCTTTCTGGTTTCAGAGAAGAAGATTTTAAAGGTTTACCCTGCATATAGAAGTCTATGTAAAACAAGATTTTCCCTATATAAGTCTATGTTAAACCAAAGGGCCCCGGAGCGGGGGCATTTTTGGCCCCAGGGCTATAATTTGAACAATCTTGGTAGAGGTCCACTAGCTGAAGCTTCATAACAAATATCAAAGACCAAGTAGCTCATCATATCTTATGAGCTCTTGCAAAGACCTAAGCCTTGTGTTTCAGAAAAGATGACTTTTGAAGATTTTCCCTATATAAGTCTATGTAAAACCAAAGGGCCACATGGCAGGGGCATTTTTGGTCTCAGGGCTATAATTTGAACAATCTTTATAGAGGTCCACTAGCTGAAGCTTCATAACAAATATCGAAGACCTAAGCCTTGTGGTTTCAGAGAAGAAGATTTTTCAAGATTTTCCCTATATAAGTCTATGTAAAACCAAAGGGCCCCGGAGCGGGGGCATTTTTGGCCCCAGGGCTATAATTTGAACAATCTTGGTAGAGGTCCACAAGATGAAGCTTCATACCAAATATCAAAGACCTGGGCCTTGCAGTTTCAGAGAAGAAGATTTTTCAAGATTTTCCCTATATAAGCCTATGTAGAACAAAAGGGCTCTGGTGCGGGGGCATTTTTGGCCCCAGCACTATAATTTGAACAATCTTGGTAGGGGTCTACTAGATGAAGCTTCATACCAAATATCAAAGACCTGGGCCTTGCGGTTTCAGAGAAGAAGATTTTTCAAGATTTTCCCTATATAAGCCCATGTAAAATCAAAGGGCCCCCATGCGGGGGGCATTTTTAGCTCCAGCACTAGAATTTGAACAATCTTGGTAGGGGTCCACTAGATGAAGCTTCATACCAAATATCAAAGACCTGGGCCTTGCGGTTTCAGAGAAGAAGATTTTTCAAGATTTTCCCTTTATAAGCCTATGTAAAACAAAAGGGCCCTGGTGGGGGGGGGGGGGGGGGGGGGGGGGGGCATTTTTGGCCCCAGCACTATAATTTGAACAATCTTGGTAGGGGTCCACTAGATGAAGCTTCATACCAAATATCAAAGACCAGGGCCTTGCGGTTTCAGAGAAGAAGATTTTTCAAGATTTTCCCTATATAAGCCAATGTAAAACCAAAGGGCCCCCGTGCGGGGGCATTTTTAGCTTCAGCACTATAATTTGAACAATCTTGGTAGGGGTCCACTAGATAAAGCTTCATACCAAATATCAAAGACCTGGGCCTTGAGGTTTCAGAGAAGAAGATTTTTATAGATTTTCCCTATATAAGCCCATGTAAAACCAAAGGGCCCCCGTGCGGGGCATTTTTGGCCCCAGCACTATTATTTGAACAATCTTGGTAGGGGTCCACCAAATGAAGCTTCATACCAAATATCAAAGACCTGGGCCTTGCGGTTTCAGAGAAGAAGATTTTTCAAGATTTTCCCTATATAAGCCCATGTAAAACCAAAGGGGCCCCATGCGGGGGCGTTTTTAGCTCCAGCACTATAATTTGAACAATCTTGGTAGGGGTCCACTAGATGAAGCTTCATACCAAATATCAAAGATCTGGGCCTTGCGGTTTCAGAGAAGAAGATTTTTAAAGATTTTCCCTATATAAGCCCATGTAAAACCAAAGGGCCCCCGTGCCGGGGGAATTTTGGCCCCAGCACTATAATTTGAACAATCTTGGTAGGGGTCCACTAGATGAAGCTTCATACCAAATATCAAAGACCTGGGCCTTGCGGTTTCAGAGAAGAAGATTTTTTAAGTTTTCGGTGAAAAAAATCTATTTTTGGCTACTGTGACCTATATGTGCAACGGACCGGAACCATTTGAACAACTTTGAAAGGGGACCACCTAAGGATCATTCCTGTGAAGTTTGGTCAAAATACCATCAGTGGTTTAGGAGGAGATGTCGTTTGAAGAAAAGTTTACGGATGCACGGACGCACGCACGCACGGACGGACGCACGACGGACAAAAAGTGATCCCAAAAGCTCACCTTGTCACTACGTGATAGGTGAGCTAAAAAACATGATTCCAAATGCCAACCTGGATATCGCTTTTCTAAAAGGCAGGTTTTTGAGAAACCCATTCAAAAGCATGTAGGTCTTAACATCACGTGAACAAGTCCGTGAAATGAACACCCCCTTACACCCCACTTTATATAGAGAAAACTGGGGTTTAAGGGGGTAAACAATATTTTTCTTATTTCTGCTCCAAGACATAGGTTGTGGGTACTCGTTAGAACCGCCCCAATGAGGCGGTTCTAACGAGTACCCACAACCTATGTTTGCAGTATAAATAAGAAAAATATCACATATTTTCGCCAGACAAGTAGCAATTTTGGAGATGTAAAACTTGCACTATATCGCACGGGAGTGTTATCGTAATGAGTTGTAGCTTCTACAGGAAGCTTGCCACCCTCGGTAGCTCAGTCCGATGGTAGCCTGACTGGTTATCAGGAGGACATGGGTTTGATACTTGCCGGGTTGGCAACATTCGCTTGTGGAGATTGATCATGAAGTCTTTTCTACGGTCATTCTCTCTCTTCCGCTGATTCAAGAAGGGCAGTTGTCAGTTTCTGGCAAAAGAATGCGCACTGTTCTTTTTAACCGCTTACGAATAAGCCTGCTCAGGAAAAAGTTGGATAGGTAAACTGACCAGCTCAAAAATAACCTGAAATAGTGTTGACTGGGCCGTTAAACTCTAATACAAACAAACAAACAAATCCACAAGAAGCTGAGTGCTGTCATAGTAACATTTTGCAACATTTCTACATGTAATTATAGACACTAACATAACATTAGGACACTACTTACAACAGTTATGGTTTGAGACACTTTTGTGTCTTTACCATTATGAAAACCCGCCGATACAAATACATTGTAAACTTTACTGCCGAAAAAAAAAAAAAAAAAAAAAAAAATTAAGTTGAAAAATTGTGATACATGTACTTTTCTTATTTCTGCTCAAAATATAGATTGTGGGTACTGGTTGGTGGTCACATTGTTAACAAATACATTGTAAACTTTACTGCCGAAAAAAAAAAAAAAAAAAAAAAAAAATTTAAGTTGAAAAATTGTGATACTTTTCTTATTTCTGCTCAAAATATAGATTGTGGGTACTCGTTAGAACCGCCTCATCGAGGCGGTTCTAACAAGTACCCACAATCTATATTTCAGAGCAGAAATAAGAAAGTGGGGTTCAAGGGGGGTCATACTTATATAGGCGTGTTTTCTTGATGACCAATCCTTTCAACCCTGTAAGCCAGTACAGATAATGCAAGCAGTGTAGATCTGGATGAGACCGCTCACACTGAATCATTTCAGCAGGATCTACACTGTTTGCTACCCTGTTACTGATCTTGACTTAACTACTCATTTACAACAATGGCTGTGTTCAAATTCATAGATGGAAGGGTCCATTTCAGAAATGATTTTGAGTCTACCGTAAAAGTCCTAAAAATTTGGGAACCTTGATAACTTGCTGTAAAATTTTACAGCAAGTTATCAAGTTTCGAAATTTTTTTCTCATAAAATTTTAACAAATTTGTTTCACAACCCAGCAAGATGCCAAGAAGTGTAGATGGAATGGCAAACAGTGTAGACCCGGATCAGACTGCTCCTGAAATAGCAGTCTGATCTGGGTTTCAGGAGCAGTCTGATATAGGTCTGACTGTTTGCTTAGGCCTGTCTGTCTTAATACTAAGGATCATAACTGTAAATCTGTTGTAAAACACAATGTGTGTTTGTTTGATTTGAAGTTTAATGTCCCCATCAACACTATTTAGGTCATTTTTGAGATGTTGCTTCCAGTTTTGAAGGACTTCTACCCAATATTGAGATGAAATAACATCTCAAGCCCTGGTGCCCAATGAAACCAAAAGGGTTTATATGCATGGACAGTCCAACTCGCACTACAAAAATACCAAAATTTTCAATATTGTACTTGCTAGAAGAGTTAACAATATGACCACTAACGAGCTCGTTAAGCTAACGATGCTTTGAACAACTGGCCCCAGTTGTTCAAAACTAACGACGTTGTTAGTTAACGTATAGTTGAAACTTTGATCATTAAATATGGCAAATATGCTGAAATTTTTGCTGAAAAAATGTAAGCAGCTTTTGCGGATGCAAAAGCTGCTCACATTTTTTCAGCAAAAATACCAAAATTTACGATATTGTACTTGCTATAATTGTTAACAATGTGACCACTAACGAGCTTGTTAAGCTAACGATGTTTTGAACAACTGGCCCCAGCTAGCTCATCAGAAGTCATGTCAGCACCTTTGTGTTTGCTGCTTGGAAAACACTGCTTGCTTCCAAATCCAAAAAATTGTGATTTGACAGAGCAAAAGAAAACTAACATTAGGAAGCTCATGAAAACTGGGTATGAAACATCTATTAGCGAACAGCAAAAGCTCTGTCGAGACTTCAAGAAGCAAACACGCAGGCGAGACTACGAGAAGCAAATACTCAGGCAAGACTACGAGAAGCAAACACTCAGGCGAGACCAGAACTAAAACATGCCCCTAAATCCAACTTTTATACAGTAAAACTGGCATTTACAGGGTATGCAGTATTTTTTTTTTTTTTGCTCAAAAACATAGATTATGGGTACTCGTTAGAACCGCCTCACTGAGGCGGTTCTAACAAGTACCAACAATCTATTTTTTGAGCAGAAATATAAAAAGTATCAGGATTTTTTATCTGAAAAATTCCATTTTTGGTGGTAAAATTTTTCCAATATATTTGAATTGACGTGTTTTCGTAATGCTGCGCATAAGCGGGGCCTTGTCTGAGTGTTTGCTTCTCACATACATATAGAGGGGATAACATGTACTAACCTTGACATCATTGACACAGTTCGCTGCAATGCTGCTAAGTTCAGCAGCACTGAGCTTGTCGTCCTCCGTACACATATCCCAGAAATCAGCTTCAGTGAAGTTACTATAGCAGGTTGCGTTCGCTTGAGCATATGTAATACCACTGGCGGTCGGGAAGACGGCAGTCTGGAAGATGAAAAAAAGTTATAATAAACAGATAAGAAATAGGCAGCTTAAGGGGAATGGGAACACCTTCAGGGGAGGCAACTCCTGCAAAAGTGTTTTTGTCTCCCATGTCAATAGGGGTCAACTCTTAAAGAAAAGAATTTGCTCCTGAGGAGCAAATTCTTTCCTTTAAGAGTTGACCCCTTTTTCAGCGGGACAGGGCTTACAGAAAACTGAACAGGAAGTCCCGAAAGTTGTCTCCCTTTGAAAAATGGCAGAAAAATGTGCTAGGTGTTCCCATTCCCCTTAAAGTCATTACAGGAATGAATTTCATTTGTGTGGATTTTATTGATGTGTAAACTCCAGTGAATCACTCACAAACTGCATGAAGTGCTAAGAATGTGAGTGATTTACCAGAGTTTACATATATATACAAGAGGGCCCAGAGGGCCCTGCATCGCTTACCTGAGAATCAGTGTCTCTAGTTCATTCTTGGCCCAAGGGCTATACTAGGTGAAGCTTCATACCAAATATCAAAGACCTGAGCCTTGTGGTTCAGAGATGAAGATTTTTAAATATTTTCCCTATATAAGCCTATGAAAAACCAAAGGGACCCGGGGATGGGGGCATTTTTGGCCCCAGGGCTATAATTTGAACAATCTTGGTAGAGGTCCACTAGATGAAGCTTCACACCAAATATCAAAGATCTGAGCCTTGCGGTTTCAGAGAAGAAGATTTTTAAAGATTTTACCTGTATAAGCCTATATAAAACCAAAGGGCCCCGGGGCGGGGGCATTTTTGGCCCTAGGGCTATAATTTGAACAATCTTGGTAGAGGTCCACTAGGTGAAGCTTCACACCAAATATCAAAGACCTGGGCCTTGTGGTTTTAAAGGAGAAGATTTTTAAAGATTTTCCCTATATAAGCCTATGTAAACACAAAGGCCCCCGGGGCGGGGGCATTTCTGGCCCAAGGGCCATAATTTGAACAATCTTGGTAGAGGTTCACTAGATGAAGATTCATACCAAATATCGAAGACCTGGGCCTTGTGGTTTCAGAGAAGAAGATTTTTAAAGATTTTCCCTGTATAAGCCTATGCAAAACCAAAGGCCCCTGGGGCGGTGGCATTTTTGGCCCTAGGGCTATAATTTGATCAATCTTGGTAAAGGTCCCCTAGGTGAAGCTTCACACCAAATATCAAAGACCTGGGCCTTGTGATGTCAGAGAAGCAAATTTTTAAAGATTTTCCCTTTATAAGCCTTTGTAAACCCAAAGGCCCCCGGCGCGGGGCATTTTTGGCCCTAGGGCTATAATTTGAACAATCTTGGTAGAGGTCCACTAGATGAAGCTTCACACCAAATATCAAAGATCTGAGCCTTGTGGTTTCAGAGAAGAAGATTTTTAAAGATTTTCCCTGTATAAGCCTATGTAAAACCAAAGGCCCTCGGGGCGGGGGCATTTTTTGCCCCAGGGCTATAATTTGAACAAACTTGGTAGAGGTCCACTAGGTGAAGCTTCACACCAAATATCAAAGACCTGGGCCATGTGGTTTCAGAGAAGAAGATTTTTAAAGATTTTCCATATATAAGCCTATGTATACACAAAGGCCCCAAGAGCGGGGGCATTTCTGGCCCAAGGGCCATAATTTGAACAATCTTGGTAGAGGGCCCACTAGATGAAGCTTCATACCAAATATCAAAGACCTGGGCCTTTCGGTTTCAGAGAAGAAGATTTTTAAAGATTTTCCCTGTATAAGCCTATGTAAAACCAAAGGCCCCCGGGGCGGGGGCATTTTTGGTCCTAGGGCTATAATTTTAACAATCTTGGTGGCGGTCCACTAGGTGAAGCTTCACACCAAATATCAAAGACCTGGGCCTTGTGGTTTCAGAGAAGAAGATTTTTAAAGATTTTCCCTATATAAGCCTATGTAAACCCAAAGGCCCCCGGGGCGGGGGCATTTCTAGCCCAAGGGCCATAATTTGAACAATCTTGGTAAAGGTCCACTAGATGAAGCTTCATACCAAATATCAAAGACCTGGGCCTTGCGGTTTCAGAGAAGAAGATTTTTAAAGTTTTCATTTTAAAAATCTATTTTTAGCTCCTGTGACCTAGATGTGCAATGGACCGGAACCATTTGAACAACTTTGAAAGGGGATCACCTAAGGATCATTCTTGTGAAGTTTGGTTAAAATCCAATCAGTGGTTTAGGAGGAAATGTCATTTGAAGAAAAAGTTTATGCACGCACACACGCACTGACGCACACACGCACGACGGACAAAAAGTGATCCCAAAAGCTCACCTCGTCACTACGTGACAGGTGAGCTAAAAATCCACAAAAATGATAATTCATTCCTTATAATTCCAACTTTGTCATCAAACTTTTAAACAAGAGGACCATGATGGCCCATGATCGCTCACCAGTCTGATCCATACTGTACAAATGAAACGGTAGGTTTAAATACAAAGGCGAGTCAATAATATGATATAGTTCGTCAAGGTCAGAGGTCAAATTTCTTTTCATAAGAGGGAAGACCATGCCACACAGAACCTACATGTCAAATATGAAGGCTCTATCTCAAAAAGTTCAAAAGTTATGATAAAGAAGGTCAAAGGTCAAACATTTTGTATGGGTATGAAGCCCTCATCACAAAGAAAATGCATGCAAAATATGAAGGCTCTATCTCAAATGGTTAAAAAATTACGATAAAGCAGGTCACACTTCAAGATCAAGGTCACAAGTCAAAATATTTTTGTATGAGTGGGAAGCCCTTGTCACAAGGCACCTACATCCCAAATTGAAGGCTCTATCTCAAATGGTTAAAATGTTACGACAAAATAGGCCAAAATATTTGTATCAGTTTGAAGCCCTTGTCACAAGGAATTTACATGCCATATATGAAGGCTCTATGTCACATGGTTCAAATCTTATAATAAAGAAGGTCACAGGTCAATACTTTTGTATGAGTGGGAAGCACTTGTCCCAAAGAACCTACAAGCCAAATATGAAGGCACTATCTCAATTATGACCCAGTAGGTCAAAGGTCAAGGTCACAGGTCAAAATTGCTGTATGGGTGGGAAGCCCTTATCACAAGGAACATTCACGCCAAATATCAAGGCTCTATCTCAAATGGTTAAAAAGTTATGATTAAGTATGGTATTCTGCTGATAGATTATCTCAATCAATGGCACATACTATGCTTCACTTCTGACGCAGTTACGGGAAATATTAAATTTAAGCGCCGTAGAAAGCTACTAAAGGTGTGTGGTTCCAATAAGACAATGCTCCTGTGCACAAGTCTGTCATTGTTATGGCTGTCATTCACGATTGTGGCTTTAAATTGATTGAGCAGCCACCTTATTCACCTGAACTCGCTCCATCAGACTTTCATCTATTTCCAAAACTAAAAAGGGCTATTTCAGGCACCCACTTTCAGTCAGATGATGTCTCATATATGTAGTGGATGACTTTCTTAAGAGACCAGAAAAGGAGTTCTATAAAAGTGGCATTGAGGCCCTTAAACATGGCTGGCAAAAGTGTATAGATACTGAAGGGGATTATGTTGAATAAGAGGCCCATAGGCCACTGTGCTCACCAGAGGTGATGTGGTTTGTACCACATGCAGGCATGGTGCCCATCTTGGTCATGTGACACATCCCATAACTTTTCATTGCCTCATCCCATAGAGGCTCTTTGCATGTAATTTGGTTTCAATCAGCACAGCAGTTTTCGTGGAGAAGAAGACAAAAATACTGAATCTCAAGGTCAGTAATGACTTTAACCTTAGGAATTGATTAACTTTCATTCAGCTGATTGAAAATAATATTTCTGATGTGACAGGCTACCATGCAATCAGTAAAATCCACTGTCTTGCCTTTTTTCCATACAAATGTCTAAGTGACCAAATATGACCTTGACGTAAAACATGTCAAGCAAAGGTTATCATTTGAATGTATTTGGTAGGACCTGCGTCCCGGATGCTACATACCAAATTTCAACGTCATCAGCCATTTGGTTCCTGTGAAGAAAATATTAAAAGTTTTTTACCATATATGAGCATGGCGGCCATATTGGTCATTTGACCCTGTCCTTACAAACAATTTTCATCAGCAGCTTAAGTGAAGAAGAAGATAAAAATAATGGATCTGAGTCATCCAAAACAAAGGTTGGTAAATGACCTTTGGAATTGATTAACTTCCATTCAGCTGACTGCAAAATATCATTTCTGATGCCACTCCCTGCCATGCAATCAGAAAAATTCACTGTTTTGCCCTTTTCCCATACAAATGTCTAAGTGAACAAATTCGATCTTGATTAAAACATGTCAAGGTCAACCAAAGGTCATCATTTGAGCAAACTTGGTAGGGCATGAGTCCCTGATGCTGCATACCAAGTTTCAAGGTCAACGGATATCTGGTTCTTGAGAAGACAATTTTTAAAGGTTTTATGGGCATTGGGGCCATATTGGTCTTTTGATCCTACAAACAAATTTTCGTTTCTCCCTTCCCATAGAGGCTTTTTATGTAATTTGGTTTCAATCAACCCAGCAGTTTAAGTGAAAAAGAAGATAAAAATATTGAATCCGAGCCATCCAGAACAAAGGTTGGCAAATGACCTTGACCTTTTGAATTGATTAACTTCCATTCACTGATTGCAAATATCATTTCTGATGCCACAAGCTACCATACAATAAAAAAATCCACTTTTGCCTTTTTTCCACACAAATGTCTAAGTGACCGAATTTGACCTAGACATAAAACAGGTCGAGGTCAACCAAAGATCATCATTTCAACAAACTTGGTAGAGCCTGAGTCCCCGATGCTGCATACCAAGTTTCAAGGCCAAAGGTCATTTGGTTCTTGAGAAGAAGATTTTTTAAGGTTTTTACCATATATGGGCATGGTGGCCATATTGGTCATGTGACCCAGTCCTCAGGAAGAAACTTTCGTTCCCCCTTCCCATATAGGCTCCACATGTAATTTGGTTTCAATTGGCCAAGTAGTTTCAGAGGAGATGTCATTTGAAAATGTTGACGACGCAGATGATGATGACGACAGACCACTGTCTATACTATAAGCTCCCCCTGAGCCTTCGGCTCTGATGAGCAAAAAAATAATACAATATGTCTGACAAAATTCAAATCCTTCAATATGAGGTTCCCAACATATCAATCAGCACTAGTATATATTGTCTAATGTTCTTCCATCTAATAATCTGCCAGGTGTACCCATTCCGCATAAGGTACCGTAATGATCCTAACTATTGGGACAACGAGGCCTAAGCAAACTGTGCAGACCCAGATCAGACTGCTCCTGAAGGAGCATTCAGGAGCAGTGTGATCAGGGTCTACAATGTATACCAATCTGTCTCCACGTTTTGGCCTTCTTGCTGGTTCATGAAACAAATTTGTTAAAATTTTAGGAGAATTATAGCCCTAAGCAAACAGTGCAGACCCAGATCAGACTGCTCCTGAAGGAACATTCAGGAGCAGTGTGATCAGGGTCTACAATGTTTGCCATTCTGTCTCCATTTTTGGACTTCTTGCTGGATCATGAAACAAATTTGTTAAAATTTTAGGAGAATTATAGCCCTAAGCAAACAGTGCGGACCCAGATCAGACTGCTCCTGAAGGAGCATTCAGGAGCAGTCTGATCAGGGTCTACACTGTTTGCCATTCCGTCTACACCTTTTGGACACCTTGCTGTATCGTGAAATTTATCCAAATTTTTAGGATTTTTACGATGTCTCAGACAGCTCATGTGAAAAAGGAGTGTTTACTGAAAATGTGATCAGCAAAGGCTGAGGTGAGCCTGAACATTAGCACAGTGATCAGCAAAGGCTAAGGTGAGCCTGAACATTAGCACAGTGATCAGCAAAGGCTGAGGTGAGCCTGAACATTAGCACAGTGATCAGCAAAGGCTAAGGTGAGCCTGAACATTAGCACAGTGATCAGCAAAGGCTGAGGTGAGCCTGAACATTAGCACAGTGATCAGCAAAGGCTGAGGTGAGCCTGAACATTAGCACAGTGATCAGCAAAGGCTAAGGTGAGCCTGAACATTAGCACAGTGATCAGCAAAGGCTGAGGTGAGCCTGAACATTAGCACAGTGATCAGCAAAGGCTGAGGTGAGCCTGAACATTAGCACAGTCTTTACTGTATAAATGCTTTCATATTTACATACTCTCATACTTAAATACTTACTTTCACATTTACATACAAACATACATACATACTCTCATACTTACTTTCACATTTACATACAAACTTACATACATACTCTCATACTTAAATACTTACTTTCATATTTACATACAAACTTACATACATACTCTCATACTTACTTTCACATTTACATACAAACTTACATACATACTCTCATACTTACTTTCACATTTACATACAAACTTACATACATACTCTCATGCTTAAATACTTACTTTCATATTTACATACAAACTTACATACATACTCTCATACTTACTTTCACATTTACATACAAACTTACATACATACTCTCATACTTACTTTCACATTTACATACAAACTTACATACATACTCTCATACTTAAATACTTACTTTCATATTTACATACAAACTTACATACATACTCTCATACTTAAATACTTACTTTCATATTTACATACAAACTTACATACATACTCTCATACTTACTTTCATATTTACATACAAACTTACATACATACTTAAATACTTACTTACATACATACATACATACATACAAACATACATACATACATACATACATACATACATACATACATACATACATACAGGCCATCTACCGGTAATAACCCATATATTTTTTTTTCCGCGGTAATAGGCTTTTTTTTCTCAGAGAACAAGCGAGAAATGTCTCTGAGAAGAAAAATATTTCGTGCTTCAAAGCGGTTAATTTCACCGCCAAATTTCTCTGCGAACATCGCTTTTTCTCGGAGAAAGCCAATTAGTACAGGTGAAGTCGTTCACAGTGTTTCTCCGCGAAATCTGCCTATACCTACATGTATATTTGTTCACGTGCATGTATTTTTTTCATGCATTGTTCACGTGCATGTATTTTTTTCATGCATTACAATTTGGTACACAAAGTTTGAAGCATATGACGAAATGCATCATAAAGTATGATTTTGATCCGGTTGGAATCATAACGATTTGCATCTTATGCACTTTTCAACGCAGTATGAACATGATGAATGTTTTCTGTGTTCCTTTTCTACTGTTGTGTAAACGCTTCATAAATTGAAAACTGTTGATTTTCTATCGGTTCACCATATTGGGAGTACTTTATTTTTTTCTCAAGTAAATACTTTAGAAAAATCAAACTCAATGTATATAATAACGGGGATCCTGCTTGTACATGTATGTGTGGGCGCTGATCTCACTCTACATTTTTGTTGATCTTTTTCTTACACTGCGAGTAATTAAACATCACTGATGCTTACACTTAAGCTCACATGTAGCCCGAGTGAGAGATCTAATGTTTAAGAGTAGGCCACGGAGGCCCATTTGTGTTTCTTGCCTCCACAATTCAATTTTGCTTATACATGTACATTAACCCATTTCAGACTGGAGACCCCTAAACGGGTACTGTGGCAAACAGTGCAGGCCCAGATCAGACGGCGCAGAACGCGGCGTCTGACCAGGGCCTACACTGTTTGCAAAAAGTTCAGCCATTTTCCTAATTTTAAAGAAAACACAGCCTGAAACCCCTAAATTTTTCAATGGACACATGCTATATATAAGGAGGAAGATTCCATTTGGTACAAAAAGGGTTAATATAGGGAAATTGCGCGGCAAGTATTCCAAGGCTGCATATACATGTAAGTCTGATCTCTAACTTGGAGCAGAACTCCAAATTCTCCAAGATAATCAGCGAAGTTTGTACAGACATGCAACCTGGGTATCTTGTTAAGTCTACTGTTCACCCCGAAGGTAACTGGCCCCCGTGTCCTAATGGGTAAGAGCTCTGACTCTTAACCCATTCAGTACCAGAAACCTCTAAAGGGGTACCTTGGCAAACAGTGCAGGCCCAGTTCAGACACCGCAGAATGTGGCGTCTGATCAGGGCCTTCACTGTTTGCAAAACGTTAAGCCATTTCCCGAACTATTTTTTTAAGAAAAAACAACCGGACACCCCTAAGTTTCAAAATGGACTCCTGTATATATAAGGAGGAAGATTCCATTTGGAACAAAAAGGGTTAATCATCAGGTCATTAGGTCTCTCCCCTGTGGTTTGCGCCTTGCTCGGGCCACATACATGTAGTTGGTAACGAGTACCCACATCCTACATAGGACGTCTAGGAACAGATTAAGGAAAATGTATACCTTGTAAACTCCAGTTCTCTCTAAACAAGTATGTGTTCATGTAAAATGGTGAATAGTGGTTTGTTCATTACATGGGCTTTATTAACATGTTGATGCACCACCTGTTTGCTCGAACTGGGAGTATTTATTAGTAAGGGGTGGGTGAGGGGTTGGGGAAGTAGACTTGGTAGCGCATATAATGCGTGCAAATGCAAAGTAGTGTGTCCTTTTTCACGCCCCTGCATGAAGCATGGCCCGATATAGGTGTTTGTTTTTTTTGTTTGTTCGTTCGCGACATAGACCTAGCCTGCGGTGGAATTCATGTATTCCTCGTTAACTGGTCACTAACTTTGCATTCAAAGCACCGCTTGCTGTACCAATTTGACAGTTTGTAATCATAAATAAATGAGGCGAATCTGAGCTTTTGGTTTTGTTTGAGGTTTTATGTCCCCTTCAACACTGTAAAGGTCATTTTTGAGACGTCACTTCCAATTTTGTAGGTCTTTTACCCGACGCTGAGATGAAATGACATCTCAAGCCCTGCCACCCCATGAAACCAACGCACTGACAGTCCGACTCGCACCACTTTGCCTGGGCAGGCTTAGATCCTGTAAGCGGTTTACCAGTACTCGCAATGCGGGTCGGTTTCAGCTTTGCGTGGAAGCATCATGCAGCCCATCTATTTCATCAAGCTGAGCTTTTGGTAAATGTCATACATCATTATGGTGTTAATAACCTACTTGTACGACTCATTATGAGAACTCGCCTATTCAAATATATTGTAAAATTTTACCACTAAAAACGGAAAATTTTCGGATAAAAATTCTGGCATTTTTTTTTTCATATTTCTGCTCAAGATTTTGGGTACACTTTAAAATGACTCGACGAGGCGGTTCTAACGATTGCCCACAATTTATGTGAGCAGAAATTAGATAAATAATGTATACCCCTGTAAACCCCAGTTAAAAGTGGGGTTTAAGCGGGTAACAAATAAATAGGCGTATTTTCGTGATGTGAATAAAAGTTGTCATGAGACTTTTAAAAAACAAATTACTTAAAGGAATTTTTAGTAACATGAAAGAATATTTGATTATGATTTAACAATGACTACAATTTGCCTTCGTTTACAAAAACAACGCCAAACAAACAAAGAAATAATAATGAGCCGAAAATTTCACATAAGCCTAGTTGTATTTTTTTCTCCGCCAAACGCCGGTAATTTCATTTTCAATGAAAGCAATCGGTCAAATTTTCGCCGAGAATTTTCTAAGCGAAAATGGGAGAAATTTCAGCGAGAAATTTCTCGCTCATTTTATCTTTTCTTGCTGTTCTGCGGAGAAAACAGCCGATTTTGAGTTAGGCGGTTTCTCCGCAAAACAAAAACAAGAGGGCCATGATGGCCCTGGATCGCTCACCTGATCCATAGAGTAACAAGTGGGCCCCGGGCAGGGCCATTATTGACCCCAGGGTTATAATGTGCATAATGTTGAGGGAGGTCTAAAAAGGTGAAGCTTCAGACCAAACATCAACAAAGGCTATAATTCGAACAATCTTGGCAAAAGTCTACTAGATGAAGCTACACACCAAATATCAAAGACCTGGGCCTTGCGGTTTCAGAGAAGAAGGTTTTTTAAAGATATTCCCTACATAAGCCTATTTAAAACCAAATGGCCCCGGGGCGGGGGCATTTTTGGCGTCAGGGCTATAATTTAAACAATCTTGATAGAGGTCCACTAGATGAAGCTTCACACCAAATATCAAAGACCTGGGCCTTGCTGTTTCAGAGAAGAAGATTTTCAAAGATTATCTCTATATAAGTCTATGTAAAACCAAAGGGCCCCAGGGCGGGGGCATTTGTGACCCGAGGGCTATAATTTGAACAATCTTGGTAGAGGTCCACTAGATGAAGCTCCATACCAAATATCAAAGACCATGGCATTGCAGTTTCAGAGAAGATTTTTAAAGATTTCCCTATATAAGTCTATGTAAAGCCAAAGGGTCTCGGGCAGGGGCATTTTTGGCCCCAGCACTATAATTTGAACAATCTTGATAGAGGTCCACTAGATGAAACTTCACACCAAATATCAAAGACCTAAGCCTTGTGGTTTCAGAGAAGAAGATTTTAAAGATTGTCCCAGTATATGCCTATGTAAAACCAAAGGGCCCCGGGGGTTATAATGTGCATAATGTTGAGGGAGGTCTAAAAAGGTGAAGCTTCAGACCAACATCAACAAAGGCTATAATTCGAACAATCTTGGCAAAACTCTTCTAGATGAAGCTACACACCAAATATCAAAGACCTGGGCCTTGCGGTTTCAGAGAAGAAGATTTTTTAAAGATTTTCCATATATCAGCCTGGGGGGGGGGGGGGGGGGGGGGCCCAGCACTATAAATTGAACAATCTTGATATGGGTCCACTAGATGAAGCTTCATACCAAATAGCAAAGACCGGGGCCTTGTGGTTTCAGAGAAGAAGATTTTTAAAGATTTTCCCTAAATATAAGTCTATGAAAAACCAAAGGGCCACGTGGCGGGGGCATTTTTGGTCTCAGGGCTATAATTTGAACAATCTTGATAGAGATCCACTAGCTGAAGCTTCATAACAAATATCAAAGACCTAAGCAATGTGGTTTCAGAGAAGAAGATTTTTCAAGATTTTCCCTATATAAGTCTATGTAAAACCAAAGGGCCACATGGCGGGGGCATTTTTTGTCTCAGGGCTATAATTTTAACAATCTTGGTAGAGATCCACTAGCTGAAGCCTCATAACAAATATCAAAGACCTAAGCCTTGTGGTTTCAGAGAAGAAGATTTTTCAAGATTTTCCCTATATAAGTCTATGTCAAACCAAAGGGCCCCGGAGCGGGGGCATTTTTGGCCCCAGGGCTATAATTTGAACAATCTTGGTAGAGGTCCACAAGATGAAGCTTCATACCAAATATCAAAGACCTGGACCTTGTAAGTTCAGAGAAGAAGATTTTTAAAGATTTTCCATATATCAGCCTATGTAAAACCAAAGGGCCCCGGGGCGGGGGCATTTTTGGCCCCAGCACTATTATTTGAACAATCTTGGTAGGGGTCCACCAGATGAAGCTTCATACCAAATAGCAAAGACCTGGGCCTTGCAGTTTCAGAGAAGAAGATTTTTAAAGATTTTCCCTATATAAGCGCATGTGAAACAAAAGGGCCCCGGGTTGGGGGCATTTTTGGCCCCAGCACTATTATTTTTAAATCTTGGTAGGAGTCCACTACATGAAGCTTCATACCAAATATCAAAGACCTGGGCCTTGCGGTTTCAGAGAAGAAGACTTTTTAAGATTTTCCCTATATAAGCCCATGTAAAACCAAAGGGCCCTGGGGCGGGGGCATTTTTGGCCCCAGCACTATAATTTGAACAATCTTGGTAGGGGTCCACTTGATGAAGCTTCATACCAAATACATACATGTGATAACTTTGCGGTGACCATGCTGGAGATTGGGTTTTCATTTCCTGGAGGTTGGGTTCTCCTTCCTGGAGACTATTCGACGACAAGTTTGACACATCAATTTGATGCTGTTTTAGGTAAAATTGAAAAAAAAAAAGTAAAAATAATCAAAGAACAAAAGTACAGCTCATTTCAGTTTTGTCTATTTTACTCTTAAATAGAACAAAATTTAAACAAAAGTATATATAGTAAAACTCTTATATTAAGACCACCTTTGGGACTTTCAGGTCCTGACTTGCCCACCGGGCAAGTAAATTATTTTTGCAGTTGCCCAGCTCAAAATCCTACTTGCCCAGGATTTTGGAATTCAAAGTGGGGTGGATGCGGGGGATAATGGTGACGACAATGACGACCAACATTTATAAATATAATCCAAGGCTTCTATCAAGTTTCAAGCACATCAACTTACAATTTTGGTCTAGTTATTTCATGTTTGTGTTTCCCTTTGGTGTCTCGGATGGGAGCTGTGGGTTAACTGTATCGATTCCTGACCATTCCCATCACTTCTATTTATTTCCCTGTGTGCGATAATACGGTAGAAAATACTGTAGTTGTCAAGGACAATAACGGTACTTTTTAAGTTAATTGCTGACATGTCAAAACACCTTAATCGATTAGCAATTTAAGATACGGTTATATAAACTCATTTAGCTTGACGCGCATAATTATCACGAGCTGCAGCCGATAAACATGTAAGTGTCAGGGCAGCTTAAAAAATGCAGTTTAGTTTACAATTTAATTATCCACCCACAAGACGAGGACACCGGGTGACCCGCCATCCAAAACGAGCTCAAATTTTCACACCCGCCCTACAAGCAAGTTCAATGTTAACATCAAAGTTTTCCGGAATCCAAATCGCTGTCCACAAACCACCGCTACCATTTTTTCGACCCGCGATCGGTAAATGACGTCATCCGACCCCAGCAACCCAACACGTGTTTAATGTCATTGTTTTATTTTAATGGGGCGTTTCTCTTTCATAAAATAGTTTGGAACCAGTCAAACCGAAAGCTAGAGATGGATAGAAAACAGCGCTTTTCACATCCCCCGGAATTTCCGTGTCATTAACCAACATCAACATATAGCTGCGTTTACACAAATTAAAGCGTTTGACTTTTCCTACCTAGCGTCTGCTATTTGGCGCCAAACATAACCGTTCACGAGATAGTCGAATAGTCCGTTTTTAATATGCATACATTTTCCGTTTGATGTAGCTAATCGTCTTAGGAGCGATTAAATCATTTTCACATTGATTTTGGATTAAACTTTATGATTGGGGGATAAACGCAAGTTGGAGACATAACTTGACCATATTTTCACACCTCGTCATGCGGGACAATGTAGCACCGGAGGTACACATTACACCAGAAATGAAAGACACGCGCCGCAGATTAGCAATTATATGACAGGGATTGAAAATAGTGTCATAATTGAACCGTTATAAGTACATAGATTGTTTGTCTCTTAATTGCCGACACAACAGGACAGTGCCACAATTATTGTGATTTACTTACTGGTCTAGTTTTACCGTATTTAAGTACTCAAAAGGCTGACAGTTATAGACACGATTCCCGACCGAGCGTCGTTAGGTCAAAGCGCACCTGCCCGGCGCGATTTCGGACTTGTCCCGGGCGACCGCGCAATGGATTTGTCAGCCTGGACTGTGCCATATTAATCACCCATACCCTAAAAAGATACCTATTCCAGGTATAATGATCCCTGTAACAGGTACCTTTATTAATGCGTCAATCACTTTCACACTTCAGTGCATCTTATCAGTGAATATACCGTTATTTCCAGCAGACTGACAGCGCCGATAATTGCACCCTGCTGTGAAGTTACCCATCTAAGTTAATCTCTTGTCGAGTCGGTACCCTTACATCCCGACGGATAAAAAATGGACGGTTCAGAAAAAAAAGATGGGAAAATTCAGTTTCCGGGAGTTTTTGAGTTCTGTCTGGGAGCCCGGGAGGTCGTGTCCATTTCCGGGAGCCTCCCGGATGATCCGGGAGATATCACATGTATGCAAATATCAAAGACCTGGGCCTTGCGGTTTCAGAGAAGAAGATTTTTAAAGATTTTCCCTATATAAGCTCATGTAAAACCAAAGGGCCCCGGTGCGGGGGCATTTTTGGCCCCAGCACTATAATTGGAACAATCTTGGTAGGGGTCCACTAGATGAAGCTTCATACCAAATATCAAAGTCCTGGACCTTGTGGATTCAGAGAAGAAGATTTTTTAAGTTTTCGGTGAAAAAATCTATTTTTGGCTCCTGTGACCTATATGTGCAACGAACCAGAACCATTTGAACAACTTTGAAAGGGGACCACCTCAGGAATATTCCTGTGAAGTTTGGTCAAAATCCGATCAGTGGTTTAGGAGGAGATGTCCTTTGAAGAAATTGTTTACGCACGGACGGACGCACGTACGACGGACGAAAAGTGATCCCAATAGCTCACCTCGTCACTACTTGACAGGTGAGCTAAAAATGGGTTATTACTGGCTCAATGTCGGGTAAAAGTAACATCCAATTGGATACAACGTCTCCAAAATGACTTGTACAGTGTTGACGGGGACATTAAACCTCAAATTAAACAAACAAATACATACATACTTACTAAAATGGCAACTAATGTAGGGTTTAAGGGGTGTAAGACACATGGAGTTGTAAATGTGATGGCTATTCAAGTCGGACCCAACCTCAGTAACTCAGTCCAGTGCCAATCTGACTGGTGATCAGGTCACAGGTTCAATACCTGCTGGGTTGGTGACAATATTTCATGGAGATTGATCATAAAATCTGCTCATTCAAGATGGGTAGAGGTCAGTTTCTTAAACTGCTCATGTATAAGCCTGCCCAGGAAATGTGTAGTTAAGAAATCTGACTGGCTGGATATTACCTCAATACCTTAACGATCCTTAGCATTGGGACAGCCAGGGTAAGCAAACTGTGCAGACCCAGATCAGACTGCTCCTGATCAGGGTATACACTGTTTGCCAATCTGTCTCCACTTTTTGGACTCATTGCTGGCTCACGAAACAAACTTGTTAAAATTTTAGGAGAATTACAGCAAGTCCTCAAGGTGTCAGAATTTTTTGGATTTTTACAGTGTTGACTGAGCTGATAAATCCAAACACAGAGAAATGTGTGTGTGTGTGAATTCGGGTTTAACGTCGCTTTCAACAATTTTTCAGTCATATCACGACGGTGTCTGGTTGCGACAGGGAGCTCAATGCTCACTTTCATTGTGCTGCCTCACTGAAGTATCATGTCCCAGACACATTACATGATACCACACCCAGTCACATTATCCTGACACTGGGTCGACCAGTCCTAGCTTTACCCCGTAAATCTGAGTGCCAAGCGAGGAGCAGCTAGTACCATTTTTAACGACTTTGGTATGTCGCGGCCCGGGATCGTTTCCCGGAGCGGACACTCTACCAACTGAGCTATCGGGGCCGGTTCAAACACAGAGAAAGAAAAAGAAAATTCAACTACCGTAAAAGTCCAAACAAGAGCACCGCATGCGGGTGCCAATGCTTGGCTGCAGAACCTTTTCATAATGAACAACTAGTCAGAGTTTCAAGTAAATATGTTCAGTAATGACAGAGATATTACAAACTGTCCAAGTTTTTGCACGACGACAGCGCAGAGGAAAATGTCAAAGTTTTTTGCACGACGACGACGCCAGAGCTATTACAATACCTCGTTGTTTTCTTCGAAAACAGCCGAGCTAAAAATTGGGACACTTTGAGGCCTTGCTGTAATGCTCCTAAAATTTTAATAAATTTATTTCATGATCAAGCTAGGAGTACAAAAGATGCAGACAGAATGGCAAACAGTGTAGACCCGGAGCAGTCTGATCTGGGTCTGCATTGTTTGCATAGGCCTGTCTGTCCCAATACTTAGGATCATTATGGTAGGTCTATATCTAAAGACTTACTTTAGGCACAAAGAATGGGTCATACACCATTCCATCGAGGGGATTTCCAACAGCCCTCTTCTTCCTGCTTCCTGATGAGACGGGTTCCAGTTTCGGTGAATTTGTTACATCTTTACCTGTGGTAATATAAAGAATTCAAATGCACTTGTGTATGTAACCCGACCTCTGTTTGGATAGCATCAAAATTTTGCGACAGTATATTCTGCGATATACTGTCTGAAACCCGACTTCATCACGTAACGTCGCTTTTCATTGGCTGGCATTTGGTTTTACGCAGCTCACAGTGCTTGCCGCTTTGTGCAAAATAGTACATTTTTTAACAAAACACACGAATAAATGCATTAGAATGTAGATAACTGTATTGAAAATTGTCATTTGGGGAGGTAAATCGGAGGATTTGCAGTCGGAAATTTTGTTTTATGCGTCAGCGGAGCCATAAAACGTAATTTGCGACCGCAAAACCGATGATTTACCTCCCCAAATGACATTCAATACAGTTATCCCCTAATTAACAAAAGGCTCTATGAGCCTAAACCGCTTAGAGATATTAGCCCTGGTCGGGATAAGATGCTGCAGAATGCCTGCATGTGTAAACCAGAGGACCAGTGGTCTTGTAAACGCTCACCTGACACCTGGTCCTAGTGTACATTTTAATGTTTTATTTGACATTGCCGTAAAATAGGTAAAGGTCAACCCAGGGTCACCATTTGAACAAATTATGATAGGCCCGTGTACAAGATGCTTCCTGCCAAGTTTCAAGGTCATTTGCCTTACGGTTCTGGAGAAGAAGAATTTGAAGTGTTTTTACCATATATGGGCATGGCCACCATCTTGGTCATGTGACCTGGACCATATGAGAAAATTTTCATTTGTTCATCATACAAAGGATCCATATCAAATTTCACTTGAATTGGGCCAGCCGTTTCTGAGAAAAAACTGTTTGAAATATGGAACCTGGTTAATCTTGGTCCCAGGTCACTGAATGATGACTTTTCTTACCCATGAATCTTCATGTATTCATTTACTTTACCTGATCTACCAATTTGGTGACATTGTCTTCAATGGTTTCCTAAAAATCCATTATTTTCACTTCTCCCATGCAAAAGCCTAAGTTGACAAATTTGACACTGCCATAAAAACGGTCAAGGTCAACCCAGGGTCAGCATTTGTAAAAACTATGACGAGCCCAAGTACCATATGATATATGCCAAGTTTCAAAGCCATTGGCCTTACGGTTCTGAAGAAGAAAATTTTTGAAGGCTTTTTACCATATATGGGCGTGGTGGCCATCTTGGTCATGTGATCTAGACCGTACTGGCAACTTTTCATTTGTTCAACTCACAAAAGCTCCATATTGAATTTCACTTAAATTGGCTCAGTAGTTTCTGAGAAAAAATGTTTTTTTTTTTTGAAATATGAAATCGGAGTGACCTTGGTCTAAGGTCAATGAATGACCTTGACCTTTCTTACCCATAGATCTTCATGTATTCAGTTACTTTACCTAATCTACAAATTTTGGTGACACTGTCTTCAATGGTTTCCCTAAATATCCAATATTTTCACTTTTTCCTATGTAAAAGCCTAAGTCAGCAAATTTGACATTACTGTAAAATAGGTCAAGATCAACCCAGGGTCACCATTTGAACAAATTATGATGGGCCCGCGTACCATATGCTACATGCCAAGTTTCAAGGCCATTGGCCTTACGGTTCTTGAGAAGAAGAATTTCGAAGTTTCTTTACCATATATGGGCGTGGTGGCCATCTTGGTCATGTGATCTAGACCATGTTGGCAGCTTTTCATTTGTTCAACTCCCAAAGGCTCCATATTGAATTTCACTTCAATTGGCTCAGTCGTTTCTGAGAAAAAATGTTTGAAATATGGAACCTGCGTGACCTTGGTCTAAGGTCAATTAATGACCTTGACCTTTCTTACACATAGATCTTCATGTATTCAGCTACTTTACTTTATCTACTAATTTTGGTAACACTGTCTTCAATGGTTTCCTAAAAATCCATTATTTTCACTTTTTCCCATACAAAAGCCTAAGTTGGCAAATTTGACATTGCTGTAAAATAGGTCAAGGTCAACTCGGGGTCACCATTTGTACAAACTATGATGGGCCTGAGTACCATATGCTACATGCCAAGTTTCAAGGCCATTGGCCTTACGGTTCTGGAGAAGAAGAATTTTTAAGGCTTTTTACCATATATATAGGCGTGACGGCCATATTGGTCATGTGATCTAGACCATATTGGCATTTTTTCATTTGTTCAACTCACAAAGGCTCCATATTAAATTTCACTTAAATTGGCTCAGCAGTTTTGGAGAAAAAAATGTTTGAAATATGGATCCTGAATGACCTTGGTCTAAGGCCAATGAATGACCTTGACCTTTCTGACCCATAGATCTTCATGTATTCAGTTACTTTACCTGATCTACAAATTTTGGTGACACTGTTTCAATGGTTTTCCTATAAATCCATTATTTTCACTTTGCACCATGCAAAAGCCTACTTCGGCAAAATTGACATTGCTGTAAAATAGGTCAAGGTCAACCCGGGGTCACCATTTGTACAAACCATGATGGGCCCGAGTACCATATGCTACATGCCAAGTTTCAAGGCCACTGGCCTTATGGTTCTGGAGAAGAAGATTTTTGAAGGCTTTCTACCATATATGGGCATGGCGGCCATCTTGGTCATGTGATCCAGACCCCGCGAACAAACTTTCGTTCCCCCATCCCACTGAGGCTCCATATGAAATTTGGCTTTGATTGGCCCTGCAGTATAGGAGAAGAAGATCTTTGAAAACGGTGGACGGACGACGGACGGACGGACGACGGACCATGGCTATACTATAAGCTCACCTATGAGCCTAAAGGCTCAGGTGAGCTAAAAAAAGGTTCTACAATTTTCCAGTCATTAAACGATAACACATCCATGTGATATAGTGCATTCTTTCATATCTCAAAAATGGCTACGTTTCTGGTGAAAATCCGCGATATTTTTCTTTTAAATACTGCAAACATAGGTTGTGGATATTCATTAGAATCGCCTCATTGAGGCGGTTCTAACGAGTATCCACAACCTATGTCTTGGAGCAGAAATAAGAAAAATAATGTATACCCCCATAAACCCCTCTTTTCTCTATATAAAGTGGGGTTTAGGGGTGATGCTCTTTTCACGGACTTGTTCACGTGATGAAAAGCTGCAAGCACTGCATGATGTCCCGCCGCTACCATTACATCATGCACTTAGTGCCATATCACAGTCAAAAAAGAATTCAAAGTAAGGATGCATTACTCATTCTCTTATTTGTTTTTTGTTTGATTTGAAGTTTAACATCCCCATCAACACTGTAAAGGTCATTTTGGAGACGCTGCTTCCAATTTTGTGGGAATTTTTACCCGACATTGAGATGAAATGACATCTTAAGCCCTGTCGCCCAATGAAACCAACAGGGTTTATTAGCATGGATGGTCCGCCTCACACTGCGGTTCCTGGACAGGCTTAGATCCTCTAAGCGGTTTACCAGTTCTAGTGTGCGGGCCGGATTCAGCTCTGCGTGGAAGCATCATGCAGCCCATATATTTCATCAAGCCCCTATGGGCGGGGGCGGACCCTTTCCCTTAATAAAGTTGACAAGAGTACAAGACTGAGATGACTATTTTCAATGTTCAAAGCGCCATGGCTCCAAAAGAAAGTAAACCAGTCCAAGTCATCATAATCTAATCAAATCTTTGGTCAATTGCAATGATATATTGTACCAAGATAGACCATATTTCATTGATGTGTTCATGAGATTGGGTGCAGACAAGCCATCTTTAGCCCAAAATTGACAGTTTTTGATGGCCTGTTCCCTTGAAAATAAGGCCAAGGTCATCAAAACCTAATGGCTGTTTTCTCCCATCCTAGTGATGTAACCATGCACGTTTGATCAGAATCAATCATTAGGTTAACTCTTATCATGCTGTTCACGACAACCCCTATCTTTGGAAACAGTGTAGATCCAGATCAGATGGCTTCTGAAGAAGCCATCTGATCAGGATCTACACTGTTTGGCATTCAATTTGTGAATTTGTAGCAATAAATTACATCAAGTAATTTGATTGGTTGATAGACAGAAATGGGTGTGGCTTAGATGAATATTCAGCAAGATAAGGGTTAGGTTAAGGAGATATAGTGCTTCAAACAGACTACATGATAGAAATGGCTCAGAGTTACAGTTCATATGTTCTGCACATTGTCCAATAGTGTTCTACATATCTGTGAAGTTTCTTGAAAACATCTCAAACGGTATTACAGTTATGGAGCAGACATGAAACTATGAGGCACTGACGGACGGACAGAGGGACAGACACTCAAAATTTCCTTGAAAATAAGGTCAAGGTTATCAAAACCTCATGGCTGTTTTTCACCCATCCTAGTGAGGTAACCATGCTAGTTTTGTCAGAATCCATCAATAGGTTCTGGTGACTCCATGATAGAAATGGCTATGTTCAGTGTTCAAGGGGCGATTACTCCAAAAGTAGGAAAATCAGAGACATGGTTCATATGTTCTGTATGTCGTCTCAGGATGCTTTACATATCTGTTAAGTTTCGTGAAATATCTCAAAAGTTATGGAGATATGGAGCGGACACGAAACTGAAAGCAAAAGCTATGTTCAAAGTTCAAATAACTCCTAAAGTAGGAAAATCAGAGTTTTGGTTCATATGTTCTGCATGTCATCTCATAGTGCCCTACGTATCTGTGAAGTTTCGTGGAAATATTTCAAATGGTATCAAAGTTATGCCCTGGACACGAAACTATGATAGAAATGGCTATGTTCAATGTTCAAAGGGCAACAACTCCAAAGGTAGGAAAATCCGAGTTAGGATTCATATGTTCTGCACCTCGTCTCATAGTGCTCTACATATCTGCGAAGTTTCATGAAAACATATCTCAAATGGTATCAGAGTTATGGAGCATACATGAAACTATTGGGCGCTGACAAATGGAAGGACACTCAAAACTTCTGAGGGTATAAGAACTGCCTTGGAAGGTCAGTGATTTTAACTAGATTAAATTGACTTTACGCATCCGCAATCCTTGCCATTAATTCCATCGCGATTTAGACAAATAATTTGTTCAGTCCACATGAAGGCTTCCAAACTCATCAGTGCAACATCCCCAAGAACACAAAAAATCAAACAACGACATAACCTAGAAGTTTCTATTCAATACAAAAGGATAACCCAT
The DNA here is from genome assembly GCA_963580285.1 of Lucinisca nassula. Classification (NCBI taxonomy): domain Eukaryota; kingdom Metazoa; phylum Mollusca; class Bivalvia; order Lucinida; family Lucinidae; genus Lucinisca; species Lucinisca nassula. The sequence goes on from OY757010.1 coordinate 211,661,757, forward strand.
TGTATGTTAGTGGACTCTCCCATTGCTATATGTTGGACAAGTCCATTTGTCATACAAGGGGTGGCAGTCCTACTTTTTCATTTTTATTCCTTTTTTTTTTTGATGGAAAATTCAGTTAGCAAATAGTGCAGGCCCTGATCAGACGCTGCATTTTGCGGCGTCTGATCTGGGCCTGCACTGTTTGCCTAGGTACCCCTTTACAGGTTTCCTGCATGCATTGGTTTAATAGACAGATCCAATGTTTAGACACATGACCTTGTTTACTTGTCACTGCGCATGCGCAAAACTACTTTTCCTTTTGATAACGATCTTTCGTGGTTGGCAAAAAAATGCTGGTTCCATATAAACACATTGCAAATAGGTTTAATATTACGGGCATATTTTAGTTGACTGTTACAGAAAATCGCTCGATTTACACTTTAAATGAGTAGATAAATATATTCTAAACTTCATTCCTGCATCTTCAGCATTTTTAGTCATTCGTTTTGCGCATTTTTATTACAAATAATTAAGACCATCCCGCCTCGTTACCTGCCTAAGTTTAATAGGTAATTATCATCAAAACATCCTCAAATATTCTAGAAACCAATAATTACTAGCTAAAACATGTCTATTTTAAAAGTTTAAAGGTCAATTTTGTTGTTTCGATTCCAAACAAAATACAAGTTTGCAGAAAATAACATCGCATTTAGAATGGCGACAAACGGCCAAAGACGTTTTTGCCCACCACCAGTAAGTCCAGGCAAATAGTATTATTGAGTGATGATGTAGTGTTTGGATGTGACTATAAGAAAAGTGCGAATTACCTGCAGGGAAGTTGCATGTGCTGACAAAGTAAGCTAGGTCACAAATACTTTGATCATTCTCATCTGTTCGGCAAAATGGTCTTATGTTCTGAAGACTGGGGTCAGCTGGTACTCCAACAACAGAATAATCCTTAGGATTCTGAGTCCTGTAAAATATTACGAAAATGCGCCTATACAAACACACTGTAAACTTTACCGCCAAAAAAGCGAAAATTTTGAGAGGAAAAATTGTGATATTTTTCATATTTCTGCTCAAAATATAGATTTTGGGTACTCGTTAGAACCGCCTCAACGAGGCGGTTCTAACAAGTACCTACAATCTATATTTTAGAGCAGAAATAAGAAAAATAAGGTTTACCCCTGTAAACCCCAGTTTTACAATATACAAGTGGGGTTCAAGGGGGTCAAAATTATATAGGTGTGTTTTCGTGATGTAGAACAAGAGGGCCCAATGGCCCTATACCGCTCACCTGTGTACCAGAAAATCATAAGTGTAGGAGACCGCTTGACAAAGCTACATACTAAATATCTGAGCTCTGGGCCTTATGGCTTTGGAGAAGATTTTTGATTTTTTTTCCCAGTATAAGTCCATAGGTCAATTTTGACCCAAAGGGCATGGTTGGCAGGACTTATGTAGGCGACCATTTTATGTTGCTATATACTAAATATCTAAGGTCCGTACTTCATGGTTTCAGAGAAGAAGATTTTTAAAGCTTTTTTTTTTATTCATTGTAAGTTTATTGGAGTTAAGAAGCCGCAGGATTTGGCCAATTTGAACCCCAGGAGCAAGACTCAGGCAGGATTCATGTAGGCAACAACTCCATGTTGCAACATGCTAAATACCTAAGCTCTGGGCCTTATGGTTTCACAGAAGAATATTTTTCAAGTTTTTTTTCCATTTTAAGTTTTTTTCCATTTTAAGTCCATCCATGGTAGCAAATGGGCCATGGGTGTGGCCAATTCTGGCCCAAGGGGCATGATTGGCAGGATTTATGTGGGTGACCTGGGCCCTGTGGTTTCAGAGAAGAAGATTTTTGAAGCTTTTTTCCATTAGGAGTCTATGAGGGCTAAGGGGCCCCGGGGTGTGGCCCATTTGGACCCCAGGGGCATGATTGGCAGGATTTATGTAGGTGACCACTTACTGTTGCTACATGCTAAATATCTCAGCTCTGGGCCCTGTGGTTTCAGAGAAGAAGATTTTTGAAGCTTTTTTCCATTTTGAGTCTATGGGAGCTAAGGGGCCCCGGGGCATGGTCCATTTGGACCCCAGGGGCATGATTGGCAGGATTTATGTAGGTGACCACTTGCCGTTGCTATATGCTAAATATCTAAGCATTGGGCCCTGTGGTTTCAGAGGAGAAGATTTTTGAAATTTTTTTCCATTAGGAGTCTATGGGAGCTAAGGGGCCCCGGGGCGTGGCCCATTTGGACCCCAGGGGCATGATTGGCAGGATTTAAGATTGCCATTGCTACATGCTAAATATCTAAGCTCTGGGCCCTCTGGTTTCAGAGAAGAAGATTTTTTAAGCTTTTTTCCATTAAGAGTCGATGGGAGCTAAGGGGCCCCGGGGCATGGTCCATTTGGACCCCAGGGGCATGATTGGCAGGATTTATGTAGATGACCACTTGCCGTTGCTATATGCTAAATATCTAAGCTCTGGGCCCTGTGGTTTCAGAGGAGAAGATTTTTGAAGCTTTTTTCCATTAGGAGTCTATGGGAGCTTAGGGGCCCCGGGGCGTGGCCCATTTGGACCCCAGGGGCATGATTGGCAGGATTTAAGATTGCCTTTGCTACATGCTAAATATCTAAGCTCTGGGCCCTGTGGTTTCAGAGAAGAAGATTTTTTAAGCTTTTTTCCATTAAGAGTCAATGGGAATTAAGGGGCCCAGGGCGTGGCCCATTTGGACCCAAGGGGCATGATTGGCAGGATTTATGTAGGTGACCACTTGCCGTTGCTATATGCTAAATATCTATGCTCTGGGCCCTTGGGTTTCAGAGAAGAAGATTTTTGAAGTTGTTTTTTTTTTCCATTAGGAGTCGATGGGAGCTAAGGGGCCCCAGGGCATGGCCCCTTTGGACCGAAGGGGCATGATTGGCAGGATTTATGTTGATGACCACTTGCCGTTGCTACATGCTAAATATCGGATCTCTGGGCCCTGTGATTTCAGAGAAGAAGATTTTTGAAGCTTTTCTCCATTAGGAGTCTATGGGAGCTAAGGGGCCCCGGGGCGTGGCCCATTTGGACCCCAGGGGCATGATTATCAGAAAATATGTAGGTGACCACTTGCTGTTGCTACATGCTAAATATCTAAGCTGTGGGCCCTGTGGTTTCAGAGAAGAAGATTTTTGAAGCTTTTTTTTCCATTAGGAGTCTATGGGAGCTAAGGGGCCCCAGGGCGTGGACCATTTGGACCCCAGGGGCATGATTGGCAGGATTTATGTAGGTGAACACTTGCCATTGCTACCTGCTTAATGTCTAAGCTCTGGGCCCTGTGGTTTCAGAGGAGAAGATTTTTGAAGCTTTTTTCCATTAGGAGTCTATGGGAGCTAAGGGGCCCCAGGGCATGGCCCATTTGGACCCCAGGGGCATGATTGGCAGGATTTATTTAGGTGACCACTTGCCTTTGCTACCTGCTAAATATCTAAGCTCTGGGCCCTGTGGTTTCAGGAGAAGATTTTTGAAGCTTTTTTTCATTAGGAGTCTATGGGAGCTAAGGGGCCCCAGGGCATGGCCCATTTGTAACCCAGGGACTTGAATGGCAGGAATTATGTAGGTGACTACTTGCCGTTGCTATATGCTAAATATCTAAGCTCTGGGCCCTGTGCTTAGGGAGAAGAAGATTTTTGAAACTTTTTTTCCCCATTATGAGTCTATGGGAGCCAAGGGGCCCCAGGGCGTGGCCCATTTGGACCCCAGGAGCATGATTGGCAGGATTTATGTAGGTGACCACTTGCCTTTGCTACATGCTAAATATCTCAGCTCTGGTCCCTGTGGTTTCAGAGAAGAAGCTTTTTGGGGCTTTTTTCCATTATGAGTCTATAGGAACTAAGGGGCCCCGGGGTGAGGCCCTTTTGGACCCCAGGGGCATGACTGGCAGGAATTTTGTAGGTGACCACTTGCCGTTGCTACATGCGAAATATCTAAGCTGTGGGCCCTGTGGTTTCAGAGAAGAAGATTTTTGAAGATTTTTTTTTCCATTATGAGTCTATGGGAGTGAAGGGGCCCCGGGGCGTGGCCCATTTGAAACCCAGGGGCATGATTGACAGGAATTATGTAGGTGACCACTGGTCGTTGCTATATGCTAAATATCTAAGGTCTGGGCCCTGTGGTTTCACGTTACGCATATTACCATGTTATGTATTATTTGCTTTAGTCTATTACCCACCATCAGAAAAATTGAGTGGTTTCAGAGAAGAAGGTTTTTGAAGCTTTTTTTTTCCATTATGAGTCTATGGGAGATAAGGGGCCCCGGAATGCGGCCGATTTGAACCCCAGGGGCATGATTGGCAGGAATTATGTAGGTGACCACTTGCTGTTGCTACATGCTAAATACCTAAGCTCTGGGTCCTGTGGTTTCAGAGAAGAAGATTTTTGAAGCTTTTTTCCATTATGAGTCTATGGGAGCGAAGGGGCCCAGGGCGTGGCCCATTTGGAACCCAGGGGCATGATTGGCAGGAATTATGCAGGTGACCACTTGCTGTTGCTACATGCTAAATATCTAAGCTCTGGGCCCTGTGGTTTCAGAGAAGAAGATTTTTTAAGCTTTTTTCCATTAAGAGTCAATGGGAGCTAAGGGGCTCCGGGGCATGGTCCATTTGGACCCCAGGGGCATGATTTGCAGGATTTATGTAGATGACCACTTGCCGTTGCTATATGCTAAATATCTAAGCTCTGGGCCCTGTGGTTTCAGAGGAGAAGATTTTTGAAGCTTTTTTCCATTAGGAGTCTATGGGAGCTTAGGGGCCCCGGGGCGTGGCCCATTTGGACCCCAGGGGCATGATTGGCAGGATTTAAGATTGCCTTTGCTACATGCTAAATATCTAAGCTCTGGGCCCTGTGGTTTCAGAGAAGTAGATTTTTTAAGCTTTTTTCCATTAAGAGTCAATGGGAATTAAGGGGCCCGGGGCGTGGCCCATTTGGACCCAAGGGGCATGATTGGCAGGATTTATGTAGGTGACCACTTGCCGTTGCTATATGCTAAATATCTATGCTCTGGGCCCTGTGGTTTCAGAGAAGAAGATTTTTGAAGTTGTTTTTTTTCCATTAGGAGTCGATGGGAGCTAAGGGGCCCCAGGGCATGGCCCCTTTGGACCGAAGGGGCATGATTGGCAGGATTTATGTTGATGACCACTTGCCGTTGCTACATGCTAAATATCGGATCTCTGGGCCCTGTGATTTCAGAGAAGAAGATTTTTGAAGCTTTTCTCCATTAGGAGTCTATGGGAGCTAAGGGGCCCCGGGGCGTGGCCCATTTGGACCCCAGGGGCATGATTATCAGAAAATATGTAGGTGACCACTTGCTGTTGCTACATGCTAAATATCTAAGCTGTGGGCCCTGTGGTTTCAGAGAAGAAGATTTTTGAAGCTTTTTTTTCCATTAGGAGTCTATGGGAGCTAAGGGGCCCCAGGGCGTGGACCATTTGGACCCCAGGGGCATGATTGGCAGGATTTATGTAGGTGAACACTTGCCATTGCTACCTGCTTAATGTCTAAGCTCTGGGCCCTGTGGTTTCAGAGGAGAAGATTTTTGAAGCTTTTTTCCATTAGGAGTCTATGGGAGCTAAGGGGCCCCGGGGCATAGCCCATTTGGACCCCAGGGGCATGATTGGCAGGATTTATGTAGGTGACCACTTGCCTTTGCTACCTGCTAAATATCTAAGCTCTGGGCCCTGTGGTTTCAGGAGAAGATTTTTGAAGCTTTTTTTCATTAGGAGTCTATGGCAGCTAAGGGGCCCCAGGGCATGGCCCATTTGTAACCCAGGGACTTGATTGGCAGGAATTATGTAGGTGACTACTTGCCGTTGCTACATGCTAAATATCTAAGCTCTGGGCCCTGTGCTTAGGGAGAAGAAGATTTTTGAAACTTTTTTTTCCCATTATGAGTCTATGGGAGCCAAGGGGCCCCAGGGCGTGGCCCATTTGGACCCCAGGAGCATGATTGGCAGGATTTATGTAGGTGACCACTTGCCTTTGCAGCATGCTAAATATCTCAGCTCTGGTCCCTGTGGTTTCAGAGAAGAAGCTTTTTGGGGCTTTTTTCCATTATGAGTCTATAGGAACTAAGGGGCCCCGGGGTGAGGCCCTTTTGGACCCCAGGGGCATGACTGGCAGGAATTTTGTAGGTGACCACTTGCCGTTGCTACATGCGAAATATCTAAGCTGTGGGCCCTGTGGTTTCAGAGAAGAAGATTTTTGAAGATTTTTTTTTCCATTATGAGTCTAAGGGAGTGAAGGGGCCCCGGGGCGTGGCCCATTTGAAAGCCAGGGGCATGATTGACAGGAATTATGTAGTTGACCACTGGCCGTTGCTACATGCTAAATATCTAAGGTCTGGGCCCTGTGGTTTCACGTTACGCATATTACCATGTTATGTATTATTTGCTTTAGTCTATTACCCACCATCAGAAAAATTGACAGTGCTTTCAGAGAAGAAGGTTTTTGAAGCTTTTTTTTTCCATTATGAGTCTATGGGAGATAAGGGGCCCCGGAATGCGGCCGATTTGAACCCCAGGGGCATGATTGGCAGGAATTATGTAGGTGACCACTTGCTGTTGCTACATGCTAAATACCTAAGCTCTGGGTCCTGTGGTTTCAGAGAAGAAGATTTTTGAAGCTTTTTTCCATTATGAGTCTATGGGAGCGAAGGGGCCCAGGGCGTGGCCCATTTGGAACCCAGGGGCATGATTGGCAGGAATTATGCAGGTGACCACTTGCTGTTGCTACATGCTAAATATCTAAGCTCTGGGCCCTGTGGTTTCAGAGAAGATTTTTGAAGCTTTTTTTCCATTATGAGTCTATAGGAGCTAAGGGGCCGCGGGATGCGGCCAATTTGGACCCCAGGGGCATGATTGGCATGATTTACATAGGTGACCACTTAACATTGTTACAAGCTAAATATCTAAGCTCTGGGCCCTGTGGTTTCAGAGAAGAAGATTTTTTAAAATTTTTCCCATTATAAGTCTATGGGAGCTATATGTTGCCATGGCAACCAGAATTCCAATCTGATCAGCCCAAAAACCTTATGCAGCCTTTCCCCCAACCTGATGATGCTTCACATGAAATTTGATCAAGATTGGCCATGTGGTATTAGAGATATACTTATTTGAAATTGTTTACAGACCCACGCACGACGGACGATGGACAAAAAGTGTTCACAAAAGCTCACCTTGTCACTACGAGACAGGTGAGCTAATAAAATGGATCGAGGAATATTAAAATCTGAATGAATACCTGCCAGACCACCAAAGATTCTGACCAGCCAAGATGTATACCATCGAGTAAACAAAATGACCTAAATAGTGTTGACTGGGCCGTTCAACTCCAATACAAACAAACAAAACAAAATTTATTTAAGGGGAATGGGAAAACCTGGCAGGTTTTCTGCCATTTTTCAAAGGGAGACAATTTTCGGGACTTCTTGTTTGCTTTTCTATAAGCCCGGTCCCCATGAAAAATGGGTCTACTCTTAAAGGAAAGAATTTGCTCCACAGGAGCAAATTCTTTTCTTTAACAGTTGAGCCCTATTGACATGGGAGACAAAAGTACATTTGCAAGAGTTGCCTCCCCTAAAGGTGTATCCATTCCCCTAAGTTCTGCACATGAAAGAGAGAGGCGGTAACTTTTATATCGCTGCTACCAGTTTACATCTGGGTCGAGTGGGGCATTGTCATAACCTGTTTTGCCCAAGGACAGACCTCGCCTCCGGTGACCGGATTGGAACCCACAACCTTCCTTTTGATCATAAGACTAATCCACTAACCACATAGCTATCGCGACTTTTTATACATATTCAAAGGTACTTCATTTGACCAATTATACTTAAGAGGCCAATAAAAGGGACATCAGCAAACAATTTAGACAAAGATCAGATGCCTTAACTGCATACTTGTTCAAACAAGAGGCCCATGGGCCACTACGCTCACCAGAGGTCATGTTGTTTACACCATATACAGGCAAGGTGCCCATCTTGGTCATGTGATAACAATTCCACGAATAATGTTCAATTGCCTCATACCCATTGAGGCTTCTAATGTAATTTGGTTTCAATCAGCACAGCTCTTTTACTGGAGAAGAAGATAAAAATACTGAATCTGAGCTATCCAAGACAAAGTTCAGTAATGATCTTGACCTTTGGAATTGATTAACTTCCATTCATCTGTTTATGATGGGACCGGCTGCCATGTAATCAGTAAAATCCACTGTCTTGCTCTTTTTCGATACAAATATCTAAGTGACCAAATTTGACCTTGACGTTAAACAGGTCAAGGTCAGCTAAAGGTCATCAGTTGACTAGATTTGGTAGGTCCTGAGTCCCCAATGCTACATATCAAATTTCAAGGTCATCGGCTATTTGGTTCCTGAGAAGAAAATTCTTAAATTTTTTTACCATATATGAGCATGGCAAACAACATTGGTCAGGTGACCCAGTCATTACAAACAAATTTCTTTCCTCCTACCCATAGAGGCTCCAAATGTAATTTGGTTTCAATCATCCCACCAGTTTAAGTGGAGAAGAAGATAAAAAAAATAACTGAATCTGAGGCATCCAGGATAAAGGTCAGTAAATGACCTTGACTTTTGGAATTGATAAACTTCCATTCAGCTAACTGCAAATATCATTTTTGATGTCACAGCCTACCAGGCAATCAGAAATATCCACTATTTTGGCTTTTTTTCCATACAAATGTCTAAATGACCAAATTTGACCTTAACATAAAATAGGTGAAGGTCAAACAAAAGTCATCATTTGAATAAACTTGGTAGGGCCAGAGTCCCCGATGCTGCATACCAAGTTTCAAGATCATCGACCATTCAGTTTTTGAGAAGAGGATATTCAAAGTTTTTAAACCATATATGGGCATGGCGGACATATTGGTCATGTGACGCAGTCTTCACAAACAAACTTTCCTTCCCCCATTCCATAGAGGCTCCACATATAATTTGGTTTCAATTGGCCAAGTAGTTTAAGTGAAGAAGAAGATGAAAATACTGAATCTGAGCAGTCCTGGACAAAGGTCGGGAAATGACCTTGACCTTTGGACCTTATAAACTTCCATTCAACTGATTGCAAATACCATTTCTGATGCCACTAGCTACCATGCACTCAGAAAAATCCACTGTTTTGCCTTTTTTCCATACAAATGTCTAAGTGACGAACTTTGACCTTGATGTAAAATAGGTCAAGGTCAACCAAAGGTCATAATTTGAACAAATTTGGTAGGGCCCCGAGTCCCCGATGCTGCATACCAAGTTTCAAGATCATCGGCTATTCGGTTCTTGAAAAGAATATTTTTAAAGGTTTTTACCATATATGGGCATGGTGGCAATATTTGTCATGTGACCCAGTCCTCACAAACAAACTTTCATTCCCCTATTCCATAGAGGCTCCACATATAATTTGATTTCAATTGGACGAGTAGTTAAAGTGAAGAAGAAGATACTGAATCTGAGCAGTCCTGAACAAAGGTCGGGAAATGACCTTGACCTTTGGACCTTATAAACTTCCATTCAACTGATTGCAAGTACATTTTTCTGATGCCACTTGCTACCATGCACTCAGAAAAATCCAATGTTTTGCCTTTTTTCCATACAAATGTCTAAGTGACAACTTTGACCTTGATGTAAAATAGGTCAAGGTCAAGGTCAACCAAAGGCCATAATTTGAACAAACTTGGTAGGGCCCGAGTCCACTCTGCTGCAAACGAAGTTTCAAGATCATCGGCTATTCTGTTCTTGAGAAGAATATTTTTAAAGGTTTTTACCATATATGGGCATGGTGGCAATATTTGTCATGTGACCCAGTCCTCATGAACAAACTTTCGTTCCCCCATTCCATAGAGGCTCCACATGTAATTTGATTTCGATTGGCCAAGTAGTTTAAGTGAAGAAGAAGATGAAAATACTGAATCTGAGCCATCCTGGACAATGGTCGGTAAATGACCTTGACCTTTGGAAATTCTAAACTTCCATTCAGCTGATTGCAAATACCATTTCTGATGCCACTAGCTACCATGCAATCAGAAAAATCCACTGTTTTGCCTTTTTTCCATACAAATGTCTAACTGACCAAATTTAACCTTGAGGTAAAACAGGTCAAGGTCAACGGAAGGTCATAATTTGAATAAACTTGGTAGGGCCCCAGTCCCCGATGCTGCATACCAAGTTTCAAGATCATCGGCCATTAGGTTCTTGAGAAGAAGATTTTTAAAGGTTTTTACCATATATGGGCATGGTGGCCATATTGGTCATGTGACCCAGTTTTCACGATCAAACTTTCGTTCCCCCTTCCCACAGAGGCTCCACATGTAATTTGGTTTCAATTGACCCAGCAGTTTCTGAGGAGAAGTCGTTTGAAAATGTTGACGCAGACGCGGACGACGGACGGCGGATCACTGCCTATACTATAAGCTCCCCCGGAGCCTTCGGCTCTGGTGAGCTAAAAATCAAATAAGTCTAATTTACTGTACGATATGTCCAAAAATAGCTGGATGAGAAATGAACTGTGTAGATCCTGATGAAATGTCATGATCTGAGGGATCTAACCTGGATTTACAATATTTGCTCACGCCTGTCTGTCAAAATACATACAGTAAATGCTGTACTTACCGCCAAGATTCAGCAAATACGTCTGGTCTCAAAACAGGTTCAGGATCATCGGGGGACGGCACCACCTCCACATCCGCAACGCTAGTGATGGAACCATCGTAATGAGTGAAGTCATTATTTGGATCATCGTCATATATGCCACATAAACCTGGATAAACAAAGAAAATGATAGTAATGGGAACAGATACACCTTCAGGGGAAGTTACTCTGTCAAAAATATTTTATCTTCCTCTGTTCCTCATTAACCCTTTTTGTACCACATGGAATTTTCCTCCTTATAAATAGCGGGAGTCCATTTAAAAAATTAGGGGTGTCAGGTTGTGTTTTCTTCAAAATTTATTTGGAAAATGGCTAAACTTTTTGCAAACAGTGGAGGCCCTAATCAGACGCCGCATTCTGCGGCATCTGATCTGGGCCTGCACTGTTTGCCAGGCTAACCGTTTTGGGGTTTCTGGTACTAAATGGGTTAATAAGAGTCTACTTTGACCCATTGTAGGCGGAACGCGGCATCTGATCAGGGCCTACACTATGTGCTAACAGAATTTTCCTTCAAAAACAGAACAAGAGGGCCAAATGGCCCCATATCGCTCACCTGTGTACCATAAAATCATTGATGTTCTAAGAATGCCCATCAGGGCTTGAAGAAATAGACTGGGCTACATGGTGCTTCTATGCAGAGCTGGGACCGACCACACATGAGTACTGGTAAACAGCTTAGAGGTTCTAAGCCTGCCCAGGAAAAAAGTGGTGCCAGTTGGACTGTCCATACATAATGACCATATTGGTTTCATTGGGTGATAGGGATTAAGATGTCTCAATGTTGGGCAAAAGTCCCACAAAACTGGAAGCAACGTCTCCAAAATGACCTACTAGGTGCTGACAGGGACATTAAACCTCAACTCAATAAAAAATCTAGACCCTGTGGTTTCAGAGAAATTTTTGAAGTTAATCCATTATAAGTTTAAGGGAGCTATTTTTTGGAGCCCTGGGGCATGGCCAATTTAGACTCCTGGGGCATGGTTGGCAGGATTTATGTAGACCACTTGACTTTGCTACATGCTAAATATCTAAGCTCTGGTTTCGGAGAAGATTTTTGAAGTTTTTTTCCAGTATAAGTCTATAGGAGCTAAAGTTCCCAGGGGCTTGGCCAATTTTGATCCAAAGGGCGTGGTTGGCGGGATTTGTGTAGGCGACCATTTTATTTTGCTATATACTAAATATCTAAGGTCTGTACTTCATGCTGTCAGAAAAGATTTCTGAAGCTTTTTTTCATGAAAAAATTATTGGTGTTAAGGGGCCACAGGATTTGGCCAATCTGCACCCAGTGGCATGATTGGCAGGATACATGTAGGCGACCGCTTCACGTTGTTGCATGCTAAATACCTAAGCTGTGGACCTTATGGTTTCAGAGAAGAAGATTTTACTTTAAGTCTATGGAAGCTAATGGGCCCACCGGCATGGCCGATTTTGACCCAAGGGGCGTGGTTGGCAGGATTTATTAAGGTGACCATTTTATGTTGCTACATACTAAATATCTAAGCTCTGGGACAAATGGTTTCAGAGGAGAAGATTTTTGAAGTTATTTTTCCCATTATAAGTCTAATGGAGCTAATTGGCCCATGGGCGTGGCCATTTTTGACCCTAGGGGCATGGTTGGCAGGATTTATGTGGGTGACCACTTTATGTTGCTACAAGCTATATATTTAAGCTCTGGGCCTTGTGGTTTCAGAGAAGAAGATTTTTGAAGTTTATGGGAGCTGATGAGCCTCGGGGCAAGGCCAATTTTGGCCCTAGGGGTATGGTAGGAGGAGTTATGGAGATACGAGCAGTACTATTTAAATCCTATGCTACACATATGTCCAAAATGTTTAACCCTTTATCACTCAGATACGTGTTTTTACGTGTCTGCACCCCCCCCCCCCCCCCATTTCAAGCCCCAAACCTAAAATCTGCATTTCTACCCCTGGATAGTTATGTTTGCTTTAGGATTTCTTGGGCAAAAAAGTGACCTGTTTTTTCGCACGCCTCCCCACTAAAAATATTCTGGGGGGAGGGATTGAAGGTTGTCCCCCCTCACATCCCGAAAAATTTTGGGGGTATAGCCCAACCGGCGGCTAAAATTTATATCTGAGGGTGTCTGGGGTCAAAAATGCCTGAAAATTGATGCTGATAAAACATGCTGCAAACAGTGAAAATAGCCAGTGCCAAACACCTTAATTGTTGCCTTGACAGCTGTGTGAAGATTAAGATTTGGTCAAAAATTCATGTGAAAACCCACTTTTTGCCAACTTCGAGATGCCCCCTCTTTACCATGACAACAATGATCAAGTCATGAAAGGTTGGGTTTGAAAGGCTACTGCCCAATGAACATTCATACGGAGTTTGGTGTAAAACAGACCATCCATTATGAAACAATGGCTAGTTGAAGTTGCTGTCAGGTGCAACACTGTGAAAATCAGCGAAATTCACAAAATCCCTGAGTGGTAAAATTAGCAAATACAGCATCTTAACAGAACACTGATATAGGTAAATCAATAATCAATAGTCCATATATGGCTGATAGGCCTGACAGTCATATCTGAACAGAGATATTGACATTTTTGTGTGATTTACACCCTTATGTTACAATAATGATTATTTTCTGTACATTTGACAATATTTATGTAATTGTAAAGTTTCTAGGAAATTAAATTTTCTTTCCAATGGTACTAAATTTATTATAGTTTCTCTTTGCGTTTTGAAAATATGAAGTGTCAAAGTAAGCAAAATATTTTCTTTAGCAAAAATTTCTGTTTTGGGTTGGTCAGAGAAAGTATTTTTAACCACCATAGCCCCAGAAAAGCGGGGTTATCCACGTATTATTTTTCTTATTTCCGCACAAAAACGTATTTTAGAGGTAATCATTAGGGCATGTCACTGAGGCTCTTCCAACAAGTTTCCATAACATACTTTTTTATGCAGAAATAAGATCATGTTCATAAGTCGGTGAAATGAACATCTATCTGAACCCGGTATACATTATTTTCCTTATTTCTGCACCAAGACCAAGGTTGTGGGTACTCATTAGAACTGCCTCAATCGGCACCCACAACCTATGTTCTGAGTATAAATAAGAAAAATATCAAAGTTTTCAATGGAAAAGTAGCCATTTTAGAGAAATTAAAGAATGTGCTATGACACATGGGTGTGTTTTGTTTATGAAAAATATCAGTACTTTTGCATAAAATTAAAATAACTATTACAGCCTATCTATCCTTTTTTGCACCCCCATCCCCAACTTTACCCTTTTTTTAAATCAGTGTATCAACCACCCCATAGCAAGCTCACCCCAAAGAGCCGTCTCTGTATTTTTTTTTTTTTTTTAGAAATAAGATTCATTTGTTTGATTAGAGGTATAACATCCCCGTCAACACTAGTTAGATATTGCTTTCAATTTGGTGGGACTTTTACCCAACACTAAGGTGAAATGACATCTGATGCGCATGATCATTGTACAGCGTCTGGTCTGGGTCTGTGCCGTCGCATGTGCTGTCTACAACCCTGTAGACCCTGATCAGACGCCTTATAATAATTGTCTGGGCTCTGATCCCGATCTGCACTGTTTGCACCTTTGTGTTCTGTCTATTGTCATACAGACAGACGGGTGGATGACGCCAGGCTGATAGCTACTGGTCTGGGTCTGTGCCATCTACAACCCTGTAGACCCTGATCAGACGCCTTATAATCATTTGTTGGCTCTGATCCCGATCTGCGCTGTTTGCACCTTTGTGTTCTGTCTATAGTCATACAGATGATGACAGGCTGATTGCTATATCCCCCGAACATGTTCAGACTAGGGATAAAAAACACCACCGTCGGCGATAAGTCCCTGATCAGACGCCGCATTATCTTTGTGCAGCGTCTTGTCCGGATCTGCGCCGACCCATATGCCGTCTACAAACCTGTAGACCTTCATCAGACGCCATTTAATAATTGTACAGGTCTGATTCGAATCTGCATTGCTTGCATCTGTCCATTGTGTCTACGGATGGACGGACATGTGAACGGACGCCAGACTCAATTTTGTTTGCGGACGGATGGACGCCAGGCTGATTGTTATATCCCCGAACCTATTTGGCCAGGGGATAAAAAATAAAACGCACCGGCAGCTGTCAGACCATGATCAGACGTCGCATGGTCTGTGTCGTCGCATATTCCATCTACAAACCTGTAGACCCTATCCACATGCCGTATAATCATTGTATGGCGTCTGATTCAAATCTGCACTGTTTGCACCTTTGTGTTCTGTCTATTGTTATACAGACGGTTGGGTGGATGACGCCAGGCTGATCGCTATATCCCCCGAACATGTTCAGACTATGGATAAAAAACATAACCG
Source organism: Lucinisca nassula (assembly GCA_963580285.1). Classification (NCBI taxonomy): domain Eukaryota; kingdom Metazoa; phylum Mollusca; class Bivalvia; order Lucinida; family Lucinidae; genus Lucinisca; species Lucinisca nassula. Next base: position 211,676,768 of record OY757010.1, read on the forward strand.
TTGGAGATAAGTCCCTGATCTGATGCCGCAATATCGTTGTGCAGCGTCTTGTCCGGGTCTGCGCCGATCCATATGCCGTCTACAAACCTGTAGACCCTCATCAGACGCCATTTAATAATTGTACAGGTCTGATTCGAATCTGCATTGCTTGCATCTGTCTGTTGTGTCTACGGACGGACGGACATGTGAACGGACGCCACTCATAATTTTGTTTGTGGACGGACGGACAAAGGCTGATTGTTACATCCCCGAACCTAGTTGGTCAGGGGATAAAAATAAAACGCACCGGCAGCGGTCAGACCATGATCAGACGTTGTATGGTCATTGTAGAGCGTCTGGTCTGGGTCTGTGCCGTCGCATATTCCGTCTACAAACCTGTAGACCCTATCCAGACGCCGTATAATAATTGTATGGCGTCTGATTCAAATCTGCACTGTTTGCACCTTTGTATTCTGTCTTTTGTTATACAGACGGTTGGGTTGATGACGCCACGCTGATCGCTATATCCCCCGAACCTGTTCAGACTAGGGTTAAAAAAACACCACCGTCGGCGATAAGACCCTGATCAGACGCTGTGTCGTTGCGCAACGTCTTGTCCGGAACTGCGCCGTCTCAGATACATACATGTAGACCATCATCAGACTCCATTTAATAATTGTACATCTGATCCGGATCTGCATTGTTTTAATATGTCTATTGCGTCTACGGAGGGACATTTGAACGGACGCCACTCATAATTTTGTGTCTACGAACGGGCGAATGAACGGACGCCAGGGTCCGAACCTGTTCAGACTAGGGATAAAAAACACCACCATCGCCGATAAGACCTTGATCAGACGCCGCATAACTGTTGCGCAGCGTCTTGTCTGGGTCTGCGCCATCTCAGATGCCTTCTACAAACATGCTTACCCTCATCAGACGCCGTTCAATAATAGTATGGCATCTGATCCGGATCTGCATTGTTTGCATCTGTCTGTTGTGTCTACAGACGGACATTTGGACGGTCGCTATATCCTCCAAATCTATTCGATCGTGGAAAATAAAATGAACCGTCGGCGGTTTGAGCTGAATCAGACGTCGCGGCAATAATTGTGGAGCGTCTGATCCGGGTGCTGTAGCATTATAAGGTCCAAAAACCTGAAGACCCTGATCAGGTGTCGCTTAATAATTGCATCCGTTTGTCTGTTAAAGTGTCAGCGGTGAGACCCTGATCAGACGTCGCATATTTTTTTTTTTTTAGAAATTAATATTCATTAAAGGGGCTGAAACTATTGACCTATTCTACCCATCTGTGGGTTTTATTGCCCTTCCGATGACCACCTGGGTACACTTTTGGGTACTGTTACGTAATTTATTGCGGCTCAAAGCTCGGCACGCTCTGGGTGGCATCCGCTGTATAAACATTCCTAGGGTATCATAATCCCCAACTAATTATCTTGGACCATAAATCCCTTGAATCTAACTGATTATACAGCGCTAATTGTCTTTACCTAAATTATGCAAATCATGTGCGACCGACACACAAATATTGTTTCATTCAGTAACTCAGCCCAGTAATTTTCCATTACATCAGGCAAGGTCATCGTGATTCAGTAGAAGAAGCCCCTGGTGTGTTTGGTTGCAAATTACACAAAAACTTTGTATAGAAACATATTTGTTTTTTTCGCAAATATTGTTGGCAAAATACAAAACTTAACATTTATAAACATCCGGCGTTTTTATATTTAAGAACAAGAGCTGTCGCCAGACAGCATAGCTCGCCTGTTTCGCGACTTCAAGATATAAGGAAAAATTTATGAACCATGAAATATAGGTCACACTCACCTTGATATATTTGAGATCAATAATCAGGTCACATGGAACATATATTCCAGATATTACATTTCAGGATCAAATTGTATCTGAATTATAAGGCAAAATCATTGAACCATGAAAATAGGTCACAAGGACCTAGATATATTTCCATGTCAATCATCGGTGCACATGGAACTAATTATCCAGGTAAGACATTTCTCCATCAAATAGTATTCAAGATAATAGGAAAAATCACTGAACCATGAAATATAGGACACACTGACCTAGATATTAATTCAAGCTCAATCATGGGGTCACATGGAATAAATAATCCAGGTATGACATTTCTCAATCAAATAGTGTTCAAGATAATAGGCAAAATCACTGAACCATGAAATATAGGTCACACTGACCTGGATATATTTTGCGGTCAATTATAGAGTCACATGGAACTAATAATCCAGGTATGACGTTTCTCTATCAAATTGTATTCAAGATAATAGGCAAAATCACTGAACCATGAAATATAGGTCATACTGACCTAGATATATTTTGAGGTCAATATTGGGGTCACATGCAACTAATAACCCAGGTATAACATTTCTCCATCTAATAGTATTCAAGACAATAGACAGAATCAGTGGACCATGAAATGTAGGTCACCATGACCTAGATATATTTTGGGGTCAATTATTGTGTCATATGGAACTAATAATCCAGGTATGACGTTTCTCCATCAAATAGTATTCTAGATAATAGGCAAAATCTCTGAACCATAAAATATAGGTCAGTGACCTAGATATATTTTGAGGTCAATAATGGGGTCACCTGCATTTAATAACCCAGGTATAACATTTCTCCATCAAATAGTATTCAAGATAATAGACAATATCACTGGACCGTGAAATGTAGGTCACCATGACCTAGATATATTTTGCGGTCAATTATTGGGTCATATGGAACTAATTATCCAGGTATGACATTTCTCCATCAAATAGTATTCAAGATAATAGGCAAAATCGCTGAACCATGAAATATAGGTCACAGTGACCTAGATATATTTTGAGGTCAATCGTGGAGTCACATGGAACTAATATCCCAGGTATGACATTTCTTTAACAAATAGACTTCAAGATATAAGGCAAAATCACTGGACTGTGAAATGTAGGTCACCATGACCTTCACCCTTTTACACTTGAACCAATGTCACTTGATTGGCTGATGTATAACCAATTGTGTCTATAACTCGTCAGTATAATGGAAAGGTATGGACCGTGAAATGTAGGTCACCATGACCTAGATATATTTTGCGGTCAATTATTGGGTCATATGGAACTAATTATCCAGGTATGATATTTCTCCATCAAACAGTATTCGAGATAATAGGCAAAATCGCTGAACCATGAAATATAGGTCACAGTGACCTGGATATATTTTGAGGTCAATCGTGGAGTCACATGGAACTAATATCCCAGGTATGACATTTCTCCAACAAATAGACTTCAAGATATAAGGCAAAATCACTGGACTGTGAAATGTAGGTCACCATGTCCTTCACCCTTTTACACTTGAACCAATGTCACTTGATTGGCTGATGTATAACCAATTGTGTCTATAACTCGTTAGTATAATGGAAAGGTATACAACAAATTACAAAGGTGTCCTAGATTTTGACCCCCAGCCCCACCCCATCCCCAATCCCAGGCATGAACCCAGGGGTGTGTTGTCTTGGAATCTCAGAAGACACTCCCAGGTATCCAAGTTGTAAATATGAATGCTTTGTGATGAGTGACTGTTGAAATATAAGCATTTCAAAAACTTAAACACAGAATTACAAAGGTGTTCTAGATTTTGACCCCTAGCCCCACCCCGGGGCATGAACCCAGGGGTCTGTTCTCTTGAACATCAGAGGACCCTCCCAGGTACTTAAGTTCCAAATATGAGTGGTCTGTGATGAGTGACTGTTGAGATATAAGCATTTGAAAAACTTTAACGCAGTGTGACGGGAACGCAAACGCACACGCGCACGCCATCCGAGGTGACAACAATAGCTCTCCTTGTACTTCGTACAGGGGAGCTAAAAAGGTAAAAATAACGCGATTGATTTTGAGACACGGGCAAACATGTATTTGTTCAAATGGCGACACACGGGAATATACGTATCTGTACGTTAATCGATAAAGCCGGGAATATACGGATCTGAGTGTTAATGGACAGACTCGGGAAAATACGTATCTGAGTGGTAAATGTTTAAGTGGTTCAAGAGGATATAATTCTGCAATAAGGGGCTGGATCAGAATCCTGTTTCTTTGGCAGGTCTGAACTGTGTTGCAGGTTTCAATGCCTTGCATCAAATACTGTAGGAGGAGTTGTGGAGATGCCAGCAGTACTATTTAAATCCTATGCTACACATATGTCCAAAATGTTTAAGTGGTTGAAGAGGATATAATTCTGCAATAAGGGGCTGGATCAGAATCCTGTTTCCTTCGCAGGTCTGAACTGTGTTGCTCCCCAATTCGTGGCGGGGGCATAAAAAAGCCAGTTGTGCAAAGCACGGTTAGCTTAACTAGAGAAAGCTACCAGTTGGTCACGTATACCACCGGCCAGGGCCTTACTCTGATATAGCTGTCAAGCTTGTATGTAATATGAATGAAGATGTCAAGAAGCTATAAGAATCTGTAAATGTGCTTGTAAAAGCTAAACTAAACATAAAATTTCTAAATGGATCACGGGAATGAGGGCATCAAAGTTACTGAAGGAGTGGGGGTATCAATGTTACTGAAGCAGCAGGGTGGGTTATGCATCAATGAAATCTTTGGACTGGTCTTTGGACTGGTATGCAACATCGATGCAAGTATCAATTGAATTTGTCTTAGACTTTAGAACATAAAGGCATCTAAAAACTTTGTCATAAAACTTTAACCAAATGTAAAATTTCTAAGTCCGTGACCTTGAGGTCAAGGTCATCCTGGGTGGAGGAAGGGACATACATCAGGAAATATTGGTACTGGTACATTGCTGCAAGTATCAACTGAATTTGTCTTAGAGTTTAGAACATACCTGCATTTATAAACTTTGCCATAAAACTTTAACCAAACGTAAAATTTCAAAGTATGTGTCCTTGAACTCAAGGTCACTGTGGGAGGCAGGACATGCATCAATAAAATCTTAAGACCAGTATGAAACTTCAGTGTAAGTATCAACTAAATCTATCATAGGGTTCAGAAGATACAATCTCTCACAAAATTGATGCAAAACTTTAACCAAATGTAAAATTTCTAAGTATGTGACCTTGACATCAAGGTCACTGTGGGGGGTGGGACATGCATCAATGAAACCCTTAGACCAGTATGTAACTTCAGTGTAAGTATCAACTAAATCTATCAAACGCTTCAGAAGAAACAATCTCCTAGAAACTTTGATGCAAAACTTTAACCAAAATGTTAATGGACGGACAGATGGAAAGACAGACGCACAAAAGGACAGACAGACCAACGGCAGGATGAAAACTATATACCCCCATAGCATACTTTATATGCCGGGGGTATAATGAGCTTGTTAGTGGTCATACTGTTTACTGTTCTAGCAAGTACAATATCTAAAATTTTGGTATTTTTGCTTGAAAATGTGAGCAGCTTTTTGCATCTGCAAAACTGCTCACATACTTTCAGCAAAATTATAAGCATATCTGCCATATTAAATGATCAAAGGTTTAACAATATGTTAACTACAGCATCTTTAGATTTGAACAACTGACCCCAGATGTTGTTGGTATTTGTGAGAATTGCCTTGATAAGGTGGTTTTAACAAATGTCCATAACATCTGTTTCTCAGATGTTGTGGGTATTTGTGAGAATATCCCTGACCCGGCGATTCTAACAAAAGTCAACAATGTCTGTTTCTTGGAGTAAGTTGGGGATGGAACAGCAGATCACCAATCAGATTACTTGATGTAAATTATTCCCACAAATTCTCAAACTGTATGACAAACAGTGTAGATCCTGCTCAGATGGCTTCTATAATGTTTGCAAAGTTTATATGGATCTACAATGTTTCAAAAACTAGAGAAAGCGACCAGTGGGTCACGTATACCCCCCGGCCAGCGCCATACTATGATATAGCTTTCAAGCTTGTATGTAATATGAATGAAGATGTCAAGAAGCTATAAGAATCTATAAATGTGCTTGTAAAAGCTAAACTAAACATAAAATTTCTAAATGGACCAAGGGAGTGAGGGCATCAAAGTTACTGAAGGAGTGGGGGTATCAATGTTACTGAAGCAGCAGGGTGGGTTATGCATCAATGAAATCTTTGGACTGGTATGCAACATCGATGCAAGTATGAATTGAATTTGTCTTAGAGTTTAGAACATACAGGCATCTATAAACTTTGTCATAAAACTTTAACCAAATGTAAAATTTCTAAGTCCATGACCTTGAGGTCCAGGTCGCCGTGGGTGGGGGAAGGGACATACATCACAAAATGTTAGGACTGGTACATTGATGCAAGTATCAACTGAATTTGTCTTAGAATTTAGAACATAATAGGCATCTATAAACTTTGTCATAACACTTTGACCAAATTTAAAATTTCAAAGTGTGTCCTTGACCTCAAGGTCACTGTGGCGGGTGGGACATGCATCAATGAAATCTTAAGACCAGTAAGTAACTTCAGTGTAAGTATCAACTAAATCTATCAAAGGGTTCAGAAGATACAATCTCTCAGAAAATTTTATGCAAAACTTTAACCAAATGTAAAATTTCTAAGTCTGTGACCTTGACATCAAGGTCACTGTGGGGGGGTGGGACATGCATCAATGAAATCTTTAGACTAGTATGTAACTTCAGTGTAAGTATCAACTAAATCTATTAAAGGGTTCAGAAGATACAATCTCCTAGAAACTTTGGACGCAAAACTTTAACCAAAATGTTAACGGACGGACGGACATTCTCACGAATGGATACTTAAGTGGCTAGGCGTCGGCATATTGACTACTTAAGCGGCAAATTCTCTTAAGCGGCAAGCCACCTAAGAGACAATTTTTGCCACTTAAGTACCAAAATAATGGAATAAAGTCCATTAGGACTCACGAATATATACTTGTGTCAAACTGTCCAAATTTTTGCCCCCTAAATGTCGTTTCGTTGGTGCGGACGGACAGACGGATGTTCTCACGGATGTATACATATGTGGCTATTTTTGGCAGGATTGACATTTAAGTGGCTACTTTTAGCCACTGAAAAGAAGTATTTTCGGTGTCTAACGGAACTAGAGCTATCACTAAAGGTGATGAATACCCCCACAAAAACTGCCTTGATAGTACAACAGCGCCATTTTGCAATTTTTTCACTTGAAAGGGGCCATAACTATGTCGAAAATTGACGAATTGTAGTGGAAATCGAACTTGACCTGTATTTTATGATGTTTCATCAGTGTACCAAAAATTATAAAAATCGGTGAAGCGCTTTTTGAGTTATCGTCTGGAAACCAAGTCAACAGACCGACCGACAGACCAACAAGCTCACTCCTATATACCCCCCCCAAATTTCATTTGTGGGGGTATAATAAATCCCATAGACTTACATTGATTCTGTCCATTTACATAGCCACCTAACTATACATTTGTTGGTGCGGATGGACAGACGAATGGACGGACACACGGACTCACGAATATATACGTAAGCGTCAAACTGAAACGACATTTAGGGGGCAAAAAATTTGGACAGTTTGACACTTATGTATATATTCATGAGTCCAAATGGACTTTATTCCGTAATTTTGGTACTCAAGTGGCAAAAATTTGCTCTTAGGTGGCTTGCCGCTTAAGAGAATTTGTCCCTTAAGTAGTCAATATGCCGAGGCCTAGCCACTTAAGTATCCATTTGTAGAGACGAACGGACTTTCTCACGAATGGATACTTAAGTGGCTAGGCGTCGGCATATTGACTACTTAAGCGGCAAATTCTCTTAAGCAGCAAGCCACCTTAGAGCGAATTTTACCACTTAAGTACCAAAATAACGGAATAAAGTCCATTTGGACTCACAAATATATACTTAAGTGTCAAACTGTCCAAATTTTTTGCCCCCTTAATGTTGTTTCGTTGGTGTGGCAGGATGAAAACTATATACCCCCATAGTATACTTCGTATACCGGGGGTATAATAATGGCTGTTGTGTTCAGCAAGCCAAGGGCTAATAGGCCAGCCAATCAAATTAAGTGATATTGCATCTGGTGACTTCTTATGACTCTTACGGCAAAGAGGTCACATGAAAACTTTGTAACACAACAGTACATATTCTGATAAAATGCAGGTTTTGGATTTTATCTTTTAACCCATTTAGTACCAGAAACCCCAAAATGGGTAGTTGGCAAACAGTGCAGGCCCAGATCAGACGCCGCAGAACACGGCGTCTGATCAGGGCTTCCGCTATTTGCAAAATTTTCAGCCAATTTCCAAATAGTTTTTGAAGAAGACACAACCTGACACCTCCAAAATTTTGAAATGGACTCCTGCTATATATATAGGGTGGAAGATTCCATTTGGTACAAAAATGGTTAATAGTACAAGAATGTGTCCAAATTCAAAATTCAAAGTCAAGGCGTGTTTGTTTTCTTTCCTCATAGATAAGTTTATTAGATACCTTCTGTTTTCCCGTAATCAGCAGCTGATGGGGTAATAAACACATTGACTAGATCTTTTCCCTCAAGCTTGATCTCAACTTTAGTTCCCAAAGGAGAGATAACCTGTAAATACAACAGCAAACAACATATTAGTCCACAATATTAAAAGGGTCCAATTCTTTAGTTTATTTGTCCACAAACCATCATGTGAACAAGTTCATGAGATGAACTCCACGCCCCCTAAACCCCACTTTTTATAGTAAACAAGATGTGTTTGTGAAACACGAACATGTCCCCATGTATGGTCATTTTTTTTTCAAAGTTGGTCACAGTTCAAAGTCAAGGTCACAGGTCAAGATTTACATGCCAAATATGAAGGCTCTATCTAAATCGTTTCGAAACTTATGAACAATAATATTTTTTTCTTTAAAGTAGGTCAAGGTCACAGGTCAAAATTTTTTGCATGAATGCAAAGCTCTTGTCACAAGGAACTTACATGCCAACTATGAAGGCTCTATCTTAAACAATTCAAAAGTTATGATCAATTTTATTTGTTCTTTTAAGTAGGTCAAGGTCATGGTCAAAAAAAATTTCATGAATGTAAAGCCCTTATCACAAGAAACCTACATGCCAAATATAAAGGCTCTATCCCAAAAGGTTCAAAAGTTATGACCAAAATGTTAATTTTGTCTTTTAAGTAGGTCAAAGGTCAAGGTCACAGGTCAAAATGTTTTGCATGAATGTAAAGCTCTTGTTACAAGGAACCTACAATGCCAAATATGAAGGCTGTATCTCAAATGGTTCAAAAGTTATGGCCAATGTTAATTTTTTCTTTTATGTAGGTCAAAGGTCAAGATCACAGGTTAAAAATTTTTGTGTGAATGTAAAGCTCTTGTCACAAGGAACTTACATGCAAAATATTAAGGCTGTATCTCAAATGGTTCAAAAGTTATGACCAAAATGCTATTTTATTTTAAGTAGGTCAAAGGTCAAGGTCAAGGTCAAAAATTTTTTACATGAATGTAAAGCTTTTGTCACAAGGAACATTCATGCCAAATATGAATACTCTATCTCCAACGGTTCAAAAGTTATGACCAATGTTATTTTTTTCTTTTAACTCATTATCCCCTAGACTCTTATCTCCACTCTTTCCCTGGCAAATACTGCTGCAGCTGATACCTGGGAGGCTTATCAGTATTCCAGTGCCTATCTCCCTAGACATTTTCTAGCTTTGGTTAGAAATGAATTTTGAAACTGGGGGTTGCAATGTTATTTTATGTATAATTCAATTATTACAAGTGTCTGGACTTTGAAATTTGACACAAAGGTAGATGAAAAAATTATCTACAAGAGCATACCTAACACATGCAAAATTCTTAATTACATGCAGGGTGGGTGATAAAGAAAATGACTTACTCTTTCATAATTTCCATAATTTCAATGAGAATCTCCAGGAATACATTTATACTCCAAAACGAGAATAAAAAATTCCGAAGAAACACTTTTAGCACTAATATATTACATTAAAAACACGTAAACACCAAACCACTCAAAACACATATAATATATATATATATTTTTTTTCACGACATTAAAAACATGTCTCATCTGAGCCATCGCTCTCAAGAGCCGCCAAATCCTCATCCAAACTGGACAAGCCTGCCATGTGCACACTTGAAACTGACGAATTTCCGTCAAATTCTATGTCCCTTCCAGCCGCATCTGAGCCAAAACCGGAGAATTCGCCATCACTGACATCAGACTCCATTATATTATTACCGATCGCAAGCTGTGGTCGCGTATTTTCGCTGTTTTCCATGATTTTTTACCACAAAATTCTCGCTTTTCCTTCCCGGTAAACACGTGGAATTTTCTATTTTTGGCAAGAAAAATATTCAACAGTGTATATAAACTGCGTTTTTATTGGCTAAAAATTGAACTTGCCGATATTTTTGAGTTTTGTAGACCAATGGTAAGCGCCGCATATACGCGACGCTCGGGAAATGGAGTACTTGTTTACGGCCCACTTATAAGCGACGGACGGTATACCGATAAGAATTTACCTGTCGCTTTTATGCGGCGCGCGGGACTACATCGATATTTTATCGGCCGCATAAAAGCGACGCTAGGGGATAATGAGTTAAGTAGGTCAAAGGTCAAGGTCACAGATCAATTTTTTTTGCATGAATGTGAAGCTCTTGTCACAAGGAACATTCATGCCAAATATGAATACTCTATCTCCAACGGTTCAAAAGTTATGATCAACGTTAAAGTTGTCCACATACAAACCAACAAACAACCCAACAAACAACCCAACAAATAGACGGCAAAAACAATATGTCCCCGCTATCGCTACCGGGGACATAAAAATGGGGTTTATGGGGGTATACATTATTTTTCTTATTTCTGCTCCAAGACATATGTTGGGGGTACCGGACTCAATAATTGGGTTCTAAAGAGTAGCCAAAACCAGAGTTTGTAGTAAAAACAATAAAGTGCATTTTTTCACATCTCCAAAATGACTACTTTTCTGGTGAAAATCTGTGATATTTTTCTTATGAGCTATTCTAGAATTCTGATTAGTTGACAGTATGCCATGCACAGGAAAAAAAATTATCATATTTTCCTTCAATATTCCCCGCTGAGGTCACTGCTCAAAAGTACAAGTGCATTCACTGAAAGAATCGCTAGAAGTCGTGCCCAAGGCCATCAATTATCATATACCCATGCAAAATTCCTCTCTGACATCACTGCTCAAAAGTACAAGTACAAGTGCATTCATATTCTATTCAACAGTCTGCATGCATTGTGTTTGATTTGATCACAGTCAGACATTATGCTTTCCTCTTTAATTGCACGCCGGTGGATCAGAGTTCCGACTCCATGATGGCTTTGGCTTAAAGCGATTTATTAGTTGGTTTTGTTTGTTTGATTTGAGGTTTAACGTCCCCGTCAACACTGTAACGGTCATTTTGGAGAAGTTGCTTCCAATGTTGAGGGACTTTTACCTGATATTGAGATGAAATGACATCTCAATCCCTGCTGCCCAATGAAACCAATAGGGTTTATAAGCATGGAAGGGCAGACTGGCACTGCTTTGCCTGAGCAGGCTTGGTTTCTTGCTGTCGAGTCCTCACCGTTGTCTCACCTCTGTGGTTCTTTGATTATTTGTGTTCACGGAGATGTTGCACTGATGAGTTAGGAGGCCTTCATGTGGACTGAACAAATTATTTGTCTAAATCGCGACAGAAGTAAGGGCGAGGATTGTGGCCACGTAAAATCGATTTAAGCCCCCCCCAGTGGAAATCTTTCCACTGACCGTTCCAAGGCGGTTCTTCTCTGGCGATTTATTTATGTTGTTGTTCGTTACTTACTGTGTGTATCACTTGTGTCTTTTTATTTTGGATGGCCATATGGCCATTTTGTGGGAAAGTAACTGTCCTTATGGCCTTCCTTTGTTTAGAGTTCCACTATGGTCTGGTCGCTTAATGTTTGTGTTTCTTTCCCTTTGGTGTCTTTGATGGGTGGAGTAAGTTAATTGTATGGACTCCTGATCTTTGTTTTACTTCTACTTTAGATCCTCTAAGCAGTTTACCAGTACTTGTGTTCGGGTCGGTTTCAGCTCTGTGTGGAAGCATCATTCAGCCCATCTATTTCTTCAAGCCCAGACGAGCTGGAACATTTATGTCTGTTGCTTGGTCCAACAGGGTTCAACAGCTGGTTTTCTTTTGCTCCAGTGTTTCTGTGGCATTGTGTTCAGCACCAGATGGCTCAGCGTGTTTTACTGTCGAGTCCTCATCCTTGAGTCAACTTGGTTTTAATTGTGATTTCTTTGTTACCAAGTTGATTCGCTGATGTGTCAGAAAACCTCCACAAGGACCAAACAAATACTTGTTTGGACCAAAGTGAAAGTGAGGGTTGGGATCCCTTAAAGGTAACTTCAACTCACCAATAATTTTTACTGACTATAAAAATATAGATTGTGGGTACTCGCTAGGACCGCTTAATTGAAGCAGTTCTAATGAGAACCAACAATCTATATGTTTTAGAGCAAAAGTAAGACAAGAATTCCGCCGAAGGCTATGTCGCGCCTGTGGGGGCGCTAAGTCACCTACCTATTATATGTAGGTCAAGGTCAAACATAGATGCTTGCACAAAAATTTCCATTCTTAAATGCAAGCTTGTACTAAGTATCATTAAGCTCTAATAATTCTTGAGAAATGAACTTAAAGCCCCTGTCACACTATGCCGCGTTTTCACTGCGATGGGACGGCGTTGTTTAATTTTTCAGAACGCCGCGAGATCCCAAGAAATATGGGATATTTTTGTGAACATGGACCTGTCATGGCGTCTCTACAGCGACCAAGACGTTGCTACGGAGCTTACATGGCGATCTATCGCGATCCTGCGGCATTCTTGATGGCGATTGTATGCGCTCTCACGGCGCTTCCTCTGCGCTTTTACGGCGCTCACAATGCGTGCACTGCGCTTTTACGGCGCTCTCAATGCTTGTACTGCGCTTTTACGGCGCTCACATGTTGAAGACGTTCTCAAAGTGTAAACAGACATCTTCATCAGCCAAACAGTTTTGTTTGATTTGAGGTTTATCGTCCCATCAACACATTATAGGTCATTTTGGAGACTTTGCTTCTAATTTTGTGGGACTTTTACCCAACATTGAGATGAAATGATATCTCAATCTCTGTCACCCAATGAAACTAATAGGGTTAATAAGCACGGATGGTCCGACTCGCGCCCCTTTGCCTGGGCAAGCTTAGATCCCCTAAGCGGTTTACCAGTACTCCTGTGCCGTCGGAAGCAAGTCCACAGCAATCACCGCAAGCAGGAGCAAGTCCACTGCCATTACCTTACCCGGAATGAGTCACCTCAGAAGAAGGTTTTTCGGGACAGTACACAATCAAACTCTACTCTAGCCATTGTTTATACAATCGGGCGGCCCCCTCCCATCGGGACTGGAAGAAATAGATGGGCTGCATGATGCTTCCACGCAGAGCTGAAACCAACCTCACACGAGTACGGTAAACCGCTTAGATGATCTAAGCCTGTCCAGGCAAAGTGGTGCGAGATACGTGTAAACTCTATTGGTGTAAACATGCTTATACGTGTAAACTCTATTGGTTTCATTGGGCGACAGGACTTAAGATGTCATTTCATCTCAAAGTCGGGTAAAAGTCCCATAAAATTGGAAGCAACGTCTCCAAAATGAACTATACAGTGTTGACTGGGTTGTTAAATATCAAATCAATCAACCAGTTAATCAATTATACAAGCGGAGTTTATATGGCATTGTAGGAGACCTCTGTGCGCCCCTGCCGAGCTCCTGTAGCGTTGTAGGAGACCTTACTGCGCTGCTATGGCAACCTGATGGTGACCTCACTACGCTCTGATCAGAACGCCGAGCGAAGGCGTTTGTTTTGAGCATGCTCAAAATGCGCGCCGTCGCTTGGCGTTCTATGCGATCCCAATGCGTCTACTGGCGACGCCACTGCCTTGCTACGGCGATGTTTGCGATCGTACTGCGCGCACCTCGGCGTTCTGCATTTTTCTTGGACGCCGTGAGAACGCAGCCCTGGTGTGACAGGGGTTTAACCATTAGGGTGAATGTTAGGGTGGTCGCAATATTTTACAATGTCGGTGAACCATGAAATGTAGGTCAAGGTCAAATATGGATGCTTGTATTTAAGTTGCCATCCAAAGATACACGTTTGTACCAAATATCATTAATGTAGCTCTTATACTTCTTGAGAAATAAACTTGACCATTAGGGTGAACGCTAGGGTGGTCGCAATATTTGACAAAGTCAGTGAACCATGAAATATAGGTCAAGGTCAAATATGGATGCTTGCATTTAAGTTATCATACCCAGATACATGTTTGTACAAAGTATCATTAATAAAGCTCTTATAGTTCTTGAGAAATAAGCTTGACCATTAGGGTGAACACTAGGGTAGTCGCAATATTTTACAAAGTCAGTACTCCTGTGTATCTTTTACCAGTACTCCTGTGCCGTCGGAAGCAAGTCCACAGCAATCACCACAAGCAGGAGCAAGTCCACTGCCATTACCTTACCCGGAATGAGTCACCTCAGAAGAAGGTTTTTCGGGACAGTACACAATCAAACTCTACTCTAGCCACCCCAGATACAAGTTTGTACCAAGTATCATTAATGAAGCTCTTATAGTTCTTGAGAAATAAACTTGAACCTCAGGGTGAATGCTAGGGTGGTAGCAATATTTTACAAAGTCAGTGAACCATGAAATATAGGTCAAGGTCAAATATGGATGCTTGCATGTAAGTTGTCATCGCCAGATACAAGTTTGTACCAAGTATCATTAATGAAGCTCTTATAGTTCTTGAGAAATAAACTTGAACCTCAGGGTGAACGCTAGGGTGGTCGCAAATGTTGACGCCTTGACAAACGGACGAACTAACGGACGGAAAACCGGGTGCCTATATCGCGCCATGCTAATAGTAGGCGCGACAAAAAATAAGGTTTAACCCTGTTAACCCCAGTTTTACAATATAAAAGTGTGGTTAAATGGGGTTTAGAATTATATAGGTCTGTTTTAGTGATGTACTAAACCAAAACTGAACCAAGGGCAAGCTTCACTACTGCAAAGACAAGCCATTAAAATCCCATGAATGGCATATTAAAAACAGTAAACCCATTTAAGATGGCCATAATTCCTTGTTTTAAAATGATTCATGGTGTTAGTTTTTTGTCATTAATTTTTTAATTAATGGTTGTTATTTGATAATCTACCATGGAAGTCCCATTAAAACTTTAAATATAATGGCTGGGCATGAATGCCAATATTTCATGGTACCATTACTTCTTGTTTCTGCCCTTTTTCATGCCCATTATTACTGCACAATTTTATATTTGAAGGCCTTTACAGAGTGAACTGGAAAAATAATGGCAACTGAAAATCTGGTTCTTCATATCAAAGGCCATCAAATAATACAAAGTGGTTTCTATATACCATGATATATAATCCATGGCCATTATATTAGTATCTCATGGGCAGTAAATAAATAAAGACAAAAATTAAACCATTAAAAACTTTAAAAGTAATGACTGGGCAATAATGTGATTGACATTTTGTAAGGCCATTACTTAGGTGTTTCATAATTTTTCATACCTAGCATTTTTTTGGTTGTTTTCATATCATGATCATTACATTGGAACAGGAACTGCAATGGCCATTACGGTAATTCTCCTAAAATTTCGAACACCCTAAAAATTCGGACACCAAAAATTATTGACAAAAATAATTCTCAAAATACCTCTAAAATCTCGAACAGTGGCATTTTTATAAGACAGCAATTTCTAAAATTTCGAACACTAAATTTATTAAAGGAACTATCACTACTGCACATAAAAACATTAAACTATGTTTAAATCCTGATAAAACCTCATTAATAATTAAATTCCTGTTAAAGTCATCCATTATTTTTCGTTTGCAAAAATTAATGTATTCCAGCTAAATTTAAGCCATTAACATCCATACTAATGGCCATTAATTAAGTGAAAATGGTCATTAAAAAGCAAGTCCAAGCTTTAATTGCTATTAATTTTATTGCCCTCTAAAATTCAATGACCATTAAAAAGTAATGGCCCATTTTTTTTAGTTTTGTGATGTTTTAATGCCCGTGTTTTCACAGCATTAATGGTCATTACAGAAAAATGATGGCTATTAAACCTTTCTGTTTCTATCACTGGCCATCAACTACATTTTCATGGTCATAAAAAGACGATTAGATTTTCAATTTTAATGGTCATTAAATATATTAGCATCAAATTATTCACATTAAAAATGGTTATTTCAAAGCTGTTGACATTTTCATGGCCATTAATTTGTGACCAGGTTGTGTTGCAAGCGAAGAATATTACAACATTGGCAAGATTGGTCGAACTTTAAAATTTCGAACAATGAAATTATTTGCCCGTTCGAATTTCTAAAAAATTCGAACAGCTGAAAAAATAATTATTTAATTTTGTTCGAAATTTTAGGAGAATTACCGTAATGCTCAGATTTTCGAGTTCAGGACCATCAAATTAGATTTTCCATACAATTAACTTCAAGTCATTACCATAACATCACACTGTTTGTTTGATTGTTTGAGTTCAGACCAACACTGAGATGATATGACATCTCAAGCCCTACCACCACTAGAAATCACTAGCGTTTAAGGAACTGTCTGACTTGCATCACTTTTCGTGGACGGAAGTAAGGGCGAGGATTGTGGCCACGTAAAATCAATTTAAGCCCCCCAGTGAAAATCATTCCACTGACCGTTCCAAGGCGGTTCTTCTATGGCGGTTTATTTATGGTGTTGTTTGTTACTTACTGTGTGTATCACTTGTGTCTTTTTATTTTGGATGGCCATATGGCCATTTTGTGGGAAAGTAACTGTCCTTATGGCCTTCCTTTGTTTAGGTTTCCATTATGGTCTGGTCGCTTAATGTTTGTGTTTCTTTCCCTTTGGTGTCTTTGATGGGTGGAGTAAGTTAATTGTATCGATTCCTGATCTTTGTTTTACTTCTACTTTAAGCAGATTATCAGTACTCAAATTTGGTCGTTTTCAGCTCTGTGCAGAATAAGCATGCAGCCCAATCTATTTCTCCGAAACCCAATGGGAAGGGCACTACATTACATATAATGAAATGGCTATTTATAAGCCAAGATTATCCTTTAAATTGGCCGTTAAGACAATGAATTTCAACTGCAAAAAAGTAATTTGTATTAGAGAAATAAATACATATATACTTTGTTCAAAAACTGCTGACCCTAAACATTTTTATTTACAATTTTTATCAATTTCCTGCCATTTATTTCAGTTCTGGCTATTTGGTTCTATAACATTTAAATGGAAAGATATGAAAATAGAAATCTGCACATGGGAAATGTATTTATCAATAAAAGGTACATATTTTGTGATAAAAAATTGTAAAATGGTTCAGAAATGCTACGAAAGTAAGATCTTAAATGCTCTGACATGATTTTGAAGGAAGCTTTTTGCTTTTCATCACAATAACAAGTCCGTGAAATGAAGACCCCCCCCATAACCCCACTTTATATAGAGAAAACTGGGGTTTCAGGGGGTATACATTATTTTTCTTATTTTTGCTCCATGACATAGGTATGTTTCAATGAGGCGGTTCTTTCAAGCACCTACAACCTATGTTTGCAGTATTTATAAGAAAAATATCAAGGATTTTCATCAGGAAAATGGCCATTTTGGAGATGTGAAAAATGCACTATGTCACACGGGTGCGTTATCTTAATGAAATGGCCAAGATGCAGATCAGTTTTCATGGGTATTAGATTTTTTTAAATGGATAATAATTTATATGCCAACAACATGTGTTTGTGAAACACTGATGCCCCCAGACAGCACATGTTAACCCTTTCCCACTCAGATACTTGTTTTTACGTGTCTGCACCTCCCCCCTCCCAATTTTAAGCCCCTGGATAGTTATGTTTGCTTTACGATTTGTTGGCCTAAAAAGTGACCTGTTTTTTTTTTGCACCTCCCCACTAAAAATATTCTGGTGGGGGGGTGGGTGGATTGAAGGGGCGGCAATGCTCCCCCCTCACATCTGAAATTTTTTTGGGCGAATGGCCCAACCAGCCGCTAAAATTTATATTTGAGGGTGTCTGGGGTCAAAAATGCCTCAACATTGATGCTGATACAAGAGGGCCCAATGCCCCTATATCGCTCACCTGTGTACAAGAAAATCATTAGTGTAGGAGACCACTTGACATTGCTACATACTAAATATCTAAGCTCAGGCAAAGCGGTGTCCATGCTTACAAACCCTACTGGTTTCGTTGGGCGACAGGGCTTGAGATGTTATTTCATCTCAATGTCTGGTAAAAGTCCCACAAAATTGGAAGAGACATCTCCAAAATGACCTATACAGTGTTGTCGGGGATGTAAAACCTCAAATCAAACAAAATCTGTGCCTTATGGTTTTGGAGAAAAAGATTTTTTTAAGTTTTTTCCAGTATTAGTCTATAGAAGCTAATGAGCCCTGGGGCTTGGCCAATTTTGACCCAAAGGGCACGGTTGGCAGGTGTATGTAGGCAACCATTTTGTGTTGCTATATACTAAATATCTAAGGTCTGTACTTCATGGTTTCAAAGAAGATGTTTGAAGCTTTTTCCATTATAAGTTTGTTGGAGTTAAGGGGCCACAGGATTTGGACCCCAGGGGCATGATTGGCAGGATTCATGTAGGCGACCACTCGACATTGCTACATGCTAAATACCTAAGCTCTGGGACTTATGGTTTCAGAGAAGAAGATTTTTGAAGATTTTTTTCCCCATTTTAAGTTTTTTTTTTCTTTTTTTCTTTTTTTTTTTTTCATTATAAGGGCCCTGTGGTTTCAGAGAAGAAGATTTTTTAAGTTTCTCCAATTGTAAGTATATGGAAGCTAAAGAACCCTGGGGTGGGGCCAATTTGGATCCCAGGGGCATAACTGGCAGGATTTATGTAGGTGGCCACTTGACATTGCTACATACTAAAAATCCAAGCTCTGGGCCTTATGGTTTCATAGAAGAAGATTTTTTAAGTTTTTTTTCCATTATAAGTCTATTGGAGGTGATGAGCTTGGGCGTGGCCAATTTTGGTCCCAGGGGCAGGGTTAACAGGATTTATGTAGATGGCTATTTTATGTTGCTAGATACTAAATATCAAAGTTCTGTGCTTCACAGTTTCTGAGAAGAAAATTTTTGAAGCTTTTTTCCATTATGAGTCTATGGGAGCTTAGGGGCCCCGGAGCGTGGCCCATTTGAACCCCAGGGGCATGATTAGCAGGAAATATGTAGGTGACCACTTGCCGTTGCTACATGCTAAATATCTAAGCTCTGGGCCCTGTGGTTTCAGAGAAGAAGATTTTTGAAGTTTTTTTTCCATTATGAGTCTATGGGAGCTAATGGGGTCCCAGGGTGTGGCCCATTTGGACCCCAGGGGCATGATTGGCAGGATTTATGTAGGTGACGACTTGTCATTGCTACATGGTAAATATCTAAGCTCTGGGCCCTGCGGTTTCAGAGAAGAAGATTTTTGAAGCTTTTTTCCATTATGAGTCTATGGGAGCTAAGGGGCCCTGGGGCGTGGCCCATTTGGACCCCATGGGCATGATTGGCAGGATTTATGTAGGTGACCACTTGCCGTTACTACATGCCAAATATCACAGCTCTGGGCCCTGTGGTTTCAGAGAAGAAGATTTTTGAATTTTTTTTTTTTTTTCACTTATGAGCCTATAGGAGCTAAGGGGCCCTGGGGCGTGGCCCTTTTGGACCCCAGGGGCATGATTGGCAGGAATTATGTAGGTGACCACTTGCTGTTGCTACATGCTAAATATCTAAGCTCTGGGTGCTGTGGTTTCAGAGAAGAAGATTTTTTAAGCTATTTTTAAATATGAGTCTATGGGAGCAAAGGGACCCCGGCTCGTGGCCCATTTGGACCCCAGGGGCATGATTGGCAGGAATTATGTTGGTGACCACTTGCCGTTGGTACATGCTAAATATCTAAACTCTGGGCCCTGTGGTTTCAGAGAAGATTTATGAAGCCTTTTTTTTTTCAATTATTAGTCTATGTGAGCTAAGGGGCCCCGGGGCGTGGCCCATTTGGACCCTAGGGGCATGATTGGCAGGATTTATGTAGGTGACCACTTGCCGTTGCTACATGCCAAATACCTAAGCTCTGGGCCCTGTGGTTTCAGAGAAGAAGATTTTTGAAGCTTTTTTCCATTATGAGTCTATATGAGCTAAAAGGCCGGGGGGGGGGGGGGGGGGTGGCCCTTTTGGACCCCAGGGGCATGATTGGCAGGAATTATGTAGGTGACCATTTGCCATTGCTACATGCAAAATATCTAAGCTCTGGGCCCTGTGATTTCCGAGAAGAAGATTTTTGAAGCTTTTATATCCATTATGAGTCTATGGGAGCAAAGGGGCCCCGGGGCGTCGCCCATTTGGAACCCAGGGGCATGATTGGCAGGAATTATGTAGGTGACCACTGGCCATTGCTACATGCTTAATATCTAAGCTCTGGGCCCTGTGGTTTCTGAGAAGAAGATTTTTGAAGCTTTTTTTCCATTATGCGTCTTTGGGAGCTAAGGGGCCCCGTGGCGTGGCCAATTTGGACCCCAAGGGCATGATTGGCAGGAATTATGTAGGTGTCCACTTGCTGTTGCTACATGCTAAATATCTAAGCTCTGGGTGCTGTGGTTTCAGAGAAGAAGATTTTTTAAGCTATTTTTAAATATGAGTCTATGGGAGCAAAGGGACCCCGGCTCGTGGCCCATTTGGACCCCAGGGGCATGATTGGCAGGAATTATGTTGGTGACCACTTGCCGTTGGTACATGCTAAATATCTAAACTCTGGGCCCTGTGGTTTCAGAGAAGATTTATGAAGCCTTTTTTTTTTCAATTATTAGTCTATGTGAGCTAAGGGGCCCCGGGGCGTGGCCCATTTGGACCCTAGGGGCATGATTGGCAGGATTTATGTAGGTGACCACTTGCCGTTGCTACATGCCAAATACCTAAGCTCTGGGCCCTGTGGTTTCAGAGAAGAAGATTTTTGAAGCTTTTTTCCATTATGAGTCTATATGAGCTAAAAGGCCGGGGGGGGGGGGGGGGGGGGGGGGTGGCCCTTTTGGACCCCAGGGGCATGATTGGCAGGAATTATGTAGGTGACCATTTGCCATTGCTACATGCAAAATATCTAAGCTCTGGGCCCTGTGATTTCCGAGAAGAAGATTTTTGAAGCTTTTATATCCATTATGAGTCTATGGGAGCAAAGGGGCCCCGGGGCGTCGCCCATTTGGAACCCAGGGGCATGATTGGCAGGAATTATGTAGGTGACCACTGGCCATTGCTACATGCTTAATATCTAAGCTCTGGGCCCTGTGGTTTCTGAGAAGAAGATTTTTGAAGCTTTTTTTCCATTATGCGTCTTTGGGAGCTAAGGGGCCCCGTGGCGTGGCCAATTTGGACCCCAGGGGCATGATTGGCAGGAATTATGTAGGTGTCCACTTGCTGTTGCTACATGCTAAATATCTCAGCTCTGGGCCCCGTGGTTTCAGAGAAAAAGATTTTTGAAGCTTTTTTCCATTATGGGTCTATAGGAGCTAAAGGGCCCCGGGGCGTGGCCCGTTTGGACCCCAGGGGCATGATTGGCAGGAATTATGTAGGTGACCACTTGCCCTTGCTACATGCTAAATGTCTAAGCTCTGGGCCCTGTGGTTTCTGAGAAGAAGATTTTTAAAGTTTTTTTTCCATTATGAGTCTATGGGAGCTAAGGGGGTCCCAGGGTGTGGCCCATTTGGACCCCAGGGGCATGATTGGCAGGATTTATGTAGGTGACGACTTGTCATTGCTACATGGTAAATATCTAAGCTCTGGGCCCTGTGGTTTCAGAGAAGAAGATTTTGAAGCTTTTTTTTTTCCATTATGAGTCTATGTGAGCTAAGGGGCCCCGGGGCGTGGCCCATTTGGACCCTAGGGGTATGATTGGCAGGATTTATGTAGGTGACCACTTGCCGTTGCTACATGCCAAATACCTCAGCTCTGGGCCCTGTGGTTTCAGAGAAGAAGATGTTTGAAGCTTTTTTCAATTAAGAGTCTATAGGAGCTAAAGGGCCCCGGGGCGTGGCCCGTTTTGACCCCATGGGCAAGATTGGCAGGAATTATATAGGTGACCACTTGCCGTTGCTACCTGCTAAATATCTAAGCTCTGGGCCCTGTGGTTTCCGAGGAGAAGATTTTTGAAGCTTTTTGTTCCATTATGAGTCTATGGGACCGAAGGGGCCCCGGGGCGTCGCCCATTTGTAACCCAGGGGCATGATTGGCAGGAATTATGTAGGTGACCACTGCCCATTGCTACATGCTAAATATCTAAGCTCTGGGCCCTGTGGTTTCAGAGAAGAAGATTTTTGAAGCTTTTTTTTCATTATGAGTCTTTGGGGGCCCTGGGGTGTGGCCGATTTGGACCCCAGGGGCATGATTGGCAGGAATTATGTAGGTGACCACTTTCCGTTGCTACAAGCCAAATATCTCAGCTCTGGGACCTGTGGTTTCAGAGAAGAAGATTTTTGGAGCTTTTTTCCATTATGAGTCTATAGGAGCTAAAGGGCTCGGGGCGTGGCCCGTTTGGACCCCAGGGGCATGATTGGCAGGAATTATGTAGGTGACCACTTGCCATTGCTACATGCTAAATATCTAAGCTCTGGGCCCTGTGATTTCCGAGAAGAAGATTTTTGAAGCTTTTTGTTCCATTATGAGTCAATGGGAGCGAAGGGGCCCCGGGGCGTGGCCAATTTGGACCCCAGGGGCATGAATGGCAGGGATTATGTAGGTGACCACTGGCTGTTAATACATGCTAAATATCTAAGCTCTGGGCCCTGTGGTTTCAGAGAAGAAGATATTTTAATTTTTTCCCATTGTAAGTCTATGGGAGCTATATGTTGCCATGGCAACCAGAATTCCAATCTGATCAGCCCAAAAACCTTATGCAGCCTTTCCCCCTACCTGATGATGGTTCTCATGAAATTTGATCAAGATTGACCATGGGGTATTAGAGATATACTTATTTGAAATTGTTTCCGGACGCACGGACACACGCACGGACGGACGCACGACGGACGACAGACAAAAAGTGATCACAAAAGCTCACCTTGTCACTACGTGACAGGTGAGCTAAAAACATGCTGCAGTGAAAATGGCAATAGCCAAACCCCTTAATTGTTGCCTTGACAGCTGTGTGAAGATTAAGATTTGGTCAAAAATTCACGTGAAATCACACTTTTTGCCAACTTTGAGATGCCCCGTCATTACCATGACAACAATGATCAAGTCATGAAAGGTTGCATTTGAAAGGCTACTGCCCAATTGCTAGTTGAAGTTGCTGTCAGGTGCAACACTGTGAAAATCAGCAAAATTCATAAAATCCCTGAGTGGGAAAGGCATGATGAAGAAAATCCCAACAGGCCAAAATAATGTTGTTTTTTTCATCATTTTATTGCAAGAAACAATATTTTAGATATAATTTATGCATTTTAGACTAAAATTCAGTATGTTCCCAGATTTCAGTTAATGAAGAAAATCCCAACTGACCAAAATAATGTTTTTTTATCATTTTATTGCAAGAAACAATATTTCAGATATAATTAATGCATTTTAGACTAAAATTCAGTATGTTCCCAGATTTCAGTTAACCCTTTTCCACTCAGATACAGTCGACGCTCGTTATCTTGAAACTCACGGGACCGGATAAAAAAGTTCTAGTTATCCGTAGTACGAGATAACCAAAGTGTAACGTCACATGCATGTTGGAGCCCATTATGTGCCGTGATATGCTTGGTTATTCTAGAGTAATAGCACTAACATGCGAAGCCTATTGAGTTTTTAAAATCCGTTTATGAAAGTAATGGAGCTTGTTGACGGAAGTATAGCGATTATAAAAGATTTCTCACGTGTTTTGTTGTCTTTTAAATTCCTGCTAATTCGAGTATCCAAAATAGAATTTGTTTTTCTAAAAAAAAACAGATGTCTCCCCCGTTTTTGACTGCTAAGTATAACCTTGACATTGGAGGTATTGAGCTGGGTCTTGTGTGCAACACATCATCTAATGAAGATGAACATTTCTGCATAGTAACTTTAGAAATGTTCAAAGAAAAATAAAACAAGAGGCCCATGGGCCACTATGCTCACCAGAGCTCAGGTGGGCACTGCCCATCCTGCCCAATGGCAGCCATGTATTTTAACATGATATCATTTTAATCCACCAAATGAACCCCCATGTCCAAATGAGCACCCATGTGGACTCAGCATCTGAAAAGTTAGGCCTTTTATGAAGTAGAGGGGGTGGGGCATGGACCCAATGGAGCCCTGGTTGGTATCACTAAATGCGTCTTATCATAAGAAACAAAAATATATATGGTTTAGCAGTGGGGATCTGTAAGGCTCCTTTAACAGTTGAGGGGTTGGGGCATGCCCTGTTGATCCCAGGAAAGCCCAAACTGTTGTCCCTAAATGTGTCTTATCATAAGGACCAAGTATATATATGGTTCAGTGCTGGGAATCTGACCGGTTTCAGAGATTTGAGGCCCTTTTATGAAATAGGAATGGCCCCTGCGGACCCCGCTACAGTAGGTGTGCTAATAATAAGGAACAAGAACATATATGATTATGGGGTGGGGATTTGAATGGTTTCTGAAATATAAAGCCTTTTATGAAATGGAAGGGCGGGGCACATTGCCTCAGCACAAAGAGACCTCCAGGTTGGTGTGATTGAACGAGTCTTATCATAAGGAACAAGTATATGGTTATGGGGTGGGGATCTGAACTATTTCTGATATATATGGCTTTTAATGAAGTAAAGCGGTGTGGCATGGCCTGGGCGTGCCCCGGGGACTCCCAAGCTGGTGTCACTGAATGCGTCTTATCATAAGAAAGATGAATATATATGGTTTAGGGTGGGGCTAAGAACATTCTCTGAGATATAAGGCCTTATGTGAAGTGGAGGGGTGGGGCAAGGCCCAGGGAGACTCCCAGGTTGGTGTCAATGAATGTGTCTTATCATAAGGAACAAGACTATATATGGTTAAGGGGTGGCCATCTGTAGGGTTTCCGAGATATTGTGATATTATGAAATGGAGGGGGTGGGGCATGGCCCCAGCATATCCCTGGGAACCCCCAGGTTGGTGTTACTGAATGCGTCTTATCATAATGAACAAGAATATATATGGTTTAGGGGTGGGGATCTGAACAGTTTCTGAAATATATGGCCTTTTTTTTAGTGGAGGGGTGGGGCAAGGCCCCAGCGCGTCTTTGAGGACCCCCAGGTTGGTGTCAATGAATGTGTCTTATCATAAGAAGCAAGCATATATATGGTTTATGGGCGGGGATCTGTAAGGTTTCCGAGATATTGGGCCTTTTATCAAATGGAGGGGGTGGGGCATGGCCCCGGTGCATCCAGGGGACTCCCAGGTTGATGTCACTGAATGGGTCTTATCAAAAGGAACAAGAATATATATGGTTTAGGGGTGGGAATCTGAATGGTTTCCGAGATATTGGGCCTTTTATAAAGTTGAGGGGGTGGGGCCTGACCTGTGCGCATTCCTGACGACCCCCAGGTTGGTGTTACTGAATGCGTCTTATCAATAGGAACAAGAATATATATGGTTTAGGGGTGGGGATCTGAACAGTTTCTGAGATATATGGCCTTTTGTGAAGTAGAGGGGTGGGGCAAGGCCCCAGCGCATCTCTGAGCACCCCCAGGTTGGTGTCAATGAATGTGTCTTATCATAAGAAGCACGCATATATATGGTTTAGGGGCGGGGATCTGTAAGGTTTACGAGATATTGGGCCTTTTATGAAATGGAGGGGGTGGGGCATGGCCCCGGCGCATCCAGGGGACTCCCAGGTTGATGTCACCGAATGGGTCTTATCATAAGGAACAAGAATATATATGGTTTAGGGGTGGGGATCTGAATGGTTTCCGAGATATTGGGCCTTTTATTAAGTGGAGGGGGTGGGGCATGACCTCGGCACATCCCTGAGGACCCCAAGGTTGGTGTTACTAAATGCGTCTTATCAATAGGAACAAGAATATATATGGTTTAGGGGTCGGGATCTGAATGGTTTCTGAGATATATGGCCTTTTATGAAGTGGAGGGGGGTGGGGCATGGCCCCGGCACAACCTGGGGGACCCTCAGGTTGGCATAAAAGCATATGGCTGAAAGAATTTTACTCAAGAAACATTTCTATAAAAGTTTTGTCCAAATATCTGCAATGACTTGGCAGTAAATGCCATTTTTCAATTTTCCCCATTATAAGTCTATGGAAACTCTAAGTTGCCATAGCAACCAAACTAATGGGCCGATTTTCATAAAAAACACAAACTTTCAATCCCCCTGCCCAAGGATGCTACAGATAAAATTTGGGCTGAATCGGTCCAGTGGCTTCAGAGAAGAAGATGTTTGAAAGTGTTGACGTCAGACGACGACGACGACAACGACGACGACAACGACGACGACGACGACGACGACGCCGGACAACTGCCTATCCTATAAGCTCCCCCGGAGCCTTCGGCTCTGGTGAGCTAAAAAGTTATTGGCCGTACACAAAAAGCACTTTTTTACATTTGACCTCTAAGTATGGCCTTGACCTTTGAGGTACAACGCATCGTCTCATGATGGTTAACATTTCTGCCAAGTAATTTCATAATCCATCAAAAGAATAAGGAAGTTATTGACTGTCCCTTTTTTTACCTTTGACCTCTAGGTATGATCTTGACATTGGAGGTATGGACCTTGGTCTTGCACATGACTCATGGTCTAATGACGGTGAACATTTCTGCATGGTTACTTTATAAAGTCCATCCAGAAATAAAAAAGTTAATGACTGGACACAAAAAAAACAAACTTTTTTTACCTCTGACCTCTTAGTATGACCTTGATCTTGGAAGTACCGACCTGGGTCTAGTGTGCACAACATCGTCTCATGATGTTTAACATTTCTGCCAAGTAATTTCACAATCTATCCAGAAAGAAGAAAGTTATTGACTGAACACTAAAAAAAGGCCCCTTTTGTTCTTTGACCTCTTAGTACGACCTTGACATTTGAGGTACCAACTTGGGTCATGCACACAACAAATCGTCTCATGGTGGTTAACATTTCTGCCAAGTAATTTCAAAATCCATCTAAAAATAAGAAAGTTATTGACAGAACACAAAAAAGGCCCCTTTTTTTACCTTTAACCTCTATGTATGACCTTGACCTTTCAGGTACCAAACTGGGTCATGCGTCCAACACATCATCTCATGGTGTTTAACATTTCTGCCAAGCAATTTTAAAATCCATCTAAAAATAAGAAAGTTATTGACCAAACACCAAAAAAAGGCCCCTTTTTGACTTTTGATCTCTATGTATGACCTTGACACTTGAGGTGTCAAACTGAATCATGCATGCAACACATCGTCTCATGAAAGTTAACATTTTTGCCAAGTAACTTCAAATTCTATCTAAAAATAAGCAAGTTATTGACAAAACCCGAAAAAAGGCCCCTTTTTTTCCTTTGACCTCTAAGTATGACCTTGACCTTTGAGGTACCAGCCTGGGTCATGCACGCAACACATCGTCTTATATTGTTCAACATTTCTGCCAAGTGATTTCAAAATCCATCTCAAAATAAGAAAGTTATTGACCAAATACGAAAAAAAGGCCCCTTTTTTGACCTTTGACATCTAAGTATGACCTTGAGCTTTGAGGTACCGACCTGCCTCATGGGCACCACACATCGTCTCATGTTTGTTAATAATTATGCCAAATTTTGTTTTTGTTTGTTTTGGAGTTTTACGGCCCAGTCAACACTATTTAGGTCATTTTTGAGCCGGTCGGTTTACCTATCAACACTTTCCTGGGCAGGCTTATACGTAAGCGGTTAACCAGTACAGTGCACATTCTTTCGCCAGAAACTGACAACTGCCCTTCTTGAATCAGCGGAAGGGAGAGAATGACCGTAGAAAAGATTTCATGATCAATCTCCACGAAAGAATGTTGCCGACCCCGGCGGGAGTCGAAGCCGAGTCCTCCTCATCACCAGTCAGACGCGCATCCGACTGAGCCACTGAGGCCGGCCTATTATGCCAAGTAATTTTAAAATCCATCTCAAAATAAGAAAATTATCAACCAAATACGAAAAAAAGGCCCCTTTTTTGACCTTTGACCTCTAAGTATGACCTTGACCTTTAAGGTACCGACCTGCCTCATGCACACCACACATCGTCTCATGGTTGTTAATATTTCTGCCAAGTAATTTTAAAATCCATCTGAAAATAAGAAAGTTATTGACCGGACACGATATTTCCATACATATATACATACCGACAAACTTCCAAGGGAGATAATTCAAAAAGTATAAATGTGAGAGTTATAGTTCTTGCGCACTGCACGTCGTCTAATGCTGATAAATATTTATACGAAGTTTCATGAAGATAGCTCTAACGGTTTTCAAGTTACAGAGTGGACACGAATGTGTGACAGACGGACAGACAGACAGACGGACAGACAGACGCCTGGGGGAAAAATAATGTCTCTCCAAAAAAAAATTTTTCGGGGGAGACATAATAAGCTAAAAATAGATACACATATGTACTTAAATGGGATGGTGCAATGCCTAGCAGTACATGCTACGTCATATGGTAGTCCCTAGTATTGATTTAAACAGTTTAGGTCCTGCCGAGAAAGCTGGTCATGAGCCATCTTTTTAGGATCTGCACTGTTTATATGTGCATCGGGACAAGGGACAATACTCAATTTTGACACTAATGACGAGTACATAAAACAACCGGTCATACCTAATTGTACATTAATACAAATCAGAGCCGCCCTTTATCACGGAAATCTTGGAAATCATTGAAACGAGAAGGCGTTAAGATCAAAGGTTGAGCACCGCATGTCAGTCTGTATTCCATGCACGTGATTTTAGTAATAGCGGTAAAGGTATTGTTTGCACTAATTTTAATGCACTGGACAATTTCGAAAATTAAAAACATTGTGAGTATTGATGAACTGTTTTGTAAAGGTCTATTATTATTTTCTTTCACTGAAAGACCGGCGTCATCTGTTTTTTTTTCTTCTTTGCCTCATGAATTTCGGTTCGAGATACGCAGTAGTAATAACAGTGAAAAATATATTCAGGGACTGAAAATGATGGGCGAGATAGCCGAAGTGTCGACTTTGACACATGTGAAGTTGAAAAACAATAAATATATAGCAGAAATATTCGGGACTTAGAAATCGGTTCGACATAAGTGATAGGGTCAAGATAGGCGAGGTCGAGATAACGAGAGACAACTGTACGTGTTTTTACGTGTCTGCACCCCTGCCCCCAATTTAAAGCCCCAGAAGCACCTAAAATCTGCATTTCCTACCCCTGGATAGTTATAATTGCTTTACGGTTTGTTGGCCTAAAAAGTGACCTGTTTTTTTGCGCGCCTCCCCACTAAAAATATTCTTGGGGGGGGCATTGAAAGGGGGGGGGGGACATCCCTTCACATCCGAAAAATTTTGGGTGTATGGCCCAACCGGCCACTAAAATTTATATCTGAGGGTGTCTAGGGTCAAAAATGCCTCAACATTGATGCTGATAAAACATGCTGCAAACAGTGAAAATGGCCAGTGCCAAACCCCTTAATTGTTGCCTTGACAGCTGTGTGAAGATTAAGATTTGGTAAAAAAATTCATGTAAAATCACACTTTTTGCCAACTTTGAGATGCCCTTTCATTACCATGACAACAATGATCAAGTCATGAAAGGTCGCATTTGAAAGGCTACTGCCCAATGAACATTCATACTGAGTTTAGTGTAAAACAGACCATCCATTATGAAACAATGGCTAGTTGAAGTTGCTGTCAGGTGCAACACTGTGAAAATCAGCGAAATTAACAAAATCCCTGAGTGGGCAATGGTTAATAGCGGAATTTTACTGTACATACTGTGTATATTTTTCCTCCATCTGATTTGAAGATTCGGAAGCCCTCAAACAACTCATCATTTCTGAACAGTGTTGCTTTCCTCCGTGGGTCATTCTTTCCGTGACATCTGTTGATAACGAACGCATCATCACCACAAACAACGGCACATGCGCAAGTACATGTGGCGGTTTCAATTTTCGGAGAGCACTTTGTGTAGAATACATATACCTGTAAAACGAGAAAAATGCCATTATGGACGGTTTTTCAGGGTTAACCAAAAGGTAAACCGGGACGCGGACGCCCGGCCGGCCACCCGCCCGCCGCATGGATATCGCTATTCTAAAGGACAGAATTTTTCCTTGAAAAACCCGTCCAAAAATGAGATACTGCATTACCAAAAGCATTTTAATACCCTTATCTTTCTGAATATTCATTTAAGCCGCACCCATTTCTGTCTATCAACCAATCAAATTACTTAATGTAATTTATTGCTACAAATTCATAAACAGAATGCCAAACACTGTAGATCTTTGCCATATGACCTGGATCTATACTGTTTGCAAAGATAGGGGTTGTTTTGAACAGCAAGATAAGGGTTAACAATTATTGGATGGGTGGCATAATGGGGGTAGGTGTAATCCTTGGACAAAATCAGTTGGATTATTGGATATTGGAAAAATCCAACTGAATCCAAGTTGGAAAAATAGGGGTGTATTCCTTGGACTGTTCACCTGTTGGACTATATTTTGATGTTTAATTAATTTTATCATGTAATAATATGAATCAAGTTTTTCAATTTTGGAAATTAATGATTTTCAAAATTACTCTGTTTTCAGATAAAATGCATAATTACTGAAAAGTCTCTTTTTTTTTTTTTTTTTTCTTTTTTGTTTGTTTGTTTTGCTTTTGTTTTGAAACTGATAGCCATAGCCTGAAAGCTTATTGTAAATGAATGTTGTAAATGAACCCAAAATGAGAGACAAAAAAGGAATGATTGGAATGTTAAAGGACTTTATAGTAAAGAAATATGAAAATACACATGCCCAAAATGAGAGGAAGGAGAATAATGACTGAACCATACAAAATTTAATCCACAACAATGCCAGATATCAGCCTGGGATATCAGTTTCTACTTATCAATTGATAACATTTGCATCAAAGAGATCTTTTTCAGGCAAATTTCATTTAATCAAGGACCACTCAAAAAGATAATACTGAATTAATCCAGTGAAATCAAATTTGAATAAAGGTGGGCTATTCCTTGGACTATTTACCTGTTGGACAATAAATTTATTTTGGGGGTAAAAATCATAAAAAATTATAAAAAAAATTATGACAGCATTAAATGCATGAACATAACGGTAACACACCCATGCAAAATAGGGCAAGATTTCATGGCTCTTAAAATGGCATTTTTCCAATGAAAAATTGCGATATTTTCCTTATTTCTGCTCTAAACTTAGATTGCGGGTATTCGTTAGAACCACCTTATTGATGTGTTTCTAATGAGTATCCACAATCTATGTTTTGAAGCAGATATAAGAAATGATGTATACCCTTGTAAACCCCACTTTTCTCTATATAAAGTGGGGTTTACCAGAGTATTGATTTCATGGACTTGTTAACATAATGACAGATAGTTAATACCTGATCAGACTGCTCTGATCAAGGTCTACACTATTTTCCCTTCTGTCCAAGTCTTTTGAACGCTTTATTAGCTGGTAAATTCAACTTGTTCATTTTTTAGGATAATTACAGCACATGCTCAAGGTGTCCCATTTTTTAGGATTATTACGGTAACTGAATTCAGATGCCATATAGGGTAAATGATAGTTTAGGCTTAGGCTATAGAATTTTTTATTTTTTGGTTCTCACGTCAGCCTCCCTAAACTTTTCAAAAATAAAAATGAAAGTGACTGAAGGAAATTTTAGTTTTATTATTTCCTCCAACTGCTCAATTTTTGGGGAAGGTATAATTTTGAGGACTTTTACTGGAGGACCAGAGGACTGAGGACCAAGTCCTCTAGAGGACCAGGGGTATAATTTGAGGACCAAATACAGGAGAACCAGTGCTTTAATCAGCCATATAATGACTATGTTAATTGAAGATAATTACTGTTTATTGAAAATGACACCTTCTGCTATGGTATATCACCTCATGGGCATATATAAAGAAAAAGGGGAAAAAATAAAATAAATAAAAGGAAAAACATGTTATTATGTTCAGGAAATTTTTCACCATAGAATTTTATGAAATATATTTTTGGCATCTTGTTACTCTGATAAAAAATATTTAGTTGAAATTAGAATTTCCCTACTTTCTATATACTTGATATAATCCATCTGTTTTTTTTTTAGGCAGAGGCTAGCCGGCCGGTACCGGACGACTAGCCTACGTGTCTGCCCGTCCAGTACCGGACGGCTAGCCAATCCGCGTAGGAATGGCTAGCCTTCCGGTAGTAAATTTAGTCTCTCATTTCATAAAGGGTATATTTTTTTGTATGCTGAATAGCCTGGAGTACTTGATGTTAAATAGTTTCTATTTTGAGACTATGTTAATGTCATTGAGATTTTTCTCGCCCGTCATTTTAAATTAGGCAAATAAACACAGCCGTATCGGTAATCCTTGATTGTCGTAACAATTATGCCTGTGATAATAAAAGATGTTTACTTATTTCTTATACATGTATCATTACTATCAATAATATATTCATAAGTATCTACCAATCGGTATCATAACTTAACCCTTCTCTTGCTGAATATTCATTTTAGCCACACCCATCTCTGATTTTGAACCAATCAGATTACTTGATGTAATTTATTCCTACAAATTCATAAACTGAATGTCAAATAGCGTAGATCCTGTTCAGATGGCTTCTGAAGAAGCCATCTGATCTGGATCTACACTGTTTCCAAAGATATGGGTTGTTGTGAACAGCATGATAAGAGTTAATATTTTTATAAGTTTATATATTTTATATTTTCTTTCTGTATATAAATGCGGCTTGAATGTATTAAAACGTTTGACCCAAGCGTCGGGGAAAAACAATTAATAGCAATTGAGCTGTACCGTAAAAATCCTTAAAAATAAGGATCTTGATGACTTGCAGTTATTCTCCTAAAATTATTAACAAAGAGTCCAAAAGGTACAGATGGAATGGCAAACAGTGTAGACCCTGCTTCAGGAGCAGTCTGATCTGGGACTCCATTATTTGCTGAAGCCTATCTGTCCCAATACAAAGGATCATTATCATGTTAATTGCTCTACTCGTGGTGTTTCGGATCGTTGCCTTTATGTGTGCCTGCTAACAAGATAATTGCCCCTAATTGATATTTCTTTGTATCTACCAGTTAAATAAATATTCTCCCAAATTTAATGTTAATCTATCACGATAAATATCAAGCTCAGCATCGGACAAACATTTGCAGATTTTAATAATAACAATAATAATATAAAGATAGAAATTATAACATTGGAATAATAATAATAATAATAATAATAATAGCTGTCACAGTGCACGGACAAGGCTTTAAGTACAACAGTCTATTGCATCAGGGTCAGTTACAATTATGTTCCTTTCTGAAATTTAGTGAAAAATATGGCGACAAGCTGGTGATAAGAATACAGTAAATTAGAAATATTTTATTACATCATAAAGTGGGTAATATTATTTGGAACGCATACCCTTTATAAAAAGATAGACTTAAATTTACTACCGGGCGGCTAGCCATTCCTACGTGGGTTGGCTAGTCGTCCGGTACCGGACGAGCAGACTCGTTGGCTGGTCGTCCGGTACCGGACAGGCAGAGTCGTAGGCTGGTCGTCCGATACCGGACGGCTAGCCACTGCCTTTTTTTTAATTCACCAACTGCATGATGAACAGTGAAGATCCTGATCAGATGGCTTATCTGGAGCTAAACTGTTTGCAAATGTAGGGATTGTCTTGTTCAGCGGGATAAGTGGAAAAAAATTAAATAAATTAAAGAAAAACATGCGATAAAGAAATTCTGCACCATATAAATAAATGAAATATATTTTAGGCATTGTGTTAATCTTTTAAAAAAGGTATGTTCAGTTCTAATGGAAATTTCCCTACCAGGAAACAAAAAAAAAAAAAAAAAACATTTATTTATCTTATTATTATTATTTTTTTTCTATGACAGTTTGGCCAATTTATTTTTTCCTAGTGGTTTTATCTATTCCTATTCAATCAGTCATTTTATTACTTACTGGTAATGGCATTATTATTTTTTTTAAGCTTTCCAAGTACTACATTCAGAGCTATATTACCTCATAGCAGATGACATTCAAAATTTTTCTTTTGTTTGTTTTCAGAGAACAACATTTCGATAGGACTCAAATATGAAGATTTTCTTTGAGAAGTAAAGAAAAAGGCTTGATATTATAATTGTTGTGATTGGCAGTTTAATGGTTATTTGTAGGTGGGGCTTATCCTATTGTAGGTGGGGCAAAGTTACATATTACAACCAATGGCTGTAAGCCTATGATTAGGTTGAAATTTTGCAAATAATTGAAAGTCTTCATTTTTGAAATGTGTTGTTAGATCTTTCAGAAGCATTTTTTTTTTCTAATTGGTTTGATTATTAATTAGGGCCTAATTTATTATTAATTTTCTTAAGTTGATATGAAAATTGAAAAAAAAAAAAAAAAAAAAAAAAAACGTGACCTTCTATTTAAACTCACTTCAGTGAAGTTCCAGTGGGTTTATCAAAAATAAGCCAATTATTATGACAGTTTGTAAGGTTAAGGAAATATGTTAAGAGTCCCTCAGTGAAGTGGTTCTAACAATAATGCACAATTTATGTAGCAGAAAAGTCATCTTCAGTTTGTTAATTTAACAGATAGATATATCATTAAGTTGCCCCCCCCCCCCCCCCCCCCCCCCGCCCATAGCCCGGGCTTGAAGAAATATATGGGCTGCATGATGCTTCCATGCAGAGCTGAAACCGACCTGCACACGAGTGGAGCGTGATAGCTCAGTGGTTAGTGCACTTGCCTCTGATGCTAGAGGTCCCGGGTTCGATCCCTGGCAGCGGCGATAAAATTTCGGTGTCCGAACACGCTCCATTGGCATCATTTGCAGGGATGAATGTCATAAAGTGCACCGTCCTTCGGATCGGGGCCTTAACTGGAGGCCCCCTGTGCAGGGAGAACCATCCCCTGTGCAAGTTAAAATTCCCTA
Organism: Lucinisca nassula; assembly: GCA_963580285.1. NCBI lineage: Eukaryota > Metazoa > Mollusca > Bivalvia > Lucinida > Lucinidae > Lucinisca > Lucinisca nassula. Next base: position 211,711,900 of record OY757010.1, read on the forward strand.
CTGTATTAACATGATTACTGTGTAGGCTTTCATCCTGCAAACCTGGAGTGTATGTAATGAACACCTGTGGTAATGGTCAAATGTGACCGGCAAATGTACACCTGCGGTAACATTTGGTCAAATGTGACCGGCGCAGTATCAGTAGACAGACAGACAGACAGACGAGTACTGGTAAACTGCTTAGAGAATCTAAGCCCTGCCCAGACAAAGCGGTCCATGCTTATAAACCCTACTGGTTTCATTGGGCGACAGGACTTGAGAAGTCATTTCATCACAATGTTGGGTAGAAGTCCCACAAAATTGGAAGCAACATCTCCAAAATGACCTTGACAGTGTTGACGGGGCCGTTCAACCTCAAATCAAACAAACAAAATAGTATATCATTAAGTACGTAGAAAATAGAGAAATTCTAATTTCAACTAAACAATTTTAATAAGAGTAACAAGATGCCAAAAATTTATTTCCGATTTATTTCTATGGTGAAAAATTTCTGAGCATACAACAGTGTAGCTCCAGATAAGCCATCTGATCAGGATCTTCACTGTTCATCTCGCAGTTTGTGAATTTTACAGGTAGATTATTATGGTAACATGTAAGAATGCTCTATGACATACGGAAATGTTATCTTTATGATATTTCATATTATTCTAAGGTGAAAAATTTCTGAGCATATCAACAGTTTAGCTCCAGATAAGCCATCTGATCAGGATCTTCACTGTTCATCTTGCAGTTTGTGAATTTAACAGATTCACTTTCAATATACATGTACTTATTATAAGCTATCTGTTAAATTCACAAACTGCATGATGAACAGTGAAGATCCTGATCAGAAACGCCTCAATAAGGTGGTTCTAACGAATACCCACAATCTAAGTTAAGAGCAGAAATAAGGAAATATCGCAATTTTTCGTAGGAAAAATGCCATTTTTAGAGCCATGAAAAATTGCCCTATTTTTCATGGGTGTGTTACCATAATGTTCATGCATTTAATGCTGTCACATTTTTTATGATTTTTACCCCCAAAATATCGGTGCACGTCATTTCGTCGAAAACCACTTGGTCGAATGCACTATTTGGTCGAATATAACGTTTGGTCGAAAAAAATATTGAAATGGGACAATTGGTCGAATATTTTTTTAAGAAATGCGACACTTCGTCGAATTTATTTTTACCGTGATCTGGCTTATATTCCGAGCTCAATGTGACACGCTGTTATTTGCTCGCTCAATTATTTTCATAACAATGCGTCGGTCAGTATATAATGAGATTTGGTCCGTCTATGAAAGAACGTGAGCGGGTGGGCTTGCCCTAAAACGGACAACACCACCTTTAATTAAGGCACAAGAAAAACAAACAAAACAGGTCCGTTGCTGGGTAGGCAGATCCGCCCGCATATATACTTAAAAAAATAGACCACTCAACAAGCTGGGGAAACAGACCAAACAATGTAAAAATGTACATACGTTACATAAATATACAAAAATCAAATAAAAAAAAAAAAAAAATAAAAAAAAAATACCAATATCAAAATTGACCCTTTCCTGCTCTGACACGGTCCGGCATATTGACAAGCAAAAAATTATAACGTCGAGTAGAAGACAAAATGGACCAACTGCAGCGGACTTACGATAGACACGGACGGACGGGGCTGGAGCCGAGCGATGGTCTCCCCATTCACCAGCAACGTGGAATGGGGATACCACCGAACGGCTACGGTGTAGTGCCAGAATGGATTCGTTCCATGGGACCCCACCAGCTGACGACCCTTGACATGGGGAAACTGGAAACAACAACAACAAAATATGAAAGAACTTTGTCAGATGAAACACGTACCAATAATCAGTTAGAGGGATGGCATCAACGTTTCAAGTTGATTGTAGACAAATACCACCCAAACATATATGAATTTATGGACAAAGTTAAAGGTAACTTTGCTTTGTATTTGAACAGTGGACACTCATGTATGCAACGTTGATGTAACGTTGCTTAAACACCATGTGTCTACTGGGTCAGAACTTCAACCAAATACATTTTATAGTAAACCCTATTGTCTCTCACGCGCAGTATTATGTTTTGGGGTAAGTTACTTTCGTTTTAGCTTCTTTCAGTTTTTCGACAAAAATTCGACGAAAATTCGACCAAATGTCAATTCGACGATTTTTTTCGACGTTTCAAGTTGATTGTAGACGAAAATTCGACCAAATATTGGTTCGATGAAATGTACTTTTCGACGGACAAGTACATTCGACCAAGTGGTTTTCGACGAAATGTCATGGAAGCCCAAAATAAATTTATTGTCCAACAGGTAATTAAATAGTCCAAGGAATAGCCCACCTTTATTCAAATTTGATTTCACTGGATTAATTCAGTATTATCTTTTTGAGTGGTCCTTGATTAAATGAAATTTGCCTGAAAAAGATCTCTTTGATGCAAATGTTATCAATTGATAAGTAGAAACTGATATACCGGGCTGATATCTGGCATTGTTGTGGATTAAATTTTGTATGGTTCAGTCATTATTCTCCTTCCTCTCATTTTGGGCATGTGTATTTTCATATTTCTTTACTATAAAGTCCTTTAACATTCCAATCATTCCTTTTTTGTCTCTCATTTTGGTTTCATTTACAACATTCATTTACAATCAGCTTTCAGGCTATGGCTATCAGTTTCAAAACAAAAGCAAAACAAACAAAAAAAAAAAAAGAAAAAAAGAAAAAAAGAAAAAAAAAAGAGACTTTTCAGTAATTATGCATTTTATCTGAAAACAGAGTAATTTTGAAAATCATTAATTTCCAAAATTGAAAAACTTGATTCATATTATTACATGATAAAATTAATTAAACATCTTCAAAATATAGTCCAACAGGTGAACAGTCCAAGGAATACACCCCTATTTTTCCAACTTGGATTCAGTTAGATTTTTCCAATATCCAACTGATTTTGTCCAAGGATTACACCTACCGTAAAAATTCGGCTATAAGACGAGGATTTTTCCCTCCAAAATGAGCCCGAAAAATTGACCCCGTCTTATAGCCGAGGTCACGGACTGCATGCTTTTTTCCGGCAATGTCCGGCGAAGACCAGACATACGGAAAATGCCGATCGATGATTTTTGAATGGATATAAATCGCCGCCCACAAACCGACGCTACCTTAAAAACATCTGTCAGTCAGGCCGACGCTACCATTTTTCTGCACGCGATCGGTAAATGACGTCATCCGACGCCAGCACCCCAACACGTGTTTAATGTCATTGTGTGTATCTCGTTCATAAAAAAAAACGTTAGGAACCGGTAAAAAATATTTTCTCGATAGCTAAACGGTTGTAAATAGAGGTGGATAGAAAACCAGCGCTTTGCACAGCTCCCGAATTATCCCCAGAAGCTCCGTGTCAATAACCAACAACAGCGTTCGACTTTTCTCGCCCAGCGTCTGCTATTTGGCGCCAAAACATAGCCATACATGAGATCGTAGTAAAGTCCATTTTTTGTAATGCAAACTTCTACCGTTAGATGTAGCTAATTGTCTGAGGAGCGATTAAATCATTTTCACATTGATTGTGGATTAAATTTTATGATTTGGGGATAAACGCAAATAGGAGACATAATTTGACCATATTTTCACACCTTATCGACACGCACCGCAGGGTGGCAATTATATGACAGGGATTAACAATAGTGTCATACTTGAACCGTAATAAACACACAGATGGTTTGTCTGCATTAATTATTGCGATTTACTTACTGGTCTAGTTTTACCGGATTTAAGGACGCAGAAAGACTGACAGTTGTAGACGATTTTTTTTAACTTGCCCGGCGCGATTTCGGTCTTGTCTCGGGCAGCCGGGAATGGATTTGGCAGCCCTGTCGTCTATTAAATAGAAGTCTTAGCCAGCAAAGCATGTACCGAGCCAACTTCGGGCCGACAGCGATACGACCTATCGGCCCGACGTTTCCCCCTTTTCCAGACGCTTAATAGACCTACCGATTCAGATTCAGTAAGAGTTGTCTCTCTTTGTAACTCTCACAAACGAAGACATTATGTCAACACACATAAACAAAGCCATGTGAGGGGTAAGTAGAGGGGATTTCTGACGAAAAAAGGTCGATTTCTCACATCTAATCGGCATCTAGCGGTAGCAGATAGGCCCCGACAGATATGGCAAAAATTTGACCCGTCTTATAAAAGAGTATAAGCAAAATCCCACATTCGAAGAACTGAAAAAGGGGTCCCGTCTTATAGCCGAATCGCCTTATAGCCGAATTTTTACGGTACCCGCATTATGGTAGACACTGAGAAGAAGCTCGGTTCTGCAGCATCTCATCTGAGTCTACACTGTTTTCTCCGGCATGTCTAACACATCACAAAAACATGCCTATGTTATTCTGATCGCCTTGAACCCCACTTCAATATAGTAAAACAGGGGTTTACGGGGGCAAACCTTTTTTCTTATTTTTTAGTGGTCTATAGTAAAGTTGACTTTTTATCGGTTTTGATGAAACATCTAGTTAAAAGTTAATTCCATGTTCTCTAGAAAATCTCTGTTTTTCATTGGTTCTGGACAAAGCATAGCTGCAACATACCTGCGATACCTCCCTCATTAGAAGGGAGACTTCCTCATTGTGATGCTAATTTTTGCCAATTTATGCTAAATTTTAGTAAAATTTTGCAGTCTCCCTCATTTGAACTAAGGATTTCCCAATATATCCTATACATCTCCCTACACACAATGCATCACGAAAACAAGCCTATATAATTTTGACCCCCTTGAACCCCACTTTTGCATAGTAAAACTGGGGTTTACAGGGGTTAACATTATTTTTCTTATTTCTACTCTAAAATATAGATCGTGGGTTGAGGCGGTTCTAACTTGTACCCATGATCTATATTTTGAGCTGAAATAAGAAAAATCTTAGAGCTATCACTAAAGGTGATGAATACCCCCACAAAAACTGCCTTGATAGTACAACAGCGCCATTTTGCAATTTTTTCACTTGAAAGGGGCCATAACTATGTCGAAAATTGACGAATTGTAGTGGAAATCGAACTTGACCTGTATTTTATGATGTTACATCAGTGTACCAAAAATTATAAAAATCGGTGCGCTTTTTGAGTTATCGTCTGGAAACCAAGTCAACAGACCGACCGACAGACCGACCGACCGACCAACAAGCTCACTCCTATATACCACCCCCCCCCCCCAAATTTCATTTGTGGGGGTATAATCACAATTTTCATCTTAAAATGTTTGTTTTTTCGGCTGTAACATGCACAATGTATTTGTCTAAGCATGTTTTCGTAATGCCGTACTAAGGCCAATTTTCGTTAGTACTCTGTAATCAAGTTGAATTTTTAATCGGTTTTGAAGAAACATCTAGTTATTAGTTAATTCTACGTTCTCTAGAAAATCACATTCCTATACAATGCATAGCTGCAGCATACCTGCGATACTTCTCTCATCAGGAGGGAGACTCCCTCATTTTGATGCTAATTTTTGCCCAATTTATACTAAATTTTAGTAAAATTTTGCAGTCTCCCTCTTCTGAACTGAGAATTTCCTTATATATTCTTTACATTACTCTCAGGACAATGTATCACGAAACCTATACAATTTTGACCCCCTTGGACTCCACTTTTACATAGTAAAACTGGGCTTTACAGGGGTCAACATTATTTTTCTTATTTCTGCTCTAAAATATAGATTGTGGGTACTCGTTAGAACTGCTTCAAGAGGCAGTTCTAACGTGTATTCACAATCTATATTTTGAGCAGAAATAAGAAAAATATCACAATTTTTCATCTCAAAATTTTCGTTTTGTTCGGTGGTAAAGTTTACCATGTATTTGTAAAGTCGTGTTTTCGTAATGAGTTCAAATAATTATCACAGGTATGCTGCATAAGCTGGTTCTTACCGCAAATGGGAATTCTTTATGTTTGTACAACAGAAACTCGGTGTTAAACATGTTGTCAAAATATCTGAAATTAGAAAACAAAAACTACAGTACAGTCAACCCTCTTTAACTCTTATCCTGCTGTTCACAACAACCCCTATCTTTGCAAACAGTGTAGATCCAGATCAGATGGCTTCTGAGGAAGCCATCTGATCAGGATCTACACTATTTGACATTCAATTTATGAATTTGTAGGACTAAATTACATCAAGTAATCTGATTGGTTCAGAGTCAGAAATGTGTGTGGCTAAACTGAATATTCAGCAAGAGAAGGGTTAGACCAACATTTGACATAACACCAAAACTGGTTATAATCATCACGTTAACAAGCAGGTGTAATGAACAACCCCTCTAAAAACCTCACATATATATATAGAGAGAGAGAAAATTGGGTTTACAGGGATTTTCATTATTTTCCTTATTTCTGCTCAAAAACATAGGTTATGGGCACTCAATGAGGCGGTTCTAACGAGCACCCACAACCTATGTTTGCAGAATAAATAAGACAAAAGTCACATATTTTCATCATAAAAGTAGCCATTTTGGAGGTGTGAAAAAATGCATTGTGTCGCATGGGTGTTACCGTAATGATGACCATTGCAGTGAAACAAAACCTATGCTAAAAATTGATAATCAATAATATTGTATTTCATGCTCTATGAAACAACTGTTGTGGATATTTGTTAGAATCCCCTCGGTGAGGCGATTCTAACATCATCCACAACATTAAGTTCTAGGAATTATTAAGAACAAAAGACCTTTTGTTTCTTTTTACTTTTACCTTTTTTAAAACTGTTTAGTGACAAATTCTTTTTATAATTGCAAAATCTTAAGGAATACAGTAGAACTTTGATGGCTCGAACACCGATGGCTCGTTTACCATGGATGTGTCTAATCCATTCTTGAGCCCCTAGCATCATCCTCTACATAAGAAATAGTGGGGGGTAATTAAGGAGATTTTAGTCTTTTATCTTGCAAATGTATGCTGTGTGTACTCATCAGAATCGCCTCGATGAGGCGATTCTAATGAGTACACACTGCATACATTTTCATTATAGAACGCCGAAAAGATGCCTTAAAGTATCTCGTTATGCCTCCTGGCAGTAACCCTCAGTGGCTCGAACTACCCCTGTCTCGAACAGATTTTCGTTGTCCCAAAGGTGTTCGAGCCATTGAAGTTTGACTGTATATTACTGTTACAACGAAGGTCCTATGTAAATCTGAAAGGGAGAACAACTATATTTTGTGGGGAGGGAAGTTTGTTAGAAGTCCACTAGATGAAGCTACATACCAAACATCAAAAAGATTTTTGAAAGTTTTCCCTATATAGCTCTATTGAAAAATGTGGGCCCCTGCGTGGGACCATTTTTGGCCACATGGCTATAATTTGACCAATCTTGGTAGAGGTCCACTAGATGAAGCTTCATACCAAATATCAAAGACCTAGACCTTCTGGTTTCAGACAAGAAGATTCTCAAAGGTTTTCCCTATATAAGCCAATGTAAAACCATTGGGCCCCGGGACGTGATCCCAGGGCTATAATTTGAACAATCTTGGTAGAGGTCCACAAGATAAAGCTACAAACCAAAAATCAAAGACCTGGGCCTTCTGGTTTCAGACAAGAAGATTTTTAGTGGTTTTTCCTTATATAAGCCTATGTAAGACCAGTGGGCCCCCGGTGCGGGTCCATTTTTGGCCCCTGGGCTATAATTTGAACAATCTTGGTAGAGGTCCACTAGCTGAAGCTTCATACCAAATATCAAACACTTGGGCCTTCTGGTTTCAGACAAGAAGATTTTTTTAAGGTTTTTCCTTATTTCCCCTTTTCATTGCCATAGGAACCAGAGATCTGCATGGAATGGAATTCTTTGAACAACTTTGAGAGAAGACCACCCGTTAAAAAATTCTGCTAAGTTTGGTCAAAATCTCTTCAGTGGTTTAGGAGGAGATGTCGTTTAACCCTTTACCACTCAGAAAATTAGCAAATATAGTATCTTAACAGAACACTGATATAGGTAAATCAATAATCAATAGTCCATATATGGCTGATAGGCCTGACAGTCTTATCTGAACAGAGATACTGGCATTTTTGTGTGATTTACACCCTTATGTTACAATAATGATTATTTCAGTATTTTCTGTACATTTGACAATAATTATGTAAATGTAAAGTTTCTAGGAAATTAAATTTTCTTTCCAATGGTACTAAATTTATTATAGTTTCTCTTTGCGTTTTGAAAATATGAAGTGTCAAAGTAAGCAAAATGTTTTCTTGAGCAAAAATTTCTGTTTTGGGTTGGTCAGAGAAAGTATTTTTAACCACCATAGCCCCAGAAAAGAGGGGGTATCCACGTATTATTTTTCTTATTTCCGTACAAAAACGTATTTTGTAGGTAATCATTAGGGCATGTCACTGAGGCTCTTCCAACAAGTTTCCATAACATCCTTTTTTATGCAGAAATAAGATCATGTTCATAAGTCTGTGAAATGAACATCTATCTGGACCTGGTATACATTATTTTCATTATTTCTGCACCAAGACCAAGGTTGTGGGTACTCGTTAGAACTGCCTCAATCGGCACCCACAACCTATGTTCTGAGTATAAATAAGAAAAATATCAAAGTTTTCAATGGAAAAGTAGCCATTTTGGGGAAATAAAAGAATGTACTATGACCCATGGGTGTGTTTTTTTATGAAAAATTCAGTACTTTTGCATAAGATTAAACTTTACTTTTTTTTTTTTAAATCAGTGTATCAACCACCCCCCAAAGAGCCGTCTCTCTATTTTTTTTTTTTTTTTTAGCAAAAGATTCGTTTGTTTGATTAGAGGTATAACATCCCCATCAACACTATTTAGGACATTTTGGAGATGCTACTTCCAATTTGGTGGGACTTTTACCCAACACTGAGGTGAAATGACATCTGATGCGCATAATCATTGTACAGCGTCTGGTCTGGGTCTGTGCCGTCGCATTTGCTGTCTACAACCCTGTAGACCCTGATCAGACGCCTTATAATAATTGTCTGGGCTCTGATCCTGATCTGCACTGTTTGCACCTTTGTGTTCTGTCTGTTGTCATACAGACAGACGGGTGGATGACACCAGGCTGATAGCTACTGGTCTGGGTATGTGCCGTCGCATGTGCTGTCTACAACCCAGTAGACCCTGATCAGACGCCTTATAATAATTTTCTGGGCTCTGATCCCGATCTGCAGTTTGCACCTAGGTGTTCTGTCTATAGTCATTCAGACAGACGGATGGATGATGCCAGGCTGATCGCTATATCCCACGAACATGTTCAGACTAGGGATAAAAAACACCACCGTCGGCGATAAGTCCCTGATCAGACGCCGCATTATCATTGTGCAGCGTCTTGTCCGGGTCTGCGCCGACCCATATGCCGTCTACAAACCTGTAGACCCTCATCAGACGCCGTTTAATAATTGTACAGGTCTGATTCGAATCTGCATTGCTTGCATCTGTCTGTTGTGTCTACGGACGGACGGACGGACGGACATGTGAATGGACGCCAGACTCATGATTTTGTTTGCGGACGGACGGACGCCAGGCTGATTGTTATATCCCCGAACCTATTTGGTCAGGGGATAAAAAATAAAACGCACCGTCGGCGGTCAGACCATGAATAGACGTCGCATGATCATTGTACAGCGTCTGGTCTGGGTCTTTGCCGTCGCATATGCAGTCTACAAACCTGTAGACCCTATCCAGATGCTGCATCATCATTGTGAGGCGTCTGATTCAAATCTGCACTGTTTACACCTTTGTGTTCTGTCTATTGTTATACAGACAATTGGGTGGCTGATCCCTATATCCCGCGAACATGTTCAGACTAGGGATAAAACTAACCACCGTTGGTGATTAGTCCCTGATCAGACGACACATTATCGTTGTGCAGCGTCTTGTCCGGGTCTGCGCCGACCCATATGTTGTCTACAAACCTGTAGACCCTCATCAGACGCCGTTTAATAATTGTACAGGGTCTGATTCGAACCTGTATTGCTTGCATCTGTCTGTTGTGTCTACGGACGGACGGACATGTGAACGGACACCAGACTCATAATTTTGTTTGCGGACGGACGGATGGACAGACGCCAGGCTGATTTTTTATCCCCAACCTATTTGGTCAGGGGATAAAAATAAAACACACCGTCGGCGGTCAGACCATGATCAGACGTCGTATGCTGTAGCATTACAAGGTCCAAAAACCTGAAGACCCTGATCAGGTGCCGCTTATAATTGCATCTGTCTGTCTGTAAAGTGTTGGCGGTGAGACCCTGATCAGACGTCGCAATTTTTTTTTTTTGTTGTTGTAGAAATTAATATTCATTATAGGGGCTGAAACTATTGACCAATGAAAGGCCTTCTACCCATCTGTGGGTTTTATTGCCCTTCCGATGACCACCTGGGTACATTTTTGGGTACTGTTACGTAATTTATTGCGGCTCAATGCTCGGCACGCTCCGGGTGGCATCTGTTGTATAAACATTCCTAGGGTATCAAAATCCCCAATTAACTAATTATCTTGGACCATAAATCCCTTGAAGCTCACTGATTATACAGTGCTAATTGTCTCTACATAAATCATGCAAATCATGCGCGACCGACACACAAATATTGCGTCATTCAGTAACTCAACCCAGTAATTTTCCATTACGGTCAGGCAAGGTCATCGTGATTCAGTAGAAGAAACCCCTGGTGTGTTTGGTTGTAAATTACACAAAAACTTTGTATAGAAACATATTTGTTTTTTTCGCAAATATTGTTGGCAAAAGACCAAACTTAACATTAATAAACATCCGGCGTTTTTATATTTAGGAAAAAGGTAAAAATAACGCGATTGATTTTGAGACACGGGCAAACACGTATTTGTTCAAATGGCGACACACGGGAATATACGTATCTGTACGTTAATCGATAAAGTCGTAAATATACGGGTCTGAGTGGTAATGGATCGAGTCGGGAAAATACGTATCTGAGTGGTAAAGGGTTAAAGAAATTTTGGACTGATGGAAAGACAGACGACTATGGACAGTGACCAGTCAGAATCAGCTCAGGTGAACTAAAAAGTCAGACACCTTGGTGACTTGCTGTAATGTATCTAAAACTTTAACAAACTTGTCTCTTGATTGAGCATGGACTCCAACAGTTGTTGAGGGAATGGTAAACAGTGTAGACCCTGATCTGACGGCTCCCTTGGGAGCAGTCTGATCTGGGTCTGCACTGTTTGCTTAGGCCTATCTGTCCAAAAACTTAGGGTTATTAAGGTGTTATAGAAGTATACGTACAGATTATCAAAAGTCCTGATGTGGGGATCGTTAACACTTGTACACTGGCTATCGCCATCACAGTCTTCAACCACAACCTGCAAAATTCACAGAGACTCTTCACCCTTATCCTGCAGAATATTGTAAATAGCCACACCTATTTCTGACTGTCAGCCTATCAGATTATATGATATAATGTTTCTATTCAAATTCACAAACTGAATGAAAAACTGTGTAGATCCTGATCAGATGGCTTCTTCAGAAGCCATCTGATCTGGATCTACACTGTTTGCAAAGATAGGGGTTGTCGTGAACAGCAGGATAAGGGTTTACCTGTGTCCTGCTGAACAGATTAATTTTGCCACACCCATTTCTGTCTATCAACTAGTCAAATTACTTGATAGAATATATTAATTCTGATTCACTGGCTAAATGACAAACAGTGTAGATCCTGATCAGATGGCTTTTTCAAAGGTCATTTGATCTGGATCAACACTGTTTGCAAAGTGGCTAGGGGTATTGTGCTCAGCAGGACAAGGGTTAATGGAAAGGTCACATTATAAGCAAATTATTTGAAACCTTTCTTGTGTTTTTATAGTTTGCCATTACTGACAATTCCTCTGTTATTACTGACAATGACCAATCTTTATCACATGCTGGAAATACATGTACTACTGGTTGTGTGTTCTAAGATGGCTGATGAGACCAGTTCTACCTCTGAATTGTTTGTTTGATTTGAGGTTAACGTCCCTGTCAACACTGTATTGGACATTTTGGAGACGTTGCTTCCAATTTTGTGGGACTTTTACCCAACATTGAGATGAAATGACATCTCAAGCTCTGCCACCCATTGAAACCAAGAGTTTATAAGCATGGACGGTCCGACTCGCACCACTTTGCCTGGGCAGGCTTTGATCCTCTAAGTGGTTTACCAGTACTCCTGTGTGGTAGGTTTCAGCTCTGCATGGAAGCATCATGCAGCCCATGTATTTCTTCAAGCCCTAATAGGCGGGGACTGATCTAGCTCTAAACTGCCTGTTACAGATAGAGCCAGAGAAGTCAGATGAAGACAGTTCTGTTCTTGATGCCTTAGCTTTGTCTTTGTGCTGAGTATGTTTTTGCTGGACTTCGCTGATTCTTTTTGCCTCATATTTACTGGCATCCCTTATGATGAGGGGAATGTAGGAAAAAAGTCACAGGACAAAATGTCATTGAAGAAAAGTCACAGTTTTGGGTAGAAAAAAAGTCGCAGAAGAAAAGTCACAGAATTGGTTTTAATCATGTTCAATATTTTTCTTATTTCTAGTCAAAATACAGTTTGTTGGTGCTAGTGAGATCCACCTTGATGAGGTGGTTCTAATAAGTATCCACAATCTGTTTTTGAACAAAAATAAGAAAAAAATATTGATTGGGTATCATTATTATACCCCCATAAAGCCTCGGTTTTCTTAGTATAAAGTGGGGTTAAAAGGGATATTCAATGCTTGGGCTTGTTGACCTGATTATATTTTTTATTAAATATAAGCATATTATATATATATTTTGTCAGTGAATGAACATTTAACATCCATCGTCTTAGAAACTCAGCACTCTCTATATACATGTATGCATCACATTAACACAACAAATTAGAAGTGTGGAATGGACATCCTTTTAACCCCACTTTACATAAATAAAAGTCGGAAGAGTAGGTGTTGTCATTATTTTAATTTATTAGTAACATCCTTTCTGCGGAATATTTCTTTTATTTTCTTATTTGTGACTTTTTTCCTGTGACTTTTTTTCCGTGACTTTATTTCCATGACTTTTTTTCTGTGACTTTTATTCTGCGCACAAATGAGGCCTTGCTACTTTAATCAGTTCTGTGCAATTTGTTCCCAAGTATTCTTATAGATGACCTGATTCTATTAGAGGATTTGGTTTGGTTTAAACATATTTATTCAGAAATAACTGATATGAGAGGATTTTGTACCTTAAAAATTCTAAAAGTTGGGACATCTTCAGGACTTACTATAATATAAAAAAAATTATCAAATTTGTTTCAAGATCCAGCAAGGAGACCGAAAGGTGAAGATTGAATGGCAAACAGTGTAGACCCTGATCAGACTGCTCCTTCAGGAGCAGTCTGATCTGGGTCTGCACTGTTTGCTCAGGCCTATCTGTCCAGATACTTAGGATCACTATGGTAGTAAAAACATATACATTTCCGATACAGGAATAGAGGTATTGTATAAACCATGCTGCAAATTTATCAGAACCCAGCACTTATGATTAGGCAGTCTGAACTCTTGTAGCTGGGAGGTAATTTGGATTGTCCTGAATCTGAGGAAGGGAGAGAATAACTGCAGAAATTTTTCATGATCATACTCCACCAGAATGCCTGAACCAAAAAGGATTGAACCCATCACCTCCTGGCCACTGAAGGTTGTGGTTTCAGGGCACTATCAACCACAGTCAATGAAAAGTCCAAGTGTGTATTTGTTTGTTTGATTTGAGGTTTAATGTCCTCGTTAACACTCTTTAGATTGCTTCCAACTTTCATGCACTTTTACCTGACAATGAGATGAACTGGCATGTCAAGCCCTGCCTCCCAATGAAACCAATAGTGTTTTTATGCATGGATGGTCAGACTTGCACTGACCTTCAAGGGTTTTACATGTACTGGTGTGCAGGAGTATAAGGTCTGTATGGAAGTATCATGCAGCCTAATCTATTTCTCTGAGCCCCGATAGGCCCTCCAAACGCGAAATGCTTATTATGTATACAGTTGACGCTCGTTATCTCGAACCTCACGGGACCGGATAAAAAGTTTGAGTTATCCGTAGTACAAGATAACCAAATGATTCGTGTTCTTGGTTATTCTAGAGTTATAGCACTCAAGGGACAGTACGCAGTTTTGACCATAATAATGAGTACTTAAAACAACTAATTAAAGAGCCTAATACCTAATTGTACATTAATACAAACTAGAGCTGCCGCCTAACGGGCTCCAATTATACCCCCGCATGCGTTGTCAGATAGTAACTCCAAGTAAGAGTCACAGAGATATAAGTTTTTTGATAGTCTGAGCCACACAATGACATAATAATAGTTTCTGATAACACAAATGATTTAACATAAATAATAGCAAGGAATGACAAACAAAAAAAAAAAAATAATATAAAAATATTACTTACAAAAATTAAACAAGAGCTGTCACCAGACAGCATAGCTCGCCTGTTTCGCGACTTCAAGATATAAGAAAAAATTTATGAACCATGAAATATAGGTCACACTCACCTTGATATATTTGAGATCAATAATCAGGTCACATGGAACATATATTCCAGATATTACATTTCAGGATCAAATTGTATCTGAATTATAAGGCAAAATCATTGAACCATGAAAATAGGTCACAAGGACCTAGATATATTTCCATGTCAATCATCGGGTCACATGGAACTAATTATCCAGGTAACAGAGGTGTAAAATTTCCCTCAAACTTACTCGCCCTTATCATCTAAACTTTTCATTTAGGTGCTAAAAATGAAGAAAAAGTAAGATCAGTTTTGAAAATCTTACTCGCCCTGCCTTAAAACTTACTCGCAAATGCGAGCGGGCGAGTGGAATTTTACACCCCTGGGTAAGACATTTCTCCATCAAAAAGTATTCAAGATAATAGGAAAAATCACTGAACCATGAAATATAGGACACACTGACCTAGATATTAATTCAAGCTCAATCATGGGGTCACATGGAATAAATAATCCAGGTATGACATTTCTCCATCAAATAGCGTTCAAGATAATAGGCAAAATCACTGAACCATGAAATATAGGTCACACTGACCTGGATATATTTTGCGGTCAATTATAGAGTCACATGGAACTAATAATCCAGGTATGACGTTTCTCTATCAAATTGTATTCAAGATAATAGGCAAAATCACTGAACCATGAAATATAGGTCATACTGACCTAGATATATTTTGAGGTCAATAATGGGGTCACATGCAACTTTGTATTCAAGATAATAGGCAAAATCACTGAACCATGAAATATAGGTCATACTGACCTAGATATATTTTGAGGTCAATAATGGGGTCACATGCAACTAATAACCCAGGTATAACATTTCTCCATCAAATAGTATTCAAGATAATAGACAGAATCACTGGACCATGAAATGTAGATCACCATGACCTAGATATATTTTGCGGTCAATTATTGGGTCATATGGAACTAATAATCCAGGTATGACATTTCTCCATCAAATAGTATTCTAGATAATAGGCAAAATCGCTGAACCATGAAATATAGGTCACAGTGACCTAGATATATTTTGAGGTCAATAATGGGATTACCTGCATTTAATAACCCAGGTATAACATTTCTCCATCAAATAGTATTCAAGATAATAGACAAAATCACTGGACCGTGAAATGTAGGTCACCATGACCTAGATATATTTTGCGGTCAATTATTGGGTCATATGGAACTAATTATCCAGGTATGACATTTCTCCATCAAATAGTATTCGAGATAATAGGCAAAATCGCTGAACCATGAAATATAGGTCACAGTGACCTAGATATATTTTGAGGTCAATCGTGGAGTCACATGGAACTAATATCCCAGGTATGACATTTCTCCAACAAATAGACTTCAAGATATAAGGCAAAATCACTGGACCGTGAAATGTAGGTCACCATGACCTTCACCCTTTTACACTTGAACCAATGTCACTTGATTGGCTGATGTATAACCAATTGTGTCTATAACTCGTTAGTATAATGGAAAGGTATACAACAAATTACAAAGGTGTCCTAGATTTTGACCCCCAGCCCCACCCCATCCCCAATCCCAGGCATGAACCCAGGGGTGTGTTGTCTTGGAATCTCAGAAGACACTCCCAGGTATCCAAGTTGTAAATATGAATGCTTTGTGATGAGTGACTGTTGAGATATGAGCATTTCAAAAACTTTAACACAGAATTACAAAGGTGTTCTAGAGTTTGACCCCTAGCCCCACCCCGGGGCATGAACCCAGGGGTCTGTTCTCTTTGAACATCAGAGGACCCTCCCAGGTACTTAAGTTCCAAATATGAGTGGTCTGTGATGAGTGACTGTTGAGATATAAGCATTTGAAAAACTTTAACGCAGTGTGACGGGAACGCAAACGCAAACGCAAACGCACACGCGCACGCCATCCGAGGTGACAACAATAGCTCTCCTTGTACTTCGTACAGGCGAGCTAATGAAAGAAAAAATCAGTGAAGGAATGAGGAAGTTATGTGCAATGTTAAAGTTTTTACAAGTATTTGACCTTGAGGAAGGTCAACGTGAAGGTCAAGGTCAGGTTTGTGTATATCAATCCTAAGTACTAGTGGCAAGGTGTGTGGTGTGTGAATATTAAAGAAATCGGTTAAAGAATGAGGAAGTTATGTGCAATGTTAAAGTTTTTGGAACGGACCGACGACAACATTTTACAAGTATTTGACCTTGAGGAAGGTCAACGTGAAGGTCAAGGTCAGGTTTGTGTATATCAATCCTAAGTTCTAGTGCCAAGGTGTGTGGTGTGTGAATATTAAAGAAATCGGTTAAAGAATGAGGAAGTTATGTGCAATGTTAAAGTTTTTTGGAACGGACCGACAACAAATTTTTACAAGTATTTGACCTTGAGGAAGGTCAACGTGAAGGTCAAGGTCAAGTTTGTGTATATCAATCTTAAGTACTAGTAGCAAAGTGTGTGGTGTGTGAATATTAAAGAAATCGGTCAAAGAATGAGGAAGTTATGTGCAATGTTAAAGTTTTTTTGTACCGACAAATTTTTACAAGTATTTGACCTTGAGGAAGGTCAACGTAAAGGTCAAGGTCAGGTTTGTGTATATCAATCTTAAGTACTAGTGGCAAGGTGTGTGGTGTGTGAATATTAAAGAAATCAGTCAAAGAATAAGGAAGTTATGAGCAATGTTAAAGTTTTTTGTAACGGACCGACGACGACAGACGACGACAGACGACAAGCTGACTCCTATATACCCCCTTCAAACTTCGTTTGCGGGGGTATAATCAGAGCCGCCAATCTTGGAAATCATTGAAACGAGACGGTGTTAAGATAAAAAGTTGAGCATTGCGTGTCAGTCTTAGTACCCAATTTCGTACTTTAGTACCCAATTTCGTAAAATTGTTCATCGATATATAAAGATTGGGTACAACATAACTGTTATAAAACAGACTGCATGCATGGTGGTTAACCCAATCATGGTTGGCAACTTTGCTTCCCTCTTTGATTGCACACCGGTGGGTCGGGCTTAAGATTATATGATGTTTCCAGTGTAAAAGCATAAATGGAATTTTATTTTATTTTAGTATTCTTTATGTTGGTTGGCGCCTGATGCTCTGTCTTTGGTCGGGCCCCTCGGAGTCTAACTGTTGGTTTTCATTTGCTCCAGCTATTCTGTTGTTGTATGCTGTTGAGTCCTCAACCTTGTTTCATCTCTGTAGTTTTTTTATTTGTATGTTCTCGGAGATGTTACACTGATGAGTTAGGAAGCCTTCATGCGGACTAAACAAAATTAGTGTATACCGCGACAGAGGTATGGGCGAGAATCATGGCCATGTAAAATCGATTTAAGCCCCCCCAGTGGAATTCTTTTCACTGACCGTTCCAAGGCGGTTCTTCTGTGGCGCTTTATTTATGTTGTTGTTTGTTACTTACTGTGTGTATCACTTGTGTCTTTTTATTTTGGATGGCCATTTGGCCATTTTATGGGAAAGTAACTGTCCTTATGGCCTTCCTTTGTTTAGGTTTCCATTATGGTCTGGTCGCTTCATGTTTGTGTTTCTTTCCCTTTTGTGGAGTAAGTTAATTGTATCGATTCCTGATCTTTGTTTTACTTCTACTTTATTACACGTACGTGATTTTCGTAATAGCGGTAAAGGTATTGTTTGCGCTAATTTTAATTGCGAATGCACCTGGACGAATTGGAAAATTGAAAACATTGTGAGTTTTGATGAACTGTTTTGTTTTGGTCCATTATTATTTTC
The DNA here is from genome assembly GCA_963580285.1 of Lucinisca nassula. Taxonomy (NCBI): domain Eukaryota; kingdom Metazoa; phylum Mollusca; class Bivalvia; order Lucinida; family Lucinidae; genus Lucinisca; species Lucinisca nassula. The sequence goes on from OY757010.1 coordinate 211,730,164, forward strand.
TTTTACTGAAAGACCAGCGACATCATTTTTTTTTTGTTTTTTTTTCTCCTTCTTTATGTCATGAACCCCGGTTGGACATACACAGTAGTAAAAAAAGTGAACAAGAGGGCCCAATGGCCCTATATTGCTCACCTGTGTAGCAGAAAATCATTAGTGTAGGAGACCACTTGAAATTGCTACATACTAAATATCTAAGCTCAGGCAAAGCGGTGTCCATGCTTATAAACCCTACTGGTTTCATTGGGCGACAGGGCTTGAGATGTAATTTCATTTCAATGTCTGGTAAAAGTCCCGCAAAATTGGAAGAGACATCTCCAAAATGACCTATACAGTGTTGACGGGGATGTAAAACCTAAAATCAAACAAAATCTGTGCCTTATGGTTTTGGAGAAAAAGATTTTTTAAAGTTTTTTCCAGTATAAGTCTACAGAAGCAAATGAGCCCTGGGGCTTGGCCAATTTTGACCCAAAGAGCACAGTTGGCAGGATTTATGTAGGCAACCATTTTGTGTTGCTATATACTAAATATCTAAGGTCTGTACTTCATGGTTTCAAAGAAGATGTTTGAAGCTTTTTCCATTATAAGTTTGTTGGAGTTAAGGGGCCACAGGATTTGGACCCCAGGGGCATGATTGGCAGGATTCATGTAAGCGACCACTCGACATTGCTGCATGTTAAATACCTAAGCTCTGGGACTTATGGTTTCAGAGAAGAAGATTTTTGAAGATTTTTTTCCCCATTTTAATTTTTTTTTTTTTTCATTATAAGGGCCCTGTGGTTTCAGAGAAGAAGATTTTTGAAGTTTCTCCAATTGTAAATCTATGGAAGCTAAAGAGCCCTGGGGTGTGGCCAATTTGGATCCCAGGGGCATAACTGGCAGGATTTATGTAGGTGGCCACTTGACGTTGCTACATACTAACAAGAGGCCCATGGGCCACAATGCTCACCAGAACTCAGGCGGACACTGCCCACTGGCAACCATGTATGGTTTCAGGTTTTAATTTATTGATTATAAAGTCTCCCAAACAAACCCCCATTTCAAAATGAGCACCCATGTGGACTCTGTATCTGAAATATTAGGCCTTTTATGAGGAGGAAGGATGAGACATGGACCCAATAGAGCGCCCTGAATGGTATCACTGAATCCATCTTATCATAAGGCACATGAATATATATGGTTTAGGGGTTGGGATGTGTACTGTTCCTGAGATATAAGGCCTTTTAAGCTGCGAAGGGGTTGGAGCATAGCCCTGGCCGACCCCAGGAAAGCCAAGATTGTTGTCGCTGAATGTGTCTTATAATAAGGACCAAGAAAATATATTGTTTAGGGGTGGGGATATGAACAGTTTCCAAGATATGAGGCCCTCTTATGAAATGATGAGGAGAGGAATGGCCCCTGTGGACCACCAAGTTTGTGTGACTGAATGTGTCTAATCATAAGAAACAAGAATATATATGATTATGAGGTGGGGATCTTAATGGTGTCTGAGATATATGGCCTTTTATGCAGTAGAGGCGTGGGCCATGGCATCAGCATGTTGCCCTAGCGCATAGACACATTGATGTGAGTGAATGAGTCTTATTATAGGGAACACAAATATACATATTTTAGGGGTGGGGATCTGAACAGTTTCTGAGATATATTGCATTTTATGAAGTGGAAGGGTGGGGCATAGCCCCAGCACACCCCCAGAGACCCCTAGGTTGGTATCACTGAAAGTGTCTCATCATAAGGAACAAGAATATATATGGTTTAGGGTTGGGGGTTCTGAATGGTTTCCGAGATATTGAGCCTTTTACGAAGTGGAGGGGGTTGGGCATGGCCCGGGCACATCCCAGAGGACCCCCAGGCTGGTTTCAATGAATGCGTCTTATCATATGAAACAAGAATATATATGGTTTTGGGATGGGGATCTGAATGGTTTCCGAGACGTATCACCTTTTATGAAGTGGAAGGGTGGGGCACAGCCCCCGTGCGGCCCGGGAGACCCTTAGATTGGTATCACTGAATGCGTCTTATCATAAGGAACAAGAATTTATATGCTTTAGGGGTGGGGATCTGAACGGTTTCTGAGATATTGGGCTTTTACTAAGTGCACGGCGTGGGGCATAGCCCTGGCACATCCTAGGGGACCCCCAGATTGGTGTCACTGAATGCGTCTTTTCATAAGAAACAAGAATATACATGGTTTTGGGGTGGGGATCTGAAGTATTTCTGAGATATATCACCTTTTATGAAGTGGAAGATTGGGGCATAGCCTTGTGCGGCCTGGAAGATCCTTAGGTTGATATCACTGAATCCATCTTAACATAAGGAACAAGAATTTATATGGTTTAGGGGTGGGGATCTGAACGGTTTCTGAGATATTGGGCCTTTTATGAAGTGGAGGGGTCGGGCATAGCCCCCGTGCGGCAAGGGAGACCCTAAGGTTGGTATCACTGAATGCTTCTTATCATAAGGAACAAGAATTTAAATGGTTTAGGGGGTGGGATCTGCACGGTTTCTGAGATATTCAGCCTTTTACAAAGTGGAGGGGGTAGGGCATAAGCCCCGCCACATCCTAGGGGACCCTCAGATTGGTGTCACTGAATGCGTCTTATCATAAGAAACAAGAATATATATAGTTTAGGGGTGGGGATCTGAATGGTTTCTGAGATATATGGCATTTATGAAGTGGAAGGGTGGGGCATGGCCCCAGCGCACCCCAGAGAGACCCCAATGTTGGTATCACTGAATGTGACTTATCATAAGGAACAAGAATATATATGGTATAGGGGTGGGGATCTCAATGGTTTCTGAGATAAATGGCATTTTATGAAGTGGAGGGGGTGGGGCATGTCCCCGGCACATCAAGGAACAAAAATATATATAGTTTAGGGGTGGGGATCTGAATGGTTTCTGAGATAAATGGCATTTTATGAAATAGAGGGGGCAGGGCATGTCCCCGGCACATCCCGGGGGACCCCCAGGTTGGTGTCACTTAATGCATCTTACCATAAGGAACAAGAATATATATGGTTTAGGGGTTGGGATCTGTAAGGTTTCTGAGATATAAGGCATTTTATGAAGTGGAGGGGGCGGGGCATGGCCCTGGCACAACCTAGGGGACACCCAGGTTGACATAAAAGCATATGGCTGAGAGAAGTTTACTCAAGGAACATGTTTATGTAAGTTTTGTCAAAATATCTGCAATGACTTGGCAGTAAATGCCATTTTTCAGTTTTCCCCATTATAAGTCAATGGAAACTCTAAGTTGCCATAGCAACAAAACTAAAAGGCCAAATTTCATAAAAAACACAAAACCTGTAAAGGCAGATATGGTGAATATTTTCATATAGTCTCAGCCTCCTAGAGCATATGGTTTCTGAGGTGATGATTTTTTAAGTATTTTTTGTCTATTTTTTTTATTTTGGTTTCCATGGCAACCAACAACAAGAGGCCCAAGAGGGCCTGTCGCTCCACCGGCCAACTTCAGACAATTGTCATATTTATTACATTAACCAATTGTATACTAGTGAACTCTTCTATTGCTATATGTTGGACCAGTCCATTTGTCATATAAGGGGTGTCAGGCCTATTTTTTCTATTTTTGATGGAAAATTCTGTTAGCAAATAGTGCAGGCCCTGATCAGACACGGTGTTCTGTGGGGTCTGATCTGGGCCAGTACTGTTTGTCAATGTACCCATTTAGGGTTTTCCCGCATGCAATGGGTAAAAAAAAAGAGGGCCATGATGGCCCTGGATTGCTCACCTGATCATTAGTGTAACAAGTGGGCCCCAGAGAGGGCCATTATTGGCCCCAGGGCTTTAATGTGCATAATGTTGAGGGAGGTCTTAAAGGTGAAGCTTCATACCAAACATCAACAAAGGCTATAATTTAAACAATCTTGGCAAAGGTCCACTAGATGAAGCTACACATAAAATATCAAAGACCTGGGCCTTGCGGTTTCAGAGAAGAAGATTTTTTTTAAAGATATTACCTACATAAGCCTATGCAAAACCAAATGGCCCCTGGGCTATATAAATCTATGTAAAACCAAAGGGCTCCGGGGTGGGGGCATTTGTGGCCCCAGGGCTATACCTTGAACAATATTGGTAGAGGTCCACTAGATAAAGCTCCATACCAAATATTAAAGGCCTGGGCCTTGCAGTTTCAGAGAAGAAGATTTTTAAAGATTTCCCTATATAAGTCTATGTAAAACCAAAGAGCCCCAGAGTGGGGACATTTTTGGTCTCAGTGCTATAATTTGAATAATATTGATAGAGGTCCACTAGATGCAGCTTCATACCAACTATCGAAGACCCAGGCCTTGTGGTTTCAGAGAAGAAGACTTTTAAAGATTTTCCCTATATTAGTCTATGTAAAACCATAGGGCCCCGGGGCGGGGAATTTTTGGCCCCAGGGCTATAATTTGAACAATCTTGGTAGAGGTCCATTAGATGAAGCTTCAGACCACATATCAAAGTCCTGGGCCTTGCGGTTTCAGAAAAGAAGATTTTTAAAGATTATCCCTATATAAGCCTATGTAAAACCAAAGGGCCCCGGGGCGGGGGCATTTTTGGCTCCAGCACTATAATTTGAATAATCTTGGTAGGGGGCCTTTAGAAGAAGCTTCATACCAAATATAAAACACCTAGGCCTTGTGGTTTCAGAGAAGAAGGGCCATAATTTAAACAATCTTGATAGAGGTGCACTAGATGAAGCTTCACACCAAATATCAAAGACCTGGGCCTTACGGTTTCAGGGAAGAAGATTTTTAAAGATCTTCCCTATATAAGCCCATGTAAAACCAAAGGGCCTGGGAGCGGGGGCATTTTTGGCCCCAGCACTATAATTTGAACAATCTTGGTAGGGGTCCACTAGATGAAGCTTCATACCAAATATCAAAGACCTGGGCCTTGAGGTTTCAGAGAAGAAGATTTTTAAAGATTTTCCCTATATAAGCCCATGTAAAACCAAGGGGCCCCAGGGCGGGGGCATTTTTGGCCCCAGCACTATAATTTGAACAATCTTGGTAGGGGTCCACTAGATGAAGCTTCATACCAAATATCAAAGACCTGGGCCTTAAGGTTTCAGAGAAGAAGATTTTTAAAGATTTTCCCTATATAAGCCCATGAAAAACCAAAGGGCCCCAGAGCGGGCACATTTTTGGCCCCAGCACTATAATTTGAACAATCTTGGTAGGGGTCCACTAGATGAAGCTTCATACCAAATATCAAAGACCTGGGCCTTGCGGTTTCAGAGAAGAAGATTTTTAAAGATTTTCCCTATATAAGCCCATGTAAAACCATGGGGCCCCGGAGCGGGGGCATTTTTGGCCCCAGCACTATAATTTGAACAATCTTGGTAGGGGTCCACTAGATGAAGCTTCATACCAAATATCAAAGACCTGGGCCTTACGGTTTCAGAGAAGAAGATTTTTAAAGATTTTCCCTATATAAGCCCATGTAAAACCAAAGGGCCCCGGAGCCGGGGTATTTTTGGCCCCAGCACTATAATTTGAACAATCTTGGTAGGGGTCCACTAGATGAAGCTTCATACCAAATATCAAAGACCTGGGCCTTGTGGTTTCAGAGAAGAAGATTTTTTAAGTTTTTGATGAAAAAAAATCTATTTTTGGCTCCTGTGACCTAGATGTGCAACAGACCGGAACCATTTGAACAACTCTGAAAGGGGACCACCTAAGGATCATTCCTGTGAAGTTTGGTCAAAATCCGATCAGTGGTTCAGGAGGAGATGTCGTTTAAAGAAATTGTTTACGGACGCACGGATGCACAGATGCACAGACGACGGACGAAAAGTGATCCCATAAGCTCACCTCGTCACTACGAAGGAATTTGGAAGAGGACTAAGTAAGGAACATTCCTGTGAAGTTTGGTTACAATTGGCCCAGTAGTTTAGGAGGAGAAGATGTTTTAGCATTACACTATATGTTAAATAGGGAAAACTAGAGCTGTCAGAGGATCTGACTATAGCCCCGCTATAGCGCTATCAGAGGAGTAAGACACATTGACTCTAAAAGCTTTTAACCTATCAGGGGAGCTTTCTTAGTTCCAGAGAAAACTTTAATATTTTTTTTTTTCTTTGCTGGGGAGATAACCCCAAGAGTAATGTTGTTGGCCATTATTTACTTACATCCACCTAATGTTCATGTTTATACAAAGTTTCAGCTTTCTAGCTTTCTTAGTACCTGAGAAAACTGTATCGAAAATATTTTTCATGGTTTGATGGTTAGAAAAGTGAAATGATTTTTTTACTTGCAGAAAATATCCTATCAGGGGAGATAACTCCAAGAGTTATGGGCCTTTGGCCATTATTTTGGTAAGGGCCATACATCCACCCACTTTTCATGTTCATACAAAGTTTCAGTATTCTAGCTTTCTTAGTTCCTGAGAAAACTGTCACCAAACCTTTTCATTTATTAAAAAAAACTATACTATCAGGGGAGATAACTCCAAAAGTAATGGGCCCTCGGCCATTATTTTGGTTAGCTCCCTATATCCACCCATTGTCCACATTTATGCAAAGTTTGAGGTTTCTAGCTTCTTTAGTTCCTGAGAAAACTGTGACCAAACATTTTCATTTAAAAAAAACCTATATTTTCATTTATTTAAAAAACCTATCAGGAGAGATAACTCCAACAGTTATGGGCCCTTGGCCATTATTTTGGTAAGCTCCCTATATCCACCCATTGTCCACATTTATGCAAAGTTTGAGCTTTCTAGCTTCTTTCGTTCCTGAGAAAACTGTGACCAAACATTTTCATTTAAAAAAACCTATCAGGGGAGATAACTCCAAGAGTTATGGGCCCTTGGTCATAATTTCGGTAAGGTCCGTGGAGGCACCCATTGTCCACGTGTATACAAAGTTTTAGTTTTCTAGCTCTCTTAGTTTCGGGGAAAACTGTGACGAAAAAATAACGGAATAACGGAATTACGGAATTACAGAATTACAGAATTACGGAATTACAGAATTACGGAATGACAGGGCAAATCCAATATAGCCCCACTTTTCAAGCGGGGCTATAATAATAATAAGCCCCGCCCATGGCGGCCATGTTTTTTGTCGGATCAAAATTTCTTCAAGTAATCTGAAAGAGGTCTGCCCAAGGAACATTCATGCAAAATAAAAATGAAATCCAACAAGTGGTTTTGGAGCAGAAGATTTTTAAAGATTTTTAATTTTTTGTGTGGTTTTGTTGCCATGGCAACCAGAGTTCTGGGTATAACAAAATTCTTTGAAGGAATTTAGAAGAGGACTAAGTAAGGAACATTCCTGTGAAGTTTGGTTACAATTGGCCCAGTAGTTTAGGAGGAGAAGATGTTTTAGCATTACACTATATGTTAAATAGGGAAAATAAGCCCCGCCCATGGCGGCCATGTTTTTTTGTCGGATCAAAATTTCTTCAAGGAATCTGAAAGAGGTCCACCCAAGGAACATTCATGCAAAATAAAAATGAAATCCAACAGGTGGTTTTGGAGGAGAAGATTTTTAAAGATTTTTAATTTTTTGTGTTGTTTTGTTGCCATGGCAACCAGAGTTCTGGGTGTAACAAAATTCTTTGAAGGAATTTGGAAGAGGACTAAGTAAGGAACATTCCTGTGAAGTTTGGTTACAATTGGCCCAGTAGTTTAGGAGGAGAAGATGTTTTAGCATTACACTATATGTTAAATAGGGAAAATAAGCCCCGCCCATGGCGGCCATGTTTTTTGTCGGATCAAAATTTCTTCAAGGAATCTGAAAGAGGTCCACCCAAGGAACATTCATGCAAAATAAAAATGAAATCCAACAGGTGGTTTTGGAGGAGAAGATTTTTAAAGATTTTTATTTTTTTGTGGTTTTGTTGCCATGGTAACCAGAGTTCTGGGTGTAACAAAATTCTTTGAAGGAATTTAGAAGAGGACTATGTAAGGAACATTCCTGTGAAGTTTGGTTACAATTGGCCCAGTAGTTTAGGAGGAGAAGATGTTTAAAGAAAAAAGTTAACACACGGACGCACTGACGCACGGACGCACGACGGACACAGGGCCATGACAATAGCCCCGCTGGCCTTCGGCCAGTGGAGCTAAAAATGAGCAGAAGGCCTAAAATCATACGACAGATAGTAGATCGCCTATGGAACATTTCTTTGAAAGTTTTGTCAAAATATCTGCAGAGGCTTGGCAGTAAATGCCATTTTTCTATTTTCCCCATTATAAGTCTATGGGCACTCTAAGTTGCCATAGCAACCAAACTAATAAGCCGATTTTCATTTAAAACACAAACTTTCAATCCCCCTGCCCAAGGATGCTACAGATGAAATTTGGACTGAATCGGCCCAGTGGCTTCAGAGGAGATGTCGTTTGAAAATGTTAACGCCAGACGACAACGACGACGACAACGACGGACAACTACCTATCCTATAAGCTCCCCCGGAGCCTTTGGCTCTGGTGAGCTAAAAATCTAAGCTCTGGGCCTTACGGTTTCATAGAAGAAGATTTTTTAAGTTTTTTTCCATTATAGGTCTATTGGCGGTGATAAGATCGGGCGTGGCCAATTTTGACCCCAGGGGCAGAGTTAGCAGGATTTATGTAGCTGGCTATTTTATGTTGCTAGATACTAAATATCTAAGTTCTGTGCTTCAAAGTTTCTGAGAAGAAGATTTTTGAAGCTTTTTCCATTATGAGTCTATGGGAGCTAACGGGCCCCCGGGCGTGGCCCATTTGGACCCCAGGGGCATGATTAGCAGGAAATATGTAGGTGACCGCTTGCCGTTGATACATGCTAAATATCTAAGCTCTGGGCTCAGTGGTTTCAGAGAAGAAGATTATGAATTTTTTTTTTCCATTATGAGTCTATGGGAGCTAAGGGGGTCCCAGGGTGTGGCCCATTTGAACCCCAGGGGCATGATTGGCGGGTAATGTAGGTGACCACTTGTCATTGCTACATGCTAAATATCTAAGCTCTGGGCCCTGTGGTTTCAGAGAAGACGATTTTTGAAGCTTTTTTCCAATATGAGTCTATGGGAGCTAAGGGGCCCGGGGGTGTGGCCCATTTGAACCCCAAGGGCATGAATGGCAGGATTTATGTAGGTGACCACTTGCCCATGCTTCATGCTAAATATCTAAGCTCTGGGCCCTGTGGTTTCAGAGAAGAAGATTTTTGAAGCTTTTTTTTCCATTATGAGTCTATAGGAGCTAAGGGGCCCTGGGGTGTGGCCCTTTTGGACCCTAGAGGGCATGATTGGCAGGAATTATGTAGGTGATCACTTGCCGTTGCTGGGTGCTAAATATCTAAGCTCTGGGCACTGTGGTTTATGAGCAGAAGATTGTTTAAGCTTTTTTCCATTATGAGTCTATGGGAGCAAAGGGGCCCCGGTGCGTGGCCCATTTGGAACCCAGGGGCATGATTGGCAGGAATTATGTAGGTGACCAATTGCCGTTGCTACATGCTAAATATCTTAACTCTGGGCCCTGTGGTTTCAGAGAAGAAGATTTTTGAAGCTTTTTTTTCCCATTATGAGTCTATAGGAGCTAAGGGGCCCCGGGGCGTGGCCCATTTGGACCCTAGGGGCATGATAGGCAGGACTCATGTAGGTGACCACTTGCCGTTGCTACATGCCAAATACCTCAGCTCTGGGCCCTGTGGTTTCAGAGAAGAAGATTTTTGAAGCTTTTTTCCATTATGAGTCTATAGCAGCTAAAGGGCCCTGGGGCGTGGCCCGATTGGACCCCAGGGGCATGATTGGCAGGAATTATGTAGGTGACCACTTGCCGTTGCTACAGGCTACATATCTAAGCTCTGGGCCCTGTGGTTTCCGAGAAGAAGATTTTAAGCTTTTTGTTCCATTATGAGTCTATGGGAGCGAAGGGGCCCCGGGGCATCGCCCATTTGGAACCCAGGGGCATGATTGGCAGGAATTATGTAGGTGACCACTGGCCGTTGCTACATGCTAAATATCTAAGCTCTGGGCCCTGTGGTTTCAGAGAAGAAGATTTTTGAAGTTTTTTTTCCATTATGAGTCTATAGGAGCTAAGGGGCCCCGGGGTGTGGGCAATTTGGACCCCAGGGGCATGATTGGCGGGTAATGTAGATGACTATTTGCCGTTGCTACATGCCAAATATCTCAGCTCTGGGACCAGTGATTTCAGAGAAGAAGATTTTTGAAGCTTTTTTCCATTATGAGTCTTTAGGAGCTAAAGGGCCCCAGGGCGTGGCTTGTTTGGATCCCAGGGGCATGATTGGCAGGAATTATGTAGGTGACCACTTGCCGTTGCTACATGCTAAATATCTAAGCTCTGGGCCCTGTGGTTTCTGAGAAGAAGATTTTTGAAGCTTTTTGTTCCATTATGAGTCTATGGGAGCGAAGGGGCCCCGGGGCGTGGCCAATTTGGACCCCAGGGGCATGATTGGCAGGAATTATGTAGTTGACCACTGGCCTTTAATACATGCTAAATATCTAAGCTCTGGGCCCTGAGGTTTCAGAGAAGAAGATATTTTAATTTTTTCCCATTGTAAGTCTATGGGGGCTATAAGTTGCCATGGCAACCAGAATTCCAATCTGATCAGCCCAAACACCTTATGCAGCCTTTCCCCCTACCTGATGATGCTTCTCATGAAATTTGATCAAGATTGACCATGGGGTATTAGAGATATACTTATTTGAAATTGTTTACGGACACATGGACGCACTGACGGATGGACACACTGACGCATGACGGACAAAAAGTGATCACAAAAGCTCACCTTGTCACTATGTGACAGGTGAGCTAAAAATATATTCAGGGACTGAAAATGATGGGCGAGATAGCCGAAGTGTCAACTTAAAAGTAGTTTGACACACGAAGTTGAAATACAATAAATATATAGGGGAAATAAACTGGACTTAGAAATGAGTTCGACATAAGTGATAGGATCGAGATAGGCGAGGTCGAGATAACGAGAGTCAACTGTATTACACATGCAAAGTTAATTCAAAATGAAGGTTAAAAAGAACCCATTACAAACATTTTTTTCTCCCATGTTTTATGGTTACTGGAGGCTAACTCTTATTCTTTTAGAGTCCCCCATCTTTGAAGAAATATCAGAAATATTTTTTTTTATTTCTGTTTTCTATCCTGTTTGTATAAATTTTGTCCTTCATAGTTGTATATAAGGAAGAGTGATGTGATAATTAAAGGATAATTTTTCGTATTGCTCGTTTGAAACATGTTGTGGGTACTTATTTTAATCGCCTTACACAACATGTGATTTAATGGAAAAATTACCAATAAAATGCCAATCACGACAATTGTCGTCTGCTTTGTCATCTGCCGGTTTCCTTAAAAGTCATTTCTGCAAACAGTGTAGACCCAGATAAGACTGCTCCTCTAGGAGCAGTCTGATCTGGGTCCACACTGTTTGCCTGTATGAAAACATATTTCAAAAAAGTTTGCAAAAAAATTCAGCAGACGACATAAGCAGACAACATTTTCAGATGTACCGTATTCGCTCTAATTACCGCACCGTGCCCTTAGTTTTTTCCAAATCGTGTCAAAAAATCATGGAGAGAAATCTACCTAATTAGCGTGCAGTTGATACGAAAAAAATAGCTTCCGAGATGATGCATACTGATATTAAATGGGATAGAAAAGGATACTTAAGCATTGCCTTCACTGTTGAAGAAATAATGTTAAGTTTTTATAGATTTACTGTGAGAGCTTCAAGGGGAGGTTACTGTAAAGTGTGTGCTTATGCATTTCCTTTTCAAAAATAGCTTTGGTGTGTGCTTATAGGAGCATGTGCGGTAATTCGGGCGAATACGGTAGTTTTTCTGAGCAGCTTGAGAAAATCCTCATAATCCTCCTTACATATTGTTTCGACACCTCTATAAAGCATTGCATAACTAACCTTGAACGTCTTCTCTGGTTTGCTTTGAATTACTTCCCCATTTATAACAAATGCCGATGTCACTTTGAAAGTCGCCTGCCTGTTACCATCTTTAATACCATCAATGGTAGCCATCAAACCTACGGTCTGCTCTTGATCCCAGTTTTCAGAGGTAAATATCAGAGAGCGGTCATCTGTCATCAAAACTTGCTTTATAGGCTGACCATCTGTTGGGCAACTGTTGGAAAGAAAAAAAAAAAGATTTTTTTTTAACTCCTAGTACTGGGTTTGTTAAGGAGTTCAATAGCCCAGTCAACACTATTTAGGTATAGTCAAACTAGTCATTTCACCCAGTCACACTTTTCTTGCGTAAGTTTATGCATAAGGGGTTGACCAGTAAGTGCACATTCTTTCACCAGAAACTGACAGTAGGCCTTCTTAAATTAGTGGAATGGAGAGAATGACGACAGAAGAAGCCATCTAATCAGGACCTACACTGTTTGTCACCATTGGTAATAGTGCAGGTCCAGCTCAGAAGACTTTTGAAGAAGCCAATGGATCAGGATCTACAGTGCTACACTGTTTGTCAAGCACTTTTGTTTGTTTGATTTGAGGTTTAACATCCCCGTCAACACTGTAAAGGTCAGGAGACATTGCTTCCAATTTTGTGGGACTTTTACCCGACATTGGGATGAAATGACATCTCAAGCCCTGCATCCCAATGAAACCAATAGGGTTTATGAGCACAGACGGCACTGTGTGAACTGAATGCATATAGTATATGAAGTAATTTGATTGATTGATAGTCATCTATGGCTGTGGCTAAATAATTTATTCAGCAGGATAAGCATTAAGATACCAAGAAAAGATAGATCTGGAAATGTTTGTTTATTTCATCGGCTATGTCTTCTTGCAATTTTTTAAAACATTATGAAAACACGCCTATATTAAAATATAGTAAACTTTACCTCCATATCGAAATTTTTAGATGAAAAAAAAAAATGTGATATTTTTCTTATTGTTGCTCAAAATATAGATCGAGGCGGTTCCAACGAGTGCCCACAATCTATATTTTAGAGCAGAAATATGAAAAATAAGGTTTACCCCTGCAAACCCCAGTTTTACCACACAAAAATTTTGGTTGAAGGTGGTTAAAATTATATAGGCATGTTTTCGTGATGCATGTTTTTGCATACAGGCCAGGCAAACACTGTGAACCCTGATCAGACTGCTCAGGCTCCACACTGTTTACAACAAGAAAAACGCCAAATGGCATTATGGACGGGTTTTTGTAAAAAGGTTAACCAAAAGGTAAACCGGGACGTGGACACCCGACCGCCCGCCCGCACGGACATCGCTATTCTAAAGGACGGAATTTTTCCTTGAAAAACCCGTCCAAAAATAAAGCTAAGCTGTGAGTACTCATTAGAATCGCCTCATCGAGGCGATTCTTATGAGTTCACACAGCATGCTTTTTAAAGAAAAAAGCAAACGAACGTCCTTAGACTAATTTAAAATAAAGAAAAAAAAAAGAATGAAAAAAGAAAGAAAAAAAAAAGAAAAAAAAAAAAATGTCTCCAACGGGGTTTGAACTCACGCCCCTCAGATTTATAGTCAACAATAGGATTCGTAGTCCAGCACTCTATCCACTACACTGGCATTTGAAAAAAGGTTAACCAAAAGGTAAACCTGAAAAACACAAGTTTGAAAAATGACAATTTCCGCCAAAATTTTAGTCTTTTGCGCCATTTATGGACAATACATGAAAGCGGTACCTCCACTTATGCATCAGTCCTGATATTAAAACAATCTGCTACAGAATAGATGAAAAATATCACTTTGAAAATAAGGTTAACCAAAAGGTAAACCTGGGACGACGCCCGCCCGCCCACCCGGACATCACTATTTTAAAGGACGGATTTTTTTTTTTTAAAAACCCGTCCAAAAATGACTTAATGCAGATAAAAACTTTTGTGATTGGCACCTTAGGGGTTAACCCATTTTATATCAGAAACCCCTAAATGGGACACTGACCAACATTGCAGGCCAAGATCTGTGCATTCCATCAAGAAAACATGCCTATATAATTTTGACCCCCTTGAACCCCACTTTTATATAGTAAAACTGGGGTTTACAGGGGTATACCTTATTTTTCTTATTCCTGCTCTAAAATATAGATTGTGGGTATTCGTTAGAACCATTTCATCAAGGCGGTTCAATTACTACATCTGAGCTTTTCCCTGAAAATTGTCAGTACTGTGTGTACAGAAAAGATAGGAACTCTCATGGTGGTGGGGTGATGTTGCTCATTCATAGAGACATCCCTCACATGCCGTTCATGGAACTTGAAAATGACACCGAAACGGTCTGGGTTAAGGTTTTTGCAAATAAAACTTCCCACTTTGTAGCAAGTTGGTATCGACCACCAAATGGTATAATCAAAAACTTCCAGTTGTTTAAAGACCAACTGGATTGCATTAAATTGCAGCATAAGGGTAAAAAACTCCCGGCTGTACATGTTCTAGGTAACCTCAACTTCAGAGACATTGCTTGGCCCGACAGGCTCAGCAAACAAGGCACAATGCTGAGTCAGTCGGAAGGACAAATATTAATTGACATTATGAACGATCATGGTCTTGAACAAATTGTTAACTTCCCCACTCGTGATAAGAACACATTGGATCTGATCCTTACGACTTTGCCAGGACAATTCGAAGACATTCATTCCCCAGATAAACTAAGTGACCACGATGTTGTCTCCGGATATTTAAAAATTCACATCCCACCAATAAAGAAACCTCGGAGGAAGGTGTACTCATATCAGAAAGGTGACTACGAAACTATGAGGAAGGATGCACTCAGATTTGCAAAGGAGAATTACTTTAATGGTCATTCAGATGCTCGGTCTGTACAGGAAAATTTTGATTTGATAACTTCTTTCATTCATACTTCGGCCGAAAATCAGATCCCCTAAAAAACTAGTAGGTCTGTATCTTCTATTCCCTGGATCACTCCAGAGATAAAAGGAAAATTCGCAGAAGGAATAAGATTCATGCAAAGGCAAAAAAGACGGGAAGTGGTAAACTCCGGACAAAATTTGAAAACTTGAGACGTGAAATCAAGACTGATATAAAAAATCAGCATGATTTGTATGTGAATAACTTGGTAGGTGATGTAAAGGCAAATCCCAGAGACTTCTACAGATATATTAATAGCCAGAAGAAAGACAGGCAAGGTATCCCGCCCCTTAATAAAAGAGGAGGGGACGGTGTTGCTGAATCAGACTCTGAAAGGGCAGAGGAACTAGTTGGTCAATTCAACAATGCGTTTAATAAAACTGAGTTCACGGAGGTTCCATTGACTGGAAGATCAGCCCCATTCATGAATAATATTGTTGTGACAGCTGCAGGAGTGATCAAATTACTTCAAGGCTTAAATCCCAGTAAGGCCTTAGGACCTGATGAGCTTCATCCTAGAGTCCTGAAGGAACTAGCAAATGAGTTGGGTCCAGTTTTTGCACACTTGTTTCAACAGTCTCTTGATACGGGTGAAATCCCCAAAGAATGGCTCTTAGCAAACATCTGTCCACTCTTCAAAAAAGGAGATAGGGCTCTTGCTCGTAATTATCGCCCTGTGTCTCTGACTTGTGTTCTGTGTAAATTGCTGGAACATATAGTCTGCTCGAACATCATGGCCCACTTGGACGAACATAAACTTTTGTCAGGCAGACAACATGCATTTAGGAAAAGGCACAGTTGTGAAACTCAGCTAAGCACAGTTATTAATGACTGGGCAAAAATTTTGGACAAAGGGGGACAGGTGGACACATTTATTCTGGACTTCGAGAAGGCTTTTGACACCCCTCCTCATGAACTACTTAAATCTAATTTATTTGGTTATGGAATTGGGGGAAAGACCCTCAAATGGATAGATTCCTTTCTTTGCTACAGAAAACAGCGGGTTGTTGTTAATGGTGAATCTTCGGAGTGGGCTCCCGTTTTGTCTGGAGTCCCGCAAGGGACCGTTCTTGGTCCACTTTTGTTCTCCCTGTACATCAATGATATTTCCACTGACATTGACTCAGAAAAAAGACTGTTCGCAGATGACTGTGTTTGTTACCGGGAAATAAGAAATACAGATGACTCATTGAAACTTCAGGCTGACATAGATAGATTAGGATGTTGGGCACGTAAATGGGGCATGAGATTTCAGCCAGTTAAATGCAATATTATGCAGATAACTAGGAAGAGATCTAATAAAGTTGAGGCTTCTTACACCTTAGAGGGAATGGTCCTCGAGAATGTGTAGTCCATTAAATACCTTGGAGTGACAATCTCACACAACTTGAGATGGAATACTCATATTAGCAACATGTGTACTAAGGCAAATAGAACGCTTGGTTTCCTGAGGCGAAATCTTCATCAGTGCCCTCAGGATGTAAAAGAGGCAGCATATAAAGGTCTTGTTCGCCCAATCTTGGAATATGGTAGTTGTATCTGGGACCCCAGTGGTGTGGTCCTTAACGATGAAATTGAGAAAGTTCAGAATAGAGCTGCTAGATTTGTAACAGGCAATTACTGCTTTGAAACTGGGAGCATGACTGGAATACTTGGAAAATTAAAATGGGAGTCTCTCAAGAAAAGGAGAAAAGACAGTAGGCTAATCCTTTTATACAAAGGTCTAAAGGGTGCTGCCAGCATTCCAACAGATGACCTTGTTCCCCCAGCTAGACGCTGTAGAAATCACCATTCATTGGCGTTTCAGACCCTTAGCGCAAGAACTGACATTTATAAAGAGTCGTTCTTCCCCAGAACCATTAGAGATTGGAATGCCCTTCCCGATTCGATTATTTCGACAGCTGAAGGTGCTGATGATTGTTTAGCTAAATTTACCTCTTTGGTTAGAGCTAGGGACTAACTTCCCACATCACAGGTCCTGGTGTATGAATGTCATTTGACGTGTCACCAGTAACAATTCTGATTCTGAACGAGTACTCCCAATCTATGTTTTAAGCAGCAATATGAAAAATATTGGAATTTTTCTTCTGAAAATGTTCAATTTGGTGGTAAAATTGTCAATACATATGAATAGGCATGTTTTCGTAATGAATGTTATCTTTCTTATCACTAGAAAAAGTTAGATAATTTGTTAGTCCAAATGTAGATTGTTTGCAATCGTTGGAACCACCTTCATGAGGCAGTTCTAACTGGACTGTTTGTGCTCGTTGGAACTACCTTAATTGGGCAGTTCTAACTGGACTGTTTGTGCTCCTTGGGACCACCTTAATGAGGCAGTTCTAACTGGACTGTTGGAGCTCATTGGGACCACCTTAAGGAGGCAGTTCTAACTGGACTGTTTGTGCTCGTTGGAACCACCTAAATGAGGCAGTTCTAACTTGACTGTTGGTGCTAATTGGAACCGCCTTAGTGAGGCAGTTCTAACTGGATTGTTGATGCTCGTTGGAACTGCCTTAATGAGGCAGTTCTAGCTGGACAGATAGTGCTCGTTGGAACCACCTTCATGAGGCAGTTCTAACTGGACTGTTGGTGCTTGTTGGAACCGCCTTAATGAGGCAGTTCTAACTGGACTGTTGGAGCTCATTGGAACCGCCTTAATGAGGCAGTTCTAGCTGGACAGATAGTGCTCGTTGGAACCACCTTCATGAGGCAGTTCTAACTGGATTGTTGGTGCTTGTTGGAACCACCTTAATTAGGAAGTTCTAACTGGACTGTTGGTGCTTGTTGGAACCACCTTAATGAGGCAGTTCTAACCGGACTGTTGGAGCTCATTGGAACCGCCTTAATGAGGCAGTTCTAACTGGACTGTTGGAGTCATTGGAACCACCTTAATGAGGCAGTTCAAACTGGACTGTTGGTGCTTGTTGGAACCGCTTTAATGAGGCAGTTCTAACTGGACTGTTGGAGCTCATTGGAACCGCCTTAATGAGGCAGTTCTAACTGGACTGTTGGAGCTTGTTGGGACCACCTTAATGAGGCAGTTCAAACTGGACTGTTGGTGCTTGTTGGAACCGCTTTAATGAGGCAGTTCTAACTGGACTGTTGGAACTCATTGGAACTGCCTTAATAAGGCAGTTCTAACTGGACTGTTGGAGCTCATTGGGACCACCTTAATAAGGCAGTTCAAACTGGACTGTTGGTGCTTGTTGGAACCGCTTTAATGAGGCAGTTCTAACTGGACTGTTGGAGCTCATTGGAACCGCCTTAATGAGGCAGTTCTAACTGGACTGTTGGAGCTCGTTGGGACCACCTTAAGGCGGCAGTTCTAACTGGACTGTTGGTGCTTGTTGGAACTGCCTTACTGAGGCAATTCTAACTTGACTGTTGGTGCTTGTTGGAACCACCTTAATGAGGCAGTTCTAACTGGACTGTTGGAGCTCATTGGAACCGCCTTAATGAGGCAGTTCTAACTGGCCTGTTGGTGCTCGTTGGAACTGCCTTAACAAGGCAGTTCTAACTGGACTTTTGGAGCTCGTTGGGACCACCTTAATGAGGCAGTTCTAACTGGACTGTTGCAGCTCATTGGAACCGCCTTAATTAGGAAGTTCTAACTGGATTGTTGGTGCTTGTTGGAACCACCTTAATGAGGCAGTTCTAACTGGACTGTTGGAGCTCATTGGTACCACCTTAATGAGGCAGTTCTTACTGGATTGTTGGAGCTCTTTGGAACCGCGTAAATGAGGCAGTTCTTACTGGACTGTTGGTGCTCATTGGAACCACCTGAATGAGGCAGTTCTAGCTGGACTGTTGGTGCTTGTTGGAACCACCTTAATGAGGCAGTTCTAACTGGACTGTTGGAGCTCATTGGAACCGCCTTAATGAGGCAGTTCTAACTGGACTGTTGGAGCTCACTGGAACCGCCTTAATGAGGCAGTTCTAACTGGACTGTTGGAGCTAGTTGGGACCACCTTAATGAGGCAGTTCTAACTGGACTGTTGGGGCTCATTGGAACTGCCTTAATGAGGCAGTTCTAACTGGACTGTTTGAGCTTGTTGGGACCACCTTAATGAGGCAGTTCTAACTGAACTGTTGGAGCTCATTGGAACCGCCTTAATTAGGAAGTTCTAACTGGACTGTTGGTGCATGTTGAAACCACCTTAATGAGGCAGTTCTAACTGGACTGTTGGAGCTGGTTGGGACCGCCTTAATGAGGGAGTTCTAACTGGACTGTTGGAGCTGGTTGGGACCACCTTAATGAGGCAGTTCTAACTGGACTGTTGGTGCTTGTTTGAACTGCCTTAATGAGGCAGTTCTAACTGGACTGTTTGTGCTTGTTGGAACCACCTTAATGAGGCAGTTCTAACTGGACTGTTGGAGCTTGTTGGGACCACCTTAATGAGGCAGTTCTAACAGGACTGTTGGATCTCATTGTGACCACCTTAATGAGGCAGTTCAAACTGGACTGTTGGTTCTTGTTGGAACCGCTTTAATGAGGCAGTTCTAACTGGACTGTTGGAGCTCATTGGAACCATCTTAATGAGGCAGTTCTAACTGGACTGTTGGAGCTCGTTGGGACCACCTTAAGGAGGCAGTTCTAACTGGACTGTTGGTGCTTGTTGGAATCGCCTTAATGAGGCAATTCTAACTTGACTGTTGGTGCTTGTTGGAACCACCTATTTGAGGCAGTTCTAACTGGACTGTTGGAGCTCATTTGAACCGCCTTAATGAGGCAGTTCTAACTGGACTGTTGGTGCTCGTTGGAACTGCCTTAATGAGGCAGTTCTAACTGGACTGTTGGTGTTCATTGGAACCACCTGAATGAGGCAGTTCTAACTGGATTGTTGGTGTTCGTTGGAACCGCCTTAATGAGGCAGTTCTAACTGGACTGTTGGTGCTTGTTGGAACCGCCTTAATGAGGCAGTTCTAACTGGACTGTTGGTGCTCGTTGGAACCGCCTTAATAAGGCAGTTCTCACTGGACTGTTGGTGCTAATTGGAACTGCCTTAATGAGGCAGTTCTAACTGGACTGTTGGTGCTAATTGGAACTGCCTTAATGAGGCAGTGTGTGTGTGTGTGAATTCGGGTTTAACGTCGCTTTCAACAATTTTTCAGTCATACAGTTCTAACTGGACTGTTGGTGCTCGTTGGAACCCCCTTAATGAGGCAGTTCTAACTGGACTGTTGGTGCTAATTGGAACCATGTTAATGAGGCAGTTCTAACTTGACTGTTGGTGCTCGTTGGAACTGCCTTAATGAGACAGTTCTAACTGGACTGTTGGTGCTCGTTGGAACCACCTTAATGAGGCAGTTCTAACTGGACTGTTGGTGTTCATTGAAACCACCTGAATGAGGCAGTTCTAACTGGATTGTTGGTGTTCGTTGGAACCGCCTTAATGAGGCAGTTCTAACTGGACTGTTGGTGCTTGTTGGAACCGCCTTTATGAGGCAGTTCTAACTGGACTGTTGGTGCTCGTTGGAACCGCCTTAATAAGGCAGTTCTAACTGGACTGTTGGTGCTTGTTGGAACCGCCTTAATGAGGCGGTTCTAACGAGTACCTATAATCTGTTCTTGAGCAAAAATAATGAATACCCCCATAAACCCCACTTTTCTTTATAATAATTAGGTGGTAGAGGGGTGTTCATTATACATCCTTCTTAACCTGATGATTGAAAAAAAAAATATATTCAACTTCTGTGAAGTTGATGCTGCACCTGCTCCCCATCAGCCACACCCAAAAATAATGTTGTTTTTTTTTACATAGAAGAAATAAATACAGGAGTTTAAGAAGTACTTACATTCTAAATATCTGAGGTTAGAAAATGACTAAGTTCATAATGTGGAAAAAAATGACAAGAAAAGACTTAACAGTTATAGCCAAAGTACATGAACACCCTAATAACATACAGAAAACATGTGTAAAGTTAAAAACGATTGGTACAAGAAAGTAAGATGAGTTGCACTCACAAGGTATCATCTATTCAAAAATTAATTGAACTTGGAAAAAACCTAAGTTAAACAAGATGTGTTTGTGCAACACTGAGCCCCCGGAGAGTGCATGTGAAATATGAAAGCCCTATGGCAAACCAATCAAAAGGTATGGCCAATGTTCAAGTTTTAAAAAAAGAAGGTCAAGGTCACAAGGTCAAAAATTATGGTACCACTGAAAAGTTCTGTGACAAGGAATGCTTATGTGAAATATGAAAGCCCAATCACTTACCAATCTTAAGTTTTGGCCAATGTTAAAGTTTTTGAAAAGTGGTTCAAGGTCACAAGGTCAAAAATTATGGAACCACTGGAAAGGTATTGTGATATGGCATGCATAAAGGAAATATGAAGGCCCTACCACTAACAAATCAAAAGTTATGGCCAAAGGTTTTAATAAGTAGGTCAAATGTCAAGGTCAAGGTAACAAAGTAAAAAATTATGGGATCGTTGGAAAGGTCTTGTGACATAGAATGCACACATGAAATATGAAAGCCTTATCACTTAACAATCGAAAGTTATGGCCATTGTTAAAATTTTTTGAAAAGGTCAAATGTCAAGGTCACAAGGGCAAAAATTATGGTATCATTGGAAAGGTCTTGTGACACAGAATGCACATGTGAAATATGAAAGCCCAATCAATTACCAATCAAAAGTTATGGCCAATGTTCAAGTTTTTAAAAAGTAGGTCAAGTATAAAGGTCAAGGTCACAAGGTCAAAAATTATGGTACCACTGGAAAGGTCTTGTGACAAGGAATGCAAATATGAAAGCCTTATCACTTATCAATCAAATGTTATGGCCAATGTCAAAGTTTTTGAGAAGTCGGTCAAACGTCAAGGTCAAGGTCACAAGGCAAAAATTACGGTACAATTGGAAAGGTCTTGTGACATAGAATGCACTTGTGAAATATGAAAGCTCTATCACTTACCGATCGAAAGTTACGGGCAATGTAAAAGTTTGTAAAAAGTAGGTCAAACATCAAGGTTACATGGTCAAAAGGAAAGGTCTTGTGACAAGAAATGCACATGTGAAATATGAAAGCCCTATTAGTTACCATTCAAAAGTAATGCCCAATGTGAAGGTTTTTGTGGACAGACAAACACACTAACAGACAAACAGACGGACAGACCAAAAGCTATATGCCCCTCGAATCTTTGATTCCTGGGGCTTAAAAAAGTGAAAATAACTGATAAAACATTAAAGGAGGATAACCCCAAAAGCACATGCACATCTGCAGACCATGACAAAAATGTCTGTAAAATTTAACCCTTCTCTTGCTGAATATTCAGTTTAGCCACACCTATTTCTGACTTTGAACCAATCAGATTACTTGATGTAAATTATTCCTACAAATTCATAAACTGAATGTCAAACAGTGTAGATCCTGATCAGATGGCTTCTTCAGAAGCCATCTGATCTGGATCTACACTGTTTCCAAAGATAGGGGTTGTCGTGAACAGCAAGATAAGAGTTAAAAAAGATCTCTAGCAAACTGTAAGAGGAGCTGCTCTTAGAAGGTACCTATTCTAAACGATGGTTGACCTGAAAAAAAAAATAAGTTGTATAAGTGGAAAAAAGTTAATAAAAAATAAAGCAAAGACAACCTCAAGACCACATGTACATCTACAGACAATGATGAAAACACCTGCAAATTTTCAGAAAGATTCGTAACAAATTGTAAGAGGAGCTGTGCTCAAAAGGTATCAATTCCAATTGTGAGTGACTCTGGGAAAAAAACAACAGTGCAGTCAGGCTTTAATGCCACTTTCGGGGTGAACATATCGCGACTGCATAATAGCACCAGTCTTGCTGAGGCCTTTCCTACGATATCTAGTGGGTGGGGAAAATGACGTAATTATAAGATCTGCGGGAATTCTTTTAATAGAAGAGTATTAATTTCATGAATTATCTACATAAATAAACGGAGAACAGTCAACAGTATCTGTTTTATCTATTTTATCCCTTTGATTTAATTAGCCTGTAATAATTATAAACAAAATGACAGATAAAAGTCTCTATGTCTCAAGCCGCCATATTGGTGTTGAACATGTGCATGCAGTGATGAAGTAAACACCGGTATACACAAAAATGTCTGGCGGCATTTGCACAGTTCCTCAATGCTTTGAGTCTAATGGATAAATCTGTTTTCTTTTTAGTTTTTTTCCCCCACACGAGAACATTTTGGTTTGGAGTTTCCTGCCTCAGAAAAGGCTTTTTTCCTAAAAGAAATTCTTTATTTTGAGCATAAATAAGAAAAATATCGCAATTTTTCATCTTAAAATTTTCATTTTTTTGGCGATAAAATTTACTATGTATTCTTCTAACACACCTATATAATTTGACCCCCTTTAACCTGACTTTTATATAGTAAAACTGGGTTTTCAGGGGTAAACATTTCTTTTCTTATTTTTGCTCAAAAACATAGTTTGTGGGTACTCGATAGAACCACCTTGTTGAGGCGGTTCTATCGAGTCCCTGCAATCTATGTTTTATTTTTGCTCAAAAACATAGTTTGTGGGTACTCGATAGAACCGCCTTGTTGAGGCGGTTCTATCAAGTCCCCGCAATCTATGTTTTGAGCAAAAATCAGAAAAATATCAGATTTTTTATCTGGAAATTTTCCTTTTTTGGGTGGTAGAATCTTTCAATACTTTTGTATAGGCGTGTCTTCTTAATGAACTGCACTGTCAAGCTTGCAAGGGAACTAAGAAAGGTAATACAGAGTTAACTTCTAAATAAACTTAGTTCGAAAAATGGCAATTTTCATCATAACTTTGGTCCTTGGTGCCATTAAAGGATTGTATATGAAAGCGGTACTTCCAGTAAAGCCAAAGTTCAAATATGAAAGCAAACCAATGAAGAATAAAGGTAATATATCACTTTAACCCTTCTCTTGCTGAATATTCATTTAAGCCACACCCATTTCTGTCTATCAGCCAATCAAATTACTTGATGTAATTTATTGCTACAAATTTATAAACTGAATGCCAAACAGTGTAGATCCTGATCAGATGGCTTCTTCAGAAGCCATCTGATCTGGATCTACACTGTTTGCAAAGATATGGGTTGTCGTGAACAGCATGATAAGAGTTAAAGAAAGGTTAACCAAAAGGTGAACTTCAGACAATGCATGACGCACGCCCGGACATCGCTACTTTTGAAGACATTTTTTTGACAACCTGTCCAAAAACTGTAAGGGGAGTTACCCAGGTAAAATGTTGAAGGAAGGATGAATGGATGGACAGACAGATGGAAGGCTGGATAAATGGATGGAAACTTGCATGCCTATAGCTTCCTGCTAAAGCCGATGTGACAAAAACAGCGCTAACAGTTAAAACAGCCATTTTCATCACAAAAACAAGCCTATATAATTTTGACACCCTTAAACCCCACTTTTATATCGTAAAATTGAGTTTTACAGGGGTAAACATTAAATTTTTTATTTGATTTGAGCAGAAATGGAAAAATATGAGAATTTTTTTATCTGAAAATGTCCATTTGGTTGTGACGATTTCAATGTATTTGAAAAGTTGTGTTTTTGAAATGCTAAAAAAATTCTTTTTAATAAACCCTAATTTTGAAAATGGACTTCTGCTTTATTATGCAGATGATTCTTTTCCTAAGAAAATGACAAAACTTACATTGGACTGTCTTCTTCAGTTAGCTCAAGTATTAATCTGAGAGTACACAGGCCACCTTGACTACATACATCCTCTGGGTTCTGATCTAACTTAAAACCAATGACAAATTCATCACCACACTCCTGTACCAATATACTGTCTTCTGTCACTGAATGCTGCAAACATATGAACATACCCAATAAACTATTAAGAAAACATGCCTATACAAATACATTTTTAACTTTACCGCCGTAAAAGCGAAAATTTTGAGAGGAAAATTTTTTTTTTTTTTTTTTTTCTTATTTCTGCTCAAAATATAGATTGTGGGTACTCATTAGAACTGCCTCGAGTACCCACAATCTATATTTTATACTCGTTAGAGCTGCCTCAATGTACCCACAATCTATATTTTAGAGCAGAAATAAGAAAAATAAGGTTTACCCATGCAAACCCCAGTTTTACTTTATTAAAGTTGGGGTTCAATGGGGTCTAAATTATATAGGCGTGTTTTCGTGATGGTTTATTTTTATCACTTGGGAGAGAAATGACATTCTAATGCACTTAAGTATGTAACGCGACGTCTGATTGGATAACGTCAAAAATTTGCGACAGTATATTTCACGATATACTGTCGGAAATCCGACGTCACCACGTAACGTCGTTTTTCATTGGCTGACATTTGGTTTTACGCAGCTCACAACGCCTGCCGCTTTGTGTAAAATAGTACAATTTTTAACAAAACAACCGAATAAGTGCATTAGAATGGGGATAACTGTATTGAAAATTGTCATTTGGGGAGGTAAATCGGTGGTTTTACGGTCGGAAATTCCGTTTTACGGCTCCGCGTCAGCGTCGCCGTAAAACAAAATTTCCGACCGTACAACCACCGATTTACCTCCCCAAACGACAATTTTGAATACAGTTATCCCCTAATTTTTCACATGCATTACACTACCACACAGGTGCACAAAATTGGCTTCTCTCCTGTCTCTAGGCATTTCAATAACACACCTGTGCAACACTGAATGGCTACATTTTTTATGAAAATCAGTGATGTTTTTCTTATTTATGCTGCAAACAAAGGTTGTTGGTGTTCACTAGAACCGCCCCATTGAGGCAGTTCTAATGAGTACCCACACAGAACCACCATATTGGGGCAGTTTTAACCAGTATCCACAACCTATCAGCCCCTGTACATTGGGGCTTGAAGAAATAGATTGGGCTGCATGATGCTTCCACACAGAGCTGAAACTACTGGTACACTGCTTGGAGGTGCCCAGGAAGTGATGCAAGTCGGATTGTCAATGCATATAAACCCGCTTGGTTCCATTGGGCGGCAGGGCTTGAGATGTCATTTCATCTCAATGTTGGGTAAAAGACCCATAAAATTGAAAGCAAAATCTCCAAAATGACCTAAAAAGTGTTGACATTGACGTTAAACCTTAATTCAAACAAACAAAACCCAAGTTTTCTCTGTATAAAGTGGGGTTTACAGGGGTGTTTATTACATGGACATGTTAACTGTATTTTTCTTGTCATAGGCAATGAAGTGCTTTTGACTTTAAGGGGAATGGGAACACCTAGCACATTTTTCCGCCAGTTTTCAAAGGGAGACAACTTTCGGGACATGCTGTTCGCTTTTTTATAGGCTCAGTCCCACTGAAAAAGGGGTCTACTCTTAAAAGAAAGAATTTGCTCCTTAGGAGCAAATTATTTCTTTTAAGAGTTGACCCCTATGGCTTTTTCATGTAAAATTCTACCTTTTCTTGTCACAGGCAGTAAAGACTGTCTTCACTCAAGGAACAGCATTTTTCACCTGAAATGAGACTGTCCCTTGCAATAATTCTGAGAAATGTATCACAACTTACAATAATTCTGAGAGCCTTAGAGCTGAGACTGTCCCCGATCACAACTTGCAATAATTCTGGGAACTGTACAGCTGAGACTGTCCATACCTAACTTGCAATAATTCTGAGAGCTGTATAGCCGGGGCTGTCCCCTATCACACTTGCAATAATTCTGAGAAGTGTAGAGCTGAGACTGCCTCCTATCACAACTTGCAATAATTCTGAGAAGTGTAGAGCTGAGACTGCCTCCTATCACAGCTTGCAATAATTCTGGGAACTGTAGAACTGAGACTGTCCCCTATCACAGCTTGCAATAATTCTGAGAACTGTACAGCTGAGACTACCTTCTATCACAGCATGCAATAATTCTGAGAACTGTGGAGCTGAGACTGCCTCCTATCACAACTTGCAATAATTCTGGGAACTGAACAGCTGAGACTGTCCCCTATCACAGCTTGCAATAATTCTGAGAACTGTACAGCTGAGACTACCTTCTATCACAGCATGCAATAATTCTGAGAACTGTAGAGCTGAGAATGCCACCAATATCAGCTTGCAATAATTTTGAGAACTTTAGAGCTGTGACTGACCCCTACCCCCAATCACAACTTGCAATAATTCTGGGAATTGTACAGCTGAAACTGCCCCCTATCACAGCTTGCAGTAATTCTGAGAACTGTATAGCTGAGACTGCCCCCTATCACAACTTGCAATAATTCTGAGAACTGTAGAGCTGCACAGCTTGCAATAATTCTGAGAACTGTACAGCTGAACCTGTCCCCTATCACAACTTGCAATAATTCTGGGAACTGTACAGCTGAGACTGTCCCCTATCACAGCTTGCAGTGATTCTAATAACTGTAGAGCTGAGACTGCCTCCTATCATAACTTGCAATAATTCTGGGAACTGTACAGCTGACACTGTCCCCTAGCACAGCTTGCAGTAATTTTAAGCACTGTAGAGCTCAAACTGCCTCCTATCACAACTTGCAATAATTCTGGTAACTGTACAGCTGACACTGTCCCCTATCACAGCTTGCAATAATTCTGAGAACTGTAGAGCTCAAACTGCCTCCTATCACAACTTGCACTAATTCTGGGAACTGTACAGCTGACACTGTCCCCTATCACAGCTTGCAGTAATTCTAAGAACTGTAGAGCTGAGACTGCCTCCTACCACAGCTTGCAATAATTCTGGGAACTGTACAGCTGACACTGTCCCCTATCACAGCTTGCAGTAATTCTAAGAACTGTAGAGCTGAGACTGCCTCCTACCACAGCTTGCAATAATTCTGGGAACTGTACAGCTGAGACTGTCCCCTATCACAGCTTGCAGTAATTCTAAGAACTGTAGAACTGAGCCTGCCCCCTATCACAGCTTGCAATAATTCTGAGAACTATTCAGCTGAAAGTGCCCCTTATCACAACCTGCAATTATTCTGAGAAATGTACAGCTGAGACTGCACACAACTAATTTGCAACATTTTTGAGGAACCGATATCATAAGAGACTACCCTCTATCACAATTGTTTTGCAATAATTTTGGGGAACTAATATTAGTAGAGGCTACTCTCTATAACAACAATTTACACAATTTTGGGGATCTTTGTAAAGCCAAGACAATCAACACTTACAATTACTCCAGGGAACTGTGTACAGCTGAGGCTATCCTCTATCTTCTGCAGTTTCTCGTTAAGGTTGTTAATGGCATCAATGTCCAGTTCTGGGTTACAATTCTCCAGTATTGCTTGTACACACGCCTTTTTCAGATTGTATAATCTGTCAAAAACATTAACCCATAAAATGCCAATCACAACAACTGTCAACTGTTTTGTCATATGCTGGTAACTTTAAGAGTCATTTTTGCAAACAGTGTGATTTGTTTGTTTGATTTGAGGTTTAACGTCCCCGTCAACACTGTGAAGGTCATTTTGGAGACGTTGCTTCCAATTTTGTGGGACTTTTACCCAACATTGAGATGAAATGACATCTCAAGCCCTGTCGCCCAATGAAACCAATAGGGTTTATTAGCATGGACGGTCCGCCTCGCACTGCAGTTCCTGGACAGGCTTAGATCCTCTAAGCGGTTTACCAGTAATAGTGTGCGGGCCGGATTCAGCTCTGCGTGGAAACATCATGCAGCCCATATATTTCTTCAAGCCCCTATGGGCGGGGGCCGTGTGAACCCAGAGGAGCCGTCTGATCTGCGTCCACACTGTTTGCCTATTTTTCTAAAAAGTTTGCAAAAAGGTTCAGCAGACAAACATTTTCAGATGTACTTTCTCTTTGCATCTTAACCCATTTAGTACCAGAAACCCCGAAACGGGTACCCTGGCAAACAGTGCAGGCCCAGATCAGACGCCGCATTTTGCGGCCTCTGATCAGGGCCTCCACTGTTTGCTAACAGTTCAGCCATTTTCCTAATCAATTTTGAAGAAAACACAACCTGACACCCCTAAATTTTGAAATGGACTCCCGCTATATATAAGGAGGAAGATTCCATTTGGTACAGAAAGGGTTAAAGGTTAATCCCACAAGACAAAGAGATGAAAGTGCAAAATTCAGGTAAAAATTTTCATCATTTTTTTGTGTGTGTTAGAAACAACATAATTTATGTCAATGAAGTGAATCTAAAAAGTACATATTAAAAATTAGAAACAAGAGGGCCAAGACGGCCCTGAATCGCTCACCTGATTCCAAGAAATCACAAAACTTAAAAAAGTCAAGTGAATCACTGACAGCCATCTTATTCCATGAAGTATAACATCACTTGAACAAGTCCGTGAAATGAACACCCCCTTAAACCCCACTTTATATAGAGAAAACTGAGGTTTACGGGGTATTCATTATTTTTCTTATTTCTGCTCCAAGACATAGGTTGTGGGTACACGTCAGAACCGCCTCAATGAGGCGGTTCTAACGTGTACCCATAACCTAAGTTTGCAGTATAAATAAGAAAAATATCACAAATTTTCATCAGAAAAGTAGCCATATTGGAAATGGGAAAAAAAACACTATGTAGCACGGGTGTGTTATCCTAATGCCTTTGCATTTAGACAGATGGTTGAAAATGGACCGGGGAGAAATTTGAATTTAAAGGTTTGTTTGCTGTTTATTTTTAGCTCTGTCGGCCATTTTATTCATTAAAGCTAAACCTTTTTTTACCAACTTTTGCAGAGGGTCAACTAAGCAACAATCCTATGAGTTTGAATGAAACTGGACCAAACGTGTAAATGTTGTTCATTGGAGCAGAATGATTTTAGATATTTGGTACAAAGACATCTAGGCAACATTCCAGTGCAGTTTGAATCAAATTGGTCAAAGGGTTTAGGAGGAGTTCACCTTCAAAGCATTTTTTTTTTTTAGCTCTGGTGGCTATTTTGTTCATCAGAGCCGAGCTGTTTAGCTGGTATGGTCAAGTATCACCGTAGTAACATTCCGATGAAGTTTGAATGAAATTCACAGAACTGGAACGAGTTTAGTTATTTTGATAGAGAGCCAGCCTAGCAACATTCCTGTGAAGTTTGAATCAAACTGGCCAAAGGGTTTAGGAGGGGTTCATATTTAAAGCAAATTGTATACGATGCGCAACCCACAACAGACACTGACGGATCACAATACCTCACCATAAGCACTATGTGCTCAGGTGAGCTAAAATACCCTAAAAGTAGAAATTGTTTTTCTACAAAAACAGAGATGTCTCCCCCTTTTTGACCTCTAAGTATGACCTTGACATTAGAGGTACTGACCTGGGTCTTGTGTGTGACACATCATGTAATGAAGGTGAACATTTCTGCAAAGTAACTTTAAAAAGTCCATCCAGAAATAAGAAAGTTATTGACAGGACACGAAAAAAGCCTTTTTTTTACCTTTGACCTCTAAGTATGACCTTGACATTGGAGGTACCGACCTGTATCTTGCACGTGACATATTGTCTCAAGATGGTTAACATTTCTGCCAAGTAATTTCAAAATCCATCAAGGAATAAGAAAGTTACTGACCGGACACGAAAAAAAAAGACCCTTTTTTGACCTTTAAGTTTGACATTTGAGGTACCGACTTGGATCTTGGGCGCGGCACATCATCTCATGATGATTAACATTTCTGCCAAGTAATTTCATAATCCATCAAAGAATAAGAAAGTTATTGACCGTACACAAAAAAAAGTCCCCTTTTTTGACCTTTGCCCTCTAAGTATGATTTTGGACCTTGGTCTTGTGCATGACATATCATCTAATGAAGGTGAACATTTCTGCAAGGTTACTTTAAAAAAAAAAAAGTCCATCCAGAAATAAAAAAGTTATTGACCGGACACGAAAAAAAGACCCTTTTTTGACCTTTGACATCTAAGTATGACCTTGACCTGGGTCTTGTGCACATCACATCAACTTATGATGGTTAACATTTCTGCCAAGTAATTTCAAAATCCATCCAAGAATAAGAAATTGACCAACCATGAAAACAAGAAGGCCCAGAGGGCCCTGGTTCGCTCACCTGATGCAATGTATAACAAGTGGGCCCCGGGCAGGGTCAATTTTGGCCCCAGAGCTATAATTTGAACAATCTTGGTAGAGGTCCACAAGATGAAGCTTCATATCGAATATGAAAGACCCGGGCTTTGTGGTTTCAGAGCAGAAGATTTTAAAGGTTTACCCTGCATATAGAAGTCTATGTAAAACAAGATTTTCCCTATATAAGTCTATGTAAAACCAAAGGGCCCCAGAGCGGGGGCATTTTTGGCCCAGGGCTATAATTTGAACAAGAGGCTCAATGAGCCTAAACTGCTCACCTGAGGAACTTAAGTTTTAACAATTCACAGACTTGACTACTAAATCTGCTAATAGAATCCAGTCCATTGACCCTTACAGGATATAAGTCATCATTATTGCATTGCATTCCAAGTTTGAGACTTCTAGCTTCTATAGTTCCTGAGAAATCTTTGACAAAAATTTAACATTGGTCAAAATGGAGAGAAAGAAGAATGAAAGAACAGATGAACAAATAAGCTGAGAAAGCCCAATGTCTCTTACACAAAATAAGTCATCATTATTCTATTGAATACCAAATTTGATGCTTCTAGCTTTTATAGTTCCTGAGAAATCTTTGATTAAAAATTTAACATTGGTCTATTATCTCTATATGGAGAGAAAGAAGAATGAAGGAACAAATGAACCAGACTAGCTCCAAAACCTAATGCAGCCTTTCCCCTTGCCCAATGGTGCTACACATAAAATTTAAACAAGATTGGTCGACTGCCTTCTGAGATATGCTTCATTGAAAGTGTGGACGACGGATGGACGGACGACAGACTCCTGAGCCTTGGTATACTATCAGCTCACTGGAGCCTTTGGCTCACGTGAGCTAAAAATTCAAGTCGCTATTTCTGTCACAACATTTTCCCTACGTTAAGTCTATGGGCAAATTTTTTTGTCTCTCAAGGTCACGTAACTCCGAGGTCAATATTTCGATTCGGCCCAAAATCGAACTTAACCGAGATTTTATCCCTGTCCTCGTTACCTGCAAGTTTGAAGCTGATATGAATAAAAATAAAGTTGCTATCGTGGTCACAACGTATTTTTTTATGCTCAAGGGCAGGTAACTCCAAGGCAAATATTCCGATTTGGCCCAAAATCGAACTTAACCGAGATTTTATGTCTGTCCTCGTTACCTGCAAGTTTGAAGCTGATCTGAAAAAAATTCAAGTCACTATCGTAGTCGCAACATTTTCCCTAATTAAGTCTATGGGCAAATTTTTTGTCGCTCAAGGTCACGTAACTCCGAGGTCAATATTCCGATTCAGCCCAAAATTGAACTTAACCGAGATTTTATGCCTGTCCTCGTTACCTGCAAGTTTGAAGCTGATATGAATAAAAATAAAGTTGCTATCGTGGTCACAACGTATTTTTTTATGCTCAAGGGCAGGTAACTCCAAGGCAAATAATCCGATTGGGCCCAAAATCGAACTTAACCGAGATTTTATGTCTGTCCTCGTTACCTGCAAGTTTGAAGCTGATCTGAAAAAAATTCAAGTCGCTATCGTAGTCACAACATTTTCCCTATGTAAAGTCTATGGGCAAATTTTTTGTCGCTCAAGGTCATGTAACTCCGAGGTCAATATTCCGATTCGAACTTAACTGAGATTTTATGTCTGTCCACGTTACCTGCAAGTTTGAAGCTGATCTGAATAAAAATAAAGTTGCTATCGTGGTCACAAAGTATTTTTTTTATGCTCAAGGGCAGTTTACTCCAAGGCAAATAATCTGATTCGGCCCAAAATCGAACTTAATCGAGATTTTATGTCTGTCCTCGTTACCTGCAAGTTTGAAGCTGATCTGAAAAAAATTCAAGTCGCTATCGTAGTCACAACATTTTCCCTATGTTAAGTCTATGGGCAAATTTTTTGTCGCTCAAGGTCACGTAACTCCGAGGTCAATATTCCGATTCGGCCCAAAATCGATCTTAACCGGGATTTTATGCCTGTCCTCGTTACCTGCAAGTTTGAAGCTGATATGAATAAAAATAAAGTTGCTATCGTGGTCACAACATATTTTTTCATGCTCAAGGGCAGGTAACTCCAAGGCAAATAATCCGATTCGGCCCAAAATTGAACTTAACTGTGATTTTATGTCTGTCCTCGTTACCTGCAAGTTTGAAGCTGATCTGAAAAAAATTCAAGCCGCTATCGTAGTCACAACATTTTCCCTATGTTAAGTCTATGGGCAAATTTTTTGTCGCTCAAGGTCACGTAACTCCGAGGTCAATATTCCGATTCTGCCCAAAATCGAACATAACCGAGATTTTATGCCTGTCCTTATTATCTGCAAGAATGAAGTCGATCAGAAAAAAATTGACGGAGCTAGAGTGATGACAAGCTTTTTCCTATGTTAAGTCTATGGGAGCTATATGTTGCCATGGTAACCAGAGTTCCACTCAGATCTGCATGAAAACCTTATGCAGTCTTTCCACTTGCCCGATAATGTTACACATGAAATTTGATCAAAGTCGGCCAAGTAGTCTTCAAGATATACATTTTTGAAATTCACATTAACCCTTATGCAAAAATGCACAAGGGCAGGTAACTCCTAAGTGTATGATCCGATTCTGCCAATTATCAAACTTGACCGAGATTTCATGGCTGTGCTGGTTATCTGTAAGAATGAAGCCAATCCGAACAAAATTGAAGCAGCTACAGTGATGACAACATTTTCCCCATGTTAAGTCGATAGGCAATTTTTGGGGCGCTCAAGGGGACGTAACTCTTGAGTGAATTATCTGATTCGGCCCAAAATTGACCTTGACCGAGATTTTATGCCTGTACTGGTTATCTGCAAGAATGAAGTCGATCAGAAAAAAATTGACAAGCTTTTTCCTATGTGAAGTCTATGGGAGCTAGATGTTGCCATGGCAACCAGAGTTCCACTCAGATCTGCCTGAAAACCTAATGCAGCCTTTCCACTTGCCCAATAATGCGACACATGAAATTTGATCAAAGTTGGCAAAGTAGTCTTTAAGATATACATTTTTGAAATTCCCATTAACCCTAATGCAAAAACACACAAGGGCAGGTAACTCCTAAGTGAATGATCCGATTCTGCCAGTTATCGAACTTGACCGAGATTTCATGGCTGTGCTGGTTATCTGCAAGAATAAAGCCAATCTGAAAATAATTGAAGCAGCTACGGTGATGACAACATTCTCCCCATGTTAAGTCAATAGGCAATTTTTTCAACGCTCAAGGGCACGTAACTCCTGAGTGAATAATCCGATTCAGCCCAAAATCGAACTTGATCGAGATTTCATGCCTGTTCTCGTTATCTGCAAGAATGAAGTCGATCAGAAAAAAATTGACGGAGCTAGAGTGATGACAAGCTTTTTCCTATGTTAAGCCTATGGAAGCTCTTTGGTGCTGTGGCAACCAGAGTTCTCATCCGATCTGCACGAAAACCTAATACAGCCTTTCCCACTACCTGATGATGGTTCATATGAAATTTGATCAAGGCCGGCCCACTGGTTCCAGAGATATACTTCGCTGAAAGTGTGGACGACGGATGACAGACGCCGGCTCTTGGTATGCTAATACCTCACATGTATACCAGTAGGAACTGGAAGTTAGTTGGTCCCCGTGGAGCACCCCCCCCCCCCCCCAAACATACAGTTCTAGTTTTGTAGTCTCATGTTACTGTATGACCTTTTGTAAATTCTGGATATTCGTATACTAACAACAATGCTGCAGCAAATGTGTGATGGTTCCCAACGGGCGTTCGTGATAGAACTGTGCTGCATCGGCGATGATCTGACGTTGTGACGTCGAAATATTGGTGATGCAGCGCCGTAATGTCCAACCTCGACCCATTTGGGAACCACTATCTCTTTGTAACAGCATAATTAATTTTATACCTTTGCAATCGACAATCACTTTGATTTGTCTCTATTGTACCACTGACAAGTATCTAGGGATACAGATTCGTATAAGTCCTTGACTTTCTTCTGAATCCCTTTTGTATTGTGTCATTTATTACACTTTGTATTTGTATGCTTACTATACGAATAAAATATGTTTAAACCAATACCTCACATGAGCCTTCGGCTCAGGTGAGCTAACAATCTTGGTAGAGCTCCACTAGCTGAAGCTTCATAACAAATATCAAAGACCTAAGCCTTGTGGTTTCAGAGAAGAAGATTTTTCAAGATTTTCCCTATATAAGTCTATGTAAAACAAAAGGGCCCGGAGCAGGGGCATTTTTGGCCCCAGGGCTATAATTTGAACAATCTTGGTAGAGGTCCACAAGATGAAGCTTCATACCAAATATCAAAGACCTATGCCTTGCAGTTTCAGAGAAGAAGATTTTTAAAGATTTTCCCTATATAAGCCTATGTAAAACAAAAGGGCCTCAGGGCGGGGGCATTTTCGGCCCCAGCACTATAATTTGAACAATCTTGGTAGGGTCCACTAGATGAAGCTTCATACCAAATATCAAAGACCTGGGCCTTGCAGTTTCAGAGAAGAAGATTTTTCAAGATTTTCCCTATACAAGCCCATGTAAAACCAAAGGGCCCCCGTGAGGGGGCATTTTTAGCTCCAGCACTATAATTTGAACAATCTTGGTAGGGGTCCACTAGATGAAGCTTCATACCAAATATCAAAGACTTGGGCCTTGCGGTTTCAGAGAAGAAGATTTTTAAAGATTTTCCCTATATAAGCCCATGTAAAACCAAAGGGCCCCGGTGCAGGGGCATTTTTGGCCCCAGCGCTATAATTTGAACAATCTTGGTAGGGGTCCACTAGATGAAGCTTCATACCAAATATCAAAGACCTGGGCCTTGCGGTTTCAGAGAAGAAGATTTTTTAAGTTTTCGGTGAAAAAAATCTATTTTTGGCTACTGTGACCTATATGTGCAACGGACAGGAACCATTTGAACAACTTTGAAAGGGGACCACCTAAGGATCATTTCTGTGAAGTTTGGTCAAAATCTGATCAGTGGTTTAGGAGGAGATGTCGTTTGAAGAAAAAGTTTACCGACGGACGGACGGACGTCTTTACGAATGTATACTTGTGTGTCTTCATCCCTACAAAGTACCCTTGTGTGTCAAATTTCCTGGAAATTTCTTGGAATTTCTTGGAAAAAAAGACACACAAGTTACTATTTTAGACACACAAACCACTGACGGAATAAATCGCATTGAGTTTGATGGAAGTGTCCATACTTTTAAACACACAAGTATACATTTGTTCCTGCGCACAGACGCACGCACGGACGCACGATGGACAAAAAGTGATCCCAAAAGCTCACCTTGTCACTACGTGACAGGTGAGCTAAAAAAAAAAAAGACCCATATTTTTTTTCCTTTGACCTCTAAGTATGCCCTTGACCTTGGAGAAACTGACCTGGATCTTGCTCGCAACACATCCTCTCATGATGGTTAACATTTCTGCCAAGTAATTTCACAATCCATCCAGGAATAAGAAAGTTATTGGCCGAACACGAAAAAATTCCCTTTTTTGACATTTGACACCTCTAAGTATGGCCCCTCATAGGGGGAGGGCCGTGACTAATGTTGTGAGAACTTGTGGCCCAACCCCATTGCTGATCATATTGCAATAAAATATGTTTATACTATAAGTATGACCTTGACCTTTGAGGTACCGACCTGGGTCATGTACGCGACACAGCGTTGCATTGTGGTTAACAATTCTGCCAAGTAATTTCAAAATCCATCTAAAAAAAAAGAAAGTTATTGACAGAACAGGATTTGCCGATACATAAATACAGGATTTTGGGACTGACCAACATCCAAGGGAAATAACTTAAAAAATATAAATGCAAGAGTTATATTTCTTGCGCTCTGCATGTCATCTAATGTTGATTAATATTTATATGAAGTTTCGTGTAGATAGCTTGAAAGATTTCAAGTTATAGAGGGAACATGCTTTTGTGACGGATGGACAGACAGACAGACAGATGGATGGACAGATGCCCGAAAGAAAAACAATGTCTCTCTGACAAGGGGGGAGACATAATTATCCACATCCTGAGAATGACTGACCACAGAGTTCTCCAATCTATGTCATTCAAATATGTGTGTGGAGCCAGCTAACTTCTTGCACAATACTATCTCAAGGTCTCTTCTCCAAGTACCGTAATGATCCTAAATATTAGGTCTTAGCAAACAGTGCAGACTCAGAGCAGTCTGATCAGGGTCTACACCGTTTGCCATTCCATCTGAACCTTTTGGACTCCTTGCTGGATTGAGAAACAAATTTGTCAAAAATTTAGGAGAATTGCAGCAAGTCCTTAAGGTGTCTGATTTTTTAGAATGTTTACAATATGCAAAGCATTCAGTTAAGACTGTTGTTAGATCACCCTTATACCTAGTCTCACCAGCCTGCCTCAGTAGCTAAGTTGGATGCACTTCTTGATGTGCTAAAATGGAGTCTTTCTTATCTCTAGAACTTGCTTCTTTTCACAAGAAAAAAATTGATATTTTTCTTATTTCTAAGCCAAACATAGATTGTGGGTGATTGTTAGAACCGCCTCATTGAATACCCACCATCATTAAAACCACCTATTTGAGGCATATCTAATGAGTACCCACACTGTATGTTTTTGAGGAAATAAAAACAAAATAATGCATACCCATTTAAACCCTTTAAACTTTTCTCTATACAAAAATTTGGTTTAGATGGGTGTTCATTACACAGACTGGTTGTTCTTGTAAGCTCAAAACCTGTTATGCTGACATTTTTCTTTAGTAGAAATTGATCATTTAATCTTTTCAACAGTCATTCTCTACAGCTGATTAAAGAAGGGCAGTTGTCTATAATGTTGTGTGGTGATCTGGAAGGTTTCTGAGATTTTTGGCCATTTATGAAGTGTAGTGTTGAGGAATGGCCGACAGACCCCAGAAGACTACAGGATTAGTGTCAATGAATGTGTCAAGAAGATAAGACCAAGGACCAAGAACGTACATGATTTTGGGGCAGGGATATCAAAGGCTTCTGAGATATTAGGCCTTTTATGAAGTGGAGGGGTGGGGAATGGCCTGGCAGACCCCTGGGGACCTGCAGGTTGGCATGAATGAAAGTGGCTTATCATAAGAAACAAGAATATATGGGCCAGGCCAAGCGAAAATGGGTCTTCGGACCAATTTTTTCGAAATCTGTTTTTTTATTGATTTTAGAAGAACAGTATCTTTGAAGCATATAAATGCTTAATTCAAGTCAATATCACTTCTAATAATCGAGATATAAGCATTTATGTATGGAACAGTATTAAGGTAAAAACTCAATTATGCAATATGCAATTACAAAATGAATTGTTGAAACCGCACTTTGCATTATGAACCTTTCCATATCTTACTACTTTATTCGAATATGCAACATGCACATTCTAATTTGAGACCTTTGTATTTAAATATGGCATTTGGACGTCCTATTTTGCAATATTCAGTTTCGATTCTGCTGTGGTTAGACGGGGTACCAGTCATTGAGGTGACAGTAACGTTCGGTAATGTCCGTGGATTTGCCATATTTTTTTCCGATGACAAGCGTCCGTTTGAGAAGATCGCATTCGCTTTTCCAGGGGCAAAATTCAAGCCAGCAGCAATAAATTTTATCCGGCTATATAATAATTTGGATATTTACAATAATGTGTACGTTTGCATCTTTAAAAGAAAATTTACAGCGGGGTTCCTTATTTATATATTTATGAGAAACAGGATTTTTATTTAAAAGTTAATACTTGTTTGACGAAGGGGAAAGTACTCTATCATTGAATATTTACTAAAATAAATTACCATGTGCCGAATCCATAGATTTGAAATGAGCATAGATTGTTAAAATTGATTAATTCATACAATTTTCATAAATCTGATCCTTCTGAGGTGTTACTTATAAAGATATTAGTTACTAATTGCAACCTCACTCAAAACTCAAATGCTTGGATATTATAGAAGTATGTATATGTCCGCTCAGGGAGTAACTGCGCAATGCTAACGCGCCTGACCGTAGCGGACGTAAAATGCTTAAACTTTACAATACAATACAATACAGTAACTGCGCGATGGTCTTCCTGTTCGCGGGCATGGATTCGTTCCCTGGGACTTTACCAGCTGACCGTGCGGGAAACTGGTAAACAACAACCAGTGCCTCTATTCCCATTGTTACTCTGATGAACATTACTTACTCATACTCAGCCCCGACCCACAACCATAGAAACGCACCTGTGGCCACAATGACAGCTGTCGTATTCATATGTCCGTCTGTCGTCATAAGTTAGACTTGGGCATGATGGTTTTCATCCAACAGAATCACAACGCAAAACCAGAGGACCATTGGTCCTGAATCGCTCACCTGACTTTTCTGAGGAAGTCCTCAAAGACTTTAATATGTGATCTTTGGCCAAGAGGGACCGAAGGTCTGTGTAACTGGGTGGGGATCTCAACTGTTTCCGAGATATTAAGCATTCAATGCAATAAAGGGAGTTGGCCCCCAGCCCCCCCCCCCCCCCCCCACTGGAACCGTAGGTCCAACGGTCCATTACACTGAATGCGACAAGAATATATATGGTTTATGGGTGGGGATCTTAACCGTTTCCGAGATATTAAGCATTTTGTGGAAAAAAGGGGGTTAGGCATGCCCCCCTCCCTCACCCAGGGACCCCCCGGGTCCAAAGGTCCATGTCACTGAATGCGCCTTATCATAAGGAACAAGAATATATATGGTTTGTGGGTGGGGATCTTAACCTTTTCCGAGATATTAAGCATTTTGAGCAAAAAAGGGGGAGGGGCATGCCCCCCCCCCCCCCCCCCCCCGGACCCCTGGTACCCCAGGGTCCAAAGGTCCATGTCACTGAATGATGCGCCTCATCATAAAGAACAAGAGTATATATGGTTTATGGGTGGGGATCTTAACCGTTTCCGAGATATTAAGCATTTAATGCAAAAAAGGGGGTGGGGCATGCCCCCCTGGGACCCCCGGGTCCAAAGGTTCATGTCACTTAATGCGCCTTATGATCAGGAACAAGAATAAATATGGTTCATGGATAGAGATCTTAACCGTGCCTCCCCCCCCCCCTGGGGAACCCCGGTACCCAAAGGTCCATGTCACTGAATGCGCCTTATCATAAGGAACAAGAATATATATGGTTTATGGGTCGGGATCTTAGCTGTTTTGGAGATATTAAGCATTTTGTGCCAAAAAGGGGGTGGGGCATGCCCCCGGGGGGGCCCAGGGTTCCAAAATCCACGTCACTAAATGGGCCTCATCATAAGGAATAAGAATCTATATGGTTTAGTGGCATTATTTGTAACAGTTTGCAAGATATCAGACATTTCTACTTTTTCCCATACAAATGCCCATGTTACCAAATTTAACCTTGGCGTAAAATAGGTCAAGGTCATCCCAGGGACACCATTTATGCAATTTATGATGGGCCCCATGTCCCAGGTGCTACATGCCAAGTTTCATGCAAATCGGCCCAGTGGTTCCGGAGGAGAAGATTTTCGAAGGGTTTTTACCATATATGGGCATGGCGGCCATCTTGGTCATGTGACCTAGACCAAAAATGCAAACTTTCGTTCCCCCACCCCATGGAGCCTCCACATGAAATTTGACTACAATCGGCCCAGCGGTTCCGGAGGAGAAGACGTTTGAAAATGTGAACACACACACACACACACACACAGAATTTTTGCCTGGCCATACTATCAGCTCACCAATGAGCCTTCGGCTCAGGTGAGCTAAAAAGCTAGTCGTCTGTCAGTTCGTCCGTCCGTCTCTCTTCAGCCAGCAAAACCTTGCTGAGCTAGTGTCGCGACTGTCTTAACCAGCCTACTACATATTTCTTCAAGTTCTACATGTAACGATTTGGCAAATGGAGTGGCTGAATCCAAACCATTTTGTACTTACATGTATTTCCATGTATTAGGTCTACGCCAAAGTTTTATCTTCTTCTTGTTTTATTACAGTTAGACCGCGTACAGCGTACCCAGGTTTATCTGGCGGAACTTAACGACATTATTTATTTATTTATTCACTTATTATTAAAGTGTACAGAATCTAGAAAAAAATGTTTTTGATGCATTAGATTTGTACATTTTACCGCCGAAAAATACAACAACAAAAATTGTAAGATGAAAAGTCGTGATGATATTTTCTGACTGTTGCTTAAAATATACATTTTGGGCACACGTAGAAGCGTCTTTTCGATGCGGTTCTAACGAGTACCCACAATCTATATTTTGGAGTAGAAATGAGATAAATAATGTTTACTCCTGTAAATCCCAGTTTTACTCTATAAAAGTGGGGATCAAGTGTGTGTGTGTGTGTGTGTGTGTGTGGGGGGGGGGGGGGGGGGGTCAGAATTATAAAGATGTGTTTAATGGTGGGATGCGCTTGGTGTGTGAGTGCGTTTTTAGTTTTACGTCTCACCAACAGCTAAGGTCATACGGAGATGGGACCTGGGTTTAAAGACTGATCTGAAATTCTGGAGAAGCCCGGGGTCGATCCTGCGATCCCTGGTTACTAAGTCGAGTAGCATAACCACAACACCACAGAGGCTTCCAGCGCTTGATATGTTACATTGTAGCAGGTGCGGGTTTTCCACCTGCACTCCGGTATGAAAGTATTTGCTTCGCGTTGTGTTTTGTCAAAAAGGTGGAAACCTTTGCGTTTTGTCACTTGAAGCCAAAAATCTAGTATAAAAAGTCAGATAGTTTTCTATTTTCTTATAAATTAATGAATGCATTTAACACAAACAGTTACGAACATCTATATAAACATGTGACAAAATAAACAGGGAATCAGACCCCCGGCCCTCGGGGCTTGAAGAAATAGATGGGCTGCATGAACTGAAACCGACCCGCACACCAGTACTGGTAAACCGCTTAGAGGATCTAAGTCTACCGAGCCAAAGCGGTGCTTACAAACCCTATTGGTTTCATTGGGCGACAGGGCTTTGATATGTCATTTCATCTCAGTGTCGGGTAAAAGTCCCACAAAAGTGGAAGCAAAGTCTCCAAAATGGCCTATATTGTGTTGACGGTGACGTTAAAACATCAAATCAAACAACAGAACCAAAATGCCTAGTTTTAGAAATTCCGTTGGATATGCCCTAAATCAGAAATAAATGTTAGAGGGAACGTAAGTCGTAGTTCATCTGAAAGCATTTTCACGAAAGAGAGTTGTAGCTATGTTTGCTTTCAAGTGATCATAAAGGAGCAGTCTCACAAAGGTCTACACGATTAGGACAGGAGCCTTTCTGTGCCATACAAAATTAGTATAAGTATTTACAACAAATTTATATTTTAGAGGTGCAATGGCCTGAACACATTTGCTATATATTTAGATAAAACTTGGACACAAAACAAACCAAGCAAAGCTGATTCCTGGTCTGACATATAAAATAAAAATTATGTGTAAATGATTTTATCGGGAAGGGTGTAGTGTGCCCAAATCGTCCGTTTTATGCCAAAAATATAGTTCTCTCATTTCTTTCACTCCTCCGTGTCACCAATACGCTTGCAGATTTTTTTGGGTATCTGCCGAATACAGGCGGACGTTTACGGGAACGGTACGAAAGAACGATCACAGCGCCACTGAACGAGAATAATGGGAACTAGAAGAAGCAGAATCGGAATTTCAAGTTGCAAAATAGGACGAGAAACAGAAAGAAAACTACACAAATTCCAAAATCAGACTACAAAAATGAATATCATAATGCAGTGTTGCACAATTGTAACTGAATAAAGCATAACACAATATCAAAATTGCATATTGCAATCTCAATGTTGCATAATTGAGTTTTTACCTAAATACTGTTCCATATTTATGTGTCACCACTGTTCAGACGTTTCATCAATAAAATCAAATTTGGCAACAGGAAAATCACAAATGACACCAGGGAAACAC
The DNA here is from genome assembly GCA_963580285.1 of Lucinisca nassula. NCBI lineage: Eukaryota > Metazoa > Mollusca > Bivalvia > Lucinida > Lucinidae > Lucinisca > Lucinisca nassula. Next base: position 211,772,830 of record OY757010.1, read on the forward strand.
ATGGGGATTACAGACATGTTAAGTCTCCCGAAAATCGCGGGAGACTCCCGAAAATATAGCTTTCCTCACGCCTCACGAAATACAGGATAAAACTCCCGGAAAAATGAAAATACCGTTTTTGGGCAAAATTTTGAAAAGCTGTGCTTGTATTTTCATGTGTGCAAACCAGCGGAAAAATCCGAGTTAATCCGTGAGTAAAACTGATAATAATTAATGCACTGTCCAGTATTATTGGGGATTAAAACACGGTTCCACACCTGCGGATTGGCATTTACAAATGAAAACAGTCGTTTCTTGAAGTGATTGCAAAAATGAAAGTAAATCATAACGGTTAATTTCCTTCAACCAACAAAACAAAAGCCTCCGGTGGTCTCAATAAGCCTACAATTTTCTATGTGACAAGGTGTGAAAATAAGATTAAGTTATGGCTCTAATTTGCATTTATCCCCCAATGATAAAATTTAATCCACAATCAGTGTGAAAATGATGTAATCGCTCCTAAGGTGTTTAGCAGCATCTAACGGTAGATTTATGCATGATAAAAACAGACTTTTCTACCATCTCGTGCATGGTTATGTTTGGCGCCAAAATAGCAGATGCTTGGCGGGAAAAGTCGAACCCTTAACGTGTGTAAACACATCTATATGCTGCTGTTGGTGATTGACACAGAGCTTCCAGGGATAAGTCGGGAATTGTGGAAGGCACGTACCCTATCCAGCTCTTACCGGTTGCAAACATTTTTATGAAAGAAATACGCCCCATTAAAATAAAATACAACAATTAAACATTAAACACGTGTGGGCTTGCTGGGGTGGGATGACGTCATTTTCCGAGCGCGTACAGAAAAACGGTAGCTGCTGTTTGTGGAGGGTGGATTTCATGGCGATTTTGGTGGTGGAGATCATTGATGTTCGCCTTTGACTTGCTTGTTGAGCGGGTGTGAAAGTTGTGGATGGAGGGGTCCTCGTCTTGTGGCTGGATCATTAAATTATAAACTAATCTGCATTCTTAATCTCTTTTCTCGCTAACCTGACACTTATGATCTTTTGAGTACATGTATATCGGCTGCAGCTTGTGTTAATCATGCGTGTCAAGTTTATATAACTATCAGTATCTTTAATTGCTAATTGGACAAGATGTTATGACATGTCTGCAATTAATTTGAACTTGAAAAAGTACCGTTATTGACCGTGACAACTACAGTATTATCTACCGTATCTGCGCACTTAAAAGTCGGATGGGAATAAAGTTGTTGTGCTTGGGACTTGATCGAAATTTTGGACTATTATACCCGCTTTTGCGAAGAATAATCGGGTATATTATTTTCGTGTCAGAGTCGAGTGTCTGTCAGTCAGTGAGTCTGTATGTATGTATGTATGTATGTATGTATGTATGTATGTATGTATGTATGTATGTATGTATGTGAGTGTACTTACGTCTGTCGCGTTTCTATGGAATGGATCTCCTCTGAAACCGATTAAGGCACACTTTTCAAACTTTGCCTGTGGATAGTACATGGAATGTAGATGACACTGGGCTACTTTTGGCGTGACCTTGACCTCAACATGACCCCAAGGTCAAAGGTAAAAAGTATGACTTTGCCATATCTCCTAAACTATTGGAGTTACACTTCAGAAACTTTGCTTATTCGATGGCCCTTGGAATATAGAATAAACTGGGCTTCTTTTGGGGTGACCTTGACCTCAACATGACCCCAAGATCAAAAGTCGAAAAGTATTATTTTGCCATATCTTCTAAACTATTGGAGTAACACTTCTGAAACTTTGGTTATTGGATGGCCCTTGGAATATAAAATGAATTGGGCTACTTTTGACATCACTCTGACCTCAACATGACCCCAAGGTCAAAGGTAAAAATGTATGGCTTTGCCATATCTCCTAAACTATTTGGGTTACACTTCTGAAACTTTGCTTATTGGATGGCCCTTGGAATAAAGAATATACTGGGCTACTTTTGGGGTGACCTCGACCGCAAAATGACCACAAGGTCAAAAGTCAAAAAGAATTATTTTGCGGTATCTCCTAAACTATTGGAGCTACACTTCTGAAACTTTGCTTATTGGATGGCCCTTGGAATATAGAATATATTGGGATACTTTTGGGATGACCTCGACCTCAACATGACCCCAAGGTCAAAGGTCAAAAAGTATTATTTTGTCATATCTTCTAAACTATTGGAGCTACACTTCTGAAACGTTGGTTATTGAATGGCCCTTGGAATATAGAATCAATTGGGCTACTTATGCTGTGACCTATGTGGGCATAAATGATAAGATATGCTCTTGTGCTGAAGTATTATACACCTGGGGCTGGGTGGGGGGGGATGGGGGCACTGGTATGGCTAGGTGTTAGTTTGTAGGCATCGTCTCAATGAAATGATTTTAAAATATTTATTAGTTATTTATCTATGGATAGGAGGGTAGAGAATAAACAAAAAATGTTCCAAAAGCTCTCAGAATGCACCATTTTCTAGCCTATCCTGAGAGCTTTCCACCAATTCTTCGCGCCTTTGGCACTCGCCAATCCTCCTCGAATGCGCTGTCTCCCTCATTTTTATTTTCAAAACTTAACATGTCTGGGATTATATCATGGTTGTATTCAATATTTAAAATAAACACATCAGTATATAACACCCATAACTGTCCAAATTACATAATAAATATTATTAATATTCATTGAAAAAGTTAAAAGGGATAATATGCGAGGTTTTGCCGAGCATTTGGTATTTTTCTAAAATTTCAATATATGGACAAATTCAGAATCCCCAAAACCAAGTTATTATATATAAACAGATTGCACGTTTCCTATCACAGTTGCAACATTTAAATAACTATAGAAATCTAGTCTATATAGTTAGCTTTTCTAACTCCTAGAACAAACAAAACATCTGCAGGTCGCTTTAAGGAAACAATTTTATTTATTCAGCCTATTTTTGGTTGCATTTGATATATTTGTACAAGATAAAAACTTTGAGGCTAGGCTGTTTAATACAATAAATCTTGTAAAACAAGGCATCGCAGGGGACACACATCCCCTTGCACAAGACAACTTTGTGTGTAGAAAACACTGAACTGGCAAAAGTCCAACTTGGTGGAGATATTAACATTTACAACATTTGTGTAAATTTTGTTTAAAATCCATCATTAAATGAAGGCTCTAGAGTGATGACAATGTTTCTTTAAAAATAGGCACAGTGACCTTGGCTTGAGGCCATGACATTGAAAGTCGATCTTGCTCGAGATATTATCATAAGCATCTTTTGTGTAAAGTTATACTAAAATCCGTCGATAAATGCAGACGCTAGAGCTGTGACCAAGTTTTTCTAAAAATAACCACAGTGGCCTTGACCTTGAGGTCAAGTCCTTGAAAGTCGAAGCAGCTTAAGATATTATCATAAGTAACATTTGTTTGAAGTAATATTAAAATCCGTCAATAAATGTAGGCGATAGAGCGATGACAAAGTTTTTCTAAAAATAGCCACAGTGACCTTGACCATGAGGCCATGACTTCGTAAGTCGAATTCCTTTGAGAAATTATCATAAGTGACCTTTGTGTGAAGTTATATTAAACTCTGTCAATAAATGTAGGCCTTAGAGCTATGACAGTTTCTTTTCCTATAAGGAACATTTGCGTGAAGTTATATTGAAATCGGTGAAGCAATGTAGGCGCTAGAGCAATGACAAAGCCACAGTGACCTTGACCTTGAGGTCACAACCTCGAAAGTCGAACTCACTCAAGATATTGTCATAAGGGATATTTGTGTGAAGTTAAAGAAATGTAGGTGCTAGAGTTATGACAAAGTTTTTTTTAAAATAGCCACAGTGACCTTGACCTTGAGGTCACGACCTTGAAAATCGAACTCGCTCGAGATATTGTCATAAGGAACATTTGTGTGAAGTTATATTGAAATCAGTCAAGAAATGTAGGCGCTAGAGCGATGACAAAAGTGTGTACATATGTACGGGACAAATGCTACCTCCCCCCTCAACTATACTACTTAAAGTTTGATAGGGATCACTTTTTTAATGCAAAATAATTTTTGGATAAATTAATCAGCCGAATCCAAAGAAAACATATCCTTCACAAAGACTAATTTTGTCAACTGACACTGCATTCAAGCGTGACAATAACAACAGTCTTGGACCCACAAAATTTGCCGTAACACAAAGGGATTTGGACAATTGATTTTTCACAAATCCAAATTTGTTTAGACAACGTGCCTAATAACGTGAATGGCATCCACCGGCATCAGTTACAGCACAACATCCCCTGCGCATGCTCGAAATCACAATGTGTATCCCGTTTTGCGGAATCAGCTTTCATTCAGCAACCAGTGCATCTTTGAGCTCCTGTAAAGTCATCGGCTGCACAGGTCGGGCTGAAACAGCACGCTGTAGCAAGTCCCACGGCATGCTCAATCGGATTTAAGTACAGTGATTGAGCAGGCCAGTACACACTAATGATTGTCTCACGTTCCAGGTAGGCATCAGTGACGTGGGCACGGTGGGGACGGGCATTATCGTCCATCAGAATAAAGTATGGGCTGATAGCATCGGCATAATTTTATGCTCTCACAAACTAATCAAGAATCTCATTACATTACCTCACTGCCGTTAACATTCCGTTTTCAACGACGTACAAGTCAGTTTTACCGTTCATGCTTATACCAGCGCAAACCATGACTGATCCCTTTCCATAGCGATCATGCTCTGTCGAATCGCTCTTTAGACACTCGCCACACTAATTGACGTTTATGAGTGAAGTCTAGACAGAATCTGGACTCCTCAGTAAACAGTACTGGCGTCTAGTCACGAACCGCCCAATTGACGTGAGTTCTGGCAAAGTCCAACCGGTCAACGGAACACGTACAAAGGCCTCCTGGCATTAAGTCCGAACTCGTGGAACCGTTTCTGACAGTTTGTGAAATTCGTACTCCAGTTCCGTTCCTAAACTCATTATGCAAACGTGCAGCCTTCAGGAATCATTGTTGTCGAGACTGAATTAACAAAAAACGCGTTGACTTGTAGCCCTTTCTTGAGCCCCGCCGTGTCTGTGTGAAGGATTTCTGTGAGTAAGGTGCCGACTCCACATTTGGGAAACCATGCTCTGAGACACATTCAGAATCCCAGCAACACGACTTTGGGAGACGCCAGATTCCAACATTCTGATGCCACAATTCATTTCTTCGGGGCTCAAACGGTTTATTAATTGTCCCCTAGGCATCTTTAGAGTTTCACAAATCAAATGAAATCCTTTTTACGCTTAGTAAAGGAACACCGGCAAGTTGGATTTTTCTGTTGGAATGCAGTGTTACGCCAGATTTTTGGGGTGCATGAATTCCTTTGCGAAGTGTGAGAAGTGTGCACTTTCATGAGTACTGAATTGCACACCGAGTTTCTGCTTAAGATATTTATCAATATACGGAGTACAAATTCTGTAAAAACAAATTAAATTATCAGTCCAGAATTTGGTATATAAAAAGTGATCCCTATCAAACTGTGGGTAGCATATGTTGTGCGAGGGGATAAAAAGGCTAAAATATTGTTTGTTTGTTTTGGAGTTTAATGGCCCAGTCAACACTATCTAGGTCATTTTTAGCCGGTCAGTTTACCTATCCACACTTTTCCTGGGCAGGCTTATACGTTAGCGTTTAACCAGTACAGTGCACATTCTTTCGCCAGAAACTGACAACTGTCCTTCTTGAATCAGCGGAAGGGAGAGAATGACCGTAGAAAAGATTTCATGATCAATATCCACGAAAGAATGTTGTCGACCCCGGCTAAAATATTGGGAAATTGATATAGCAATACAATAAGAATGGTAAACTAAATATTGTTAGTATCTTCTTAATAATAACGCATTTGTGATTTAAAAAACTTTTTGAGGTAAAAAAAAACAAGAGGGCCCAGAGGGCCCTGGTTCGCTCACCTGATCCAATGTATAACAAGTGGGCCCCGGGCAGGGTCAATTTTGGCCCCAGGGCTATAATTTGAACAAACTTGGTAGAGGTCCACAAGATGAAGCTTCATATCGAATATGAAAGACCTGGGCTTTCTGGTTTCAGAGAAGAATATTTTAAAGGTTTACCCTGCAAATAGAATTCTATGTAAAACAAGATTTTCCCTATATAAGTCTATGTAAAACCAAAGGGCCCCGGAGCGGGGGCATTTTTGGCCCCAGGGCTATAATTTGAACAATCTTGGTAGAGGTCCACTAGCTGAAGCTTCATATTAAACAAATATCAAAGACCTAAGCCTTGTGTTTCAGAGATGATGATTTTTAAAGACTTTCCCTATATAAGTCTATGTAAAACCAAAGGGCCACATGGCGGAGGGCATTTTTGGTCTCAGGGCTATAATTTGAACAATCTTTAATAGAGGTCCACTAGCTGAAGCTTCATAACAAATATCGAAGATCTAAGCCTTTTAGTTTCAGAGAAGAAGATTTTTCAAGATTTTCCCTATATAAGTCTATGTAAAACCAAAGGGCCCCAGAGCGGGGGCATTTTTGGCCCCAGAGCTATAATTTGAACAATCTTGGTAGAGGTCCACAAGATGAAGCTTCATACCAAATATCAAAGACCTGGGCCTTGTAGTTTCAGAGAAGAAGATTTTTAAAGATTTTCCCTATATAAGCCTATGTAAAACAAAAGGGCCGCGGTGCGGGGGCATTTTGGGCCCCAGCACTATAATTTGAAGAATCTTGGTAGGGGTCCACTAGATGAAGCTTCATACCAAATATCAAAGACCTGGGCCTTGCAGTTTCAGAGGAGAAGATTTTTCAAGATTTCCCTATATAAGCCCATGTAAAACCAAAGGGCCCCCGTGTGGGGGCATTTTTAGCTCCAGCACTATAATTTGAACAATCTTGGTAGGGGTCCACTAGATGAAGCTTCATACCAAATATCAAAGACCTGGGCCTTGCGGTTTCAGAGAAGAAGATTTTTAAAGATTTTCCCTATATAAGCCCATGTAAAACCAAAGGGCCCCGGTACGGGGGGCATTTTTGGCCCCAGCACTATAATTTGAACAATCTTGGTAGGGGTTCACTAGATGAAGCTTCATACCAAATATCAAAGACCTGGGCCTTGCGGTTTCAGAGAAGAAGATTTTTTAAGTTTTCTGTGAAAAAAAATCTATTTTTGGCTACTGTGACCTATATGTGCAACGGACCGGAACCATTTGAACAACTTTGAAAGGGGGCCACCTAAGGATCATTCCTGTGAAGTTTGGTCAAAATCCGATCAGTGGTTTAGGAGGAGATGTCGTTTGAAGAAAAGTTTATAGACGCACGCACGCACGGAGGACAAAAAGTGATCCCAAAAGCTCACCTTGTCACTACGTGACAGGTGAGCTAAAAAAAGATAAGGAGAAGGATAATTTATTAGAAGTGAAAAAAAAAAAAAAAAAAAAAAAAAATTCTGCGGAGTCTTGAACCCACGACCCTAGGATCGGTAAAAAGATTTTGTCCCGTGCACTCTGCCTACTGAGCTAGGCAGGACTTGTGAATGAATGGAAAATCAATACATATGGATTATCTGCGACTGACGTCATTTTAAATTTCCGATTTTTTATTTTCTATATTCTGGCCTATTTAAGTGTTATTTAAGTCGGGATATATCAGCTCTAGCCGAGTGAGTGCTAAAATATGTTAATTTATTAATTAATTTTCAATAACAACCAAGCTTCTCTTTTATTTACATTGACTACATTCTGCCATACTGAACACCGCGGATCAAGCAAGATTTCTCAACAACTCATTTTACTTGCCCTCAACTCATCCATGTTGAGTTTTCAGTTGAACCACTATCTGGTAGTCTTTATTTGGTCACATTTCGGCATTTACAAATCTTGTTTACAAACAAAGCCATGTGCAGACGGACACGTGTTTAAAGCTTTTCTTTGGCAGCGATTTCTGTCAAATGACGTCAGATGCTCGAAGACCCAAAATCGCTTGGCGCGGCCCATATACGGATATTTGGAGGGGATATGTAAGGTTTCCTAGAAACTAGGCCTTTTATGAAGTGGAGGGGTGGGGCATGGCCCTGGCACATCCCCAGGGACCCTGTATTTATTGTCACTGAATGCATCCTATCGTATCAAACAAGAAATTTTGTATTTTTTGCCGGGGATCTCCACACTTTGGGAGACTTAATTACAGTAGAACTTCGATGGCTCGAACTCTGATGGCTCGTTTACTATGGATGAGTCGAACCCGTTCTTGAGTCCGCAGGGAATTCCTCCAAATAAGATATAGGGGTAAGTTAGGAAGATTTTCTTCATTTAGCTTGCAAATGTATGCTGTGTGTACACATTAGAATCGCCTCGATGAGGCGATTCTAATGAGTACACACAACATACATTTATAATACAGAACACTGAAAAGATATCCACAATTATCTCCATTATGTCTCCGGGTGTTACACTAATAGTAACCCTCTTTGGCTCGAACTACCGCTGCCTCGAACAAATTTTAATGGTCCCAAAGGGATTCGAGCCATCGAAGTTTGACTGTATGTAGCCTGTCATATCACACAGTCACAGTTGGCAAAGGTAGGTGTTGAAATGTAAAGCAGGATAAGGGGTACACTAAACCCAATCTGAAAACTTACGAGCATTTCATATTCATACTGAGAGAAATACTTTGTTGTTCATATTCTCCGACACACAAAAGTCCAGCAACTTCATCACAGGTGGGTTCGGGATCTGGTGGAACAGAACAGTACAGCTGAAAACATAAAACAACACATTCACAGCCATTGTTCACATTCAAGTACAGATCATGATTAGCCATCACAAAAACAAAGACATATATATATATAATTTTGACCCCCTATTATATAGTAAAACTGGAGGTTACAGAGGTAAACCTTATTTTTCTTATTTCTGCTCTAAAATATAGATTGTGGGTATTCGTCAGAACTGCCTCAGTACAAACAATCTATATTTTGAGCAGAAATAAGAAAAATATCACAAGTTTTCATCTTAAAATTTTCAATTTTTTGTGCCGGTAAAGTTTACAATGTATTTGTTTAGTCGTGTTTGATATCTCAAGCCCTGCCCACCAATGAAACCAACATGGTTTATAAGCATGGACGGTCAGACTCGCACCGCTTTACCTGGGCAGGCTTAGATCCTCTAAGCGGTTTACAAGTCCTCATGTGCTGTAGGTTTCAGCTCTGCATGGAAGCATCATGCAGCCCATGTATTTCTGCATACGATGTCTTTATCGCCAGAACACAAAAATGCTACTTAAACAAACTAAAGTGTTTGGGATTTACTACTGTGGAAAAAGATGACTCATATTGACAGAGTGTATCATCAAAATTGAGCAAATCTGATGCGTCTTTGTTGTGGTCGGATGACAATACAAAATGGCCAAGCATTGAGTTCTTTCCAATTTATGTTTCTAATTTAGTGTCTGAGCCCTTTTTGAAAATGCCATTAGCTTATAAACTATGTGTCCATCGGATCAAGCCATTAGCTTGAGGCCCCCATTGCTGGGAGTGTGCAGGCTCAAAATAGACAGATATACCCTGTGCAGTATCAAGATAGCTACTGCTACAAATGCAGTGATTTCAGTAGGCTTTCAGCCGGGAACAACCAGAATGTACAGTGTACACCTGCATTTAATGCCAAATTGTGAGTGTGAGTGAGTGAGTGTTTGTGTTTTACATTTCACCAACATGAAATTCTGGAGCAAAGGAAGCCAACAGTTAGACTCCGATGAGCCAACAAATCCTTCATGTGGACTGCAAAAATTGTTTTTGTCAGTAACCCCTGACAGAACCTAGGGTAAGGATAGTCATGCCAGGCCACATAAAATTGATTTAAGCCTCCAGTAAAAAAACTTTTCACTTACCATTTCAAGGCTGTTCTTCTATTGTGGTTTATTGTTATAGTTCGTCTTTGCATGTGTTTTGTATTGCTAATATCTTTTTCTTTTTGAAAGCCAGTTGGCCATTTTGTGGAAAAATAACTGTCCTTTTGGCTTTTAGTTTGTTACATGATTGGAGGTATTGATTCCTGATTATTGCCTTCTCTGCTAATTGATACTCCTTAAATGATGAACAGGTTTATCAAACAAGAGGGCCAACTGGCCCTGTAGCACTCACCTGTGTACCAGAAAATCATGAGTGATGTTTAGAATACCCATCGGGACTTGAAGAAATAGACTGGGCTACATGGTGCTTTGATGCAGAGCTGGAACCGAACGCAGATGAGTACTGGTAAACAGCTTAGAGGTTCTAAGCCTGCCCAGGAAAAGTGGTCCCAGTTGAACTGTCTATGCATTTAAACCCTATTCGTTTCGTTGGGCAGCAGAGCTTAAGATGTCATTTCATCTCAATGTAGGGTAAAAGTCCCACAAATCTATAACCAAAGTCTCCAAAATGACCTACACAGTGTTGACGGGGATGTTAAACCTCAAATCAATCAAAAATCGGGGTCCTGTGGTTTCAGAAAAGAAGATTTTTGAAGTTGATCCATTATAAGTCTATTGGAGTTAAGGAGCCCTGGCGAATGGCCAATTCAGACTCCAGGGGCATGGTTGGCAGGATTTATGTAGGAGACCACTTGACATTGCTACATACTAAATATCTAAGCTCAGGGCCTCATGGTTTCAGAGAAGATTTTTGAAGTTTTTTTCCAGTATAAGTCTATAAGTGCTAATGAGTCCTGGGGCATGATAAATTTTGACCCAAAGGGCATGATTAGCAGGATTCATGTAGGCGAACACTCGACATTGCTACATTTCAAATACCTAAGCTCTCGGCCTTATGTTTTCAGAGAAGAAGATTTTTGAAGTGTGTTTTTCATTTTAAGTTGTTCATTTCAAGTCTATGGTAGGTAATGTGCCCATGGGCGTGGCCAATTTTGACCCAAGTGGCATTTTTGGCAGGATTTATTAAGGTGACCATTTCATATGGGTACATACTAAAGATCTAACCTCTGGGACATATGGTTTCAGAGGAGAAGATTTTTGAAGTTTTTTTTTTCCATTATAAGTCTATGGGAGCTAATGAGCCCATGGGCAAGGCCAATTTTGACCCCAAGAGCATGGTTGGCAGGATTTATGTAGGTGACCACTTGACGTTGCTACATGCTACATATTCGTAAGTCTATGGTAGCTAAAGAGCCCTGGGGTGTGGCCAAGTTGGATCCCAGGGGCATAATTGGCAGGATTTATGTCGGTGACCACTTGACGTTGCTACAAACTAAATATCTAAGCTCTGGGCCTTATGGTTTCATAGAAGAAGATTTTTGAAGTTTCTTCCATTATAAAGCTATAGGAGCTGATGAGCACAGGCATGGTCAATTTTGACCCGTGGTCCACGGTTAGCAGGATTTATGTAGGTGACTATTTTATGTTGCTGGATACTAAATATTTAAGTTCTGTGCTTCACAGTTTCAGCGAAGATTTTGAAGCTTTTTTCCATTATGAGTCTATGGGAGCTAAGGGGCCCCTGCTCGTCGCCCATTTGGACCCCAGGGGCATGATTGGCAGGATTTATGCAGGTGACCACTTGCCATTGCTCCATGCTAAATATATAAGCTCTGGGCCCTGTGGTTTCAGAGAAGGAGATTTTTTAAGCTTTTTCCATTATGAGTTTATGGGAGCTAAGGGACCCAGGGGTGGGGGCCGATTTGGACCCCAGGGGCATGATTGGCAGGATTTATGTAGGTGACCACTTGTTGTTGCTACATACTAAATATTAAATATCTAAGCTATGGGACCTGTGGTTTCAGAGAAGAAGATTTTTTAAGCTTTTTTCCATTATGAGTCTATGGGAGCTAAGGGGCCCCGGAGAGTGGCCAATTTGGACCCCAGGGGCATGATTGGCAGGATTTATGTAGGTGACCACTTGACATTGTTACAAGCTAAATATCTAAGCTCTCGGCCCTGTGGTTTCAGAGAAGAAGATTTTTTTTAAATTTTTTGGCAGGATTTATGTAGGTGACCACTTGACATTGTTACAAGCTAAATATCTAAGCTCTGGGCCCTGTTGTTTCAGAGAAGATTTTTGAAGCTTTATTCGCATTATGAGTCTATGGGAGCTAAGGGGATCCCAGGGTGTGGCCCATTTGGACCCCAGGGGCATGATTGGCCGGATTTATGTAGGTGACCACTTGTCATTGCCATATGCTAAATATCTAAGCTCTGGGCCCTGTGGTTTCAGAGTAGAAGATTTTTGCAGCTTTTTTCCATTATGAGTCTATGGGAGCTAAGGGGCCCCCGGGTGTGGCACATTTGGACCCCAGGGGCATGATTGGCAGGATTTATGTTGGTGACCACTTGCCATTGCTACATGCTAAATATCTAAGCTCTGGGTCCTGTGGTTTCGGAAGAGAAGAATTTTTAAGCTTTTTCTCCATTATGAGTCTAAAGGAGCTAATGGGCCCCGGGGCATGGCCCGTTTGGACCCCAGGGGCATGATTGGCAGGAATTATGTAGGTGACCACTTGCCATTGCTACATGCTAAATATCTAAGCTCTAGGCCCAGGGGTTTCAGAGCAGTAGATTTTTGAAGCTTTTTTCCATTACAAGTCAATGGGAGCAAAGGGGCCCCAGGGCGTGGCCCATTTTGAACCAAGGGACATGATTGGCAGGAATTATGTAGGTGACCACTTGCAGTTGCTACATGCTAAATATCTAAGCTCTGGGCCCTGTGGTTTCAGAGAAGAAGATTTTTGAAGCTTTTTTTTTCCATTATGAGTCTATGGGAGCTAAGGGGCTCCGGGGCGTGGCCCATTTGGACCCCAGGGGCATGATTGGCAGGATTTATGTAGGTAATCACTTGCCATTGCTACATGCTAAATAACTCAGCTCTGGGCCCTGTGGTTTCAGAGAAGAAGCTTTATGAAGCTTTTTCCATTATGAGCCTATAGGAGCTAAGGGGCCCTGGGCATGGCCCCTCTGGACCCCAGGGGCATGATTGGCAGGAATTATGTAGGTGACCATTTGCCGTTGCTACATGCTAAATATCTAAGCTCTGGGCCCTGTTGTTTCAGAGAAGATGATTTTTGAAGCTTTTTTCCATTATGAGTCTATGGGAGAGAAGGGGTCCCGGGTCATGACCCATTTGGAACCCAGGAGCATGATTGGCAGGAATTATGTAGGTGACTACTTGCCGTTGCTACATGCTAAATATCTAAGCTCTAGGCTGTGTGGTTTCAGAGAAGAAGATTTTTTAAGCTTTTTTTTCCATTATGAATCTATAGGAGCTAAGGGGCCCCATGGAGTGGCCCATTTGGACCCCAGGGGCATGATTGGCAGGAATTATGTAGGTGACCACTTGCTGTTGCTACATGCTAAATACCTAAGCTCTGGGCCCTGTGGTTTCAGAGAAGAAGATTTTTGAAGCTTTTTTCCATTATTAGTCTATTGGAGTGAAGGGGCCCCCGGGCGTGGCCAATTTGGACCCCAGGGGCATGATTGGCAGGAATTATGTAGGTGACCACTTAACATTGTTACAAGCTAAATATCTAAGCTCCGGGCCCTGTGGTTTCAGAGAAGAAGATTTTTTAAAATTTTTCCCATTATAAGTCTATGGGAGCTATATGTTGCAATGGCAACCAGAATTCCAATCTGATCTGCCCAAAAACCTTATGCAGCCTTTCCCCCAACCTGATGATGCTTCACATGAAATTGGATCAAGATTGGCCACGGGGTATTAGCGATATACTTATTTGGAATTGTTTACAGACACATGCACGCACGAAGGACAAAATGTGATCACAAAAGCTCACCTTGCCACTATGTGAGCTAAAAATGATAAAAGTACACTACTTACACTATGTGTTGTTTCAGATTTGTCTAGAATGTTCATCACTGCTGTTGTCTGATGTGCACTGACACATAGTTCAATATCAGCTTGTATAATTGATGTGGACTCAATAAACATCTCACAGAACATCACTTTCCCATTCTCCTCCATAAACAACACATTCACAAGACTGAATACCATCTTAGTGGCATGTATGAATGATTCAATGCAAACAGGATCTACAAATAAACATACACATATTTCATCATGAAAACACACCTCTATAATTTTGTCCCCCTTTAAATCCACTTTTATATAGTAAAGCTGGGGTTTACAGGGGTAAACCTTACTTCCTTATTTCTGCTCAAAATATAGATTGTGGGTACTCGTTAGAATTTCTGCTCCAAAATATAGATTGTGGGTACTCATTAGAAACCGCCTCTGAGCAGAAATAAGAAAAATATAACAATTTTTCATCTTAAAATTTTAGTTTTTTAGGCGATAAAGTTTACCATGTAATTGAAGGGGCGTATTTTCGTAATGTCTAATCAGAGGGTCTGACCATTGTCCTGCTAAACAAAAATCTGCAGGATTGCAAAACAGAAACACTGCAATAGAGTTTGTTTCTCAGTACTTAGATTTAACTGGGAAGCTAGGGAACAGAAGCCCAACAGGGCTTCAAGAAATAGATGGACTGCATGATGCTTCCACGCAGAGCTGAAATCTGACCACACAAGAGTACTGGTAAACCGCTTAGAGGATCTAAGCCTGCCCAGGTAAAGCGGTGCCAGTTGGACCGTCCATGCTTATAAACTCTATTGGTTTCATTGGGCGACAGGACCTGAGATGTCATTTCATCTCGGTGTCGAGTAAAAGTCCCACAAAATTGGAAGCAACATCTGCAAAATGACCTATACAGTGTTGATGGGGACGTTAAATCTAAAATCAAACGAACAATTAAAACAGAAGATGATCAGAGGGCTTATGCAACCTCAAATGGAACAAAGGCTATTCTTTGAATCTTAACTGGAGACATTCATTACGAAAACACACCTTTATGATTTTGACCCCCTTGAACCTCACTTCTATATAGTAAAAACTGGGGTTTATGGGGGTAAACCTTATTTTTCTTATTTCTGCTCTCAAATATAGATTGCGGGTACTCGTTAGAACCGCCTTGATGAGGCAGTTCTAACAAGTACCCACAATCTATATTTTGAGCAGAAATAAGAAAAATATCACAATTTTACAGCGGTAAAGTTGACAATGTATTTGTATAGGCGTGTTTTCGTAAGGCAAACTAATAAAAGAGGAGGCTGAGGAACTGGTAGGTCAATTCAATGATGCAGTTAATAAAACTGGGTCCACAGGTTATAAAACTTTTTTCATGCTCAACTGAGTGAGTGTTTCGAGTTTTATGTCCCACCAACAGCTAAGGTCATACAGAGAAGGGACCTCAGTTTTACCCATTCAGTACCAGAAACCCCTAAAGGGGTACCTTGGCAAACAGTGCAGGCCCAGATCAGACAAGATGCCGCAGAACGCGGCATCTGATCAGGGCCTCCACTGTTTGCTAAAAGTTCAGTCATTTTCCAAATAAATGTTGATGAAAACACAACCTGACACCCCTAAATTTAGAAATGGACTCTTGCTATATATAAGGTGGAAGATTCCATTTGGTACAAAAAAAGGTTAAAGACTCATCTGAAAGTCTGGAGAAGCCAAGGATCAATCCTGCGACCCCTGGTTTACAAGGTGAGTAGCATAACCACTACACCACAGAGGCTTTTCCTATTGATTGACCGGAAGTTCGGACCCATTCATGGATAGTATTGTTGTGTCATCAGCAGATGTGATCAAGTTACTTAAAGGCTTAAACCCCACTAAAGCTTTAGCCTGATGAGCTTCATCCTAACGTCCTGAAGGACATGGCAAATGAGTAAGGTCCAGTTTTTGCACACCTTTTTCAACCGTCTCTTGATATGGGTGAAATCTCCAGAGAATAGCTGCCAGTCCTAACAAACATTTGCCCACTCTTCAAAAAAGGAGATAGGGCTCTTGCTCATTTCTCGCCCTATGTCTGTGTGAGTTGCTTGAACATATATAGTCTGTTCAAACATCATGGCCAACTTTGATGAACACAAACATTGTCAGATAGACAACACACACTAGGAAAAGGCACAGTTATTAACCCATTGTATACTAGTTGGCCCCTTCATTGCTATATGTTGGACAACTCAATTTGTCATTTAAGGGGTGCCAGGCCTATCTTTTATTGTATTTTTGATGGAAAAATCTGTAAGCAAATAGTGTAGGCTCTCATCAGACGCCACGTTCTGCGGTGACTGTTCTGGGCCTGCAATTTTTGCCAAGGTACCCCCTTTAATCTTGGACCCCTTTAAGGGGGACAGGTAGGCACATTTATTCTAGACTTTGAGAAGGCTTTTGACACCCCACCACATGAACTACTTAAATCTAAATTATATGGTTTTGGAATTGGGGGTGGGAAGACTCTCAAATGGATAGATTCCTTTCCTTGCTACAGAAAACATTGTGTTGTTGTTAATGGTGAATCTTCAGTATGGACTCCAGTTTTGTCTGGGGTCCCACTAGGGACTGTTCTTGGTCCACTGTTATTCTCCCTGTACATTAATGATATTTACACTGACACTCACTCAGAAATAAGACTGTTCACAGAGGACTGTGTTTGCTATTGGGAAATTAGAGATATAGAGAACTCGACAAAACTTTAGAATGATATAGAAAGACTGGGATGTTGGGCATAAAAATGGGGCAGCCCAACAAAATCAGCCCAATAAATGAAATATTATGCAGATAACTAGGAAGAGAACTAATAAAAACTGTGGCTTCTTACACCTTAGAGGGAATGGTCCTCGAGAATGTGGATTCCATTAAATACCTTGGTGTGAAACACACAATTTGAGATGGAATACACATATTTGCAACATGTGTACTAAGGCAAATAGAATGCTTGGTTTCCTGAGGTGAAATCTTTATCAGTGTCCTCAGGATGTAACAGAGGCAGAATATAAAGGACTTTTTTGCCCAATCTTGGAATATGGTAGTTGTATCTGGGACCAAAGTGGAGTGGTCCTTAATAAAGAAATTGAAAAGGCTCAGAACAGACCTACATTTGTAACAAGCAATTACTGCTTTGAAACTTGGAGCATGACTGGAATACTAAGAAAAATTAAGATGGAAGTCTCTCAAGAAAAAGAGAAGAGACTTTTATACAAAGGTGTGAAGGGTGCTGCCAGCATTCCAACAATTGACCTTGTTCCCCAAGCTAGGCACTGCAGAAATCATCATTCACGTTTCAGACTCCTACTGCAAGTACAGACATCTATAAAGAATCATTCTTCCCTCAAAACATAAGAGATTTGAATGCCCTTCCCCATTTGAATGTAGCTAAGCTTATCTCTTTGGGGAGAACTAGGGACTTACTTCCAATATCACAGGTCTTTTTTGGTGATGTGAAAAACTGCGCTATGTCGTATGGGTGTGTTATCATAATGGTTAAAGACAATTTTATTAATTAACTTCAGTAAAGAACAAGATGTGTTTGTGAAACACAAACATGTCCCAGGGCATGGTCATTTTTTTTTTGAAGTTGGTCACAGTTCAAGGTCAAGGTCAAAGGTAAAGATTTTTTGTTTGAGTGGGAAGCCCTTGACACAAGGAACTTACATGCCAAATATGAAGGCTCTATCTTAAATGGTTCAAAAGTTAAGAACAATAAAAAAAATTCTTTAAAGTAGGTCAAGGTCATAGGTCAAAAAAGTTTGCATGAAAGTAAAGCTCTGGTCACAAGGAACCCACATGCCAAATATGAAGGCTCTATCTTAAACTGTGTTATGAACAAAATGTTATTTTTTTCTTTTAAGTAGGTCAAAGGTCAAGGTCACAGCTCAAATTTTTTGTATGAATGTAAAGCTCTTGTCACAAGGAACCTACATGCCAAATATGAAGGCTGTATCTATGAACAGTAAAACAAAATCTTTAAAGTAGGTCATAGGTCAAGGTCACAGGTCAAAAAAGTTTGCATGAAAGTAAAGCTCGTCATAAGGAACCTACATGCCAAATATGAAGGCTCTATCTTAAACAGTTAAAAAGTTATGAACAATTTTATTTTTTCTTTTAAGTAGGTTAAAGGTCAAGGTCAAATTTTTTACATGAGTGTAAAGCTCTTATCACAGGCAACCTTCATGCCAAGTATGAAGGCTCTATCCAAAACGGTTCGAAAGTTATGACCAAAATGTTAATTTTTTTCTTTTAAATAGGTCAAAGGTCAAGGTCAAGGTCACAGGTCAAAAATTTGTGTATGAATGTAAAGCTCTTGTCACACGGAACCTACATGCCAAATATGAAAGCTGTATCTCAGATGGTTCAAAAGTTATGACTGCTAACTTGTTCTTTTATGTAGGTCAAAGGTCAAAGTCACAGGTAAAAATGTTTTATGTGAATGTAAACCTCTTGTCACAAGGAACCTACATGTAAAATATTAAGGCTCTATCTCAAACGGTTCAAAAGTTATGACCAAAATTTTTTTTTTATTTTAAGTAAGTCAAAGGTCAAGGTCAAAGTCACAGGTCAAAATTTTTTGCATGAATGTAAAGCTTTTGTCACAAGGAACATACATGCCATTTATGAAGGCTGCATCTCAAGTGGTTCAAAAGTTATGACCAATGTTATTTTTTTCTTTTAAGCAGGTTCAAGTTCACAGGTAAAATTTTTTTGTGTGAATGTAAAGCTCATGTCAAAAAGAACCAACATGTAAAATATGAAGGCTCTATCTCAAACAGTTCAAAAGTTATGACCAAAATGTTATTTTTTTTATTTTAAGCAGGTCAAAGGTCAAGGTCAAGTCAAAATTTTTTGCATGAATGTAAAGCTTTTGTCACAAGGAACATACATGCTAAATATGAAGACTGTATCTCAATGGTTCAAAAGTTATGACCAATGTTATTTTTTTCTTTTAAATAGGTCAAAAGTCAAGGTCACGGTCATAGGTCAAATTTTTTTGCATGAATGTGAAGCTCTTGTCATAAGGAACCTTCATGCCAAATATGAATGCTCTATCTCAAACGGTTAAAAAATTATGACCAGTGTTAAAGTTGTCCATGTACAAACAAACAAACCAACAAACAGACAGGGCAAAAACAATATGTCCCCACTATCGCTACCGGGGACATAAAAACAAAACACTTGATGATTTAATTAGGGGAAGGGAATTCCTTGCAAAGTTTTATTCCCGTTAACAGTGTCGACAAGACGTTTTTCACCCACGGAACAAAAATAACTCTTTATATGGTCATTTGACATTTCTTAGTTTCAAATTCCTGTCTCATACTATAGTCGATTTTTATCTATTTTGTCATGTTTTTCGGTGATAACTTTTTTATTTTTGATTTATTCTATCAACACATCCAGCGAAACAATTGAAGAGGAGAAGCTTCGGCAATTTCTCAAAAAGGTTTCATAACCCTAATTTCTCTGAACAGCGCTGTAATCAGATGGAGATTTCTGCAGTTTCAAGTTTGCGCGAAATTTTCTGTTTCCATAAGTCGTGCCTTGATGGTGTGGTTTGACAATTTGTCGTCTGCTCAGTGCTTGAATGAAAGATAATTATGAGGGTCATTCTCCATCTGTACAATGTGCATATGTGAGAGTCACACAGAAATTGGAAATGGCTACTGTATTATTTGTGTGATATAAACAAAATAGAAAACAAGAGATCCCAGAGGGCCCTGAATCGCTCACCTGAGAATTAGTGTCTCCAGTACATTCTAGGCCCAAGGGCTATAATTTGAACAAACTTGGTAGTGGTCCACTAGATGAAGCTTTATACCAAATATCAAAGACCTGGGCCTTCTGGTTTCAGACAAGAAGATTTTTAAAGGTTTTCCCCATATAAGTCTATGTAAAACCAAAGGGTCCCAGGGCGGGGGCATTTTTGGCCCCAGGGCTATAATTTGAACAATCTTGGTAGAGGTCCCCTAGATGAAGCTTCATACCAAATATCAAAGACCTGGGCCTTGCGGTTTCAGAGAAGAAGATTTTTAAAGTTTTCATTTAAAAAATCTATTTTTAGCTCCTGTGACCTAGATGTGCAACAGACTGGAACCATTTGAACAACTTTGAAAGGGGACCACCTAAGGATCATTCCTGTGAAGTTTGGTCAAAGATTAGTGGTTTAGGAGAAGATGTTGTTTGAAGAAAAAGTTTACGCGCACGCACGCACGACGGACAAAAAGTGATCCTAAAAGCTCACCTCGTCACTACGTGACAGGTGAGCTAAACAAAAGGGCCATGATGGCCCTGGATCGCTCACCTGATCCATAGTGTAACAAGTGGGCCCCAGGGAGATAATGGCCAAAGGGCTTTAATGTGCATAATGTTGAGGGAGGTCTTAAAGGTGAAGCTTCATACCAAACATCAACAAAGGCTATAATTTGAACAACCTTGGTAGAGGTCCACTAGATGACGCTTCATACCAAATATCAAAGACCTGGGCCTTCTGGTTTCAGACGAGAAGTTTTTAAACGTTTTCCCTAAAAAAGGCTATGTAAAAAGAGTGGGCCCTGGCGCGGGGGCGTTTCTGGCCCCAGGGCTATAATTTGAGTGTTTGGGTTTTACGTCCCACCAACAGCTAAGGTCATACGGAGACGGGACCTCGGTTTAAAGACTCATCCGAAAGTCTGGAGAAGCCCGGGATCAATCCTGCGACCCCTGGTTTACAAGGTGGCTATAATTTGAACAATCTTGGTAGCGGTCCACTTGACGAAGCTACTTACCAAATATCAAAGACCTGGGCCTTCCGGTTTCAGACAAGAAGATTTTTAAAGGTTTTCCCAATATAAGCCTATGTAAAACCAGTGGGCCCCGGGGGGGGGGGGGGGGGGGGGGCGGGCGGTTTTGGCCCCAGGGCTATAATTTGAACAAGCTTGGTAGAGGTCAACTAGATGAAGCTTCATACCAAATATCAAAGACCTGGGCCTTCTGGTTTCAGACAAGAAGATTTTTAAAGGTTTTCCATATATAGGCCTATGAAACCAGTGGGCCCCGGGGCGGGGCTGTTTTTGGCCCCAGGGCTATTAATCCATCCACTGGTTAAGCATGAGAAGCTCTGGTGGCCATTTTGTTAACCGGAGCGGAACAGTATGAGCAATTTTGGTAGAGGGTCACCAAACGAACATTCCTGTGAAATAATTTCAAAATCCATCCACTGGTTAAGGAGTAGAAGTCCTTTAAAGGTTTTTCTATTTTTAGCTCTGGCTGCCATTTTGTTCACCCGAGTGGAACGGTTTGAACAATTTTGGTAGCGGGTCACCCAAGGAACATTCCTGTGAAGTAATTTCAAAATCCATCCACTAGTTAAGGAGAAGAAGCCGTTTAAAAGTTTTTCTATTTTTAGCTCTGGTGGCCATCTTGTTCACCCTAGCAGAACGGTTTGAGCAATTTTGGTAGAGGGTCACCCAAGGAACATTCCTGTGAAGTAATTTCGAAATCCATCCATTGGTTAAGTAGAAGAAGTCCTTTAAAAGTTTTTCTATTTTTAGCACTGGCGGCCATCTTGTTCACCCGAGCAGAACGGTTTGAGCAATTTTGGTAGAGGGTCACCCAAGGAACATTCCTGTGAAGTTATTTCGAAATCCATCCATTGGTTAAGGAGAAGAAGTCCTTTAAAGGTTTTTCTATTTTTAGCTCTGGCGGCCATTTTGTTCACCCGAGCAGAACAGTTTGAGCAATTTTGGTAAAGGTTCACCAAAGGAACATTCCTGTGAAGTAATTTCAAAATCCATCCACTGGTTAAGGAGAAAAAGTTGTTTAAAGGTTTTTCTATTTTTAGCTCTGGCAGCCATCTTGTTCACTCGAGCAGATGGTTTGAGCAATTTTGGTAGAGGGTCACCCAAGGAACATTCCTGTGAAGTAATTTCAAAATCCATCCACCAGTTAAGGAGAAGTCGTTTAAAGGTTTTTCTATTTTTAGCTCTGGTGGCCATCTTGTTCATCCGAGCGGAACGGTTTGAGCAATTTTGGTAGAAGGTCACCCAAGAAACATTCCTTTGAAGTAATTTTGAAATCCATCCATTGGTTAAGGAGAAGAAATCCTTTAAAGGTTTTTCTATTTTTAGCTCTGGTGGCCATTTTGTTCACCCGAGTGGAACGATTTGAGCAATTTTAGTAGAGGGGCACCCAAGGAACATTCCTGTGCAATAATTTCAAAATCCACTGGTTAAGGAGAAGAAGTCGTTTAAAGGTTTTTCTATTTTTAGCTCTGGCGGCCATTTTGTTCACCCGAGCGGACCGGTTTGAGCAATTTTGGTAGAAGGTCATCCAAGGAACATTCCTGTGAAATAATTTCAAAATCCATCCACTGGTTACGCAGGAGAAGTCGTTTAAAGGTTTTTCTATTTTTAGCTCTGGCGGCCATCTTATTCACCCGAGCGGAACAGTTTGAGCAATTTTGGTAGAGGATCACCCAAGGAGCATTCCTGTGAAATTAGATCAAAATCTGTCCAGCAGTTTTGGAGAAGAAGTTGTTTAAAGCAAAAGTTGACGACGGACGCACGGACGACGGACAAAGACCGATCCCAAAAGCTCACCTTGAGCACTTTGTGCTCAGGTGAGCTAAAAAGGCAAAGAATCTATTACTTTGTACTAAGTGTTTGCTGATTGAAATGGCAACAAACCACATATTTCATGTTTTTGACTGTCTTCACACTATGCATTGTATAACCTCCCTTCAGTTGGATGCTTCGTTGGCTGCACGGAATTAATCCATATATAGATATAATTTCAAATAGGCTGGACATGTGTTTACATTTTGAAAGTGTGTGACAGAATAGGTCTTAGTTTTTATTGAAAAATTAAAAAATTGTTAAAAGTCCATCTGATTAGAGCAAAATGAATACAATTCTGAAGGCTGACCCCTTTGAAGAAGTTGATGGAGCCTCTCCTCTACAAATTTCTCGCTGGACATGTTTATCAAAAATCAGAAAACAAAAAAGTTATCTCCAAATCACAATCATCATCAGCAACATCATCATCATCAGAGTTTTGATTAACATGCAGGTACAGGGGCAACATCCACATAAATGGGCCCCTTTCCAGGAAGCTGGCTTGCTGCACTCATGGCATATCTCACACCAGATCTCCAGGTTTGTCTTTCATGAGGGTTGATAGCAGAGAGCTTCCACTCTCTGTGATCTCTCTCTGTCAGTTGCTTCCAGGTCTTTTGTGGCCTCCCTATCTACCAGTATGTCACAGGCAGTCTTGACTGTTCCACATGTCCATACCAGCAGACCCTTCTCTATTTCAGGATGAGGCCAAGGTCCTCAATGCCAAGCAGTGCAAGTAGCTCACTGGACCTGATGGTGACAGTGTCCTGTGGCTTGACATTGTCATTCCACTGCAGATGCTGGAGGTTTGGCTTTTTCAATGGCCCAGTCTCAATGGCATGAAGCATTGCGCACACAATAGCTGTACACAAGGCCGCATGTCTTGTACAAGAGGTGGCAAGATGAGAGAACTGGTAGTAGCTCCTTGAATTTCTTTCAGGCTGTTTTCACACATGATGTGGTCGAAAGATCACAGCCACCCGCAGCTGAGAACATGTCACTTAAGTAGAAAAAGGAAGCTGCTACTTCCAGCTAGTCAGGTCCTAGCAGTTCCTTAACACCCTGTACACCTGTAACCAGGGTCATCTGTCAAGGGCTTGAGTACAGCAGATGGTAACTGACCAGTACTCTGCAGGAGGTCCAGGCCTGTATCACAGATCATGATATTCGTCTTTTCTGCATTTACTCTCAGCTTTTTCTTCCTCCATTGCTTCTTACCAAGTTAAGAACCTCCTGACACATTTCTCTAGAGATTAAGCTTTGATGACAAGGTCATCAGCTTACAGATCCTCCAAGGGAACTCCAGAGCAGAACTCACGTGACAAGGCTTCAAGCACAATGATGAAAAGCATTGGGCTGAGAACAGAGTCTTGCTGAACACCAACCTTCACTTCCAACTCTGCACTAAAACCATCATCAACATGGACACAGCTCTGAGCATTAGCATACATCCTCTGGACCCATCGCACCATCCACTCGTCCACTCCAAGTTTTTCTCAGTGCCCAATGGATTACTTTCTGAGGCACTCGATCAAATGCCTTCTCCAGGTCTACGAAAGCCATATAGTCTCTTGGTGGCCGCCAGATACTTCTCTTGCAGCTGCCTTACAACAAAGATCAAAGATTGTGACTGTTGTGCCCCTTCCTGGGACAAAACCAAACTGTGAGTCGTCAAGTTGACACCAACTGTCTATTGAGGCCATCCACAATCTTCTCCAGGACTTTCATGACCTGTTCTGTCAGCATGAGACCACGGTAGTAGCCCTGTCCAATGCATCGCCAGTGCCCTTGTAGAGACAGACAATGAAACGCTGTACCAAGTCAGAGGGTATCTTGCCATCATGGGTGATTGAAGCGGCAAGGTCATGGATCATGGAGGCACCCTCATCACTGAATAATGCGGCCAAAAAAAGAAAAATCAACTTTAGGGTTCATTAGCTATCTCAGTCTGTGAAACATTGCTTTATAAAGAAAAATGATACAATGCTATGGATCTACTTTTTTCAAAACCGTCTGTTCCATGCCTTGTTACCATTGCAAACTGAAAAGTCACTATTTTTTTTTTTTCATTCTGACAGTTGTTTCTGTTTAACTGCTACAGTGGCATGTCCTTAATCAACTAACATTACGAAAACACGCCTATACAAATACATTGTCACCTTTATCACTGAAAAAATGAAAATTTTAAGATGAAAAATTGTGATATTTTTCTTATTTCTGCTCGAAATATAGATTGTGGGTACTTGTTAGAACCGCCTCATCGAGGCGGTTCTAACCAGTACTCACAATCTATATTTTAGAGCAGAAATAAGAAAAGATATTTTTCTTATTTCTGCTCAAAATATATATTGTGGGTACTCGTTAGAACCACCTCATCGAGGCGGTTCTAACAAGTACCCACAATCTATATTTTAGCTCAAAATATATATTGTGGGTACTCGTTAGAACCACCTCATCGAGGCGGTTCTAACAAGTACCCACAATCTATATTTTAGAGCAGAAATAAGAAAAATAAGGTTTACTCCTGTAAACCCCAGTTTTACTATATAAAAGTGTGGTTCGAGGGGGTCAAAATTATATAGGCATGTTTTCGTGATGAATGAATTTGACATTCAGCGCAGTATGTCATCAAACTGGTGTCAAGGGTAAAGGAAACAAAGTGTTGAAATTTACATATACAAATGTACTTTCCAGAAAGAAGTCTCTGTAGTGTAGTGGTTACGCTACACGCCTTGTAAACTAAAGGTCACATGATCGATTCCGGGCTTCTCCAGAATTTCTGATGAGTCTCTAAACCGAGGTCCCGTCTCCATATAACCTTAGCTGTTGGTGGGATGAAAAAACTCAAACACTCGCTCACTAACTTTCCAGAAATCAACAGCTGGTTTTAAATTTAAATACCACTACATGTAAATAAATGTATTGAAAATGGATTTAAGCAGCTAACTAGAAAAAATTTAAATATCATTCTTCAGAAAGTAAGAAACAAGAGCTCCGCAAGGGGGGCATTATACGCCCATGACAATAGGTAAGATGGAGCATATATATACTGACTGTTGTACAAGTTTGGGTTTGTGGAATGTAACCAAGGAACAATATGTGCTCCATATATTCTTACCTGGCACTATTAATAACCCTCAATGGCTCAAACTACCTGTCTCCAACAAATTTTCATGGTCGGTAATATTCGGTGGACCATAACCTCAAAATAATATAGGTATAACTCTGACAATAAGTGGTGGACTGTTACCTTGAAATAATATGTGCTGCTCCACATCATAGTCTAACTATACATAAAGTTTCAGCTTCATCAGATGTAAAATGTGGGAGGCATTATCCGAAAACAAAATATGTTTAGGAAAATATGTGAAAGGTGAAGGTAATATTTGGCGGACTGTAACCTCAAAATAATATGCACTGTTCCACATCATGGTCTTACTATATGTAAAGTTTCAGCTTCATCAGATGTAAAATGTAAGGGGAGTTATCCGGAAACGGAATGATTAGAAAAATCTGTGAAAGGGGTTTAACTCTGGAAATATCTGGCAGACCATAACCTCAAAATAATATGCACAGTTCCATATCATGGTCTTATTGTATGTAAAGTTTCAACATCATCGGATCTAAAATGTAGGAGGAGTAATCCAGAAACAAAATGTTAACAGAATTTTTCAAAGGGGCATAACTCTATAATTATTTGGTGGACCATAACCTCGAAACAATATGCACTTCCCCACACCATGGTCTAATTATATGTGAAGTTTCGGCTTAATCCGATGTAAAATGTAGGAGGAGTCATCTGGAAACGAAAATTTACAAAAAATTTCAAAGGGGCATAACTCTATTATTATTTGGTGGACCATTACCTTGAAACAATATGCGCTGCCCCACATCATGGTCTAACTATGTATGAAGTTTCACCTTGATCTGATGTAAACTGTAGGAGGAGTTATCCGGAAATGAAAAGTCTACAAAAAATTTCAAAGAGGCATAACTCTAATTTTTTGTAAACTTTTCCTTTCCAGATGACTCCTATATTTTACATCCGGGAACGACAAGTTTAACAAAATTTCAAAGGGGCATAACTCTTAATATTTGGTGGACCCTAACCTCGAAACAATATGCTACACCATAACAACACCATGTATGAAGTTTCAGCTTGAAAAGATGTAAACTTTAGGAGGAGTTATCAGGAAACGAAAAGTTTCCAGACGGACTGACAGATGGACGGACGCCCTGGCGCATAACATAATACGACCGTGTTTCAAACGGGCGTATAAAAACAGGCTTCTTTTTCTCTGGAGCCAGTTTGCATTTCTTAGGCAGTCTTATGACAATTGCTTCTTTGTAAGAATTTTATCATTCAAAGCACAATATTAAAAGTATACAAGTCAGAAATAATCATTAATGATTGGGTTGAAACAGAGACAGAATTCTCAGGCTCATTTTTAGTTGTTTGTTTAAGTCTCATGCTCGGCGTAGCCTCACATGAAGCTGAAATAAACTGAAAACTTGTCTTGTCTCAGTGGAAACCCATCATAATCCACCATGCTGTTAGGTAGTGTGCATGAGCATGCGCATAATGTCACGGGTATCAGCAGAGTCATATTGGCCCTGTTTTCTTTTTTTTTTTCATCCTGGCCCTCCTTTTCTTGTATTCATCATCATCATCATCATCATCATCATCATCATCATCAACGGACTTTTGATTAACATGCAGGTACAGGGGCAACGTCCACATAAGTGGGCCCCCTTCCAGGTAGCTGGCTTGCGGCACGCATGGCAGATCTTACACCAGATCTCCAGGCTTGTCTACCATGAGGATCGATAGCAGAGAGCTTCAATTCTCTGCAATCTCTTTCTGTCAGCTGCTTCCAGGTCATCTTGGGCCTTCCTGGCCCCCGCTTTCCACCTACCTGTATGTCACAGGCAGTCTTGACTGCACCGTTGGAGTGTTCCACATGTCCATACCAGCGGAGCCTTCTCTCTTTCAGGATGAGGTCCAGGTCCTCAATGCAAAGTTTGTTTGTTTGTTTGTATTGGAGTTAAATGGCCCAGTCAACACTATTTAGGTCATTTTTGAGCCGGTCAGTTCACCTATCAACACTTTCCTGGGCAGGCTTATACGTAAGCGGGTAACCAGTACAGTGCACATTCTTTCGCCAGAAACTGACAACTGCCCTTCTTGAATCAGCGGAAGGGAGAGAATGACCGTAGAAAAGATTTCATGATCAATTTCCAAGAAAGAATGTTGCCGACCCCGGCAGGAGTCGAACCCGCGTCCTCCTGATCACCAGTCAGACGTGCATCCGACTGAGCCACTGAGGCCGGCTCCTCAATGCCAAGATGCTCAAGTAACACACTGGACCTGATGGTGACAGTGTCCTGTGGCTTGACATTGCAGATCTGTCTGATCATTGCCCTGTCATTTCGCTGTAATATTGGCCCTCTTTTTCCTGTATTGGCCTTCTTTTTCCGTATTGGCCCTGTTTGTCAACTGTATAGTGTAAGCATTTTTGGCTATATAAATGCTATACTATTTTGGTTAATTAATAATTTGATTAACCCTTGTCCTGCTGAATATTTAAATATGCCACACCCACTACTGATTATCAACCAATCAGACTACTTGATGCAAATTATTGCAACAAATTCATAAACTGAATGACAAACAATTAAGATCCTGATCAGATGGCTTCTTCAGAAGCCATCTGATCTGGATCTTCATTGTTTGAAAGATAAGACATAATCTGGGTCAGCAGGACAAAGGTTAAATTTACTTTTTTAATCTATACCTATTTCTAGACATTCTTCTAATTTCTGAGACATAAGATGGCTAGTAATTGGGTCTGATTAGTACATTTTTAGATGAAATGCAAGAAGTTAACATATACATCGGCAGTTTATCCAAATATGTCTTGAACTTACCTTCAGGATTGACACAGATCTTGCCAAGACCTGCTGTACAACACTTCTTATTTGGGTTAAGACAATCATCGTCCTTCAAACATTCATCAAGGTCTCCAAAGTCTCCAGTCAATGCAGGGCAAGTCCCAAATCTAGGTCCTAGAAAGAAAATGAAACATTACTTTTCTCCCATAAAACCCTTATCCTGCTGAATACATAAATTTAGCCTCACTCTTTTCTGACTTCCAACCAATCAAAATGCCTGATGTCATTTTTCCTACAAATTAATGTATTTGTTTGTTTGGTCTGAAGTTTAACGTTCCCGTCAACACTGTATAGGTCACTTTGAAGACATTGCTTCAAATTTTGTGGGACTTGTACCCGACATGGGAGATGAAACAACATCTCAAGGAAGGTCGCCCAATGAAGCCAATAGGGTTTATAAGCATGGCTGGTCCGACTCGCACCACTTTGTCTGGGCAGGCTTAGATCCTCTAGTACTCGTGTGACAGGTCGGAATCAGCTCTGCGTGGAAGCATCATGCAGCCTATCTATTTCTTTAGGCCCCGATAGGCGGGTGCCAACAAACTAATGTACAGAATGTCAAATGGTGTAAATACATATCAGGCACCAGTTGTTCAAATCTAACAATGACTATTAGCTTGAGGGGAATTGAAACACTTGGCAGATTTTTCTGCCATTTTTCAAAGGGAGGCAACCTTCGGAACTTCCTGTTTACTTTTCTATAAGCACTATCCCACTGAAAAAGGGGTCTACTATTAAAGGAAAGAATTTGCTCAGGAGCAAATTCTTTCCTTTAAGAGTTGACCCATATTGGCATGGGAGACAACAAGAGGGTCATAATGGACTTGGATCGCTCACCTGATGCCTATTGTATAGATAAAGAATTGGCATAAGATGATAGACATATGAGTCAGTGGTTACCTTTGACAATACAGAGCTGACTTGTATGTCACTATCTGGACACATTGTGGACATTGAGAGTCAGGTCCTAGTGCAACAGGAGATGAAGCAGCTCAGTCTTACTAATAATGTCACATGGTGACAAAGGGAGGGGAGGGGTGGTTATGGGTCAGTAGCTCCCTTTGACAATACAGAGCTTGACTTGTATGTCACTGTCTGGAAAAATTGTGGACACCGAGAGTCAGGTCCTAGTGCAACAGAAGGAGATGATATGGCTCCGTCTTACTAATAATGTCACATGGTGATAAAGGGAGGGGAGGGGTGGTTATGGGTCAGTAGCTCCCTTTGACAATACAGAGCTGACTTGTATGTCACTGTCTATGCACCTTGTGGACACTGTGCAGCAGACAGAGATGAACCGGCTCAGCCTTAACCCTATATACAAGAGGGCCATAACGGCCCTGGATCACTCACCTGATCCTTATTGTACAGATAAAGTGGTAGGTAATACATGTAATATGGTGGGGTGGATGGTTTGAGCCATTTTGGTTGAGTGACCGAAGGAACATTTCTGTGAAATTATTTCAAAATCAGTCTACCTATTTAGTGGTAGAAGTCATTTTAAAGCTTGTTTATTGTTTTGTTTTGGTGGCTATTATGTTTAGTGGAGCAAAACTATTTTGAGCAATTTTGTCAGAGGGTCACCCATGGAACATTCCTTTGGAATTGTTTTCTTTCCTAGGATGAAGTCTTTTCAAAAGTTCCCTTCCACAAAGCTGAGTTGTATGTTACCATCTGGGCACCTTCTGAACATTGAGGGTCAGGTCCTAGTGCATTGAGATGAATTTGCTCAGTCTAACTTACAATGCCTTGTTTTGACAAGCATGGGGGTGCATAAGTTAATAGACATATTTGTCAGTGGTTCCCTTGGATAAAACAGAGCTGACTTGTAGTCAGGTCCTAGTGCATCACGAAAACATACCTATATAACTTCGACCCCATTGAACCCTGCTTTTATGTTGTAAAACTGGGGTTTACAGGGGTAAACCTTATTTTTCTTATTTCTGCTCTAAAATATACATTGTGGGTACACGTTAGAACTGCCTCATTTTTTCTTATTTCTGCTCTAAAATATAGATTGTGGGTAGTCATTAGAACTGCCTCAATGAGGCAGTTCTAACTGTACCCACAATCTATATTTTAAAGCAGAAATAAGAAAAATATCACAATTTTTCATCTTAAAATCTTCACTTTTTTGCAGTACAATATATTAGTATAGGCATGTTTTCGTAATGGCAACAGAATGAGATGAAGCGGCTCAGTCCTACTAATAATGTCACATGGTGACAAAGGGAGGGGTGGTTATGGGTCAGCAGTTCCCTTTGACAGTACATAGCTGACGTCTATGTCAAAGTCTAGGCACCTTGTGGACATATGGTCCTTGTGGTCAGGTCCTAGTGCACCAGACAGAGATGAACCAGCTCAGCCTTAACCCTATATAAAACCAGTGGGCTCAGGGCAGGTCCATTTTAATCCCATGAGGTTATAGGACAATCTTGGTAGAGGGCAACTAGAGGAAGCTTCATTCCAAATATCAAAGACTTGGGCCTTCTGGTTGCAGCTGAGAAGGTATTTAAAGATTTTCCCCTATGTAAATCTATGTAAAACCGGTGGGCCCTGGGGAGGGGCCATTTTTGACCCCATGGTTATGATTTGAATACGCTTGGTAGAGGTCACCCACATGAAGCTTCAAGCAAAATATCAAAGACCTGTGCCTTGTGGTTTCAGAGAAGAAGATTTTTAGAGGTTTTCCATATATGTCTATGTAAAACTGGTGGTGCCTGGGGGGAGGGGGGCACCTTTGGTCCCAGGGCTATAATTTGAACAACGTAGTAGAGGTCCACCAAATATCAAAGACCTGGGATTTGGGTTTCAGACAAGAAGATTTTTTAAAGGATTTCCATATATACGTTGAAGTAAAACCAGTGGGCCCCGGGGCAGGGCTTTGGCCCCAGGGCTATAATTTAAACAACATTGTAGAAGGCCACCAAATATCAAAGACCTGGGCTCTGTGTTTCAGACAAGAAGATTTTTTAAAGGTTTTCCAAATACAAGTTGAAGTCAAACCAGTGGGCCCCGGGGCAGGGCCATTTTTGACCCAAGGGCTATAATTTGAACAATCTTGATAGAGGTCTGCTAGATGAGTCTTCACAAAAAATATCAAAGAACTGGGCCTTGTGGTTTCAGAGAAGAAGATTTTTGCTATATAAGTTAATGTAAAATCAAAGGGCCCTTGGGTGGGGGCATTTTTGACCCAAGGGCTATAATTTGAATAATCTTGATACAAGTCCACAAGACGAAGCTTCATACCAAATATCAAACATCTGAGCCTTCTGGTTTCTGACAATGAGGTTTCTATATAAGTCTATGTAAAATCAGAGGTCACAGGACTTTAATTTGAATAATTTTGACAGAGCTTCATACCAAATATCAAACATCTAAGCCTTGTGGTTTCAGACAAAGATTTTTGAAGATATTCCCTATATAAGTCTATGTAAAATCAGTGGGCCCCGGGGCGGGGGCCTTTTTGGCCCAATCTTGAACAATCTTGATAGAGCTCCACTAGACACAGCTTCATACCAAATATTAAACACCTTAAACTCCTGGTTTCAGACAAGAAGATTTTCAAAGTTTTTTTCCTTTATAAGTCAATGTAAAACCAAAAGTCAGGGGCAGGGGCATTTTTGACCCCAGGGCTATAATTTGAAAAATCTTGACAGAGGTCCACAAGACAAAGCTTCATACCAAATATAAAACACCTGAGCCTTCTGGTTTCAGACAAGAAGATTTTTAAAGGTTTTCCCTATATAAGTCTATGTAAAACCAAAGGGTTCCAGGAAGGGGGCATTTTTGAGCCCAGGGCTATAATTTGAACAATCTTGATAGATGTCCACCAGATGAAGCTTCACACCAAATATCAAAGACCTGGGCTTTGGGGTTTCAGAGAAGAAGATTTTTTAAGATTTTTCCTATATAAGTCAATGAAAAACCAGTGGGCCCCTGGGCGGGGCATTTTTGGCCTCAGGGCTATAATCTGAACAATCTTGGTAGAGGTCCACTAGATGAAGCTTCATACCAAATATCAAAGACCTGGGCCTTCTTGTTTCAGACAAGAAGATTAAAGGTTTTTCTTATCTTCCCCTTTTCGTTGCTATGGCAACCAGAGTTCTGCAAGAAATGGAATTCTTTGAACATCTTTGAGAGAGGACCACCCAAAGATCATTTCTGCCAAGGTCAAAATCTGTTCAGCGGTTTAGGAGATGTCATTTAAGGGAATCTGGACAGACGGACAGACATACATACAAACGGTCGGACGACTATGATGATGACGATGGACGATGACCAATCACAATAGCTCCCCCGGAGCCTTCGGCTCAGGTGAGCTAATAAAAGTACCACTCGTGCGAGATTCTCTGTTTAGGCAAGAACTTACCAAAACATATGCCAAGAATAATCTGGTAATATTCACTGTATGTGACCTGGACCAGCTGCAGCGTCATCTCTGGCAGAATACTCCATTTCTCTGTCACACCTACCCATGCTGCTTCAAATCCTAAGCACAGAGACTGCAGGTCTTTGGTTCTGTCTAGTGACACAGACTTGACAGATTTTGCTGACTTTCCACTTTTGGCAGATTTGTTACTTTTTGCAGATTTATTGCTTTTAGCAGATTTCTCTGATTTTGCAGATCGCTTGTTTATTGATTTCTCTGCTTTTGAAGATTTCTCAGCTTTTGAAGATTTCTCTGCTTTTGAAGATTTCTCTGCTTTTGAAGATTTTTCAGCTTTTGACGATTTTTCAGCTTTTGAAGATTTTTCGGCTTTTGAAGATTTCTCTGTCTTTGCTGCAGATTTCTCGGTTTCTGGTTCAGGTTCAGGAGTTTCAGACTTCCATTCCAAGATTTTGATGGCGAAGTGGACATAAAGACGGGCATAATATATCAGATCATGGTCACACTTCTGGTCTATTTCTGCTACCAGGTTGTCATATGCAATATTTAGCGACTCTATAACACCGTCAGAGCAAGATTCCAAGCTGACATCAATACAGGTTCGGACTCGCTTCAATTCCCTGAAATGTTTTATAATTAGATATATCAAAAGCAAAGAGGAAAGCTGTCTACTTGAAACTATTTAACCCATTGTACGCTAGTGGACTCTTCCATTGCTATATGTTGAACAAGTCTATTTTTCATATAAGGGGTAATAGGCCTATATTCTCCTTTTATTCTATTTTTGACGGAAAATTCTGTTAGCAAATAGTGCAGGCCCTAATCGGACACTGGATTTTGCTGCGTCTGATCTGAGCCTGCACTATTTGCCAAGGTACCCCCGTCACGAAAACATGCCTATATAATTTTGACCCCCTTGAACCACCCTTTTATATAGTAAAACTAGGGTTTACAGGGGCAAACCTTATTTTTCTTATTTCTGCTCTAAAATATAGAATAAAAGCTGCAAGCACTGCATGATGCCCAACCACTAGAATTACATCAAGCCAATGCCATATCACAGTCAAAAAGGAACCCAAAGTAAGGATGCATTACTCTTTCCCTTAATGAAATTGATGGCTGGCCTCGGTAGCTTAATCGGATGCGGGTCTGACTGGTGACAAGAGGACGTGAGTTCAATACCTGCCGGGGTCGGCAACATTCTTTTGTGGAGATTGATCATGAAATATTTTCTATGGTCATTCTCTCCCTTCTGCTGATTCAAGAAGGGCAGCTGTCAGTTTCTGGCGAAAGAATGTGCACTGTACTGGTTAACTGCTTACGTATAAACCTGCCCAGGTATAGTGTGCACAGTAAACTAACCAGCTCAAAAATGACCTAAAACAGTGTTGACTGGGCCTTTAAACTCCTATACAAACAAACAAACAAATAATAAATTTGGCAGGAATACATGACTGAGATGACCATTTTCAATGTTCAAAGAGCCATGGCTCTAAAAGAAAGTAAACCAGAATTACAATTCTCATTTTCAGTTTTTG
Source organism: Lucinisca nassula (assembly GCA_963580285.1). Taxonomy (NCBI): domain Eukaryota; kingdom Metazoa; phylum Mollusca; class Bivalvia; order Lucinida; family Lucinidae; genus Lucinisca; species Lucinisca nassula. Next base: position 211,807,137 of record OY757010.1, read on the forward strand.
GGGTCTGTGCCCTTTAAAGTCAAGGTCTTTTTTAAGATGTTATTGAATTATGGAACGAATTTTGAATCTTCTTCTGAAGTAAAAATCGGCTGAAGGAAAACAAAATCGTAAAACAAAATCGGTCCGGAACCGGCAAACCGACATTTTCTCCAGCCCTGCATTGTAACAAGTGAGACAACATTTTATTGATGAGTTGATGAGATAGGGTGCAGACAAGCCATCTTTGGCCCAAAATTGACAGTTTTTGGGGGTCTGTGCCGTTGAAAATAAGGTCAAGGTCATCAAAACCTAATGTAAACATGCAAGTTTGGTGAGAATCAATCATTAGGTTCAGGAGATATAGTGCTTGAAACAAACTACATGACAGAAATCGCTATGTTCAATGTTCAAAGGGGAATAACTCCAAAATTAGGACAATCAGAGTTATGGTTTATATGTTCTGCATGTCGTCTTAAGGTGTTCTACATACCTGTGAAGTTTCGTGAAAATATCTCAAATGGTATCAGAGTTATGAAGTGGACCCGAAACTGATAACAACAGCTATGTTCAAAGTTCAAAGGGCAATAACTGCAGAAGTAGGAAAATCAGAGTTAGAAGTTCATATGTTCTGAACCTCGTCTCATTGTGCCCTACATATCTATTTAGTTTCATGGAAATATCTCAGATGGTATCGAAGTTATAGAGCGGACACGGAACTATGATAGAAATGGCTAGGTTCAATATTCAAAGAGCAACAACTCAAAAAGTAGGAAAATCAGAGTTGCAATTCATATGTTCTGCATGTCGTCTCTTAGTGCTCTACATACCTTTGAAATTTTGTGAAAATATCTCAAATGGTATCAGAGTTATTGAGCGGACACGAAAGTATGAGGTGCTGATGAAAGGATGGAGGGACGGACTATGGATGGACACTCAAAACTTGGGAGGGTATAACATAATACCACGCCATTTTTTTAAGGGCCGGGCATAAAAAGAGCCAACCAAGCCATTGCGGCTGGCTCCCCAACATGGAGCATAAAATTTTTATGACTTTTCTCTTACCCATCAGCCCCAGTCTTAACTTGAGTACTCCAAGGTGTCAACAATGAAGTTCAGAACATTAGTCTTTGTCAAATGGCTGCAGATGAGAAGAAATGAAGATAACTGAGACATGGGTACCCTTAATTGTCAGAAACATATGTTATTGGTATTTGTCAGAATTGCCTCAGTGAGGCAATTCTAACAAATACCCACAACATATGATATGATACAGAGAAATAACTTGTCCTCTCAATAGTTTTCAATTCTGTGATGTCATCCTTCCTTCCAAACGGTTACCTTTCCAAAGAATCATTGATTTTACTGTGTAATTTTGAAAATTCCGAGGGTAACAGATCAGGCCTAATTGGCCAAAACTAGCTTGTCTTGCCCAGAAAAAAGCTTGTCCACTTGACAGTTATCAGTTGTGTGTTTTTGTCTTTACTTCCAAAGGATTACCTTTCCAAAGTCCGCTCCGGGGACAGGTTCGATCCCGGGCCGCGACATACCAAAGTCGTTAAAAATGGTACTAGCTGCTCCTTGCTTGGCACTCAGATTTACGGGGTAGAGCTAGGACTGGTCGACCCAGTGTCAGGATAATGTGACTGGGTGTGGTATCATGTAATGTGTCTGGGACATGATACTTCAGTGAGGCAGCACTATAAAAGAGAGCATTGAGCTCCCTGTCGCAACCAGACACCGTCGTGATATGACTGAAAAATTGTTGAAAGCAAAGTTAAACCCGAATTCACAAACACACACACCTTTCCAAAGAACTTATTAAACTTCACCACAGCTGGTGTTTAGGGAATATGTGGCGGCCATAAAAAGTCTCCCTGCCCTTCAGCATAGTTCGGGTTATGATATCCAGTCTTTTGAGCTCATTGATTTTACTGCAGAAAATTTTGAGGGTCACTGATGAGGCCTAACAAGTCCCAGAAAAATAATAAAAAAAAAATTGTCCACTTGACTACCGTAATGATCCTAAATATTGGGATACCCAGGCCCAAGCAAACAGTGCATGCCCAGATCAGACAGTCTGATCAGGGCCTACACTGTTTGCCATTCTGTCTGCACCTTTTGGACACCTTGCTGCATCACGAAAACACGCCTATATAATTTTGACCCCCTTGAACCCCATTTTTATACAGTAAAACTGGGGTTTCTGGGGGTATACCATATTTTTCTTATTTCTGCTCTAAAATATAGATTGTGGGTACTCGTTAGAACCGCCTCATCGAGGTGGTTCTAACAAGTGCCCACAATCAATATTTTGAGCTGAAATAAGAAAAATATCACAATTTTTCATCCTATAATTTAACTTCTTTTCGGCGAAAAAATTACAATGTATTTGTATAGGCGTGTTTTCGTAATGGGATCATTAAACAAATTTGTCAAAATTAAAGGAGAATTAAAGCAAGTCCTCAGGGTGTCCGAATTTTTAGGATTTTTATTTTATCTTTGCTACTCTTCTTATCTAGAGCTAAACGTGTGAGTCATTGTAAAACTTACACACAGACAGAGTCCTCTTCCAAATAGAAGTCCAGATTTTCTCGGAAATAAGTAATACATGCTCGAGCTGCTGTCACACCCTGAAAAAAAAATTAAGAAAACATCCATGTTCGAGTTAAATATATGTATGGACAGCCCAGGAATCTAATCAGTATTGTAATGCACCAGTCATTTGTAACCATTGCCCACCCCCCCCCCCCCCCCCACCTACGGGAAATAGCGAGGACAACGACATTCTCTCCATCACAGCCCTGCTAAAATCCCGTCACTGCGGGGACAAATGGATCGTAAAAGCACTGGCGCTTATCCCCCACCCCTGGGGACAAGGAATTTTCTTATGTTGTTTCCTCCATCTTCTCGAACAAAATGGTTGTCGCCAGATCTCGTTGGTGCCCGGCTAAAAATCTGGTTAAACATCGCTGCTCCTTCGGGTAATTCCCCCGCTATAATCCCAGCTGTTTTGACGTGAAATCAGTCGCCGCACTAACACGGCACTGCAAGGACATTTAAAGGGTAAAAGCACCACACATTAGCCCAGCTATCCCCGGCCCTTAACCATAGGTCAGGGGTTGGGGGTGGGGCAGTGGATACAAATGACTGGTGCATAATATTTTCTCTTTATCTCCTTTAAAGTGCATATGGTTTATTACTTATTTCTTTTTTTATTTCGGTTTCAAAATTATTTCACTCATTTTATCGAGCGAATTGTTAATCAGAGGTAGATGAAAACTGGAATACTCAGAGAGGAGTATTTTGTTAATTCTCATTATTAACCCATTCAGTACCGGAAACCCAAAAACGGGTAGTTGGCAAACAGTGCAGGCCCAGATAAGACGCCGCACAATGCGGCCTCTGATCAGGGCCTACACTGTTTGCAAAATTTTCAGCCAATTTCCGAAAAGATTTTGAAAAAAAACACAACCTGACACCCCTTAATTTTGAAATGGACTCCTGCTATATATGAAGTGGAATTTTCCATTTGGTACAAAAAAGGGTTAATGGGTATATTATGCTAGATATTGTGGACACTCATCTTTCTCAAGTTTTCATCTTAGCTGCCTCGGTGAGGCAATTTTAATGAGCCCCTACAACATATGCTTTATGCATAACATACAGTATAATGAATATCTGCCACAAAATTTATCACAACTGGAGTGAACATTTTGAAACAGTGGAGGTCCTGATCAAACGCCGCAGAATGTGGTATCTAATCTGTGCCTGAACTGTTTGCCAATCTCTAGGCTAATTCAGCAGACAACCAAATGATATTTTTTCTTATATTTTCCTGATAACAGGTTTTGACATTTCAAGCAAACTGCATGAAAACAGGTTTTGACATTTCATGCAAATCGTCTCTGCATGTAATGTCAGATCCTGTTTTCTGGGAAAAATATTTCAAAATAACATCTGCTGAAACACATACCCAGCATGCAAAGCATTAAAAAGAACAATATACCATATTAACCATATCTATTAGGACAGGCCTTAACAAACAGTGTAGACCCAGATGAGACGCCGCATTCTGCGGCGTCTCATCAGGGTCTACACTGTTTGCCACTCATGCGGCTATTCTAAGACACAACATCGGGTAGTAAATTGTACTTGTTCAAATTTTAGAACAAGTATGGTAAGGAGTTGAGGTGTAAATACGGTAAAATATGATCAAGACAAACCACTATACATACACAATCTACTTCTTCTTTGCAAGGTGTCTTGACTTCAGTTGGGCAGTTCAGTTTCTCTGCCGACATCTTTGCCAAATTTACAAAGTAACTGACAATTGATTTCTGTGTGTCTGAGCAGGTGGCGCTGTTCTTATAAGCACAACGTAACATCTCAGCATATGACCTAGAACAGAAAAAACTCACAATGCACATAAAGGATATTTGATTTTTTCAGTGACATTGATTTTTATTCCACCAATTGAATGCCAAGAGAAGTCTTCACAAGTGGTGAAGCCACAAGTGAAAATACTAATTTTGGTGTTCATGACTGAAATAAAAATTGAACTAGAAATGCGTCCATAGGACACGGATGCCCTTGCCTGAAAATATGTCTATGTTCGTATTCATCCATAGAAATTTATTGACTGTGATTAAGTTTTGGACCCTTTTTTCACATTTGACCTCTAAGTATGACCTTGACCTTGGAGGTAAGGACCTTGGTTTTGTGTGAGGCAGATTAGATTGTCTCATGATGGCCAACATTTCTCCCAAGTAATTTCAAAATCCATCCAGAGGTAAGAAAGTTATTGACTGTGTTTAAGTTTCGGACCATTTTTTTTTTACCTTTGACCTCTAAGTATGACCTTGAACTTGGAGGTACGGATATGGGTTTGCATGTGACACATTGTCTCATGATGGTTAACATTTCTTCAAAGTAATTTCAAAACCCATCCAGAAACAAGTAAGTTATTGACTGTGTTTAAGTTTCAGACCTTTTTTTGACCTTTGACCTCTTAGTATGACCTTGACCTTGGAGGTGCGGACCTGGGTTTTGACACATTGTCTCATGATGGTTAACATTTCTACAAAGTAATTTCAAAATCCATTCAGAAATAAGAAAGTTATTGACTGCGTTTAAGTTTCGGATCCTTTTTTTTACCTTTGACCTCTAAGTATGACCTTGACCTTGGAAGTACGAACCTTGGTTTTGCACGTGACATGTCGTCTCATGATGGTTAACATTTCTGCCAAGTGATTTTAAAATCCATCAAGATATAAGGAAGTTATTGACCGTGTTTAAGTTTCGGTCGCACAGACAGATGGACAGGGGCAACGCTATATGCCCTTTTCACCATTCTTCGAATGGGGGAGGGGGGGAGGGGGGGACATAAAAACAAGAGGCCCATGGGCCACAATGCTCACTAGAGCTCAGGGGGCACTGCCCATTGACAGCCATGTATTTTAACTGGAATGTCGTGCCTGTGTGGTTGCAAAGTCACCGAACCATGTCATATGTGGCCAAGGTCAAACATAGATGCTTGCATAAAAATTTCCATTCTTAAATGCAAGCTTGAACTAAGTATCATTAATAATTCTTGAGAAATGAACCTAACCATTAGGGTGAACGCTAGGGTGGTTGCAATATTTCACAAAGTCAGTGAACCATAAAATGTAGGTCAAGGTCAAATATGGATGCTTGCATTTAAGTTTCTATCTCAAGATACAAGTTTGTACCAAGTATCATTAATGAAGCTCTTATAGTTCTTGAGAAATAAACTTGACCATTTGGGTGAATGCTAGGGTGGTCGCAATATTTTACAAAGTCAGTGAACCAAAAATGTTGGTCAAGTCAAATATGGATGCTTGCATTTAAGTTGCCACCCCCAGATACAAGTTTGTACCAAGTATTATTAATAAAGCTCTTACAGTTCTTAAGAAATTAACTTGACCATTAGGGTGAACGCTAGGGTGGTTGCAATATTTTAGAAAGTCAGTGAACCATGAAATGTAGGTCAAGGTCAAATATGGATGCTTGCATTTAAGTTGCCATCCCCAGATACAAGTTTGTACCAAGTATCATTAATCATTAATGAAGCTCTTATAGTTCTTGAGAAATAAACTCAAGAAATAAACTTGAACATTAGGGTGAACGCTAGGGTGGTCGCAAATGTTGACACCTTGACAAACGGATGAACGAACAAACGTATGGAAAACGGGACGCCTATATCGCACCAATAGCAGGCACGACAATAAACCATGAAAGCCCTAAGCTCAAGGACAATGCAGATAAAATTCGGACCCTCACACCCTAGTAGCTTCAGAGGTCTGATGTCGCTGAGCAATAGGCCCAAAGTCATACGGCAGATAGAAGATCACTTAATGAATAATTCTATGAAAGTTTTGCAAAAATATCCGCTGCTGCCTTGCAGGAAATGCCAATTTTCAATTGTCCCCCTTACAAGTCTATGGAAACTCGAAGTTGACATAGCAACCAAACCGAAGAGTCAAACTTTCATGAAAAACAAAAAACCTGTTAAGGCAAAGATGATGAATATTTCCATAAAGTCTCAGCCTCATAGAGCATATGGTTTCTGAGATGGTTTTTAAGCATTTTTTCTACTTTTGGGCAGTTTGGTTTCCATGACAACCAATAAAAGTGAGCAGTTGGCCTAAAATCATATGGCAGATAGGTGATTGCTTAAAGAACATAATTCTATGAAAGTTTTGTCAAAATATCTGCAGAGGCTTGGCAGTAAATGCCATTTTTTTCAATTTTCCCCATTATAAGTCAATGGAAACTCTAAGTTGCAATAGCAATCAAACTAAAGAGCCGAATTTCACAAACAAGATGCCCATTGGCCACAATTCTCAACAGAGCTCAGGTGGGTACTGCCAATGGTAGCCATATATTTTTAATAAGATATGATTTAATCTACCACTTATAAAGTCTTCCAAACGAACCCCCACACCCAAACCAGCACCCATGTGGACTCTGTGTCTGGAAATATTAGGCCTTGAGGGGCTAGGGCATTGACTCAATGGGGCCCTGGTTGGTATCACTAAATGGTCTTATCATAAGGAACAAGAATATATATGATTTAGTGCTGGGTATCAATATGGTTCCTGAGATATAAGGCCTTTTATGAAGTGGTGGAGGGGCAGGGCATGGTCCCAGCACATTGCCTCAGCACAAAGAGACCCAAGGTTGGTATGACTGAAAGGAACAATAATATATATGGTAAAGGGGTGGGGACTTGAACAGTTTCTGAGATATAATGGCTTTTAATGAAGCAAAGGGCTGAGGCATGACCAACGGCAACCCAGAGGACCCCAGGTTGGAATTGGTCTTATCATAAGGAACAAGAATATATTTTAGTTTATAGGTGGGATCTGTCAGGTTTCTAAGATACTAGGCCTTTTATGAAATGGAGGGGGTCAGGCATGGCCCCAGCACAACCTGGGGGACCCGCACAACCTGGGAGACCCCCAGGTTGGTGTCACTGAATGTGTCTTATCAAAAGGAACAAGAATATATATGGTTTAGGGGAGGGGATCTGAATGGTTTCTGAGATATACGACCCTTTTATGAAGAAGGGGAACCCCCGGGTTGGCATAAAAACATATGGCTGAGAGAGTTTATAAAAGGTTTGTAAAAATATCTACTAAGGCTTGGCAGTAAATGCCATATTTCAATTTTCCCCATTATAAGTATATGGAAACTCTAAGTTGCCATAGCAACCAAACTGACGGGTCAATTTTCATAAACAAGAGGGCCATGATGGCCCTGGGTTGCTCACCTGATCCATATTGTACAAATGAAATTGGTAGAGTAGAGGGTTTGAGCAATTTTGGTTGACCCAAGGAGGTTTTAATAATTTTAGCTCTGGTGGCCATCTTGTTCATTCAAGCATAATGGTTTGAGCAATTTTGGAAGAGGGTCACCCAAGAAACATTCCTGGGAAATTAATTCAAAATCCATCCACTGGTTAAGCAGGAGAAGATATTTAAAAGTTTTTCTACTATTAGCTCTGGTGGCCACCTTTTTCATCCCAGCAGATTTGTTTCAACAATTTTAATAGAGGGTAACCCAAAAAACATTCCTGTGAAATTATTTTGAAATCCATCCACTGGTTAAGGAGAAGTCGTTTAAAGGTTTTTCTATTTTTAGCTCTGGAGGCCATCTTAGTCACCTGAGCAGAACAATTTGAGCAATTATGGCATGAGATCACCTCAGAAACATTCCTGTGAAATTATTTCAAAATCCATCCACAGGTTAAGGAGCAGGTGCCATTTAAAGGTTTTTGTCTTTAAAGCTCTGGTGGCCATCTTGTTCATCAGAGCGGAATGGTTAGAGCAATTTTGGTAGATGGTCAACCAAGGAAAATTCTTGTGAAATTATTTTGAAATCCATCCACTGGCTAAGGATGAGAAGTCTTTTAACGGTTTTTTCTATTTTTAGCTCTGGTAGCCTTCTTGTTCATCCAAGCAGAAGATTGTGGTAGAGGGTCACTCAATGAATATTCCTGTGAAATTATATCAAAATCCATCCACTGGTTAAGGAGCAGAAGTTGTTTAAAGTTTTTTTTCTATTTTTAGCCCTGGTGGCCATCTTGTTCATCCTAGCGGAGCAGTTTGAGCAATTTTGGTGGAGGGTCACCCAAGAAACATTCTTGTGCGGTTATTTCAAAATCCATCTTATGGTTAAAGAAGAGAAGTCTTTTAAAGGTTTTTCTATTTTTCGCTCTGATGGCCATCTTGTTCATCCAAGCGTGACAGTTTGAACAATTTTGGTTGAGGGTCACCCAAGGAACATTCCTTTAAGTTAAAAATTATTTTGAAATCCATCCACTGGTTAAGAAGTCAATTAAAGGTTTTTCTATTTTTAGCTCTGGTGGCCATTTTGTTCATCCCAGCAAAAGGGTTTGATCATTTTGGTAGAGGGTCAACCGAGGAACAGTCCAATGAAGTTATTTTGAAATCCATTCACTGGTTAAGGAGAAGTCTTTTAAAGGTTTTTCTATTTTTAGCTCTGGTGGCCATCGTGTTCATCTGAGTGGAAAAGTTTGAGCAATTTTGGTAGAGGGTCACCCAAGGAATCTTCCTGTGAAATGATTTCAAAATCCATGCACTGGTTAAAGAAGAGATGTTGTTTAAAGGTTTTTCTATTTTTGGCTCTGGTGGCCATCTTGTTCAGCCGAGCAGAACAATTATAGCAATTTTGGTAGAGGGCCACCCAAGGAACATTCCAGTGAAATAATTTCAAAATCTGTCCAGCAGTTTTGGAGAAGTCATTTAAAGCTAAAGTTGACAATGGACCCACGCATGCAGGCACGCATGGACGGACTATGGACGAGAAGTCTTTTAAAGGTTTTTTTATTTTTAGCTCTGGTGACCATCTTGTACATCCAAGCAGAATGGTTTGAGCAATTTTGGTAGAGGGTCACTCAAGGAACATTTCTGTGAAATTATATCGAAATTCATCCACTGGTTAAGGAGCAGAATTGGTTTAAAGTTTTTAGCTACTTTTAGCCCTGGTGCCACTGGCCATCTCGTTCATTTGAGCGGAACAGTTTGAGCAATTTTGGTAGAAGGTCACTCACAGAACATTCTTGTGCAGTTATTTAACAAGAGGCTCAATGAGCCTAAAACGCTCACCTGAGGAACTTAAGTTTTGACAATTCACAGACTTGACTACTAAATCTGCTAATAGAATCCAGCCCATTGACCCTTACAGGATATAAGTCATCATTATTGCATTGCATTCCAAGTTTGAGACTTCTAGCTTCTATAGTTCCTGAGAAATCTTTGACGAAAATTTAACATTGCTCAAAATGGAGAGAAAGAAGAATGAAAGAACAGATGAACAAATAAGCTGAGAAAGCCCAATGTCTCTTACACAAAATAAGTCATCATTATTCTATTGAATACCAAATTTCATGCTTCTAGTATTTATAGTTCCTGAGAAATCTTTGATTAAAAATTTAACATTGGTCTATTATCTCTATATGGAGAGAAAGAAGAATGAAGGAACAAATGAACCAGACTAGCTCCAAAACCTAATGCAGCCTTTCCCCTTGCCCAATGGTGCTACACATAAAATTTAAACAAGATTGGTCGACTGCCTTCTGAGATATGCTTCATTGAAAGTGTGGACGACGGATGGACGGACGACAGACGACGGACTCCGGAGCCTTGGTATACTATCAGCTCACTGGAGCCTTTGGCTCAGGTGAGCTAAAAATTCAAGTTGCTATTTCTGTCACAACATTTTCCCTACGTTAAGTCTATGGGCAAATTTTTTTGTCTCTCAAGGTCACGTAACTCCGAGGTCAATATTCCGATTCGGCCCAAAATCGAACTTAACCGAGATTTTATGCATGTCCTCGTTACCTGCAAGTTTGAAGCTGATATGAATAAAAATAAAGTTGCTATCGTGGTCACAACGTATTTTTTATGCTCAAGGGCAGGTAACTCCAAGGCAAATATTCCGATTCGGCCCAAAATCGAACTTAACCGAGATTTTATGTCTGTCCTCGTTACCTGCAAGTTTGAAGCTGATCTGAAAAAAATTCAAGTCGCTATCGTAGTCGCAACATTTTCCCTAATTAAGTCTATGGGCAAATTTTTTGTCGCTCAAGGTCACGTAACTCCCAGGTCAATATTCCGATTCGGCCCAAAATTGAACTTAACTGAGATTTTATGCCTGTCCTCGTTACCTGCAAGTTTGAAGCTGATATGAATAAAAATAAAGTTGCTATCGTGGTCACAACGTATTTTTTTATGCTCAAGGGCAGGTAACTCCAAGGCAAATAATCCGATTCGGCCCAAAATCAAACTTAACCAAGATTTTATGTCTGTCCTCGTTACCTGCAAGTTAGAAGCTGATCTGAAAAAAATTCAAGTCGCTATCGTAGTCACAACATTTTCCCTATGTAAAGTCTATGGGCAAATTTTTTGTCGCTCAAGGTCATGTAACTCCGAGGTCAATCTTCCGATTCGAACTTAACTGAGATTTTATGCCTGTCCACGTTACCTGCAAGTTTGAAGCTGATCTGAATAAAAATAAAGTTGCTATCGTGGTCACAACGTATTTTTTTATGCTCAAGGGCAGGTAACTCCAAGGCAAATAATCCGATTCGGCCCAAAATCGAACTTGACCGAGATTTTATGCCTGTACTGGTTATCTGCAAGAATGAAGTCGATCAGAAAAAAATTTACGGAGCTGGAGTGATGACAAGCTTTTTCCTATGTGAAGTCTATGGGAGCTAGATGTTGCCATGGCAACCAGAGTTCCACTCAGATCTGCCTGAAAACCTAATGAAGCCTTTCCACTTGCCCAATAATGCGACACATGAAATTTGATCAAAGTTGGCCAAGTAGTCTTTAAGATATACATTTTTGAAATTCCCATTAACCCTTATGCAAAAACACACAAGGGCAGGTAACTCCTAAGTGAATGATCCGATTCTGCCAGTTATCGAACTTGACCGAGATTTCATGGCTGTGCTGGTTATCTGCAAGAATAAAGCCAATCCGAAAATAATTGAAGCAGCTGCGGTGATGACAACATTCTTCCCATGTTAAGTCAATAGGCAATTTTTTCAACGCTCAAGGGCACGTAACTCCTGAGTGAATAATCCGATTCAGCCCAAAATCGAACTTGATCGAGATTTCATGCCTGTCCTCGTTATCTGCAAGAATGAAGTCGATCAGAAAAAAATTGACGGAGCTAGAGTGATGACAAGCTTTTTCCTAACGCTCAAGGGCACGTAACTCCTGAGTGAATAATCCGATTCAGCCCAAAATCGAACTTGATCGAGATTTCATGCCTGTCCTCGTTATCTGCAAGAATGAAGACGATCAGAAAAAAATTGATGGAGCTAGAGTGATGACAAACTTTTTCCTATGTTAAGTCTATGGGAGCTATTTGTTGCCATGGCAACCAGAGTTCCAATCCGATCTGCCCGAAAACAGTATGCAGCCTTTCCCCCTACCTGATAATGCTTCACATGAAATTTGATCAAGATTGGCCCACTGGTTCCGGAGATATACTTCTTTGAAAGTGTGGACGACGACGACGACGGACGACGGCTCGTGGTATACTAATACCTCACATGAGCCGAAACATGAGCCTTCGGCTCAGGTGAGCTAAAAATCCATCCAACAGTTAAAGAAGAGAAGTTTTTAAAGGTTTTTCTATTTTTAGCTCTAGCGGCCATCTTGTTCATCCGAGCGGGACAGTTTCAGCAATTTTGGTTGAGGGTCACCCAAAGAAAATTCCTGTAAAATTATTTTGAAAACCATCTACTGGTTAAGGAGATTTTGTTTGTCTGATTTGTGGTTTAACGCCCCCGTCAACACTGTATAGGTCATTTTGGAGACGTTGATTCCAATTTTGTGGGACTTTTACCAAACATTGAGATGAAACAACATCTCAAGCCCTGTCACCCAATGAAACAAATAGGGTTTATAAGCATGTGGTCTGACTCACACCGCTTTGCCTGGGCAGGCTTAGATCCGTTAAGCTGTTTACCAGTACTCGTGTGCGGTCAGATTCAGCATCATGCAGCCCATGTATTTCTTCAAGCCCCGATGGGTGGGGGCCGCTGGTTAAGGAGAAACCTTAATTTAAAGGTTTTTCTTTTTTTTAGCTCTGGTGGCCATCTTGTTCATCCGAGCCGAATGGTCTGAGCAAATTTGGTAGAGGGTCACCCAAGGAACATTCCTGTGAAATTATCCGAAATCAATATACTGGTTAAGGAGAATTCGTTTAAAGGTTTTCTATTTTTAGCTCTGGTGGCCATCTTGTTCATCAGAGCGTATGGGTTTGAGCAATTTTGGTAGCAGGTCACCCAAGGAACCTTCCTGTGAAATTATTTCCAATCCATGCACTGGTTAAGGAGAAAAAGTCGTTTATAAAGGTTTTTCTATTTAAAGCTCTGACAGCCGTCTTGTTCACCCGAGCGGAACGATCTGAGCAATTTTGGAAGAAGATCACCCAAGGAACATTCCTGTCAAATTCTGTCTGGCAGTTTTGGAGAAGTCGTTTTAAGCAAAAGTTGACGACGGATGGATGCACGCACGGACGTACGACTGACAAAGACTGATCACAATAGCCCACCTTGAGCACTTGGTACTCAGGTGAGCTAAAAAGCGTGTGTAAAACATGGGGGCCCAGGGGCGGGACCATTTTTTACCCCAAGGCTATAATTTGAAAAATTTGATAGGGGCCCACTAGATGAAGCTTCATACCAAATATCAAAGACCTAGGCTTTGCGGTTTCGGAGAAGATTTTTTAAGTTTTCAGTAAAAAAAAAATCTATTTTTAGCTCCTGTGACCTAGATGAGCAATGGACCAGAACCATTTGAACAACTCTGAAAAATGATCAACTAAGGATCGTTCCTGTGAAGTTTTAGAGGTTTAGGAGGAGATTTTGTTTTAAGAAATTGTTTATGTACAAAAATTTAATGGATGCATGCACTGACAGACAAAATGGGACCTTGTTACAATGTGACAGCTGAATTAAAAATAATGTATATCCCTGTAAACCTCAGTTTTACTATATAGAAGTTGGTGTACCGGAAACCCCAAAACGGGTAGTTTGCAAACAGTGTTGGCCCAGGTCAGACGCCGCAAAATGCGGCGTCTGATAAGGGCCTCACTGTTTGCTGAAAGTTCAGTCATTTTCCAGATAAATTTTGATAAAAACGCAACCAGAAACCCCTAAATTTTAAAATGGACTCCTGCTATATATAAGAAGGAAGATTCCATTAGGTACAAAAAGGGTTAAGGGGATAAAAATTATGTAGGTGTGTTCTTGTGATGCTTACAAGCAACTCCTCTTGTTATTCTTAGCCCATGGATTCATAGCATTCTTCTTGAAGTCCCAAAGGCACTTGTACACCTCTTTAGGCTTACAACCCGCTCCTTCTTCCTCCTCTACAGCCACAGGGTCCACACACTCGGCAGGTTTTTCTGTCGGTTCCTCTCTAGTATCAGGCTGGGAGCAAATATCATTAGCAAGGCACGCAATATCCTCATATGATTTCACAACTGAGTGAGTGAGTTTTAGTTTTACGTCCCACCAACAGCTAAGGTCATACGGAGACGGGGATTTCACAACTGACATTTGAGTATAATGGTCACAGCCTAGCACCATAGACTCTACACAAGACTTGGCTTCTTCAGCTGCCCTAATTAAAATAGAGTACCAAAGTAAGTAAAACAAATAAAGAAACCGATTACGAAAACACGCCTATACAAATACGTTGTAACCTTAATCACCGACAAAATGAGATTTTTTTAAGATGAAAAATTGTGATATTTTTCTTATTTCTGCTCAAAATATAGATTGTGGGTACTCGTTAGAACCGCCTCATTGAGGCGGTTCTAACGAGTACCCACAATCTATATTTTAGAGCAGAAATAAGAAAAATAAAGTTTACCCCTGTAAAACCCGAATTTTACTATAAAAGGCGGGTTCAAGGGTCAAAATCATATAGGCGTGTTCTCGTAATGTTATACAGAGAAAACAGGATTTTACATTATTTTTCTTATTCTTACTGCAAACATTGGTTAAGGGGCGGTTCTTCCGAGCATTCACAACCTATGATTGCAGTGTAAATATGAAAAATATCACAGATTTTCATCAGAAAAGTAGCCATTTTGGAAATTTGAAAATCCACTATATGTCGCATGGGTGTGTTAACGTAATGAGAAGGATAAGTTAAAGAAAAATTTTGAAAGAAACATATTATGTTCAGGATCTTTTTTGTCATGATATCATTACAATAACACACCCCTGCGACATATTGCATTTTTTACATTGCCAAAATGGCTACTTTTCTGTTGAAAATCTGTGATATTTTTATTATCTATATTGCATACCTAGGTTTAGGGTGCTCGTTAGAACTGCCTCGAGGTAGCACTAATGAGTACCCACAACCTATGTCTTGGAGCAGAAATAAGCAAAACAATGTTTACCCCTGTAAACCCCAGTTTTCTCTATATAAAACGGGGTTTAGAGGGGTGTTCATTTCATGGATTTGTTCACATGATCTGACTTTTTGAAATATTAACCCTTTCCCACTCAGATACGTGTTTTTACGTGGCTGCACCCCCCCCCCCCCCCCCATTATAAGCCCCAGAAGCACCTAAAATCTGCATTTCTACCCCTGGATAGTTATGTTTGCTTTAGGATTTGTCGGGAAAAAAAGTGACCTGTTTTTTCGCACACCTCCCCACTAAAAATATTCTAGGGGGGATTGAAGGGGTGCAACGCCCCCCTCACATCCCGAAAAATTTTGGGTGTATGGCCCAACCAGCCGCTAAAATTTATATCTGAGGGTGTCCAGGGTCAAAAATGCCTGAAAATTGATGCTGATAAAACATGCTGCAAACAGTGAAAATGGCCAGTGCCAAACACCTTAATTGTTGCCTTGACAGCTGTGTGAAGATTAAAATGTGGTCAAAAATTCACGTGAAAACACCCTTTTTGCCATTTTTGAGATGCCCCCTCTTTACCATGACAACAGTGATCAAGTCATGAAAGTTTGCATTTGAAAGGCTACTGCCCAATGAACATTTATACCGAGTTTGGTGTAAAACAGACCATCCATTATGAAACAATGGCTAGTTGAAGTTGGTGTCAGGTGCAACACTGTGAAAATCAGCGAAATTCACAAAATCCCTGAGTGGTAAAGGGTTAATGAAGAAAATCCCAACTGACCCAAATAATGTTTTTTCATCATTTTATTGCAAGAAACAATATTTCAGATAGAATTTATGCATTTTAGACTAAAATTCAGTATGTTTCCAGATTTCAGTTAACCCTTTCCCACTCAGATACGTGTTTTTACGTGGCTGCACCCCCCACCCATTATAAGCCCCAGAAGCACCTAAAATCTGCATTTCTACCCCTGGATAGTTATGTTTGCTTTAGGATTTGTTGGGCAAAAAAGTGACCTGTTTTTTCGCGCGCCTCCCCACTAAAAAATATTCTAGGGGGGTGGGGGGGGGGGGGGGGGGATTGAAGGGGTGCAACACCCCCCTCACATCCCAAAAAAATTTGGGTGTATGGCCCAACCAGCCGCTAAAATTTATATCTGAGGGTGTCCAGGGTCAAAAATGCCTGAAAACTGATGCTGATAAAACATGCTGCAAACAGTGAAAATGGCCAGTGCCAAACACCTTAATTGTTTGCTTTGACAGCTGTGTGAAGATTAAAATGTGGTCAAAAATTCATGTGAAAACACCCTTTTTGCCAGTTTTGAGATGCCCCCTCTTTACCATGACAACAGTGATCAAGTCATGAAAAGTTGCATTTGAAAGGCTACTGCCCAATAAACATTTATGCCAAGTTTGGTGTAAAACAGACCATCCATCATGAAACAATGGCCAGTTGAAGTTGGTGTCAGGTGCAACACTGTGAAAATCAGCGAAATTCACAAAATCCCTGAGTGGTAAAGGGTTAATGAAGAAAATCCCAACTGACCAAAATAATGTTTTTTCATCATTTTATTGCAAGAAACAATATTTCAGATAGAATTTATGCATTTTAGACTAAAATTCAGTATGTTTCCAGATTTCAGTTAACCCTTTCCCACTCAGATACGTGTTTTTACGTGGCTGCACCCCCCTCCCATTATAAGCCCCACAAGCACCTAAAATCTGCATTTCTACCCCTGGACAGTTATGTTTGCTTTAGGATTTGTTGGGCAAAAAAGTGACCTGTTTTTTCGCGCGCCTCCCCACTAAAAAATATTCTAGGGGGGATTGAAGGGGTGCAACGACCCCCTCACATCCCGAAAAATTTTGGGTGTATGGCCCCACTGGCCGCTAAAATTTATACCTGAGGGTGTCCAGGGTAAAAAATGCCTGAAAATTGATGCTGATAAAACATGCTGCAAACAGTAAAAATGGCCAGTGCCAAACACCTTAATTGTTGCCTTGACAGCTGTATGAAGATTAAAATGTGGTCAAAAATTCACGTGAAAACACCCTTTTTGCCAGTTTTGAGATGCCCCCTCTTTACCATGACAACAATGATCAAGTCATGATTTTGTTTGTTTGATTTGAGGTTTAACGTCCCCGTCAACACTGTAAAGGTCATTTTGGAGACGTTGCTTCCAATTTTGTGGGACTTTTACCCGACATTGAGATGAAATGACATCTCAAGCCCTGTCGCCCAATGAAACCAATAGGGTTTATTAGCATGGACGTTCCGCCTCGCACCGCGGTTCCTGGACAGGCTTAGATCCTCTAAGCGGTTTACCAGTACTAGTGTGCTGGCCGGATTCAGCTCTGCGCGGAAGCATCATGCAGCCCATATATTTCTTCAAGCCCCTATGGGCGGGGGCTTAATCAAGTCATGAAAGGTTGCATTTGAAAGGCTACTGCCCAATGAACATTTATGCCAAGTTTGGTGTAAAACAGACCATCCATTATGAAACAATGGCCAGTTGAATTTGGTGTCAGGTGCAACACTGTGAAAATCAGCGAAATTCACAAAATCCCTGAGTGGTAAAGGGTTAATGAAGAAAATCCCAACTGACCAAAATAATGTTTTTTCATCATTTTATTGCAAGAAACAATATTTCGGTAGAATTTATGCATTTTAGACTAAAATTCAGTATGTTTCCAGATTTCAGTTAACTCTTTCCCACTCAGATACGTGTTTTTACTAGCTGCACCCCCCCCCCCCCCACGTTATAAGCCCCAGAAGCACCTAAAATCTGCATTTCTACCCCTGGATAGTTATGTTTGCTTTAGGATTTGTTGGGCAAAAAAGTGACCTGTTTTTTCGCGTGCCTCCCCAATAAAAAATATTCTAGGGGGGATTGAAGGGGTGCAACGCCCCCCTCACATCCTGAAAAATTTTGGGTGTATGGCCCCACTGGCCGCTAAAATTTATACCTGAGGGTGTCCAGGGTCAAAAATGCCTGAAAATTGATGCTGATAAAACATGCTGCAAACAGTGAAAATGGCCAGTGCCAAACACCTTAATTGTTGCCTTGACAGCTGTATGAAGATTAAAATGTGGTCAAAAATTCATGTGAAAACACCCTTTTTGCCAACTTTGAGATGCCCCCTCTTTACCATGACAACAATGATCAAGTCATGAAAGGTTGCATTTGAAAGGCTACTGCCCAATGAACATTTGTACCGAGTGTGGTGTAAAACAGACCATCCATAATGAAACAATGGCTAGTTGAAGTTGGTGTCAGGTGCAACACTGTGAAAATCAGCGAAATTCACAAAATCCCTGAGTAGTAAAGGGTTAAGACACATACTTATAACCCTTATATTGCTGTTCATGACAACCCTTATCTTTGCTACACTGTTTGACATTCAGTTTATGAATTTGTAGCAATAAATTACATCAAGTAATTTAATTGGTTGATAGACAGAAATGGGTGTGGCTTAAATGAATAATCAGCAAGATAAGGGTTAAGAAGGAATGCATATTACACAAGCGTTTATTTCAAATGAAATATATGGAATGAGCCTCTGGTTTCATTAAAATTCATATGAAATGATCACCAATGTAAGATTTTGTTTATCAAATGATGATACTAAAACTGATTTCATTGCAAAAAAAATGGCCAAGTTCTGCAATGCAAGGTGAGGTGGTTTTTCTCTGGGTACTCCTGTTTTTGCCCACTACGGATGGATAGGAGTCAAATAATCTTGAAAAGGCTGTAAAACCAATATCAAACCAAATTGCAAAAAATTGATCAGTACCGTAAAATAATTAAAAAAGAGTTTAGACATTTTGAACACTTGCTATAATTCTCCTAAAATTTTAACTAATTTGTTTCAGTCCAAAAGGTACAGACAGATGGTAAACAGTGTAGACCCTGATCAGACTGCTCCTTCAGGAACACTCTGATCTGGGTACGCACGGTTGCTTAGGCCTATCTGTCCCCATACTTAGGATCATTATGGTAAAATCTTTTAGAAAATGCTACCACAAAGTAATGTGACCATGTATTATTGCACATGTGGTCGTGGCCATAACATTTAAGTGACATTTACATGACATGACAATACACCCTGAATATCAGTGACATTAAATGAAGAACTGGGAAGTCCAAATTAATGTTAGATGGTCACAATATGAAACTGTGAAGTCTAATCCATATACTACATCTCAATAGTAAATGAACATATCAGGAACTTAAATGGGAATAGGTGATGGATCATTAACAATCCCAAGCTACACATCTATATGCAGGCATGAAAGAAAATCTGTTAATAAATATTAACGTTATCAAATGGATAAAAAGTGTGGAGGGATGGATGAACATAATAGACAAAGTCAATGGAAGGTGATCCTTAAGTTGCTCCAGCTTGTTAAAGCAGCCATGACAGGAAACAATTTTAGTATTTTTGCCACATTAAGATTTTGAGGTAATTTCAAAGAAACCTATGCTTTGAGAACTTCTTACAATCGCCTCATTGTGGCGATGGTAACAAGTACTCAAAACGTATGTTTCCAACAAGAAATAAGTAAAATTATCCCTTAATTATCATCCTTACTCCTTCATACCTGGAGCTATCCATAGCCCCAAATAAGAAGGAGTATCCACATTATTTTCCTTATTTCTGCATGAAAACATATGTTGTGGATACTCATTAGAAGTGCCTCACGAAGGCATTTCTAATGAATACCCACATCATATGTTTACATGCAGAAATAAGAAAAAATATCAGTACTTTTTGGATGAAAAAAGCGCCTTATCTGGAGCTATGGAACTATTTATCTTCACAACTTATTACCATCCTGTATTTACCCTAAATATTCTGACACCTTAACCTCATCACCATCCTGTATTTACCCTAAACATTCTGACAAATTACCAACTCCTTACCATCCTGTATTTACCCTGAATATTCTGACAACTTAACAACCCATTACCATGCTGTATTTACCCTAAATATTCTGACACCTTAACAACTCATTACCATCCTGTATTTTCCCTAATTATTCTGACACCTTAACAACCCATTATCATGCTGTATTCACCCTAAATATGCTGACACCTTAACAACTCATTACCATGCTGTATTTACCTTAAATATGCTAACACATTAACAACCCATTACCATCCTGTATTTACCCTAATTATTCTGACACCTTAACAACATTACCATCCTGGATTTACCCTAAATATGCTGACACATTAACAACTCATTACCATGCTGTATTTACCCTAAATATTCTGACACATTAACAACTCATTACCATGCTGTATTTACCCTAAATATTCTGACATTCTGACAAATTACCAACTCCTTACCATCCTGTATTTACCCTGAATATTCTGACACCTTAACAATCCATTACCATCCTGTATTTACCCTAAATATTCTGACACCTTAACAACTCATTACCATCCTGTATTTACCCTAAATATTCTGACACATTAACAACTCCTTACCATGCTGTATTTACCCTAAATATTCCGACACCTTAACAACTCATTACCATGCTGTATTTACCCTAATTATTCTGACACCTTCACAACTTATTACCATCCTGTATTTACCCTAATTATTCTGACACCCTAACCTCATTACCATCCTGTATTTACCCTAAATATTCTGACACCTTAACAACTCATTACCGTGCTGTATTTACCCTAAATATGCTGACACATTAACAACTCATTACCATGCTGTATTTACCCTAAATATTCTGACACCTTAACAACTCATTACCATGCTGTATTTACTCTAAATATTCTGACACCTTAACAACTCATTACCATGCTGTATTTACCTTAAATATTCTGACACCTTAACAACTCATTACCATGCTGTATTTACTCTGAATATGCTGACACATTAACAACTCATTACCATGCTGTATTTACCCTAAATATTCCGACACCTTAACAACTCATTACCATGCTGTATTTACTCTAAATATGCTGACACCTTAACAACTCATTACCATGCTGTATTTACCCTACATAGTCTGACACATTAACAACCCATTACCATGCTGTATTTACCATAAATATTCTGACACCTTAACAACTCATTACCATGCTTTATTTACCTTAAATATTCTGACACCTTAACAACTCCTTACCATGCTGTATTTACCCTAAATATTCTGACACCTTAACAACTCATTACCATGCTGTATTTACTCTGAATATGCTGACACATTAACAACTCATTACCGTGCTGTATTTACCCTAAATATTCTGACACCTTAACAACTCATTACCATGCTGTATTTACTCTAAATATTCTGACACCTTAACAACTCATTACCATGCTGTATTTACCTTAAATATTCTGACACCTTAACAACTCATTACCATGCTGTATTTACTCTGAATATGCTGACACATTAACAACTCATTACCATGCTGTATTTACCCTAAATATTCTGACACCTTAACAACTCATTACCATGCTGTATTTACTCTAAATATACTGACACCTTAACAACTCATTACCATGCTGTATTTACCCTACATAGTCTGACACATTAACAACCCATTACCATGCTGTATTTACCATAAATATTCTGACTCCTTAACAACTCATTACCATGCTTTATTTACCTTAAATATTCTGACACCTTAACAACTCCTTACCATGCTGTATTTACCCAACATAGTCTGACACCTTAACAACTCATTACCATCTTGTATATACCCTAAAATTGGACGCCTCATTTCCTTTCCATCAACATCTGATGCTGTGGTCTAAAAATAGCTGGAGAGTGGAAAACATTGATGAGATGTTCCATTCTGTGGTGTCTAATCTGGGTTTACACAGTTTGCTCAGGCCTATCTGTCCAAATATATGTGGTAAATACGGTACTGGATCCAAAATTTTAAGATTTACTTCCTGATATTGTGTCCACAGCAGCTACATGAGTGGCAAACAGGGCATTCTGCAGTATCTAATCAGAATCTACACTGTTTGCTGCTGCGGCAGCCAGTGTAGACCCTGATGAGACTCCACATTCATGGCATTACGAAAACACGCCTATACATTGTAAACTTTACACTGAAAAAAGAAAAAAATTTTAAGACGAAAAAATGCGATATCTTTCTCATTTCTGCTCAAAATATAGATTGTGGATACACATTAGAACCACCTTGATGCGGTGGTTCTAACGAGTACCGACAATCTATATTTTAGAGCAGAAATAAGAAAAATAAGGTTTACCCCTGTAAACCCCAGTTTTACTATATAAAAGTGGGGTTCAAGGGGGTCAAAATAAAGCCGTGTGTTTTTTGTGATGGCGGCATTTAATCTGGGTTTTCAGTTTGCTCAGGCTTTTCTGTCCGAATACAAAAGGCAAATATGGCAATGTCTTTGTAGCTATGGTTACAACTTACTGACAAATTTCCTCCTCATCATCTACCATAGGATCAAAGTGTGTGACCTTCACACTGAGGGATTGGATACAGTTCATTGCAGACTCAGGGGAGCAGACGAGAGGTCTGGGGGCACAGACCCCACTGGTAAACACAAACATTTCTGTGATCTGGTAAATCTCCCATAGTTCCTTTTGATGCACACAAGTCTGGACAGTTGTGGCCAAACACTCCAGCTGACCATCAGATCTGAAGTAGAAAATTAGCTTAGTCAAGCAAACATTTTCAGGTCTCAGTTGTCCAGTACATTATTAGCTTCATGAGCTTGTTAGTGGTCAAAATGTTAACTGTTCAAGCATGTACAATATTTAAAACTTTGTTTTTTTTTTGTTGTTTTGGTTTTTGGTTTTACGGCCCTTTCAAGATTATTTCACTCATATCGAGCCGATCGTTAATCAGAGGTTGGCGAAAACCGGAGTACCCAGAGAAAAACCACCTGACCTTCCGTTGCAGAACTTGGCGAGGCTCGAACCTATGGCGGTGAGAGACCTAATGACTAAGAGTCAGCGCTCTTATCCACTAGGCCACGTTTTTTTGTTGCTATTTTATTTTGTTTGTGTTGATTACATGGACTTGTTAACATGCCCAGGGTTCAAGCATCATTAGCTTAAAGACCTAGGGCCAGTTGTTCAAAGCATCATTAGCCTAAAGACCTGGGGCCAGTTGTTCAAAGCATCATTAGCTTAAAGACCTGGGACCAGTTGTTCAAAGCATCATTAGCTTAAAGACCTGGGGCCAGTTGTTCAAAGCATCGTTAGCTTAAAGACCTGGGGCCAGTTGTTCAAATCCAAACATCGTAAGCTTAAAGACCTGGGGCCAGTTGTTCAAAGCATTGTTAGCTTAAAGACCTGGGGCCAGTTGATCAAAGCATCGTTAGCTTAAAGACCTGGGGCCAGTTGTTCAAAGCATCATCAGCTTAAAGACCTGGGCCAGTTGTTCAAAGCATCATTAGCTTAAAGACCTGGGGCCAGTTGTTCAAAGCATCATTAGCTTAACAAGCTTGTTAGTGGTCAAATTGTTAACTGATCTAGAAAGTACAATACCTAATATAGTGTTATTTTTGCTGAAAAAAAAATGTGAGCAGCTTTTGCATTTGCAAAAGCTGCTCACATTTTTACAGCAAAAATATCAGCATATTTGCTATATTAAAATATAAAAGTTTTAACAATACGTTAACTAATGACATCGTTAGATTTGAACAACTAGCCCCAGGTTAGTGGTCAAATTGTTAACTGTTCTAGAAAGTACTACCGTATCTCTTATATTATTATTTTTGTTGAAACTGTTCTAGAAAGTACTACAGTATCTCTAATACTGTTATTTTGCTGAAAAATGAGAGTAGCTTTTGCATTCTCAAAAGCTGCTCTCATGTTTCCAGCAAAAATATAAGCACATTAGCCAAATTAAATGATGAAAGTTTTAATGATATATTAACTAATGACATTGTTAGTTTTGAACAATTGGCCCCTGATGTATAACAAGAGGCCCATGGGCCACTATGCTCACTAGAGCTCAGGGGGCACTGGCAGCAATGTATTTTAATTAACCATGGAAGCCCTGCGCCCAAGGATATTACAGATAGAAATTGGACCCACTCAGCCTAGTGGCTTCAGAGGCCTGATGTCGCTTGAATGTGTTGTTGCAGGACAACAGATGACAATTGACAATTTCCCATCTGTGGCAACTAATAGGCCTAAAAGAACATTATTTAAGGAACATTTCTATGTAAGTTTGACAAAATATCTTGAAAGGCATAAATGTCATTTTTCAATTTTCCCCATTTATAAGTCAATGGAAATTCTTAACTTGCCATAGCAAACAAACCAAAGAGCCAAATTTCATAAACCAGAGCTCAGGTGGGCACTGCCCATGACATTGTATTTTAACAGGATATGATTTTATTCTAGCAATTATAAAGGCTCCCACACAAACCCCATTCCCAAATGAGCACTCATGTGGACTGTATCTGAAAAATTAGGTGTTTTATAAAGTAGAGAGGGTGGGGCATGAACCCAATGGAGCCCTGGTTGGTGTCACTAAATGCATCTTATCAAAAGGAACAGAGACATTATGGTTTAGCGGTGGGGATATGTATGGCTCCTGAGATGTAAGGCTTTTTAAGCAGTGGGGGGATTTGGGCATGGTGGGTCCCAGAAAAGCCCAAGATTGCTGTAACTGAATGCTGAATAATTTCTGAGATACGAGGCCCTTTTATGAAGTGGATGGGAGAGTAATGGCCCCTGCAGACCCCCCCCCCAGATGGGGGGTGACTGAATGTGTCTAATAACAATGAACAAGAATATATGTGATTATGGGGTGGGGATTTGAATGGTTTCTGAGATATATGGCCTATTATGAAGTGGGGACTTATCATAAGGAAGAAGAATATATATGGTTAAGGGGTGGGGATCTGAACAGTTTCTGAGATATATGGCTTTTAATGAAGTAAAGGGGTGGGACAGGGCCGGTGCAGAGGTGTAAAATTTCCCTCAAACTTACTCGCCCTTATCGTCTAAACTTTTCATTTAGGTGCAAAAACTGAAGAAAAAGTAAGGTCAGTTTTGAAAACCTTACTTGCCCTGCCTTAAAACTTACTCGCAAATTCGAGCAGGCGAGTGGAATTTTACACCCCTGCGGTGGCACCCCGGGAGTCCCCCATGCTGGTGTCACTGATTGCGTCTTATCATAAGGAGCAAGAATATATTATGGTGTAGGGGTAGGGCTCTGAACAGTTTCTCAGATATATGGTCTTCTGTGAAGTTGAGGGGTGGAGCATGGCCCGGGCATGCCCTTGGTGACTCCTAGGTTGGTGTCACTGAATGTGTCTTATCATAAGGAACAAGAATATATATGGTTTAGGGGTGGGAATCTGAAATGTTTCTGGAATATTTGGCCTTTTATGAAGTGGAAAGGAATATATAGTTATAAATCTGAAAATCATTTTAAGCCTCCACTGTGTTTCTTAAATTTTAGAATTTTTCGAAAGAAAAGGAATATATAAGGATAAATCTGAAAATCATCTTTAGCCTCCACTGTGTTTCTTGAATTTTAGGTTTATTCGAAAGAAAAGGAATATATAGCTATAAATCTGAAAATCATCTTAGGCCTTCACTGTGTTACTTAAATTTAGGATTATTCGAACGGAAAGGAAAATCATCATAAGCCTGTACATTGCAATAATCCACAGTGGAGGCTTAAGAATGATTTCAGATTTATCACTTTATATTCCTTTTCTTTCAAAATGCTTTCTGAAAACATTTTTTACTAGAATTTGTTTTTCTACAAAAACACAGATGTCTCCCCCGTTTTTGACTGCTTAGTATAACCTTGACATTGGAGGTATTGAGCTGGGTCTTGTGTGCAACACATCATCTAATGAAGATGAACATTTCTGCATAGTAACTTTAAAAATGTTCATAGAAAAATAAAAAAGTTATTGGCCGTAAACAAAAAAAGCACTTTTTTACCTTTGACCTCTAAGTATGGCCTTGACCTTTGCGGTACAACACATCGTCTCATGATGGTTAACATTTCTGCCAAGTAATTTCATAATCCATCAAAGAATAAAGGAAGTTATTGACTGTCCTTTTTTTTACCTTTGACCTCTAGGTATGACCTTGACATTGGAGGTATGGACCTTGTTCTAGCACATGACTCATGGTCAAACTTTCAAGCCTCTAGCTCCAACAGTTTTTGAGATATCTTGCTGACAAGATTTTATTAAAAAAAATTCAAAGGGCAATAACTCTTGAAAGGGGCATAATCCTAATGAGAAAAAAAATACGCGTCAGCTTATTTTCCATCAGAAATGCATATATGAAATTTCAAAATTATAGCATACACTGTTCTGAAGTTATGCTATGCATCACTTTTAGCATACATTACAATGGGCACAAATTACCAAAATGACAAAGGGCCATAACTCACAAAGTATCTTTCGGAATTTTGTCATAAGTTAATCAGTTCATCTATTCATCACCAAGAATCTATTCACCAACTTTCAAGGCTCTAGCTCCAATAGTTTTATATCTTGCTGACAAGATTTTATTAAAAAAATTTCAAAGGGCAATAACTCTTGATAGGGGCATATTCCGGATGAGAAAAAAAATACGCGTCAGCTAATTTTCCATGAGGAATCCATATATGAAATTTCAAAACCCTAGCGTACATGGTTCTAAAGTTATGCTATGCATCACTTTTAGCATACATTACAATGGGCACAAATTACCAAAATGACAAAGGGCCATAACTCACAGTTAATCAGTTCATCTACTCATCACCATCAATATAATCACCAACTTTCAAGGCTCTAGCTCCAATAGTTTTTGAGATATCTTGCTGAAAAGATTTTATTAAAAAAAAAAAATTCAAAGGGCAATAACTCTTGAAGGGGGCATAATCCGGACGAGAATAAAAATATGTGTCGGCTAATTTTCCATGAGGAATCCATATATGAAATTTCAAAACCCTAGCGTACACGGTTCTTTAGTTATGCTATGCATCAAAAGCGTAATGGACGGAAGAACGAACAAGAACCAATATGCCCCTCAAACTTTTTCAAAGTTGGGGGCATAATAAGAAAGTTATTGACAGAACACAAAAAAGGCCCTTTTTTACCTTTAACCTCTATGTATGACCTTGACCTTTCAGGTATTAAACTGGGTCATGCGTGCAACACATCATCTCATGGTGGTTAACATTTCTGCCTAGCAATTTCAAAATCCATCTAAAAATAAGAAAGTTATTGACCAAACACGAAAAAAGGCCCCTTTTTTACCTTTGACCTCTATGTATGACCTTCACATTTTAGGTACCAAACTGAATCATGCATGCAACACATCGTCCCATGATAGTTAACATGTTTGCCAAGTAACTTCAAATTCTATTTAAAAATAGGCAAGTTATTGACAAAACCCGAAAAGAGGCCCCTTTTTTTACCTTTGACCGCTAAGTATGACCTTGACCTTTGAGGTATCAACCTGGGTCATGCGCACAACACATCGCCTTATATTGGTTCACATTTCTGCCATGTGATTTCATAATCCATCTCAAAATAAGAAAGTTATTGACCAAATACGAAAAAAGGCCCACTTTTTGACCTTTGACCTCTAAGTATGACCTTGACCTTTGAGGTACCGACCTGCCTCATGTGCACCACACATCCTCTCATGATTGTTAATAATTATGCCAAGTAATTTTAAAATCCATCTCAAAATTAGAAAGTTATTGACCAAATACGAAAAAAAGGCCCCTTTTTTTTACCTTTGACCTCTAAGTATGACCTTGACCTTTGAGGAACCGACCTGCCTCATGCGCACCACACATCGTCTTATGGTTGTTAATAACTAGAATTTGTTTTTCTACAAAAACACAGATGTCTCCCCCGTTTTTGACTGCTAAGTATAACCTTGACATTGGAGGTATTGAGCTGGGTCTTGTGTGCAACACATCATCTAATGAAGATGAACATTTCTGCATAGTAACTTTAAAAATGTTCATAGAAAAATAAAAAAGTTATTGGCCGTAAACAAAAAAAGCACTTTTTTACCTTTGACCTCTAAGTACAACACATCGTCTCATGATGGTTAACATTTCTGCCAAGTAATTTCATAATCCATCAAAGAATAAGGAAGTTATTGACTGTCCTTTTTTTTACCTTTGACCTCTAGGTATGACCTTGACATTGGAGGTATGGACCTTGGTCTTGCACATGACTCATGGTCCAACTTTCGAGCCTCTAGCTCCAACAGTTTTTGAGATATCTTGCTGACAAGATTTTATTAAAAAAAATTCAAAGGGCAATAACTCTTGAAAGGGGCATAATCCGGATGAGAAAAAAATACGTGTCAGCTTATTTTCCATTAGGAATGCATATATGAAATTTCAAAACCATAGCATACACAGTTCTAAAGTTATGCTATGCATCACTTTTAGGATTCATTACAATGGGCACAAATTACCAAAATGACAAAGGGCCATAACTCGCAAAGTATTTTTCGGAATTTTGTCATAAGTTAAACAGTTCATCTACTCATCACCAACAATATACTCAACAACTTTCAAGGCTCTAGCTCCAATAGTGTTTGAGATATTTTGCTGACAAGATTTTATTAAAAACATTTCAAAGGGCAATAACTCTTGAAAGGGGCATAATCCGGACGAGAAAAAAAAATACGCGTCAGCTAATTTTTCATGAGGAACCCATATATGACATTTCAAAACCCTAGCATACACGGTTCTAAAGTTATGCTATGCATCACTTTTAGCATACATTACAATGGGCACAAATTACCAAAATGACAAAGGGCCATAACTCACAAAGTATTTTTTGGAATTTTGTCAAAAGTTAATCAGTTCATCTACTCATCACCACCAATATATTCACCAACTTTCAAGCCTCTAGCTCCAATAGTTTTTGAGATATCTTGCTGACAAGATTTTATTAAAAAAAATTCAAAGGGCAATAACTCTTGAAAGGGGCATAATCCTGACGAGAAAAAAATACGCGTCAGCTTATTTTCCATCAGAAATGCATCTATGAAATTTCAAAATTATAGCATACACCGTTCTAAAGTTATGCTATGCATCACTTTTAGCATACATTACAATGGGCACAAATTACCAAAATGACAAAGGGCCATAACTCACAAAGTATTTTTCGGAATTTTGTCATAAGTTAATCAGTTCATCTACTCATCACCAACAATCTATTCACCAACTTTCAAGGCTCTAGCTCCAATAGTTTTTGAGATATCTTGCTGACAAGATTTTATTAAAAAAAATTCAAAGGGCAATAACTCTTGAAAGGGGCATATTCCGGACGAGAAAAAAAATATGCGTCAGCTAATTTTCCATGAGGAATCCATATATGAAATTTCAAAACCCTAGCATACATGGTTCTAAAGTTATGCTATGTGTCACTTTTAGCATACATTACAATGGGCACAAATTACCAAAATGACAAAGGGCCATAACTCACGAAGTATTTTTCGGAATTTTGTCAAAAGTTAATCAGTTCATCTACTCATCACCATCAATATAATCACCAACTTTCAAGGCTCTAGCTCCAATAGTTTTTGAGATATCTTGCTGACAAGATTTTATTAAAAAAAAAAAAAAAATTCAAAGGGCAATAACTCTTGAAGGGGGCATAATCGGGATGAGAAAAAAAAATACGCGTCAGCTAATTTTCCATGAGGAATCCATATATGAAATTTCAAAACCCTAGCATACACGGTTCTTTAGTTATGCTATGCATCAAAAGCGTAACGGACGGACGAACGGACGAACGAACCAGAACCAATATGCCCCTCAAACTTTTTCAAAGTTGGGGGCATAATAAGAAAGTTATTGACAGAACACAAAAAAGGCCCTTTTTTTACCTTTAACCTCTATGTATGACCTTGACCTTTCAGGTATTAAACTGGGTCATGCGTGCAACACATCATCTCATGGTGGTTAACATTTCTGCCTAGCAATTTCAAAATCCATCTAAAAAAAAGAAAGTTATTGACCAAACACAAAAAAAGGCCCCTTTTTTACCTTTGACCTCTATGTATGACCTTGACATTTTAGGTACCAAACTGAATCATGCATGCAACACATAGTCCCATGATAGTTAACATGTTTGCCAAGTAATATCAAATTCTATTTAAAAATAGGCAAGTTATTGACAAAACCCGAAAAAAGGCCGCTTTTTTTACCTTTGACCTCTAAGTATGACCTTGACCTTTGAGGTAACAACCTGGGTCATGCGCGCAACACATCGCCTTATAATGGTTCACATTTCTGCCATGTGATTTCAAAATCCATCTCAAAATAAGAAAGTTATTGACCAAATACGAAAAAAAGGCCCACTTTTTTACCTTTGACCTCTAAGTTTGACCTTGACCTTTGAGGTACCGACCTGCCCCATGTGCACCACACATCGTCTCATGATTGTTAATAATTATGCCAAGTAATTTTCAAATCCATCTCAAAATTAGAAAGTTATTGACCAAATACGAAAAAAGGCCCCTTTTTTGACCTTTGACCTCTAAGTATGACCTTGACCTTTGAGGAACCGACCTGCCTCATGCGCACCACACATCGTCTTATGGTTGTTAATAATTATGCCAAGTAATTTTAAAATCCATCTCAAAATAAGAAAGTTATTGACCAAATACGAAAAAAAGGCCCCTTTTTTGACCTTTGACTTCTAAGTATGACCTTGACCTTTGAGGTACCGACCTGCCTCATGCGCACCACACATCGTCTTATGGTTGTTAATAATTATGCCAAGTAATTTTAAAATCCATCTCAAAATAAGAAAGTTATTGACCAAATACGAAAAAAAGGCCCCTTTTTTTACCTTTGACCTCTAAGTATGACCTTGACCTTTGAGGTACCAACCTGCCTCATGCGCACCACACATCGTCTTATGGTTGTTAATATTTCTGCCAAGTAATTTTAAAATCCATCAAAAAATAAGAAAGTTATTGACCGGACACGATTTGCCCATACATACCAACAAACTTCCAAGGGAGATAATTCAAAAAGTATAAATGCGAGAGTTATGGTTCTTGCGCACTGCACGTCGTCTAATGCTGATTAATATTTATACGAAGTTTCGTGACGATAGCTCTAACGGTTTTCAAGTTACAGAGCGGACACGAAAGTGTGACAGACGGACAGACGGACAGACAGACAGACGGACAGACGGACAGACAGACGCCCGGGGGAAAAACAATATGTCTCTCCGAAAAAAAATTTTTCGGGGGAGACATAATTATGCCAAGTAATTTTAAAATCCATCTCAAAATAAGAAAGTTATTGACCAAATACGAAAAAAAGGCCCCTTTTTTGACCTTTGACCTCTAAGTATGACCTTGACCTTTGAGGTACCAACCTGCCTCATGCGCACCACACATCGTCTTATGGTTGTTAATATTTCTGCCGAGTAATTTTAAAATCCATCAAAAAATAAGAAAGTTATTGACCGGACACGATTTGCCCATACATATATACATACCAACAAACTTCCAAGGGAGATAATTCAAAAAGTATAAATGCGAGAGTTAAGGTTCTTGCGCACTGCACGTCGTCTAATGCTGATTAATATTTATACGAAGTTTCGTGACGATAGCTCTAACGATTTTCAAGTTACAGAGCGGACACGAAAGTGTGACAGACGGACAGACAGACAGACGCCTGGGGGAAAAACAATATGTCTCTCCAAAAAATTTTTTTTCGGGGGAGACATAATTATGTCACAAAAGAAGATAAATCGGTCAAATTGCATGATAGAGTTATGGAACTTAGTAAAATTTTAGCTCTTGTGATCATACTGATCTGTGTCAGTTTCATCAGGCTAGGGCAAATACTTTTGGAAATATGGCCACATTTTTGCTTATATTTTCGAAAAAATAGGTCAATGGTTAAAGGTCAAAATCACAAAGTAAAAAAGCTAGGTATCAGTGGTAAGATCCTATCCCAAGGAACAGCCATGTTACATTTGAAAGCTGTATCATTAGTGATATCAGAATGCGTGACAAAATTTATTTTTTTTTTCTTAAAAACAGAATGAGGGGAGGTAAATCAGTCAAAATTGCATGACAGAGTTATGGAACTTGGATAAAATGTAACTCTTGTGGTGGTGAGTATGTTTGCAAAGATTCATGAAAACAGGCCGAATACTTTTGGAAATATGGTCAAGGTGAACGTTTTTATTTACCAAAATCTAAAAAAATCTTTTGTAGGTTGTAATGATATATTCTACCTAGTTTGACCAAATTTCATTGATTCGTTCATTAGACAGACTGGGTGCAGACAAGCCAAAATTGACAGTTTTGTGGGCTGTTGCCCTTGAAAATAAGGTCAAGGTCACCATAATGAAAAGAAATCATTGGTAGGTTTCAATGATATATTTTACCAAGTTTGACCAAATTTCATTCATTTGTTCATGAGACAGGGCACAAAAAAGCCATGTGTCCTTGCAAACAAGATCAAGGTCACCAAAATCTAATCAAATCTTTGGTAGGTTGTGATGATAAACAAATCTTTTGTAGCATGCATTGATATACTGTACCAAATTTGACCAAACTTCATCCATTCATTCATGAGATAGGGTGCAGAAAAGCCAGAATTCAGTCTTTTGGGGGCCTGTGCCATTGGAAATAAGGTCAAGATCACAAAAATCTCATCAAATCTTTGGTATGCTGTATTGATATATTGTACCAAGTATGACCAAAATTAATCAATTGGTTCCTAAGACAGAGTGCACACAAGCTATTTTTGGCCCAAAACTGACTGTTGTTTTGGAGGCCTGTGTCCTTGAACATAAGATAATGGTCATCATAACATAATAACTGTTTCTCCCATCCTAATGATGTTACCGTCCAAGTTTGGTCAGAATCCATCCATAGGTACAGGAGATATAATGCTTCAAACAGGCTACCCCAATGCCAATGCAAAGGCAAACAATATATGTACCAAAAACAATACGTTCCCCTCACCTTTGGCGGGGGTCACAATAATAAATTAGGTATAGTTACGCCTTAATTACACCACAACCTCATTATAACATGGTTCATTATAACACAGTTATGGATATAGCACGGTTTCAAGATGGATCCCAAAAATGTATAGATTATCTAGAAAAATGACCATAAATGGTCATTTTTCTATATAATCTATACATTTTTGTTTGGATAAAACACGGTTGTTTAACTAACACAGTATCTGCTTTTATCCCCATTAATAGTGTTAAAAAGAGGTTTTGGTGTATACATAAATAAAACAAGAAATATGTGTTTGTGAAACACGAACATGTCCCTGGGCAAGGCCTTTTATTTTCAAAGTTGGTCACACATCAAGGTCAAGGTCATAGGTCAAACTATTTTGCAAGAATGTGAAGCTCTTGTCACAAGGAACCTACATGCCAAATATGAATGCTCTATCTCAAACGGTTCAAAAGTTATGACCAACGTTAAAGTTGTCCACGTACAAACAAACAAACAGATAGGACAAAAACAATAAGTCCCAGCTATCGCTACTATACCGGGGACATAAAAATTGCTGTTACACTGTGATACACTTTCTCCCTATCTCTCATCCTTCTCAAATTTTCAGTGTTCTGACAATAATTTTATTCAGATGTTTGATGTATAGATTCCTTAACATCATTTATATACTCTATTTAAGTGTACAATAAAGGATGAACCTAAATAAGTTATCATGAGTTAATTTATTCTGATGAAGATGTTTTTAATCTGATTTCTATTGCAAGACATCTCCATGTATGTGACCATGAAGTATAATGCTGTAATGCTTCTAGGCAGAAGTTCACAAAATTACAGCTACTGAAATTGAAAGCCATGTTTTTATGGAAACGGTAACAGAAAGTACTCCAAAACCTTCTTAGTTCAACAATCAAACTCACTGACAGGCTCTTAATGAGTACTCAGAATATATGTTTTCATGGAGAAATAAGAAAATTATTGGTACGTTTTAGATCTTCTTAGTGCAGCAATCAAACTCATTGACATACTCATAATTCTGATTCTGAATGGGTACTCACAACATTTCTGCCCCCGCCCATTGGGGCTTGGAGAAATATATGGGCTGCATGATGCTTCCACGCAGAGCTGAAACGGACCCGCACACAACTACTGGTAACCCACTTGGATGATCTAAGCCTGCCCAGGCAAAGCAGTGCGCGAGTCGGACCGCCCATGCTTATAAACCCTATTGGTTTCATTGGGCGACAGTTTTGTTTGTTTGATTTGACATTTAACATCCCCATCAACACTGTAAAGGTCATTTTGAAGACGTTGCTTCCAATTTTGTGGGACTTTTACCCGACATTGAGATGAAATGACATCTCAAGCCCTGTCGCCCAATGAAACCAATAGGGTTTATTAGCATGGACGGTGCGCCTCGCACCGCGGTTCCTGGACAGGGTTAGATCCTCTAAGCGGTTTACCAGTACTAGTGTGCGGGCCAGATTCAGCTCTGCTTGGAAGCATCATGCAGCCCATATATTTCTTCAAGCCCCTATGGGCGGGGGCTTAATTGGGCGACAGGGCTTGAGATGTCATTTCCCAATGTCGGGTAAAAGTCCCACAAAATTGGAAGCAACGTCTCAAAAATGACCTTTACAGTGTTGACGGGGACATTATACCTCAAATCAAACAAACAAAACAAGTACTCACAACATAGGTTTTCATGGAGAATAAGAAAATTATTGGTATTTTTTGGATCTTCTAAAGTCAACAATCAAACTCGCTGACATACTCCTAATGAGTGCTCACAAAATATGTTTTCATTTAGAAATAAGAAAATTATTGGTACTTTCTGGATCTTCTTAGTTAGTTTATAGTTTATATTAATTTATTTTAGTTCAATTTCGATGAAAGCTTCAAGCTTATTGAATTGCTCTCGAACACTCATTCTGGGTGTTTTCACATGGCGAGAGCGAGAGGCAGTGGCTTTTACACCACTGCTACCCATTTACACCTGGGTGGAGTGGGACAGTGTCATTATGTGTCTTGGCCAAGGACACACCTCGATACCGGTGGCCGGATTCGAACGCACAACCTCTCAATCGTAACCACTGAGACTAAGCATAATGTGATCTTCTTAGTTCAACAATCAAACTCATTGGCGGGCTCCTAATAAGTACTGACAACATACATTTTCATGGAGAAATAAGAAAACATTGCGATAACACATCCATGCATCATAGTGCATTTTTTTCACATCTCCAAAATGACTACTTTTCTGATGAAAATCCGTGATATTTTTCTTATAAATAGGGCTATCATAGGTTGTGGGTGCTCGTTAGAACCGCCTCATTGAGGCGGTTCTAACGAGTACCCACAACCTATGTCTTGGAGCAAAAGTAAAAAAAATAATGTTTACCCCCTCAAACCCCAGTTCTCTCTATATAAAGTGGGGTTTAGCGGGGTCTTCATTCCACCGACTTGTTCACGTGATGTTATTGGTACTTTTGGATGAAAGAAGTGCCTTATCTTGAGCTACGAATGCTGAACACGGAACTTCCCTACCTTGCACAGAGGTCCTGTTTACCGGTAAAGGTCAAGGCAGGTCCTGTGAGGGCATTGATTGTATACGAGTTAAGACAGGCGAGAGCAGCTGTGAGGTCACACGTCTCTGGTTCTACCTCTACTTCCTCTTCAACATCAACTGATTCTGACAATAAAAATCAAAGTTACATTATGAAAACATGCCTATACAAATACACTGTAAATTTTACCACTGTAAAAGTGAAAAATTTAAGATGAAAAATTGTGAGATATTTCGTATTTCTGCTCAAAATTTAGATTGTTGGTACACGTTGGAACCACCTCACCAAGGTGGTTGTAACGAGTACCCACAATCTATATTTTAGAGCAGAAATAAGAAAAATAAGGTTTACCCCTGTAAACCCTGGTTTTACTATATAAAAGTGGGGTTCAAGGGGGTCAAAATTATATAGGCGTGTTTTCGTGATGAGACACCTTGAAGACTTGTTGTAATTCTCCTCAAAATTTAAACAATTTTGTTTCACGATCCAGCAAGGAGTCCAAAAGGTGCAGATGAATGGCAAACAGTGCAGACCCTGATTAGACTCTGGGTCTACACTGTTTGCTTAGGCCTATCTGTTCCAATACTTAGGATCATTACGATATACTGTTTAAAAGAAATTATAATACTACCTGTGTAACAGACTTTAAATACAGCTCTACATTTCCCAGCCCGAACTATCTTGTTTCCAGCCGAATTAAAGATGCCTGGCCCATCTGCTGGCCAGTCGGTGGGTATCACTTCATCATGGAATGTACACTCAGTATCTTCTCCTCCCACTAGATTGTGAACTGTGACAGTGAGGATTTTTCCCACACCTGGAACCTTACATTCATCATATTCTCCCTTCTTGTTGGCTGAACAGCCACCGTGTATCTTGGTTTTGCCAGTGCATGTTGATGGGCTGGCTGCAAAGAAAATATTTTAAAATATGCTTAGCTGCAACACAAGAAAAGGCTATGTTTGCGGGTGATTTGCCAGAGTTTACACATCAATAAAACCCCCACTCAATAAATGGTTATTCATTCCTTTTAATTCCATCTAAATGTTAAAAATGCCACCAAAAATGGTAAATTTTAGGAATCCTTTCTGAGTGTAAGAATGTACTTAACAACAGTGATGGCAGAATTATTTTTCAATCAGAAGCGGCCATCTTTGAAAGAAACCCAAGCAAAAAAAAAAACAACAAAAAAAAAACAAACAAACAAACAAACTAAAGTCTCTAAATTCAGTTTACTTGTCTTCTAACATTTACATTTTCAATAGTTTCCCATCTTTTAATCAAACACTGTTGATGTCACTTTATAACCAATGATGTTTCAAGCTGGTCCTAAACATGCTCTATGATGTCACATTATATTACTCATCACACGAACAAGTCTGTGAAATGGAGACCCCCCGAAACCGCACTTTATATAGAGAAAACTTGGGTTTATGGGGGTATACATTATTTTTCTTATTTCTGGTCCAAGACATAGGTTGTGGGTACTCGTTAGAAGCCTCACTGAGGCTATTCTAATGAGCACCCTCAACCTATGTTTTGAGCATTTATAAGAAAATATCATGGATTTTCATCAGAAAAGTGACCATTTTGGAGATGTCACTACGAAAACATGCCTATACCAATATATTGTAACCTTTATTGTCCAAAAAAATGAAAAGATGAAAAATTGTGATATTTTTCTTATTTCTGCTCAAAATTTAGATAGTGGATACTCGTTTGAACCGCCTCATCGAGGCGGTTCTTATGAGTACCCACAATCTATATTTTAGAGCAAAAATAAGAAAAATAAGCTTTACCCCTTTAAACCCCAGTTTCACTTTATAAAAGTGGGGTTCGAGGGGGTCCAAATTATATAGGCGTGTTTTCGTGATGTGAAAAATGCACTATGTCCCCCGGGTGAGTTTTTCGTAATGTACCTGTTGCTGCGTGGAATAGTTCTGAGATTCTTGTTCATGGAACTTATCGAAGTATAAAACCTTTATTTCAACAAACTAGACAGCTGGGGCCAGTTGTTCAAAGCATCGTTAGCTTAACGAGCTCGTTAGTGGTCAAATTGTTAACTCTTCTAGCAAGTACAATATTGTAAATTTTGCATCCGCAAAAGCTGCTCACATTTTTTCAGCAAAAATTTCAGCATACTTGCCATAATAAATGATCAAAATTTTAACGATACGTTAACTAACGACGTCGTTAGTTTTGAACAACTGGCCCCAGGTAATTAACATGATGGAGAACTGGAATTAAAGGGTTTACATTATTGGTTGATGGAAACCTGGAGCCAAGGTTGCTGAATGACCTTGCATTACGATAACGCATCCGTGCGAAATTGTGCATTCTTTCATATCTCCAAAATGGTAAAATTTCTCATGAAAAATTGTTATTTTTCTTATTTTTACTCCAAACATAGGTTGTTGGTGCTTGTTAGAACCGCCTCATTGAGGCGGTTCTAACGAGTACCCACAACCTATGTCTTGGAGCAGAATTAAGAAAAATGGCATGCACAGATATTTGGATAGTGTTTACTCTCATGTCATAAACCACAGTAGTTTTCAACAAGAGGACTATGATGGTCCTTAATCGCTCACCTGAGGTAAGAGATTTACATCCTTAATATTTAAGTTTGACAAGGTAGATGCTACGAGATTTTGACGCCATTATCAGAACAATCTTCATAGAGATCAAAGACTGAAGCAAAAATTGTGGCCTCTAGAGGCTGTACAAGGTTTCCAAGGAATTTGACCTAGTGACATAGTTTCTTCCCTGACACGATGGCCTATTCGAACTTGACCCAGATATCAAGAAGACAAACATTCTGGTAAAGTTTCATGAATATTGAAGTGAAATTTAAGTCTCTAGAGGGCAAACAAGGTTTTCAAGGAACTTGGCCTAGTGACCTAGTTTTTGACCTGACATGACCCATATTCAAACCTGACTCAGATATCCTCAAGTCTGGTAAAGTTTCATGAAGTTTGAAGCAAAACTATTGTCTCTAGAGGGTGAACAAGGATTTCAAGGAATTTGACCTACTGACCTACTTTTTGAACCAACATGACCCATATTCGTACATGACCAAGATATTGTCAGGATGATCATTATAAGCAAGTTTGAGGATAATTGGACCAAAACTGTGGCCTCTAGAGTCTTAACAATGTTTTTCTATGATTTGACCTACTGACCTACTTTTTGACCTGACATAACCAGTATTCGAACTTGACCGAGATATTGTCAGGATGATCATTCTGAGCAAATATGAGGATGATTGGACCAAAACTGTGGCCTGTAAGTGTTAACAAGGTTTTTCTATAGTTTGACCTACTGACCTAATTTTTTTATCCCACATGACCAGTATTCAACTTGACCGAGATATTGTCAGGATGATCATTGTGAGCAAGTTTCAGGATGATCGGACCAAAACTGTTGCCTCTAGAGTCTTAACAAGGTATTTCTATGGTTTGACCTACTGACCTACTTTTTGATCCCACATAACTCATATTCGAACTTGACCAAGATATTGTCAGAATGATCATTCTGAGCAAGTTTAAGGATGATTGAGCAAAAACTGTTGCCTCTAGAGTCTTACCAAGGTTTTTCTATGGTTTGTCCTACTGACCTACTTTTTGACCCGGCATGACCCATATTCGAACCTGACCGAGATATTGTCAGGATGATCATTCTGAGCAAGTTTCAGGATGATTGGACCAAAACTGTGGCATCTATAGTCTAAACAAGGTTTTTCTATGATTTGACCTGCTGACCTACTTTTTGACCCGACATGACCCATATTCAAACTTGACCCAGATATTGTCAGGATGATCATTCTGAGCAAGTTTCAGGATGATTAGACCAAAACTGTGGCCTCTAGAGTCTGAACAAGGTTTTTCTATGATTTGACCTGCTGACCTACTTTTTGACCTGACATGACCCATATTCGAACCTGACCGAGATATTGTCAGGATGATCATTCTGAGCAAGTTTCAGGATGATTGGACCTAAACTGTGGCCTCTAGAGTCTTAACAAGGTTTTTCTATGATTTGACCTGCTGACTTACTTTTTGACCCGACATGACCCATATTCTAACTTGACCGAGATATTGTCAAGATGATCATTCTGAGCAAGTTTCAGGATGATTGGACCAAAACTGTAGCCTCTAAAGTCTTAACAAGGTTTTTCTATGATTTGACCTGCTGACCTACTTTTTGACCCGACATGACCCATATTCGAACTTGACCAAGATATTATCAGGATGATCATTCTGAGCATGTTTCAGGATGATTGGATCAAAACTGTGGCCTCTAGAGTCTTAACAAGGTTTTTCTATGATTTGACCTACTGACCTACTTTTTGACCCGACATGACCCATATTCGAACTTGACCGAGATATTGTCAAGATGATCATTCTGAGCAAGTTTCAGGATGATTAGACCAAAACTGTGGCCTCTAGAGTCTTTACAAGGTGTTTCTATGATTTGACCTGCTGACCTACTTTTTGACCCAACATGACCCATATTCAAACTTAACCGAGATATTGTCAGGATGATCATTCTATGCAAGTTTCAGGATGATTGGACCTAAATTGTGGCCTCTAGAGTCTTTACAAGGTTTTTCTATGATTTGACCTGCTGACCTACTTTTTGACCCGACATGACCCATATTCGAACTTGACCGAGATATTGTCAGGATGATCATTCTGAGCAAGTTTCAGGATGATTGGACCTAAACTGTGGCCTCTAGAGTCTTAACAAGGTTTTTCTATGATTTGACCTGCTGACCTACTTTTTGACCCGACATGACCCATATTCGAACTTGACCGAGATATTATCAGGATAATCATTCTGAGCAAGTTTCAGGATGATTGGATCAAAACTGTGGCCTCTAGAGTCTTAACAAGGTTTTTCTATGATTTGACCTACTGACCTACTTTTTGACCCGACATGACCCATATTCGAACTTGACCCAGATATCATCAAGACAAACATTCTGGTAAAGTTTCATGAAGACTGAAGCAAAATTGTGGTCTCTAGATTCTTAACAAGATAAATGTTGACGACGCACGTACGACGGACAAAAGGTTATCCCAAAAGCTCACCTTGAGCTTCGCTCAGGTGAGCTAAAAATGCATTGCTTTACCATTTCCCTTTCAAAAGCCTAAGGGGCAAAATTATTTGACCTTTCTGTAAAATTTGTCAACGTCAACCTAGGGTCATTATTTGGAATACTTTTTAGTTCTCCTTCATCTGATGCTACATGCAAAATTTCAAGGCATTACGAAAACACACCTACCAAATACATTGTAAATTTTAACACCAAACAAGATGTGTTTGTTAAACACCGATGCCCCCAGTCAGCGCATATTAAATATATAAGCAGTATGGCCAATGTTCAAGCCTTAAAAAAAGTAGGTCAAGGTCACAAGGTCAAAAATTATGGGATCGTTGGAAAGGTCTTGTGACATAGAATCCACATGTGAAATATGAAAGCCCTATCACTTACCAATCTTAAGGTATGGCCAATGTTAAAGTTTTTAAAAAGTAGGTCAAGGTCACGAGGTCAAAATTTTGGTACCACTGGAAAGGTCTTGTGAAAAAGAATGCGCAAGTGAAATATGAAAGACCTATCACTTACCAATTGAAAGTTATGGACTATGTTTAAGTTTTTGAAAAGTAGGTCAAACGTCAAGGTCAAGAGGTTAAAAATTATGGTACCACTAGAAAGGTCTTGTGACAAGGAATGCACATGGAAATATGAAAGCCCTATCAGTGTTCAATCCAGGATTTGGGGTTTGGGGGCCCTCTGGGCCCACAGGCCTTGGAAAAGGGGGTCATTTGAAAATTTAGGGGGCCCTTAAATTATACTTTATAAAGTTACAAGATTTATCTTAAGGTTTTAGCTGCATGATAAAAATGGACACAAAACAAGTTTATCAGCACAGACAAAATCTATTTAGTTTATCTATCCATATTCTAATTCTGAGTTGGTCACATTTGCTCATTACCTCATTTAACCAGTACAAAGCAATTTGGATAAGTGTCTTGCTCAAGAGCTAAATGCATGTTTTATCTAGAATGAATGCCATTAAAAATATTTCTGGAAGAGAAGAACTCTAAAATAAATGGCACCCGCCTCGGTATATTGCGGTATTTCGGTCCGGTATTTAGCGTAAGCCGCACGGCGCACACAAATTTGGCGTAAGCCGCCCGGCGCACACAAGTATACCGAACATGGCCGCATCCCCGGTTAACAAAACGTCAATTTGGGTTTATAAAAATAAGAATTGTTACTAGTTAAACAGTTGTTCTAAGTTATTTCGATAAGGCAACATGCGGTTTTTGATCAATTCAACAATACGTAACAGGCAGCCGAAAAATCTCGAGAAAATCGCAAAAATGAACTCCAGAAGAAACAGTCTCTAAATACTACAGCTGTGCCCGACGGGCCCATTGAATGATCTCTAGTGCGCCCCTCATGTAAAAAGCGAGCCCAGGGCGCAATGGCGCAGCCTAGATTGAACACTGCCTATCACTTACCAATCGAAAGTTATGACCAATAATAAAGTTTTTAAAAATTTTGAAAAAAGTAGGTCAAAGGTCAAGGTCAAGAGATCAAAAATTATGGTACCACTGGAAAGGTCTTGTGATAAGGTATACACATGTGAAATATGAAAGCTCTATCTACTACCATTCAAAACATAGGTTGTGGGTACTCATTAGAATAGCCTCAATGAGGCGATTCTTATGAACACCAACAACCCATGTTTGCAGTATAAATAAGAAAATTATCACAGATTTTCTTCAGAAAAG
This sequence comes from Lucinisca nassula, assembly GCA_963580285.1. Classification (NCBI taxonomy): domain Eukaryota; kingdom Metazoa; phylum Mollusca; class Bivalvia; order Lucinida; family Lucinidae; genus Lucinisca; species Lucinisca nassula. Next base: position 211,849,386 of record OY757010.1, read on the forward strand.
TAGCCATTTTGGAGATGTGAAAAATGAACTATGTTGCATGGTGGTGTTTCGTAATGAGGATAACATATGTACACACAAACACATATCATGTACACACATACCAACATAAGGTAAACAGAAAAACTTTATATCCCCTGCACTGTGTCTTTTTTTTTATCTGATATGGCCCTGCACTGTTTGTTAGATATGCTCAGAGGCAGTGTTCAGCAGCATCAGATCAAATCACATTTTGGGCCTTTCCTCTGTAAGATGGGCAAACAATGCAAGAATCCCCAAAATTTTTTTTTTTCTTTTTACAAATTAAGGATAATGACTAAAACTGCTTGGTTTTACTAACAGTGAAGGTCCTAATCAGATGTCACATTTGGCATTGTCTGATCATAACAAAAACATGCCTATATTATATTAACCCCCTCAAACCCCACCTTTATATAGTAAAACTGGGGTTTACAGTGGCATACATTATTTTTCTTATTTCTGCTCAAAACAAAGATTGTGGGTAAATGTTAGAGCCGCCTCGCCGAGGTGGTTCTAACCAGTGCCAATAACCTATGTTTTTGAACAGAAATATGAAAAATATTGGTATTTTTATCTTTTTTTTTTTCATTTTTTGTTGGCAATATTTTCAATATATATTTGAATAGGCATTTTTTGTAATGCTTAGCCTGCACTGTTTTCCAGTGTCCTTGTTTACGGATTTCAACTGGGCATTACGATAACACATTCGTGTGCTATAGAGGATATTTCAAACCTCAAAAAAGGAAATTTTTCTGATAAAAATTTGTGACATTTTTCTTATTTATAGTCCAAACATAGGTTTTGGGTGCTCGTTAGAACCGCCTCATTGAGGTGGTTCTAACGAGTACCCACAACCTATGTCTTGGAGCAGAAATAAGGAAAATAACGTTTACCCCCGTAAACCCCAGTTTTCTCTATATAAAGTGGGGTATAGGCGGGTCTTTATTTCACCGACTTGTTCACGTGATGGAAAATGGCTAAACTATTTTTCAGGTAATCAACAAATCACAAGGTGCTACATTTAGCATTGTCTGGTCTGGACCTACACTGTCTTCAAGAGTCATTGGTTGGTGGTTTCTAAAATAGGTTACCATATTTGTCATATGTATTTGGACAGATAGGCTTCATGATGCTTCCAAGCAGAGCTGAAACCGACCGCACACCAGTACTGGTAAACCGCTTAGAGGATCTAAGCCTGCCCAGGCAAAGTGGTGCAAGCTGGACCATCCATGCTTATAAACGCTATTGGTTTCATTGGGCTACAGGGCTTGAGATATCATTTCATCTCAGTGTCAGGTAAAAGTCCCACAAAATTGGAAGCAACGTCTTCAAAATGACGTCCACAGTGTTGACGGGGACGTTTAACTTCAAATCAAACAAAACAAAAGATAGGCCTCAGCAAATCATCACAAAAACACGCCTATATAATTTTGACCCCCTCAAACCCCACTTTTATATAGTAAAACTGGGGTTTGCAGGGGTAAGTCTTATTTTTCTTATTTCTGCTCCAAAATATAGATGGTGGGTACTCCTTAGAACAGCCTCATTGAGTTGGTTCTAAGGAGTACCCACCATCTATATTTTGAGCAGAAATAAGAAAAATATAATACAGATGGTGGGTACTCCTTAGAACTGCCTCATCGAGGCGGTTCTAATGAGTACCCACAATCTATATTTTGAGCAGAAATAAGAACAAGAGGGCCCAGAGGGCCCTAGTTCGCTCACCTGTGTGTCACTGTCTCGAGTACATTCTATTTTTAGCTCTTGTGGCCATCTTGTTCATCAGCAGAGCAATTTTAGCTTATTTGGTAGGGAGTAACCTAGGCAACATTCCTGGGAACTTTGAATCAAATTGGCCTTAGGGTTTAGGGGGAGTTTCCGTTTGAATCAAATTTACAATATTTTTCTATTTTTACCTCCAGTGGCCATTTTGTTCATCCGAGTGGGATTGTTTTAGCTTTTTTGGCAGAGGATAATCTAAGCAACATTGTCACAAGGAACCTACATGCTAAATATGAAGGCTGTATCTTAAATGCTTTAAAAGTTATGACAAAGTAGATTAAAGGTCAAGGTCATGGGTCAAAAGTTTTGAATGGCTGAAAAAACCTTGTCACAAGGAACATGCATGCCAAATATGAAGGCTCTATCTCATATGGTTCAAAAGGTATGATAAAGTAGGTCACAGGTCAATGTCACAGGTCAAATTTTTATGAGTGGGAAGCCCTTGTCAGAAGGAACCTACATGCCAAATATGAAGGCTCTATCTCAAACGGTTCAAAAGTTATGACAAAATAACCTACTGATCTACTTTTTGATTTGACATGACCCATATTCAAACTTAACTGAGATATTGTCCAGATGATCATTCTGAGTAAGTTTTATGATGATTTGACTGAAACTGTGGCCTCTTAGAGTGTTCAAAACATTTTTTTATGATTTGACCTGCTGACCTACTTTTTGACCCGACATTTCCCATATTCAAACTTGACACAGATATTGTCAAGATGATCTTTCTGAGCCAGTTTGATGATGATTGGACCAAAACTTGGGCCTCTAGTGTGTTCACAATGTTTTTCAACAATCTGACCTACTGACCTACATATTGACCAGACATAATCCATATTCGAAATTAACCGAGATATTGTCAAATGATCATTTTTAGCAAGTTTGATGATGATCAGACCAAAACTGTAGCCGCCAGCGTGTTCAGAGGGTTCTTCTATTATTTGATCTACTGACCTACTTTTTGACCCAACCTGACCCATATTTGAACTTGACTGAAATATTGTCAAGATGATCATTCTGGGCAAGTTTGATGATGATCGGACCAAAACTGTGGCCTCTAGTGTGTTTACAAGCTTTTTCTATGATTTGACCTACTGACCTACTTTTTGACCCGACATGACCCGTATTCAAACTTGACCCGAATATTGTTAAGACTATCATTCTGAGCAAGTTTGATGATGATCGGACCAAAACTGTGGTCTCTAGTGTGTTCACAAGGTTTTTCAGTGATTTGACCTACTGACCTACTTTGTTACCCGACATAACCCATATTCGAACTTGACCGAGATATTGTCAAAATGATCATTCTGGGCAAGTCTGATGATGATCTGATTTGACCTACTGACCTACTTTCTGACCCTACAAGACCCATATTCAAACTTGCTCGAGAAATTGTCAAGACAATCATTTTGAGCAAGTTTCATGATGATCAGACAAAAACTGTGGCCTCTAGTGTATTCACAAGGTTTTTCAGTGATTTGACCTACTGACCTACTTTGTTACCCAACATAACCAATATTCGAACTTGACCGAGATATTGTCAAAATGATCATTCTGGGCAAGTCTGATGATGATCGGACCAAAACTGTGGCCTCTAGTGTGTTCACAAGGTTTTTCTATGATTTGACCTACTGACCTACTTTTTGACCCGAGATGACCCGTATTCAAACGTGACCGAGATATTGTCAAGATGATCATTCTGGGCAGGTTTGATAATGATTGGACCAAAACTGCTGCCTCTAGTGTATTCTCAAGGTTTTTCTATGATTTGACCTACTGACCTACTTTTTGACCCGGCTTGACTCATATTCGAACGTGACCAAGATATTATTAAGATGATCATTCTGAGCAAGTTTGATGATGATTGGACATAAATTGTGGCCTCTAGTGTGTTCAGAAGGTTTTTCTATGATTTGACCTACTGACCTACTTTTTGACCCGACAACACCCATATTCGAACTTGACTGAGATATTGTCAAGATGATCATTCTGGGCAAGTTTCATGATGATCAGACCAAAACTGTGGCCTCTTGTGTCTTCACAAGGTTTTTTTTCTGATTTGACCTACTGACCTACTTTTTGACCCGACATGACCCATATTCGAACTTGACCGAGATTTTGTGGTGGTACAAATTTTGTGCAAGTTTAGTTAAAATCAAATCATAAATGAAACATCTATCATGCAGACAAGACCAAAATAGGCAATTTTTGCCCTTTCAGGGGCCGTAACTCCGTAACACATGATGGGATATGGCTGGTTCAAGAAAGGAACCTAGATCTCATGGTGGTACAAGTTGTGTGCAAGTCTGGTTAAAATCAAATCATAAATGAAGATGCTATCGTGCGGACAAGAAATTGTTTACGCACGCACGGACGCACTGACGACGGACAAAATGTGATCACAAAAGCTCACCTTGTCACTACATGACAGGTGAGCTAAAAATATCACAATTTTTCTTCTTAAAATTTTCATTTTTTCAGCAATAAAGGTTTTAATGTATTTGTATAGGCATGTTTTCGTGATTTAGTGTAAGCCCAGAGGAAATGCCACAGAATGCAGTGTCTCATCAGGGCCAACACTGTTTGCCACTAATCTAGCTATTTCTTAAGACTCAACACTGGGTTAAAATTTTAGAACAAGTCTGCTAAGAAGTTGAGGTGTTTGTTTGATTTGAGGTTTAACGTCCCTGTCAACACTTTAAAGGTCATTTTGGAGACTTTGCTTCCAATTTTGTGGGACTTTTACCCGACACTGGGATGAAATGACATCTCAAGCCCTGCTGCCCAATGGAACCAATATGGTTTATAAGCCTGGACGGGCCGACTCACACCGCTTTGCCTGGGCAGGCTTAGATCCTCTAAGCCGTTTACCAGTACTCGTGTGTGGGTCGGTTTCAGCTCTGCGTGGAAGCATCATGCAGCCCATATATTTCTTCAAGCCCCCATGGGTGGGGGCCTGAAGTTGAGCTGTCCATTTATTTAGGGTAAATGCAGGAATGATGAGAATCAGCTTACCTGGGTCACAGTAATCGTCTATGGCAGCTGACAAATTGGCAAACCATTTCTCTCCAAGACTGGTTACGAATAGTGAAAGATCGGCATCAAGCATGCAATTAATATAAGCCTTGTATGCATGACACACTCCTATTCCTTCTAGAGTTATGGCTGGTTCTAAGTCGTCTATTAACTTGTTTGTACATGTTATGAATGGAAATTCAAGTTGACTGGCATCACTTATCCAAGGCCATTGAGTATCGGCCAAGCAGTTCTCAGATGCACCTTTTTCCTTTAGAGCCAAACCAATGTCAAATGTCCACTTGAAGTATTCAATATGGTTACAGTTGAGCAGATTGCCCAATACACATGCTTTCACATCATTCAAATTTCTGAAAAAGTACCAGAAATACATACATCATGAAAACAGTGTTAGAAATATGACTAAATTATCTGCAATAAGCTTGTTTTTTGCTGAGATCTTTAAACTCCTAGAAAAAAAGTAGTCTTAGCCAAAAAGTAGGGTTCCCATTCCGAAGCAGTCTGAGTCCCACTTTTTTCGCAATTCTTTCCTTTTAATATCCCACTGTTTGTATCCTCACTCACGCATACCAAACAGTCTTAATCCACTTCATTTAATTTAAGCTCTTGGGTATGGCCCTAGTTTGTGATTTTGATGTAAAGGTAAAATGCATTTGTTATTTTTATAGTTATATGCATGCAAATGTACTTAACCCTTGTCCTGCTGTTCACGACAAACCCTATCTTTGCAAACAGTGTAGATCCAGATCAGATGGCTTCTGAAGAAGCCATCTGATCAGGCTCTACACTGTTTTGCATTCAGTTTATGAATGTGTAGCAATAAACTACATCAAGTAATTTGATTGGTTGAAAGACCGAAATGGGTGTGGCTTAAATGAATATTCAGCAAGATAAGGGTTAATATCTGTATGTGTACTGTAGACAAAGACACATGTAACATTGAATGATAGAGCTGTTATCCTGTAGCAAACCCTTAGATTTATCAAGGTATTGTTCTTTCTGCTCAAAACCTAAAATTTGTGCAAAACTAGAATTTGTTTTTCTACAAAAACACAGATGTCTCCCCCGTTTTTGACTGCTTAGTATAACCTTGACATTGGAGGTATTGAGCTGGGTCTTGTGTGCCACACATCATCTAATGAAGATGAACATTTCTGCATAGTAACTTTAAAAATGTTCATAGAAAAATAAACAAGAGGGCCATGATGGCCCTGGATCGCTCACCTGATCCATATGATAGAGTAACAAGTGGACCTCAGGGAGGGCCATTATTGACCCCAGGGCTACAATGTGCATAATGTTGAGGGAGGTCTAAAGAGGTGAAGCTTCATACCAAATATCAACAAAGGCTATAATTTGAACAATCTTGGCAAAGGTCCACTAGATGAAGCTACACACCAAATATCAAAGACCTGGGCCTTGGTGTTTCAGAGAAGAAGGTTTTTTAAAGATATTCCCTACATTAGCCTATGTAAAACCAAATGGCCACGGAGCGGGGGCATTTTTGGCCTCAGGGCCATAATTTAAACAATCTTGATAGAGGTCCACTAGATGAAGCTTCACACCAAATATCAAAGACCTGGGCCTTGCTGTTTTAGAGAAGAAAATTTTCAAAGACTATCTCTATATATAAGTCTATGTAAAACCAAAGGGCCCCGGGGTGGGGGCTATAATTTGAACAATCTTGGTAGAGGTCCACTAGATGAAGCTCCATACCAAATATCAAAGGCAAGGGCCTAGTGGTTTCAGAGAAGAAGATTTTTAAAGATTTCCCTATTTAAGTCTGTGTAAAACCAAAGGAAACCAAAGGGTCTTGGGGCGGGGGCGTTTTTGGCCCCAGGGATACTAGCCTATAATTTGAACAATCTTGATATAGGTCCACTAGATGACATTTCACACCAAATATCAAAGACCTAGGCCTGGTGGTTTCACAGAAGAAGATTTTTAAAGATTTTCCCTATATAAAGTAGAAGTAAAACAAAGATCAGGAATTGATACAATTAACTTACTCCACCCATCAAAGACACCAAAGGTAAAGAAATACAAACATTAAGCGACCAGACCATAATGGAAACCTAAACAAAAGAAGGCCATAAGGACAGTTACTTTCCCACAAAATGGCCATATGGCCATCCAAAATTAAAAGACACAAGTGATACACACAGTAAGTAACAAACAACAACATGAATAAATCGCCACAGAAGAACCGCCTTGGAACGGTCAGTGGAAAGATTTCAACTGGGGGGCTTAAATCTATTTTACATGGCCACAATCCTCGCCCTTACTTCCGCCGCGATTTAGACAAATAATTTGTTCAGTCCGCATGAAGGCCTCCTAACTCATCAGTGCAACATCTCCGTGAACACAAATAATCAAAGAACCACAGAGGTGAGACAACAGTGAGGACTCAACAGCAAGAAACCACTGAAATGCTGGAGCAAAAGAAAACCAACAGTTAGACTCTATAAGTTAAAAGTCTATGTAAAACCAAAGGGCCCCCAGGACAGGGGCGTTTTTGGTCTCAGGGCTATAATTTGAACAATCTTGGTAGAAGTCCACTAGATGAAGCTTCATACCAAATATCAAAGACCTAGGCCTTCTGGTTTCAGAGAAGAAGATTTTTTAAGATTTTCCCTATATAAGTCTATGTAATACCAAGGGGCCCCGGAGCGGGGGCATTTTTGGCCCCAGGGCTATAATTTGAACAATCTTGGTAGAGGTCCACAAGATGAAGCTTCATACCAAATATCAAAGACCTAGGCCTTGTGGTTTCAGAGAAGAAGATTTTTAAAGATTTTCCCTATATAAGTCTATGTAAAACCAAAGGGCCCCGAGGCGGGGGCATTTTTAGTCTCAGGGCTATAATTGAACAATTTTGGTAGAGGTCCACTAGATGAAGCTTCATACCAAATATCAAAGACCTAGGCCTTGTAGTTTCCCAGAAGAAGATTTTTCAAGATTTTCCCCTCTATAAGCCCATGTAAAACTAAAAGGCCCCGGGGTGGGGGCATTTTTGGCCCCAGCACTATAATTTGAAAAATATTGGTAGGGGTCCACCAGATGAAGCTTCATACCAAATATCAAAGACCTGGGCCTTGCAGTTTCAGAGAAGAAGATTATTAAAGATTTTCCCTATATAAGGGGGGGGGGGGGGGTAACTGGGCCTTGTGGGGTGAAGCTTCATACCAAATATCAAAAACATGAGCCTAACGGTTTCAGAGAAGAAAATTTTTAAAGATTTTCCCTATATAAGTCTATGTAAAACCAAAGGGCTCCGGAGTGGGAGCATTTTTGGCCCCAGAGCAAATTTGAACAATCTTGGTAGGGGTCCACTAGGTGAAGCTCCATACCAAATATCAAAGACCTGGACCCTGTGGTTTCAGAAAAGAAGATTTTTAAAGAGTTTCCCTATATAAGCCATGTAAAACCAAAGGGCCCCAGAGCCGGGGCATTTTTGGCCCCAGCACTTCAATTTGAACAATCTTGGTAGGGGTCCACTAGGTGACGCTTCATAGCAAATATCAAAGACCTGAGCCTAGCGGTTTCAGAGAAAAAGATTTTTAAAGATTTTCACTATATAAGCCCATGTAAAATCCAAAGGCCCCAGGGCAGGGGCATTTTTTGCCCCAGCACTATAATTTGAACAATATTGGTAGGGGTCCACCAGATGAAGCTTCATACCAAATATCAAAGACCTGGGCCTTGCGGTTTCAGAGAAGATTATTAAAGATTTTCCCTATATAAGCCCATGTAAAACCAAAGGGCCCGGGGCGGGGGTATTTTTGGCCCCAGCACTATAATTTGAACAATCTTGGTAGGGGTCCACTAGATGAAGCTTCATACCAAATATCAAAGACCTGGGCCTTGCGGTTTCAGAGAAGAAGATTTTTCAAGATTTTCCATAAATAAGTCCATGTAAAACCAAAGGGCCCTGGAGCGGGGGCATTTTTGGCCCCAGGGCTATAATTTGAATAATCTTGGTAGGGGTCCACTAGGTGAAGCTTCATATCGAATATCAAAGACCTGGGCCTTGCAGTTTCAGAGACAAAGATTTTTAAAGATTTTCCCTACATAAGCCCATGTAAAACCAAAAGCCCCTGTGTGTGTGTGTGTGTGTGGAGGGGGGGGGGGGGGGGGCTGGGCCTTATGGGGTGAAGCTTCATACCAAATATCAAAGACAAGGGCCTTACGGTTTCAGAGAAAATTTTTAAAGATTTTCCCTATATAAGCCCATGTAAAACCAAAGGGCCCCAGAACGGGGGCATTTTTTGCCCCAGCACTATAATTTGAACAATCTTGGTAGGGGTCCACTAGGTAAAGCTTCATACCAAATATCAAAGACCTGAGCCTAGCGGTTTCAGAGAAGAAGATTTTTAAAGATTTTCCCTATATAAGCAAATGTAAAACCAAAAGGCCCCGGGGTGGGGGCATTTTTGGCCTCAGGGCCTGGGCCTTGTGGGGTTAAGCTTCATACCAAATATCAAAGACATGGGCCTTACAGTTTCAGAGTAGAAAATTTTTAAAGATTTTTCCCTATATAAGCCATGTAAAATCAAAGGGCCCCAGAGCGGGGGCATTTTTGGCCGAAGCACTATAATTTGAACAATCTTGGCAGGGCTCCACTAGGTAAAGCTTCATACCAAATATCAAAGACATGGGCCATACGGTTTCAGAGAAGAAGATTTTTAAAGATTTTCCCTATATAAGCCCATGTAAAACCAAAAGGCCCCGGAGCGGGGGCATTTTTGGCCCCAGCACTATAATTTGAACAATCTTGGTAGGGGTCCACTAGATGAAGCTTCATACCAAACATCAAAGACCTGGGCCTTGCGGTTTCAGAGAAGAAGATTTTTTAAGATTTTCCCTATATAAGCCCATGTAAAACCAAAGGGCCCCGGGGCGGGGGCATTTTTGGCCCCAGCACTATAATTGGAACAATCTTGGTAGGGGTCCACTAGATGAAGCCTCATACCAAATATCAAAGACCTGGGCATTGCGGTTTCAGAGAAGAAGAATTTTCAAGATTTTCCATATATAAGTCTATGTAAAACCAAAGGGCCCCGGAGCAGGGGCATTTTTGGCCCTAGGGCTATAATTTGAACAACCTTGGTAGGAGTCCACTTAGTGAAGCTTCATACCAAATATCAAAGACCTGGGCTTTGCGGTTTCAAAGAAGAAGTTTTTTTTAAGATTTTCCCTGTATAAGGCCATGTAAAACCAAAAGGCCCTGGGGCGTGGGGGGAACCATGGCCTTGTGGGGTGAAGCTTCATACCAAATATCAAAGACATGGGCCTTACAGTTTCAGAGAAGAAAACTTTTAAAGATTTTCGCTATATAAGCCCATGTAAAACCAAAGGGCCCCAGAGCGGGGGCATTTTTTGCCCCAGCACTATAATTTGAACAATCTTGGTAGGGGTCCACTAGATGAAGCTTCATACCAAATATCAAAGACCTGGGCCTAGCAGTTTTAGAGAAGAAGATTTTTAAAGATTTTCCCTATATAAGCCCATGTAAAACCAAAGGGCCCCGGAGCGGGGGCATTTTTGGCCCCAGCACTATAATTTGAACAATCTTGGTAGGAGTCCACTAGATGAAGCTTCATACCAAATATCAAAGACCTGAGCCTTGCGGTTTCAGAAGAAGATTTTTAAAGATTTTCCCTATATAAGCCCATGTAAAACCAAAGGGCCTCGGGGCGGGGACATTTATTGGCCCCAGCACTATAATTTGAACAATCTTGGTAGGGGTCCACTAGATGAAGCTTGATACTAAATATCAAAGACCTGGGCCTTACGGTTTCAGAAAAGAAGATTTTTAAAGATCTTCCCTATATAAGCCAATGTCAAACCCAAGGGCCCCGGAGCGGGGGCATTTTTGGCCCCAGCACTATAATTTGAACAATCTTGGTTGGGGTCCACTAGATGAAGCTTCATACCAAATATCAAAGACCTGGGCCTTGCGGTTTCAGAGAAGAAAATTTTAAAAGATTTTCCCTTTGTAAGCCCATGTAAAACCAAAAGGCCCCGGAGCGGGGGCATTTTTGGTCCCAGCACTATAATTTGAATAATCTTGGTAGGGGTCCACTAGATGAAGCTTCATACCAAATATCAAACACCTGGGCCTTGCGGTTTCAGAGAAGATTTTTAAAGATTTTCCCAATATAAGCCAATGTAAAACCAATGGGTGCCAGGGCGGGGGCATTTTTGGCCCCAGCACTATAATATGAACAATCTTGGTAGGGGTCCACTAGATGAAGCTTCATACCAAATATCAAAGACCTGGGCCTAAGGGTTTCAGAGAAGAAGATTTTTAAAGATCTTCCCTATATATAGTGTTTCCCGCAGACTGAAATTTGGGCAGGGTGCTACTCCAAAAAAGGGCATTTTTGCAACGCGGCACTGTATATCAAAAGGGCACACCTTACACAGACTCTTGCCAAAGAGGGCAATGCAGGGGTCTTGCACTCCTTTTAGGGAATGGGGATGGGGCCTTTAGAATGTGGAAAATTATCGGCATTTTGACTGAAATTTGGAAATTGTAATACAAACACTGAAAGGTTTTCTTTAATGGCATAGTTATTTGAAGAGCAGGCCCAAGGGCCCAAACTCTCAAATGTTTTGGATCCGGATCAATATTCAAGGGCCCGTAAATGGTTAGGTAAGATAATTATACTTGATAGACACTTCCTGACGGTGACTGCAGTAAGATTTTTATCCAAAAGATTTAAACTAGGGTAATTCTACTATGAATACAAAACATGTGGTAACTATGAATATCATTCTTCATGTGGAGCATGATAGGTCAGTGGTTTGTGCACTTGCCTTTGATGCTAGAGGTCCCGGGTTCAATCCCCGGCAGTGGTGATAAAATTTTGGTGTCCATACAAACGCTGCATTGGCATCATTTGCAGGAATGCATGTCATAAAGTGCACCATCCTTCGTATCGGGACGTTAACTGGAGGCCCCCTTTGCAGGGAGACCCATCCCTGTGCAGGTTAAAGAACCCTACCGTAATTACATGATTACTGTGTAAGCTTTCATCCTGCAAAACTGGAGTGTACATATCATGCCCCTTCTGTGTCCCCTCCTAGGGTTAAAGCGAAATCAGAAGATAGAGATAGATAGAAGTACCTGGGCATTCTTACATTCATTCAGGTTCATACAAGACAAAAAACACAGAACAAAAAAGATTATTACACAGAATGATTGTAGTTTTAACTTTTTTTGTCAATTCGCCCTTCAGCTACCTTAATAAAAACGTAGTGACGGACCTGAAGAAGGATACACATTTCAGGGCATCTCGCGACTTTGTTCTGAAGCAAAACTTTAATATTTTTCCTTCAAATTGTCAAAAAATCATTACTTATTTCATTTGTAACAAAATATCTTGCTAAAAAGAAATAGAGTGAGCATATTTGGGCCCTCAAAATCCGTAATGTAGTGGGTGGGGTACATACGTAAAACTACATTGTAGAATGAAGGACAAGATTAATTTGGTAAAACTTAATAGCATTATTAAAGCTGTACACCATGCATTCATTCAGAGAGTTTTGGAAGAACTGCAACATTTCTTGGACAAAGTGTGCTTGGCCAGATTGAAAATTCGTCTTCTGGAAATTGGACACTTTTAGGCATTTGGAATGAGGCCGAATTTCGGCATCGAGACCTCTTGTCAGCAAATGTGGTCATTAATAAATTTCCTGGTTATTGCCATTTGTATACGCCAAAAAAAAACGGGAACCATACTATACGCTTGACTGAACACAACACAGGTATTGTACATTGTGTGTATTTATTGCGGTAATTACGCATGACTGTCCCGTGATTATTGCATAAACAATGAAAAGATTAGGTCTATTGCAGGGCACATTTAATTGGCGTAAAGGGCAATGCGGGGCGCAAAAGGGGCCAAAATTTCAAATTTTAGGGCAAGAGGGCGGAATTTAGGGCACCGGGGCGCTGCGCCCCGCTGTTCTGCTTTAGGGCAATCACTAATATAAGCCAATGTAAAACCAAAGGGCCCCGGAGCGGGCGCATTTTTGGCCCCAGCACTATAATTTGAACAATCTTGGTAGGGGTCCACTAGTTGAAGCTTCATACCAAAGATCAAAGACCTGGGCCTTGCGGTTTCAGAGAAGAAGATTTTTAAAGATTTTCCCTATATTAGCCTTTGTAAAATCAAAGGGGCCCGGCGTGGGGGCATTTTTGGCCCCAGCACTATAATTTGAACAATCTTGGTAGGGGTCCACTAGATGTAGCTTCAGACCAAATATCAAAGACCTGGGCCTTACGGTTTCAGAGAAGAAGATTTTTAAAGATTTTCCCTATATAAGCCCATGTAAAACCAAAGGGCCCCGGAGCGGGGGCATTTTTGGCCCCAGCACTATAATTTGAACAATCTTGGTAGGGGTCCACTAGATGAAGCTTCAGACCAAATATCCAAGACCTGGGCCTTACGGTTTCAGAGAAGAAGATTTTTAAAGATCTTCCATATATAAGCCCATGTAAAACCAAAGGGCCCCGGAGCGGGGGCATTTTTGGCCCCAGCACTATAATTTGAATTATCTTGGAAGGGGTCCACTAGATGAAGCTTCATACCAAATATCAAAGACCTGGGCCTTGCAGTTTCAGAGAAGAAAATTTTAAAAGATTTTCCCTATGTAAGCCCATGTTAAACCAAAGGGCCCCGGAGCGGGGGCATTTTTGGTCCCAGCACTATAATTTGAACAATCTTGGTAGGGGTCCACTAGATGAAGCTTCATACCAAATATCAAAGACCTGGGCTTGCGGCTTCAGAGAAGAAGATTTTTTAAGATTTTCCCTATAAAAGCCCATGTAAAACCAAAGGGCCCCGGGGCGGGGGCATTTTTGGTCCCAGCACTATAATTTGAACAATCTTGGTAGGGGTCCACTAGATGAAGCTTCAGACCAAATATCAAAGACCTGGGCCTTACGGTTTCAGAGAAGAAGATTTTTAAAGATTTTCCCTATATAAGCCCATGTAAAACCAAAGGGCCCCGGAGCGGGGGCATTATTGGCCCCAGCACTATAATTTGAACAATCTTGGTAGGGGTCCACTAGATGAAGCTTCAGACCAAATATCAAAGACCTGGGCCTTACGGTTTCAGAGAAGAAGATTTTTAAAGATTTTCCCTATATAAGCCCATGTAAAACCAAAGGGCCCCGGAGGGGGGGCATTTTTGGCCCCAGCACTATAATTTGAACAATCTTGGTAGGGGTCCACTAGATGAAGCTTCAGACCAAATATCCAAGACCTGGGCCTTACGGTTTCAGAGAAGAAGATTTTTAAAGATCTTCCATATATAAGCCCATGTAAAACCAAAGGGCCCCGGAGCGGGGGCATTTTTGGCCCCAGCACTATAATTTGAATTATCTTGGAAGGGGTCCACTAGATGAAGCTTCATACCAAATATCAAAGACCTGGGCCTTGCAGTTTCAGAGAAGAAAATTTTAAAAGATTTTCCCTATGTAAGCCCATGTTAAACCAAAGGGCCCCGGAGCGGGGGCATTTTTGGTCCCAGCACTATAATTTGAACAATCTTGGTAGGGGTCCACTAGATGAAGCTTCATACCAAATATCAAAGACCTGGGCTTGCGGCTTCAGAGAAGAAGATTTTTTAAGATTTTCCCTATAAAAGCCCATGTAAAACCAAAGGGCCCCGGGGCGGGGGCATTTTTGGTCCCAGCACTATAATTTGAACAATCTTGGTAGGGGTCCACTAGATGAAGCTTCAGACCAAATATCAAAGACCTGGGCCTTACGGTTTCAGAGAAGAAGATTTTTAAAGATTTTCCCTATATAAGCCCATGTAAAACCAAAGGGCCCCGGAGCGGGGGCATTATTGGCCCCAGCACTATAATTTGAACAATCTTGGTAGGGGTCCACTAGATGAAGCTTCAGACCAAATATCAAAGACCTGGGCCTTAGGGTTTCAGAGAAGAAGATTTTTAAAGATTTTCCCTATATAAGCCCATGTAAAACCAAAGGGCCCCGGAGCGGGGGCATTTTTGGCCCCAGCACTATAATTTGAACAATCTTGGTAGGGGTCCACTAGATGAAGCTTCATACCAAATATCAAAGACCTGGGCCTTGTGGTTTCAGAGAAGAAGATTTTTTAAGTTTTTGGTGAAAAAAATCTATTTTTGGCCCCAAAAACCTAGATGTGCAACGGACCGGAACCATTTGAACAACTTTGAAAGGGGACCACCTAAGGATCATTCCTGTGAAGTTTGGTCAAAATCCGATCAGTGGTTTAGGAGGAGATGTCGTTTAAAGAAATTGTTTACGGACGCACGGACGCACTGACGCACGGACGCACGACAGACGACGGACGAAAAGTGATCCCATAAGCTCACCTCGTCACTACGTGACGGTGAGCTAAAAATGTATTGGCCGTAAACAAAAAAAGCACTTTTTTACCTTTGACCTCTAAGTATGGCCTTGACCTTTGAGATACAACACATCGTCTCATGATGGTTAACATTTCTGCCAAGTAATTTCATAATCCATCAAAGAATAAGGAAGTTATTGACTGTCCTTTTTTTTACCTTTGACCTCTAGGTATGACCTTGACATTGGAGGTATGGACCTTGGTCTTGCACAAGACTCATGGTCTAATGACGGTGAACATTTATGCATGGTTACTTTATATAGTCCATCCAGAAATAAAAAGTTAATGCCTGGACACAAAAAAAAACAACTTTTTTTCTCTCTGACCTCTTAGTATGACCTTGATCTTGGAGGTACCGACCTTGGTCTAGCGTGCACCATATCGTCTCATGATGGTTAACATTTCTGCCAAGTAATTTCACAATCTATCCAGGAAGAAGAAAGTTATTGACTGAACACTAAAAACAGGCCCTTTTTGTCTTTTGACCTTTTGTCCTTGACATTTGAGGTACCAACTTGGGTCATGCACACAACACATCGTCTCATGGTGGTTAACATTTCTGCCAATTAATTTCAAAATCCATCTAAAAACTAGAAATGGCGTTTGTAAAACACAATGCCAGCAACCTTTGCTTGTCCCTAGATGGCAAAATATTCAACAAATATTGTTTAAGACTCAAAACCATACGACGAGAATTCCGCTGAAGGCTATGTCGCGCCTGAGTGCATGTGTGCATGCATGTTTTCTTATGGCATGCATTAATGCATGAGTGCATGCCTTCATGTGCATGCATGTGTGTGTGTGTGTGCATGTGTAAGTGCATAAGTGTGCATGCCTGCATGTGCATGCATGTGTGTGTGTGCCTGTGTGAGTCCATAAGTGCGCATGCATGTGTGAGTACCTGCATGTATGCATGCAAGCATCAGTGTGTGTGTGTGCATGCATGCATTAGCATTTGTATGTGGGTGTGCAAGCATAAATGAGTGATTGTGTATGAGCATACATGTTTGAGTGTAAATGCATGTGTGTGTGCATGCATGCATGTGTAAGTAGTGTGGGCCGGGTTGAGGTGGGTTGTCATGGAGTGGGGTGTTGTGGGGTAGGGTGTCATGTGGTGGGGTCGGTGGGGTGGGGTGGGGTGGGGTAGGGTAGGAATATATTCATGCATGTATTTGTGTGTGTGTGTGTGTGTGTGTGTGTGTGTGTGTGTGTGTGCGTGCATGCGTGTGTGTGTGTGTGTGTGTGTGTGTGTGTGTGTGTGTGTGTGTGTGCATAGCGAGTGCATAAATGTGCATGCCTGCATGTGCATGCATGTGTGTGTGCAGGACATTGTGTGAGTCCATAAGTGTGCATGCATGCATATTTGTGTACATGCATGCATGCATGTGTGAGTACCTGCATGTATGCATGCAAGCATCAGTGTGTGTGTGTGTTTGTGTGTGTGTGCATGCATGCATGTGTGTTTGTATGTGAGTGTGCAAGCATAAATGACTGATTGTGTATGAGCATGCATGTTTGAGTGTAAATGCATGTGTGTGTGCATGCATGCATGTGTAATTGGAGTGGGCCGAGTTGAGGTGTGTTGTCCTGGGGTGGGGTGTTGTGGGGTGGGGTGTCATGTGGTGTGGTTGGGTGGGTTGGGGTGGTGTGGGGTAGGGTAGGAATATATGCATACATGTATTTTTGTGTCTACAGGACAAATGGCATATCACCACCCACTATCAACTTTTGTGTAGGGGTATAATTTCTGTGTTATGTGTTTATGAAGAAAAAGACAAAAAAAAAATATTCCTAGTCAACAAAGGATTTGTGCATGACTGCATGCATGTGTGTGTGGGGTGGGGCCATGTGTGGTGGGGTGTTGTAGGGTGTGGCATGGTGGGGTTGGGTGGGGTGGGGTGTAGTGTGGTGTGGTGGGTGGGTGGGTTTGAGTGGAGAAGCGTGGGGTAGGGTAGGGTATGGTAGCGATGAATGCATGCATGTATTTATGTATGTACAGGACAAATGGCATATCCCCAACCCATATCAACTTTTGTGTAGGGGTATAATCTCTGTTTATATGTGTTTATGTAGAAAAAAACACAAAAAAATAATAAAAAAAAAATGCCCATCCACCCGCCCAACCACCCACCCGGACATCGCTATTTTAAAGGACGGAATTTTTTAAAAACCCGTCCAATAAAACCGAAAATTACCATGATTACAATAATAATTCAAAGTGCGTGGCCTTGGCCCCAAGGTTATACTAACAAATAAATCAAAGGACAATAACTTTTGAAAGGGGCATAATGCGGATGAGAAAAAAATATGTGTCAGCTAATTTTCAATAGCAAATCCATATATGAAATTTCAAAACCCTAGCTTACACGGTTCTTAAGTTAATCCGGATGAAAAAAAAATACATGTCAGCTTATTTTCCATCAGGAACGCATATATGAAATTTCAAAACCAAAGCATACACGGTTCTTAAGTTATGGAATGCATCACTTTTAGCATACATTACAATAGACACAAATTACCAAAATGACGAAGGGCCATAACTCAAATTTTGTCAAAAGTTAATCAGGTCATCTAATTATCACCACCAATCTTTTCATCAACTTTCAAGACTCTAGCTATAATATGTTGCTGACAAGATTTCATTAAAAAAAACTTCAAAGGGCAATAACTCTTGAAAGAGGCATAATCCGGATGAGAAAAAAAATATGCATCAGCTTATTTTCCATCAGGAATGCATATATGAAATTTCAAAACAATAGCATATACAGCTCTAAAGTTATGCTGTGCATCAGTTTTAGCATACATTATAATTGGCACAAATTACCAAAATGACAAAGGGCTATAACTCACAAAGTATTTTTTGGAATTTTGTCAAAAGTTAAGCAGGTCATCTACTCATCAACACCAATCTACGTGTATTCACCAACATTCAAGGCTGTAGCTATAATAGTTTTTGAGATATTTTGCTGACAAGATTTTATTCAAAAAAATTCAAAGGGCAATAACTCTTGAAAGGGGCATAATCCGGATGAGAAGAAAATGCTTGTCAGCTAATTTTCCATCAGGAATGCATATATGAAATTTTAAAACCATAGCATACACGGTTCTAAAGTTATGCTATGCATCACTTTTAGCATATATTACAATGGGCACAAATTACCAAAATGACAAAGGGCCATAACTCACAAAGTATTTTTCGGAATTTTGTCAAAAGTTAATCAGTCCATCTACTCATCACCACCAATATGTTCACCAACTTTCAAGGCTCTAGCTCCAATAGTTTTTGAGATATTTTGCTGACAAGATTTTATTAAAAAAATTTCAAAGGGCAATAACTCTTGAAAGGGGCATAATCCGGATGAGAAAACAAATATGCATCAGCTTATTTTCCATTAGGAAAGCATATATGAAATTTCAAAACCATAGAATACACAGTTCTAAAGTTATGGTATGCATCACTTTTAGCATTCATTACAATGGGCACAAATTACCAAAATGACAAAGGGCCATAACTCACAAAGTATTTTTCAGAATTTTGTCATAAGTTAATCAGTTCATCTACTCATCACAACCAATCTATTCACCAACTTTCAAGGCTCTACCTCCAATTGTTTTTGAGATATCTTGCCAACAAGATTTTATTAAAAAAATTTCAAAGGGCAATAACTCTTGAAAGGGGCATAATCCGGACGAGAAAAAAAATGCGTGTCAACTAATTTTCCATGAGGAATCCATATATGAAATTTCAAAATCCTAGCATACACGGTTCTAAAGTTATGCTATGCATCACTTTTAGCATACATTACAATGGGCACAAATTACCAAAATGACAAAGGGCCATAACTCACAAAGTATTTATCGAAATTTTGTCAAAAGTTAATCAGTTCATCTACTCATCACCACCAATATATTCACCAACTTTCAAGACTCTAGCTCCAATAGTTTTTGAGCTATCTTGCTGACAAGATTTTATTGAAAAAATTTCAAAGGGCAATAACTCTTGAAAGGGGCATAATCCTGACGAGAAAAAAAATACGTGTCAGCTTATTTTCCATCAGAAATGCATATATGAAATTTCAAAACTCTAGCATACACTGTTCTAAAGTTATGCTATGCATCACTTTTAGCATACATTACAATGGGCACAAATTACCAAAATGACAAAGGGCCATAACTCACAAAGTATTTTTCAGAATTTTGTCATAAGTTAATCAGTTCATCTACTCATCACAACCCATCTATTCACCAACTTTCAAGGCTCTACCTCCAATAGTTTTTGAGATATCTTGCTGACAAGATTTTATTAAAAAAATTTCAAAGGGCAATAACTCTTGAAGGGGGCATAATCCGGACGAGAAAACAAATTTGCGTCAGCTAATTTTCCATGAGGAATCCATATGTGAAATTTCAAAACCCTAGCATACACGGTTCTTTATGCCCCTCCAACTTTTTCAAAGTTGGGGGCATAATAAAAAAGTTATTGACAGAACACAAAAAAGGCCCTTTTTTTACCTTTAACCTCTATGTATGACCTTGACCTTTCAGGTACCAAACTGGGTCATGCGTGCAACACATCATCTCATGGTGGTTAACAATTCTGCCTCGCAATTTCAAAATCCATCTAAAAATAAGAAAGTTATTGACCAAACACGACAAAAGGCCCCTTTTTTACCTTTGACCTCTATGTATGACCTTGATATTTGAGGTACCAAACTGAATCATGCATGCAACACATCATTCCATGATGCCAAGTAACTTCAAATTCTATTTAAAAATAAGCAAGTTATTGACAAAACCCGAAAAAAGGCCCCTTTTTTACCTTTGACCTCTAAGTATGACCTTGACCTTTGAGGTACCAACCTGGGTCATGCACGCAACGCATCGCCTTATATTGGTTAACATTTCTGCCAAGTAATTTTAAAATCCATCTCAAAATAAGAAAGTTATTGACCAAATACGAAAAAAAAGGCCCCTTTTTGACTTTGACCTCTAAGTATGACCTTGACCTTTGAGGTACCGACCTGCCTCATGTGCACCACACATCGTCTCATGGTTGTTAATAATTATGCCAAGTAATTTTAAAATCCATCTCAAAATTAGGAAGTTATTGACCAAATACAAAAAAAGGCCCCTTTTTTGACCTTTGACCTCTAAGTATGACCTTGAACTTTGAGGTACCGACCTGCCTCATGCGCACCACACATCGTCTTATGGTTGTTAATAATTATGACAAGTAATTTTAAAATCCATCTCAAAATAAGGAAGTTATTGACCAAATACGAAAAAAAGGCCCCTTTTTTGACCTTTGACCACTAAGTATGACCTTGACCTTTGAGGTACCGACCTGCCTCATGCGCACCACACATCGTCTTATGGTTGTTAATATTTCTGCCAAGTAATTTTAAAATCCATCAAAAAATAAGAAAAGTTATTGACCGGACACGATTTGCCCATACATATATACATACCAACAAACTTCCAAGGGAGATAATTCAAAAAGTATAAATGCGAGAGTTATATTTCTTGCACACTGCACATCATCTACTGCTGATTAATATTTATACGAAGTTTCATGAAGATAGCTCTAAAGGTTTTCAAGTTACAGAGCGGACACAAATGTGTGACAGACGGACAGACAGACGCCCGGGGGAAAAATAATATGTCTCTCTGAAAAATTTTTTTTGAGGGAGACATAAATATGCATGTATAAATATAAAGGCGCCATATAAAATGGTTAAAAAACACGAAGGTAGCAAGGCTATAATGGACAGTATGACTCTATTATAGAACATTGTGACTCTATCCAGGAACATATGAGATTGAAACTGTTTAAGAATGTATTACATATATTTGAAACAAAAACAGAATAAAATGTATCTTTTTATCAGCTGGGAAAGCTAATATTAAGCATATTTCATAAAAGCCATTGTCTATAATTGGCACTTACCCACAATCTGTGTCAGCAACGAGGTTGTCAATACAAGCCAGCGCTGATGAACCACTACAGACAAGTTCTGCCTCACACACCGCCGGCTCAACAACACCATAATCGTCTGGCAGTTCAAAGACCGGGAACTCTTCACGTGGAACATTACAACCATGCAATGCCTGATACAGCACGCTGTCAGGACTGTAGAGTTTGTCAATCAAGTCTGTTTTTATGATTTCGTCACACTTCTTCTCAATAAATTCTCGACCTGCGCAGTCTACAACCTGTTTCACAGCTTCAAGGAGCCCACTGCAAGAAAAATCCATTTCCTATTATGAAAACACAACTATTTAAGGGGAATGGGAACAACAAGCAGATTTGTCTGCCATTTTTCAAAGGGAGACAACTTTCAGAACTTCCTGATTGCATTTCTATCAGCTCTTTCCCATGGAAAAAGGGGTCAACTCTCAAAGGAAAGAATTTGTTCCTTTGGAACAATTTTTTTCCTTTAACCCTTTCCCACTTAGATACTTCTTTTTACGTGTCTGAACCCCGGCCACCTTTTTTTGAGGCCCAGAACCACATAATTCTGCATTCCCCACCCTTTGACAGCTATGTTTGCATTAGGATTAGTTGTCCTAAAAATGGCCCTTTTTTTAGCGTGGCTCCCCACTAAAAATGTACCAATGGGGGGTTTGAACGGGATATCGCCCCCCCCTCACCGCCAACAAATGTGGGTATCACCCAGCCGGTTGCTGAAATGAAATCTGAGGGTGTCTGGGGTCAAAAATGCCTTGACATTAACGCTGGCAAAACATGCTGCAAATAGTGAAAATGACCAGTGCCAAATCCTTTAATTGTTGCCTCGACAGCAGTGTGAAGATTAAGATTCGGTCAAAAATACAAGTGAAATCACACTTTTTGACAACTTTAAGATGCCCCCTCGTTACCATGGCAACAATGATTTAGCCTAAAAATGTTTCATTTTAAAGGCTACTGCCGAATGAACATTCCTGCCGAGTTTGATGTAAATCAGACCATTTTTTATGAAATAATGGTTATATGAAGTTGGTGTCCTAGGCAACACTGTGAAAATCAGCAAAATTCACAAAGCCCCCAGGTGGGAACGGGTTAAGAGTTGAGCCCTATTGACATGGGAGACAAAAATACTTTTGAAAGAGTTGCCTCCAATGAATGTGTTCCAATTCCCCTTAAATATATTGGAAAATTTTACAATAAAAAAAGAAACAAGAAGACCACGAGGTCCTGATTGCTTCCTTGAGCCCTGTGTATTCCTTTTTTATCTCATCTGAGTGACTATGATCTTTGATCTGATAAATAGGTCAAGGTCAACCTGAGGTCATTATTTATAAAATATTGTAGTACTGCGTCACCTGAAGCTGCATTCAAGGTTTCACGTAATCGGCCCCAGTGGTTCTGGAGAAGATTTTAAGTTTTTTTTATAACATATGGCCATGGCAGCCATTTTGGTTGTTTGACTAGGACCATTTGAACAATCTTTTGTTCACAAATTGCCAATGCAGCAATATATAAAATTTAAGTTAAAGTTGATGGAAACCTTGGGCCAAGGTCATTGAATGACCTTGACATAAAATAGCATTCAAAGACATTCATACAATACATAATCACAAAGTTTTCCATTTAATCTCTTTTCCATTCAAAATAGAAGTGAAGGCAATGATCAGGAAATAACACAAATTAACCAACAGCTCCCATCAGTGACACCAAAGGAAAAGCACAAACATGAAATAACTAGACCCTAATGGAAACATTAACAGTAATAAGCACTTACCCACATGGATTCAAGAAATCGTCCAAAAGACTGAAGCTAAACTGGTCTAAGCAGTCAACACCGATATCCAACATGTTACATTCAGCAGGGCCACTCACATCTCCTGCCTGGTCAAAGTCATTGTCAGCTCCAACCCCTGTGCTATCCCCTTCAGTCTGTTCCATACCCCAGCACTGGAGTTCCACTCTAACATCAGGACATCTGTTAAAATCAAAGCACTGACAGTACTGGCGGAAAAATGAAAGTCTCTGACTGGTTGGGAAAATGATCCTTAATGAAAAATTAGGCGCTTAGTAACGACTTTATTATTTTTATTTTACGAGGGTTACAACATTTAGCATGTACAATAGCTAATCTTCCATGAGGCCCTCAAAGAAAAATACAATTTACAAAATGAGAAACATGTTACTGTACACAATCAAAATACAATTTACAATGAGACACATGTTACTGTACGCAATAAAAGACAGAAAAAAAAAAAAAAAAAAAAAAAAAAAACAATGTCAAGAAAGCAATTGATTTGTAGATGAATGAGTGATCATTTATCCTCTGATGCCAAAAACGGTGATTCATTGCACTAGCCATTTCAAACATCTACTGTGAAAAGTGTCAAGTGACTGTGCATGTTTCACCTCATTAGGCAAGCTGTTCCAGATCAGACAGCCAGAGTACCTCATACTGTGCTTAAAGCACTCTTTTCTAGGCCTTGGTGGAACAAAACACCCAGATGCTGAAGACCTTAAGGAAACAGGGGTATCTGAATCATTTCTTAAAGTGAAGTTTTCAGATATGTAAGCGGGTGTTATTTCATTGTAAACTTTGAACATAAACTTTGCTTTTCGAAGGTATATACGATCATACAGAGATAGAATTTTTAAAGACTTCATTGCTTCCTGGGAATTTTCAACATTATAATCAAGAATAATTCGACATGCTCGTTTCTGAAGCCTGAAAATTTTCTGTTTGTTAGAGTCACTTGTATTACCCCAGATAATGTTGCAAAAATCTAAATGTGGTTGTACATAGGATTTGTAGAATTGAATACGATGAGCCTGTGATAGGAAATGTTTAATTTTCGACAGTAACCATATATTGGATGAAATTTTCTTACTTGTGTGCTTGATATGATCAGACCAGTGCAGGTTGTTGTCCACATGGACCCCTAAAATTTTGTCACTTGAGACCATCTGCAGAGCTTCATTCATATAGTAAAGTTTCAGATCAACTGCATTTAGTCTTTGGCGTTTTTGACTAGTCGTAACAAGCATTATTTTGGTTTTTGATGAATTTAGAAGCATGCCATTGTTTTTGCACCATACATGTAATTGATTCAGAGCTACCTGAAGATTCTGTTCAATAGTTTCAAGAGAAACTTGGATGTCAAACAGAGTAGTATCGTCAGCATACATATCTGTTGAAACCTTTTCTGTATATAATGGTAAATCATTAATGAAAAGTAGGAAAAGAAGAGGACCCAGAATAGAACCCTGTGGAACTCCACAAGTGACTGTCTCAAAAACGGATTTGAAACCATTAACTGAAACTTGTTGCTGCCTTTGGGAAAGATAGGTGTTGAACCATGACAGAGTATTGTTATCAATGCCATAAAATTTTAATTTTGACAACAGAATTTGGTGATCAACCAGGTCAAAGGCTTTTCTGAAGTCAACGAGAACAATGCCTATGATTTTTCCACTGTCCATTGCATGTAACCATTTATCAGTCATATTGACGAGAGCAGTTTCACATGAGTGATGGGATCGAAATCCTGACTGAGTTTTACACAAAAGATTATGCTTATTGAGGTAGATAGATAGAGAGTCATGCACATGTTTCTCGAGGATTTTTGATAAAATGGGTAAGACTGATATTGGACGATAATTATTAACATCATCATGTGCTCCATTCTTATAAAGAGGCGAGACCTTAGCCTCTTTCCATTTATTTGGAAATGTTGAATTGTTTATACTCTGGTTGCAAATGAAAGTAATATCATCTGCGATGTAGGGAGCTGCTAACTTAAGAAGTCGAGGACCGATACGATCAGTTCCAGTAGCTTTGCTTGGGTCAAGTTCTGAAAGATATTTTAAAACTTTTTCTTTTTCAATGTTGGGAATCTGAAACTTGGTATTTTCAGGAAGCTTACTACAACAGAACTCTCGCAGTTTGCCATGATTGGAATTTGTCACAGGTTCTTTAATCTTTGAAGCAACATTGACAAAGAAGTTATTGAAAGTGTTTGCAATTTCAGTGGGGTCCTCAATGCAGGACCCATTATTGATGACAGACAGTATATTAGATGACTTCTTACAACTTTTGCCTGCACCTACTTCCTGGAAGAGTTTGTATATACTGCCTGGATTGTTTTTATTATTTTCAATATATGTTTGATATTGATCTTTTTTGGCTTCCTTTATTAATTTGGTGACTTTGTTTCTCCAGAATTTATATTCATTCTCATCACCAAGCGACTTATGCCTGTCTCTGGCTTTAATTGCATCAATAATATCAGGTGTTATCCACTGGGGCTGATTTTTATGCTTTACCCTGTGCTGCTTAATGGGAACATGATTATCGACAGCTTCAAGGAAAAGTTCTGTCCATGTTTCAAGTATATCATTTGTATCGTCAAATACTTTAATTAGATCCCAGGGCATAGATTGAAGATCATTCAGAAATTTAGTCTCGTCAAAGTTCTTAAATGACCTGTAAGAGATGGTATGATGAATACCTTTAGGTGCTTGATTATGCATTTTTCGTGTCAAAAATATAGGAAAATGATCACTCATTCCTATCTTGGGTACATCTATGGTTTTGATATTTTCAGGGCAGTTTGTGTAAATATGGTCAATAAGAGTTTTTGACCCAGGCGTGACCCTTGTAGCTTCAGATACCATTTGTGTGAAACCAAATGGTTCCATATAATCAGTCCAAACCCTGTGTATCTGATT
Organism: Lucinisca nassula; assembly: GCA_963580285.1. Classification (NCBI taxonomy): domain Eukaryota; kingdom Metazoa; phylum Mollusca; class Bivalvia; order Lucinida; family Lucinidae; genus Lucinisca; species Lucinisca nassula. The sequence continues at coordinate 211,875,331 of OY757010.1, forward strand.
GTTAAGGAGGTCTCTATTAATGTCTCCAAGTAAATAAATTTCTTTTTCTTCTTGCAGAATATTCTCAATGCAATCTTCAAAAAATTCGTTCCATTGAACTGTAGCATTCGGGGGTCTATAAATATGACCCACCAGAAAGGATTTGCTCTTTGTTGGTTTTATTTCAGTCCATATGCATTCAAGCCTTTCATGCTCTAAGTCCGACCGTCGAGTGGCAGATACACCATTTTTAATATAGACCAGTAAGCCACCTCCTGAATTTTCAGGTCTGTCTCGACGGAATGGTTTTTGAAAACCATCAATTTCAAATACATTATTCGGGTGTACATTTTGAAGTTTTGTTTCACTTATCCCTAGAACATGAATAAGATTGTTAGCAGACTGAAGTAGCAACTTTAACTGGTCTATTTTATTACTTATTCCCTGAATATTAAGATGTCCTATTCTGAAACCTTTTTCATGGAGGCATAAATTGAGACCATCATTTGCTCTTGAAATATTTTGTCTGTTTACCTGGGTGATAGATTCATGCTGAGGAGTCAGCATAATAGAACTTTGCCTACTGTCTGAGGTGTTACTGGACACCTGTGTACTAAGCTCATTAATTTGGCTGCCTGAGATTTCCTGAGAATCATTCGCAGAAAAGCTCAGATTGCCATTTGGAAGTGAAGAATTGTTCACTGTCTGTGAGAAATGCAAAGATGAGCCGTTTTCTATACATGGAGAAGGGCTATTCGCAGAAGACTCAGCATGAATTTCATTGTCAGCATAAGAACTTGTACCTACAGAAGAAGACTTATCTGAATAAGAACTATTATCAGGCACAAGTGACGTATGCATAAACATATTATTATCCTCATAATAAGAGGGCCTCATGGATAGGCTGAGATTTATATCATTACAGGTATCTATACAACAAGATTCTACATTCTTTGCTATACATGGGTTACCTGATGTTTCTGAAAAATAAGACACATTTTGAACATTTACTGTTTGATCAATGTCATCATTGCTTTCTGAGTAATCAGTTGTTTCAAGTTGACTTTCTGTTTCACATGCACAAGAGGCTAAATCACATTCCGCACAGACAGAGTTTAGACATGAATACTTATTATTTAAACTTATTGCATGTGACATGACACTTGGGGCACCATTGCCGAATTCCTATTTGTTTAAACAACGCCCTGATTTGTGTCCCAAATAACCACAATGGAAACATCTTAGCTGCTCTATGTGTCTGCATAGGTATGTCTCGTGATTGGTTTCACCGCATTTGTAACAACAAATGTTGCTCCTTTCCTTTTGTTTATTTGTAGCACCTTGTGATCTTCCATGCAGTTTCCTCCTACTGCTTCGTGTAGGATTGTTATGAAGAGGTTTGTTTTGATGATGTCTCCTGGCAAAAACACATTTTTCGAAGTCCTCTACAATGACACATTCTTTATTTATTGCTCCAAGGAAACGCTTAACTCCAGAGGATGAGAGATGTATAAGATCTGTGACATAGTAACGCTCTATTATGAGTCCATTCCTGTCAGTGAAAGCACGTTCCATATCAATCACTTTTATCTTATGGTGCTGGCTGAGCCGGTGTATGACTTCCTTGACATCCATTGTACTTGCATCACCTCTTGGGCAGGCATTGCAGAGAAGAATTTGACAGTGTGCGTTTGCATGTTTGATATACTTGATCAGCTGTTCATAAATTTCCTCAAAATACTCCATATCAGTTCCACTGGAAGCATCATTGCCACCAACATAAACAACTATGTGGGAAAACCTTTCCATATCAAATATTTTCATTTGTTTGAAAATGTCATTTATTTTAGCACCTGGTATTCCATTTCTGAACACGTTTTGTTTTAGCCCCCTTGGATTGATGGAAGAAACCAGGGAATCTCCTAAAATGAGGATCTGTTTTTCTCTTGGAGAGTGCCTAGGACTTGAGGCATTACTGCTTAATGCCTGTCTGGGAGCTCGATGTGGTCTTTGTGGTATATCTTGTTGGTGTTTCCTGGGTGTTGACGTCCTTCTCACTACTTCGCTGTACTGACTAGTTTGTAAATCAGGCAGTTCAGTGGCTGTTGGGCTAGGTGGATTAGTTTCTGGGAAATTCTGCGTCATAACACCACCTCTAGGATTACGTGTCTCTGTTGGGTCATCTGCTGAGGTGTGGTTTAACCCTGAAGAATCCTCACTAGGCTGTGCTACAGATAAATCCATATGCGTCTGGTCCACAGTTCTGTATAATGTTTCACTGGCAGCTTGCTCTACCAGATTATTTATGTGCCTAGTTAGGACAGAAATCTGACCTTGGAGGGAAGATACCATATCCATTAATGTTGATATCTGTCTTATTATGGGCGAGTCTTTTAAATGAGCGAACGTAACATTTTCAGGCTGCTGTGTTGCCACAGCTGGCTCAGCTACATCAGCTGTTTCATCTATTACAGACTGAGAGCCCTGTTCCCTCAGTGTAGAACCCTGGGTGGTAGATACATTTATATTTGAGTTCAAGAGTGAGTTTGTCTCATCCACAAATGTTCTGAACAAATTTTCTGAAAGTTTCTTGAAGTTTTTATCTTTCCAAGAGTTGTGCCCAGGTCCACTCGCACATATAGACATTACAGTTTTGTCTATGGTCAGAAGACATTTTTTGCTGTCAACATGGGTTTTCACTGAAAACTTTTGCATGAGTTCAGGAAATTTAAATTGTTTGCTAAGTACAGAGAGAACATTGCTGTATAATGGCTTATTATAGAATATTATGTTTGTGCTGTCTTTCAGGGGCATGACATGGTAGAATATGCCTTGAAATGGGTCTTTGACATTTTCTTCTGATTCTGGGTCACCAGGACGAAACCCTGAAAAGTCTTCCATTCCTGTTACACTGTCTGAAATCAGTATTGTGCTCCCTGTAGAAGAAACAGAATTCATAGAATTTTCTATTTCTGCAGCCATTTTTGTTGGAATAATTGAATTTTCTGTTTATCCTCTGAAAGTAATGTCCTACAGGTATTTTTGCTTGTTCAGATTTCCCAAATTAATTATTAATTAGTCTATTTCTGACCAGCAGATATGTTCCTTTGTTGATCTTAGTGCTACTTATTAACACCACTTTGAAATATGGGTTACATTAGGTAATTCTCACTGCAACTCCTTTAATGTAATTGAGTTAATGATAAACACAGTAGGTAAGGGCACTTGAGATGCTCTATACAACAGCTTTGCTGCATAATAGTCCAGAGAAACACAGTATGTGGTACAGATGTTATCCTGGAGCTGGGATAGGTTCCATAATATCACAGCAGGGAATTTCAGTAAAAACTCCAAAAACTATCAATGTTTATACGTAAAAACACTGTTTAAAATTATTTTTTCCACATTTTTAAGCACATCTTGATATTCCTGGAGATGCAAACTTTATTTTGATATAAAATTCATTTCAATCACTCAGTTAAATCCATTTAAAATTTGAATAAACATCAGAGCACATTTTAACATGACTGATCCCTTTGTTGATATTCTAGCTTCATTTAACCCTTAAGGGGACTGGGAACACCTGGCAGATTTTTCTGCCATTTTTCAAAGAGAGACAACTTTTGGGACTTCCTGTTTGCTTTTCTATAAGCCCTGTCCCACTGGAAAAGGGGTCAACTCTTAAAGGAAAGAATTTGCTCCTGAGGAGCAAATTCTTTCCTTTAAGAGTTGACCTCTATTGACATGGGAGACAAAAATACTTTTGTAGGAGTTGCCTCACCTGAAGGTGTTCCCATTCCCCTTAAACTCATTTTTTCAGTGAAGATGCTGTTCAGACACCGCATATTGTGGCATCTGATCTGGGTCTACACTGTTTGCTGATGTCAAAGCACATGAACCTAGTCAATGGCTTAACCCATTGTATACTAGTGGACTCTTCCATTGCTATATGTTGGACAAGTCCATTTGTCATATTAGGGAAGTCAGGTCTAATTTTGCCTTTCTATTCTATTACTGATGGAAAATTCTGTTAGCAAAGAGTACAGGCCCTGATCAGAAGACGCTGCGGTGTATGATCTGGGCCTGCACTCTCTGCCAAAGTAACCCTTTAGGGGTTTCCTGTATACAATGGGTTAAAAAGCACTCCAACATCACACTGCTATAAATAACAAGCAAATTCGTTGAATTGATATCCCCTGCCGAATGGGTTTTTCGTGTAGAATGGCAAGAAAATATATCTGGCCAAAATTGAGAAAAAAAATTGCGCGTGCATCACGGCAGCATAATAATACATATTTATTTCAAGTTTCATTTTATTCCATGCAATAGTTGCTGAGAAGCGGTTCCAGACAAAGTGAGACGACGAAAAATCCAGAATTTTAATCATTTAAGGGGCCATAACTCTGGGTGTAAAAAGTCAATCCGAAAAAAATTTGTGCGTGCATCACCACAGCATAATAATACATATTATTTTCAAGTTTCATTTAATTCCATGCAATAGTTCTGAGAAACAGTTCCCGACAAAAAAGTGAGACGACGAAAAATCCCGAATTTCAATCATTTAAGGGGCCATAACTCTGGATGTAAAAAGTAAATCCGGAAAAAAATGCGCGTGCATCACCACAGCATAATAATACATATTTATTTCAAGTTCCATTTAATTCCATGCAATAGTTGCTGAGAAACGGTTCCGGACAAAGTGAGACAACGAAAAATCCAGAATTTCGATCATTTAAGGGGCCATAACTCTGGATGTAAAAAGTCAATCCAGAAAAAAATTGCGCGTGCATCACCGCAGCATAATAATACATATTTATTTCACGTTTCATTTAATTCCATGCAATAGTTGCTGAGAAACAGTTCCGGACAAAGTGAGATGACGAAAAAATCCAGAATTTCAATCATTTAAGGGGCCATAACTCTGGATGTAAAAAGTCAATCCAAAAAAAAATTGCGCGTGCATCACTGCAGCATAATAATACATATTTATTTCAATTTTCATTTAATTCCATGCAATAGTTGCTGAGAAACGGTTCCGGACAAAATGAGACGACGAAAAATCCAGAATTTCAATCATTCAAGGGGCCATAACTCTGGATGTAAAAAGTCAATCCGAAAAAAAATTGCGCGTGCATCACCACAGCATAATAATACATATTTATTTCAAGTTTCATTTAATTCCATGCAATAGTTGCTGAGAAACGGTTTCGGACAAAGTGTGATGGACGGACGGAAGGAAGAATGGACGGACGGACGGACAACGCCAAAACTATATCCCTCCGCCTTCGGCGGGGGATAACAAATGACAGTTGCCTGGATTTCTAATAAATCAGTGAAAGTCACATGGTCATCAACAACATATAGCTACTGTGCTACTGCATTTACCTTATTTATTTGGACAGACAGGGCTGAGCAAACAGTGTTTGTTTGATTTGAGTCCCCATCAACACTGTACAGGTCATTTTGGAGACGTTGCTTCCAATTTTGCGGGACTTTTACCTGACATTGAGATGAAATGAAATCTCAAGTCCTGCCGCCCAATGAAACCAGTAAGGTTTTTAAGCATGGAAGGTCAGACGCGCACCCCATTGCCTGGGCAGGCTTAGATATCCTCTAAGCGGTTTACGAGTACTCGTGTGCTGGTAGGTTTCAGCTCTGCCTGGAAGCAAACTGGCAAAGTGTATATCCAGATGAGACGCTGCAGAACGCAGCTTCTATTCTGGGTTGCTTTTGAAGTTTAACATCCCCATCAACACTATTTAGGTCATTTTGGAGACATTGCTTCAAGAAGTTTGTGGGACTCTCATCTGCCATTGAGATGAAATGACATCTCAATCCCTGCTGCCCTATGGAACCAATGGGGTTTATATGCATGGATGGTTCAACTGGCACCACTTTACCTGGGCAGGCTTAGACCTTCTAAGCAGTTTACCAGTACTCGAGTGCAGTCGTGGAGATTGATCATGAAATCTTTTCTAAGGTCATTTTCTCCCCTCCACTCGAAACAATGGGCACTGTACTGTTTAACTGCTTGCGTATAAGCCTGCCCAGGAAAAGTGTGGATAGGTAAACTGTCTGCCTTAAACATTACCTAAACAGTGTTGACTGGGCCATTAAACTCAATATAAATGACAGATCCTTGTGCTATAATGTCATCTTTTGTATCTTTGCTATATAAAAATGTTCAATAATTTTCATATTTTTCATACAGACCCTTGTGCTCATTTGATCGGCCTCAGTGCGACGATTCTAATGAGTAACCACAGTCTTTGTTTTTGAGCAAAAATAAAAAATATTAACACCCCAGTAAGCCCCAATTTTCTCTGTTTGCTTTGGAGTTTAATGTCCCAGTCAACACCAGGTCATATGGAGCCAGTCACATCATGCTATTAAGTCAGTGAAATGAACACCCCCTTACACCTCACTTTATATTAGGAAAACTGGGGTTTAGGGGGGTATACATTATTTTCCTTATTTCTGCTCCTAGACATAGGTTGTGGGTACTCGTTAGAACCGCCTCAATGAGGCGGTTCTAACAAGCACCCACAATCTATGTATTGAGTATAAATAAGAATAATATCACAAATTTTCATCGGAAAATTGACAGCTTTGGAGACGTAAAAAAAAGTGCATTATGACGCATGGGTGTTTTATCCTAATGAGTTTACCAATCCACACTTTTCCTGGGCAGGCTGGGTAAGCAGTTACCCAGTACAGTGCACATTCTTTCAACAGAAACTGACAACTGCCAAACTTAAATAAGCAGAAGGGAGAGAATGACTGTAAGAAAGACTTCATGATCAATCTCTACAAAAGAATGCTGCCTGATCACGAGTCAGATGTGCATCTAACTGAGCTACCGAGGCCAGCTCACATTTTCCTACATAAAGTTGGGTTAACATCACGAAAACACCCCTATATAATTCTGACCCCCCTTGAACCCCACTTTTATACAGTAAAACTGAGGTTTACAGGGGTAAGATTATTTTTCTTATTTCTGCTCAAAATATAGATTGTGGGTACTCGTTAGAATCGCCTAATCGTTTTCTTATTTCTGATCAAAATATAGATTGTGGGTACTCGTTAGAACTGTCCTCTAAAATATAGAATGTGCGTACCTGTTAGAACCACCTCAATGAGGCTGTTCTAATGTGTACCCACAATCTATATTTTAAGCTTAAAATAAGAACAAGAGGGCCAAATGGCCCCGAATTGCTCACCTGTGTTCAGAAAATCACTAGCGATGTTAAGAATGTCCATCATGGCTTGAAGAAATAGATTGGGCTACATGGTGCTTCAATGCAGAGCTGGAACCGACTGCTAAGGTTCTAAGCCTACCCAGGAAAAGTGGTGCCAGTTGGACCGTTCATGCATATAAACCCTATTGGTTTCATTGGGCAGCAGAGCTTAAGATGTCATTACATCTCAATTTTGGGTAAAAGTCCCACAAAACTTGAAACGTCTCCAAAATGACCTACACTGTGTTGACAGGGATGTTAAACCTCAAATCAATTAAAAATCTGGGCCCTGTTTCAGAGAAGAAGATTTTTTGAGTTAATCCATTACAAGTCTATGGGAGCTAAGGAGCCCTGGAGCATGGCCAATTCTGACTCCAGGGGCATGGTTGGCAGGATTCATGTTGGATGCCATTTGACATTGCTACATACTAAATATCTAAGCTCTGGGCCTTATGGTTTCAGAGAAGAAGATTTTTGAAGTTTTTTTCAGTATAAGTCTATAGGAGCTAATGAGCCCTGGGGCGTGGCCAATTTTTAACCCAAAGGGCATGGTTGGTATTTTTTGGGTAGGCAACCATTTTATGTTGCTATTCACTAAATATCTACCTTTTGCGCTTCACGGTTTCAGAGAAGAAGATTTTTGAAGCTTTTCTTCCATTATAAGTTTATTTTGGGGTTAAGGGGCCACAGGATTTGGCCAATTAGACCCCAGGAGCATGATTGGCAGGATTCGTGTAGGCAACCACTCGACATTACTACATGCTAAATACCAGTACCTAAGATTTTTGAAGTTTTTTTGTCACTTTAAGGTGTTTTTTTTTTCCATTTTAAGTCTATGGCAGCTAAGGGCCCGTGGGCATGACCAATTTTGACCCAAGGGGCATGGCTGGCAGGATTTATTAAGGTGACCATTTCATGTTGCTACATACTAAATATCTAAGCTTAAGGACTTCTGGTTTCAGAGGAGAAGATTTTTTTAAGTTTCTTTTTTTTCCATTATAAGTCTACAGGAGCTAATAGGCCCCATGGACGAGGCCAATTTTGACCCCAGGGGCATGGTTGGCAGGATTTATGTAGGTTATCACTTGATGTTGCTACATGCTATATATTTAAGCTCTGGGCCCTGTGGTTTCAGAGAAGAAGATTTTTGAAGTTTTTTTCCAATTGTAAGTCTATGGGAGCTAAGGAGCCCTGGGGTGTTGCGAATTTGGATCCCAGGGGCATAATTGGCAGAATTTTTGTAGGTGGTCACTTGACATTGATACATACCGTATTCGACCTATTTGCCGCACCGTGCGCTTAGATTCCCCAAAACTGTATGAAAATATTGTGGTGAAAAATCTACCTAATAAGCGCACACTCAATATGAAAAAAATACGAAAAAAAAGCCTCCGACACGACCACCCCATAGAGTTGAATTTCAGCATAGGGATTCACCACATATACATATGATGGTCTGGGTCAAAGATGCAGCAAAACTCAATACGAACCTGTTGGGAGGCTACTGTAAAGTGTGCGCTTGTGTATTTTTTCCAAAAAAAAGCCCGGGTGTGAGCTTATAGGAGCATGTGCAGCAAATAGGTTGAATATGGTAAATATCTAAACCCTGGGCCTTCTTTGTTTCAGACAAGGTTTTTTTTTTTCCATTATAAGTCTATGAGAGCTAATGGGCCCATGGGCGTGGCCAATTTTGACCTCAGGGCAAGGTTAGCAGGATTAATGTAGGTGACTTTTATGTTGCTCGATACTAAATTTCTTAGCTATGTGCTTCATAGTTTCAGGGAAGATTTTTAAGTTTTTTTTCCATTACGAGTCTATGGGAGCTAAAGGGTTCCAGGGCGTGGCCCATTTGGACCCAAGAGGCATGATTGGCAGGATTTTTGTAGGTGACCACTTGCCGTTGCTACATGCTAAATATCTAAGCTCTGGGCCCTGTGGTTTCAGAGAAGAAAATTTTTGAAGTTTTCCCCTTATAAGTCTATGGGAGCTGATGAGCCCTGGGGCATTGCCAATTTTGGCCCCAGGGGAATGGTTAACAGGATTTGTGTAGGTGACTATTTAATGTTGCTACATACTAAATATCTAAGCACTGTGCTTCATGATTTCAGAGAAGAAGATTTTTGAAGTTTTTTTTTCCATTATAAATCTATGGGAGCTAAGGGGCCCCGGGATGCGCAAATTTGGACCCGAGGGGCATGATTGGCAGGATTTACGTAGGTGACCACTTGACGTTACTACAAACTAAATATCTAAGCTCTGGGCCCTATGGTTTCATAGAAGATTTTTTAAGTTTTTCCCATTGTAAGTCTATGGGAGCTTTATGTTGCCATAGCAACCAGATTTCCAATCTGATGAGCCCAAAAGCCTTATGCAGCCTTTCCCCCTACCTGATGATGCTTCTCATGAAATTTGATCAAGATTGGCCAAGGGGTATAAGAGATATATTTATTTGAAATTGTTTACACACGCACAGATGCAAGACGAACAAAATGTGATCACAAAAGCTCACCTTGGTACTACGTGACAGGTGAGCTAAAATATCACAATTTTTCATCTTAAAATTTTTATTTTTTTGCCGATAAAATTTACAATATATTTGTTTTTGTGTGTTTTCACAATGGAACTCACAGGCAACAATAGTTTCCAAAAAATTAACAATTTCCACTTTTGCCCATACAAAAGCATATGCAAATTTGACCTTGACATAAATTAGGTCAAGGTGAACCAAGCAAATTTAGCCTTGCCTTACAATATATCAAGTTCAACCAGGGATCATCATTTGAACAAATTATGATTTGCTAAAGTTCCCAAAGCTACATATCAAGTTTTCTGACAATCAGCCCTTTGGTTCTGGACAAGATTTCTGAAGGGTTTTACCTGAAATGGGCATAGTGGCCAATTTGGTTTTTGTTGTATGGCCCTTTCAAAATTATTTCAGTCATTTCAAGCTGATCATTAATCAGAGGTGGACGAAAACTGGAGTACAAAGAGAAATCACCTGACCTTCAGTTGCAGAATGTGGCATCATGTGTGACCCGCGCAAGGCTCGATTAACAGCAGTGAAAGACCTAATGCATAAGAGCCAGCACTTACCAATTAGGTCACCTACGCCTTTTCAAGGCTCCAAGTTAATTTGGATCAACATCACACAACAGCAACCAAAGATGGCACTACTTTGCATATTTATCTTAGATTAATACAATTATAGTACACCACAACCTAATTGTAACACAGTCAATTATAACACAGTTTTGGATATAACACAGTTTCAAGATGGATCCCAAAAATGTATAGATTATATAGAAAAATGACCATAAATGGTCATTTTTCTATATAATCTATACATTTTTGTTGGATATAACACGATTGTTTAACTAACACGGTTTCTGCTTTTGACTTCATTAATAGTGTTATAAAGAGGTTGTGGTGTACAAACCTGTTGAGTACTATAGAACTGGCAAACTGTAGACTATTGATAAACTCTGTCTTATCATCACAGCCACTGACATAACGATTTAACTGTAGCAGCGTAGTGTGGATCTTCCTGAAATACAAGCAAATAAAAGTGACTCAACCCGAAAGCTAATCAACCCTGGTTGAGTCAAACTCGCTCACAAGTCCCTGGAGAAGACCTCCTATTCGTTCCTGACAAGAAATAGTTAGGGAAAATTTAACCCATTATATGCTGATGGACTATTCCATGCTAGTGGACTCTTCCATTGCTATATGTTGGACAAGTCCATTTGTCATATAAAGGGTTTCAGCCTTTTTTTGTTTTTATTCAATTTTTGATGGACAATCATGTTAGCCAATAGTGTAGGCCCAGATCAGACACCGCGTTCTGCAGCGTCTGATTTGAGCCTGCACTGTTAGCCAAGGTACCCCTTTAGGAGTTTTCCGCATGCAGTGGGTTAAGACAATAATTTATCTGAAAAAAAGTATGACATTGCATGAGAAAATTTAAGAAAATAATTTATCTTAAAAAAAGTATGTTGTGTGTTCCCATAAAGACTCGCCTCAATGAGGCGATTCTAATGAGTACACACAACATACCATTATGGTATAGAAGCATTATACACCTGAAATGGCCCCATTAACCCATTTAGTACTGGAAACCCCCAAAACGAGTACCAGGGCAAAAGCAGAATGCGGCGTTTGATCAGGGTGTCCACTGTTTGCTAAAAGTTCAGTCATTTTCCAAACAAATTTTGAAGAACACAACCTGGCTCCCCCAAAATTTGAAATGGACTCCTGCTATATATAAGGACAAGATTCCATGTGGTACAAAAAGGGTTAAAAAACCTTCACTGGCTTGATCGACCCCTGTCTCAAACATATTCTCATGGTCCTAAAGGCATTTTGGCCACTGAAGTTTGACTTTATAAGGTTTACTTCAGCTGTGACAAATGAAAAGGGTGTCTCTGAAAATGTGTGCTCTCTGCCTGCTTACCCATTACTGGACAGTCTTCCCTATCTGTATGGCATAGCTCCAGATTAGGCCCCTGCCCATCTGGGCTTGAAGAAATATAAGGGCTGCATGATACTTCCATGCAGAGCTGAAACTGACCACACACGAGTACTGGTAAACCGCTTAGAGGATCTGAGCCTGCCCAGGCAAACGGTGCGAGTCGGCCCGTCCATGCTTATAAACTCTATTGGTTTCATTGGACGGTAGGCCTTGAGATGTCATTTCATCTCAATGTTGGGTAAAAGTCCCACAACATTGGAAGCAAAATGACCAAAATGACCTTTACAGTGTTGACGGGGATGTTAAACCTCAAATCAAACAAAGCTCCGGATTAGAGGGGGTATCCACATACTTTTTTTTATGAAAATAAAATTTGACGTTCTCATCAGAAGCACCTCACTGAGACACTTCTAATGAGTACCACAAAATATGTTTTCATGCAGAAGTAAGGCAAATATAGATAATTTTCGGATACAAAAAAAGCGCCTCATCTTTTCTTTTTTTGGTTTTGGTTTTACTGCCCTTTCAAGATTATTTCACTCATATCGAGCTGATCGTTAATCAGAGGTGGGCGAAAACCAGAGTACCCGGAGAAAAAACACCTGACCTTCTGTTGCAGAACTTGGCGTCTCACATGTGACCTGAGCAAGGCTGGAACCACAGCGGTGAGAGACCTAATGATAAAGAGTCAGCGCTCTTAACCACTAGCCCACGGAGGCCCGTTAGCGCCTCATCAGGAGCAATGTGTATGGAGAATCATTAACTCTTATCCTGCTGTTAATGACAACCCTTTTCTTTGCAAACAGTGTAGATCCAGATCAGATGGCTTCTGAAGAAGCCATCTGATCAGGATCTACACTGTTTTACATTTAATTTATGAATTTGTAGGTGCACAGAGAAGAATTTGATCAGACAGTGTAGTGCACAGGCTGATCTGAGTATTTGCTGTAAACACATTTGAACCTATCCAATCATATCAGTCTTCCACATCTGCATGAAGAATCACCCAAAGGCATCCTGGTTGTTACGGACCACAATTCCTCCCTTCAACTAGAGCTGTCAGTGAAACTGACTAGGGCCCCGGCAGCGCTATCAGAAATTTGTGGACGGACAGACGGACGGACAGAGTGATTACTATAGGGCACCCACACTTTCAGTGCGGGGCCCTAATTATCTACCTTGGCAGATTACGCATAGCTTATAGGTTTATCATCACTCTCTGACATCTGAGTTAGGGAGGCAACCATTACGATAACACACCCATGCGTCAAAGAGCATTTTTACATCTCCAATATGGCTACTTTTCTGACGAAAATCCGTGATATTTTTCTTATTTGTTCTGCAAACATAGGTTTTGGGTGCTCGTTAGAACTGCCTCATTGAGGCAGTTCTAACTAGTACCCACAACCTATGTCTTGGAGCAGAAATAAGAAAAATAATGTATATCCCCGTAAACCCAAGTTTTCTCAATATACAGTGGGGTTAGGGGGTGTTCATTTCACGGACTTGTTAATGTGATGTCTTTTGCTCAGTGGTTAGAGCATTGGACTTTTGTCTGAATGGCCCGTGTTCAAATCCCATCACAGGTGGGGATTTTTTTCCTGCTATGCTTCATTCCTTTGTTATGACTTTCATTACGCAAACACACCTATACAAATACATTGCCACCTTTATCGCCGAAAAAATGAAAATTTTAAGATGAAAAATTGTGATTTTTCTTATTTCTGCTCAAAATATAGATTGTGGGCACTCATTAGAACCGCCTCATCGAGGCGGTTCTAACGAGTACCCACAATCTATATTTTAGAGCAGAAATAAGAAAAATAAGGTTTACCCCTGTAAACCTGTTTTTCTATATAAAAGTGGGGTTCAAGGGGGTCAGAATTATATAGGCATGTTTTCGTGATGAATGTCATAAGACTGATACTGCACTGTAATGCTTTTGATCAGACTGCAGATGCTGCTCTCAGTCTTGCTGTGCACTCATCTGAACACTTCTTTAAGCTTGGCACAGCCCAATAAGCCCATACACTGTTTAGTTATTGCTCTTTTCCAATTGATGTAGAATAAACAGATGTTAAGTACTCATCGAAACAGGGTGTAAAAATGGAGACCTCAAAACTTGCAGTAACTACTTCCTGTTGTGCCAAGAAAAATTCTTGAGCAGCAGACAATCTTTTTTTTTTATTTTTCAGGGAAAATAGCTTGACAATTCATTACGAAAACACGCTTATACTAATACATTGTAAACTTTACCGCCTTAAAAACCAAAATTTTCAGATGAAAAAGTGTGATATTTTTCTTATTTCTGCTCAAAATATTGATTGTGGATATTCGTTGGGACAGCCTCATCGAGGCTGTTCTAACGAGTAGCCACAATCTATATTTTAGAGCAGAAATAAGAAAAATAAGGTTTACCCCTGTATACCCCAGTTTTACTATATAAAAGTGGGGTTCAAAAATTATATAAGCATGTTTTCCTGATAAAATCCTCGAAAATGTTGTCTGTCAGTCATGATGTGTCATTGAAGGGTTCAGCACTTTGTAGAAATATGATTAAATGCAAACTATGCAAAATTACCTTAATCAATAATGCAGACTTTGCAAAATTACCTTAATAATGCAGACTTTACAAAATTACCTTAATCAATAATGCAGACTTTACAAAATTACCTTAATCAATAATGCAAACTATGCAAAATTACCTTAATCAATAATGCAGACTTTGCAATATTACCTTAATCAATAATGCAGACTTTGCAAAATTACCTTAATCAATACTGCAGACTTTGCCAAATTACCTTAATCAATAATGCAGAATTTGCAAAATTACTTTAATCAATAATGCAGACTTTGTAAAATTACCTTAATCAATAATGCAGACTTTGCAAAATTACCTTAATCAATAATGCAGACTTTGTAAAATTACCTTAATCAATAATGCAGACTTTGCAAAATTACCTTAATCAATAATGCAGACTTTGTAAAATTACCTTAATCAATAATGCAGAATTTGCAAAATTACCTTTATCAATAATGCAGACTATAATATCTTTCACTTCTGTGGTGTATTCCTTGCTTCCAAAGGATAACCCTTTTATAGAACATATTTGTAAAATTATCATAATCAATAATGCAGATTTTACAAAATTTCCAATATTCCAGAATGCACAGACTGCAAACTTCATACACTTTACAAACTTTCTATAGTCAAGGGACTTTCCATTATCAATGGATTTGTCCAATTTCAATAATCCATTGACTTTACAAAATTTCCATAATTGGACTTTACCAAATTTCTAAAATCAATGGATTTTCCATTATCAATGTTCTTGTCAAAACTTTCATAATCCATTACGATAATACAGCCATGCGATTTAGTGCATTTTTTCACATATCCAAAATGGCTACTTTTCTGATGAAAATCTGTGATATTTTTCTTATAAATTCTCAAAACATAGGTGGCGTGTTCTTGTTAGAACCGCCTCAATTGGTGGTTCTAATGAGTCTTGGAACAGAAATAAGAAAAATAATGTATACCCCCATAAACCCCAGTTTTCTCTAAATGAAGTGGGGTTTAGGGGGGTCTTCATTTCACGGACGTGTTAACGTGATCAATGGACTTTACAAAAATTCCAATAATCCATATTCTTTACAAAATCCACAATAATCCATGTACTTTATGAAATTCCCATAATCCATCACGAAAACATGCCTATATAATTTTGACCCCCTTGAACCCCACTTTTATATAGTAAAACTGGGGTTTCCGGGGTGTACTTTATTTTCCTTATTTCTGCTCTAAAATATAGATTGTGGGTACTCGTTAGAATCGCCTCGATTAGGCGGTTCTAACGAGTGCCCACAATCTATATTTTGAGCAGAAATAAGAAAAATATCACAATTTTTCTTCATAAATTTCCATTTTTCGGGGATAAAGGTGGCAATGTATTTGTATAGGCATGTTGTCAAAACTTTCATAATCCATTACGATAATACAGCCATGCGATTTAGTGCATTTTTTCACATATCCAAAATGGCTACTTTTCTGATGAAAATCTGTGATATTTTTCTTATAAATGCTCAAAACATAGGTGGCGTGTTCTTGTTAGAACTGCCTCAATTGGTGGTTCTAATGAGTCTTGGAACAGAAATAAGAAAAATAATGTATACCCCCATAAACCCCAGTTTTCTCTAAATGAAGTGGGGTTTAGGGGGGTCTTCATTTCACGGACGTGTTAACGTGATAAATGGACTTTACAAAAATTCCAATAATCCATATTCTTTACAAAATCCACAATAATCCATGTACTTTATGAAATTCCCATAATCCATCACGAAAACATGCCTATATAATTTTGACCCCCTTGAACCCCACTTTTATATAGTAAAACTGGGGTTTCCGGGGTGTACTTTATTTTCCTTATTTCTGCTCTAAAATATAGATTGTGGGTACTCGTTAGAACCGCCTCGATTAGGCGGTTCTAACGAGTGCCCACAATCTATATTTTGAGCAGAAATAAGAAAAATATCACAATTTTTCTTCATAAATTTCCATTTTTCGGGGATAAAGGTGGCAATGTATTTGTATAGGCATGTTTGCGTAATGAGAAGACTTTCTTTAAAAAAAAAAAATACGATAATACATGGGCTGTGAAACATTTCCATAATTCATAATGGTACTGATCCGTAATAATATCTCGTCAAGTCAACAAATACGTGAAACGAGCACACCTCTAAACCTGATTTTATATAGGGTATTCATTATTTTCCTTATTTTCGCTCGAAAACATTGGGTATGGGTACTTGTTAGAACTGCCTCAAGCACCCGTAACCTATATTTGGAGTACGGATAAGTAATATGTTACACATTTTCAGCAGAAAAATAACCATTTTGTAGAAATGAAAGAATGCACTATATTAAACGTATGTGTTCTCATTATCTTACCTGCACACATGCTCCTGATCCATAGCAAGTGGAATTAAGAACTGACCCAAGTCAAAAATGCTGGCTCTTGCCGCCACAAGGTCGCAAGCTGGATTAGAAACAATATCTGTTCTCAAGGATACACATCTCTGTAATGACGTCCCCATCACAAGTTGCTGGACAAAATGCAGAACGCTTTTCTGGTATTTGGAACATTGCAATGATAAAGATGACACCGAGCTGTAAACTTTTTGAATACGCCTGAAAATAATGCATACAGTATTTACCTTAACCCTTGTCCTGCTAATCCCGGATATGCCTTATCTTTGAAACAATGTAGATCCAGATCAGATGGCTTCTGAAGAAGCCATCTGATCAGGATCTACATTGTTTGTCATTCAGATTGTGAATTTGTTGCAATAATTTGCAACAAGTAACCTGATTGGTAGATAATCGATGGTGGGTGTGGCATATATGAATATTCAGCAGAACAAGGGTTAAGTATTTGGACCCCTCAATCGCTTACCATACTTGTTTTGTTTGTTTGTTTGATTTGATGGTTAACGTCCCCGTCAACACTATATATAGGTCATTATGGAGATGTTGCTTCCAATTTTGTGGGACTTTTACCCGACGTTAAGATGAAATGACATCTCAAGCCTTGTCGCCCAATGAAACCAATAGGGTTTATAAGCATGGACTGTCCGACTCGCACAGCTTTGCCCGAGCAGGCTTAGATCCTCTAAGCGGTTTACCATTACTTGTGTGCGGTCGGTTTCAGCTCTGCCTGGGAGCATCTTGCAGCCCATTTATTTCTCAAAGCCCCAATGGGTGGGGGCCGGTATTATACTTGTTCTAAAATTTGGACAAGTATTATTTATTGCCAAATTTTGTGTCTATGAATAGGGGGATGAGTGGCAAACATTGTAAACCCTGATGAGACACCGCATTCTCATCTGGGTCAACGATTTTTGCTCAGGCCTGTCTGTCCAAATACATACGCTTTCTGCGGCATCTCATCTGGGTCGACAATGTTTGCTCAGGCCTGTCTGTCCAAATACAGATGCTTTCTGCGGCATCTCATCTGGGTTGACAATGTTTGCTCAGGCCTGTCTGTCCAAATACAGACGCTTTCTGCGGCATCTCATCTGGGTTGACAATGTTTGCTCAGGCCTGTCTGTCCAAATACAGACGCTTTCTGCAGCATCTCATCTGCGTCGACAATGTTTGCTTAGGCCTGTCTGTCCAAATACAGACGCTTTCTGCGGCATCTCATCTGGGTTGACAATGTTTGCTCAGGCCTGTCTGTCCAAATACAGACGCTTTCTGCGGCATCTCATCTGCGTCGACAATGTTTGCTTAGGCCTGTCTGTCCAAATACAGACGCTTTCTGCAGCATCTCATCTGCGTCGACAATGTTTGCTTAGGCCTGTCTGTCCAAATACAGACGCTTTCTGCAGCATCTCATCTGGGTTGACAATGTTTGCTCAGGCCTGTCTGTCTCAATACATAGGTAAATACAGTAGCTCCAGTAATAAGGAGAACTGAGGATAGTTTGAGGGTAATGTTTAGTATGTCTCCATAGAAACATACGCAGTACTTACCCTCATGTGCCTTAAGGGAGATGTAACCCTTATCCTGCTAAGCAAGATAACCCCTACCTTTGCAAACAGTGTAGATCCTGATCAGATGGCTTCTGCAGAAGCCATCTGATCAGGAACTACACTGTTTGTCATCATGCAGTTTGTGAACTTAGCGAGTAAATTATTTCAAGTAATTTGATTGGCTGATAGTCAGAGATGGGTGTGGCTTAATTAATTTATGCAGCAAGATAAGAGTTGGATGGATGCAGCAAATACGAGATAGCGTACTCCATAGACAAGCAGCAAAGATTCAGCAAGACTGCGAGTACCGTAATAATCCTAAGTACTGGGACACAGAGGCCTAAGCAAACAGTGCAAACCAGATCACACTGCCCCTACTCTGGTTCTACACTGTTTTGCCATTCCGTACGCACCTTTTTGACACTTTGCTGGATCATGAAACAAATCTGTTAAAATGTTAGGTGAATTACAGTACCACCAAAGAATATGAAAAAAAATTCAGATAAAAATTTTGACAGTTTTCATATTTCTGCTCAAAACATAGACTGTGGGTACTAGTTAGAACTGCCTGAACAAGGGGGTTCTACCCAGTACCAACAATCTATGTTTTTGAGCAGAAATAAGAAAAACGATGCAACCAAGTTTTCCTATAATGAAACAAGGGGTTTAATGGGGTCAAAATTATGTACATGTGTTTTCGTGATGCATTTATTCAATTATGTAACAGCGGCTTGCTGACCTCCAATCATTCATTCATCATCTATCAGTCTCACTAAACATTTTTCATAGCAACATTGTTCTCACTCACGCTCTTATTCATATATGCATTATCCATGTCTGTCATGTGATTATTTGTTGTCCCAAAGCCTCGTTAGCTTAACAAGCTCGTTACTGGTCAAATTGTTAACTGTTCTAGTAAGTACAATATCTAAATCTTTTGTATTTTTGCTGAAAAAACAAGAGGACCAAGCTGGTCCTGTATCACCACCTGAGCTAACAGATTCAAAGTTTCAGGAAGTGCCAACCTTTACTGAAGGATTAATGGAAGGACATGGTGATGACAGGGTAAGCAATTTCTGCAAATCAAGTAGAATATAACTCTATGATAAATAGGCTGACCTCACCAGTTTTCAAACTCATTCAAGCTTTTATTCCTGACTTGCTAAGAAGATCCGATATAAACTGATGGGGCTATGGTGATGACAAGTTCAAAAATAAGCAATTAACTGCTGCAATCAAAAGGATGTTACTCTGTGACAAATAGGCAAACCTCACGAGTTTTCAAACTACTCCGAGCTTTTCTGCCTGACTTATTTGTTTGTAAGTTTCATGAAGATCTGATCAAAACTGAAGGGGCAGCAGTGCTAACAAGGTCGAAAATAAGCATTTTTAAGCAATCAAAGGCACTATGATAAATGTGCCGACTTGGCCAGTATTCAAACTCATCCAAATTTTCTTCCCAGCCACCTTACATATAAGTTTCAGAAAGATCCAATCAAAACTGAAGGGGCTACGGTGATGACAAGGTCAAAATTTGGCACTTTTAGCAATCAAAGGGATGTTAGTCTAAGATAAATGGGTCGACTTGGCCAGTTTTCTAACTCATCCAAGGTTTCATCCCCAGCCACCTTACATATAAGTTTCAGAATAATCCGATCAAAACTGAAGGGGCTACGGTGATGACAAGGTAAAAAATCAACATTTTCAGCCATCAAAGGGACACAACTCTACGATAAATGGACTGACTTGACCTGTTTTTGAACTTATCCGAGATTTTATCCCCAGCCACCTTACATACAAGTTTCAGAAAGATCCGATCAAAACTGAAGGGGCTATGGTGATGACAAGGTAAAAAATCAGCATTTTCAGCAATCAAAGGGACGTAAATCTATGATAAATGGGCTAACTTGGCCCGTATTCGAACTCATCCTAGGTTTTATCCCCAGTCACCTTACATATAAGTTTCAGAAAGATCAGATCAAAACTGAAGGGGTTACGGTGATGCCAAGGTCAAAAATCGACATTTTCAGCCATCAAAGAGTTATCATCATCATCATCATCAACGGATTTTTGATTAACGTGCAGGTACAGGGGCAACGTCCACATAAGTGGGCCCCCTTCCAGGTAGCTGGCTTGCTGCACGCATGGCAGATCTTACACCAGATCTCCAGGCTTGTCAATCATGAGGATCGATAGCAGAGAGCTTCCATTCTCTGCAATCTCTTTCTGTTAGCTGCTTCCAGGTCATCTTGGGCCTTCCTGGCCCCCGCTTTCCACTTACCTGTATGTCACATTGCAGATCTGTCTGATCATTGCCCTGTCATTTCGCTGTAGACGTTGGAGGTTTGGCTTTGTCAATGGCCATGTCTCACTGGCATGGAGCATTGCGCTCCGCACACAAGAGCTATACACATGGCCACGTGTCTTGAACGAGAGGTGGCGGGAAGAGAGAACTGGTAGCAACTCCTTGAATTTCTTCCAGGCTGTTTTCACACGTGATGTAGTTGAAAGGTCGCAACCACCCCCTGCAGAGAGCATATCAGCTAGGTAGCAGAAGGAAGCTACAACCTCCAGCTTGTCTGATCCGACTTGAACTTCCCTCTGTGGTCTGCCATCTAAGGGGCGTGCAGTTCCTTGGCACCGTGTACACCTGTACTCAGGGTCCTCTATCAAGCGTTTGAGCCCACTGCATTTCTTGTGCACCCAGAACTTGCAGCCATTACAAAAGATACTGTTGCTGCCAACTCCAGTGCGACATACAGCGCATGGGAATTGGCCTGTACTCTGCAAGAGGTCCAGACCTGTACCACAGATCATGATCTTTGTCTTTCCTGCATTCACTCTCAGCCCTTTCGCCTCCATTGCCTCTTTCCAAGTTAAGAGCCTCCTGTCATATTCCTCAAGGGATTCAGCTATGATGACAAGGTCATCAGCATACAGGTCCTCCCAGGGGACTCCAGAGCGGAACTCGCATGACAAGGCTTCAAGCACAATGATGAAAAGCAGTGGGCTGAGAACAGAGCCTTGATGAACACCCACCTTCACCTCGAATTCTTCACTGTTACCATCACCGACGCGGACACGGCTCCGAGCATTTACGTACATCCCTTGGACCAGTTTCACAATCCACTTGTCCACTCCAAGTTTTCTTAGTGCCCACCAGATGACTTTCCGAGGCACTCTGTCAAATGCCTTCTCCAGGTCTACAAAAGCCATGTAGAGTCTCTTGTTGGCCGCCAGATACTTCTCTTGCAGCTGTCGGACAACAAAAATTGCATCTGTTGTGCCTCTTCCTGGGACGAAGCCAAACTGTGAATCGTCGATGGACACCAACTGCCTAATGAGGCCATCCACAATCCTCTCCAGGACTTTCATGACCTGTTCTGTCACCTTGAGACCACGGTAGTTGCCCCGTTCCAATGCATCGCCCTTGCCCTTGTAGAGACAGACAATGAAACTCTGTTCCCAGTCAGAGGGTACCTTCCCATCACGGATGATTGCAGCTGCAAGGTCACGGATCATCGAGGCACCCGCATCACCTGCAGCTCTTATCATCTCCACTACTATGCCAGAGGGACCGGGTGCTTTGCCAGTCTTCATCTGAGAGATAGCCTTCTTAACCATATCAATAGTGATTGGGATGGGTGGCCCTTCCACTGGTGGTTCATCAGACAGGTGGTCTGGGTCCCAGTTGAACTCAACATTGAGTAGCCTTTGGTAGTGTTCTAACCAGGCCCTCTGCTTTGAGTCATCACTCATTGACATCTCCCCTGCATCATTCTTTACTGGTTTGTCACCTTCAACATCGGCATTCTCTCTTCTCATCTGGTTAGCAAGGCGGTATACTTCTGAGGACTTAGGGTCAATATTCTTGTAGATCTCCTTCTCAGCTTCTTGGCGAGCATGGTGCACCGCACGTCTGGCTATGCGTTTGGCCGCAAGATATGATGCATGGGTGCCCTTACCAGTCTTCCAAGCTTTAAAGGCTTGCCGCTTGGCTGCTATGACCTTATTAACATCCTCATTCCACCACCAGGTTTCGCGACGCCAGCGGTGGGGCCGTGTTGTGCCACACACCTCTTCAGTTGTCTTGAGCAGACCGGTCTTGATGCTGTTCCATATATCCTCAGTGGTAGCATCTGCTACACCTGCCGAAGCACTCACATGCTGGCTGAAAACCTCCTGGAAATGATTTCCTGTCTGAGATTCTTTCAGCTTCCAAACTTTTAGTCTGGGGGTGAACTTGCACTTGGGTTTTGGTGGCACATCAATCCTCATGTCGCATATGAGTAGCTGATGTTGCAGGGCTACTTCCTCTCCAGGGATCACTTTCACATCTGTGACAAGTTTGCGCATTGTCCTGTGGTAAAGGATGAAATCTATCTGCGTTGCTGCGCTTCCTGACTTGTATGTGATAAGATGACTGTCACGTTTCTTGAAACATGTGTTTCCAAGAAGCAGGTCAAAAGCCAGGGCATACTCTAGAATCCTCTCACCCTCAACATCTGGTTCAGGTCTACCATACCCGATCCCACCATGCACTTCCTTGTATCCAGTGCCTGCACGGCCTACGTGGCCATTCCAATCTCCACATGGGATCAGGAGTTCGGATCCTGGGATCCTGGCAGTCACAGCACGCAGTTGGTCAAAGAAAAAGTCCTTGACTTCAGCACTTAAACCACTCTGTGGGGCAGTTACTCTATGATAATTAGGCCACCTTAGCCGGTATTCGAACTCATCAGAGGTTTTATCCCCAGCCACCTTACATATAAGTTTCAGAAAGATCCGATCAAAACTGAAAGGGCTAGGGTGATGACAAGGTAAAAAATCGGCATTTTCAGCAATCAAAGGGACGTTACTCTGTGACAAATGCACCAACTTGGCTAGTTTTCGAACTCATCCAAGATTTTATCCCCAGCCACGTTACATATAAGTTTCAGAAAGATTCGATCAAAACAGAAAGGGCTATGGTGATGACAAGGTAAAAAATCAGCATTTTCAGCAATCAAAGATACGTTACTCTACGATAAATGGGCCGACTTGGTCGGTTTTCGAACTCATCCGTGATTTTATCCCCAGCCACCTTACATATAAGTTTCAAAAAATCTGATCAAAACTGAAGGGGCTACGGTGATGAAAAGCATTTTCCCATTGTAAGTCTATGGGACCTTGTGATTGCCATAGCAACCAAAGTTTTCATGCGATTTAAAAAAAAAGATTATGTCATCAATGCCCCACCAGAGGCATGCTACAGATGAGAGATGATTGAGATCAGCCAGCAGGCTGCAGAGATATAGCTGCTCAAAAGTGTGGACGGATGGACGACGGACGGACGGAGGATGACCCACTATAAGCTCCCCTGGAGCCTTCGGCCCAGGTGAGCTAAAAATGTGAGCAGTTTTGCACCTGCAAAAGCTGCTCACATGTTTTCAGCAAAAATTTTAGCATATTTGCCATATTTAATGATCAAAGTTTTAATGATATGTTAACTAACGACGTTGTTAGTTTTGAAAAACTGGCCCCAGAAGTTTGTCTGCTCCTGTGCTATGTTTTAACCCTTTTTGTACCAAATGAAATCTTCCTCCTAATACATCTCAGTCGTCCATTTCAAAATTTAGGGGTGTCAGGTTGTGTTTTCTTCAAAATTTATTTGGAAAATGATTTAACTTTTAGCAAACAGTGGAGGCCCTGATCAGACGACGCAGAATGCGGCGTCTGATCTGGGCCTGCACTGTTTGCCAGGGTACCCCTTTAGGGGTTTCCGGTCTGAAATGATTTAATAGCAAAATAATATTGCATCTATTTGTTTTATGGATTAGAAAATAAACAGTATTCTATTCTATTCTATTAACCCATTCCCACATGGAAATTTGCTGATTCTCACGGGGATGAATGGCTATTATTTCATAATGGTCTCAAATTTGGCAAAAAGTGTGATTTCACATGAATTTTAGACCAAATCTTAATTTTCAGACAGCTGTCAAGGCAACAATTAAGGGGTTTCACACTGGAGACTTTCACTGTTTCCAGCATGTTTTGCAGGCATCAATTCTGGGACATTCTTGACCCCAGACACCCTCACATTTTGTTTGGAAGTGAGGGGAGCTAGTGCCTCCTTTAAACCCCCCCACCACCCCCAAGGTATATTCTTAGTGGGGAGCCACACGAACAAACAGGTCGCTTTTTAGGACAACTTATCCTAATGCAAACATAGCTATCCAGTGGTGAAAAGTGCTAATTTTAGGTGGTCCTGATGTTTAACAAAGTAGGGGGTTTGCAGACACATAATAAGAGGGCCCAATGGCCCTCTATCGCTCACCCGTGTACCAGAAAATCATTACTGTAGGAGACCACTTGACATTGCTACACTAAATATCTAAGCTCTGGGCCTTATGGCTTTGGAGAAGAAGATTTTTGAAGCTTTTTTCCATTATAAGTCTAAAGGAGCTAAGAGGCCAGGGTGTGGCCCATTTGGATCCCAAGGGCAGGGTTAACAGTATTTATGTAGGTGACTATTTTATGTTGCGAGATACTAAATATCTAAGCTCTGTGCTTCACAGTTTCAAAGAAGAAGAGATTTTTTAAGCTTTTTTCCGTTATGAGTCTATGGGAGCTAGGGTCCCCGGGACGTGGCCCATTTAGACCCCAGGGGCATGATTGGCAGGATTTATGTAGGTTACCACTTGCCGTTGCTACATGCTAAATATCTAAGCTCTGGGCCCTGTGGTTTTAGAGAAGAAGATATTTTAAGCTGTTTTCCATTATGAGTCTATGGGAGCTAAGGGGCCCCGGGGTGTTGCCCATTTGGACCCCAGGGGCATTATTGGCAGGATTTATGTAGGTAACCACTTGCCTTTGCTACATGCTAAATATCTAAGTTCTGGGCCCTGTGGTTTTAGAGAAGAAGATGATTTTTTAAGCTTTTTTCCATTATGAGGCTATGGGAGATAAGGGGCCCTGGGGCGTGGCTCATTTGGACCCCAGGGGCATGATTGGCAGGATATATGTAGGTGACCACTTGCTGTTGCTACATGCTAAATATCTAAGCTCTGGGCCCTGTGGTTTCAGAGACAATGATTTTTGAAGCTTTTTTCCATTATGAGTCTATGGGAGCTAAGGGGCCCCGGGGCGTGGCCCATTTGGACCCCAGGGGCATGATTGGCAGCATTTATGTAGGTGACCACTTGCCGTTGCTACATGCTAAATATCTAAGATCTGGGCCCTGTGGTTTCAGAGAAGAAGCTTTTTTCCATTATGAGCCTATAGGAGCTAAGGGGCCCCGGGGCGTGGCACGTTTGGACCCCAGGGGCATGATTGGCAGGAATTATGTAGGTGACCACTTGTCGTTGCTACATGCTAAATATCTAAGCTCTGGCCCCTGTGGTTTCAGAGAAGATTATTGAAGCTTTTTTCCATTATGAGTCTATGGAAGCGAAGGGGCCCTGGGGTGTGGCCCATTTGGACCCCAGGGGCATGATTGGCAGGAATTATTTAGGTGACCATTTGTCTTTGCTACATGCTAAATATCTGAGCTCTGGGCCCTGTGGTTTCAGAGGAGAAGATTTTTGAAACTTTTTTTCCATTATGAGTCTATAGGAGCTAAGGGGCCCCGGGGCGTGGCCAATTTGGACCCCAGGGGCATGATTGGCAGGAATTATGTAGGTGACCACTTGCCGTTGCTACATGCTAAATATCTAAGCTCTGGGCCATGTGGTTTCAGAGAAGAAGATTTTTGGAGCTTTTTACCATTATGAGTCTATAGGAGCTAAGGGGCCCCGGCGCGTGGCCCCTATGGACCCCAGGGGCATGATTGGCAGGAATTATGTATGTGACCATTTGCAATTGTTACATGCTAAATATCTAAGCTCTGGGCCCTGTGGTTTCAGAAGAAGATTTTTTAAGCTTTTTTCCATTATGAGTCTATGGGAGCGAAGGGGCCCCGGGGTGTGGCCCATTTGGACCCCAAGGGCATGATTGGCAGGAATTATTTAGGTTACCATTTGTCGTTGCTACATGCTAAATATCTGAGCTCTGGGCCCTGTGGTTTCAGAGAAGAAGATTTTTGAAACTTTTTTTCCATTAGGAGTCTATAGGAGCTAAGGGGCCCCTGGGCGTGGCCAATTTGGACCCCAGGGGCATGATTGGCAGGAATTATGTTGGTGACTACTTGACATTTCTACATGCTAAATACCTAAGCTTTGGGCCCTGTGGTTTCAGAGAAGAAGATTTTTTAACCTTTTTTTCATTAGGAGTCTATGGGAGCGAAGGGGCCCCGGGGCGTGGCCCATTTGGAAACCCAGGGGCATGATAAGAAGGATTTATGTAGGTGACCACTTGCCGTTGCAACATGCTAAATATCTAAGCTCTGGGCCCTGTGGTTTCAGAGAAGAAGATTTTTGGAGCTTTTTACTGTTATGAGTCTATAGGAGCTAAGGGGCCCTGGGGCGTGGCCCGTTTGGACCCAATGATTGGCAGGAATTATGTAGGTGACCATTTGCAATTGCTACATGCTAAATATCTAAGCTCTGGGCCCAGTGGTTTCAGAGAAGAAGATTTTTGAAGCTTTTTTTCCATTATGAGTCTATGGGAGATAAGGGGCCCTGGGGCGTTGCCCATTTGGACCCCAAGGGGCTGATTGGCAGGATTTATGAAGGTGACCACTTGCCATTGCTACATGCTAAATATCTAAGCTCTGGGCCCTGTGGTTTCAGAGAAGAAGATTTTTGAAGCTTTTTTTTCCATTATGAGTCTATGGGAGCAAAGGGGCCCCCGGGCGTGGCCCATTTGGACCCCAGGGGCATGATTGGCATGATTTATGTAGGTGACCACTTGCCGTTGCTACTTGCTAAATATCTCAGCTCTGGGCCTTGTGGTTTCAGAGAAGAAGATTTTTGAAGCTTTTTTCCATTATGAGCCTATAGGAGCTAAGGGGCCCCGGGGCGTGGCCCGTTTGGACCCCAGGGGCATGATTGGCAGGAATTATGTAGGTGACCACTTGCCGTTGCTACATGCTAAATATCTAAGCTCTGGGCCCTGTGGTTTCAGAGAAGATTTTTTAAAGCTTTTTTCCATTATGAGTCTATGGGAGTGAAGGGGCCCAGGGGCGTGGCCCATTTGGACCCCAGGGGCATGATAGGTAGGAATTATGTAGGTGACCATTTGTCGTTGCTACATGCTAAATATCTGAAGTCTGGGCCCTGTGGTTTCAGAGAAGAAGATTTTTGAAACTTTTTTTCCATTAGGAGTCTATAGGAGCTAAGCGGCCCCGGGGCGTGGCCAATTTGGACCCCAGGGGCATGATTGGCAGGAATTATGTAGGTGACCACTTGCCGTTGCTACATGCTAAATATCTAAGATCTGGGCCCTGTGGTTTCAGAGAAGAAGATTTTCGAACCTTTTTTCCATTAGGAGTCTATGGGAGCGAAGGGGCCCCCGGGCATGGCCCATTTGGAACCCAGGGGCATGATTGGCAGGAATTATGTAGGTGACCACTTGCCATTGCTACATGCTAAATATCTTAGCTCTGGGCCCTGTGGTTTCAGAGAAGAAGCTTTTTGAAGCTTTTTTTTCCATTATGAGTCTATAGGAGCTAAGGGGCCCCGGGGTGTGGCCAATTTGGACCCCAGGGGCATGATTGGCAGGATTTACGTAGGTGACCACTTAACATTGTTGCAAGCTAAATATCTAAGCTCTTGGCCCTGTGGTTTCAGAGAAGAGGATTTTTTTTTAATTTTTCCCATTATAAGTCTATGGGAGCTATATGTTGCCATGGCAACCAGCATTTCAATCTGATCAGCCGAAAAACCTTATGCAGCCTTTCCCCCTACCTGATGATGCTTCACATGAAATTTGATCAAGATTGGCCATGGGGTATTAGAGATATACTTATTTGAAATTGTTTACGGACGCATGCACGGACGCACACACAACGGACAAAATGTGACCACAAAAGCTCACCTTGTCACTACGTGACAGGTCAGCTAAAAACACGTATCTGAGTGGAAAATGGTTAAACAGGTAGCTTAGTCAACCATCATTAACATGATGGAAAACAGTACTGACCATGATGAGACGGCTCATTATGGGATGCTCATATGAATCTACACTGTTTGCAAAGGTATCTGTACTGTCTACAGGGTTGAAAAAGTTGATACTAGTGTACTGTCTATAGGGTTGAAAAGGTTGACACAGGTGTACTGTCTACAGGGTTGAAAAAGTTGATACAGGTGTACTGTCTACAGGGTTGAAAAAGTTGATACAGGTGTACTGTCTACAGGGTTGAAAAAGTTGATACAGGTGTACTGTCTATAGCTACAGGTTTGGAAAGGTTGATATAGTACTAAAAATTTTCGATTTAAAGAGATCTACAGAACTGGCCTGTTTTTTTGTTGTTGTTTATTTTTAGTTTCACAGCCCAGTCAATACTATTTAGGTTATATCAAGCTGGTCAATTTGCCAAACCACTTTCCCTAGGCAGGCTTACACATGAGCGGTTAACCAGTACTGTACAAATTCTTTGTCCAGAAACTGACAAAATGCCAACTGACAATAAACTTGAATCAGTGGAGCGAGAGAGCGAGTTAGCGTTGAGTTTTACATCTCACCAACAGCTGTCACACAGAGACAGTATCTTAGTTTAAAGACACAGCCGAAAGTCTGGAGAAGCCCAGGATCAATCCTGCAACCCTCAGTTTACAAGGCAAGTAGCAAAATCACTAAACCACGGAGGCTTCTATGGAGGGAAAGAATGACCACAGAAAAGATTTCATGATTAATCTCCAGAAAAGACTGTGAACAAAGCCTTATACCTGCAAAGTACAGCTCTGTTGTCACCAAAAGTGGCGGACATCATACTTGTAGTATACAGAGCTTCCACGGTCTCTTGGACCAATGTCGGGTAGTTGCATGGACTGTTATCTTCAGCAACATCTAAAAATAGAAACAACAAAATAGTTGGTGCCTGCTGAATGAGGTGTTCAAGAGCTTTCTTGACTGTGATTCTTATTAATTAATCATAACTCTGTCATTCTTTTCTAAAGTATAGTTTGGGTAAGATGGTTTTTAACAGTTTCAAGAAATAAAGCAGCCTCAGAAAAGTTCTTAAAAGAATGTGTCAAAAACATCTTGGCAATAACATACCATCACGTGAACAAGTCCATGAAATAAAGACCCTCCTAAACACCACTTTATATTAGAGAAAACTGGGGTTTATGGGGGTATACATTATTTTCCATATTTCTGCTCATAGACATAGGTTGTGGGTACTCGTTAGAACCGCCTCAATGAGGTGGTTCTAACGAGCACCCACAACCTATGTTTGCAGTATAAATAAGAAAAATATCAAGGATTTTCATAAAAAAATTAGCCATTTAGAGATGTGAAAAATGCACTCTGTCGCAAGGGTGTTATTGTAATGTTTCTCTTCCTGATTGCAACTGATCTAAACATAAATGAAAACAAACTCTACGTTACATGAGCAATGAAAGCATGTGTAAATAATGTTAAGAAATGATAAAATCATAGCATTGCAGCATACAATCCCATTCACACTAACATATTCAACCCTGAGTCTTCCATTTTTGAATTTGGGCATGAATATTCATGTAAAAAGATTTAGTCAAAATCATTTACAGGCTCTTGTTGAGATGGCCGTCTCTTCTGTATCTACACTGTTTGCATAATTATCTGTACCAGTCGACAGGGATG
This sequence comes from Lucinisca nassula, assembly GCA_963580285.1. Lineage (NCBI taxonomy): Eukaryota > Metazoa > Mollusca > Bivalvia > Lucinida > Lucinidae > Lucinisca > Lucinisca nassula. The sequence continues at coordinate 211,905,253 of OY757010.1, forward strand.
AAATGATATATGTGTGATGTTTGAGTTTTAAATAGCACATCAAACAACATCTTCTGTGTCTTTCTATCAAACAAAAGCGCAATATAATACAGAAGAGTGTTATGGATGTCTGACTTTGGCATTGTATGTTTAGTCTGTTCTTTTGTTTGATTTGTGGTTTAATTTCCCCGTTAACACTATGTAGGTAATTTAAGAGACGTTGCTTTCAATTTTGTGGGACTTTTACCCGACATTGAGATGAAATGACATCTCAAGCCCTGTCGCCCAAAGAAACCTATAGGGTTTATAAGCACGGACGGTCTGGCTCCCACCCCTTTGCCTGGGCAGGCTTTGATCCTGCCAGTGGTTTTCCAGTACTCGTGTGCGGTCGGTTTCAGCTCTGTGTGGAAACATCATGCAGCCCAATCTATTTCTTCAAGCCCTGATGGGCGGGGCCGAGTTTAGATGTTCTTTTTTTGAAATAGTGAGGGGACATAATACAATGAATTTTTCCCTAACTTATGCATACAAATTAAATAAAATTCTGCAAAAATGACCGCCTTAGATTCAGACAACTTCACTATAAAGATCCCAATCTGTAAGAGCCAAATTAGGCTTTGCTTAAATCTTAACATCCATTTACGGAATCTATATTAATAACACAATTTTTCAACTGAAATTGTTCATTTCTTTTTTTCTCTAGTAAAATTTGCAATGTTTTGAATAGGCATGTTTTTGTGATGAAACGACAATGTACCTCCCCAAATAACAATTCTTAACCCTCATCTTGCTGTTCACAACAACCCCTGTCTTTGCAAACAGTGTAGATCCTGTTCAGAAGCCATCTGATCTGGATCTACTCTGTTTGGCATTCAGTTTATGAATTTGTAGGAATAAATTACATCAAGTAATTTGATTGGTTGATAGACAGAAATAGGTGTGGCTTAAATGAATATTCAGCAAGATAAGGGTTAATGGAGATACTCTCATTTTTTCATTTGTTTTGAAAAAGAAAATTGTACAAAAACGTCAGGACTGAGATGCTTAACCCATATTGTACCAGAAACCCCAAAACGGGTAGTTGGCAAACAGCTCAGGCCCAGATCAGATGCCGCGTCTGATCAGGGCCTACACTGTTAGCAAAACGCTCTGCCAGTTTCCACAACCTGATACCCCTAAATTTTGAAATGAACTCCTGCTATATATAACGAGGAAGATTCCATTTGGTACAAAAGGGGTTAAAGCACAATATCAGTCAATGAAAACCTACATTACATAATGACAGCACATTTTTCGACAATATTGCAGAATACACTCTCACAAACTTCTGACGTCCAATCAGACGTCACGATACATACACAGATCAGACGTCACGATACATACACAGAATCACATATATAGATAGAGTCTAATTTTCCCTGAAAAAATATGAAGTCAAGGTATATGAAAAGGTAATAGGTATATGAAAACATGCATTAGATGAGGAGTAGCAAAATTAATTAACCCTTTACCACTCAGATACGTATATTCCCGACTCGATCCATTACCACTCAGACCCGTATATTTACGACTATATCGATTAACGTACAGATACGTATATCCCCGTGTGTCGCCATTTGAACAAATACGTGTTTGCCCGTGTCTCAAAATCAATCGCGTTATTTTTACCTTTTTCCTAAATATAAAAACGCCGGATGTTTATTAATGTTAAGTTTGGTCTTTTGCCAACAATATTTGCAAAAAAAACAAATATGTTTCTATACAAAGTTTTTGTGTAATTTACAACCAAACACACCAGGGGTTTCTTCTACTGAATCACGATGACCTTGCCTGACCGGAATGGAAAATTACTGGGTTGAGTTACTGAATGACGCAATATTTGTGTGTCGGTCGCGCATGATTTGCATGATTTAGGTAAAGACAATTAGCGCTGTATAATCAGTTAGATTCAAGGGATTTATGGTTCAAGATAATTAGTTAATTGGGGATTATGATACCCTAGGAATGTTTATACAGCGGATGCCTCCCGGAGCGTGCCGAGCTTTGAGCCGCAATAAATTACGTAACAGTACCCAAAAGTGTACCCAGGTGTTCATCGGAAGGGCAATAAAACCCACAGATGGGTAGAAGGCCTTTCATTGGTCAATAGTTTCAGCCCCTTTAATGAATATTAATTTCTAAAAAAAAAATATGCGACGTCTGATCAGGGTCTCACCGCCGACACGTTAACAGACAAACAGATGCAATTATTAAGCGGCACCTGATCAGGGTCTTCAGGTTTTTGGACCTTATAATGCTACGGCACCCGGATCAGACCCTCCACAATTATTGCCGCGATGTCTGATTCAGCTCCAACCGCCGACGGTTCATTTTATTTTATTTTCCGCGACCGAATAGGTTTGGAGGATATAGCGACCGTCCAAATGTCCGTCCGTCCGTAGACACAACAGACAGATGCAAACAATGCAGACTCGGATCAGACGCCGTACTATTATTGAACGGCGTCTGATGAGGGTCAGCATGTTTGTAGAAGGCATCTGAGACGGCGCGGACCCGGACAAGACGCTGCGCAACGGTTATGCGGCGTCTGATCAGGGTCTTATCGGCGACGGTGGTGTTTTTTTATCCCTAGTCTAAACAGGTTCGGAGCCTGGCGTCCGTTCATTCGCCCGTTCGTAGACACAAAATTATGAGTGACAAGACGCTGCGCAACGGTTATGCGGCGTCTGATCAGGGTCTTATCGGCGACGGTGGTGTTTTTTATCCCTAGTCTGAACAGGTTCGGAGCCTGGCGTCCGTTCAAACGTCCGTCCGTAGACGCAATAGACATATGAAAAAAATGCAGATCCGGATCAGATGTACAATTATTAAATGGCGTCTGATGATGGTCTACATGTATGTAGACGGTATCTGAGACGGCGCAGACCCGGACAAGACGTTGCGCAACGACGCGGCGTCTGATCAGGGTCTTATCGCCAACGGTGGTGTTTTTTTTTAACCCTAGTCTGAACAGGTTCGGGGGATATAGCGATCAGCGTGGCGTCATTCACCCAACCGTCTGTATAACAAAAGACAGAACACAAAGGTGCAAACAGTGCAGATTTGAATCGGACGCCATACAATTATTATACGGCGTCTGGATAGGGTCTACAAGTTTGTAGACGGAATATACGACGGCACAGACCCAGACCAGACGCTGTACAATGATCATGCGGCGTCTGATCATGGTCTGACCCCCGCCGGTGCGTTTTATTTTTATCCCCTGACCAAATAGGTTCGGGGATATAACTATCAGCCTGGCGTTCGTCCGTCCGTCTGTCCGCAAACAAAATTATGAGTCTGGCGTCCGTTCACATGTCCGTCCGTTCGTCCGTAGACACAACAGACAGATGCAAGCAATGCAGATAAGAATCAGACCTGTACAATTATTAAACGGCGTCTGATGGGGGTCTACAGGTTTGTAGACGGCATATGGATCGGCGCAGACCCGGACAAGACGCTACACAACGATAATGCGGCGTCTGATCAGGGACTAATTGCCGACGGTGGTGTTTTTATCCCTAGTCTGAACATGTTCGGGGGATATAGTTATCAGCCTGGCGTCATCCACTCAACCGTCTGTATAACAATAGACAGAACACAAAGGTGCAAACAGTGCAGATTTGAATCAGACGCCATACAATGATTATAAGGCGTCTGGATAGGGTCTACAGGTTTGAAGATGGCATATGCGACGACACAGACCATGCGACGTCTGTTCATGGTCTGACCGCCGCCAGTGCGTTTTATTTTTTATCCCCTGACGAAATAGGTTCGGGGATATAAGATTCAGCCTGGCGTCCGTCCGTCCGCGAACAAAATTGAGTCTGGCGTCCGTTCACATGTCCGTCCGTCCGTAGACACAACAGACAGATGCAAGCAATGCAGATTCGAATCAGACTTTAAAAATTATTAAACGGCGTCTGATGAGGGTCTACAGGTTTGTAGACGGCATATGGGTCGGCGCAGACCCGGACAAGACGCTGCACAAAGGTAATGCGGCGTCTGATCAGGGACTCATTGCCGACGGTGGTGTTTTTTATCCCTAGTCTGAACATGTTCGGGGGATATAGCGATCAGCCTGGCATCATCCACCCGTCTGTGTGTATAACTATAGACAGAACACAAAGGTGCAAACAGCGCAGTTCGGGATCAGAGCCCAGAAAATTATTATAAGGCGTCCGATCAGGGTCTACAGGATTGTAGACGGCACAGAATTAGACCAGTAGCTATCAACCTGACGTCATCCACCCGTTAGTCTGTATGACAATAGACAGAACACAAAGGTGCAAACAGTGCAGATCGGGATCAGAGCCCAGACAAATATTATAAGGCGTCTGATCAGGGTCTACAGGGTTGTAGACAGCACATGCGATAGCACAGACCCAGACCAGACGCTGTACAATGACCATGCGCATCAGATGTCATTGCACCTCAGTGTTGGGTAAAAGTCCCACCAAACTGGAAGCAATATCTCCAAAATGTCCTAAATAGTGTTGATGGGGATGTTATACCTCTAATCAAACAAATCTTATTTATAAAAAAAAACAAAAACATACAGAGACGGCTCTTTGGGGTGAGCTGGCTATGGGGTGGTTGATACATTTATAAAAAAAAAAAAAGGTAAAGTTGGGGATGGGGGTTCAAAAAAGGATAGATAGGCTGTAATAGTTATTTTAATCTTATGCAAAAGCACTGATTTTTTCATAAACAAAACACACCCATGTGTCATAGCACATTCTTTAATTTCTCCAAAATGGCTACTTTTCCATTGAAAACTTTTATATTTTTCTTATTTATACTCAGAACATAGGTCGTGGGTGCCGATTGAGGCAGTTCTAACGAGTACCCACAACCTTGGTCTTGGTGCAGAAATAAGTAAAATAATGTATACCGGGTTCAGATAGATGTTCATTTCACAGACTTATGAACATGATCTTATTTCTGCATAAAAAGTATGTTATGGAAACTTGTTGGAAGACCATCAGTGACATGCCCTAATGATTACCTACAAATGCGTTTTTGTGCGGAAATAAGAAAAATAATACGTGGATACCCCCTCTTTTCTGGGGCTATGGTGGTTAAAAATACTTTCTCTGACCAACCCAAAACAGAAATTTTTGCTAAAGAAAATATTTTGCTTACTTTGACACTTCATATTTTCAAAACGCAAAGAGAAACTATAATAAATTTAGTACCATTGGAAAGAAAATTTAATTTCCTAGAAACTTTACATTTACATAAATATTGTCAAATGTACAGAAAATACAAAATAATCATTTTTGTAACATAAGGGTGAAAATCACACAAAAATGCCAATATCTCTGTTCAGATAAGACTGTCAGGCCTATCAGCCATATATGGACTATTGGTTATTGATTTACCTATATCAGTGTTCTGTTAAGATGCTGTATTGGATAATTTTCTGAGTGGTAAAGGGTTAAGAGCTTTTTTTGTTTATTTCTTGTTAGATATGTATGTTGTGTGTAACTGGAAGAACAGCCTCAATGAGGCCAGTCAACAAGCAGCCACAACTTATGTTTCTAACAAGGAAGACCGTAAATTAGGCGTTTTGTTTGTTTGATTTGAGGTTTAACGTCCCGTCAACACTGTATAGGTGATTTTGGAGACGTTGCTTCCAATTTTGTGGGATTTTTTTACCCGACATTGCGATGAAATGACATCTCAAGCCCTGTCGCCCTATGAAACCAATAGGGTTTATAAGCATGGACGGACCGACTCGCACCGCTTTACCTGGGCAGGCTTAGATCCTCTAAGCGGTTTACCAGTACTCGTGTGCGGGTCGGTTTCAGCTCAGCTGCTCTGCGTGGAAGCATCATGCAGCCCATTTATTTCTTCAAGCCAAGATGGGCGGGGGCCGATAAATTAGGCGTAATGATCCTTAGTATTGGGAAAGATCGGCCTAAGCAAACAGTGCAGACCCAGATCAGATGGCTCCTCAAGGAGTAGTCTGGTGACTGCTCCTGCAGTCTGATCAGGATCTACACTGTTTGCTGTTCCTCCATCTGTCATTTTGGACTCCCTGCTGGTTTGTGAAACAAATTTGTTACGATTTTTTGAAAAGTACTCAATATGGCTGAACTTTTAGGATTTTTTCGGTATGACAAATAATTCCTTAACCCTTGTCCTGCTGAGCCCGGATATGTCTGATGTTTCAAACAATGCAGATCCAGATCAGATGGCTTCTGAAGAAGCCATCTGATCAGAATCTTCATTGTCATTCAGTTTATGAATTTGTTGCAATGATTTGCATCAAGTAATCTTATTGGTTGATAATCAATAGTGGATGTGGCATATATAAATATTCAGCAGGTCAAGGGTTAATTATCCTCATAAATATGAAAACAGGAGTACAGAACTTCTGTATACTGTAAAAATCCTGAAAATTCAGACACCTTGATGGCTTGCTGTAATTCTCCTAAGATTTTAACAAATTTGTCTCATGAGCCAGCAAGGAGTCTTAAAAGTGCAGATGGAATGGCAAACAGTGTAGATCCTGATCAGACTGCTCCTTCAGGAGCACTGAAGGAGCTGTTTGATCTTGGTTTGCACTGTTTGTTTAGGCACTTAGAATCATTACAGTATAGATACACAACACACATTATATCATACACACAAATATTCATGTGTGTTATACAAGGGGTTATAAAGAAGAAAAAGAGGGAACATTGAAGACTGCAAGGAAAAACACTAACTGAGTGGTCTAGCTGGCAATAATGCATCTGAGTTCAGGCCTGCCTCATCTAGGTCTCCACCACAGCTGGTGAACAGGAAATGTGTGGCAGCCATAAAAAACAGCTCTGCAAGTGGGGCATTAAACGCCCGTGGCAATTAATAAGATGTAGCAGTTGTACATGACGTTTTGTAGAATGTAACCAAGGAACAATATGTGCTCCACATATTCTTACCTGGCACTATTAATAACCCTCAATGGCTCAAACTACCTGTCTCCAACAAGTTTTCATGGTCGGTAATATTTGATGGACCATAACCTCAAAATAAGAGCGTAGCTCTGGCAATAAGTGGTGTACTGTAACCTTGAAATAATATGCGCTGCTCCACTAATCAAGTTATTTCGTATTGGCTGAGGACCTGTAACTGGGTCAATGCGAAATTACTTGATCAATGGCAATTTTATTAATTGAAACAATTAAAAAATCATGATTATTGATTTTTTTACCTCACTTGACCTCAGTTAATATTGGTTGACCTGGTGTTAATACGGATTACCTCCGATCAATACAGGATAGTCAATTAATAATAGGCTGTAATACCCTGTGTTTGATAACATGCCTATTAAGGGGAATGGGAACACCTTCAGGGGAGGCAACTCCTGCAAAAGTGTTTTTATCTCCCATGTCAATAGGGGTCAACTCTTAAACGAAAGAATTTTCTCCTGTGGAGCAAATTCTTTCCTTTAACAGTAGATCCCTTTTTCAGTGGGACAGGACTTATAGAAAAACGAACAGGAAGTCCTGAAAGTTGTCTCCCTTTGAAAAATGGCATAAAAATCTGCCAGGTGCTCCCATTCCCCTTAATACAAGTACATGTATAATGCTATTTACAATGTGCAAATGTGTTTTCATGTGAAACATTAGTGCTATACATGTACTGATGTTTTTTGTGCACATGTGCCAAATCACAGGAAGTCCCAAAAGTTGTCTCCCTTTGCAAAATGGCAGTAAAATCTGCCAGGTGTTCCCAATCCCCTTAATACAAGTACATGTATAATGCTATTTACAATGTGTGAATGTGCACGTACGTGTTTTCATGTGAAACATTAGTGCTATACAAGTATTGGTGTTTTTTGTGCACATGTGCCAAAGGTCACAGGAAGTCCCGAAAGTTGTCTCCCTTTGAAAAATGGCAGAAAAATCTGCCAGGTGTTCCCATTCCCCTTAATACAAGTACATGTATAATGCTATTTACAATGTGTGCATGTGTTTTCATGTGAAACATTAGTGCTATACACATATTGGTGATTTTTGTGCACATGTTGTGTCAAAGGTCAAGGTTAGTTCCAATAAACAGGTACACAGGACAATGCCAATAAATAAAGTAACACAAGGTTCAAACATATTTGAAGATTCTACCATGTTTACCACATGTATTCCGACACAAATTACATACCGGTGATGTAACAGTGCTGTGTGTTAAAGAGACAAGAGGCTCAATGAGCCTAAACCGCTCACCTGAGGAACTTAAGTTTTAACAATTCACAGACTTGACTACTAAATCTGCTAATAGAATCCAGCCCATTGACCCTTACAGGATATAAGTCATCATTATTGCATTGCATTCCAAGTTTGAGACTTCTAGCTTCTATAGTTCCTGAGAAATCTTTGACGAAAATTTAACATTGGTCAAAATGGAGAGAAAGAAGAATGAAAGAACAGATGAACAAATAAGCTGAGAAAGCCCAATGTCTCTTACACAAAATAAGTCATCATTATTCTATTGAATACCAAATTTGATGCTTCTAGCTTTTATAGTTCCTGAGAAATCTTTGATTAAAAATTTAACATTGGTCTATTATCTCTATATGGAGAGAAAGAAGAATGAAGGAACAAATGAACCAGACTAGCTCCAAAACCTAATGCAGCCTTTCCCCTTGCCCAATGGTGCTACACATAAAATTTAAACAAGATTGGTCGACTGCCTTCTGAGATATGCTTCATTGAAAGTGTGGACGACGGATGGACGGACGACAGACGACGGACTCCGGAGCCTTGGTATACTATCAGCTCACTGGAGCCTTTGGCTCAGGTGAGCTAAAAATTCAAGTCGCTATTTCTGTCACAACATTTTCCCTACGTTAAGTCTATGGGCAAATTTTTTGTCGCTCAAGGTCACGTAACTCCGAGGTCAATATTCCGATTCGGCCCAAAATCGAACTTAACCGAGATTTTATGCCTGTCCTCGTTACCTGCAAGTTTGAAGCTGATATGAATAAAAATAAAGTTGCTATCGTGGTCACAACGTATTTTTTTATGCTCAAGGGCAGGTAACTCCAACTCCAAGGCAAATATTCCGATTCGGCCCAAAATCGAACTTAACCGAGATTTTATGTCTGTCCTCGTTACCTGCAAGTTTGAAGCTGATCTGAAAAAAATTCAAGTCGCTATTGTAGTCGCAACATTTTCCCTAATTAAGTCTATGGGCAAATTTTTTGTCGCTCAAGGTCACGTAACTCCGAGGTCAATATTCCGATTCGGCCCAAAATTGAACTTAACCGAGATTTTATGCCTGTCCTCGTTACCTGCAAGTTTGAAGCTGATATGAATAAAAATAAAGTTGCTATCGTGGTCACAACATATTTTTTTATGCTCAAGGGCAGGTAACTCCAAGGCAAATAATCCGATTCGGCCCAAAATCAAACTTAACCGAGATTTTATGTCTGTCCTCGTTACCTGCTAGTTTGAAGCTGATCTGAAAAAAATTCAAGTCGCTATCGTAGTCACAACATTTTCCCTATGTAAAGTCTATGGGCAAATTTTTTGTCGCTCAAGGTCATGTAACTCCGATGTCAATATTCCGATTCGAACTTAACTGAGATTTTATGCCTGTCCACGTTACCTGCAAGTTTGAAGCTGATCTGAATAAAAATAAAGTAGCTATCGTGGTCACAACGTATTTTTTATGCTCAAGGGCAGGTAACTCCAAGGCAAATAATCTGATTCGGCCCAAAATCTAACTTAACCGAGATTTTATGTCTGTCCTTGTTACCTGCAAGTTTGAAGCTGATCTGAAAACAAGAGGCTCAATGAGCCTAAACCGCTCACCTGAGAACCTTAAGTTTTAACAATTCACAGACTTGACTACTAAATCTGCTAATAGATTCCAGCCCATTGACCCTTACAGGATATAAGTCATCATTATTGCATTGCATTCCAAGTTTGAGACTTCTAGCTTCTATAGTTCCTGAGAAATCTTTGACGAAAATTTAACATTGGTCAAAATGGAGAGAAAGAAGAATGAAAGAACAGATGAACAAATAAGCTGAGAAAGCCCAATGTCTCTTACACAAAATAAGTCATCATTATTCTATTGAATACCAAATTTGATGCTTCTAGCTTTTATAGTTCCTGAGAAATCTTTGATTAAAAATTTAACATTGGTCTATTATCTCTATATGGAGAGAAAGAAGAATGAAGGAACAAATGAACCAGACTAGCTCCAAAACCTAATGCAGCCTTTCCCCTTGCCCAATGGTGCTACACATAAAATTTAAACAAGATTGGTCGACTGCCTTCTGAGATATGCTTCATTGAAAGTGTGGACGACGGATGGACGGACGACAGACGACGGACTCCGGAGCCTTGGTATACTATCAGCTCACTGGAGCCTTTGGCTCAGGTGAGCTAAAAATTCAAGTCGCTATTTCTGTAAAAAACATTTTCCCTACGTTAAGTCTATGGGCAAATTTTTTTGTCTCTCAAGGTCACGTAACTCCGAGGTCAATATTCCGATTCGGCCCAAAATCAAACTTAACCGGGATTTTATGCCTGTCCACGTTACCTGCAAGTTTGAAGCTGATATGAATAAAAATAAAGTTGCTATCGTGGTCACAACATATTTTTTTATGCTCAAGGGCAGGTAACTCCAAGGCAAATATTCCGATTCGGCCCAAAATCGAACTTAACCGAGATTTTATGTCTGTCCTTGTTACCTGCAAGTTTGAAGCTGATCTGAAAAAAATTCAAGTCGCTATCGTAGTCGCAACATTTTCCCTAATTAAGTCTATGGGCAAATTTTTTGTCGCTCAAGGTCACGTAACTCCGAGGTCAATATTCCGATTGGGCCCAAAATTGAACTTAACCGAGATTTTATGCCTGTCCTCGTTACCTGCAAGTTTGAAGCTGATATGAATAAAAATAAAGTTGCTATCGTGGTCACAACGTATTTTTTTATGCTCTATGGCAGGTAACTCCAAGGCAAATAATCCGATTCGGCCCAAAATCGTACTTAACCAAGATTTTATGTCTGTCCTCGTTACCTGCAAGTTTGAAGCTGATCTGAAAAAAATTCAAGTCGCTATCGTAGTCACACATTTTCCCTATGTAAAGTCTATGGGCAAATTTTTTGTCGCTCAAGGTCATGTAACTCCGAGGTCAATATTCCGATTCGAACTTAACTGAGATTTTATGCCTGTCCACGTTACCTGCAAGTTTGAAGCTGATCTGAATAAAAATAAAGTTGCTATCGTGGTCACAACGTATTTTTTTATGCTCAAGGGCAGGTAACTCCAAGGCAAATAATTCGATTCGGCCCAAAATCTAACTTAACCGAGATTTTATGTCTGTCCTCGTTACCTGCAAGTTTGAAGCTGATCTGAAAAAAAATCAAGTCGCTATCGTAGTCACAACATTTTCCCTATGTTAAGTCTATGGGCAAATTTTTTGTCGCTCAAGGTCACGTAACTCCGAGGTCAATATTCCGATTCGGCCCAAAATCGAACTTAACCGGGATTTTATGCATGTCCTCGTTACCTGCAAGTTTGAAGCTGATCTGAATAAAAATAAAGTTGCTATCGTGGTCACAACGTATTTTTTCATGCTCAAGGGCAGGTAACTCCAAGGCAAATAATCCGATTCGGCACAAAATCGAACTTAACCGTGATTTTATGTCTGTCCTCGTAACCCGGAAGTTTGAAGCTGATCTGAAAAAAATTCAAGTCGCTATCGTAGTCACAACATTTTCCCTATGTTAAGTCTATAGGCAAATTTTTTGTCGCTCAAGGTCACGTAACTCCGAGGTCAATATTCCGATTCTGCCCAAAATCGAACTTAACCGAGATTTTATGCCTGTCCTTATTATCTGCAAGAATGAAGTCGATCAGAAAAAAATTGACGGAGCTAGAGTGATGACAAGCTTTTTCCTATGTTAAGTCTATGGGAGCTATATGTTGCCATGGTAACCAGAGTTCCACTCAGATCTGCATGAAAACCTTATGCAGTCTTTCCACTTGCCCAATAATGTTACACATGAAATTTGATCAAAGTCGGCCAAGTAGTCTTCAAGATATACATTTTTGAAATTCACATTAACCCTTATGCAAAAATGCACAAGGGCAGGTAACTCCTAAGTTTATGATCCGATTCTGCCAATTATCGAACTTGACCGAGATTTCATGGCTGTGCTGGTTATCTGTAAGAATGAAGCCAATCCGAACAAAATTGAAGCAGCTAGAGTGATGACAACATTTTCCCCATGTTAAGTCGATAGGCAATTTTTCGGGCGCTCAAGGGGACGTAACTCTTGAGTGAATTATCTGATTCGGCCCAAAATCGAACTTGACCGAGATTTTATGCCTGTACTGGTTATCTGCAAGAATGAAGTTGATCAGAAAAAAATTAACGGAGCTAGAGTGATGACAAGCTTTTTCCTATGTGAAGTCTATGGGAGCTAGATGTTGCCATGGCAACCAGAGTTCCACTCAGATCTGCCTGAAAACCTAATGAAGCCTTTCCACTTGCCCAATAATGTGACACATGAAATTTGATCAAAGTTGGCCAAGTAGTCTTTAAGATATACATTTTTGAAATTCCCATTAACCCTAATGCAAAAACACACAAGGGCAGGTAACTCCTAAGTGAATGATCCGATTCTGCCAGTTATCGAACTTGACCGAGATTTCATGGCTGTGCTGCTTATCTGCAAGAATGAAGTCGATCAGAAAAAAATTGACGGAGCTAGAGTGATGACAACATTCTCCCTATGTTAAGTCAATAGGCAATTTTTTCAACGCTCAAGGGCACGTAACTCCTGAGTGAATAATCCGATTCAGCCCAAAATCGAACTTGATCGAGATTTCATGCCTGTCCTCGTTATCTGCAAGAATGAAGTCGATCAGAAAAAAATTGACGGAGCTAGAGTGATGACAAGCTTTTTCCTATGTTAAGAACGCTCAAGGGCACGTAACTCCTGAGTGAATAATCCGATTCAGCCCAAAATCTAACTTGATCGAGATTTCATGCCTGTCCTCGTTATCTGCAAGAATGAAGTCGATCAGAAAAAAATTGACGGAGCTAGAGTGATGACAAACTTTTTCCTATGTTAAGTCTATGGGAGCTGTTTGTTGCCATGGCAACCAGAGTTCCAATCCGATCAGCCCGAAAACAGTATGCAGCCTTTCCCCCTACCTGATAATGCTTCACATGAAATTTGATGAAGATTGGCCCACTGGTTCCGGAGATATACTTCTTTGAAAGTGTGGACGACGACGGACGACGGACGCCGGCTCGTGGTATACTAATACCTCACATGAGCCTTCGGCTCAGGTGAGCTAAAAATTCAAGTCGCTATCGTAGTCACAACATTTTCCCTATGTTAAGTCTATGGGCAAATTTTTTGTCGCTCAAGGTCACGTAACTCCGAGGTCAATATTCCGATTCGGCCCAAAATCAAACTTAACCGGGATTTTATGCCTGTCCTCGTTACCTGCAAGTTTGAAGCTGATCTGAATAAAAATAAAGTTGCTATCGTGGTCACAACGTATTTTTTCATGCTCAAGGGCAGGTAACTCCAAGGCAAATAATCCGATTCGGCCCAAAATCGAACTTAACCCTGATTTTATGCCTGTCCTCGTTACCTGCAAGTTTGAAGCTGATCTGAAAAAAATTCAAGTCGCTATCGTAGTCACAACATTTTCCCTATGTTTAGTCTATGGGCAAATTTTTTGTCGCTCAAGGTCACGTAACTCCGAGGTCAATATTCAGATTCTGCCCAAAATCGAACTTAACCGAGATTTTATGCCTGTCCTTATTATCTGCAAGAATGAAGTCGATCAGAAAAAAATTGCCGGAGCTAGAGTGATGACAAGCTTTTTCCTATGTTAAGTCTATGGGAGCTATATGTTGCCATGGTAACCAGAGTTCCACTCAGATCTGCATGAAAACCTTATGCAGTCTTTCCACTTGCCCAATAATGTTACACATGAAATTTGATCAAAGTCGGCCAAGTAGTCTTCAAGATATACATTTTTGAAATTCACATTAACCCTTATGCAAAAATGCACAAGGGCAGGTAACTCCTTAGTGTATGATCCGATTCTGCCAATTATTGAACTTGACCAAGATTTCATGGCTGTGCTGGTTATCTGTAAGAATGAAGCCAATCCCAACAAAATTGAAGCAGCTAGTGATGACAACATTTTCCCCATGTTAAGTCGATAGGCAATTTTTCGGGCGCTCAAGGGGACGTAACTCTTGAGTGAATTATCTGATTCGGCCCAAAATCGAACTTGACCGAGATTTTATACCTGTACTGGTTATCTGCAAGAATGAAGTCGATCAGAAAAAAATTGACGGAGCTAGAGTGATGACAAGGTTGCCATGGCAACCAGAGTTCCACTCAGATCTGCCTGAAAACCTAATGAAGCCTTTCCACTTGCCCAGTAATGCGACACATGAAATTTGATCAAAGTTGGCCAAGTAGTCTTTAAGATATACATTTTTGAAATTCCCATTAACCCTAATGCAAAAACACACAAGGGCAGGTAACTCCTAAGTGAATGATCCGATTCTGCCAGTTATCAAACTTGACCGAGATTTCATGGCTGTGCTGGTTATCTGCAAGAATAAAGCCAATCTGAAAATAATTGAAGCAGCTACGGTGATGACAACATTCTCCCCATGTTAAGTCAAAAGGCAATTTTTTCAACGCTCAAGGGCACGTAACTCCTGAGTGAATAATCCGATTCAGCCCAAAATCGAACTTGATCGAGATTTTATGCCTGTCCTCGTTATCTGCAAGAATGAAGTCGATCAGAAAAAAATTGACGGAGCTAGAGTGATGACAAGCTTTTTCCTATGTTTTTTCAACGCTCAAGGGCACGTAACTCCTGAGTGAATAATCCGATTCAGCCCAAAATCGAACTTGATCGAGATTTCATGCCTGTCCTCGTTATCTGCAAGAATGAAGACAATCAGAAAAAAATTGACGGAGCTAGAGTGATGACAAACTTTTTCCTATGTTAAGTCTATGGGAGCTATTTGTTGCCATGGAAACCAGAGTTCCAATCCGATCAGCCCGAAAACAGTATGCAGCCTTTCCCCCTACCTGATAATGCTTCACATGAAATTTGATCAAGATTGGCCCACTGGTTCCGGAGATATACTTCTTTGAAAGTGTGGACGACGGACGACGACGGACGCCGGCTCGTGGTATACTAATACCCCACATGAGCCTTCGGCTCAGGTGAGCTAATAAAGGTACACAGAAACGAGAATGGGTATATCACGAAAACACATCTATATAATTTTGAACCCTTGAACCCCACTTTTATACAGAAAAAACTTAGGTTTAGAGGGGTAAACCTTATTTTTCTTATTTCGTTATACTCTAAAATATAGATTGTGGGTACTCATTAGAACTACATCAATGAGGCGGTTCTAACGAGTACCCAGAATCTATATTTTGTGCAGAAATAAGAAAATAAGAAAAATATCACAATTTTTCATCTTGAAATTTTAGGTTTTTTTTGCAGTAAAGTTTACAATGTGTTTGTATAGGCGTGTTTTCATAATGATGTAAAGTTTTTTACCGACACGAAAACAATGAAATTCTGAATATAAATTCTCAGTTACATTATAAACAAACACAATAAGAACATTCTTTTAAACCTTAGAGCACCAAGGAAATTGTATGAAAGATGACAATCCAACTTTTTTTTTTTTAATTACTTTTTTCCGAGATAATACAAGCTTGACATTATATGTGAATTGTCTGTCTGGCAGATGATTCAAACTTAGTGGCAAGCATATTTTCTCTGAAAAATATGCATAAAAAGACGGAAAAAAAAATACACACACACAAAAAAATGTTTTTTTTTTTGTTAGTCTTGATCTGAATTTTAAAGATTAAAATCTTTCTTCAGCAAACTCTCCCAGCTCAAAAACATATGGTGCTGGGCTTAACTGATGCTTCAAGGTTAACACTTAACCCTTGTCCTGCTAATCCCGGATATGCCTTATCTTTGAAACAATGTAGATCCAGATCAGATGGCTTCTGACGAAGCCATCTGATCAGGATCTACATTGTTTGCCATTCAGATTGTGAATTTGTTGCAATAATTTGCATCAAGTAATCTGATTGGTTGATAATCGGTAGTGGGTGTGGCATATATGAATATTCAGCAGGACAAGGGTTAAGACACGAGGGAAGATGTGACTGCATCTGACAATGTTGTCTGCTGCATCTTCTTGGAAAATTTTTAAACATTTTCTTGCATACAGGTAACCAATGTGTCCCTGATCAGATGACTCCTAGAAGAGCAGTCTGATCTGGGCCCACACTGCTACCAACTTACAATAACTTTCAAGGAAACCATAAACCAGCAGATGACAATTTTTGTGATTGACATCTTGAAAGCTAAGGCTAAGACACAAAGTGCAACATAACATTGCAGTGTTCAATCTAGGATTGGGGTTATGGGGCTTTTGTTCCCACAGACCTTGGAAAAGGGGGCCTTTTGGAACCTTAGGGGGCCCTTAGATTATCCTATATATAAATGCCAAACTCATCTTATGATAAAAATGGATACAAACAAGTTAGACAACATCAAAAACATTTTTTTTAGAAATTTGTCCCATATATTTTCTTCATCTTTGCCAGTATAGAGCAGAAGGAAGAGCTTTGCATTTGTTTTATTTTGAACGTAATTCGATTAAGTTCATATCTAGCAAATAAAAACTCTAGAATATATACCGTCCGCTTCGGTATTTTCAATATTTCGTTCCAGTCTTTAATGTTAGCTACGATCTTTTGTACAGCATCAAGTATAGGAAAATAAAACATGGCTGCAAACGTGGTAAACAAATAAATTGATAAGTGCTTATAAAATCATAACTGTAGCAGGTAAAACATATTTAGTTTTACTGTGACAGATTTGCACCAGACAGTCAAACATTGTGAGAAAATTGAAACAAGAGGCCCATGGGCCACTATGCTCACCAGAGCTCAGGTGGGCACGGCCCAATGGCAGCCATGTATTTTAACATGATATCATTTTAATCTACCAAATGAACCCCCATGTCCAAATGAGCACCCATGTGGACTCAGTATCTGAAACATTAGGCCTTTTATGAAGTAGAGGGGGTGGGGCATGGAGCCCTGGTTGGTATCACTAAATGCGTCTTATCATAAGGAACAAGAATATATATGGTTTAGCAGTGGGGATCTGTAGGGCCTCTTAAGTGGTGGAGGAGTTGGGGCATGCCCTGTTGATCCCAGGAAAGCCCAAGATTGTTGTCCCTAAATGTGTCTTATCATAAGGACCAAGTATATATATGGTTTAGGGGTGGGAATCTGAACGGTTTCTGAGATTTGAGGCCCTTTTATGAAGTGGAAAGGATAGGAATGGCCTCTGCGAACCCCCCTACAGTAGGTGTGCAAATAATAAGGAACAAGAACATACATGATTATGGGGTGGGGATTTGAATGGTTTCTGAAATATAAAGCCTTTTATGAAGTGGAAGGGCGGGGCACATTGCCTCAGCACAAAGTGACCCACAGGTTGGTGTGATTGAACGAGTCTTATCATAAGGAACAAGTATATGGTTTAGGGGTGGGGATCTGAACTATTTCTGAGATATATGGCTTTTAATGAAGTAAAGCGATGGGGCATGGCCTGGGCATGCCCTGGGGACTCCCAAGCTGGTGTCACTGAATGCGTCTTATCATAAGGAAGATGAATATATATGGATTTAGGGTGGGGCTAAGAACAGTTTCTGAGACATAAGGCCTTTTTTGAAGTGGAAGGGGTGGGGCAAGGCCCCGGGAGACTCCCAGCTTGGTGTCAATGAATGTGTCTTATCATTAGGAACAAGAATATATATGGTTTAGGGGTAGCCATCTGTAGGGTTTCCCAGATATTGGGAGATTATGAAATGGAGGGGGTTGGGCATGGCCCCAGCACATGCCTGAGGACCCCCAGGTTGGTGTCACTGAATGCGTCTTATCATAATGAACAAGAATATATATGGTTTAGGGGTGAGGATCTGAACAGTTTCTGAGATATATGGCCTTTTGTGAAGTGAAGGGGTGGGGCAAGGCCCCGGCGCATCCCTGAGGACCCCCAGGTTGGTGTCAATGAATGTGTCTTATCATAAGGATCAAGAATATATATGGTTTAGGGGTGGGGATCTGTAAGGTTTCCAAGATATTGGGCCTTTTTGGAAATGGAGGGGGTTGGGCATGGCCCCGGCGCATCCCAGGGACTCCCAGGTTGATGTCACTGAATGGGTCTTATCATAAGGAACAAGAATATATATGGTTTAGGGGTGGGGATCTGAATGGTTTCCAAGATATTGGGCCTTTTATTAAGTGGAGAGGGTGGGGCATGGCCTCGGCGCATCCCTGAGGACCCACAGGCTGGTGTCACTGAATGCGTCTTATCAATAGGAACAAGAATATATATGGTTTAGGGGTGGGGATCTGTAAGGTTTCCAAGATATTGGGCCTTTTATGAAATGGAGGGGGTTGGGCATGGCCCTGGCGCATCCCGGGGACTCCCAGGTTGATGTCACTGAATGGGTCTTATCATAAGGAACAAGAATATATGTGGTTTAGGGGTGGGGATCTGAATGGTTTCCAAGATATTGGGCCTTTTATTAAGTGGAGGGGGTGGGGCATGGCCTCGGCGCATCCCTGAGGACCCACAGGCTGGTGTCACTGAATGCGTATTATCAATAGGAACAAGAATATATTATATGGTTTAGGGGTCGGGATCTGAATGGTTTCTGTGATATATGGCCTTTTATGAAGTGGAGGGGGTGGGGCATGGCCCAGGCACAACCTGGGGAACCCTCAGGTTGGCATAAAAGCATATGGTTGAGAGGAGTTTACTCAAGAAACATTTCTATAAAAGTTTTGTCAAAATATCTGCAATGACTTGGCAGTAAATGCCATTTTTCAATTTTCCCCATTATAAGTCTATGGAAACTCTAAGTTGCCATAGCAACCAAACTAATGAGCCAATTTTCATAAAAAAACACAAACTTTCAATCCCCCAGCCCAAGGATGCTACAGATAAAATTTGGGCTGAATCGGTGCAGTGGCTTCAGAGAAGAAGATGTTTGAAAGTGTTGACGTCAGACGACGACAGACGACGACGACGACAACTACGACGACGCCGGACAACTGCCTATCCTATAAGCTCCCCCGGAGCCTTCGGCTCTCGTGAGCTAAAAACAAAACAAAAAAAAACAACAACAAAAAAAAAAACTAGATTGAAAAGGTATAAACTTCAACTGTTGCGCCCGATGGGCCCATGGAATTATTTCTAGTGCACCATTCCTTTTAAAAGTGGGACCAGGGTGCAATGACACTGCCTAGATTGAACACTGCATTGCATGAGCCAGTTATAAGATATACTTACATGTCACAGCTAAAGACATGAAACATGAGAGAAACTCTTAACAATACTCAAACCCTTAAACTGCTGAATATTTAATTATGCCACACCCCCAATGTATATCAACCAATCAGATTACTTGATGCAAATTATTGCGACAAATCCATAAACTGAATGACAATGAAGATCCTGATCTTCATTGTTTGAAAGGTAAGACATATCCGGGTTCAGCAGGACAAGGGTTTTAAGATGTCTGGAAAACTACATCTGAAAATGTCGTGTGCTTATGTCTGCTGATTCTTCTTGCAAACTTTTCAAACATATTTTTGCATACAGGTATACAAGCAGTGTAGACCCTGTTCAAACAGCTCCTTGAGGAGGGAGGAGTCTGGTCTTGGTCCACAATGTTTGCATAAATGACTTTTAAAGTAACCAGCAGACAACAAAGCAGACAACTATATACCCACATTGGCCAACCCTCTGGACTTTAAGTGTAATGATTTGTTTGTTTGATTTCAGGTTAAACGTCCCAGTCAACACTGTATAGGTCATTTTAGAGACGTTGCTTCCAATTTTGTGGGAATTTTACCCGACATTGAGATGAAAAGGCATCTCAAGCCCTGACCCCAATGAAACAAATATGGTTCACAAGCATGGACGGTCTGACTCGCACCGCTTTGCCTGGGCAGGCTTAGATCCTCTAAGCGGTTTACCAGTACTTGTGTGCGGTCGGTTTCAGCTCTGCGAGGAAGCATCATGCAGCCCATCTATTTCTTCAAGCCCCGATGGGCGGGGGGGCAGGATAAAGTGTAATGAAACCATGAAAGTAATTCGAGTGGTAAAGTGTATTGTTTAAGGACTACTTTGTGAAATCTTTGGTACTGCATAAAAATATGAAATATGCTCTTAACTCTTATCATGCTGTTCACAACAACCCATATCTATGGCAACAGTGTAGATCCAGATCAGATGGCTTCTGAAGAAAACATCTGATCAGGATCTACACTGTTTGGCATTCAGTTTATGAATTTGTAGCAATAAATTACATCAAGTAATTTGATTGGTTGATTGACAGAAATGGGTGTGACTTACATGAATATTCAGCATATAGACATTTACTTAGTCTTACTTGCTGAAAAGAAGGTAAACGAAAAAAAAAAAAAAAAACATAATTGCAAGAATGTAGCCTGAAGAATAAAAATATTATAATGCACAGGGAATATCTAGGAACAAGAGAGCCCAGAGGACCCTAATTCACTCACCTGAGTGTCACTCTCTAGTACATTCTATAGGACTATGATTTCTCTTCATATGACTATGTATATATATATATATATAGAGGGCTAACTGGCCCTGTAGCGCTCACCTGTGTACCAGAAAATCATGAGTGATGTTTAGAATACCCATCAAGGCATGAAGAAATAGATTGGGCTACATGGTGCTTCCACGCAGAGCTGGAACCAAACACATACCGGTACTAGAATTTGTTATTCTACAAAAACACAGATGTCTCCCCCATCTTGTGTGCAACACATCATCTAATGAAGATGAACATTTCTGCAAAGTAACTTTAAAAATGTTTATAGAGAAATAAAAAAGTTATTGGCCGTACACAAAAAAGCCCTTTCTTTACCTTTGACCTCTAAGTATGGCCTTGACCTTTGAGGTACAAAGCATTGTCTCATGATGGTTAATATTTCTGCCAAGTAATTTCATAATCCATCAAAGAATAAGGAAGTTATTGACTTTCCCTTTTTTCACCTTTGACCTCTAGGTATGACCTTGACATTGGAGGTATGGACCTTGGTCTTGCACATGACTCATGGTTTAATGACGGTGAACATTTCTGCATGGTTACTTTATAAAGTCCATCCAGAAATAAACAAGAGGGCCCAGACGGCCCTGGTTCGCTCACCAGTGTGTCACTGACTCGAGTACATTCTATTTTTAGCTCTGGTAGCCATCTTGTTCATCAGCAGAGTGATTTTAGCTTATTTGGTAGAGAGTAACCTAGGCAACATTCCTGTGAAGTTTGAATCAAATTGGTCACATTTGAATTAAATTTACAATGTTTTTCTATTTTCAGCTCCGGTGGCCATTTTGTTCATCGGAGCGGGATCGTTTTAGCCTTTTTGGTAGAGGGTCATCTAAGCAACATTACTTTGAAGTTTGAATGAAATTGGCCCAAGGGTACAGGAGGAATTGTCGTTTGAAGATTTGTTTTTATTTTTAGCTCTGGCAGCCATCTTGTTCATTGGAGTGGAATGAGTTTTAACTATTTTAGTAGGGAGTAACCTAGACAACATTCCTGTGAAGTTTTAAATCCAATTGGCCAAATGGCTTAGAAGGAGTTCGCATTTGAAGCAAATTAAAATGTTTTTCTATTTTTAGCTCTTTTGACCATTTGTTAATCGTTTATGCTATTTTCCTAGAGGGTCATCTACACAACATGGTTCAAAAGTTATAATAAAATAGGTCAAATGTCAAGGTAAAGTCACAGATCATTTTATGTATGAATAGGAAGCCCTTGTCACAAGGAACCTACATGCCAAATATGAAGGCTGTATCTCAAATGCTTCAAAAGTTGTGATTTGTTTGTTTGTTTGATTTGAGGTTTAACGTCACCGTCAACACTGTAAAGGTCATTTTGGAGACGTTGCTTCCAATTTTGTGGGACTTTTACCCGACATTGAAATGAAATGACATCTCAAGCCCTGTCGCCCAATGAAACTAATAGGGTTTATAAGCATGGACGATCCGACACACACCGATTTGCCTGGGCAGGCTTAGATCCTCTAAGCGGATTACCAGTTCTCGTGTGTGGGTCGGATTCAGCTCTGCGTGGAAGCATCATGCAGCCCATATATGGGCAGGGCCATTCAAAAGTTATGACAAAGTAGGTCAACAGTCAAGGGTTAAAAGTTTTGCATGGTTGAGAAAACCTTGTCACAAGGAACATACATGCCAAATATGAAGGCTCTATCTCATATGCTTCAAAAGTTATGACAAAATAACCTACTAATCTACTTTTTGATTTGACATGACCCATATTTCAACTTAACTGAGATATTGTCCAGATGATCATTCTGAGCAAGTTTTATGATGATTCGACTAAAACTGAGGCCTCTTAGAGTATTCAAAACATTTTTCTTTGATTTGACCTGCTGACCTACTTTTTGATCCGACATGACCCATATTCAAACTTGACCCAGATATTGTCAAGATGATCATTCTGAGCAAGTTTGATGATGATCAGACCAAAACTGGGGCCTCTAATGTGTTCACAAGGTTTTTCAACAATCTGACCTATTGACCTACTTACTGACCAGACATGACCAATATTCAAAATTAACCGAGATATTGTCAAATAATCATTTTGAGCAAGTTTGATAATGATCTGACCAAAACTGTGGCCTCTAGTATGTTCAGAAGGTTTTTCTATGATTTGACCTACTGACCTACTTTTTGACCCGACAACACCCATATTCGAATTTGACATAGATATTGTCAAGATGATCATTCTGGGTAAGTTTGATGATGATTGTACAAAAACTGTGGCCTCTAGTGTGTTCAGAGGATTTTTCTATGATTTGACCTACTGACCTACTTTTTGACCCAACATGACCCATATTCGAACTTGACCCAGATATTGTCAAGATGACCGAGATATTGTCAAGATGATCATTCTGGGTAAGTTTGATGATGATCGTACAAAAACTGTGGCCTCTAGTGTGTTCACAAGGTTTTCTATTTGACCTACTGACCTACTTTTTGACCTGACATGACCCATATTCGACTTTGACAGAGATATTGTCAAGATGATCATTCTGAGCAAGGTTGATGATTATCCGACCAAAACTGGGGCCTCTAGTGTATTCACAAGGTTTTTCTACGATTTGACCTACAGACCTACTTTTTGACCCGACAACACCCATATTCGAATTTGATTGAGATATTGTCAAGATGATCATTCTGGGCAAGTTTGATGATGATCGTACAAAACCTGTGGCCTCTAGTGTGTTCAGAGGGTTTTTCTATGATTTGACCTACTGACCTACTTTTTGACCCAACAGGACCCATATTCGAACTTGGCCCAGATATTGTCAAGATGATCATTCTGGGCAAGTTTGATGATGATCAGACCAAATCTGTGGCCTCCAGTGTGTTCAAAAGGTTTTTCTATGATTTGACCTACTGACCTACTTTTTGACCCGACATGACCCGTATTCAAACTTGACCCAGATATTGTCAAGATGATCATTCTGGGGCAAGTTTGATGATGATCGAACCTAAACTGTGGCCTCTAGTGTGTTCAGAAGGTTTTTCTATGATAATGATTTGACCTACTGTACTATTTTTTGACCCGACATGACCGATATTCAAACTTGACATAGATATTGTCAAGATTATCATTCTGAGCAAGTTTGATGATGATCGGACCAAAACTGTGGCCTCTATTGTGTTCACAAGGTTTTTCTCTGATTTGACCTACTAACCTACTTTTTGACCCAACATGACCAATATTCGAACTTGAGCAAGACATTATCAAGATGATCATTCTGGGCAAGTTTGATGATGATTGGACGAAAACTGTTTTTCTATGATTTGACCAACTGACCTACTTTGTGACCCGACATGACCCATATTCGAAAGTGACCAAGATATTATCAAGATGATCATTCTGAGCAAGTTTGATGATGATCGGACCAAACCTGTGGCCTCTAGTGTGTTCAGAAGGTTTTTCTATGATTTGACCTACTGACCTACTTTGTGACCCGACAACACCCATATTCGAACTTGACCGAGATATTGTTAAGATGATCATTCTGGGCAAGTTTGATGATGATAAGACAAAAACTGTGGCCTCCCGTGTGTTCACAAGGTTATTCTCTGATTTGACCTACTGACCTACTTTTTGACCTGACATGACCCATATTCGAACGTGACCAAGATATTATCAAGATGATCTTTCTGAGCAAGTTTGATGATGACTGAACCAAACCTGTGGCCTCTAGTGTGTTCAGAAGGTTTTTCTATGATTTGACCTACTGACCTACTTTTTGACCCGACAACACCCATCCATATTCGAATTTGACTGAGATATTGTCAAGATGATCATTCTGGGTAAGTTTGATGATGATCGTACAAAAACCGTGGCCTCTAGTGTGTTCTCAAGGTTTTTCTATGATCTGAACTACTGACCTACTTTTTGACCCGACATGACCCATATTCGAACTTGACCGAGATATTGTCAAGATAATCATTCTGAGCAAGGTTGATGATTATCCGACCAAAATTGTGGCCCCTAGTGTATTCACAAGGTTTTTCTATGGTTTGACCTACAGACCTACTTTGTGACCCGATATGACCCATATTCGAACTTGACCCAGATATTGTCAAGACGATCATTCTGAACAAGATTGATGACGATTGCACCAAAAGTGTGGTCTCTAGTGTTCACAAGGTTTTTCTATGATTTGACCTACTGACCTACTTTTTGACCCGACATGACCCATATTCAAACTTGACCTAGATATTGTCAAGATGATCATTCTGAGCAAGTTTGATGATGATCGGACCAAAACTTTGGCCTCTAGAGTGTTCACAAGGTTTTTCTTTGATTTGACCTTCTGACCTACTTTTTGACCTGCCATGACCCATATTCAAACTTGACCGAGATATTGTCATGATGATCATTCTGACCAAGTTTGATGATGATGGGCCCAAAACTGTGACCAATAGTGTGTTCACAAGAAAAGTTTACGGACGCACGATTGACGACGGACAAAAAGTGATCCAAAAGCTCACCTTGTCACTACGTGACAGGTGAGCTAAAAAGTTATTGACTGGACACAAAAAAAAAAAAAAAATTTACCTCTGACCTCTGAGTATGACTTGATCTTCGAGGTACTGACCAGGGTCTAGCATGCACCACATAGTCTCATGATGGTAAACATTTCTGCCAAGTAATTTCACAATCTATCCAGGAATAGGAAAGTTATTGACCGAACACTAAAAAAGGCCCCTTTTTGTCCTTTGACCTCTTAGTACGACCTTGACATTTGACGAACCAACTTCGGTCATGCATGCAACACATTGTCTCAAAGTGGTTAATATTTCTGCCGAGTAATTTCAAAATCCATCAAAAAATAGGAAAATTATTGACAGAACACAAAAAAGGCCCCTTTTTTACCATTAACCTCTATGTATGACCTTGACCTTTCAGGTACCAAACTGGGTCATGCGTTCAACACATCATCTCATGGTGGTTAACATTTCTGCCAAGCAATTTCAAAATCCATCTAAAAATAAGGAAGTTATTGACCAAACACGAAAAAAGGCCCCTTTTTGACCTTTGACCTCTATATATGACCTTGACATTTGAGTAACCAAACTGAATCATGCATGCAGCACATGGTCTCGTAATAGTTAACATTTTTGCCATGTAACTTCTAATTCGATCTAAAAATAAGCAAGTTATTGACAAAACCCCAAAACAGGCCCCTTTTTTTACCTTTCAACTCTAAGTATGACCTTGAACTTTGAGGTACCAACCTGGGTCATGCACACAACACATCTTTTATATTGGTCAACATTTCTGCCAACTGATTTCAAAATCCATCTCAAAATAAGAAAGTTATTGACCTTTGACCTCTAAGTTTGAACTTGACCTTTGAGGTACCGACCTGCCACATGCGCCCCACACATTGTCTCATGGTTGTTAATATTTCTGCCTGCCAAGTAATTTTAAAATCCATCTCAAAATAAGAAAGTTATTGACCAAACACGAAAAAAAAGGCCCCTTTTTGACCTTTGACCTCTTAGTATGACCTTGACCTTTGAGGTACCCACCTGCCTCATGTGCACCCCACATCGTCTCATGGCTGTTAATATTTCTGCCAAGTAATTTTAAAATCCATCTGAAAATAAGAAAGTTATTGTCCGGACACGATTTGCCCATACATATACATACCGACAAACTTCCAAGGGAGATAATTCAAAAAGTAAAAATGTGAGAGTTATAGTTCTTGCGCAATGCAGGTCGTCTAATGCTGATTAATATTTATATGAAGTTTCGTGAAGATAGCTTGAATGGTTTTCAAGTTATAGAGCGGACACAAATGTATGAAAGGCGGACAGACGGACAGACAGACGCCCAGGGGAAAAACAATATGTCTCTCCGAAAAAAATTTTTCGGGGGAGACATAATGAGTACTGGTAAACAGCTTAGAGGTTCTAAGCCTGCCCAGGAAAAGTGGTGCCAGTTGAACCGTCTGTGCATTTAAACCCTATTGGTTTCATTGGGCAGCAGAGCTTAAGATGTCATTTCATCTCAATGTAGGGTAAAAGTCCCACAAATCTGGAAGCAAAGTCTCCAAAATGACCTACACAGTGTTGACAGGGATGTTAAACCTCAAATCATTCTGTGGTTTCAGAAAAGAAGATTTTTGAAGTTGATCCATTACAAGTCTGTTGGAGTTAAGGAGTTGATTCGGACTCCAGGGGCATGGTTGGCAGGATTTATGTAGGAGACCACTTAATATTGCTACATACTAAATATCTAAGCTCTGGGCCTCATGGTTTCGGAGAAGAAGATTTTTTTAAGTTTTTTCCAGTATAAGTCTATAGGAGCTAATGAGCCCTGGGGCTTGACAAATTTTGACCCAAAGGGCATGGTTGGCAGGATTTATGTGGGTGACCATTTTATGTTGCTATATACTAAATATCTAAGGTCTGTACTTCATGGTTTCAGAAAATAAGATTTTCGAAGCTTTTTTCCATTATTCCATTATTAGTTTATTGGAGTTAAGGGGTCATAGGATTTGGCCAATTTAGACCCTAGGGACATGATTGGCAGGATACATGTAGGCGACCACTCGACGTTGCTACATGCTAAATACCTAAGGTCTCGACCTTATGTTTTCAGAGAAAAAGATTTTTGAAGTTTGTTTTTCATTTTAAGTTGTACATTTCAAGTCTATGGTAGGTAATGGGCCCATGGGCATGACCAATTTTGACACTAGGGGCATTTTTGGCAGGATTTATTAAGGTGACTATTTCATGTCGCTACATACTAAATATCTAACCTCTGGGACTTATGGTTTCAGAGGAGAAGATTTTTGAATTTTTTTTTTTTTTTTCCATTATAAGTCTATGGGAGCTAATGGGCCCATGGGCGAGGCCAATTTTGACCACAAGAGCATGGTTGGCAGGATTTATGTAGGTTACCATTTGACTTTGCTACATGCTACATATTTAAGCTCTGGGCCCTGTGGTTTCAGGGAAGAAGATTTTTTAAGTTTTTCCATTATGAGTCTATGGGAGCTAAAGAGCCCTGGGGTGTGGCCAATTTGGATCCCGGGGCATAATTGGCAGGATTTATGTTGGTGACCACTTGACTTTGCTACAAACTAAATATCTAAGCTCTGGGCCTAATGATTTCATAGAAGAAGATTTTTGAAGTTTCTTCCAATATAAGTCTAAAGGAGCTGATGAGCATGGGGGTGGCCAATTTTGATAACAGGGGCAGGGTTATCAGGATTTATGTAGGTGACTATTTTATGTTGCTAGATGCTAAATATATAAGTTCTGTGCTTCACAGTTTCATAGAAGAAGATTTTTGAAGCTATTTTCCAACATGAGTCTATGGGAACTAAGGGGCCCCGGGGCATGGCCCATTTGGACCCCTGGGGTATGATTGGCAGGATTTATGTAGGTGACCTCTTGCCATTGCTCCATGCTAAATATCTAAGCTCTGGGCCCTGTGGTTTCAGAGAAGAAGATTTTTGAAGCTTTTTCCATTATGAGTCTATGGGAGTTAAGGGGCCCCGGGTGGGGGCCCATTTGGACCCCAGGGGCATGATTGGCAAGAATTATGTAGGTGACCACTTGCCATTGCTACATGCTAAATATCTAAGCTCTGGACACTGTGGATTCAGAGAAGAAAAATTTTTAAGCTTTTTTCATTATGAGTCTATGGGAGCTCAGGGGCCCAGAGAGTGGCCCATTTGGACCCCAGGGGCATGACTGGCAGGATTTATTTAGGCGACCACTTGCCCTTGCTACATGCCAAATATCTAAGCTCTGGGCCCTATTGTTTCAGAGAAGAAGATTTTTGGTGCTTTTTCCATTTTGAGTCTTTGGGAGCTAAGGGGCCCTGGGGCGTAGCCCATTTGGACCCCAGGGGCATGATTGGCAGGATTTATGTAGGTGACCTTTTGACATTGTAACAAGCTAAACATCTAAGCTCTGGGCCCTGTGGTTTTAGAGAAGAAGATATTTGAAGCTTTTTTTTTCCATGATGAGTCTATGGGACCTAAGGGGCCCCGGGGTGTGGCCAACTTGGACCCCAGGGGAATGATTGGCAGGACTTATGTAGGTGACCACTTGCCATTGCTACATGCTAAATATCTAAGCTCTGGGCCCTGTTGTTGCAGAGAAGAAGATTTTTTGAAGCTTTTTTGCCAATATGAGTCTATGGGAGCTAAGGGGCAAGGGGGCGTGGCCAATTTGGCCCCAAGGGGCATGATTGGCAGGATTTATGAAGGTGACCAGTTGCCGTTGCTACATGCTAAATATCTAAGCTCTGGGCCCTGTCGTTTCAGAGAAGAAGATTTTTGAATCTTTTTTCCATTATCTG